>CM040430.1:81757207-83224615 GCA_022702705.1 Papilionanthe hookeriana x Papilionanthe teres | reverse complement strand
TGAATGCCTCAAATGAGTCCTTTCATGGCTCATATGGGCTTGAAATGGCTTCATGGCTCAACCAAAATGATTTCACCCCACTCAAATTCACCCAATCTTCAATTTCCCAAATTTCCAATTTTCACCCCTGACCCCTACACCTACTAAACCTACCCAAAACCCTCGAATTACTCAAATTTTTGCAAAATTTCCAAATTACCTAAAATTTTCCAAAAATCAATCCCAAACACCTCCACATCACTCAAATTGATCATCCATACCCAAAAATACCAAAAATTCCAAGAAAACCTCCCAATACCCTCCAAATAACCCAAAATACCCTTCTCGCCTTAAAATCCAAAATTCAAAAAATTCCCAGAAAATTCCAGAAAATCCCAAATATTCCCAATTCTCATTTTGTCCAACTACACCATGGGCCAATTTTGTCAATTTACCCTACTTTTGTCAAAACCCCCAAATTACCCATTTTAATCCAGTGAACCTAATGTCAAACCAAACCTATCCAATCGACCCCAATTTTGGTCCAATTCAATTCTAAACTTCAATTCAACATTCCTAATACTAATTTAGACCAAATCCAAGTCCAATTTGATTGACATTTGATCCATCCACTTTTCGACCTTAAGGCCCATTTACGACCTAAGCCCAAACCTAACCCAAATGAACCCAAACCCCAAAATCAAAGCCCAACCAAAGTCAAAACCTCTTTGAAACACTCCCATAAACACTTCTCAACAATAATTCTACATAAATTTCAACCCTAGCCCAACATTGGCCCAACTTCGGCCCATTTGGACCTATATCAGCCCATTCACCAAAAGAATCCAAATCCAACCCAATTCAAGCCCAAACTACCCTAAATTTGCTTCAAGTTACTCATGACACATCCATGAGCTAAACCAACAATTATTTGGCCCAACCTTTTACAAAAATTTTCATCCATGAACACATTCATAAACTTAAAAGCCCACTTCCCTTAAACCTTTCTAAAAGCCCATTTCCTTCAAAATTCAAAAGCCCAAATCTACCCTAAAGCCCACATGACATCTCCATTTGTCATCCATTTAATTAAATCCATTACCTAAGTCCTAAAATCACCATCAAATTATTCCAAATCAAGTTTCATACAAATTTCCATCAAAACATCCAAAATTCTTAAAACCCATTTTCATGAAATCGACTCAAGCTTTTCCCAAGCCAAATGGAGCCAAGGACGAGCCATTCACAAGCCATATGAAGCCACGAAAGCTTTGGCATGTGACCATGCCATTAATGGCAAAAGGAGGAGGTCCTTTAACCATCTCCTAAAAGTCATTAACCTTAAGCATGTCTCCCCTTAACCAAGATTTAATCCAAATATTCTCTGGATAAGGACATCACCACCTTCGACTGCACAAATCTACCGATCTTCTCACTCAAGACTGCCCATGGGGAGGTGAACCTCAACCCAAACCAATGGGCTGACCAATCTCAAGCCAAAATGACCCCTCCCCATTCCATTTTAATTCAAACACTTTACACATGTCCAAACCCACCGACTTCACCATTGCCAAGCCCCGACCTCCTCGGTCAAGATGGTGACCCATGCCTCGCGGCCAGCCCGCCCGGATCGCCGGAAAACACCACACCCGAGAGCTCACATGTGAGCCAACTTTGAATTCCACCTCGCCGAGCCGCCCCATGCCCAATGGCCACCACGGTCGTTCTTCTCCTCACCAGCAGCAGCTCGATCCCAAGCCCTAACTCCCCCCCGAGGCCTCTCGCACCCACTTCTATTTAAACTCCACCCCTCTCGGCCATAAGAAGAGCCAAGCACAAACCTCGCCAAAACTCGCCAAAATTGTTCCGCACCCTTCTCCACTCTTAGAGCACTCGATCCCCAAGGAGATCCCCCGCCATTTCTCCTCTCGTAAGCTCAATTTCCGTAGCCGAAATTCCACCCAAAACCGTGACACTTCTCCACAACGGAGCCAACTCCCAAATCGATTGGCTCTACACCTTCACTCGCACCAAGGGAAGGTGTCCACCATCAAAAGCCCCATCTCCGTGCCACCCAACTGGCTCCAGCCTCTCCAAGCTATGTGATCGGCTCGGTCGAAATCATATCCAGACACCACTGCACTCAGAGACTTCATCCGGAGCTTCGCTAGACCCAATCGAAGGTGCAACAACTCTCGATTGAAGCCACACTTCTCCGAGCCAAGGTATGAGCTAACTCTTCATCCCGAGCTTCCGAAGATTCTCTATTTCAAATGCCTTAGTTCCAATGCATGTTAACCGTATAGATGTGTTCGTCTCTTCAAGACGAATCCATGCAGTATAAGAACGTAAAAATCCATCGAGAATCGAGCGAGATCTAGTGGATTTAGCGTGGACGCGCTCTCAGGCGAGAACACTCGGGGACGATGAACGGATGCCGTCCATTCAATACACGCGCGACGGACGGCTGTGATCGGCGCTCGACTGCAGAAACGGTACGAGAACCGCGGGCCCGGGCCGCCGACTCGATGGCGGCGCTCAATCACAGACGCGACGCACGTACCTTCTGAGCCGCCGAGGCTCGACGCGGCGCCGCGTGGATAAATAGATAAATAGGTATTTTCTTATTTATTTAATTCCCTAAACTTCAAAAATCCATATCTTGTGTAGAAAAATCACAAAAATAAAATAAAAATACCTCTCGTCGTCGAAATGTAGGAGAATAATGTGAAAAGAAATCACTTAATTTCATCAAATATTTTATTTTTTATGATTTATTTACTCTCTGCATTGTTTTAATTCTCCATGCATGCATACAATTCACCATGGCATGAGACCATGTGGCTTTGAAGCCTCTGAATTTGGGAACATTCCCCGAATTTTCCAAAGTCGAGGCCATCCCTATGAAGAGTTCTCGATTTTTCAAGTTCATGTCACTGCTTTTAGTATTTTAATTCCAAGAAATAGCATGTTGTGAAATAAATTCTAGGAAAATTTGGTGATGTTCCTTACGACCAGAGAACCCTAGGAAAAATAGAGTTTTGACTTAGTTCATTCAAAATAACTCTAATCGGCTTAAACACCCAAAATAGGTCTTTAATTAATTAGAGTTAACCAGGCATCAAATTGACTTGAAATCAATTCTCCACTGACCTTTAGGATCAGAGGAATCCACCATAAAAATTTGAAGTCAATTGACTTGGTTAGCCCCACTAATCGGGTTGATTAAGTCACTTAGCCATTTTAAACTTTAAAAATTCATAACTTTTAAAATACTTTTCAAAAATTCACCAAATTGGTTTTGGAGCCTCTCTGATATCAGGGAACCTAAGAAAATTAAAATTTCAATTTTCTAAAAAAGTTAATTTTTAATAATATTTTAATATTTTTAATAATTAAAAAATAATAAAAATCACAAAAATAATAAAATTCACCAAAATGTCACATTTTGAATTTTAATCACTTAGGAACAAATCCCACATTTTTCCTAGGTCTATTTAGTGAGATATTGAATTTTAAAGCCCTAGGGTAATTTTAAAATTAAAAAAAATGTATTTTCTAGCATTTTCACTAAAATAATTATTATAAATCATAGAAAAATCAGAAAATTGCAAAATTTGATTCTCTGGTTTCCTTGATATCAGAGAGATTTTTGAAAAATATAAAATTCATTTTTCAACATTTATTTTATTTTTAAATTAATTAACACTCCAAAACTCAAAATAATTATAATAAAAATAATATAATTCAAAAAATCACCAAAATTGGTCCAAGTGCTTCTCTGGTCATTAGGAATGTCCCCTAATTTTCTTAAGGACAGAAACTTTCCTTTGGTCATGTTATCAAATTTTCCTCGAAAATCTCTATTTTCCACCAAAAATAATTATATAAATAAATTAAATACAGAAAAATCACATTTTCTCCTCTCATGTCTTTATTGACATATGAGTGAAGTTACATAAAAATTTCAAATTCATTTAAGTTTAATTTAGTGAGTTATGAAATTATTAAGCTTAAAGGGTAAAATAAGAATTAAAATCTTTAATCCTTAATTAAAACTTTAGGTTTAATAAAAATTAACAAGTAAAATATTTGATCCTAATCTGATTTGATGATTGAAATTTAAATAATTAAAGGGTAGAAACCCATTAAACAATTTCAAAATGATTAAACTTTAATTAAATAATGGATTAAATTCGGAAGAATAATAAAATCGGAATCATTAAAATAAGGGATATTTATTAGGAAGAGATTTATTCTTTAATTTAAAAATCCCTAAATTAATCATCTCATTAATATTCAACTCTTAATTAAAATGATAATTCAAATTCAAAATATTAAAAGACTTAATCATTAAACTAAAGTCAAATTATTAAACTCTTTCAAAAATTTCAATTAAAATTAAAAATAAAGTAAATTAAAGATAAATTAAATTAAAATTAAATTAAATTTAATAATTAAATTAAATTAAGACAAATTAAATTAAATTAAATTAAATTAAATTAAATTAAATTAAATTAAATTAAACTAAATTAAATTAAATTAAATTAAATTAAATTAAACAATTAAATTAAATTAAATTAAATAATTAAAATTAAATTAAATTAAATTAAACAATTAAATTAAATTAAATTAAATTAAATAATTAAATTAAATTAAATCAAATCAAATTAATTAAACACCAAATCAAATTAAATTCAACTATGTTAAACTAAATTAAAACTCAATTAAATTAAATTAAATTAAATATAACATCACCTAAGACATAAAAGAAATTAAATATAAAACAACTCAACACTATTCCAAATTTAAACCCTTTAACTTAAATCAAATCATTTCAATACTAACTTACCTCGAAAGCTTTAGTTATTATAACTCCTAAATAAAACATTAAATGAAGTGTCACTTCACTCATAGTGATATTCAAATGTCCTAGTTCACCGAGCAAGTTAACAAAACTGAAATTCTTGGACGATTAATTCATTTCGTATAATTAAATTCATTTCAACTTAAAACAATCCTGTAAATATCAAAAGATGTTTAAGATCCTTCTTAAGCACTTTCTCAATATGATAGTGACATTTATAAGAACAATCGAATTTCGATTATTCTTCACGAAGAAAATCGTCCTTAAACCAAAACACAAAGAACCTGTGACGTCATAGGAAATGACTAGCTATAGGATTAGGAATTTGGTAGAAAACCATAACCTTTCCCTTAGCCTTTACCTAGGAACTCGCTTAAATATGCTAATCGTGTTTTAAGTGCAATGGGATTGACGTGAAGACCCTCCAGTACGCATTTGTATTTTATTTTATCGCAATTTACTTTCCAGCAATTTACTTTCTCGCAATTTACTTTATCGCAATCGCGTTTATTTTTCTCGCATGATAAAACAACTGCTGTATGAAAACCCACACCTTTAGGATAGCCCCTAAAACCGAAAACCAAAATTAAGTTAAAAGTCATCGCAAGATAAAATTCACCGCCACAACATTTCAAAATATAAAACAACTCAAAATTTAATCACAAACGTAACACAAAACTACAATTACAACTAAATTAAAACGTCCCGTCGGATGATCGGAATACCTCTGATGATGTAACCTACGTGTTGCTAACGGGATTTCCCACTGGCCTAAATGAAAGTGTGGAACTCATTCAACTGAGTTTAGCAAATTCATCCGGACTAAGTGAATCCGATAAAAATAATGATGCCTGAAGGATGGAACCGCGGGATCTTAACCTATGTCGTTATAATCAACTTTAAGATTTGTTTTAAATAAAACATAAAAAACACCTGGAAATTAAGATTTTCTCTAAACCAAAACACTTTTCTCAACTCCTCGATTTATGATTTCTAAAACTAAACCTCTCGCAACAACAAGGAGCTCTGAGCATGATGGGCAAAGACGACCATCGTCATCAAGAAAACTCGAGTCTACTTCAAAGAAAACTTTCCTAGAATTAAAACAACCAAGCCATAGGACTTCGAGGTAGCTCGCCTAGTGCAACATAAATCCTCAACTCTTCGTTAGTGCATTTCGTATTGCAAATTAAGCCCTAACCTGGTCTTAGGATTCCGAGGTAGTCGTCCGATACGACAATAAACCCTCACATCTTCTATGCTATTTGTTTGATTTTATCATACAAATATAAGCCCTAATTAATTGAAATTGGCAAGATCGAAATATCAAATAAACATTAGGACTTTCCTAAATTCAAGACAAACAATAGGATAGTCGGAAATTATCGAAGTTCACTTCGAATCGCTGATTTCTCCTACCTCTCTTCCTTTGGATTCACAAAACAAAATGTTCCAAAATTCTGATCCATTCCCTATCGAAATTCCAAAATTCAATCTTTGAAAACCTTAAACTTCGAAATTCTCGAGAGCAGTAATTATCGATTATTATCGAGAGTTTTCTTAGGTGATTCCCGTCACTTAAGATGTAATTAACTATAGGGTTACTCTTTATAGGGAATTTTAAAGAACCTAGTAATATAAACCCCGTTTAATATTTTCATATTAAGCAGTGGAAATTTGTTCGCTTATAAAATTGGTTCGCAAACCAAACGGATGTCACAAAACTTCTAGCTTATTTGATCGAGCCCCACCATCAAGCAATGGTGTCTATCCTTGTGGATGATACACGAGCTTCAGGTGCGTGCTCGTTTATATAAACTATTCTGGGATGTGAGATCGGTTTAATCTCATATCTTAAAACTTTCAAATTTAAAAATTATTTTCAAAATCAAATACTACTTTCTCAAATTATATATATTTAAATTAAATTTAAAATAAATTCGCCGACAACTTCGTTAGCGACCCTCTTCAAAATAAAACACAACCTAAAAATAATGCCGACAGATTTCGGCGATCTACTGGGGAGAATTCCTCTCTCCATTATAATCAAATAATTCCGTTTTCAAAAATCGTAGTGTATCCATGTCCCTAATGGATCAAACTACCCTTCTTTCCGTCGGAATACTATGTTCATTTCTATCTCGAACAAGTATAGCCAACATTCTCTCGGATTTAGGAGCCACCGTTGTAGACACCCCTAAACAGCAGAGGTTCCGAGATCCTTTTACCTCATTTCCGAGGTAGGGTGGACCCCCAATCAGTGTTAGTTTAGGAGTGATCCTTCGAGTCGGGAAGTCTTGCTTAAGACTTTCTTTTCCTTTCCGAATCGGATTCCTTACCTTCTCTACACCTTCGAACATTCCGTTCTAAATAAACAAACCCTCTAATAAGTGATTCTTTTAACAAATGATTCTTTCTTATAAATACATGAACAAAGAATGAGTTCGACTCTTTTCAATTCCTTTTCGTCCTAAAGAAAAGAAGCATAACTCGGACCGACAACCGTAATCTACCTCGTAAATGGAAGCCCCGAAACCGATTTTCTCCTTCACCAACGGACCGGACTTCGCCGTCTATAAGGATGAGCCGCCCGACAATGGGGTCATCCGATTCGGACATGGATTCGAAAACACGAACGTCAAGGTCACCGACGTCTCCCTCTAGCACCGACGAACAAGGTATCCGGCCGAGGAGCCACTCGCTCGAGTTCAACCTTAGTCGACCCAAGAGTTTCCTCCCCGCAAAGGGTCCCGACTCGTGAGGAGTACCGCCGTCCGCAGGAGGACCGTTCTCACTACCCCCATCGGTCTAGTTGTTTCGCACCTACCCCGACTTCCGCCAAATCAAAGGGGAAAGAAATCCGTAACTATGGTAAACCCGTTACCGTGGAGGGTACTGCATCTTCCCGTAAGACCTTCTCGTCTTCGAAATCGGGTCCAGCTCGAAGATTCCTTCGCCGACAAAGACCCAAAGAAGAAATAGAAATAGAAGGATCGCTGTGGAAGCCGTAGCCGCCGAGATCGCCTTCCCGGAGGAAATTCCGCAGTTGCCGAATATACACCGCTACCGTAATATACACCACCGCCCGACTACATACCACTTTTGGGAGGAAGCAGTTCCATCCCCTCTCCGCCGCAGAAGACGAGGAGAATGTTCGCAAGATTGTCGCCACATTACCACACGCCCCGCATACTACAACGATACCGCAAGAAAAGAACTAGAACTACGCCGGCTCGCTCGACCGCAAACTCTAGTGAAAAGCCTAGCAAAGAAGGAAAACCCGCCCGTGTCGGAAATTCTACGAAGGATGTGGCGGTGCCGACCAATCCCGTCTCGGGCCCCGAGTAGTAACCCGCCGTCATGATAGAAAAGCCAAGCAAGAGAATCGAAGGCTAGCCCGCCGTCGAGAGATCGTGTTACAGACAGGAGGATACCACCTTCCAAAGATTCGGCCGATGCACTATCCGGGCGCAGACCTTCGTCGCTAGAAGGATGGTGTGGCGTCCCACTACTGGCGCTGAGACCGAAACAAGATGCTCGAGAAAGAAAGTCTCGCCAGAGGCCGGAATCCGAAGAAAGTGCTACCGCGATGAAGGGACTCGGTGAAAAGGACCCGACAACCATCGCACGACAACCACAAAGATACACGTAAAGCTCCGCTAGAAGATGCCATGGAAAAGCCGAGAACCGACATCCGACGGCTGCAAAAGAAAGAGAAGAAAGTTCGGAGACGAGATCGACTCATCTAATTCATGGACAACGAATATGCAGAAATCAACATGGTCTGAGACACGAGCTTCATCGCTTCTCAAGGTGCTCCCGCAATGCTCGCGAAAGAGAGGAGCCGTAACCGATGAAGAGACAGCCTTCAGAAAAGGACGACACGATCGCTCAAATGGCGAAGAGGATGGAAGAGATGGCCGTAGCCTAGCCACTCTCCAAAGTCAAGTACAACCACATGTAGAGACACCCCTGTAAGTCATTCACATCGGTAGACGCGAGGAAAGGAGATTACATCCGTCACCTGGGACGACTGACCAACAAAAGGATACAACACAAAGTATGATCCCCGAAAAGGATATCAAGAACTCAGAAGAACGAAGAATGCGAGAAGCCCCAAGACAATCGAAGAACGGGACATCTATTCGGACGGGTAGACCTTACCCGGAAGAATTCGACGCCGTCCAATACCCAAAGGGCTTCGTACCACCTCTGTTTAAGACCTTCGACGGAACCGGGAACCCCCGACAGCGATGTCGCACACTTTCGTGCCAGCTTGTCGCAATGCCGGCGGGAGCGATGCGCTACTCTTCCGACGGTCTCGTTACGTCCGTCATGAATCGCCTTCGACCGGTATGCGTAATTACCCAACGGATCCGTGAAGACATTCTCGTAGCTAGAGAGCCTCTTCATTAAGCGATTCGTCGGAAGCTCAAGCACTACATCACTATGTGATTTAGCGGTAGAGAAACAAAGGCCGAATGAAACTCTAATGGATTACATACTTCGATGGAGAAATTTAAGCATGAAGTGTGAACCACAACCGCAAGAACAACATGCAATGCAGATTCTTGCTTAAAAGCATTCACGGCCCGATAAAGACTTCTCCTCAAGGGATTCACTATTAAGACTTTTGAGTAGTTGTTAAGCGAAGGCCGAAGCTTGCAAGAAGAGGCGAAGCAATTAAGTTTTCACCGACAAGACTCGACAAGCGGCTTCCAAGAAGACTTTCGAAAGAAATCCGGGTCGTCGCAAGACTAGCCGACAAAGGCAAACAACCGATGCAAATACTACCGCAACCCGCCGCAAAGAACCACAACAAAATTACCAAGAACCCCGGCTCCAAATGATCGTCACTGCCTCCGCAAGATGAACAACCGTCTCGTCCGCAACGTACATCGAGGGAGCTTCCGAGCAGAGAATATCCGTTCAAAAATGAAGCAAGACGAAGATGTTCCGTAGCTTAATAAAACCCGCATTTCCAAATTTGCCAGAGCCCAAAAGACCGCAGGAAGTCAACAAGAAAGGTGATCCCAACTTTCGCCCTACCATCTGATGCTTCAGCACAAGATAAGACCGCATTACCTTCAAAAAGTCAAGGCTCAACGACAACCTTCGGAAAGGAAATATAACAATCCCGAAGGAGTACACGAAGGAACCCCTGAAGGAGGTTCCGTCAATGTTATCTCAACCGATCCCGTCATCCCGATGATCCCTATGCAACCGACGACGACGATCATCATCGACGAGATCTTCGAAGAAGATTTTAGACAACATCCGAACCGGCTCGTGCGAGCTTCAATCTCGCAGTTCGAGACCCGTTAATCCAGTACTATCACTCGCGATGAAGAACCACCTCGACAGAGACAATCGAAGAGAAGAAGAAAATCGACGAAGAAGAGGGACCGAGACTCCTAAGGCTGTACTAGTGGGTCGCTTATCCTAGAGATAGTTAAGCTTCCGATTCGGGGAGAAATCCCTCGAACCTCTCGATTTTGTATGATTATCCGCTCACTTCGGTGGATCATATAATGATAAGGGTGATGGCGTCGACACGTTGATCGTTTCTAACGATTACGTAACTAGCGACAATCCGGGCGTCGATTTCGATACCAACAACAATTCTCAAATCATACAAGATCTCGACGATCAAAATGACGAAGAAGGCATCCATCAAGGAGGCTACGAGAGTTCAACAAGCAAACGGATCTATCTCGTGAGTTTCGAGGAGCTCCAGCTACGATGTAGTTAGAGCCTTCGCATTTGGAAGATAATCCGTAAGAGCTCGTCATTCCGATTCAAAGAGGAGACACCGACAAACTCAACACTAGATTCGAAGAAATTGGCGAAGTCAACCCAAGAAATGGAAAAGTTCTACCTCCAAGAATCGGTCCAAAAGACAAAGGAAAGGTGTGGTCGTTCAAGAAGAACCAACCCTAGGCCGGAAGACATACCCGTTCGAGAAGAAGCCGAGACGCACGAGAACAAAGTGACTACAACGTGCTAGCCCATCTTAGGAAACTACCGGCCAAACCGAGCATTTACGACGCTCTCATCTTATCAAAGGAGATGAGAGAAGCTCGATCGAGTGCCTTACTTCGATCCGGAAATTCCGCTGGACCAAATGGCCGGAGATTCCTTGGACGAGGTTTGTCGTTAAAGGAACAACAGGTGTTACCTTCACAGTACAATGACCTACTACTGGGATGACAGGATCACAACCGACCGTTGTACATTTCAATTGGCAATCGGGAAGTTTACGCTCTCCGTAGTATCAGTGGATCCAGAGCATCAATCAATGTAATGAGCTCCTCGAACACTAAAGATACTGGGAAATCGATGCTCGCGAGCTCGAGGCCGACAAAATGTTATTAAGAGGATTCAACCGTAAAGGAGAAAGAGCCCTCGGGTCAATAACGCTACCGATGAAGACCGGTGATTTGAAGCAAAGACAACCGCAAAATTTCATATAATCGATTCGAAACGTCGTTCAACGCTCTACCTGGCCGACTACGGATACATGAAATGTGATGGTACCATCATCTCTCGCATCGCAGGCATCAAATATTACGACAGGGGAATAGGCATCAAAAGGTGACTGCAACCATTCTCCGTACATGAAATTGGAATCCACGAAGATGCAATTTATTATGCAAATCGCCAGTAAGAAAACAATCTTCTCCATAGATACCATAACAAATGAAGCAAAGAAAGTCTCGTGGACAACGAAGAACTCGAAGTTCAGTCTAACACCACTACCACTCCTTCCGGCGAGATGGTGAAGGTTTCTCCACAACTCGCATCCGAGGTCGAGGCCGGATGACGCATGCTGCGGCAGTAGACACTAGAGACAATCGATTGCAGAAAACCAGCCATCAATGTCGATCGGGAAGATAGGCTTAAGAGGAAAAAGAAATCAAGCAAGAAGCAACGAACAATAAGTCGAAAGAAGCCGCAATACAAGATCTCCCTCGAAGATGAAAAGAACGAAGAATACAAATCAATGTACGAGAAGATTAACCACTACGTACATACTATGACCCTAACTCCGATCCATTCTAATAAGATCGAGGGTATGGAGGTCAAAGAGGTACGTAGCGCGCGTGCAAAGCCGATCGCTCAAATTCTACCGTGGTGCTTCTTCCTCCAAAACCGAAAATAACGTAGACAATTCGAAGATGTCACTTCATCGAATTAATGGAATTACCTCTTTTGGGCGTACTCTCCCGTGTTCAAAATTTAATTCAACGTGGTTTCTTACCCCGACAATGGACAAAAGGCCAATCACAACATTTCGAAAAGTCACGGATGACTCCGCCGTCCTCCCAATTCAAAGTATGGACCTACCCTGGACTGACGCAGGGTCATTCGACGACACCGACTTTCGCTTCTGTTGTCACTCGCAAATCCTAACGAAAACTACATGGAAACTACAGAACGTAACTCGAAGATTTTACAAATCGTGAGACTGCTCCACCGTAATTCGAAGAAGAAATCAAATCTCACAATACGAGTTACCTGGAAGTTAACTTAGGTACTTTAGCTGAAGAGCCTGACCACTCATAAATTCTCCTTACTCAACAAAGAAGACTCCGAGAAATAATCAAGTTATTAATGGAATTTAAAGACCGTTTGGCTTGGAGCTACGATGAAATGCCGTGATTGGGCCTCCGCAGGCTTGCAGCCCACAAGCTATAGAGGCAGATCCTACTCGTCCCGGCCGGGACAAGGTCCTCAAGAATGCCCGTCTAGAAATCGAACAACAAGTCATAGCCGAAGTCAAGCTAAGCGACGCTAAATTCGTCCGCGAAGAACAATACCCGACTTCAAGGCTAGCTCAACGTAGTGCCGCACGTAAGAAGAACGACCGATGACGTAACGCAGCGACTTCGCAGATTTAAACAAGGCATGTCCAAAAGATGAATCCCTCTACCGATTCCGCAACTCGGACGATCGATATCGCTTCCGACACTACGAAATATTCTCATTCATGGATGGATCTTCAGATACAACCAAGCATAAAAATGGTCCTAAGATGAGAAAGCCTTGGCAAGTATCTGCAACGCTCGATCGTAGCATTTTGCCACACCAAGCGATGCCATTCGCACCGAAGAACGCAGAGCAACTTGTACCAAAGAGCAATGACAAGAATTTCTTTGATGATCTCATCCACAATCAAGTCGAATGCTGCGCGGACGATGTACGGCCGCTGAAAAGCAAAGTGAAGGAAACCAACCCGTATGATTCGAAAGAATCGTTTTCGAACGATTAAGCCAATTTAACCTTAAGATGTAATCCTTTTAGAAATGTACTTCTCTTCGGCGTCAATCCTCCGGGAAATTCTATAGGATTCGTTGTCCGACATCGTGGAATTGAAATCGATCCGGAGAAGATTAAAGCTATCTTAGAAATGCCGGCTCCCAAAACCTTAAAACAACTACGATCTTTCTCAAGGAAGTCGGCATATCTTCGACGCTTTATCTCAAACTCGTCAGTAGGTGTCACCCTTCTCGCACTAGTTAAAAAGGACGCCAAATTTATTTCGAAGAGAATGCCGTATGCCTTGAAGACATTAAACAATATTTAATGACACCTCCCGTCTTAGCGAAACTCCTGCCTCAGGTAGATCACCGATACTTTACACCGCGGCTTTTCGGACGACTTTCCTGGAGCCCTGTTGACCCAGGTCAATGATGAGGGTAAAGAAAATGCTCTTTACTACTTAAGCCGTCGTTTACTCCCGACGGAAGTAAGGTATCCCGCGACCGAAAAGCATTGTTTCGGCCCCGATCTTCGCCGCTCAAAAGCTCGTGCACTACATGCTTTCTCATAAGGTCAACTCGATTTCGAAGTTTAATCCATCGCAATACTCGATGACTCGTCCAACACTTTCCGGCAGTACTTCGCGCGATGGTCAATGATATTATCGCAATTCGATATAACTTTCGTGCTCTCAGTGCCGTAAAGGGACAAGTCTTACAGCACTTCCCCGCAAAGACACCTCATGGGCCGAATCTCCTCTCAACGACGATCCGCCGCATGAACAAATAATGAGCCTAGAAGACCCCGATGATCGACGTCGGGAATTATATTTCGACGGAGCATCTTTCAAAGACACAAAGACGAAGAATCGCAAGTGATAGTGCCTCGAGAAGGCAGAATCGGGCTAATCTTTATAACACCAGAGCTGGGATGTTAAGATACCCTACCACTCGACGTAACCGTGTACAAACAACGGCTGAATACGAAGCCCTCATAACGGGACTGGAATTAACCATTCAAATGGGATACCGTACATCAACATCTACTTGGATTCATAAGCTAATCATTCAACGTATCGCCGGACAACACAGTAATTTTTAAACCAAGACTCGAACAATACTTCCAGATGCTATACAAACTGCTGAACAGATTCCAAATGTGACAATCTACAAAATTCCTAGAAAAGAGAATGCTTTAGCAGATGCTTTAGCCCGTCTCGCAAAAGAATTGGCCTGCTTACAAGATGAATCAGTTGGAAGTGTCGCCTCACCTGACGTCAGTCCCGATCACAACACGTTGGGAGGACAATACACATCCGAGCCAGCAGAAAAGAACCAACAAGTAGAAGGATGTACAAAACACAGAAGATTACACGGACGCCCATCACGACGTACCCGCGAACAGAAGAGCTACCAGCACGATAGGCCGCCGTCCATCGTATCGAGCCAAGTTAACTCGTCTTTGCGCATTAATAAACAACACATTATACGAAGGTCTTTCGATCAGCGCGTGCTATGCGCTCTAAGCGGGTCTCTGGAGGCCCGAGGGAATCGTTAAAGAGGTGCATTCAGACTCCGTGGCGCTCACTCGGGCCGGTCCAAAGATGAAAATGAAAATTAAAAGATCGGGGGTACTCACCGGCTCCTCGCGACGACCGACCGCATGAAAATCGCCAAGAGCCGTCACTCAATGCCAAGTTCACGGAGTGGTTCTACACCAACTCTCCAAATGTGCCACACCCGACAACTGCGGGGCCGCGGCCATTCGAATGTCGGGGCACAGTACATAGCCGGGTCCGATAGAATCCACCATCTTCAAAAGGACATCGTTTCATTCTCGTCGACTACGACATTTCTTCCAGCCAGCATGGCGCTCCACTTGAGAAGTGAAGCACACCACGTGCCAGCTTTTCAAGAACCAAGTTTGCTCACCGTTTCTAGTGCCGCGCAGATCATCTCGTATAACGGGTCAATGATTCTAAGCACACAAATCAACAATTTTGTCAGAGACACTGGACCGACCGGCGATACTCAACAATTTACTACCTAAGAGCAACGGCTCGCGCCGAGGCTTTTAATAAAACTCTCGTTCAAATCTTAAAGAAAACTCGACGATAATAAGAGAAATTGGCACGAGAAATTGTTAGAAGCCTTATGGGCTCACCGGACAACCTTCGTAACCCCTACTCAAGCTTACACCTACGCTCCTGGTGTATGGGTCCGAGGCAAGTGTTACCTTAGAGGTTCAACTTCCTTCACTCGAATCGTGCATCTTGCAAACAAGATCACGATAAGAAAACGCCGCACTACGACTCGAAGAATTAGAAAGCTTCGGAAGGGAAAAGACTCATAGCCGCAAATGCACTTAGAACTATACTGCCAAGATGGTTCAAGCCCATGACAACCGGGTCCGCCCAAGAACCTTCAAAGTCGTGATTTAGTTCTCGTTCAAGAGACTCATTCTCGCACACCGTAAGATAAGAGGAAAATTTGAACCCACTCGGGAAGGACCGTTTTCAGGTCGAGCAAGATACTCAGGAGGTTCCTACCAGCCTAGTGAATCTGCCAGGAGAACGACATATGCTTCCAATCAACGGACGATACTTGAAAAAGTATTACGCTACCCGGATGTTTCGAAGGAATGAATTCTTCATCCCTAAGAAACACGTAAGAAGTAATTACTTATGACGTGGGTCCGAACCCAAAAATAAAACGTAAGCTAAAATAAATAAAATCATGATAATAAAGTTTTCCTCATTTTCTTCTCCAAATCAAGATCTCTTCCTGGACCTTATCCCTACTTTCATTCGCTAAATTCGAAAATATAAAAAAAAATCAAAAATGACAAACACCAAGTTCACATGAAGATCAAGTATAACAATAAAATAAAATTCGAACCATTAAAAGATAAACGAAATCAAATAACTTCGAAATCAAATTCCATCCTTCCAAACCTCAAAATCAAATTCTGAATCGAATTCCGAATCCACTCTCGATCAAATTTCAAATTGATCTTCCCAAATCTCAAATCAAATTCTCAATCAAAATCCAAATCCAATCTCGATCAATGTTTCAAACTTGATCTTCCAAACTTCAAACTCAAAATCTTAAATCAAATTTCAACCGGAAGTTCAAACTCATCCTTCCAAATTTCCAAAATTTCCGAATTTACCTGTGCTTCAAGTCTCAATCAAAATTCGAACTCTTCGTCGAGATTTTACATCCAAGACCGCACCTTAAAGATTCTTTTCCTATCGCACCGAAATACATCAATTCGAGCCTTTTGGTCGAGGATTTTACATCCAAGACCAGCACCGTGTGAGGATTCTTTTCCTACCGCACCTAGATACATCAGACTAACTCAAACTCTAGTCGGTGGATTTTACATCCAAGACCGCACCGCTTTAGGATTCTTTCCTACCGCACCGAAATACATCAAATTCAAACCTTTTGGGTCGAGGATTTTACATCCAAGATCGCACCGCTTTAGGATTCTTTTCCTATCTGCACCGAAATACATCAAATTCAAACCTTTTGGGTCGAGGATTTTACATCCAAGACTCGCACTGCTTAGGATTCTTTTCCTATCGCACCGAAATACATCAAATTCAAACTCTTTTGGGTCGAGGATTTTACATCCAAGACCGCACCGCTTTAGGATTCTTTTCCTATCGCACCGAAATACATCAAATTCAAACCTTTCGGGTCGAGGATTTTACATCCAAGACTGCACTTGCTTTAGGATTCTTTTCCAATCGCACTCGAAATACATCAAATTCAAACCTTTTGGGTCGAGGATTTTACATCCAAGACCGCACTCGCTTTAGGATTCTTTCCTATCGCACTCGAAATACATCAAATCGAATTCTCGGGGTTAAGGAATTTACATCCAAGACCGCATCGCTTTAGGATTCTTTTCCTACCGCACCGAAATACATCAAATTCAAACCTTTTGGGTCGAGGATTTTACATCCAAGACCGCACTCGCTTTAGGATTCTTTTCCTATCGAACCGAAATACATCAAATTCAAACTCTTTCGGGTCGAGGATTTTACATCCAAGACCGCACTCGCTTTAGGATTCTTTTCCTATCGCACCGAAGTACATCAAATCAAACTCTTTTGGGTCGAGGATTTTACATGCAAGACCGCACCGCTTTAGGATTCTTTTCCTATCGCACCGAAGTACATCAAATTCAAACTTTTGGGTCGAGGATTTTACATCCAAGACCGCATCGCTTTAGGATTCTTTTCCTATCGCACCGAAGTACATCAAATTCAAACTTTTGGGTCAAGGATTTTACATCCAAGACCGCATCGCTTTAGGATTCTTTCCTATTGCACCGAAATACATCAAATCGAATTCCCGGGTTAAGGAATTTACATCCGAGACCGCATCGCTTTAGGATTCTTTCCCTATCGCGATCGAAATACATCAAAATCAAACTCTCGAGGTTAAGGATTTTACATCCAACACCGCATTACTCCGAGATATCTTCTCATTGCAACGATTCAATCTAATCAATTCAATTTTCTTTCGAGGTCGGAGATGTTACATCTAAAACCTCAAAATCCCAATTTTCATTTCAAATCAAATCCCTCAAATTAATTTTCGACAAAACTTCAATCTAAATTGAAACTCCAAACTAAAATTTAAACTCACACATCAAAACATAAATTGAAACAAAATAAAATCTAAATCGAAATTCCCCGCATCATGTGATTTGGGATTCACCTCCTTTTCCTTTCCCCGCCGAGAGTTCAAGAATCTCCGGCTCCGCAGATATACTCGACACTCCCCGGCAGAAACTCTTCTACTTCGTCCTAAGTTCGTCACTTGGACATCCGTGTTGGTTTTGTTGATCGCTCGGCCAACACCATACGCGCGGTGTGCTCCGTCAGCTCACCACACCTATTGGGAGTCCATTTGTTGACCTCATTTTCGATGAGGTCTTCCCTTCTTCTTTTAGTGCTTAGGATCTAGCCTTAGGCTTTTCTTTTGACTATCTTAGAGGACTAGAATTGGGACCCACCTTTTAGAAATTCAAACCACTTCTAAACTCCCCGCAAACTGCACAAACTCGACTATAGACCCCTAATCACCTAGAGGGTTGAAATCAAATGTGGAAGTTTAAAGGATGAGTTCCTATAGGACTCTTCGGCCTTAGGACCGCCCCTGGCGGCCCGGTCCAGTGAGGGGCCGACTTACACTACACTTACACACTACATTTCCACACACTTCCTAAAACCACACCCATACCCAACTTAACCTCCCGACTCATGTGGGTGATTCACATGGATGGTCCTTAACCCCTAAGCCCTCGCCAAGCAGGGTTAGGAACAACATAATGAATGCCTCAAATGAGTCCTTTCATGGCTCATATGGGCTTGAAATGGTTTCATGGCTCAACCAAAATGATTTCTTTCCATCTAAATTCACCCAATCTCCAATTTCCCAAATTTTCAATTTTTGACCCCCGAGACCCTACACCTACTAAACCTACCCAAAACCCTCAAATTACCCAAATTTTCGCAAAATTTCCAAATTACCCAAAATTTTCCAAAATCAATCCCAAACATCTCCAAATCACTCAAATTGATCATCCATACCCAAAAATACCAAAGATTCCAAAAATACCCCCCAATACCCTCCAAATACCCAAAATACCCTTCTTGGCCTAAAAATCCAAAAATTCAGAAAATTCCCAAAAAATTCCAGAAAATCCTAAATATTCCCAATTTCATTTTGTCCAACTACACCATGGGCCAATTTTGTCAATTTACCCTACGTTTGTCAAAACCCTCAATTTGACCCATTTTAACCCTAAGTGAACCCAATGTCAAACCAAACCTACCCAATTGACCCCAATTTTGGTCCAATTCAATTCTAAACTTCAATTCAACATTCCCAATACCAAAATTTAGACCCAAACCCCACTCAAACTCAATCCAAGGTCAAAAGGCCCATTTTTGACCTAAACCCAAACCTAACCCAAATTCAACCCAATTCAAATCCAAACTACCCCAAATTTGCTTCAAATCACTCATGACACATCCATGAGCTAAACCCAACAATTATTTGGCCCAACCTCTTTACAAAATTCCCATCCATAAATTCATTTTTAAACTTAAGGGCCCATCCCTTAAACCATTTTAAAAAGCCCACTTCCACCAAATCCAAAGCCCAAAAAAAAAATTCTTCCAAAGCCCATATGACATTTCCCCTCATCATACTTTCAATTAAAATCATCCATAAGTCCTAAACCAATGATCAAATATTTCTAAATGAAGCTTCATCCAAATTTCCACCAAATTATCCAAAATCCTTAAAATCCTTTTTTATGAAATCGACTTCACTTTTCCCAAGCCAAATGGAGCCATGGAGCCATGCACAAGCCATATGCAAGCCATGAGAGCCTCTTTACATGTCACCATGCCATTTTGGGCAAAAGGAGGAGGCTCTTTCCTTAATTCCTAAAGGTGATTAACCACTTCCATGACTCCACTAAACCATGCTTAAGCCTAATCGTACTTGGATCGTGACTTGACCCCACTAATCAAGCCGATCTAAATCACTTTCTCCTCAGCCTAAACCAGGCCTTGGGTGGTGCACCTAGCCCAAATGGGTGGGTTGACCCATTTAGGTCCAAATCTAGCCATGCCCCATTCCACTTTGGATCAAAGCCTTTACACATGTCCATGGCCAATCGATTGCACAAACCTCCAGCCCCGACCCACCCGACCTCGAGGGTGACCCATGCTCGGCCGGCCGGCCACCGAGCCGCCGGAAAACACCATGGCCGAGAGCTCACATGTGAGCCAACATTGAAATTCTCACTTGCCGAGCCGCCCTTGCCTAGTGGTCACCATGGTCGTTCTTCTCCTCACCGCAGCAGCTCGATCCCAAGCCCTAACTCCCCGGGAGGCCTCCCAGCCAGCTCTATTTAAACTCCACCCCTCTCGGCCATGAGAGGAGAGAAGCACAAACCTTGCCAAAACTCTGCCAAAATTGTTCCAGACCCTTCTCCACCCTTAGAGCACTTGATCCCCAGTGGAATTCCCCTGCCATTTCTCCTCTGAAAGCTCAATTTCGTAGTCGAAATTCCACCCAAAACCGAGACACTTCTCCACAGGTGAGCCAATTCTCAAATTGATTGGCTCTACACCTTCACCGTACCAAGGGAAGGTGTTCACCAGCAAAAGCCCCATCTCCGGACCACCCGGGTTGTTCGACCTCCAAGCTTTGTGATCGGCCTTGGTCGAAATCATATCCGGACAATTCACCGCGACCGGGAGACTTCATCCGGAGCTTGCGGGATCCAATCGAAGGTGCAACAACTCTCGGATTGAAGCCACACTTCTCCGAGCCAAGGTATGAGCTAATTCTTCATCCCGAGCTTCCGGAGAATCTCTATTTCAAATGCCTTAGTTTCAATGCATGTTAACCGTATAGATGTGTTCGTCTCTTCAAGACGAATCCATAGAGTATAAGAACATAAAAATCCATTGAGAATCGAGTGAGATCTTAGGGATTTAGTGTGGACGGCTCTCGGGTGAGAACACTTGGGGACGATGAACGGATGCCGTCCATTCAATACACGCGCGGACGAACGGCTCAGATGGCGTCGGACCGAGAAACGGTGCGAGAACCGCGGGGCCCGGCCGCCGACTCGAGTGGCGGCGTCGAATGGGAGCGCGCCGCGTTGCCTTTCGGAGTCGCCGAGGATGCGCCGGCGCCGCGTGGATAAATAGAAAATTAGGGTATTTTCTTATTTATTTAATTCCCTAAACTTCAAAAATTCATATCTCCGTGTAGAAAAATCATAAAAATAAAATAAAAATACCCTCTTGCTCAAGTGAACGGAGGAGAATAATGTGGAAAAGAAATCATTTAATTTCATCAAGTATTTTATTTTTTATAATTTATTTACTCTCTGCATTGTTTTAATTCTCCATGCATGCATACAATTCACCATGGCATGAGACCATAGGGTTTTGAAGCCTCCGAATTTGGGAACATTCCCCGAATTTTCCAAAGTCGGAGGCCATCCCTATGAAGAGTTCTTGATTTTTCAAGTTCGAGTCATCATGTTTGAGTATTTTAATTCCAGTAAATAGCATGTTGTGAAATAAATTCTAGGAAAATTTGGTGATGTTCCTTATGACCAGAGAACCCTAGGAAAAATAGATTTTGGCTTAGTTCATTCAAAACAACCCTAATCGACTTAAACACCCAAAATAGGTCTTTAATTAATTAGAGTTAACCGAGTATCAAATTGACTTGAAATCAATTCTCCACTGACCTTTAGGATCGGAGGAACCCACCATAAAAATTTGAGGTCAATGGACTTGGTTAGCCCTACTAATTGGGTTGATTAAGTCACTTAGCCATTTTAAACTTTAAAAATTCATAACTTTTAAAACTCTTTTTAAAAATCTATCAAATTGGTTTTGGAGCCTCTCTGATATCAGGGGAATCTAAGAAAATTAAAATTTCAATTTTCTAAAAAAGTTGATTTTTAATAATATTTTAATATTTTTAATAATTAAAAAATAATAAAAATCACAAAAATAATAAAATTCACCAAAATGTCACATTTTGAATTTTAATCACTTAGGAACAAATCCCACATTTTTCCTAGGTCTATTTAGTGAGATATTGAATTTTAAAACCCTAGGGTAATTTTAAAATTAAAAAAAAAATGTATTTTCTAGCATTTTCACTAAAATAATTATAATAAATCATAGAAAAATCAGAAAATTGCAAAATTTGATTCTCTGGTTTCCTTGATATCAGAGAGATTTTTGAAAAATATAAAACCCATTTTTCAACATTTATTTTATTTTTAAATTAATTAACACTCCAAAACTTAAAATAATTATAATAAAAATAATATAATTCAAAAAATCACCGAAATTGGTCCAAGTGCTTCTCTGGTCATTAGGAATGTCCCCTAATTTTCTTAAGGACAGAAACTTTCCCTTGGTCATGTTATTAAATTTTTCTTGAAAATCTCTATTTTCCATCAAAATAATTACATAAATAAATTAAATACAGAAAAATCACATTTTCTCCTCTCATGTCTTTATTGACATGTGAGTGAAGTCACATAAAAATTTCAAGTTCATTTGGGTTCAATTTAGTGAGTTATGAAATTATTAAGCTTAAGGGGTAAAATGGTAATTAAACTTTTAACCCTTAATTAAAACTTTAGGTTTAATAAAAAATCAACAAGTAAAATATTTGATCTTAATCTGATTTGGATGATTGAAATTTAAATAATTAAAGGGTAGAAACTCATAAAACAATTTTTAAAATGATTAAACTTTAATTAAATAATGGATTAAATTTGGAGGAATAATAAATTAGAATTATTAAAATAAGGGATATTTATTAGGAAGAGATTTATTCTTTAATTTAAAAATCCCTAAACTAATTATATCATTAATACTCAATTTTTAATTAAAATGATAACTCAAATTTAAAATATTAAAAGACTTAATTAAATTATTAAACTCTTTTGAAATTTCAATTAAAATTAAAAATAAAGTAAATTAAAGATAAATTAAATTAAAATTAAATTAAATTTAATAATTAAATTAAAACAAATTAAATTAAATTAAACTAAATTAAAATTAAATTAAATTAAATTAAATTTAATAATTAAATTAAATTAAATTAAATAATTAAATTAAATTAAATTAAATAATTAAATTAAATTAAATTAAATAATTAAATTAAATTAAATTAAATAATTAAATTAAATTAAACAATTAAATTAAATTAAATTAAATTAAATAATTAAATTAAATTAAATCAAATCAAATTAATTAAACACCAAATCAAATTAAATTGAACTATGTTAAACTAAATTAAAACTCAATTAAATTAAGTTGAATTAAATATAATATCACCTAAGACATAAAGAATTCAAAATAAATGAACAACTATTCCAAATTTAAACCCTTTAACTTAAATCAAATCATTTGAATACTAATTTACCCTTGAAAGCTTTGATTATTATAACTCCTAAATGGAACATCAAATGAAGTGTTACCTCACTCATAGGATATTCAAATGTCCTAGTTCACCGAGCAAGTTAACAAGACTCGAAAACCTCGGACGATCGATTCATTTATATAATTAAATTCATTTGGACTTAAAACAATCCTGAAAATATTGAAAAGATGTTTAAGATTCTTCTTAAGCACTTCCTCAATATGATAGGATATTTATAAGAACAATTGGACTTAATTGTCCTTTGATGAAGAAAATCGTCCTCAAAACAAAAAACACAAAGAACCTAGACGTCATAGGAGTTGACTAGCTATAGGATTAGGAATTTGGTAGAAAACAATAACCCTTCCCTAAGCTTTACCTAGGAACTTGCTTAAATATTCTAATTGTGTTTTAAGTGCAGCTTGGGATGACGGGAAGACCCTCCAGGTACGCTTTTATTTTTTATTGCAATTTGCTCTCTTGCAATTTACTTTCTTACAATTTACTTTCTTGCAAATGTACTTTATTTTTCTTGCATGATAAAACAACGGTTGCATGAAAACCCACACCTTTAGGATAGTCCCTAAAACCGAAACCAAATTAAGTTAAAAGTCATTGCAAGATAAAACTCACCGCCACAACATTTCAAAATATAAAACAACTCAAAATTTAATCACAAACGTAACACAAAACTACAATTACAACTAAATTAAAACGTCCCGTTGGATGATCGGGAATACCTCGGATGATGTAACCTACGTGTTGCTAACGGGATTTCCCACGGTCTAAATGAAAGTGTGGAACTCATTCAGTTGAGTTTAGCAAATTCATCCGGACTAAGTGAATCCGATAAAAATAATGATGCCGGAAGGATGGAACCGTGGGATCTTAACCGGTGTCGTTATAATCAACTTTAAGATTTGTTTTAATCAAAATACAAGAACACTTGGAAAATTAAGACTTCTCTAAACCAAAACACTTTTCTCATCTCCCGATTTATGGTTTCTAAAACTAAACCTCTGCAACAACAAGGAACTTGGAGCATGGTGGGCGAAGACGGCCATCGTCGTCAACGAAAACCCGAGTCTACTTCGACAAAATCTTCTTAGAATTAAAACTACAAAGCCATAGGATTTCGAGGTAGCTTGCCTAGTGCAACATAAATCCTCAACTCTTCGTTAGGCATTTGCATTGCAAATTAAGCCCTAACCGGTCTTAGGATTCCGAGGTAGTCGTCCGATACGACAATAAACCCTCACATCTTCTGAAGTCTATTTGTTTGATTTTATCATACAAATATAAGCCCTAATTAATTAAAATTGGCAAGATTGAAATACTAAATAAACATTAGGACTTTCCTAAACTCAAGCCAAACGATAGGATAGTCGGGAAATTACCGAAGTTCACTTCGAATCAGTGATTTCTCCTACCTTTCTTCCTTTGGATTCACAAAACAAAATGTTCCAAAATTTGATCCATTCCCTATCGAAATTCCAAAATTCAATCTTTGAAAACCTTAAACTTTGAAATTCTTGAAAGCGTAGTTATTGATTATTATCGAGAGTTTTCTTAGGTGATTCCCGTCACTTAAGATGTAATTAACTATAGGGGCTTGCCCTTATATGGAATTTTAAAGAACCTGTGTAATATAAACCCCGTTTGATACTTTCATATTAAGCGGGGAATTTGTCGGCTTATAAAATTGGTTCGCGGACCAAACGGATGTCACAAAACTTCTAGTTTATTTGATCGAGCCCCACCATCAAGCGGTGTGTCTATCCTTAGGGATAGATACACGGCTTGTGGTGCGGTGCTCGTTTATATAAACTATTTGGGATGTGAGATCGGTTTAATCTCATATCTTAAAACTTTCAAATTTAAAAATTATTTTCAAAGCCAAATACTACTTTCTAAATTATATATATATTTAAATCAAATTTAAAATTTAAATTCGCCGACAACTTCTGTTAGGCGACCCCCCTTTTAAAATACAATACAACCTAAAATATGCCGACAGAGTCAGGAAGTCAAATTAGGTATAGATATAGGTATAGGTGTGATTTTAGGACTTGGAATGTGTGTGAGAGTGTGGTGTGTATAGGTCAACCCTCACCAGACCAGGCCACCCAGGGTAGTCCTAAGGTCAAAGAGTCCTATAGGAAACTCATCCTTTAAACCTCCACATTTGATCTTAACCCTCCAAGTGGCTTGGTGGTTTACAATAAAACTTTGTGGGGTTTGAAGGGATTTTAAGAGGTGTTTGAATTTCTAAGTGGTGGGTTCCATCTCTAGTCTTCTAAGATAGTCAAAGGAAAAGCCTAAGGCTAGATCCTAAGTACTAAGGAGAGGGAAGAGAAAAGGCCTCATCAAAAATGAGGTCAACACTTAATCATTCTGATTTGGAGAATAGTTAAGCCAAATGATCCTTAAGGTTAGGGGTTGATCTTAGAGGTTAATAATCCATTGAATTTCACCCTTAATTGATGCTTGAAGGATGATCTATCAATTTGATGAAAATTAAACTCAAATGATTTAGCTTTTTTTAAAAAAAAATTATAAATTTACCTGTTAAATCATAAGGGCTTAGTAGTGGACTAGGTCTAATCAAATTTTGTTTAAAGAAGTTTAGAAAAGCAAACAAAATTTCAATAACCTGAAAATAAGCCCAATTATGAAATTAATCGGCTAAACTTATTTAAATGGATTAAATTTGCCCTAAAGAATTTTCACCCACATAATTTCCAAATGAAATGACAAATAAAATTCACCCTTTCCTTTGGGTTAATCAAAACATTAATTCACTAAGCACGAGGGTGTAATAAAAAAACAGAAAAAAGGGATGAATCATTTAATAATTATGATAAGTTCAAATCCACTCAAGGAAGCTCAAAAGGATTGTGAAATGTCCAGGTACCCCTTAGATCCATTTCAAAAATCTTTTGGACACCTGGTAGAACAACTGGACCTATTGTATCTATTAAATAAAAAATATATATATCTCTCGAATGAAAAAATAGGACCCACCAGGTTATGACATAGGACTTTGTAAGCTTATGACGAACATAGCCGTAGGTTTTAGTTTTCTACAAATTATAAATGTTTATTGCAAGAATACTAAAGTTTTAGTTGAAGATGATGAGAAGACCTACCAAGTTTGCTTTTATTTTATTGCAACTTACTTGCACTCTACTTCACCCTTCTTTCCTTACAAATCTCCATGATAAACAACAATGTCATCCTACATGAAAATCGAAACCTTTAGGATAGCCACAAAACTAAGACCAATAATCAAAAATTAAAAATCAAGACAAGATAAAATTCACCGCCACAACATTCAAAAATATAAAACAACTCAAGATTGAATCAGAAACAAAACAAAAATCACAATTGCAACTTAATTAAAATGACTCGTTGGATGATCGGGAAACCCTCGGAGGTAACCTACGTGTTGCTAACGGGGTTTCCCACGGTCTAAATGAAAGTACGAAACTCATTAAGCTGAGTTTATTAAATTCATTTGGACTAAGTGAATTTGATGAAAATAGTGGTGCTGGGATGATGGAACCGTGGGATCTTAACCAGTATCTCTATAATCAACTTTATGTTTCCCCTAATAAAATATTAAGACACCTCAATTTAAATATCTCCAAAGCATGACACTTCTTTTCTCTCTTACGATTGACACTTCTTTAAACTAAACCTGCCATGACGAGGAGCTAGGAGCATGCATGGTGGGCAGCACAGCCACATTCAACAGCAAAACTCCTTAGAAATTAAAATAACAAGCCATAGGACTTCAAGGTAGCTTGTTTAGTGTAGCATAAACACTTACTTTATTTCTATAGGCCCTTGCATAACAATGTTATGCAACATAAGCCCTAACTAGTTTTAAGTTTCTGAGGTTGTCGTCGGATACGATATAAATCCTCCTATCTTCCAGGACCTTCACATGATTAGTATCTAGTGAATGTAAGTCCTAAATAGTAAAATTGATAGGATGAAACACCAAATAAATATCCTTCATCAAAGCCAAACTACAGGATAGTTTGGGAAGATATCAAGATTTTCCTTGAATCTATGTCCTTCCTTTAGCCTTCTCTCCTTTGGATTCTGATAAAATAAAATGTTCAAATACTTGAGCTATTAGCCTATTGAATTTCTGACTATCACATTTCTTTGAAAACCTTACATTTTGAAGTCATTAATATAAATATTTCCTGATCAATATCAAGAGTTTTCTTAGGAGACTTCAGTTATCTAAGATGTAATTTACTATAAGGGCTTTCCCTTATAGGAAACTTAAAGACCCCATATTAATATAAACCCTATCTAATTCTTCATATTAGATAGGGGAAATTTTCGGTCAACAACAGTTCGTAGACCCAACGGATGTCATGAATTATTTAGTTTCTTGATCAAGCTTCACCCCAAGCAATGTATCTATTATTTGGGATAGATACATATCTTATGATGAAGTGCTTGTTTATTTAAACTATTATTTATATGAGATAAGTTTGATTTCACATTCTTCAAAATTAAAATATCATTTTCAAAAATCCATATATATTAAACTAAATCAAAATTCTATTTTATAAAACCACATCTTAAACATTTTCAAAAATTTCAACCTCCAATCAAACGACTGATAGGGTTTTAGATCATTAAATGTCATCTTCTAAAGATGAAACCCCTAACTTTGGATCATTTAATTTTGATTATCTTCCAAATTAATATAATTTAAAGAAATTACAAATTTATCTTTTTATATATCTAAAGTGAGATTCGTTTCTACCATTTGTCCCTTTATGTTTCAATCATTCAATCATGTTAATTAAGATCATTCATTGCCCATTTCCCACTTTAATTAAGCCTAAATATTGATTAAAGCTAAATTCTTTAAAATTAAAACTTTGCCTTAAGGCCTTATTACTTCATAGTTATTAAAATTTAACTCAAATGACTTTGAAATTTTGATGTTACCCCACTTATGGGTCAATTAAAACATCAAAGGAGAAAATGTGATTATTCCATTTTTTATTTAATTTATATAATTTTTTTAATGCAAAAATAGGGATTTTTATGGATAATTTTATTTTTTGATCAAAACAAATCCTTTACTCTTAAGAAAAGTATTGGAGGTTCACATAGACCAGTGGACCACTTGGACCAAATTTCATGATTTGTTTTGAATTTTAATTTAATTATTATAATTATTTCAAGTTTTGAAGTTTTAATTAAATATAAAATATTATTTAAGTGGAAATTAAATTTTACATTTTTCAAAAATACCTCTAAGGTTAAGGAACCTAAAGAAATAAATGTTATATTTTTGTGATTTATATTTTACTTATTAGAATTATTTTAGTGAGAAATTAGGAAAAATTCATTTTGAAGCTTCAGAAATTATTTTAACTCTTTAAAATTTAATATCTTTACTTAGTGGGTTGGGAAGATTATTACAATAATTCCAAGTGAGTAGGAGGAAATTTAGAACATTTCTATTAATTTTATTATTTTTTTTATTTTTAGTAATTTTTAATTATTTAAATATTTAAAATAGCTTTAAAATTAAAAATTTTACTTTAATGTTAATTTTATTTTTCTTTTATTCCTCTAATTACAGAGAACTCCCAAAACCAATTTGGTAATTTTTTGAGTTGTATTTTAATTATTAGAATTATTTCAATGCCATAGGTGGTATTTAACTTAGAAAATTCATTTAAGTGGCCAAATTAATTCCAAATATCTTAAAAATTTTTATGAGAGTTTCTTTGATCCTAAACCACAGTGGGGAACAAGAACCAGGTTGTTTTCATTTTTATTTAATTAAATTTCTATATCTTTAGATTTAATGAGTTAAATTAAATTAGGGTTATGTTCAATGATATAAGCCAATTTATAATTTTTCTATGGTCATCTGGTAATAGTGAACCTACCAAAATAAGTTCATCATTTTATGATGAGTATTTTAATTTTTAGAATTTTAAATCAAAACAGACACAATAATCTTGAAAAACAGGGATCTCTCTATAGAAATCTCCCCTAACTTTCGAAAAATCAGGGAAGATCCCTTGTGACAGGGGGAATAAAAGCCCCAAATTTCAAACCATGGTAAAATGTTCGTGCAAATGGAGAATTAAAATAAAAAAATATTGTATTTAATTAATTAAAAATAAAACATGCATCAAATGAATATCAAACCATTTCCACATCATTCTACTCTATTTCTTAAGCATTAGGGAATTTTTATTTTATTTATTTGATTTTTCTAGACTAAGTTATGATTTTTTAAAAATGGACTAATTTAAATAAAAAAATCTTTATTTTCCCATTTAAACCACGTGGCGCTGACTGGATCCTCGGCAGCTCTGAACTCCCACATGATGTGCTCCCAATCGGCGCTGCCATCTGACTCAACGGCCACGCGTACCGCACATTATACACTTTTGTTTTGTCCAACGCAATCATAGCCCTCCACTAAAAACATGGTCGATCGAACAGTTGTGGGTCATCATCTTCACCTGGTTCATCCCGAGAGTCGTCCACCTTATAGACCTAAGAACTAGAGTTAGACTCAACCAAATCACATGGGGTATTATACTGTGGACTCATCTAGGTGAGACAAACTTATCTATATGGCTAATACACCATGAAATACAATATAAATACTTGGAGAATCGAAATAGGCTCATGATAGAGAGTGAGATCAATACCTTTGTCTGAGAGGGGTGGCCTCAATTAGATGGTTGTGGTAGCTTCGATTGAAAATGTGCACTGTGGAGCTGTGATGGAAATTATTCTAGTTTAGGCTGGAATTTCAGTGGGAAAATTAGCTTTGGATAGTGGGGATTAGGGCTTGAAGACAGTGGAATTGCACTTAGGGGATCTCAGAGAAGCTATGGAAGCAATTTGACAGAGTTTCCTTAAGAAATTTTCACTAACTCTTTGGCCGTAGAGAGCTCTATTTATGGCCATGGCTGCCTGGTGGAGCTCAGGGCTTGGCTATGGGTGGGATTAACTGCTTAGGTGGAGTGTAGAAGAGCTCCAGTGAGCAATCAGAGCTAGACAATGACCCAACCCACATTTATACAGTAATTTAGCTTCCAAAAGACGGCAAAAAACTTGACCCAATTTATAAATAGCAGCTAGTTTGCAAAATTGAAATGTTGTAAAATTTAGAAAATAGTTTACACACTAGGGGTTGTACGCAAGTATAAGTATCGTTTCAAGTAATATAGGGCTTTCTTTTAAAACCCCAGTATCGATCCAACAGAGAAGCGAGGTAAGAAATCCTTTAGGCTAAGTTAAGTCAAATACTATCAGGACTTAGTTTGGTATGTCTATTAAAGTATTTTTTTTTCTAATAACTATTCCTAAAAGAAAATTTTAAATATAAAGATAATTTATCTGGATAAATTGGTTTGGAGAATTTTGAGATATTATAGACTAACCTTCCCGTGCAATGACTTAGAAAATGAGTAGGAATAAAATACTTAGAATTTAATGTAGTAGTGAAAAATATGAGCATACCTACCTTTGGTCCAGGCATAAAGAACATTGGCTAATCTAAAGGTTGGTGCAGGATGTGTTATTAGTAGTGTTGAGTAGATTCTTGGCTCTCACTTATAGATTACCCACTGTGTCCTCTCTATAGGACCTACCAGTGACCCCTTTTCCTCCCTTTAGACTAAATTGATAGAATTTAGCCTGTCACTCTAAAAAAATCAATTCTACACCCATCAATTCATATCTCCTTATCTATGTTCACTCCCCCTTGGAAGATCAACACTGCTCTATCTAAAGTAAAATCTGGTACTCACTAGTTAAGATATCTTAGCCCTCGGTCCGGTCTATAAGTTTTATTCACAATTTTTAACAATACAAGTGATCAGTTTGCAAAGTAAATTAAGATCTGGTAAAAAAACCATCACATTAGTAAAATAAGAGAATATCTATGCAAATCTAGATTCCTAAACATGCATCTATTTCATTACAAAAGAAAAATAAAATGAAGATAATGACAAAAGAAGTAAAAGAATTGATAGAATTATATAATAAAATTAAGTGCCAACAAGGAACATATGTCTGTAGCATTCTATTAGTTTATGCAACTACCTATCACCTAGAAGCATCTAATAGAAACAAATTATTAAATTATATTTCCTTAAAAAGTTGCATTGCCGCCTAAATATTGTACAAGCTAACCGATCAATGTGATTGCACTCATGTTGCGAGATCACCGCTCTTTCAAGTTTTAGTTTCACTTACAACAAATTTTAAAATAATCTTTTGCCACCTAAGTTAAGTCAATGAAGAAGAAAAGATATTACTCATCACATTAAAATAAAAATAATTCTATCATAAAAACAATTTTCCTACACATGCCACTACTTCATATTAAAAGAAAAGAGTAAAGGAAATTACTTATGAAGCATGGATAAAACGCAACAGAAAACTTTATTTAAATGATAGAAAATCCACTAGAAAGTGTTTACAACAATTATAAGATAATGAAAAACACAATACTTAACTTTTTCCATCTAAAATAACGAAGAAAATTTTCTCCACCAAAGTCTCATGCCAATCCATGCACCGCTCGTACATTCCTTACATATATCTCTCAAAATCTCTCACCAAACTCACCAGAAAATTTAGAAATCAACATCTCCCTACTTATGCCAAGCTGTACACACTCACACCCTTTGGACATTATGTAAAATAACCCTAAAATGAATCCTTTTGGCAGCCAAAATAATTTTTATTTATAGAACTTTGAAAAAGTCTTAGGGTTGCTTCAGGCACCTCTTCAAAATTCGGCCACGTTCAACAAATCTTCTAGAAAGTAACTGTGGCGCCTAGGCGCTGGTTTTGGTGCTTAGGTGCCAGTTCATTTTGTCCAAGAGACACACCCTTTCACTCTAAGAGACACAGCTCTTCATTCAAATGTGTCTAGATTCAATGAATAACTCATTTGGGGTGTGTAAGTTGTCAAGAAATTTCCAGAACATCCTAGAATTACCAAAAACCGTCCAAACTGTCAAAAAATCTTCTCTAACTATTTATGGTGCCTAGGCACTATTTTCTCATCGTCGATAGCATCAAGGCGCTAGTTTGGGCTCCTAGGCGCCACCCTACGAGAAGCTTCATTGTTTTCCTCTGTTTGGCTTCGTTTAGCTTTGTTTCAATTGTGTTTTGCTCCTAACATTTAGACCTATAAAATAAGAATGAAAATAACCTTTATTTAAAGTGTTATTTCATTCAAAAAATGTGAGAAATGTAAAAAGATTAAACATATAAATAGATATCAATGTGTCAGATCAGAATTTTCTTCCTTGCTCATTGTGATTCCAAATTACATTGTTTTTGCTTCATTTTATCCAAAAGTCCTTTTCTTGCACCTGAAATAAAAAACACGCCAAATACCTTTCTTTAAAGTGTAATATTATAAAAAGATGCACATAAAATGATCATAAAATGTGCACTAAAAATATGTAATTTTAGGTGCATTAATTGCCCCTAAAGTTAAATGTTATTTGTCCTTAAGTAACACTATAATCTTTTAAAACCAACATAAGAAAATCATGTGAATGAGTTTCTTTAGAATATTTAAAAATTTGTTCTAGAAATGTAGTATTCCAATTTAGAAAAAAGCTTTAGTAATTGAGACTAATTTAAAGTTTAGAAATTTTCTAAAGTAAAAGTATGAAAATATGAACTTTTATCTAATTCAGAAGTGCTTGTAATTTTTCCAAATGTAGAGTTTAGGCATTTTATCTTCTCTAATTAAAAATTTTCATTAAAAATAATTATAATCACTATATTATATCCTTAAGCTCAGGGGTTTCTCAAATCTTATGCATTTAAAATGATCAGATGTGGAACCAATTATTGATTAGGCACTAATCCTCAAACTTCTGCTTCCATAATATACTTCACTTTTCTTTCTCTTTTCTTTTCCTTTTCTTTTTATTTTCTTTTCATTTTCTTTTCTTTTCTTTTTCTTTTCTTTTCTTGCAAGGATTACTATAAATGGATAGACCTTTAATGACACTCTTCCTTTGCTAAAGCAAAGGTTTGTATATCCTTTACTTACAAATATAATAATAGTTTTGAAAACTACTTTTAATAAAAGAAATTTAAGTATTGAGATAAAAGTTTAATCCTTCTATATTTTTCAAAAATACAATATCTCTTAATAAAGATAGTTACATCATATTTAATCAACCCTTTACTAAGAAAATTTTTAACTTAAAATTTTTCTTCATCACTATAAAGTTTTAACCAAATTTTCTTACACATTTCTATATTCAAAATTTTATTACCCTAACATAACTTCATACACATAATCATTTTTCAAATTAAAAATTAAACTTATTTGTAGCATACTTGAGAAAAAATAAACTTTAAGTTTTGAAAATTGATTTTTCATCTTCCCAAACTTAAATTTTTTAAATATTTTCCAATCAATTACATAAAATTTAGTAGGAATAAAAATAAAAGAGGAATTTACCAACAACTACAACATTCTATCAAATTCTTATGCATGCATAATCCGGATAAAATAACTGCAGATGAATGTAAATCTAGCCTAAAACATGCTTTCGGTAATATTAAACTCAAAAGAAGTATTCTAACTTTGAAATTTGTTTTTCTTCCTACCCTCAAACTTGATTTTTAACATGTATAGCATTCAATACAAAAAATATAAGTAGGAAGAAAAACAGTTCAAAAATTCTATCTATCACAGATATCTATAAAAAACATCTACAAGTATTCATCAAGACAGAACAATTTGCAATAAAAAGTAAATCTAAACTAAACATGCTAGAATGAAATTGAACTAAAGAAAGGTCTAACAAGCATGACATTTATCGGCATAGGAATATATATTTCAGTGTTCTCAAATCTCTAATTTGTTGTAACAAACACAGACACACATAATAAATGAGGTCAATTCTTTTTTTAACTCTTCACATCTCACTACCTTACTTCTGATTTCTAAAGAGAATTACTACACTAATAAATTGGTATTTAATAAAATCTAATCTCATGGATATGTTATCCCTGATCTATTGGCTCGCGAGCACCAAACTCAGGCATCACCATATTCCATAAATTAAACACCTCTAACAATTATAAAGGTACTGTAAAATCATCCATATGTTACTCATAGACACACATAATAAATGAGGTCAATTCTTTTTTTAACTCTTCACATCTCACTACCTTACTTCTGATTTCTAAAGAGAATTACTACACTAATAAATTGGTATTTAATAAAGTTTAATCTCATGGATATGTTATCCCTGATCTATTGGCTCGCGAGCACCAAACTCAGGCATCACCATATTCCATAAATTAAACACCTCTAATAATTATAAAGGTAGTGTAAAATCATCCATATGTTACTCATCAAATATGTTCATGACCTTATCAAATGAAAATAAGGTCAATGAAAAGAAGTAATAGAAATTAAGATGGATCCATAAGAAGTTAAGGAATAACTTTTCTCATGACACACAAAATGATCAAATTAACATTCACCAAGATTATTTAAACTAATAAATCCACAATGAAAAAAAGATCAAATCATTCCACTAACAATCTAAACATCCACTAATCATCAATTAAGTTTATCAACACAATACAACAATAACAATCATGACTCTTAAGCAAACTAAATCAAAGCACACCGATAACTATGGGTTGCCTCCTATAAAGCGCTTGGTTTAATGTCGTCAGCTTAACAAATAATTCCTCCTAGATCTAAATTCAAATTAAGTAATCCTTGATGAATTGTCCAATAATTTCCAGATCCAGAAATTCCTACAAAATCCTAAAATTTTAATTTTTCTTTCACCTGTTCCTTTTTAGATTGATTCAGATCATTATTCCTTATGTTTCTTCCAAGATCTAATATTCTTCTATTAATTTTGTCAATTTTCATATTAATATCATCCATAAAAATCATAAGAAATGGATATCTATATGATAATTCTAGATATCCTAAATTTTGGATCGGATTCTCTCTAGGTAATTCATAATCTGGATCAAATTCTACTTAGCTACTCTTCTGTTCAGGGTTGTCTTTCAATTCGTCATGTTGAGATACTACTATAAGATATATTTTTGGCTCAATTATCTTATTCATAAATCTATATATTGCATGATCCTTAAACTTAATTTTTACATCAGAACCTCCTTTTTAAACTTCACAATATTGAGTATTTGTTCTAATGCCTTGGCAAATGGGATATTTACAGTTAATTTCCTGAATTCTTCTATAAATCTTGAGAATTGTTGGTCTAATTCTTGTATCAATGTTCTCTGAGAAAATGGTGGAGGTTGTCTTTCTGTATTTATCTTAGTTGATGAAACAGGTTTTTCTAATTCCTAAGGAATTTCTTCCATTGGTCTTTCAATTTTCTTATCCTTAATTCTCATCTCAGTGTTAATTTAAACCATATCTTCCTCTTCTCTTCCACTACATAATGACATAAATTGATCATGTTCACCGCTCTTCTCCTCTGTGTTTGTCTTAGGGTCACAAAGTAAAATCACTGGATGATAATTGTTAATTGCAATGATAATCTGCCCCAGTTGGTTTTCTATAATCTTTATTGAGACCTCTTAACTTTCCAACTAACTTTGTATTTGAATCACAATCTCATCTAATAGTGAATTTTTCTTCTCATTATGTGGGTTAAAGTTAAAATTATGAGGAAAACAACATTCATCGTTAAACCCTGACTATTCCACTTACAAGTTCGATTAAATTGATTATCTTCCTAAAACTGATTTTCTCCTTCAAAATTAGTATTTCAGTTAAAATTTGGATATTTTTTCTAACCTGGGTTGTAATAATCGGAACAAGGATCTTGTATTTCAAGGCCAGTTTCATCCATTGTCCAAATAATTTTTCTTAAAAAATTGGGGTTCTTAACCTAGCATAATAATCTAAATCTGAATATTCATAATTTTTCTGATCTGTCATTTCTACATTAAATTTATTTAGTGTTTTCTAATTCATCGTCCTCATAAAAGTTCTCTCTAAATCCGAGTCGTAAAATTCAAGGTTTAGAGTACCTGAACTACGCATACAAATCTAAAGACTTAACTAATAGGATATATATCAAAAATATTTCTGGTATTTTTAGATTTATTTATTTATTATTATTATTTTTTTAAAATAAATACAAAATAATTAAACACACTATATAATAATATTATAATTTCTAAATCTAAGTCTTACAGGTTTAACTAAAATTCTCCTAAAGTTCTTACTGAAGCTTCCCCGGCAACGGTGCGAAAAACTTGACCCGACCCACAATAACGGCTAGTGTGAAAAATTGAAATTTTGTAAAATTTAGAAAATAATTTACACACTATGGGTACTATGGAAGTATACGTACTATTTCAAGTAATATAGAGCTTTCTTTTAAAACCAGTATCGATCCCACTGGGAAGCGAGGTAAGAAACCCATTAGGCTAATTCAAGTTAAATAATATTAGGACTTAGTTTGGTATGTCGATTAAAGTGTTTTTTCTTTCTAATAACTATTCCTAAATGAAAATATAAATTTAAAGATAATTTATCTGGATAAATTAGTTTGGAAAATTTTGAGATATTAATGACTACCCTTCTTGTGTAATGACCTAGAAAATGCATAGAAATAAAACGCTTAGAATTTAATGTATTAGCGACAACTAGGAGCATACTTATTCTTTACCCTTTGGTCCAGGTATAAAGAACATTAGCTAATCTAAAAGTTGGTGCAGGATGTGTTATTAATATTGTTGAGTAGATTCTAGGCTCTCACTTCTAGATTACCCACTGTACCCTCTCTATAGGACCTACCAGTGACCCTTTTTCCTCCTATAGACCAATTTGATAGAATTTAGCCTATCACTCTAAAAACATAAATTCTATGCCCATTAGATCTTATCTACCTATCTATTTGCACTCCCCTTCAGATGATAATCACTGCTCTTTCGAAAGTGAAATGTGGTACTAAATATTCAAGAAATCTTAGCCCATGGTCAGATCTATAAGTTTTCTCTGCAATTTTTAACAATACAAGTGATCAGTTTGCAAAGAATATTAAGATCTGGTGAAAATGCCATCACATTAATAAAAAAAGAGAATATCTAAGCAAATCTAGATTCATAAACATGCACCTATTTCAATACAAAAGAAAAGTGAAATAAAGATAATGAAATAAGAAATAAAATAATTGATAGAATTATGTAATAAATTAATGGCCAACAAGGAAAATATGTCTTTAGTTTTCTATTAGTTTATGCAACTACCTGTCACCTAGAAGCATCTAATAGAAATAGATTATTAAACTATATTTCCTTAAAAGCTGGCATTGTCTCCTAACTATTTTACAAGCCAACCGGTCAATGTGAGTGCACTCAAGTTGCAAGATCACCGCTCTTCTGAGTTTTAGTTTCACTTACAATAAAATTTAACATAACCTATTACCACCTAAGTTATGTTGATGAAGCAAATAAGATATTACTTATCAAATTAAAATAAAAATAATTCTATCATAAAAATAAATTTCCAACACATGCGAGTACTTCATATTAAAAGAAAAGATTAAAAGTAATTACTTATGAAGCATGGATAAAACCCAACAAAAAACTTAGTTTAAATCAAAGAAAATCCATTAAAAAGTGTTTACAACAATTACAAGATAATGCAAAACACAATACTTAGCTTTTCCCCTCTAAAAGAAAGAAGAACATCTCTCCACTAATGTCTCTCGCCGATCCATGCACCACTCGTACATTCCTTACATATATCTCTTAAAATCCCTCACCGATCTCTCCAGAAAATGTAGAAATAAACATCTCCCTACTTATGCCAAACTCTACACACTCACACCCTTTGAACATTATGTAAAATAACCCTAAAATGAATCCTCTTAGCAGCTAAAATAATCTATACTTATAGAACTTCGAAAATGACCAGGGGTTTCTTTAGCCACGTCTTCAAAATTCAGCTACGTTTAATGAATCTTCTAGAGGGTAACTGTGGTGCCTAGGCCCCGGTTCTGGTGCCTAGGCCCTAGTTCATGTTGTGCAAGAGACACACCCTTTCAATCCAAGAGACACATCTCTTCATTCAAATGTGTCTATTTAATGAATAACTCATTTAGGGCGTGCAAGTTGTCAAGAAACTTCAAGAACATCCTAGAATGACAAAAAACCATCCAAAAATCGTCTCCAACCATTTTTGGCACCTAGGCGCCAGATTTTGGCACCTAGGCACCATTTTCTCATCATTGACAGCTCCTAGGTGCCATTTTGGGCGCCTTGGCACCACCCTGCGGGCAGCTTCACCGTTTTGCTCCTTTTGGCTCTGTTTCAGCTCTGTTTCGCCCTGTTTCAGTTGTGTTTTGCTCCTAACATTTAGAACTAAAAAATAAGCATAAAAACAACCTTTCTTTAATTGTAATTTCATTCAAAAACATGTGAAAAATGTAAAAAAGATTAAGCATAGAAAGACATATCGATATGTGTCAGATGAAATTTTTTTCCTTACTCTTTTTGGCTCCAAATTGCATCGTTTGTGCTTCATTTTCTCCAAAGTCCTTTTCTTGCATCTGAAATAAAAAACATGCAAAATACCTTCCTTTAACGTGTAATATCAAAAAAAAAATGCACATAAAATGATCATGAAATGTACACTAAAAATAGGTAATATTTAGGCCATGATGGGTGAACTTCAGTTTAAAAGGGAGGAAGTGGCTCTTTATTTGGGCTCTTTCAGGGAATAGGCTAGCTAGCCAGGCTAGGGGGGTGCCACTGGTCATATGTGCCAGAGGTCAGGCAATCATGGTGAGGAGCTTAAGGGGTTAATGATTCATTACAAATCTCCCTTAGGCTTACCCATTTAAAGAAGGGATCTCCTAATTTGGGGAATCCTTGGTCCATGTATCCACTAGAGTGGGCTAGGTGGATCTAGCTCAGTCTTTTTGGTCCCAAGGCTATCTTTGTGGAGCTTGGTTTGGCCACATTTGGTTTGGTTTGGTCACATTAGGTCATAGGTTCAATTTGGGTCACTTGGGTTTAAGTTGGGCTAGGTTGGGTTCAATCTTGGGTTAGATCCAATTTATTTTTCAATATGGTGTATAAAATTGTCATAAAGTGTTTAGGAGAGGATTGGAGTTTTTTTGAATAGGTTTGGGGTGTTAATTTGGCTTCATTTGTGTATTTGGTCAATTTTGGGTATGTTGGATTAGCTTGGGTTTATGATAAGAAAGACTGGGGTCAAGATTCAATTGAAAGCTTAAAATGGTCTATGGGGATGTTATGAAGAGTTCTTGACATAAATTGGGTGTCAATTTTTGGGTGAGGGCATTCGATTTGGTGGATTTTGGACATGTAGTGAATTTGGGACAGAATTGGGAACTTTAGTTTTGGTTGGACTTGGGTAAGGTTTAGCTTAAATTGGGGCAATAGATCATTCAATATTGTTTAGGGGAATGTCATAAAGAGTTTAGTATTCAAAATTTGGGGTAAATTGATTAACATTAAGTTTAATTTGGGGAGATTTTGGTCATATAGTCAAAATTGCGTCCTTTTGGCTTGGGTTGAAATTGGGCTCAAATGTAGGCTAAATTGGGCTTGGATTTGGTTTGGGTTGGTATTAGGGATGTTGAATTAAATTTTTGATTTGGAATTGAGGAGAATTGAAGTCAATTTGGTGGATATTGGGGATGATTTGGGCATTTTGGGCCTTTAAGGCAATTTGGGGGTTTTGGTCAAATTCGGCTAATTTGGTCAAATTTAATCAATGTGGTGATTCAAAATTGAAATCAGGAATTTTTGGAGGGAGGGTTTTGGAATTTTTTTAGGAATTTTTTTGAATTTTTGGAATTTTTGTGCTAGGAGAGGCATTTTGGTAATTTTGGGTATTTCAGGGGTATTTTAGGAATTTTTGTAAATTTGAGATGCTTTGGATATTTTAAGTGGTGAGGAATGTTCTGGGATGATTTTTGTGGGATTTTGGTAAGTTTGGTTGATTTTGAAAATTTTGGGTAAAATTAGGGTTTTAGGGGTAGTTTGGTCATTTGGTAGAGTTTAGGGGTAAAGTGGTCAAAAGTTAGGATTTTTGGCAAAATTGGAGTTGGGTGAGAATAATAACCCGTTTGAGCCATGAACCAAGGGAATTCCCCATTTGGAATCTCCATGTGCTGGTACTAGCCAAACCCTAACCTAGGGCTATGAGTTTGATGAAACCACCCATATGAGTTTCCAAAAGAGTAGGGGACCAACTATAGGTATGTTTTGTTTAGGATTGTGAGGTAGTGTGTGAGAGTGTAACGTGCAAGTGTATGTGAGTGAACCTCACGCAGACCACCTAGGGTAAGTCTTAAGGCTTGACCATCCTATAGGGAACTCCTCTTGAGCTTCCTAATGCTTGGTCTCATCCTCCTAAGTATTTAGAGGTTAGACTTTAAGCATTTGAAAACTTCAAGTGAAGCAAAGAAGTGTCTTGATTTTCTATGGGGTAAGGGTTCCATCACTAGTCTTCTAAGATAGTTACCAGGAAAGTCCTATAGCTAAATCCTAGTCTTTTCTAAAGAAATACTAGGCCTTAACAAAAATAAGGTCACCAAAGGAACCCCCAATAGGTGTGGTGTGTCGAACAGGCACACCACACGTATTAGTGTTGACCGACCAGATCAACAAAACCAACACAACTGTCTGAGTCAAGACTCATGGCAAAAATGTAGAATTCAATGAGAAAGTTTAAACTGGGGATTATCTGATTGAAAACCTTTAAACCCTGAACTCTGGCAAGGAAAATCAGATAAAATGCCCTCATCATGGAGCTATGAATTTCAAGCCTCTGAATTCCGAAGGAAAAACTGATTCGATTTGGCACTTGAAAAATTGATTTGGAATTGGAATTGAAATTTAATTTCATATCTGGATTTTGGATTTTGGATTTGAATTTGAATATTGTGGAATTTTCTTTTAAATTTTGAGTTTGGATTTGATCTTGAGCTTTATAGAATTTATGGAAATTTGAGTTTATGGAATTTCATATTTGGCACTTGAAAATTGATTTAGAATTGGAATTGAAATTTAATTTCATATTTGGATTTTGGATTTTGGATTTGAATTTGAATATTGTGGAATTTTCTTTTAAATTTTGAGTTTGGATTTGATCTTGAGCTTTATAGAATTTATGGAAATTTGAGTTTATGGAATTTCATATTTGTAAAATATTTTTACTTTGATTTGAAAATTTTATTTTCACAGGAATCTTTGAGTTTAATTGAGCGTAGAGGGGAGAGTCAGAATTTAAGTACCGACCTCAAAAGATGGGAATCAGAATTTAGGTAATGCCCCGAAGGATGAGAACTAAAATTTAGGTACCAATCTCGAGAAGAGAATCAGAATTTAGGTACCGATCTCAAAAGAAGGGAATCAGAATTTAAGTATTGATCCCGGAAGATGAGAACTAGAATTTAGGTAATAGTCTCGGGAATGAGAATCAGAATTTTGGTACCGATCTCGGAAGATGGCAGATGCAGAAAATTAGGAATTTGTATTTCATGGAAGTTGGAAAATTTCTCTGACAGGATGTGAAAATTTAGGGATTTGAAGGAATCAGATGACTAAGCTCCGTCCCTGGAATTTCATGAAAGGTGGAAAATTATTCGGATAGGATGTGGAAATTAGGAATTTGAAGGAATAAAACGACTAAGCTCCGACTCTAAAATTTCATGGAAGGTGGAAAACTTCTCAGATAGGATACAAAAAATTAGGGATTTGAAGGAATCAGACAACTAAGCGCCCACCCTAGAATTTCATGGAAGGAAAAAATTTCACGGATAGGATGCAGAAATTAGGTATTTGAATGAATCGGACTACTAAGCTCCAACCTTGGAATTTCATGGAAGGTGGAAGATTTCTCAGATAGGATGCGAAAATTTAAGGATTTGAAGGAATCAAACGACAAAGCTTGGACCCTAGAAATTCATGTAAGGCAGAAAATTTCTCGGATAGGATGTGGAAAATTTAGGGAATTTGAAGGAATTTGACAACTGTGCCCCGATCTTGGAATTTCATGGAAGGCGAAAAATTTCTCGGATAGGATGTGGGAAATTTAGTGAATTTGAAGGAATCAGATGACTGTGCCCCGATCCTGAAATTTCATGGAAGGCAGCAAATTTCTCGGATAGGATGTGGAAATTTAGGGAACTTGAAGGAATCGGAAGATTGTGCCCCGATCCTAGAATTTCATGGAAGGCGGAAAATTTCTCAAATAGGATGTGGAAAATTTAAAGAATTTCAATACATTGAGAAGAAAAGCTCAAGGACTCATATGCAACCCAAGGGATGACAGAGGGGAAAACTGAATTTAGGTACTGATCCAAGAATTTTAAGTAAAAATATTTAGAGGAAATTTGATATCGACTTTGAAGGAAGTAAAATTGTGTAATCCGGCCGAGACTTATAGTCATTGCATGATTTTTGGAATTTCGTGACATTTTGAATTTATGAGAAGTGACGTTGTGTAAAGTGCCAAATTTCGTGGAGTGTTTATGAAAATGTAGAAACTGGGAATGAGTGCTGGGACTTGGAGTCTCGAGAAGGAGTTAGCTTATCATTTATTTTCAATTTGCCTTTATCTTTCAATTTGTTTAATTTCACGTCATTTAGGGGATACCTGATTTAAGATTCAATTTTGTTTTATTTCATATTATTTTACTTTCCCATTTTGTTATCATTTTCATTTTGGTCTTTTCTTGTATCGTTCTTTGCTCGTTGTAATCTGGGACCAACATAACGTCGTGTGGCTTTTCGACCATTGTGACAAAAGAAGCATCTCTTAAAAAAAGCTCTGAGAGCTAAAATAGAAATCTTTATTAATTTGCTGAATGTTGTATTAAAACTGATCATATGCTGACAAACATCTAAAAGTAGATCGAGTGTACATAACGGAACAAAACGGACATATCTTATCATGCATGTACCAAAAAAGTGTTGATAATTGTCGTGAACTGGTGCAGAAGGTAGTAGAATTTTGTCTTCTGAGGCTGTCCCATGAACAAGCTAACCTACAAAAGCTATGCTCCGGAACAAAAGTCCCCTCGCGAACTTCCGGAGGTAGTGCTGTCACAGCGGCAAGGGATGAAGGTTTTCCAACTCTGGATCTGGCATTAAGTAGAACAATGCCTTATCTTCATTCATCCTTCTGAAAGTGACTGAAACTCCTTATCCTGTGACTGTTGGGATGCAGTGCTTTGCAAGATCTATCCCATTTCCTTTCAGCACTACTACTGCTCCGACCGGTAAAGGGATCTCGACGGAACCACGGAACTCTCCTGGCTGAGCAATATACTGCACTCACTTATAAATGAGACTGAGCAGAAAGGCCTCAAAAAGTTGTGGTGATCAATATGAGGTGGGATATAGTCCCCATCCTCATAAATGTTTATGACGCAGCTATTGGGAATACTGTCTACAGGCAACACGTGCCACTCGACTAATGATCCTTAAAAAAATACCGGTTTTTATGCCTTGATTTTAATCAAATTTTTAAGGATATTATGCTTTAATGAAAGGTATTTTTGTGTTTTGGATGTAGGTGATGCAAAAATGTTCAAGAAAGAAAAAAAGATGAAAAAGGAGCAAAAAGGAGCAAAAAGGAGCAAAAATGGAGCCAAAATGCAAAATTGTCAAAATAATTGGCCTGGCGGCTACGCGCCAGTTCGATACAGAATTCTGTAAGATTTTTGATGAATTTTGGACGGTTATTTTGACGGTATTAGCGGTTATTGGACCATATAGAAGATTAGCAGTTATTCCTGGATTATAGGACATGTGATACATTGTATTTGGACGCTTGGAAACGGTTAGGATCATGAAGAGGTGCGATCCAAAGTGAAGAGGTGCGAAGAACTGGACGCAGAGTCCGACACCTAGGTGCTAGATTCCGGAGCCTAGGCGCCAGACACACCTTCTAGAAGATTCATTGAACCTGGACACATTTTGAAGAGTTGCCTCAAGGCAACCCTTGAAGCCTATAAATAGAAGGCTACTCCTTCAGAGAAAAATGCCCAAAAATTAGAGAGACACCGAACCTAGTCCTTTAGCCCCATAGTCCATTTAGAGGGAGAAATTAGAGAAATATTTTAAGGGCCATATTTATAGTTTCTTTTATTAATTAGTGAGTTTACTTAGAGTTTGTATTGAGAGTATTTGAAGAGTTTGTGCTTTTGAAGTCTATTTACTTTGGAGTCAGAAGGATTCAAAGGTTCAGTAGGTGAAACACTTGAGATAAGTATTTGTATTTTGATTCAAATTTTTTTTTATATGTTTTGTTGTTTAAATTCAATGTGTTTTGAGTAGTTACTTTACTTTCTCCTTTCGATTTTGAAAAGATAAATAAGATAATATAACATTCATTGGAGAATTAAAAACTATATATATATTTTAAACATTGTGATGATATTAATATCAGATCTTAATTTACTATTTAAATTGGCCATTTAAATTGTTAAAATCTATTGAAGAGTTTTGAGACCTAGAAGGAGATGAATTCTTAACTAGTAGATATCACATGAATCCTTAGGTAGTCGAAGGCCTTGTGCGGGTTATTCAAGGTGAAGTGCAAATAAATAGGAAGATAATATTTAATAGGCATAAAATTGATAAGTTTTTAGAGTGACAGACTAAATTCTTGTAATTTGGTTTATAGAGAAGGAAAGGGTAACTAGTAGGGCCAACCATAGCCACCCTTGGACATCTAGTAGTGTGAGCGTAGATTAACCCATTCTACTAACAATACATACAGACCAGATCTATAGATTAGCCAATGTTCTATATACTATCGAGCGAAGGTAAAGAATAGGAATGCTTCTATTTGGCACAATACCATAAATTTAAATTCTCCACGAATATTACATTATCTAAAAAGTCTTTGATTAATTGAAAGGAAGAAAGTTGTTTGCTTATTTTTATTTACATCAATCATTACTTTATTACTGCTTTATTTCTGCATCTAGTAAATTAAATATCAACTTTTTAACTTTAAAAGAAATAAAAAAAAATAATATCAAAATATTTAAAAATCTATAATCCTCCTCGTGGGATCGATACTGAGATCTTTATTTAAAGCCGTATATTACTTGATATGATACGTATACTTGAGTAGTACCCCTAGTGTGTAAAATATTTTCCATAAAATTATATTAATATACACTAGCCGCTATTATTATTTAAGTCAAAGTATTGACTATAACATATTTTTGATAGCATAAATTACTGCATTGTTTGGCGATTACAAAACAAGTTTTTAGTGCATTGCTGCTGATCGAGGGTCAAGTTTTTGGTGCCGTTGCCGGGGAGGCAAAATTTATAGATTTTAAATATTTTATTTTTATTTATATCTTTTATTGTCAAAAATATAAAACACAAAAAAAACAAACAAAAATAAAAAAATAATTTTATTTCTTGTTATTTTACTTTTTATTTACTTTTTAAGCGTAGTTCTGGATCTGAAGGATTATTACCTTTAGATTCTGAATTAGAAAGAATTGTTAGAAGAATTAAAAAAGGAAAACAAATTCAGAAATATCAAGAGATGGCTAATTTACATAATAATTTACAAAATCCAATTGAAATTAAAGAACAAAATGTTTACAAACCATTAAGGGATTATGCTAACCCTACAGTTGATGAACTTCGTAGTAGTATTTAAATACCTACTGTAGATGCTAATTCTTTTGAGCTTAAATCATCTATTATTCAAATGGTTCAAAATAATCAATTTGGGGGAACACCAAATGAGGATCCAAATTTACACCTTGCTAGTTTTTTAGAAATTTGTGCTACCTTTAAATATAACAATGTTTCTGATGATGTTATTAGACTTAGACTCTTTCCTTTTTCTTTAAGAGATAAAACAAAGATGTGGTTGAACTCATTAGCAACAGTTTCTATTAAAACATGGGCTGAAATGGCAAAAAAATTTATAGCTAAATATTTTCCTCCTTCTAAAACTGCTAAATTAAGAAATGATATTACTTCATTTAGTCAATTTGATGGGTAGACAATTTATGAAACTAGGGAAAGATTTAAAGAACTATTAAGAAAGTGTCCTCATCATGCTTTACCTAATTGGTTAATTATTCAAACATTTTATAACGGACTTATTGGATCACTTAAATCAATTATTGATGATGCTGCTGGAGGTTCTTTAATGGCTAAATCATTTGAAGAAGCTTATGCTTTAATTGAAGAAATGACTAACAATAATTTTTAATGGCCTTCTGAAAGGATTAATCATAAAAGAATGGCAAGTATTCATGATAACGAAGCCTTTTTTTTCTTAGCTTCACAAGTAGCTGCAATATCTAAAAATTAGAAAATTTTACTATCAATATATCACATAACAACTATGCTAATAATGAAGATTCTCAAACTATTGAAACTTTACAAGCTATTGCTATTAAAAATAACCCTTATTCCAATTATTATAATCCTGGATGGAGAAATCACCCTAATTTTAACTGGAATAATTCACAACAATAATGGGATAATAATCAATCCCATCCAATTGGAAATTGGAACAATCAAGTAAACTCAAACTATAAACCACCTGGATTTAATAATCAATAGAAAAAGTTATCTATATAAGAATTAATTTTACAAATGAGCAATCAATTACAAAATCAAAACACTACTATTCACAATATTGAGAATCAAATGGGACAAATCGCTAATTTAATTAATTACAGACCTCCAGGAACACTTCCTAGTAATGTTGAAATCAATCCAAAAGAAACTGGAAAAGAACATGAACATGTTGAAGATGTGCAACTTAGAATTGGAAAGGAATTAAAAGAAAGAATGCAGAATAAAATTGAAAATGAGATTGAGGTTGAAGAGATTGAAAAACCTAAAGAAACTCCTTCTTCTAGTCAAGATCAGACTGTTATTCCTATTAATGTGGAAGTTGAAAAACCACCACCACCTTTTCCTCAAAGACTAAAACAGCAGAAGCTTGATCATCAATTTTCTAAGTTCTTTGAAATTTTTAAGAAACTTACTATTAACATACCTTTTGCTGAAGCTTTGGAACAGATGCCAGCTTATGCAAAATTTATGAAGGATATTTTAAGTAAGAAACGAAAATTTGATGCTTATGAAACTGTTGCAGTAAGTGAAGAATGTTGTGCAATAATTCAAAAGAAATTACCTCAGAAACTTAAAGATCCTGAAAGTTTTACTATACCTTGTGCTATTGGAGAAACATTTTGTGGAAAAGCTTTATGTGATTTAGGAGCAAGTATTAATCTCATGCCATTTTCTATTTTTTGAAGGTTGAATTTAGGAGAGATTACTCCCACCATCGTAACCCTTCGATTAGTCGATAGATCTATCACTTACCCTAAAGGAACTATAGAGGATGTTCTTGTTAAAGTGGATAAATTTATTTTTTCAGTGGATTTCATTGTACTTGATATGGAAGAAGATAAAGAAATACCTATTATTTTAGGGAGACCTTTTCTAGTTACCAGACGAGCTATGATTGATGTGCAAAAAGGAGAATTAACCATGAGAGTTAATGACCAAAAGATTAAATTCAATGTTCTTAAATCAATGAAGTACCCAGATAAAGAAAAATGCTATCGAATGGATATTATTGATTATATAATTGAAAAATGTTATCAAGAAAGATGTAAAATCATTCCTGATGAAAAAATTGAATTATTAACTGATGAAAATGAAGAACTAAAAGAAGAAGAATTATCTAAAGAAACTCATTATATTAAAGAAATCTGGGAAATTTTAGACATAACTCAAAATGATATACTTTTACCCTCAATTAAAAAAGCCCATGAACTGGAATTAAAAATGTTACCTGCACATTTAAAGTATGCTTTTCTTGGAAATTCATTAACATTACCTGTTATTATTTCTTCTAAACTAAGCTTAGATCAAGAAGAGAAACTAATAGGAGTGTTAAAGAATTATAAGAAAGCTTTTGGTTGGACTATTGCTGATATAAGAGGAATAAGCCCTTCCATCTGTATGCATAGAATTCTAATGGAAGAAGATTTTAAACCTACTATTGAACCTCAAAGAAGATTAAATCCTATCATGAAAGAGGTTGTTAAAAAAGAAATATTAAAATGGTTAGATGCTGTAATTATTTATCCTATTTCGGATAGTCAATGGGTAAGTCCTATTCATTATGTTCCGAAGAAAAGAGGAGTAACTATCATTGTCAATGATAAAATGAACTAATTCCTACAAGACAAGTTACTGGATGGCGAATTTGCATTGATTATCAGAAATTAAATAACGCCACTAGAAAGGATCATTATCCTTTACCTTTCTTGGATCAAATGCTTGATAAATTAGCTGGACACTCATATTTCTATTTTCTGGATGGATATTCTGGTTATCATCAATTACCTGTCGCTCCTGAGGACCAAGAGAAAACAACATTTACAAGTCCTTATGGAACATTTGCATTTAGAAGAATGTCTTTCGGTTTATGTAATGCACCTGCAACTTTTCAAAGATGTATGATGTCAATATTTTGTCATTTATTGGAAAAAGAAGCTAAATTTGAATTTAATGAAGATTGTGTTAATGCTTTCAATATTTTAAAAGAAAAATTAATAACTGCACCTATAATTATTTCACCTAATTGGAATAAACCCTTTGAATTAATGTGTGATGCAAGTGATTTTGCAATTGGAGCTATATTGGGACAAAAATATGAGAAAATTTTCAAAGTTATATATTATGCTAGTAAAACGCTTACTGAAACTCAAAGAAATTACACTACTACTGAGAAAGAGCTTTTAGCTATAGTCTATGCCTTTGATAAATTTAGACCTTATCTTCTTGGTACCAAATGCATAGTTCATACTGATCATTCCGCTACTAAATATTTAATGTCAAAACAAGATACTAAGCGTAGACTGATAAGATGGGTTTTACTTCTACAAGAATTTGATTTTCAAATAGTGGATAGAAAAGGAACTGACAACCAAATTGCTGATCATTTATCCAGAATTAAGAATGATGTTATTACTGAGGAAAATATAAATGAAATTTTTCCTGATGAACATTTATATGTTATTCAAGGATGTCAAACACCTTGGTATGCGGATATAGTTAACTATTTAGTTAGCAATATTCTACCTTATGGATTGGATAATAAATATATTAAGAAATTTAAAAATGATGCTAAATCTTATATTTGAGAAGATCCTCATTTATTTAAAATAGGAAGAGATTCTGTAATTCGAAGATGTGTACCTTTTGAAGAAACTTTTGCTATTATTCAAAAATGTCATGATTCTGAATTTGGTGGACACTTTGGAGTAGATAAAACTGCATTTAAAATTTTAAATTCAGGATTTTATTAGCCTACCTTGTTCAAAGATGTGAGACATTATGTTAAAACATGTGATCAATGTCAAAGGATGGGAAATATATCTAGGAAAGATGAAATGCCTTTAAACTATATATTGGAAGTTGAAATTTTTGATATATGGGGTTTAGACTTTATGGGAACTTTCGTACCATCATCTGGAAAGATTTATATTTTATTAGCAGTCGATTATGTTTCAAAGTGAATTGAAGCTGTAGCATTACCTAACTGTGATTCCAAAAGTGTTTCAAAATTTTTAAAGAAAATGATTTTTTCAAGATTTGGAATGCCTAAAGTAATTATCACAGATGGTGGAAGTCATTTTAGAAATATAAGAATTCAATCATTACTGGAAAAATTTGGAATCAAATACAGAATTGCAACTGTGTATCACCCTCAAATAAGTGGAATGGTTGAAGTATCAAACAGAGAAATTAAAAGAATTTTAGAGAAGACTGTTAATCCTAAAAGAACTGATTGGGTTGATAGACTTGATTCTGCATTATGGGCTTATAGAACAGCTTATAAGACACCAATCAGAATGTCAGCTTACCGATTAGTTTATGGTAAACATTGTCACTTACCTGTTGAACTTGAACATAAAGCTTATTGGGCGATAAAGGAGTTTAATTTTTATTTGAATACTACAGAAGAAAAATGATTATTACAATTAAATGAGATGGATGAAATAAGAAATGAATCATATGAAAATGCAAAAATTTATAAAGAGAAAATGAAGATATTACATGATAAAAAGATTCCAAGAAAAATATTAGAGCCTGGACAAGAAGTTTTATTATTTAATACTCGTTTAAGACTTTTTCCTGGAAAATTAAGATCTAAATGGATTGGACCATATATAATTGAGGAAGTATACCATTATGGAGTTGTGGATATTAAAGACCCCAAAACGGGAAAAATATTTAAAGTTAACGGATTAAGACTGAAGCCTTATTTGGGAGACATTAAAATGATTTATAAAGAGGCTTACGAGTTGAGTCTACTTGATTAAAGACTTAATTAGGTCAGGCTGACGACGTTAAACCAAGCGCTTTGTGGGAGGCAACCCATAGTTATTTTTGTGTGTTTTTTACATTTTCAATGTAAGGTTATGCCTCGATCTTGACTTAATTTTATATAACTTTAGAAAATATGATGCTAACAAGTCTTTATTGACTTAAGCTAAAGATTATCTCGAAGTATATAAAGTTGGGACTTTGGATCACTCCATTTCATATGTGAGTAAAAAGGAGATCAAATTAATGTTCATTATGATTGCTTATAATTTGTGTTACTAAGTCAATATTGATCTTACCATTCCAATTCACCTATTTTTTTAGAAAGAAACTTCGAAATTTGACGATAGGCGAAACAGAGTCGAACATGGTTCTGGCGCCTAGGCGCCAGAATACGGCGCCTAAGTGCCAGAGTAAACTGTGTATCGATGGGTCCGGCGCCTAGGCGCCAAATTTGGTGCCTAAGTGCCACAGTTACTAGGTCGTGTAAAAACCAAAAATTTTTAGTTTTTCACACGATTTTCTCCTTTAAATTACCCCATCTTCGTCCCCAATCCCTAAGCAACCAAAGTTATGAACTATATACTTCATTCTTGAGAAATTAGAGAGGGTTTTTGAAGAAATGGAGAGAAGAAATCTTGGAGAAGAGGCTAGAGACAAAGGTTCAAAGGATCCTTAACCCTACTTCAATGGTTTTATCGGTGTAAGTTTGGAGAAAATTTCAAGTCGTCTAGATAAATTTGAAGCAGAATTCAAAAGTATTGGAGATCGCCTCCATGAGATGTATCATCAAATTGAACATCTGGAATTGCAGGTGAAGGTTCAATTCGATCATCTAGCAGCTTATCAAGATGATCAAGTGGAGATGTATGCGAAGAACAAATGGATCGACGAGAAAACGGCTACGAATTTTCCGATAACGTTAGTATTCTTCCCAAGTAGACCAAGTAATCTTCATTGTGAAGAGAATGGAAATTTCTAATCCGTAGATTAGTCATGTGGTTAGATCGAGACTTTATCTAGTGTGTCGTTGTTTCGATTTAGTAAATCGAATGTATCATTTGTGTGTTTGTTATATTGTTGAATGTGTGTTGTATTTTCTTTGAATTTGTGTAGTTTGATTGTTTGTTAGGACTTGAATCATATTACTATACTTATCTGTATTGTAGTGAGCCAAAATTGATGATTATGAATGGAATTAGAAGAGTTTGATTTAAACCTTGTGTTTAATTGGTGGATTTAATTTTTAATTTTTAAAATTTTTTTTGGAAAATATTTTGAAAGTTGGAAATTGAAGCACTACATTAATATGAGTAATTGGAAGTTGAATTTTTGAGTTTTAGAGGAAAATTAAATTTTTAAAGGATTTTTTGTGAAAGGCGAGTCAGGCGTCTACGCGCCAGTTCAGCCTACTTACTGAAAATAAGCATTTAAACCCCATTAGCCATGGTTGATGCCTAAGTTTCATTCCCTTCCTCTTCTTCGTGAAAATACACCCCCTAGATCCATCTTGTGGTCAAAACATCAAGTTTTTATGCCCGAAATCACTTGATTTCTTCATCTCGAGGTTAAATCTACCTTCTAATCCATTTATTTTTTATTCTTACCATAGTTTTTCCTTTTTTTTGCTAAAAAAAAATTTAGGAAAAATTTTGATTTTTAGAGTTTCTTCATGAATTCTTAAACTCATTTTGAGTTTCTCAAGCTTAAAAGAGTTTAAATCTTTGATTCCTTAATTTATTTATGTTTTCTTTCATGTTTAGATAGCACCAAAATCTAAGCGAGAAAAAGCACGAGAAAATTTTAACAGCAGCAAGTTTTTGAATGCGGCAGCGCATTTTCGTTATCACGAATTTGTGACGTCAAGAAAGTTTATCTTGGAGCGCAGTTTTTACAATCCTGGTGAAATGATCGAGAACACGATCGTTGCACATAACTGGCAGTGATTCTGTAATTTCATTGTTGTTGTCGTTATTCCTATTGTACGCAAGTTTTATTTCAACTTTATGGATGCGGAAGACTACGAAGTCTTCGTTAGAGGTGTCGGAGTAGAATTTACTCCAGAACGGATCAATATTTTCTACAACCTGCCACCTACCATCGAGTGCTACTATTATGGCTTATCTCCATCTGAGGGAGATCTTGAGATGATTATTGCATATCTAACTAATGGCACTGGAGTTTGGAATACCCGGAACGACAAACGGGTAAAATTCAAATCTTCTAAGCTAAATGGTATTTCAAAGGCATGACATTATTTTATTTCTGCTAGACTTCAACCTTCCAACCACTTGAGTGAAGTTACCAGAGATCGAGCTATCCTGAACTACTGCATTCAGGAGAGGAAGCTGATAGATTTTGGCAGTATTATCTATGATTCAGTGGAATCGATTGCTAGATCCAGCACTTCTATGGAATTAGGATTCCCATCCTTGATATATTCTTTATTTGTGAGCAATTGAGTTATTACTGATATTTTAGAGGAGAAGCTGAAGACTACAAAGCCTATTGGGCAGGAGAGTGTGAGCATTTATGATCGTCTTCGAGGGAAGAGATCTACTGCTCCTTCTACTTCTGTACCTACTCCAGGTAGAGCTTCTACGTCTTGACCTTCTACTTCTACTGCTGAGCCACCATCTAGTTTCTGGGAATAAATGCATGATCAATTTCTGGAGTAGTAGAATGAGTTATTTATAACTCACTGCAGAGTAGATACTATAGATAAGAAGATTAATCATTTATCTGAGTATACCCAAAGGAAAAGTGATTATGATGCTGAGTATTCAGAATCTTTAGTGAGATTCTTGAAGGGTGAGCATGATGTTCAGTTTCCTACCTGTCCTAGATTTTCACCATATGTTGATCCAAAGGATGTGGAATTTTCTTTTGGTGATGACGATAACGAGGCTATAGATAGTGATTAGTAGCTTGATTTACCTCTGAGATGTGTTGATTCTGTTGTTAGTTTATTTCTTATTTGCTAGTAATGTTTGTTGTTTGTTGTTTGTTGTTTGTTAGTATAGATTTGTTTATGAAACTTTGTGTGGATTGTTTGATTTTTAGAAATTTAGTGTATTGTGTTGAAGACTGAAATTTGGATGAATTAATGTTTATTTTTGTTTAAGCCTAATGTTTAGTATTCTTGAATAGTTAGTAATGTTGTTCTATTTCTGTTATTATTAGTATAGTCATTTAATTCAGCTACTGATATAAAAAAATGAATGAGCCTACTTACTTTTATATATGCTTCGTTATTTCAGTAATATTCATAAAAAGCATGTGTAGAAGTAAATTTTTCTTTTTAGACTGTTTTTACATACTTATAAAAATTCCTTTTTAAATTATACCTTTCTTTCTCTCATACTTTAAAATTTTTTTTCATGATATACTAAAACTTAAGTTTGGGGGAAGGGAAAATACATGCAAATTTAAATTTTATTTGTCCTTAATGAACTAATATTTTCTAAAAAATATTAACATAACATAAGGAATGAAGAATCTATTTAAGATCATTTAAATTTTTGAAATTATAAATAATTTAGTAGACTTAACCAAGATTTTAATAACTTTGATTGATTTTAAGAATAGAATTATTGAACTTAAAGAAGAGTAAGATTAAGAAATTTTTCTATTCATAGTAGAAATAATTAAATTTTAGAAGTATTATGAAATCAAAAATTATAACTTGAAAAAGAAAAGATTGAAATTCTTTTTTGAAATCTATTCATGTTATAGTAATTAAGTGAAAATGTGTAAGTTTGAAAATATAAGTTAAGGATAGAGAAGTTCAAAACTATTAACAGGCTAACCAGATTAGTAATCCTCTCTGTAAAAAAAAAAAAGAGGGAGAGAGAGGAGAAGCTTGAGGAGATGCCTAATCAAAAATTGGCTTCACTTGAATTAGCTTATAAAAAGAAAACTGATTACATATTTTACTTAATTTTTATGCATGTATCTTTATTAGAAAAAATTTTCATGAAGATCTTTTTCTTGTAAATAATTTACGTGATCTTAATATAATAAACTACAATTATTTTCGAAGTGAATGAAAAATTTTTGAAGTCTTATGATTTGGTAGTTAAATATTTTTTAAATTCTTAAAATTAAACTTAGTTAGTGAAATTTGGTTAATGATTTACTAAAGCCTTTATAAAATCAAAAATTATTAGAAATCTTAAATATTTTCCTTTTATTCCAAGTGTTATACATTTTATATAGTAAAAAGGGTTACTTGAGGACAAGTAACGTTTAAGTTTGGGGGATTTTGATCCATAAAAAAATACTTGTTTTTATGCCTTGATTTTTATCAAATTTTTAAGGATATTATGCTTTAATGAAAGGTATTTTTGTGTTTTGGATGTAGGTGATGCAAAAATATTCAAGAAAGAAAAAAAGATGAAAAAGGTACAAAAAGGAGCAAAAATGGAGCTAAAATGCAAAATTGTCAAAATAATTGGCCTGGCGCCTAGGCGCCAGAATCCGGCGCATAAGCGCCAGTTCGATACAGAATTCTGTAATATTTTTAACAACTTTTGGACAGTTATTTTGACGGTGTTAGCGGTTATTGGACCATCTAGAAGACTGGCAGTTATTCCTGGATTATAGGACATGTGATACATTGTAATTGGACGCTTGGAAACGGTTAGGATCGTGAAGAGGTGCGATCCAAAGTGAAGAGGTGCGAAGAACTGGACGCAGATTCCGGCACCTAAGCACCGAATTCTGGAGCATAGGCGCCAGGCACACCTTCTAGAAGATTTATTGAACCTGGACACATTTTGAAGAGATGCCTCAACAACCATTGAAGCCTATAAATAGAAGGCTACTCCTTCAGAGAAAAATGCCCAAAAATTAGTGAGACACCCAACCTAGTCCTCAAACCCCATAGTCCATTTAGAGAGAGAAATTAGAGAAATATTTTAAGGGCCATATTTATAGTTTCTTTTATTAATTAGTGAGTTTACTTAGAGTTTGTATTGAGAGTTTTTGAAGAGTTGGTGCTTTTGAAGTCTATTTACTTTGGAGTCGAAGGATTCGTAGGTTCGAAGAGGAGAAACACTTAAGATAAGTATTTGTATTTTGATTCAAAGTTTTATTTATATGTTTTGTTGTTTAAATTCAATGTGTTCTAAGTAGTTACTTTACTTTCTCTTTTCAATTATGAAAAGATAAATAAGATAATATAACATTCGTTGGAGAATTAAAAACTATATATATTTTTTAAATATTGTGATGATATTAATACTGAATCTTAATTTACTATTTAAATTGGCCATTTAAATTGTTAAAATCTATTGAAGAGTTTTGAGACCTAGAAGGAGATGAATTCTTAACTAGTAGATATCACATGAATCCTTGGCTAGTCGAAGGCCTTGCGCGGGTTATTAAAGGTGAAGTACAAATAAATAGGAAGATAATATTTAATAGGCGTAGAATTCATAAGTTTTTAGAGTGACAGACTAAATTCTTATAATTTGGATTATAGAGAAGGAAAGGGTCACTAGTAGGGCCGACCATAGCCACCCTTGGACATCTAGTAGTGTGAGCCTAGATTAACCCATTCTACTAACAATACATCCAGACCTGATCTATAGATTAGCCAATGTTCTTATACTATCGAGCGAAGGTAAAGAATAGGAATGCTTCTATTTGGCACAATACCATAAATTTAAATTCTCTACGAATATTACATTATCTAAAAAGTCTTGGATTAATTGAAAGGAAGAAAGTTGTTTGCTTATTTTTATTTACATCATCATTACTTTATTACTGCTTTATTTCTGCATCTAGTAAATTAAATATCAACTTTTTAACTTTAAAGGAAATACATAAAAATAAAATCAAAAAATTTAAAAATCTATAATCCTCCTCGTGGGATCGATACTGGGGTCTTTATTTAAAGCCCTATATTACTTGATACGATACGTATACTTGCATAGTACCCCTAGTGTGTAAAATATTTTCCATAAAATTATATTTATATACACTAGCCGCTATTATTATTTAAGTCAAAGTATTGACTATAACATATTTTTGATACCATAAATTATCGCATTTTTTGGCGATTGCAAACAAAGTTTTTGGTGCATTGCTGCAGATTGAGGGTCAAGTTTTTGGCGTCGTTGCCTGGGAGGCAAAATTTATAGATTTTAAATATTTTATTTTTATTTATTTCTTTTATTATCAAAAATATAAAACACAAAAAAACAAACAAAAACAAAAACAAAAATAAAAAAATAATTTTATTTCTTGTTATTTTACTTTTTATTTACTTTTTATGCGTAGTTCTGGATCTGAAGGATTATTACCTTTAGATTCTGAATTAGAAAGAACTGTTAGAAGAATTAAAAAAGAAAAACAAATTCAAAAATTTCAAGAGATGGCTAATTTACATAATAATTTACAAAATGCAATTGAAATTATTGAACAAAATGTTTACAAACCATTAAGGGATTCTGCTAACCCTACAGTTGATGAACTTCATAGTAGTATTCAAATACATACTGTAGATGCTAATTCTTTTGAGCTTAAACTGTCTATTATTCAAATGGTTCAAAATAATCAATTTTGGGGAACACTAAAAGAGGATCCAAATTTACACCTTGCTAGTTTTTTAGAACTTTGTGCTACCTTTAAATATAACAATATTTCTGATGATGCTATTAGACATAGATTCTTTCCTTTTTCTTTAAGTGATAAAGCAAAGATGTGGTTGAACTCATTAGCAACAACTTCTATTAAAACATGGGCTGAAATGGCACAAAAATTCTTAGCTAAATATTTTCCTCCTTTTAAAACTGCTAAATTAAGAAATGATATTGCTTCATTTAGTCAATTTGACGGGGAGACAAGTTATGAAACTTGGGAACGATTTAAAGAACTATTAAGAAAGTGTACTCATCATGCTTTACCTGATTGGTTAATTATTCAAACATTTTATAATGGACTTATCGGATCCCTTAAATCAATTATTGATGCTGCTGCTGGAGGTTTTTTAATGGCTAAATCATTTGAAGAAGCTTATGCTTTAATTGAAGAAATGGCTAACAATAATTTTCAATGGCCTTCTGAAAGGATTAATCCTAAAGGAATGGCAAGTATTCATGATAACGAAGCCTTTTCTATCTTAGCTTCACAAGTAGCTGCAATATCTAAGAAATTAGATAATTTTGTTATCAATATATCACATAACAACTCTGCTAATAATGAAGATTCTCAAACAATTGAAACTTTACAAGCTATTGCTAGTAAAAATAACCCTTATTCCAATTATTATAATCCTGGATGGAGAAATCACCCTAATTTTAACTGGAATAATTCACAACAACAATGGGATAATAATCAATCCCATCCAATTGGAGATTGGAACAATCAAGTAAATTCAAACTATAAACCACCTGGATTTAATAATCAACAGAAAAAGTTATCTATAGAAGAATTAATTTTACAAATGAGTAATCAATTACAAAATCAAAACACTGTTATTTATAATATTGAGAATCAAATGGGACAAATCGCTAATTTAATTACTTACAGACCTTCAGGAACACTTCCTAGTAATGTTGAAATCAATCCAAAAGAAACTGGAAAAGAACATGAACATGTTAAAGCTGTGCAACTTAGAAGTGGAAAGGAATTAAAATAAAGAATGCAGAATAAAATTGAAAATGAGATTGAGGTTGAAGAGATTGAAAAACCTAAAGAATCTCCTTCTTCTAGTCAAGATCAGACTGTTATTCCTATTAATGTGGAAGTTGAAAAACCACCACCACCTTTTCCTCAAAGACTAAAACAGCAGAAGCTTGATCATCAATTTTCTAAGTTCTTTGAAATTTTTAAGAAACTTACTGTTAACATACCTTTTGCTGAAGCTTTGGAACAGATGCCAGCTTATGCAAAATTTATGAAGGATATTTTAAGTAAGAAACGAAAATTTGAAGCTTATGAAACTGTTGCATTAAGTGAAGAATGTAGTGCAATAATTCAAAAGAAATTACCTCAGAGACTTAAAGATCCTGGAAATTTTACTATACCTTGAGCTATTGGAGAAAAATTTTGTGGAAAAGCTTTATGTGATTTAAGAGCCAGTATTAATCTCATGCCATTTTCTATTTTTCGAAGGTTGAATTTAGGAGAGATTACTCCCACCACTGTACCCCTTCAGTTAGCTGATAGATCTATTACTTACCCTAAAGGAGCTATAGAAGATGTTCTTGTTAAAGTGGATAAATTTATTTTTTCGGTGGATTTGATTATACTTGATATGGAAGAAGATATGAAATCAAACCGATCTCATATAAACAATAGTTTAAATAATCAACCACTTTACCGCAAGACATGTATCTATCCCGAAGAATGGATGCATTGCTTGGTGATGAGGTTTGATCAATTAAACTAAAGAATCTATGACATCCGTTTAATATGCAAACCATTTATGTTGACCAACAACTTCCCCTATCTAATATAAAGGAATTAGATATGGTTGATATTAATCTAGGGACTTTAATATTCTTGTAAGGGCAAGCCCCTATAATTAATTACATCTTAGACAACCAAAGTCACCTAAGAAAACTCTTGATAAAGATCAAGAAATATTGTATTCATGACTTTCAAAAGGTAGGATTCTTCAAGAAAATGTGATAATGAGAAATCCAAAAGGTGAGTAGCTCAAGTTTGGAATAGTTATTGTGGGAATCCAAAGGAAGAGAAAGCGAGGGGAAGGACATAGATCCAAGGAGAATCTTGGTGTTCTTTCCCAAACGATCCTATGGTTTGGCTTTAATTTGAGATATTTATTTAACGTTCCAGCTTGCCAATTTTATTAGGGTTTATACTGCACTAGGCTAGCTACCTCGAAGTCTTATGGCTTATTGTTTAATTTCTAAGGAGATTTTCTGTTGAAGATAGCCGTGCTGCCCACTATGCATGCTCCAAGCTTCTCGTCGTAGTAGGTTTAGTTGTAGAAGTGTCAAATGGAGAGATGAGAGAAGTATCATGTTTTGGAAATGTTTAAATTATGATGTCTTAATGCCTTATTATAGGAATATTTAAGTTGATTATAGCGACACTGGTTAGGATCCCATAGTTCCCTCATTCCGGCATCATTATTTTCTTTAAATTCAATTAGTTCAGATAAATTTACTAAACTCAATTTAATGAGTTCTGTACTTTCATTTAGAATGTGGGAAAGCTCGTTAGCAGCCATAGGTTACCTCCTTCGAGGGATTCTCGATCATCCGATAGTGACATTTTAATTTAGTTTCCCTTTTGATTTTGTGCTGTTTGTGATTAAAGTTTGAGTTGTTTTATATTTTGACTGTTGTGGCGATGAATTTTATCTTTTTTTGTTTTTTTTAATTTTTTATTTTATTTTTTGTTTCAGATTTTTGAGGTTATCTTTAAAGTTTTGGGTTTAAATGCAGGGTGACATTTGTTGTTTAACTTGCAAACTTGTAAGCTGGAAAAGTAAAGGAAGCAATGAAATGAAGGTACTGTAAACTTATAAAAATGTACCTGTCGAGTCTTCTCATTCCTCCACCTAAAACATTAGTATCTTTTGGAATAAACATTTATAATTTGCAGGAAAGTAAAATCCTATAGATAGGTTCGTGGTAGGCCTACTAAATGCTATATCCCAACTTGATGGGTCCTATTTGTTCAAATATGTAGATGGTTTCTCTTTAATAAGTATGATAGGTTCAGTTGTCCTACAAGATGTCCAAAAGACTTGTGAAAGGTCCAGAGGATGTCTAGATATTTCACAACTCCTTTGAACTTCTTGATTTCATTTGAACTTATCATACTCATTAAATGATTCAGCCATTTTATATCCTTATGCTCAATAAACATTGATGTTTTAGTCATCCCAAAAAGTGGGGTAAATATCACTTGATATTTCATTTATGAAGTATGTGAGTAAAGGCCTCTACAGGCAAAATAATTTAATAAGAATTTTAACCTATTTAATTTCAAAGTTAGGCTTGTAGTATTTCAAAAAGATGTTTTATATTGGTTAAGCTTTCTTTTCTAAACTTCATTAATCAAACTTAATTAAGCCTAGTTCACTACTAAGCCCTTAAGACTTTTGTGGGTATGTTTATATTTTAGAAAAAGAAGTTAAATTGACTTTATGATTATGATCAAAATATTGAATTATCATTAAAACACTGATTAGAGACTTTAGATCATTAAATATTATCTTCCAAAGATGAAACCCCAAATTTAGGATCATTGAATTTTGATTATCTTTAAAATTAATATAACTTAAAGAAATTACAAATTTATCTTTTAATATCACAAAAGTGAGATTGGTTTCTGCTATTTGTCCCATTATGTTTCAATCATTCAAACTTGTTAATTAAGATCATTACTTGCTCATTTCCCACTTTAATTGAGCTTAAATATTAATTAAGGCTAAATTCTTCAAAAGTACAACTTTGCCCCTAAGAACTTAATACTTCATAATTAATCAAATTTAATTCAAATGACTTCAAAATTTTTATTTTATCCTACCTATGAGCCAATTAAAACATGAGAGGAGAAAATGTGATTTTTCACATTTTAATTTGATTTATATAATTATTTTAATGCAAAAATAGGAATTTTAAAAGATAATTTTGTAACTTAATAAAACACAATATTTATTTTTAAGAAAATTATTGGAGATTCACCTTGGCTAAGGGACCCCTTGGATCAAATTTCATGATATTTAGAATTTTATTTTAATTATTATAGTTATTTTAATTTATGGAGTATTAATTAAATATAAAATATTCTTTATTTTAAAAATTAAGTTTTATATATTTTCAAAAATATCTCTAAGATCATGGAACCCGTAAAAGCAAGTTTTAAATTTTTGTAATTTTTATTTTAATTATTAGAATTATTTTAGGGAGAAATTAGAAAAAATATATTTTAAGCTTTTGAAATTATTTTTAACCCTTTAAAATTTAATATCTTTGCTTAGAGGGTTAGGAAAATTATTTCAATTTTTCCTAAATGTTAGGAGATAATTTAGAACATTTCCATCAATTTTATTAATTTTGTGATTTTTATGAATTTTTAATTATTTAAATATTTAAAATAGCTTTAACAACAACAACAACAACAACAACAACAAAGCCTTAATCCCACTAAGTGGGGTCGGCTACATGAATCCTTTTTCTCCATTGCGTCCTATTAGAGTCAAATTTTCGTTTAATTCTAATAAATTAAGATCATTTTTATGCAATAAGCCCAAGTTTTCCTAGGTCTACCTCTGCCTTTCTTAACATAAGTTGTATTTAAAACATCTAATCTCCTAATCGGATCATCAGGTGGTCGATGTTTAATGTGACCAAACCATCTAAGGCGACTCTCTCTAATTTTATCAGTCACTGGTGCAACACCAACCCTATTACGAATATATTCATTTCACATTTTGTCTCTAAGTGTAAAGCCACTCATCCACCTAATCATTCTCATCTCGGCAACACTTAACTTAACATTATGCTTCTCTTTTAAAGGCCAACATTCAGCACCATAGAGCATTGAAGGTCTCACCACTCGTCTTATAAAATTTTCCTTTCGCCTAAGCGGTACTTTTCTATCACACAATAGGCCGGATGCATTCCTCCACTTCAACCAACCAACCTGAATTCTACTATTAACATCCCCATCTATATCACCATCACTTTGAACAATGGACTCGAGATATCTAAATCGTTCACACCTTTTAATAATTTGATCACCCAAAGTTACACTTCTGTCACTAGACCTACTATTACTAAAATTACATTCCATATATTCAGTTTTAATTCTACTCAAACGAAGACCTTTAGACTCCAATGTAGACCTCCATAATTCAAGTTTTTCCTGGACTTTTTCTCTTGTCTTATCCATAAGGAGGATATCATCAGCAAAAAGCATACACCAAGGTACATCCTCTTGTAAATGCCCAGCAAGACCATCCATAAATAAAGCAAAAAGATATGGGCTTAAAGCCGATCCTTGATGTAAACCAACGAAATAGTAAAATATTTGGTCAATCCTCCTTCGGTTCGAACACATGTAACAGACTCTAGCATACATATCTTTAATGACTTGAATATAAGTCATATCAACACCTTTCTTCTCAAGGACTCTCCAAAGAACATCTCTAGGAACCTTATCGTAAGCTTTTTCTAAATCAATAAAAATTAAATGTAGATCCTCCTTATCATCTCTGTACTTCTCCATCAAACATCTCAATAAATGTATAGCTTCCACGCTAGACCTGCCCGGCATAAATCCAAATTGATTATGAGAAACATTCGTAATACGTCTTAACCTATAGTCAATCACCCTCTCCCATAATTTTAAAGTATGACACATCAATTTAATTCCTCTATAATTTGCACACTCTTGTGCATCTCCTTTATTCTTAAAAATGGGGACCAAAATGCTCTTTCTCCACTCCTCCGGCATCTTTTTAGTTTTTAAAATAATATTAAAAAGTTTAGTAAGCCAGGAAACCCCCAAATCACCTAAACATTTCCACACTTCAAGTGGGATATCATCAGGTCCTACAGACTTTCCCCCCTTGGTTCTCTTTAAAGCCTCATCAACTTCTTTTTTTACTAATGCGACGGTAAAAATGAAAAGTTTTATTATTATTAACGATATTAAGATCACTAAGGTCGATCGTACTTTCAGCATCTTCATTAAAAAGTTTATCAAAATAACTCACCCACCTATGTTGAATATCTTTCTCTAGGAAAAGCACTTTTTGATTTTCATCTTTAATACACTTTACTTGAGTTAAATCCTTACTTTTCTTTTCTCTTTGTTTGGCTAGTTTATACATATATTTTTCACCGTCCTTAGTATCTAACATGTTATAAAGATCACTAAAAGCAGAATTTTTAGCGTCACAGATTATTCTTTTAGACTCCTTGCGGGCCGTTTTATATTTTTCCCAGTTCTCTACGTTTTTACATTTAAACCAATTTTATAACATAACTTCTTATATTTTATCTTTTCTTGCACATTATTATTCCACCACCAACTATTTTTATTTATTGAAACTTTTTCTTTTGATTCTCCAAGTACATCTTTAGCCACTTGTTTAATAGTATTAGTTAATTTTTCCCACATAGCATTCGCGTCTTCATGGACATCCCAAATATTTAAATCTTGAATTTTACTCATAAAAATAATTTTATTTGTGTCTTTTAGATGCCCCCATCTTATTCTACGATGTTGAATCCTAGTATTCTTAATCTTACAACTCTTCATCTTAAAATCTAGAACTAATAATCGATGTTGGGTACTTAATTCCTCACTAGGAATAACCTTACAATCCTTACAATCTCCACGATCTCTTCTTCTCATAAGAAAATAATCAATTTGTGTTTTATTAGATCCATTCTTATAAGTAATAAGATGCTCATCTCTTTTCTTGAATAAAGTATTAGTAATAATCATATCATACGCTAAAGCAAAATCTAAAATGGCTCTACCTTCTTCATTAATTGTTCCATAACCATAGCCACCATGAATATTTCTGAAATCTTCTACCACTCTACCGACATGTCCATTTAAATCTCCTCCAATAAAAATTTTTTCTTCAATGGGTATCAAGTGTATTAAGTCTTCTAAATCATTACAGAATTTATCTTTAGAGTCTATATTTAAACCAACTTGGGGAGCATAAGCACTTATAATATTAAAAATCTTAGTATCAATAATAATCTTAAGTGCTATAATTCTATCTCCAACTCTATTAATTTTAACAACATTATCTTTCAAACTCTTATCTATAATTACGCCTACACCATTTCTAGTACGACGTTTACCAGAATACCATAGTTTAAAACCTAAGTTATCAATCTCCTTAGCTTTTTCTCCAACCCATTTAGTTTCTTGAATACATAAGATATTTATCTTTCTATGGATCATAATATCAACCAATTCCATTAATTTACCATTGAGAGTACCTATATTCCAAGATCCTATCCTAATATTAGTATCATGGACTAACTTCTTTACCCGCATCCGTCCGTAATGTGGGAACCCTTGCTTACTTGACACTACACCCGGGTGCCGGTGTAGCGGCCCTTGCACACTTTCCACTGTATTCAGGCCATACAGCGCGTCGCTTCCAGGGGACGCCCTAGCACTTACACAATGATCTAAAGGATTCATGTCATGATTTTTTCGACAAGTTTTACGCTGGTTGTCGACTACCTAACACAACCCTCCACTTTTCACATCCGGGCTTGGGACCGGCAACGGCAGTGTTAATCCCAATTTTATTTTTATTATTTTTCTTTGACCACAGAGAACTCCCAAAACCAATTTGGTAATTGTGTGAGTTCTATTTTAATTATTATAATTATTTAATGCAAAAAATGCTATTTAACTTAGAAAATTTAATTAAGTGGCCAAATTAATTCCAAATATCTTTAAAATTTTATGGGAGTTCCTGTGATCATAAACCACAGTGGGGAACAAAAATCAAGTTATTTACACTTATATTTAAACCAAATTAATTTCTATTTTTTATGTATTAATGACAATTAGGGTTATATTTAGTGAATTTAGCCTGTTATAATTTTCCTATGGTCCTCTAGTCAAAAGTAACCTACCAAAATATTTTTATATTTTTCAGATGGGTATTTTAATTTTTATAATTATTTTATTAAAATAGATACAATGAACTTGAAAAATAGGGATCTCCTCATAGAGATTCCCCCCTGGCATTGGAAAAATCTGGGAAGATCCCTCATGACAGAGGGAACAAAAGCCCTAAGTTTCATGCCATGGTGAAATGTTCATGCAAATGAAGAATTAAAACACTAAATATCGTTTTTAATTAATTAAAGATAAAATATACATAAAATAAACTTTAAACCATTCCACATTGGTCTCCTCTGTTCACTGAGCAAAGGGGTATTTTTCTTTTATTTTTATGATATTTCTATGCCAAGTTATGAATTTTTAAAGGTGGACTGATTTAATTAATTAAATTAAATCCTATTTTTCTACTTAAATGAGTCAGCACCAACTCCACCTCAGCGGTGTCGAATGACCACGCGGCGCGCTCAGGTTGGGTGCCTCCAGCTGACTCAACCACGCGCATTCTGCACTACGCTTCATCTGACGCCATTAGAATCATCCATTTGATACACGCTTCATCCAGAGGTTATGCTTCTTCATCTCTAACTGGTCTACTTATGTGTCGTCCACCTTTTAACCCTAATATCTCAAGCAAGACTCAACCAAATCGCATGGGGTTTGATCCTAGAGCTTCATCTTAGTGAGAGAAACCTATTTATATGGCTAATACACTATGAAATACAATATAAATACACAGAGAATCGAAATATTCTCGGGATAAAGAGTGAGATTAATACCTTTGTTTTAGAGGGGAGTCCTCAATCAGATGGTTGTGGTAGCTTTGATTGGACCCAACGAACCTTCAGATGGATCCTTTTATTGTGGTGAAGTGTATAGACCTGAATTCGACCAAGGTCGATTTCAGGTGTTGATTAAAGTCTGGTGTTAGGTCTCTCTGTGATGGGGCTTTGATGTGGGAACTTCTTCTTTTAGTCTAGTGATGGTGTAGAGCAAGTTGGTTTGAGGTTTTAGGCAATGGGGAGATGCAATTACAACATTCTTGGTTTTATCTGAAATTTTTATGGGGAAATTGGCTATCGACTGTAGGATTAGGGATGGAAGATAGTGAGCTTGAGTTCATGGAGGTCTGGATGAGCTCTGGTGAGATTTTGGTAGGGTTTCCTTAAGAAAATTTCAGCACCTCCTTTTAGCCTTGGAGAGCTCTATTTATGGCCATGGCTACTTGGTGGAGCTCAGGGCTTGGCAATGGGTGGAAGCAATTGCTTAAGTGGAGTGCTCACAACTGCAATGGCCAATCAGAGCTAGACAAGCTATGTTGGTGAATTTGGATTTTGTCCATTAGAGGTGGCTCTCGGTTTGGGCTCCTCCGTTGACTAGGCCAATTAGCTAAGGTTGGGGAGGTGGCCAGTAGTCAGGTGAGCCAGAGGTCAGACTATAAATGCAGTGATTTTAAGTGGTTAATGATTCATAGAGTATCTCCCTTAGGTTTACCCATTTAAGGAAGAGAATCCCCTAATTTGGGGGACCCTTGGTTCATGGCTCCACTAAAGTGGGCTAGGTGGATCTAGCTCAGTCCCTAGGGTCCCAAGGCTGGCTATGGTGAGCTTGGTTTGGTTAATTTGGCTCATGGATTTAATTTGGGTCATTTGGGTTCAAGTTAGGCTAGGTTGGGTTCAAGCTTGGGTTAGGTCTATTTAATTGTTCAATAATGTGTGTATAATTTTGATGATGCGTTTAGAAAAGGATTGGAATGGTTTTGAGTTGATTTGGGAGGTGTATTTGGGGAAATTTGGGTATTTGGTCAATTTTGGGACATTTGGGTTAGCTTGGGTTTGGGTTAGGCTAGAGTTGGGTCATGGCTCAATTGATGGTTGAAAATGGTCTATGGGGATGTCATAAAGAGCTTTCAATATTAGTTGGGTGTCACTTCTGGGTGAAGGAATTCAATTTCATGGATTTTGAACATGTGACCAATTTGGGGCAAAATTAAGATTTTTGGATTTGGTTGGACTTGGGTGAGGTTTGTGTGGAAATTTGGATTAATTGGCGGGATATTGGCTGACATTAAGTTTAATTTAGGGAATTAGGTCATATGGTCAAAATTGGGGCTTTTTGGTTTGGGTTGAAATTGGGTTCAAAAGTGTGTTAAATTGGGCTTGGATTGGTTTGAGTTGACATTAGAGATGTTGAATTAAAGTTTGGATTTGGAATTGTTGAGAATTAAAGTCAATTTGGTGGACATTTGGGGTGATTTGGGCATTTTAGGCCTTAAGGGGTAATTTGGGGCTTTTGGTCAAATTAGGCAAATTTGTTTAAATTGAGTCAAATAAAGTAGTTTGAATTGAAATTAAGAATAATTGGAGGGTTTCGGGAATTTTTGGGAATGTTTGGAATTCTTGGGCTAGGAGGGGAAATTTGGTAATTTTTGGTATTTTGGGAGTATTTAAGGAATTTTGGTAAATTTGAGATGTTTTGGGTATTTTGAGTGGTGAGGAATATTTTGGGATGACTTTTGGAAAATTTTGGTAATTTTGGTTAATTTTAGGAATTTTGGATAAAATTAGGGTTTTAGGGTAGTTTGGTCATTTGGTGCAGTTTCGGGGTAAAGGGGTCAAAAGTTGGGATTTTTTGTAAAATTAGGGATGAGTAATATTGATAACCCATTTGAGCTATAGACCAAGGGTATTCCCGATTTCGATCCTTCATGTGTTGGTATTGTCCAAACCCTAGCTTGGGGCTAACAGCTTGGGGAAACCACCCATATGAGTTTCCAAAAGAGTAGGGGATCAAGTTGGTTTAAGGTTGTGAGGTAGTGTGTGAGAGTGCAACGTGCAGATGTGTGTGTGAGCCTCACCCAAACTACCCAGGGTAAGTCCTAAGGTTGACCATCCTATAAGGATCTCCTCCTGAGCTTCCTAATTCTTGGTATCATCCTCCTAAGCATTTAAAGGTTAGGTTTTAAGCATTTGAAAACCTTAAGTGAAGTAAAGAAGTGCTTGAATTTCTGTGGAGTGAGGCTTCCATCACTAGTCCTTTAAGATAGTCACTAGAAAATTCTTGTGGCTAGACCCTAGGCTATTCTAAAGAGAGACTAGACCTCAACAAAAGTGAGGTCAATAAATGGACCTTCAATTTGTGTGGTGTGTTGGGCAAGCACACTGCATGTATTAGCGTTGATCAACATGATTAGTAGAACCAATACAACTGTCCGAGTCAAAACTTAAGACAAAAGATAGAGTTTAACGAGGAAGTTTCCTCTGGAGATTACCTAGGTAGGTTACCTTCAAGTTCTAGGAACTCTCACTAGGGGAGGAAAATGGAATACCTTCATTCGGGGGCAATAATTTTCAAGCCTCCAAACTCTGAAGGAGTCCGATTTGATTAATATTGAAATTGGAATGGATGCTAGAATTCAAATTAGACTTGAATTTGAAATGTGAATATGATTTCAATTTAAATTTTAAGTTTTGAATTTAATTTGAACCTTATGGAATTTATGGATATTTATGGAATTCGTGGAATTTTTACTTTGATTTGATATTAAAAATTTTAATTTCGTGGGAATCTTCGAGTTTGAGTGGGTATAGGGAGGAGAGTTGGTATTTAGGTACCGACCTCTCAAGAAGGGAATCAGAATTTAGGTACTACCCCTGAAGGATGAGAATTAGAATTTAGGTACTAGTCTAAAAAATGAGAATAGGAATTTTAGTACCGACTTTGGAATTTTGCGGGTGTGGAAAATTTATCGGATAAATTACGAGAATTTAGGGATTTAGAGGAATCGGATGACTGCGCTTCGACCCTAGAATTTCATGGAAGGTGGAAAATTTCTTCGATATGATTTGAACAATTTAGAGAATTGTAGGAATCAAATTACTGTGCTCCAACCCTAGATTTTCATGGAAGGTGGAAAATTTCTCGGATATGATGTGGAAAATTTAGGGAATTAAAGGAATCAGACGACTGTGCTCTTACCTTGGAATTTAATGGAAGGTGGAAAATTTCTCGGATAGGATGCGGGAAATTTAGGGATTTTGAAGGAATCAGATGACTAAGTTCCGACCCTAGAATTTCATGAAAGATAGAAAATTTCTCAAATATGATGCAGAAAATTTAAGGATTTAGAATTTTTTTACCATATTGAGGAGGAAATCTCAGGGACTCACATCCGACTCAAGAGGTGACAGAATATCACATCAGGAAGGAGAGCTCAATGACTCACATCCAACCTAAGATGCAACTGAAAGGAAATAGAATTTAGGTGCAGATCACAGAATTTTATGTGAACAATTTTAGAGAGAATTTGATGTTGATTTTTGAAGAAAGCAGAATTCTGAAATTTTGCCAAGACTTGTAGCCATTGCAAGATTTGTAACATTTTGTGACATTTCAGATTTGTGAGAAGTGTCATTGTTTAAAGTGCCAAGTTTCACAGAGTGCCTTTGGAAATGTAGGAACTGAGGATGAGCTTAGAGACTAGGAGTTTCAAGAAAGAGTTAGCTTATCATTTGTTTTCAATCTATCTTTATCTTTCAATTCATTTCACATCATTTCATTTCATTTAGGGAATATCTCATTTCAGATACGATTTTCTTTTATTTTATTTTATTTTAACTTCTTCACTTGTTATCATTTTTTTAAATTTTTTTCGTTCTTTGTTCGTTTTAATTTGAGACTAACGTATAGTCCTGTGGCTTTTTGACCTTGCACTAGAAGAAACATCTCTGAGTCAAAAATCTTTACTAATTTTGTTGAAAGCAGTAGTACAACTGATCACATGCTAACAAGCATCCAAAAGTAGATCAAGTGTACATAGCTGAACGAAACGGACATATCATGTCATACTAGTACAAAAGTGGTGATAACTGTCATGAATTGATGTAGGAGGTAGTAGATTTCTACCTTCTGAGACCATCCCATGAACAAGCTAAACTACTAAGGCTACACTCTGGAACAAAAGTCTCCTCACGAACTCTCAGAGGTACTGCTGTCATAGTGGTAAGGGATGAAGGCTTTCCAACTCTAGATCAGGCTCGTAGTAGAACGACACCATATCATCATTCATCCTTCTGAAAGTAAATGAATCTCTTTATCCTGAGACCCCTGGGATGTAGTGCTTTGTAAGATCTACCCTGTTTCCTTTCAGCATATACAGTGATCCGACTGGTAAAGGGAACTCGGCAGAACCTCAGAACTCTCCTAGCCCAACAATATGAATTTCCCGGCTGAACAATATACTACATTCACTTATAAATGAGACAGTGCAGAAATACCTCACAAAATCGTGGTGGTCGATATCAGGTGGGATATAGTCCCCATCCTCATAAAGTTTATGATCCAGATGTTAGGAAGACAGTCTACAGGCAGTATGTGCCACTCGATCATTCTCTTTATCATTTTCTTTATTTGCGACGGCATCAAATACACCTCATCATGTTGTAGAATCCCTGTGGGATTTCCCTATTAATCCTTTGCAAAGTTATAGTAGCACCCCCATTGAATGGTGACCTTGCCCTTTCGTATTTTCCATTTCGTCGGCTCTGTGTACGTCCTCTCCTTCAGACGACCTGCTCTGCCCAAATATTGAAAACTAAAAACACAGTCCAGATCTTTCTCTTGATCAGCACTGAAAAATACGTCTGTGTAAAGCTTGAGGCCTTCCAAAATATTGACAAATATTCCTTAGATTTCCTCTTAGTGTTGAATTTTTTTCTTCATGATTCTTCTGATCTTTGTCATCACATAGTCCGGAAATCCTCGTTGCAGCGGCGGCAGAATAAATTGTGGCACATAGGGCTCTACTTTAGGATGCTCCCTGCTCCTATGTAGCATTGCGGTGACTGTGTACGCCTCGAACGTGTCGTACTCCTATGACTGCAGAACATGCTATTGCGGGAATTTTAAAAATGCCCCTGTGACAGAAGGTTGTCTGGGTACAGTCGAGTTACAAGTTGAGCACCCAGTAAAATTTCTTTCATCAGATCCCATGTTGGCATGGGGTCCTTAGTAGTCTCTGACTCTGTTTCTGTGCGTAGTGAGCAGACATCAGTTTCTTTGATTTCTAGCTCATAAAACTGCTCTAAAATAGGAGATAACTTGGCTGCTAACTACCAGACTTGCCTCATCTCCATCCTATCTAAGAGGTAACGCTTGCGACGATTTGCATTTTTTCTTTTTGTACGCACTAATGGTGCTTTTGGAACTCTTTCAGCTATAGCGGCTACAAGAACACCCTCTGGAGTAGTGATCATAGAGAAATCTGACTGTGTCTGCCAGTGAGGATGTGTGAGCCAGCAAAACCTCCAGTGCCTTCGTGTCCTGAAGTCTGTCCGGCTTCCTCATGACTAATTTTCATCTTTGATCTCATTTTTGCAACCCCCTCAGACCGCAATGTCTAAGCCATCTTTGAAACCAAATACAACTTACGGCCTGACACTTCCTACACAAGAAAATAGGGGGAAATGTTAGTAGTTGGTATTTTGCACGAACAAAAATAATAACAAACTTATTATTATTATTTATTTAGCAATTTTTGCAATTATTTTGATTCCATTATCTTATTTAATTTGATTTTACAAGATTTAGAATTAGAAACTTAACAAGTGTATTTTATCTTGTGAGAAAATTTATTTATTTTTAATTTTACTTTATTACAAAATTTGGACCCAGTTACAGACACTGGCCGCATGGTTTATTTCGGAACAACCATCCCCTTTCAACAACTCTTCACGTTGTGTAGTATTTATTTAAGTAATGTCCCTTTATTGGCAACATGGGTTTGTCCCCTCGAGCATTTACCAACAGATATGCCAGAGTAAACCTTCTCCACCACGAATGGTCCTTCCGATGGATATTCAAATTTTTCACCTATCTTGCGGTGTGCAAGAATAGCTTTCTGAGAACAAGAACAAGGTCACCGACAATGAATGACCTTAGGCGAATAACTTTATTATGGGCTTGAATCATCTTTGCTTGATAAAGCTCTAAATTCTGCTTAGCGAGCAATCTCTTCCCTTTAAGGCTTTCTAATTCTGCAAGTCAAAGTCTAGCATTTTCTTCTGTTTTAATTTGATTGGCAATGACGATCCTTAGAGACCGTAGCTAAACCACTAAAGGAAGCACTGCCTTGGACCCGTACACGAGTGCATAAGGTGTAGACTGCATTGGCATTCTGACCGTCGTTCTGTTTGCCCATAACGCTTCTATAAACTTCTCGTACCATCCTCTCTTATTTTCATCGAGCGTCTTCTTCAAAATCTACATGAGTGACTTGTTGAAGGCTTCTGCCAAGCCATTTGCTTTTGGAAAGTAGAATGTTGTCGTTTCGTCTGACAAAGTTATTGATCTTGGTAATTTTAAAGACAGACTCATTATCTGAAATGATTTTGTGTGGTACACTGAAGCGATAAATGATATGATTCCTAAAGAACTATAACGCTTGCTGTGCTGTAACTTCTCGTAACGGAACTGCTTCTGTCCATTTGAAGAATTAATCCGTAGCTGTAAGTATAGACCTGTGTCCTTTGAATATGGAGGGTCTATCGATCGTACTATGTCAATACCCCAACAATAGAATGGCCAGGAGGCAATCGAGGGGTGTAGAACATTCGGAGGATGGTTCAAGACCACTCCATGCACTTGGCACTGATGACATTTCTTGGCTGTGTCCATACAATTTATCATCATTGCCAGCTAATTGTATCCTAGTCGGCTAATTTTTATTTTCATCTTTGGCTCTGATTGGTGAGCTCCACACAACCCTACCTGTACCTCTTTAACAATTTTTTGTGCTTCCGTTCTGCTCGGGCATCTGAGTCATATTTGGTCGAAGCATCTTCTGTACAGAACATTGTTGATTAAGGCATATGACAAAGCTCACTTCTGAATCTGATTTGTTATTGATTTGTCTTCTGGCAGTCTTCCTATTTGTAGATATTCTATTATCGACTGACGCCAATCATCTATACCATCTGTCACTGCAACTACTATCTCTTCTCTCTCAAGTTTGTGTAAACGGTTAAGGTCGATCTGCGATAAAACTTGACATTCTTACACAGTGATATCTATAGAATCTTCGAGTGGACAATTCAATTCTTTAGCAAGCTTCGCTAAAGCGTCCACATGGGCATTGTCCGCTCGAGGAATTCTATATGATGTCACACTGAGGATTTGCTCCAACAATTTCATCGTATACTTGTGGTATTCTTCTAATATTGGTTTCAGAACCTTGTACTGTCCTGCCACTTACCAGATGATGACCTGTGAGTTGTCGTAAATGGCAATGTCCGTTATTTCCATTAATATTACCAATTCTAACATGTGATTAAAGCTTCATATTCTACTTTGTTGTTGGTGCACGGCTCTATCAACTGGTAGGAGAATCTTAGCATTCCATTATCTGGTGTCACAAAGACCAGACCAATTCCTACTATACCAAGTACCGCTATTTGTTGTCCTCTGTCTCTTCTGGTTGATGACGCTCCATCAAAGTACATTTTCCAACTTCTAACATTGGGCTATTCCACTTGTAGTATCTGTTCCTCTGGTAGTTCATCGTTGAGAGGGGACCTAGCGGATAATGGGTGTGTTGTGAGAAAGTTTATAAGAATCTACTCTTTGATAGCGCAAATGAGCATAAAAGTCATGTTAATTTGCAATAGTATCACTGACCACCTTGCTAAACATCTGAAAAGTGTTAGTCAGGTCATCAAATATTGCAACAGATTAATTTTAGAAATCAGGTTAACCTTATGAGACAACATGGAATGCCTAAGCTTTTGAGCTGCGAAAATCATAGCTAGATAATGTTTCTTAATAGGAGGAAGCTTTACCTCTGTCGGTATTAGACGTCGACTCAAGTAGTAGAATGCGTTCTCCTTACCCTCATCATTGACTTGGGAAAGTAAGGCTCTGAGGGAGTCGCCTAAGGTCATGGTATAAAGAATTAAAGGTCTACCCAAGATAGGGGCTACTAAAACAAGAGGTGTCATCAGGTATCGCTTAATATCCTCGAAAGCCCGTTGGCATGGTTCTCCCTAAATGAATTTGATATCCTTTCGAAGTAAGTTCAAAAAGGGTTAACACCTTCCTGACAGAATAGATATGAAGTGTCTTAGGTATGCCAATTTACCTTGAAAGTAACGTAGTTGTTTCAAGGCATTAAGAGCAGGCATTTACAAGATATCTTTAATCTTATCTGGGTCGATTTCGTTTCCTAGATGACGGACAACGAATCCTAGGAACTTCTCGGAGGTAACGTTGAATGCATACTTTATGGGATTCATCTTGAGATTGTTTGTCATAATCATTCAAATATGATTCTCAAATCATAAAGGTGTTCATTTTTCATTTTGCACTTGATGAACAAGTCATCCTCGTAGCATTCCACTTGATTGTAAACAAGGTCATTGAATATCTTCGTCATTGCTCTTTGATATGTGGCTGATATACCTAAAATATATAGTATTTCTAAGCACATTTTTATACCTTTTTTTTATGATATTGCACTTTACTAGAAGGTATTTTTCTGTTTTCCTTGCAGGTATGATTAAAATGAGTGATTATGATGAAAGGAGCAAAAGAGGATCAAATTTTGAGCAAAAATTGAAAGATGTGCAAAATTGGCCTATGGCGCCTAAGCGTTGGATGGCTGACGCATAGGCGCCACATTTAAAGTGACGAATTTATTTAAATTTTATGTGAATTAGAAGGGGTTTTTGAAGCATCCTTCGGTTTAAACTTCACTAACTTCCCATCAGAGTCAAAACTCATTTAAAATTTGAACTGATGGATGCATTCTTGGTGGTTACATTGAATCTGGACATATTTTGAAGAGGCACCAAGGCCCCTTTTGGAAAATTTTAAAAAGAAGACTTCAAGATCAGAAAAAGGGTTGTTGTTGGAGGGTATGATTAGTGTTAAGAGTCAAGTTTATGTTAGAGAGTTATTGAGAGTACACCTATCCACTTTATCACTTTTATTATCAATTGTATCTAATTTTTATTAAGAGTAGAATAGAGATTTGGAGTTGACAGAGTTGGGCACCAACCTCTATTGAGTCTTGTAATGGGAAAGCAAAGTTTCAAAGGAACTTCAAGAGTCTGGTGGAGAGGATTTCCAGATAAGTGTTTATATTTATTTTACACTTGGTTTTTAAGTAAAACTTGTTGTGTTTTAACTATGATTTCTATTTTCAAATCAAGTTGTGATTGTGTTTTCTCCATGGATTCTAAGTAGTTGTCTTTATCTTTTTCCATTTAAATGATGAAGTAAATAAATTATGGAAGGAATTTGGGTGAAGTATAAGATTTCAATGTTCGAAGAAGTTGTGATGATTCACTACCTTGCACTTCATTTACTTCTTGATTTTTTCAATTAAGATGTTAAAATTTGTTGGCAGATTATATAAGATCCATTGCGGTATTTTCTCAAGCAACAATTGGAAAGAATAACATGCAATTAAATGTAGTCCATATGATTGGGTATAAATAAATAGGAAGATATGCTTATAATGGGGAGTAAAATTAGAGGACTTTAGAGTGACAGGCTAAAGCTTCCTAATTTAGTTTGAAGTGAAAAATTTTGTTATGAGATATTAGCACCCAGGTGGAGGGAATTGAGGGAACTCTAGAGTGAGAGCTAGTATCTTTCCTGCCTAACCCATCTACAAGATTTCAAATCATCAAATTAACCAATGTTCTTTATAGAACCAAGTAATGGTAAAGAATATAATTGCTTCTATTCGGCACAACACATGTTAGATACTTCCATAACGAAATTCCATAATTATTACTGATCCATTGAAAGAGGAAAAAGATATTTTATTCTCATTTGCTTTCATACTATTTTAAAGTTTGTTAACTTTAGTTATTTACTTTACTTTTTATTCAGAAAATACCAAAAACAAATTTGAAAAAAACTTTATATCTTAAAACATACTTTATAAAATCATTTTAAAAAGTAAAAAGTTATTTTTATTATTTCTTTAAATTTTTAGACATTTCCCTTTGAGTTCTATATTTCGGGGCTTAATCAAAAACTCTGATATTACTCGATAAACAATACGTATAATTACGTAGTACCCCATTTTATAAATAATTAAAGTATAATTTTCTATCTAAATCATAAGCATAAGTATTTGGGGATCAAGTTTTTGGCGTCGTTGCAGGGGAAATTAATTAAAATTTTATTTAAAGAAAATTCAAGAAAAACTAAGTTTTTACTTTTCATTATTTTTGTTAGTGTGTTTTTATTTTTTTTTGTTAATTTTGTAGTTCAGGTTTTGAGGGACTTGTGCCTTGCAATTCTGAATTAGAGAGAACTATAAGAAAAATAAAAAAAATAAAAAATTTAGAAAAAGATAAAAATATTCAAGAAATGGCAAATCAAGATCATCAAAATGTTGAAATCCATCAAGAATTTAAACCTTTAAGAGATTATGCTAACCCTACAGTGGATGAACTTCATGGTAGTATTCAACACCTTGCTGTAGCTACTAATTTATTTGAACATAAACCTGTTATTATCCAGATGGTATCTAATAATCAGTTTGGGGGAGAACCAACTGAAGATCCTAATTTACATCTTGTCAATTTTCTAGAATTGTGCACTACTTTTAAATACGATGGTATTTCAAATGATGCTATTAGACTTAGACTTTTTTCCTTTCCATTGAGGGATAAAGCTAAGATTTGGTTAAATTTGTTAGCACATGGATCTATTAGAACTTAGGGTGATTTAGCACAAAAATTCCTTGCTAATATTTTCCACCATCAAAGACTGCGAAGCTTAGAAATGATATCACATCTTTTTGTCAGTTGGAAGAGGAATCTATATATGAAGCATGGGAACGTTTTAAAGATCTCTTAAGAAGGTGTTCACATCATTTGATACCAGATTGGTTAATAATTCAGGCATTTTATAATGGATTAGTTGGAACTCTTAAATCTATTATCGATACCGCTGCTGCTGATTCATTGATGTCTAAACAGTTTGTTGATGCTTGTGCTTTAATTTAAGAAATGGCTACTAATAATTTTCAATGGCTTTTTGAAAGGTTAAATCCTAAAAATGTAGCCAACATTCATGAAAATGATGCTTTTGTAATGCTAGCAAATCAAGTTGCTGCAATTTCAAGGAAGATAGACCAATTTGGGATGAATTTTTCTCAGCCAACTTCCATGATTGAAGAAAATTCATTAGGTCAAATGGTTGATTCTCAAACTTCACCAAAAACTATGAATGCTATAAGTAAGCCTAATTACCCATATTCCAATTATTATAACACAGGTTGGAAAAACCATCTAAACTTTAACTGGAATACCAATTATCAGAGTGGTAGTAATCAACAATGGGGGAACAACCAAGTAAACCCATTGGGAAACTGAAACAACCAAGCGAATAAAAATTATAGACCAGCCTATCCTCCAAGTTTTAGCAATACTTCAAAATTTAAGGAGAAGAAGCTGTTTATAGAAGAAGTGTTGTTACAAATGGGAAATCAATTATAAAGTTAAGGAGCTACAATTAGAAATTTTGAGAATCAATTGGGACAGATCGCCAATTCATTAGATAATATATCCTAAGGAACACTTCCTAATAATATAGAAGTACAAGCTTCCGTTAAGAAGTAGAAGAGAGTTAGAAAGTAGAGTTAAAAAAGAGACTGAAGTAGAGAAAGAAGAAATTAAAAAACCAAAAGAGGACGCTCCGAAATGTTTGGAAAAACCTGTTTATCCACCTAAAGTTGATTTAGAAAAGCCACCACCTCCATTCCTCAGAGACTTCAACAACAAAAATTGGATAAGAAATTTTCAAAATTCATGGAGATATTTAAGAAGCTTATAATCAAAATTCCATTTGTTGAAGCCTTAGAACAAATTCCAGGCTATGTGGAATTTATGGAGGATATTCTTAACAAAAAGAGGAAGTTTGAAGATAGTGAGACTGTTGCCCTTAGTGAAGAGTGCAGTGCAATAATTTATAAAAATCTTCCTAAAAAGCTTAAAGATCCTGAAAGTTTCGTAATACCATGTGCAATTGGGGATACATTTTTTGGAAAAGCTTTTTGTGATTTGGGTGCAAGCATTAACCTTATGCCTTTATCAATATTCAAAAGACTGGGATTAGGAGAAATAACCCCTACCACTATAACTTTGCAATTAGCTGATCTTTCGATCACATATCCTAATAGAGTTATAGAGGATGTTTTGGTGAAAGTGGATCAATTTATTTTTTCTGTTGATTTCATTATGTTGGATATGGAGGAAGATAAAGAGATACCCATAATTTTAGGGAAGCCTTTCTAGCCACAGGTAGAGCGATGATATATGTGTAAAAAGGGGAATTAACGATGTGACTTAATGATCAAACTGTTACATTCAATATTTCAACGTCATTGAAATATCCTGTAAGAGGTAAAGATGATAAATGTTATAGGATGGAAGTTATCAAATATTTGAGTGAATGCCATTTCAAGTCAACTTATGAGGAGAAATCTGAAAGTAAAGAATTGGAACACAAGCAAGAAGAGGAATTACAAGATTTTGAAGATTTTCATGAGGAAGATTTAAAATAGGTTCAAGAAATTTTTGAAATTTTGGACATGACTGAAAAAGATGAATCTTTTGGTCCATCAATTGAAAAACCACCTCAACTTGATTTAAAGATGCTTTTTAATCATTTAAAGTCTGCCTTCTTAGGTGATTCTTCAACTTTACCAGTTATAGTTTCCTCTCAATTAACTGAAAGAGAAGAAGAGAGTTTGCTTTAAATTTTAAAGAAATCTAAGAAAGCCTTTGGATGGATAATAGCTGATATTAAAGGAATTAGTCCTTCAATTTGTATGCATAGAATCCTTATGGAGGCTAACTGCAAACCTCGGGCTGATCCTCATAGGAAATTAAATCCTGTCATGAAAGAAGTTGTTACGAAAGAAATTTTAAATTGGTTGGATGCTGGAATTATCTACCGTATTTCAGATAGTGCATGGGTTAGTGCTATTCACTGTGTTCTTAAGAAAGGAGGAGTTACTGTGTCTGTTAATAAAAACAATAAAATAATACCAGTAAGACAAGTTACAGGATGGCGAACAAGCATTGATTATGGAAAATTAAACCTTGCCACCAGGAAAGATCATTTTCCACTTCCTTTTCTAGATAAGATGTTGGATAGACTAGATGGGCATAAATATTTTTTTTTCTGGATGGATATATTGGTTACCACCAAATTCAAATTGCTCCTGAGGATCAAGAGAAAACAATGTTTACCAGTCCTTATGATACATTTTCTTTTAGAAGAATGCCCTTTGGTTTATGTAATTCCTCTCCAACATTTCAGAGACGTATGATGGCAATTTTCTCTGATTTAATATAAAAATGAATTGAATTTTTTTATTGATGACTTTTCAGTATTTATAATTTCATTTGAATCACGTTTAAAACATCTATCCAAAGTTCTAAAACATTGTGAAGAAACTAATTTGTTCTTAACTGGGAGAAATGCCAATTTATGGTAGCAGAAGGAATTATTTTGGGACATTGTATATCATAAAATGGTATGGAAGTAGATCCTACAAAAATTAAAGTGATCTCTAATTTACCTTGCCTAACTAGTTTAAGGGGAATTAGAAGTTTTCTGGAACATGTTGGATTTTACAGGCGTTATATTGAAGACTTTCCAAAATTTTCGTAGCCTTTATGACATTTACTACAAAAAGATGTAATTTGTAATTTTGATGATAATTGCCTAAAAGCTTTTGAAACATTAAAAGAAAATTAGTCACTGCACCTGTTATAGTTTCACCTAATTGAGAAAAACTTTTTGAATTAATGTGTGATGCTAGTGATTATGCTATTGGAGCTGTTTTAGGTCAGAAATATGATATAATTTTCAATATAATTTATTATGATAGTAAAACTCTTAATGAAGCTCAAATTAATTATACCACTACTTAGAAAGAGTTATTAGCTATTGTATTTGCCTTTGATAAAGTTAGATCATATTTAATTGGAACTAAATGTGTGGTATATACTGATCATTCTGCTAATAAGTATTTAATGAAAAGGAAGGATGCAAAAAAAAGATTGATTAGATAGATTCTTCTTTTGCAAGAATTTGATTTCGAGATAGTAGATAGGAATGGTGCTGATAATTAAATTGTTGATCATCTGTTCAGGCTTGAAACTGAAAAATCTATCGGTGATGTTGAAGAAAATAATGAAATTTTTTCTGATGAAAAATTGTTCACTGTTAATGAGTGACGTGTTCCGTGGTATGCCGACATTGTAAAATTTATTGTTAGTGATATTTTACCCTATGGTTTGGCATACTAGGAGAGGAAGAAATTTATATCTGAAGCCATAACTTATTTTTGGGATGACCCATTTTTATATAAACAAGGAAAAGATTTTATTATTCGAAGATGTGTGCCTTTAGAAGAAACTTATGAAATGATTTCAAAAAGTCAAAATTCTAATTATGGTGGACGTTTTGGAGTTGATAAAACTGCATATAAGTTCTTACAATATGGATTTTATTGGCCTATAATTTTTAAGGATGTTAGTGTTTATATTAAAATTTGTGATCGATGTCAACGTGTAAGCAATATTTCTAGAACGCCCCTCAATTATATGTTGAAAGTTGAAATATTTGACATTTAAGGATTAGATTTCATGGGACCATTTATACCATCTTTCGGAAATATATACATTTTGATAGCAGTAGACTATGTATCCAAATGGATAGAAGTTGTTGCTTTACCTCGATGTGATGCTCAAAGTGTTGCAAAATTTTTAAGTAATAATATATTTTGCAGATTTGGAAAACCAAGAGTAATCATAACTCATGGGGGAAGTCATTTTAGAAATGTGATTATGGAAAAGTTAGTAAAGAAATATCATATTAACCATCGCATTGCTACTGCTTATCATCCGCAAACAAGTGGTTTAGTTGAATTATCCAAACATGAAATTAAAAGAATACTGGAAAAGACTGTTAATCCAAATAGAAAGGATTGGTCAATCAAACTGGATTATGCTTTTTAGGCCTATAGGACTACCTACAGAACTCCTATAAGAATGTCCCCATATAGGCTAATTTTTGAAAAAGCTTGTCATTTACTAGTTGAACTTGAGCATAAAACTTATTGGGCTAATAAAGAGTTCAATTTTAATTTGAAAAATGCTGGAGAAAAGAGATTGTTGCAATCACATGATCTTGAAGAGATAATGAATGAATCTTATGAAAATGCTAAGATTTATAAAGAAAATATGAAGTTGTGGCATGATCGGAAGGTTCTTACTAAAAATATTAGGCCAGGGCAAAAAGTTTTGCTATATAATGCTAGACTGAGAATTTTTGCTAGAAAGCTTAAGTCCAGGTGAACAGGCCCATTTATTGTGATGAAATGTTATTCATATGGAGCTGTGGATATTCATGATCCTAAGACTGAAAAAATATTTAAAATGAACGGTCACAGACTTAAACCTTACTTTTCAGTTGATCAATATAAACCAGTTGAGAATCTGATGTTGGGTCACTCAGAATAAGCTCTGGGTATGTCAGGCTGATGACATTAAACCAAGTGTTTTGTGGGAGGCAACCCATATTTATCGGTGTGTTTTGTTTTATGTTTGCTTTGTGTGCTTTTATTTAGTTTTATTTGAGAAATGTGGTAGCATTTTGGAGTTTTTTATATTATAGTGGTGTTTATTTGACCTTATTTAATGACTTAGAAGAGTCAGAATGAAGATTTTGAAGTTTTGTAGAACTGTAAAAAAATATGCACTGGTGGCTATGCTCCGCTGGCTGGCGCATAGGTGCCTTTGGAGTTATTATGGAGTTCTAACATGTCTAGGGTCGGTTTTGTGCCTTCCCAATTCTATAAAATGGCCATGAATTTATGAAATACTTGCCCCAGTTCTTATTTTCATTCCTGGGTCTTCTGAAAGAGTATTTTGAGTGGAAAAATGTCTTCTTGGGAGAGAGAAGTTAAGAAGAAAGAGGAAGCCAACAAGAAGAAGTTCATTTTTGATAGTGCGCAAGATTTATATAATGGATTTCTTGATGTGAGTATCCAAGGAATAGCAGAAAGGATTACAAAGATCGAGGCCGATGTGAATTCTATTGATGCAAAGGTAAATGAAATTAATACTCATTTAGCACACATTGGATGGCAACTCAAAATGCAATTCAATCATACAAGTAATGTGGAAGAAGCGAATAGAGCGATGTATCTGAAGAACAAATAGATGGAAGAAGAATAAGTAAGAGCTTTTAATCATTGCCTGTTTTATGAGATTTAAATTTCAGATGGTTCAAATGGAACTAATGGTGGTTCTGGATATATTCCGCTTAATGGAGATTGAAATTAAATTATGTGTGGTTTTGTGGTTTGATTATATATGTTTAGTGTTTTAAGTGTGATTTTAATTAATGTTTATGTTTGTTGCACTCTACATATGTTTAATACATCTCAGTGATGTAAGTTAGTGTTTAATTACATGTGTTTGACTTATGTATTTGGAGAATTTCAACCAAAGTGTTTGGATAGACATTTGTAGTTTGTATTAAGTGTGTTTTAATATTTAATGAAATATAAGTTTGTGTTTGTGTGAAATTTGTGTGGAATCATTGGAAATTAAAGAGTACTTTTGGAGTATTAGAAAAGTTTATGGGGAGAAATAATTATTTGAAGTGATTAAAGGTGAATAACTCAGATTTTTGATGGAATTAACTTAATTGTCAAAATTTGGGCACTAGCGCCTAAGCGCCAAACCGACAGTGCATTAGTGCCAGATTTCACAACTAAGTGTCGTATGCTTCGTGCATTGGCGTCGGTTCGCGAAAATCGATTTTCTGAAGTTAAAAACCTAAAATTTTTCATTTCTAAAACCCCCATCACCTTCAACCTCTCGGTTTCGCGAAATAGGAGCCTAGGGCATCAATATTTGGATCATTTTAGAGCTGATTTCATTGAAATTTGTTGGATTTGAATTCCTTAAAGTATGATCACTACTCCTAAGCAAAAATTATTGATTTTCACCATGTATTTTGAGTACATTATTGAAAAATCCAAAAATCACTATTCATGATGAAAATTTGAGAAAAGCATGAGAAATTGCTTGGATTTAGTGGAGTTTGCCTTTGCAAGTTGAGTTAATAAGTTTAGTTTAAATTTGGAATTTATGGTGAATTTTTTGTGAATTTTTAGAGATGGCTCCAAAGTCAAAACGCTTGAAAGCAAAAGAAAATTTTGATTTTGACAAATTTGTGAGTTTTAAAGCTGAGAATTGTTACGTCTATGCACTCGCATCGCGAAAATTGATTCCAGAACAAGTTTTTAGTAAGCAGGTGGAGAAATTGACAAGATATTTGCTAGAAGGAATTGGGAAAGACACGCGGTAATTAATACTTTTTATTGATTACTTCCTGCGATGTTATGTTTTTATGGGAATTTTCATCCTTCTGTGGGAGAGTTAGATGAGATTATGGCCTTTCTTACTGATGGAAGAGGTTTGTGAAAGATTATAAATGAAAGAGGAGTGAGTTTTCAAGACTCTAAATTGAATGCCACTTCAAAGGCATAACATTACTTCATCTCATATAAGCTTCCGCCTTCAAGTCATGTCAGTGAAGTTACATGGGAGAGAGCTGTTCTGAACCATTATATTCAACAGAGAAAGCCTTTCGATATTGAGGCTGTTCTTTTTTATTATATTTTAAACTGTACCAGAGCTGCTACTACTGCAGGTCTGGGATTTCCATCTCTAATTTATTCACTTTGTGAGCAATTTGGTGTTAAGTCTGAAACATGGGAAGAGGTTCTTCAGCCACTTAGACCTATTACGGGTGTAAATGTGAACACTTACACTGTATATTCAGTATTTAGCTTGAAACGAGGATTTTTTAGAGCTTCTAGTGCTTCTGATTCTACTGCTTCTACTTCTCGTGCTTCTACTGCACATGCATCATCCTCTAGAGATTCACAAACTGGATTATTACAGAAGATTTTAAAGAAGGTGAGTCTTACTAGAGAGCATGTTAGAGATATGGATGGTAAGATTGAAAATATTGAAAGGTATATTATAAAACATGATGAATATGAGGAGAATTATCAGCAGTACATAGATAGAGTGATTAGAGGAGATCACAGTGCTGAGATGTCCCCTCATCCTTTTTATATACCTTATGTTTCATCCAGAGACCGGAACGAAGATGATGATGATGATAAGCATGATGATTAGGATTGTTGTGTTGAGTTTGTGATATTGTTATGTGATTTTCTTATATGTTGTGATGCTTTTATTTAATATTTTCATATGTGATGGACTCTGATGTTGTGTAGATTATAGTTGGACTATTTCTATTGTACACATTCAGATGTTTATATGTTGGATTGAGGTTTTACGATCTGATATGTGATGTGTTTGTGGCAGTAAATGCTTTTATGTGTTTCTAGTGTTTAAGTTTCTAGTAGTGTCTATTTTAATTTCAATAAATATTAGAAAAATTTAGAACACTATTAGAAACCACTATTTATATAACATGTTTAAACTTTTCAAAAATTGCTACCATTTATTTTCTAATATGTTGTGATTTGTGTTGGTGTGCATTTGCTTTGAAAACCTTCACTATTGTAGAAGTCCTTTAAAATTTTGAAATTTCTATTTTATAAAAAATTGAAAAACTAAATTTAATTTCTTTTTACTCCTTGTTTTTAAACCGTCATACTTGCATATTTAGAATATTAAAATTCCTGCAAGCATGTTGTTCTAGTTTTTAATTCTTGCCCATGTATCATTTTTATGCTTAAATGTTTTATCCTAACTAAAAATTAAAGTTTGGGGGGAATTTTAAAACAAACTTTTAAAAACTAAAATTTTATTTGTTCTCAAGGATACTTGAATAAAATTTGATTTTCGATTAAAAAAAATTATGTATATAAAGTTATATTAGGGAAGCAAAATTTTGAATATAGAAATGAGTAAGAGAATTTAGTTTAAATTTATAGTAATGATGAAAAATTAAAAGTTAAAATTTTCATAGTAAAGAAATATTAAATATAGTTAAAGAATCTTTAGTAAGAAATGTTGTATTTTTAGATAAATAGAAGATTTGACTTTTTATTTTTCAATGCTTGAATTTCTTTTAATGAGAAATAATTATCAACATTATTATTATGATTTTTAAGTGAAGAATATATATTAGGCCTTTTTCTTAAATGAAAGGGTGGAATTCAAAATCATTAAAGACCTATCCAAATACAGTAATCCTTGGCTTATAAAAAAAATAAAAAAAAAAAGAGAAAAGAAAAGAAAGAAAAAAAATAATATGTAAAAGGAAGGAGAAGCTTGAGGATTTAAGGATCTAATAAAAAATTGGCTCCATACCTAAAGTTTAAAATATAAGTTTTGAGAAAATCTAAAGCTTAAGGTTATAGTATAGTAAGTAAAATTATTTTCATATGATATTTAGGTGAGAAAGATGAAATGTTTGAATCCTATATTTTGAAAAATCTACAAGTATTTCTGAATTAGATAGAAACTAATAATTTCTATATGCTTTACTTAAGAATCTTCTAAACTTTAAGTTGATCTCATTTACTAAAATTTTTTCTAAATTGGACTATTCTTTTCTAGAACAAAATTTTGAAACCTTTCTAAAGAAACTCATTCACATAATTTGCATATTAAGATTTTCTATGTGATTAAGTGTCACTTGAGGACAAGCAACATTTTAAGTTTGGGAGATTTGATATACCTAAAATATATAGTGTTTTTAAGCAAATTTTTTTACCTATTTTTGATGATATTGCACTTTAATGGAAGGTATTTTTGTATTTTTATTGCAGGTATGATTAAAATGAGTGAATATGATGAAAGGAGCAATAAAGGATCAAATTTAGAGCAAAAATTGAAAGGTGTGAAAAATTGGCCTTTGGGGCAAAGCACTGGACCCTTGGCGCATAGGTGCCACAGTTAAAGTGGCGAATTTTATTTAATTTTGGCGCAAATTTGAAGGGGTTTTTGAAGCATCCTTTGGTTTAAACTTCACTAACTTCCCATCAGCGCCAAAACTCATTTAAAATTTGAAGGGATGGATGCATTCTTGATGGATAAATTGAATCTGGACATATTTTGAAGAGACACCAAGTCACCTTTTAGAAAATTTTAAAAAGAAAACTTAAAGATAAGAAAAATGGTTGTTGTTGGTGGTTGTGATTAGTGTTAAGAGTCAAGTTTATGTTAGAGAATTATTAAGAACACACCTTTCCACTTCACCACTTTTATTATCAATTGTATCTAGTTTTTATTAAGAGTAGAATTCAAATTTAGAGTCAATAGAGTTGGATGCAAACGTCTATTATGTCTTGTAAAGGGAAAGAAAAGTTTCAATGGAACTTCAAGAGTCTTGTGGAGAGGATTTTAAGATAAGTGTTTAAATTTATTTTATATTTGGTTTTAAGGTAAGACTTGTTGTGTTTTCACTATGATTTATATCAAATAAAGTTGAGATTGTGTCTTCTCCTTGGATTCTAAGTAGTTTTCATTATCTTTTTCCTTTTAAATGATGAAGTAATTAAATTATGAAAGGAAGTTCTGTGAAGTATAGGATTTCAATGTTGGAAGAAGTTGTGATGATTCACTACCTTGCACTTCATTATCTACTTAATTTGTCCATTTAAGATGTTAAAATTTGTTGGAAGATTATGTAAGATCCATTACGGTATTGTCTTAATCAACAATTGGAAAGAATCACATGTAATTGTATTGATGAGAATTGTAGTCCATATGGTTGGGTGCAAATAAATAGGAAGATATGCTTATAATGGGGAGTAAAATTAGTGGATTTTAGAGTGACAGGCTAAAGCCCCCTAATTTGGTTTGATGTGAAAAATGTTGTTATGAGATGTTAGCCCCCAGGTGGAGGGAATCAAGGGAACTCTAGAGTAAGAGCAAGTATCTACAATGCCTATCCCATCTACAAGATTTCAAATCATCAAATTAACCAATGTGCTTTATAGAACCAAGGGTATAATTGCTTATATTTGGCACAAAACATTTTAGATACTTCCACAATAAAATTCCATAATAATTACTGATTCATTGAAAGAGGAAAAAGATATTTTTTTCTCTTTTGCTTTCATATTATTTTATAGATGTGCTAACTTTAGTTGTTTGCTTTACATTTTATTCAGAAAATACCAAAAACAAATTTGAAAAACTTTATATCTTAAAACATACTTTACAAAATCATTCTAAAAAGTAAAAAGTTATTTTTTTTTATTTTTTTTTAAATTTTAGACATTTCCTTCTCGGTTCGATATCTCGGGGCTTAATTAAAAAGTTTTATATTACTTGATAAATGATACGTATACTTGCGTAGTATCCCATATTATAAATAATTAAAGTACAATTTCATATCTAAAACATAAGGATAAATATTTTGGGATCAGATACCCTTGAACCCAGCCGAGACTTGACTGATCTGTGCACTGCGGGTGTCAGAACCGAAGTAGTAGCAACTGTAGTAGTGGTAGCGGCCTCAAATCGTCTTCCCAAACATTGTCTAACAAAAGCTGGGATGGGTCTTTCTTTTCTAAGAATCTCTCTCATTATTTCGGGGGATATTACACATCCCATCCTCTTAAGGAGCTTAGAGACTGAACATCCCTCTTTTTCAACTAATCTTTGGAATATTGTGTGGACTCGGGTGATGGGTGTGGGTCTCTCCCTCAACTCATCACAACCACGGGGTAACAACAAAGTTGCAGCAATCTTGTGGAGGCTCTTGTCTCCAGTAGTATAAATAAATGAGTGAAAACTACTCCCTCAAAGGAGAGGAGAAGTGTCAGTAATCCGAGTTCCTCCTGCTGAGGAATCTCATCAATCGTTCGCAGACTTGTAACCGGTGCCTTGGTAGCTTTGAAAATCCTACGATTGTGGATCCTCCATTGAGACTATGTCAGCGGCGAAACTCTAGATTTGTAACCAATCTTGAAGACTGACAACACGGTAAGAAAGGCATTATCAGAATCTTCTTCATGCAGAATTTCATTCCCTTTAGCAGACGGAAAAGTAGGTGCAGTGACGACAAAACCAGTAGTTAACAACTCTCCTAGGCACTGAGATGAGTGACTTGATGGGGGCTGTAGAAACTTTTATCTTCTTAGCAGAAGGGAAATCCTGGTAGGAGTTTAGATCAAACTCAATAGATGGTTCTTGAACTTTAGGGGCAACAACTTTCATGACGATGAATGGGGCCTTTCCCATTATGACCTCGAACTCACTAAAGCCGGTCCCAAACTGGATCATCAGAGTGGCAAGGCAAGCCTCATGAGAGGTGGGCAAGTTGTAGGAGAACGAGCATCAGAGTCGACATTGTAACTATTGAAAGAATCATTCCGAAAGTTAGTGAAGGCAAAAACTTTGCGATCATAATGCAAACACTATGAATATGTTATTCTGTGAACTAGGTACAGTTTCATTTTATTTAATTTTAACTAATTTTTAGTATTTTATTATGTTTTTAATTTTCATATGTTCGTTAAAAGGATTTTAAGACTTAAGAAAGAATGGTTCGATCTACCAATAGCAAAAACTGAACCCGGGAGACACAAAGAGAAAGAGAAGTGCGGGACCATGTCCGGGATCCCTTTCACAACACACATTGCTCTGGCGAAACTTGTTCAGCAACACACCTATTGAGGGTCTGACACCACAAAATCAAGAAAAATCCTAAAGATCTCTGAACCCCTTAGTTTAAAGATGATTAAACAAATGGTCCTGAAATCGAAGAGAGCTTATCATAATTCCCAAGAATGAAATGAGTAATATATGTCAACGAAAGAATGATATTCTGGTTCATGAGGGACGTGAACACATTACCGATGTATGAATATAATATTTCATGATCTAAATGAAGAGAGAAACATTTCCCCAGTGGAGTCGCCAGAAAATTGTCTGTCATTGAAATTTTAGAAATTTTCGGTTGCCAGAATGGATATCCCGACACCCGTTTTAAAACCGATTTAATATATATATATATATATAGTTTCAAAAAAAATATCATTTTTAATTTGAAAATATGAAATCAAACCTATCTCATATTTTTTTTAGTTGAACGAGACTTAGGCTCCCTACGCGTTTCATCAAAAAAGTAAAAATTACAAAATCGGGAAAGAGGTCCTATCTAACACACCCATACAACTCACGCAAAAAATAAGAATCTAAGGTCCTCTTTCCGAAAAAAAGACAAAAAACAACACACACTGCACACACAGACAACCCAAACAAAAAAAATAAAACAAGACAAAACTATGCAAAATTCAAGGAGGCAAGCTCCAAAAGAGCATCCAGAACCATAGAAGCAATCTGAACACGATAAAGAGTTAAACTAAACTTAGCAGCCCAATGCGCTGCCCTGTTACCTTCCCGCTTGACATGCGACCATTTTACATGCAAATTTTGAGAAAGTAAAAGAACCTTCTTCAAAGAAAGAGACAGAATCTAATGATGTCCCTCCTGCAAACAAATGCACTTCCAAAGCACAAGACAATCAATTTCAATTTCAACATAATGCCAACCAAACCTCTTAGCCAATTGTAGACCGAAAATCACAACATCCATTTTTGCAAGAATAGGATATTCAGAAATAGCCCTAGCCGCAAACCAATATAAGATACAACCCAAAGTGTCACGACAAACACCACCCACGCTGGAAGCAGTATCAGTCCAACTCCCATCAATATTTATCTTTATAAAAGGAACAATGGGATTAGCCCACTTAACAGTAACATAGTGATGTGAAGAAATGATAAAAGGAATATTCAAAGTTTCCAGCACTTTAAGCAAGAAAACAGATTGATCCTTTTTAGGAAGAACCAAACTTAAACACTTGTACAAATAACCCAAAACCAACTTAACAGTAGACACGGCACTAGGAACAGTAGCATTGAACTTTATGTCATTCCTAGAAATCCAAATGAACCACAAGATTATAACAGCAATACAAGGAAAAAACCTGCTACCAAACTTATGCCAATCAGAGAATAAATCATCAATAGTAGTAACAGCCAAAGGGGACCAATTGATATTCAAAGCAGCCATATACCTCGTCCAAATCTCAATAGCAAAAGGACAAGTAATAAAGAGATGAGGAATAGATTCCTCTAAAGCTTTACGACAAATACAGAACGAGGCCAACTTTAAACCATTAAGCTTCAAAATGTCGTCAGTAGGAAGAATAGAGTGATAGAGTCGCCAAATAAAAAAAAGACATAGAAGGTTTAATCCAAGGGTTCCACGTCCATTTAAGATTAAAACCCTAATAAGTAGTAAAAGGAATTAGCAAAACGCTTAGCCAAGAACTCACCCAAATTTCCCTTAACCATAGGTTTATCTAGCTTATCAGAAAAAATTGGGATAGCAGAAATATAAGCAGCATCAATAGGATTAACCATACAACTAAGTCTAGCTAAGCACCACCTATTCTCATACCAAAGAACTTTCACCTTTAAACAAACATCATTAGGACCTTGATCGCTGAAAATTTTATTAAGAAATTCATACCTATTTTTGATGAAATTGCACTTTAAAGAAAGGTATTTTCTTTATTTTATTGCAGGAATGGAGAATTTAGGTGATAAAAGCAAAAATCATAAAAAGGAGCGAATTTAGAGCAAAAAGGAAGAAAATAATGAAATTTAGGCCGAGTCGCCGACGGCGAGATCGAGCTCGCCGATGGCGAGGCTATGAGGAGACATTTCGAAGGAATTATAACCGTCTCGGCCGACGACGAGCCCGACCCCGCCGACGGCCGAGCTAGCGAGGCTCGAAGATCTTCTAGAAGCCTCGCCGACAACGAGGTAGTTCGTCGCCGACGGCGAGCTAGTTCAAATGGCTCAGATACATTGAACCTGGACACTTTTTGAAGGGATGCTTACACACCTCTTGGTCCTTTGCTCACCTCTATATATAGAGGCCGAAATTAAGTCTTTAGTGTGTCTTTTTAGTGTCTTAGTGTGTGTTCTGTGTGTGTCTTTTAGGGTGTGTTCTAAGTTTGAGAGTTTTTAAGTGAGTATTTAGTAAGTTAGTGAGTTTTTAATGAGTCTTGCTGTACTGGAAGGAAGACTCAAAGGAACTGCGAGGAGTCTGCTTGGGGATAAATTGAGATAAGTATTTGTATTTATTGTTTTTAACTTTAAGTGAAATCCATGCTTAGTTTAGTTCCCATGCATTCTGAGTAGTTTATTAGTCTTTCTCCCTGTTATGAAATTAAGTGACTTGATGAACTAAAAATAGATGTACTTTTATATATTAATAAATTGTGATAATTTTTACTTAAAACTTAATTTACTTTCAAACTGGCCATTTGAAATGTTAAAATGTGTTGATTATCAACTATAGTAAAAATTACATCTAATATTCAGGGAATTCAAAAGCCTTGGAAGGAGGGTGCAAATAAATAGGGAAATAATATCACTGGGCGTAGAATTGAGCATTTTAGTGTGACAGACTAAAGTATTCAATTCGATCCTATTGTTTGAGAGCTGAATTGTAGATGTTAGCCCTCAGGCGAGGGGAACGTGGGAGCTCTGAAGTGGCAGTTGGTATCCTCCCACCTAGCCGCAGATTCGGCAATCAAACATAGGATTAGTCAATATTCTTTACACCCGAACCAAAGGGTAAAGAATAGGAATGCTCCTATTTGGCACAATACCTTAAAATTATCTATTTAAATTCATCAATCACTTAAATTTCTAAACAAGGGAAAGATACTTTTTCCGAATAGTTAAGACTTATTTAACAATTAGTTTAATTTCCCGCACTTTCAATACGTATTAATTTTCTACTTAGTTAAGTTACCTAATTAAAATACTTAGTTTACTTTATTGCGCTTAAATTTAGAATTCCAAAATTTCGTATACTAGTTTTATTATTATTATTATTTTAAAATTAGTTGTTATTTAATTTTCTATTTCCCTGTGGGATCGATAACTAGGACTCCACTAGAGCCCCGTATTACTTCGATACGATACGTATACTTGCGTAACATCCACAACATAAACAATTACAATTCTATACATATAATATAGCGGGGTCAAGTTTTTGGCTTCGTTGCAATTAAAATAAAATATCATAAAATAAAAATGTGGGTCAAGTTTTTGGCGCCGTTGCCGGGGAAGTAAGAAAAATTCACTAGAGTAACGGACTATTTTAAAATAATCATAATAAATTAATATCTATTTTAAAATTGTATGCGCAAATTTGGAAACGAAAATTTAATACCTTACGATTCTCGAATTAGAGCGTACAATTAAAAGAATTAGAAAACAAAAGAAACAAATAATAAATTTAACACAAATGGCGAATATTCCCGAAATTCAAAATATGAACCAACAAAGACCATTAAGAGATTATGCCAACCCTACATCGGATGAAATTCATTTAACTATTCAAAACCCCGATGTAGTCGCTAATTCATTTGAACTTAAACCCGCAATTATCCAAATGGTACAAAACAATCAATTTAGTGGTTCACCTACCGAAGATCCTAACTTACATCTTGCTAGTTTTCTAGAACTTTGTGCTACTTTTAAATATCAAGGAGTATCTCGACGATGCTATAAGACTTAGACTTTTTCCTTTTTCATTAAGGGATAAGGCTAAAATGTGGTTGAATTCGTTAAGCACTCGAATCTATTAAAACTTGGGGAGAATTATCACAAAAATTTCTATCCAAATATTTTCCACCATCTAAAACTCGCTAAGTTTAGAAATGATATAACTTCTTTTTGTCAGTTAGATGGAGAATCAATATATGAATCTTGGGAGAGATTTAAGGAACTTCTTAGGAAATGCCCACATCATGCGCTACCAGATTGGCTGATTATTCATACCTTTTATAATGGATTAGCAGGATCTTTAAGATCAATCATCGATGCTGCTGCTGGAGGTTCATTAATGTCTAAACCATTTGATGAATCTTATGCACTAATCGAAGAAATGGTAACAAATAATTTCCAATGGCCTGCTGATAGAGTAAATCCGAAAAAGATAGCCAGCACTCATGAAAACGATGCAATATCTATGTTAGCTTCTCAAATTGCTCGCTATATCTAAGAAATTAGATCATTTTGGAATGAACTACTCTCCTACTTTAGAAGAAAACTCATCTAGACAAATCATAGAATCTCAATCTAATTATGAAACTTTAAATGTTATTAATAATAGAACTAATAACCCTTATTCAAACTATTATAATCCCGGTTGGAAAATTCATCCAAATTTTAATTGGAATAACAAATCTAATCAACAATGGATGAATCAACCTAATCAAGCAAATCCAAACTATAAACCTAATTACCCACTTCGGATTTAATAACAATAACCCTCAATTCAAAGATAAGAAATTATTTATGGATGAATTAATTTTGAATATGGGTCATCAACTACAAATTCAAGGAAATCAATTACAAATTCAAGGAACATCTATTAAAAATATTGAAACTCAACTTTGACATATTGCTACTGCGCTAAATAATAGAATTCCTGAAACTTTTCCTAGTAATGTGGAAATAAATCCTAAAGATCAACGAAAAGAACAAATTAAAGCAATACAACTAAGGAGTGGAAAAGAATTAGAACCTCAATTTCAAAAAGAACTTAAAAGCCAAAAAGAGGAAGTGGAAATTGAAAAAGAAACAATTCAACAAGATTCAAACTTAGAACATCCTTTAATACCTATGAAAATTTCTGTTGAAAAACCTCCACCATCATTTCCTCAACGACTAGCTCAACATAAAAAAGATAAACAATTTGCTAAATTCCTTGAAATATTAAAGAAATTAACAATCAATATACCTTTTGTCGAAGCTTTAGATCGGATGCCAAATTATGTAAAATTTATGAAAGATATTCTAAATAAGAAAAGAAAATTCACCGATAATGAAACAAGTCGCACTTAGTGAAGAGTGCAATGTTATTATTCGAAGAAGCTTCCCGAAAAATTAAAAGATCCCGGTAGTTTCACTATACCTCGCGCTATAGGAGAAAAATTTTATGGAAAAGCTTTGTGTGACTTAGGAGCAAACATCAATCTAATGCCTCTATCGATTTTTAAGAGAACCCTTCAATTAGCTGATAGTTCGATTACCTATCCTAAGGGAGTTATTGAAGATGTGTTAGTAAAAGTGGATAAATTTATCTTCCCGATAGATTTTATTGTTTTAGATGTGGAGGAAGATAAAGAAATTCCTATCATTTTAGGAAGACCATTTTTAGCTACCGAAAAAGCTATGATTGATGTTCGTAAAGGAGAATTAACTATGAGAGTAAATGACCAAAAAGTTACATTTAATATTACAAAATCAATGAAATATTCTGCGTTAGAAAAAGATGATGAATGTTTTCGGATGGAAATACTTGAACATTTACAACAAGAACATTTTAAGGAATATTACGAAGATAAATTAGAAAAATAAAATACTGAATTAATTGAAGATAATAATGAAGAACTAGATTATATTTAGGAAAGATTTGAATTTTTGGATAATACCGAAAACACCGACAAGAATATAGTTCCATCAATTATTAAACCTCCCGAACTTGAGCTAAAAATATTACCCGATCATTTGAAATATGCTTATTTAGGTAATTCTTCAACTTTACCGAGTTATTATTTCATCTCGCATTAAACGAATCTCAAGAACAAACACTTTTAGAAACTTTAAAAAAATATAAGAAAACTTTTGGTTGGACTTTAGCAGATATTAAAGGAATTAGTCCTTCAATATGTATGCATAGAATTATTTTAGATGATGAACATAAACCTAAAGCAGATCCCCAAAGGAGATTAAACCCGATAATGAAAGAAGTAGTTAAGAAAGAAATTTTAAAATTGTTAGATAATGGTATTATATATCCTATATCTGACAGTGTTTGGGTAAGCCCAATTCACAGTGTTCCTAAGAAAGGAGGAGTGACGGTCATTGCCAATGAAAAAAAAGATCTTATTCCTATAAGACAAGTTACTGGTTGGCGTATATGTATTGATTATAGGAAACTAAATACCGCCACCAGGAAAGATCACTTCCCATTACCATTTCTAGACCTGATGTTAGATAGATTAGTCGGACATAAGTATTTTTTTTTCTAGATGGATACACCGGTTATCACAAAATACAAATTGCTCCTGAGGATCAAGAGAAAACTACATTTACTAGTCCTTATGGAACTTTCGCTTTTCGAAGAATGCCTTTTGGATTATGTAATGCACCAAGCAACATTCCGGAGATGTATGATGTCTATATTTAGTAAGTTAATTGACAATGGAATAGAAGTATTTATGGATGATTTCTCTGTATTTGGAACATCATTTGACACATGCTTAACTCATCTTGAAAAGTATTAGAAGTATGTGAGAAAATAAATTTAGTTCTAAATTGGGAGAAATGTCAATTTATGGTTGCGGGTGGCATTGTATTATGGCATAAAATTTCGGAAAAAGGCATGGAAGTGGACCCTGCAAAAATTTAAGTTATAGCTAAATTACCACCTCCAACTACGGTAAAAGGGGTAAGAAGTTTTCTTGGACATGCTGGATTCTACAGACGCTATATAAAAGATTTTTCAAAAATTACTAAACCTCTATGCCAACTTCTCGAAAAGGACAAGAAATTTGAATTTACAATCGAATGCCCGAATGCTTTTGAACTCTTAAAAGAAAAATTAATTACAAGACCTATAATAGTTTCACCTAACCTGGAGAAACCATTTGAGCTTATGTGTGATGCTAGTGATTATGCTCGTAGGAGCAGCTTCTTGGGCAAAGATATGAAAAGATTTTTAAAGTTATATACTATGCTAGTAAAACTCTAAATGATGCTTGAAATAAATTATATAGTTATAGAAAGAGAATTATTAGCGGTAGTATATGGTTTTAATAAATTTAGACCTTATCTGATTGGAACAAAATGTATCGTGCATACTGATCATTCTGCTATCAAATATTTAATGCAAAAGAAAGATTCCAAACCAAGATTAATTAGATGGATGCTATTAATGCAAGAATTTGATTTTGAGATCATTAATAAGAAAGGAACTGATAATCAAATTGCGGATCATTTATCAAGATTAGAAAATCGTGAATTATCTCATATTGAAAATGAAATTATAGACAGTTTTCCTGATGAACAACTATATAATATCAATGAATGGAAAATGCCATGGTATGCTGATATAGTAAACTATATAGTTAGTAATATTTTACCACCTATGCTAACTTTGCAACAACAGAAAAAATTCATCCATGATACGAAAACCTATTTTTTGGATGAACCATATTTATATAAGCAATGTAAGGATTTAATTATTAGAAGATGTGTACCTTATGAAGAAACCGAACCAATTATTCAAAAATGTCATGATTCGATTTTGGAGGACATTTTGGGATTGATAAAACCGCTTATAAGATTCTACAATCTGGATTTTACTGGCCTACTCTATTTGGAGATGTATACAGATATATTAAAACTTGCGATAATTGCCAAAGAGTAGGAAATATATCTAGAAGAAATGAAATGCCTCTAAATTTTATATTAGAAGTTGAAATTTTTGATGTTTGGGGATTAGATTTTATGGGACCTTTTATTCCTTCGTTTGGAAACTCATATATATTAGTAGTTGTTGATTATGTTTCCAAATGGATTGAGGCACAAGCTTTACCTAGGTGTGATGCTAAGAGTGTTTCAAAATTTCTGATGAAAAATATTTTTACTAGATTTGGAATGCCGAGAGTGATTATCACTAACGGAGGAACTCATTTTAGGAATAAATACATTCACAAACTAGTAGAAAAATACAATATTACTCATAAGATATCCACTCGCTTATCATCCACGTACTAACGGATTAGTCGAAGTATCTAATCATGAGATTAAACGTATTTTAGAAAAATCTGTAAACCCAAATAGGTTAGATTGGTCTATTAGATTAGACATCGCATTATGGGCTTATAGGATCGCTTATAAAACTCCAATAGGAATGACTCCTTACAGTGCTTATATATGGAAAAACATGTCACTTACCAGTTGAATTAGAACATAAAGCATATTGGGCGATTAAAGAATTTAATTATAATATGAAGGAAGCTGGTGAGAAGAGATTGCTACAATTAAATGAATTGGAAGAATTAAGAAATGAATCATATGATAATGATCGGATTTATAAGGAAAAGATGAAGTTATGGCATGATCGGAAGATTAATCAGAGAAATTTTGAACCAGGACAGGAAGTTTTGCTATATAATACTAGATTGAAATTATTTCCTGGAAAATTGAAGTCTCGATGGTTAGGACCTTTCACCAAAACTCAAATATTTTCATACGGAACTATAGAAATCGAAGATCCAAAAACTGGACATAAATTTAAAGTTAATGGACATAGATTAAAACCATATTTTGAAGGTATAAGACCTAACTATAAAGAGGTTTTAATGCTTAGTCGACCTGATTAATAATTGAAATTAGGTCGGGCTGACGACATTAAACCAAGCACTTTATGGGAGGCAACTCATATTAGTTATCGATTTTTATTGTATCTTAATAGTTAGTTTATATTATTGAAACTTTACTACTCAATTATTATTAAGAATCATCACATATACGAACCATTATGATAAGAAAAGAAATTATTCGATTTAGAGAAAAATTGGACATTATTTTGAAATCTCGCCGACGGCGAGGTCGATACTCGCCGACGGCGAGGTCGATACTCGCCGACAGTGAGGTTCGCTCCTAAATTAAATTCAGTTTATTTATCGAGCTCGCTGACAGCGAGAAACGTCCCGCCGACAGCGAGAACTCCGAAAGTCGGCTTTTATAATCGAGTCGCCGACGGCGAGAAACTTCTCGCCGACAATGAGTTATTTATACTCTGAATGCCGATTTGGACGGTTTCAACACCAATTCCTTAGTGAAAACCCATTCTTAAATCATTCTAGATCTGCCTTCTTCACTAGAATTCATTCTATTCACCATAATGGCCTCCAAATTCTTAGATTCCTCTAAATCTGGAGTGTTTAACCGGAGGAAATTTGTGAGTGCGGAAGCGCAGCGGATCTTCAACAAGGTTTTGGTAAAGAAAAGAGTTATCAAGGAACGGGGATTTCTCAATCGAGGATTAGAGAATTCCACTATGAAGATAGAAGAAATGATCGCAGCAACGCACTCGGGAGGTATTTTGTTACACTGCGTCCGTCGTTGTTATTCCAAGTTGTGAAAGAGTTCTAGTCTAACTTACATGCGATCAACAATGGGAATATCTACGTCCGAGGAAGATGGGTGACGTTTACTCCATCAAGAGTAAATGAATTATTCTCTATAGAAAACACCCCGTATGTCACTATTCAAATTTTGTGCCTTCTCGATATAATATGAATGAGATATTTCGATATCTGACTGATGAACCGGAAGATTGGGAAATGTGTGAAGACGGGTATGTTAGTTTCTCTACATCACTTTTGAATCCTGTCTCAAAGCACTGGCACTTTTTCATCTCATCTAAATTGTTACCTACTATGAGGGTAAACAAGGTTTCAAAGGAATGTGTTATATTGAATTATTGTATTCAAATTGGATCGCCTATTGATGTTGGATCAATAATTGTTAAGTCCGCATTGGGTTTAATCGTGCATGGGTCGGCTCACGGACTAGGACACCCATCTACTATTTTTGCATTATGCGATCGGCTCTGTGTTTCTTATGAAGCTTGGGAAAAGGTTCTCGTTACCTTGAAGCCGCTTGATCCTACGTAAATGTTCCCTACTTTAGATAATAATGAAGACATTACATTCATCTCTCGATAGAGCTTCACGTACTAATCCTATAGCAAGGCCTATTTCAGATAAAACGGAGTTACTTATGAAGAAAATTAATGGAATGGAGAAAGAACTGCAGAATGTGAGAGATTTAATCGACAATATATTTGATTTATTTGATCACATTGACTAAAGGATGAAGGAACACTTCGATCATTCTGGACACCTGGAAGCTAGCTTTCTTCATTTACTGAGACGTAAGGGTTGGATCACTGAAGAATCTGCTTCGGAATTTCCCTTCAGGCCTTTCTATAACTTATTTGTGCATCATTGTCATATCGGAAATATCAGAGAAGATGAAGATTTTGACCTTGAAGAGTAGTAGTAAACATTTCGATAGTATGTTTGTATTTATGTTATTTGATTTGATTTAGATTTTATTATGTGTGAAGTGATGATTTAAATATCTCAAACGTATTTGAGATATGTGTCATAGTTTTGTATCAGCGAGGTCGGAAAGAATTTCTCGCCGACAGCGGATTTTTCCCGAGAGTTTTTGGTTCCGAAAAATATTAGCTCTTCGACGGCGAGAAAAATCTCGCTGACAGTGAGGTCGGAAAAAAACTTATATTTTGACCGGTCAAAAACACTATTCATCATCCCCAACCTCTCATTTTTGCAAAAACCGACCTAGGGCTTGAGAGATCTTGGATTTGAAGCAATTTCAACACTTTTTGACACCAGATTTCATCTTCCCTTGATCGATCGTATGGCTCCACGACAAAAACATTGAGTAGAATTCGACGAAAACCGATTCATCAATTCACGAGCACAGGCTAAATATTTTGAAAACATACAAGGAAGAAAGTGCATTGCGGATCGGGTATTCAAAAATCCGGGAGGAGAAGTAGAGCAGATTATTAAGGAACGAGGTTGGGAGAATTTCTGTTACGTTCAATATAGAGCAGCTGTAGAAGTGGTTAAAGAATTTTATGCCAATTTGACTGCCGCTGAAGATGCACCAGTAAAGGTACGAGGTTTTTTTGTAGATTTCAATGCTGCAAGAATTAACGCGTTCTATGAAGTTCATGACTCGCACTTTAGCGAGTATGAAACTTTTGGAACGATGGAAGGACCACTGGAGGAAGTCATTAGCTTTCTCACTGATGGGACCGGAGTTTGGAAAATTAAGCAGCGGGAAAGAGTAAATTTTCCTCATTCTAAATTAAATGCAGTCTCCAAAGCCTGGCATTACTTTATTTGTTCTACTCTGTTACCCACATATCACATCAGTGAGGTAACACAAGATAGAGCAATTCTAAATTTCTGTATTCAGAATAACAGAAGCATCAACATCAGGAGAATTATTTATCAAAACATCCTAGCCACTCCTCGAAATGAGAGTGGAGGTGGATTGGGACACCCTGGATTAATTTTTGCACTCGCCAACTCTCCGGAGTTGAGGCTAGAGATGATGAAGAATGGGTGGAACCTATGAAACCACTCACACTCGCCAACATTAAGAAGTATGAATCTCATGAAGGGTGGAGATCGGGAGTGAGAAGTTATTTCACTCGATCAAGTAAAGATATACCCTCTATCGGCTATGAACCTCCCCGAGCCTACCACACCTACCCTACAAGATCCGATGAATGAGTCGACCCCGCATAGGAGGAGTTTTGAGCGAGCTTGGAGAAACAATGGGGTGAAGATTTGATCATTTTGATCAAAGGATTGATAATCTGGAGAGGAGACATGATTATGATAGTGAGTAGCTCCAGCGACATTCGGAATACGAAATTGCATACTATGAAGCCGAACGTCGTTATAGGAGTAGAGATTTAGATGTTGTCTTTCCGCATTGCCTCGGGTATACTCGGCATCATCCTCGCTCGCCTTCTCGACCTACAGATCAAGGAGGGGATGATAATATAGTTTGGGACTTTGATGCTGAAGATTAGGACTTTATTTGTTTTATTTGTTTGGTGTAAGTATTTTGAGGACTTTATATGTTTGTAATATTCAGTACTTTATATTTTGAGACATTGGATGTTAGTTAGATTAATTTGCTTGAATTGTTATAGTAGTTTAGTTTTTATTTTTGTGTTAGTTAATTGCATTTGTTTTTATGTTAAATAGGATGTTAGTTTCTTTAGTATGTTTTTAAAATTGTTAATTTGTTAGTTCATTTGTTTTTAATATGTTAGTAATTCAAATGTGTAGTGTAGAGTTAATTTAATTGTTGTGTTTAATACTTATCTTAGATTTTATCCCTGCATTTTCTTTAATTTGTTATATATATGAGAATACTAACAGTACAGGTTCAATGAAAAATGAAAAAGCCTGCAAAATTTCAAAGAAAAAAAAGAAATACCTAAACATCAAAGGTATGATTTATTTACTTTCCTTCTTTTTCATTATTTAGAATAGATATAAAAATTTAAGTTTGGGGGGGGAGTAAAATACAAATTTATTTATTAACTTGTTCTCAATTTCTATTTTCAAATTATTATAAAATGATTTTTATAGCAAATTTTTCAATTTAATTAATATGAATTATTTTATTTAATTATTATAAAAGGTTAAATGAAATATATCTAGTGCTTTAATTAATTATATAGAATAAAATATTTGGTTAAAGGGAATAAGAATATAGTAAACTATTTTTAGTAAGGAAAACTATATTCTAAAATTAAAATTCTTAAGTATTCAAGTGAAAAAGAAAAGATTGAAAATCAATGAAGTAAAAACTATGAAGTATATATAAGCTAAGAAATATTTCTAAGTTTCAAATTTAGGAAGATGAAAATGAAGTTCAAAATTATTAACAGTGCTCTCCATATACAGGTAATCCTCATTAAAAAAAAAGAAAAAAAAAGAAAAAGAAAAATGAGGAGAAGCTTGAGGAGATGTCTTATCAAAAATTGGCTTCATTTGAATTAACCTAAAGGGAAAAACTTAGATATTTCCAAACTTATGTTTATGGATTAGAATTTTACCTAATAGTATTTTCTTGAATTTCATATCATATGAATATCTTAAGTAGTTATTCTTTTAAATATAGTCATTCCTGAAATGAATAGTAAGCTAGAAATCTTAGACCTGATAACTAAATAATTTATTTCTATAAGATTAATTAAATTACATGAATTATTTTTATTTAACTTTATTATGATATAAATTAATCTAATTCATAGTTATTTAAATTAAAAAATCTTATTATAAAACTCATTATTTTTATGTAGTACTAAAATTACTTGAGGACAAGTAATAAGTAAGTTTGGGGGATTTTGATCGCTGAAAATTTTATTAAGAAATCCATACCTATTTTTGATGAAATTGCACTTTAAAGAAAGGTATTTTCTTTATTTTATTGCAGGAATGGAGAATTTAGGTGATAAAAGCAAAAATCATAAAAAGGAGCGAATTTGGAGCAAAAAGGAAGAAAATAATGAAATTTAGGCTCGAGTCGCCGACGGCGAGATCGAGCTCGCCGACGGCGAGGCTACGAGGAGACATTTACGAAGGAATTATAATCGTCTCGCCGACGGCCGAGCCCGATCCCGCCGACAAGCTAGCCCGATCCCGCCGACAGCCGAGCTAGCGCGGTTTGAAGATCTTCTAGAAGCCTCGCCGACAGTCGAGGTAGTTCGTCGCCGACGGCGAGCTAGTTCAAATGGCTCAGATACATTGAACCTGGACACTTTTTGAAGGGATGCTTACACACCTCTTGGTCCTTTGCTCACCTCTATATATAGAGGCCGAAATTAAGTCTTTAGTGTGTCTTTTTAGTGTCTTAGTGTGTGTTCTGTGTGTGTCTTTTAGGGTGTGTTCTAAGTTTGAGAGATTTTAAGTGAGTATTTAGTAAGTTAGTGAGTTTTTAGTGAGTCTTGCTGTACTGGAATGAAGAGTCAAAGGAACTGCGAGGAGTCTGCTTGGGGATAAATTGAGACAAGTATTTATATTTATTGTTTTTAACTTTAAATGAAATCCATGCTTAGTTTAGTTCCCATGCATTCTGAGTAGTTTATTAGTCTTTCTCCTCGTTAAGAAATTAAGTGACTTGATGAACTAAAAATAGAAGTACTTTTATATATTAATAAATTGTGATAATTTTTACTTAAAACTTAATTTACTTTCAAACTGGCCATTTGAAATGTTAAAATGTGTTGTTTATCAACTATAGTAAAAATTACATCTAATATTCGGGGAATTCAAAAGCCTTGGAAGGAGGGTGCAAATAAATAGGGAAATAATATCACTGGGCGTAGAATTGAGCATTTTAGTGTGACAGACTAAAGTATTCAATTCTATCCTATTGTTTGAGAGCTGAAGTGTAGATGTTAGCCCTCGGGCGAGGGGAACGTGGGAGCTTCGAAGTGGCAATCGGTATCCTCCCAGACTTAGCCGCGATTCGGTAATCAAACATAGGATTAGTCAATATTCTTTACACTCGGACCAAAGGGTAAAGAATAGGAATGCTCCTATTTGTCACAATACCTTAAAATTATCTATTTAAATTCATCAATCACTTAAATTTCTAAACAAGGGGAAAGATACTTTTTCTGAATAGTTAAGACTTATTTAGCAATTAGTTTAATTTTCTGCACTTTCAATACGTATTAATTTTCTACTTAGTTAAGTTACCTAATTAAAATACTTAGTTTACTTTATTGCGCTTAAATTTAGAATTCTAAATTTTCGTATACTAGTTTTATTATTATTATTATTTTAAAATTAGTTGTTATTTAATTTTCCATTTCCCTGTGGGATCGATAACCAGGACTCCACTAGAGCCCTGTATTACTTGATAAGATATGTATACTTGCGTAGCATCCAAAACATAAACAATTACAATTCTATACATATAATATAGCGGGGTCAGACCTCTGTATAAAGAAGCATGAGGCCCTTTCCCCATCAAATCATCATACCAAAAAGAGCATTCACAATGCCCAATATCCCAAAAAATGAGATCATTAGTAGCATGAGATGCATTAAGCATCATCTTCCAAATGAAAGAGTCACTCTTCTTAATAGTAACAGTAAAATTATGAACATTTGAACAACACTTAGAATGCATAAAATCAGCCTAAAGAGAATTCTTAAGACGGAACCTGTACCAAAGCTTCATATAACAGATATTAATGGAATCTGAAAGCCTTTAGAAACCTAAACAACCAGAATCAGTTGGCTTACAAAGCATCTCTCAACACTTCCAATGCAACTTCATATGATTCTTTCCTTCCCAAAGGAATTTATTAAAAAAAAGCTCAAGCTGCTTACATAAAGTCGTAGGCACGCCCATAACTTGCAAAGAATAAAGAGGCAGTGAAGTGAGAATGCACTTAAGAAGTGTAACACGACCTCCAAAAGAAAGAAAACTATTTTCCTAAGAAAGAAGTTACTGTTTGATTTTATCAACAAGCTCATGAAAAAGCACCTTACGAAATTTAACCTTAGAAAGATTAAAACCCAAATAGTGAATAGGCAAACAAGAGTGCACAAAACAAGTTAAAGCAGTAATCCACTGCTTATTAGTATGAGAAACCCGCTTAGCACAAAAGAAAGAACATTTAGAAGTATTAAAAACTAAGCCAGAATTAGCTTAGAATTTCAAATCCAACTCCCAAATCCTCTTAATAGACCCTTTCTGAGCATTAGAAAAAATGATTAAATCATCAGCAAAACAAAGATGATTAATCAATAAACCATTATGAGCATAATGCATGGAGGGATACTTAATAAATAAACCATTTAAGCACCTTGAAAGATAATCAAAACCAATGATAAAAATGTAAGGGGACAAGGGGTCACCCTGCTTAAGCCCTTTAGAAGAAGAAAAGAAACCACACTGATTACCATTAATAAGTAGCGAGTAGAAGTTATCACTGAGAATACTATAGACAAGCATACAAAAACCATCACTGAAACCAATAGCCTTAAAGATGGACATAATAAAGTCCCATCTTAAAGTATCAAAGGCTTTACAAATGTCCATTTTAAAAAGGATATTAGCCCCTCTACTTTTCATATCCATATCTTAAAGGAGCTCTTGGACAATCAATGCATTGTCACAAATGTTCCTACCTTTAAGAAAAGCAGCCTGATTGTCGGCATATTTTTAGGTTGTGTGTTTTATTTTGAAAAGGGGGTCGCCTAACAGAAGTTGTCGGCGAATTTTTAATTTAATTTAAATAAATAATTTTGAAAAGTAGTATTTGATTTTGAAAATAATTTTAAATTTGAAGGTTTTAAGATATGAGATTAAACCGATCTCACATCCCAAATAGTTTATATAAACGAGCACCGCACCACAAACCGTGTATCTACCCCTAAAGATAGACACACTGCTTGACGGTGGGGCTCGATTAAATAAACTAGAAGATTTGTGACACCCGTTTGGTCTGCGAACCAATTTTATAAGCCGACAAAATTCCCCTGCTTAATATGAAAACATTAAATAGGGTTTATATTACTCGGATTCTTCAAAATTCCCTATAAGGGCAAGCCCCTATAGTTAATTACATCTTAAGTGACGGGAATCACCTAAGAAAACTCTCGATAATAATCAATAATTCCGCTCTCAAGAATTTCAAAGTTTAAGTTTTCGGGGATTGAAGTTTTGAATTTCAATAGGGAATGGATCAAGTTTGGAACATTTTGTTTTGTGAATCCAAAGGAAGAAAAGTAGGAGAAACCACAGATTCGAAGTGAACTTCGGTAATTTCCCGACTATCCTATTGTTAGGCTTAGATTTAGGAAAATCCTAATGTTTATTTAAAAGTTTTGATTTTGTCAATTTTAATTAATTAGGACTTATATTTATATGATAGAATCATACAAATAGCCTTGAAGATGTGAGGGTTTATGTCATATCAGACGACTACCTCGGAATCCTAAGTCCGGTTAGGGCTTAATTTGCTATGCAAATGCCTAACGAAGGGTTGAGGATTTATATTGCACTAGGCAAACTACCTCGAAATCCTATGGCTTGGTTATTTAATTCTAGGAAAGTTTTGCTGAAGTAGGTTCAAGTTTTGCTGATGACGATGGCCGTGCTGCCCACCATGCTCCGAGCTCCTTATTGTTGCAGAGGTTTAGTTTTAGAAATCATAAATCAGGAGATGAGAAAAGTGTTTTGGTTTAGAGAAGTCTTAATTTTCCAAGTGTTTTTTATGTTTTATTTAAAACAAATCTTAAAGTTGATTATAATGACACCGGTTAAGATCCCACGGTTCCATCCTTCCGGCATCATTATTTTTATCGGATTCACTTAGTCCAGGATGAATTTGCTAAACTCAATCGAATGAGTTCCACACTTTCATTTAGACCGTGAGAAATCCCGTTAGCAACACGTAGGTTACATCATCCGAGGTATTCCCGATCATCCAACATGACGTTTTAATTTAATTGTAATTGTAGTTTTATGTTCTGTTTGTGATTAAATTTTGAGTTGTTTTATATTTTGAAATGTTGTGGTGGTGAATTTTATCTTGCAATGACTTTTAACTTAATTTGGTTTCAGTTTTAGGGTCTATCCTAAAGGTGTGGGTTTTCATGCAACTGTTGTTTTATCATGCAAGAAAAATAAAGTACATTTGCAAGAAAGTAAATTGCGGGAAAGTAAATTGCAAGAAAGTAAATTGCAATAAAATAAAAGCGTACCTGGAGGGTCTTCCCGTCATCCCAAGCTACACTTAAAACACAATTAGAATATTTAAGCAAGTTCCTAGGTAAAGCTAAGGGAAGGGTTATGGTTTTCTACCAAATTCCTAATCCTATAGCTAGTCATCTCCTATGATGTCTAGGTTCTTTGTGTTTTGGTTTGAGGACGATTTTCTTCATCAAAGAACGATTAAGTCCAATTTGTTCTTATAAATGTCCTATCATATTGAGGAAGTGCTTAAGAGGAATCTTAAACATCTTTTCAATATTTCTAGGATTGTTTTAAGTCCAAATGAATTTAATTATACAAATGAATTAATCGTCCAAGAATTTCAAGTTTTATTGTTATCTTGGTCAGTGAACTAGGACATTTGAATATCCTATAAGTGAAGTAACATTTCGTTTAATGTTCTTTTTAGGAGTTATGATAACTAAAACTTTCAACGGTAAATTGGTATTCCAAATGATTTGATTTAAGTTAAAGGGTTTAAATTTGGAATAGTGTTCAAGTTGCTTTATATTTAATTTAATTTAATTTAATTTAATTGAGTTTGATTTGATGTTGAATTAATTTAATTTGATTTGATTTGATTTTAATTTAATTTAATTTAATTTAATTTAATTGAGTTTGATTTGATATTGAATTAATTTAATTTGATTTGATTTGATTTTAATTTAATTTGATTTAATTAAATTAAATTTAATTTAATTTAATTTAATTTAATTTAATTTAATTTAATTTAATTTAATTATTTAATTTAATTTAATTTATTTAATTTAATTTAATTTATTTAATTTAATTTATTTAATTTAATTTAATTTAATTCAATTATTTAATTTAATTTTTAATTTTAATTGAAATTTTTAAAAGGATTTAATAATTAAGTCTTTTAATATTTTAAATTTGAGTTATCATTTTAATTAAGAATTGAATATTAATGAGATAATTAATTTAGGGATTTTTAAATTAAAGAACAAATTTCTTCCTAATAATATCCCTATTTTAATAATTCCAATTTTATTATTCTTCCAAATTTAATCAATTATTTAATTAAGGTTTAATTATTTTAAAATTGTTTAATGGGTTTCTACCCTTTAATTATTTAAATTTCAATCATCCAAATCAGATTAGGATTAAATATTTTACTTGTTAATTTTTTATTAAACCTAAAGTTTTAATTAAGGGTTAAAATTTTAATTACCAGTTTACCCTTTAAGCTTAATAATTTCATAACTCACTAAATTGAACTCAAATGAACTTGAAATTTTTATGTGACTTCACTCATATGTCAATAAAGACATGAGAGGAGAAAATGTGATTTTTCTGTATTTAATTTATTTATATAATTATTTTTGGTAGAAAATAGAGATTTTCAAGGAAAATTTAATAACATGACCAAGGGAAAGTTTCTGTCCTTAAGAAAATTAGGGCACATTACTAATGACTAGAGGACCACTTGGACCAATTTTGGTGATTTTTTGAATTATATTATTTATATTATAATTATTTTAAGTTTTGGAGTGTTAATTAATTTAAAAATAAAATAAATGTTGAAAAATGGATTTTATATTTTTCAAAAATCTCTCTGATATCAAGGAAACCAGAGAAGCAAATTTTGCAATTTTCTGATTTTTTTATAATTTATTATAATTATTTTAGTGAAAATGCTAGAAAATACATTTTTTTAATTTTAAAATTACCTTAAAGCTTTAAAATTTAATATTTCACTAAATAGACCTAAGAAAAATGTGGGATTTGTTCCTATGTGATTAAAATTCAAAATGTGACATTTTTGTGAATTTTTTTATTTTTGTGATTTTTATTAATTTTTAATTATTAAAATATTAAAATAATATTAAAAATCAACTTTTTTAGAAAATTGAAATTTTAATTTTCTTAGGTTCCCCTGATATCAGAGAGGCTCCAAAACCAATTTGGTGAATTTTTGAAAGGTATTTTGAAAGTTATGAATTTTTTAAGTTTAAAATGACTAAGTGGCTTAATCAACCCAATTAGTGGGGTTAACCAAGTCCAATTGACCTCAAATTTTTATGGTGGGTTCCTCTGATCCTAAAAGTCAGTGGAGAATTGATTTCAAGTCAATTTGATGCATGGTTAACTTTAATTAATTAAAGACCTATTTTGGGTGTTTAAGCCAATTAGGGTTGTTTTAAATGAACTAAGTCAAAACTTATTTTTTCTAAGGTTCTCTGGTCATAAGAAACATCACCAAATTTTCCTAGAATTTATTTCACAACATGCTATTTATTGGAATTAAAATACTCAAAACAAGTAACTCTGAATTTGAAAGATCAATAACTTTTCATAGGATGGCCTTCGACTTTGGAAAATTCAGGGAATGTTCCCAAATTCAGAGGCTTCAAAAGCCCTATGATCTCATGCCATGGTGAATTGTATGCATGCATGGAGAATTAAAATAATGCAGAGAGTAAATAAATTATAAAAAATAAAATACTTGATGAAATTAAATGATTTCTTTTCCACATTATTCTCCTCTGTTCACTGAGCAAGAGGGTATTTTTATTTTATTTTTCTGATTTTTCTACACAGAGATATGAATTTTTCAAGTTTAGGGAATTAAATAAATAGAAAAATACCCTAATTTTCTATTTATCCACGCGGCGCCGCGTCAACCTCGGCAGCTCCGAACGCACACGCGTCGCGCTCCCATTCGACGCCGCCACCCGAGTCGGCGGCCCGGGCCCCGCGGTTCTCGTACCGTCTCCCGGTCCGACGCCATCCGAGCGCTTCATCCGCGCGTGTATCGAATGGACGGCATCCGTTCATCGTCCCCGAGCGTCCTCACCCGAGAGCCGTCCACACTAAATCCCTAAGATCTCACACGACACTCAATGGATTTTTATGTTCTTATGCTCTATGGATTCGTCTTGAAGAGACGAACACATCTATACGGTTAACATGCATTGAAAATATGGCATTTGAAATGGAGAATCTCCAGAAGCTCGGGATGAAGAATTAGCTCATACCTTTGCTCAGAGAAGTGTGGCTTCAATCTGAGAGTTGTTGCACCTTCGATTGGATCCTAGCAAGCTCCAGATGAAGTCTCCCGGTCCGGTGAATTGTCCGGATGTGATTTCGACCAAGCCCGATCACAAAGCTTGGAGGCCGGAGCAACCGGGTGGCCCGGAGATGGGGCTTTTGTCGGTGGACACCTTCCCTCGGTCTCGGTGAAGGTGTAGAACCAATCAATTTGGGAATTGGCTCACCGTGGAGAAGTGTCCTGGTTTTGGGTGGAATTTCAACTCCGAAATCGAGCTCGCAGAGGAGAATTGGCGGGGGATCTCACCTGGGAATCAAGTGCTCTGTGTATGGGGAGGAGTCTGGAACAATTTTGGCAGAGTTTTGGCAAGGTTTGTGCTTAGCTCCTTCTCATGGCCGAGAGGGGTGGAGTTTAAATAGGAGAGGGTGGAGGGCCTCCCAGGGGGAGTTGAGGCATGGGATCAGCTGCTGCGGTGAGGAGAAGAACGAGCCATGGTGGCCATTGGGCATGGGGCAACTCAGCAGGTGAGAATTCCAAGCTTGGGCTCACATGATGCTCTCGGGTGTGGTGTTTTCCGGCGATCCAGGCGGCTGGTCGGCAGGCATGGGTCACCATCTTGACCAGGGAGGTCAGGGCTTGGCAATGGTGAAGTCAATTGGGCTTAGACATGTGTAAAGTGTTTGAATTAAAATGGAATGGGGAGGGGGTCATTTTGGCTTGAAATTGGTCAACCCATTGGTTTGGGTTGGGTTCACCTCCCCATGGCTGGTCTTGGGCTGAGAAGATCAGTTATGCTAGCTGGTCAAGAGGTGGTGATGTCCTTATCCAAGAATATTTGGATTAAATCTTGGTTAAGGGGAGACATGCTTAAGGCTAATGACTTTTAGGAGATGGTTAAAGGACCTCCCCCTTTTGCCATTAATGGCATGGTCACATGCCAAACTTTCATGGCTTCATATGGCTTGTGAATGGCTCATCCTTGGCTCCATTTGGCTTGGGAAAAGCTTGGGTCAATTTCATGAAAATGGGTTTTAAGAATTTTTGGTAATTTGATGGAAATTTGTATGAAACTTGATTTGGAATAATTTGATGGTGAATTTAGGACTTAGATAATGGATTTAATTAAGTGGATGACAAATGGAGATGTCATGTGGGCTTTAGGGTAGATTTTGGGCTTTTGGATGTGGTGAAGTGGGCTTTTAGGAAAGTTTAAGGGAAATGGGCTTTTGATTTTAGGATGGGCATTTGGATAAAAAATTTTGTGAAGAAATTTGTCAAATAAATGTCATAATTGGTTTAGGGATGTTCTATGAAGGGCTTGGAATCAATTTGATGTGATTTGGAGTTGAATTGGTTTGAATTTGGATTTATTTGGTAAGTGGGCCTATGTAGGTCCAAGTGGGCCAAGTTGGGCTAATGTTGGGCTAGAGTTGAAATTGATGTAAAATCAATGTTGAGAAATGTTTATGGGAGTGTTTCAAAGAGGTTTTGGCTTTGGTTGGGCTTTGATTTTGGGGTTTGGGCTCATTTGGGTTAGGTTTGGGTCATGGGTCAAAATTGGGCCTTTTGGTTTTGGGTTGAATTTGAGTGGGGTTTGGGTCTAAATTTTGGGCAAATCATGTTAGTGTTTTGTTTGTGGGAATGCTAAGGAAGATTTAGAAAAGATTTGGGGTTAATTGGAATTGAGTTGGGTGAGTTTGGGTTAGGTTTGGGTCATGGGTCCAAATTGGGTTTTAAGGCCAAAATTGAGATTGGATCCAAATGTCAATCAAATTGGGCTTGGATTTGGTCTAGATTGGTGTTGGGAATGTTGAATTGAAGTTTAGAATTGAATTGGACCAAAATTGGGGTCAATTGGGTAGGTTTGGTTTGACATTGGGTTCACTTAGGGTTAAAATGGGTCAAATTGGGGGTTTTGACAAAAGTAGGGTAAATTGACAAAATTGGCCCATGATGTAGTTGGACAAAATGAAATTGGGAATATTTGGGATTTTTTGGAATTTTCTTGGAATTTTCTGAATTTTTGGATTTTTAGGCCAAGAGGGGTATTTTGGGTATTTGGAGGGTATTGGGAGGTTTTCTTGGAATTTTTGGTATTTTTGGGTATGGATGATCAGTTTAAGTGATGTGGAAATGTTTGGGAATTATTTTGGAGAATTTTGTGTGATATGAAAATTTTTGAGAAATTTGGGTAATTTTAAGGGTTTTGGGTAGGTTTAGTAGGTGTAGGGTCCCGGGGGTCAAAAATTGAAAATTTGGGAAATTGAAGATTGGGTGAATTTGGGTGGAATTAAGTCATTTTGGTTGAGCCATGAAGCCATATCAAGCCCACATGAGCCATGAAGGGACTCACTTGAGGCATTCACTATGTTGTTCCTAACCCTCTTAGCCAAGGGCTTAGGGGTTAAGGACCATCCATGTGGACCACCTACATGAGTCAGGAGGTCAAGTTAGGTATGGGTGTGGTTTTAGGAGGTATGTGGAAGTGTATTGTGTGTGAGAGTCGCCCCTCCACCGCACCGTGCCACCTGAAGGCGATCCTAAGGCCAAAGAGTCCTATAGGAACTCATCCTTTAAACTTCCACATTCGATTTCAACCCTCAGGTGATTAGGGGTCTACGAGTCAAGTTTGTGGAGTTTGCAGGGAGTTAAGAAGTGGTTTGAATTTCTAAAAGGTGGGTCCCAATTCTAGTCCTCTAAGATGGTCAAAGGAAAAGCCTAAGGCTAGATCCTAAGTACTAAAGAGAAGAAGAGAAGACCTCATCAAAAATGAGGTCAACACCGATTAGGACTAAGAATATCAGAAAGCATGGGCTGAAGTCTACTAACAAGAATTTTAGATATAAGCTTAGACAAAATAGTATTAATACTGATAGGACAAAAAGCATCCCAGCTCGAAGCATTAGATTTTTTAGGCAGCAATACAATGTTAGAGGATGTAAAATAACGGGATAAATTAATACCTCTAAAGAAATCCTGAATAATGAGAATTACATCACCTTTAATAGTATTCCAACCATGTTTATAAAATTCCACAATAAAACCGTCTGGACCGGTGGCTTTCCCATTAGTCATAGAATCAAGAACCCTTTTAATTTCATCTTCACTGGGAACACAAGTAAGCAAATGATTATAAATAATAGGCATATTAGAATAAACAGAGGTATCAATAGGCAGTAAAGAATCTCCAGAATTATTAAACATTAGAGAAAAATAAGAAACCCCACTAGCTGCAATATCATCACTATTATGAATAATAGTCCCATCATTGTTAATTATTTTCAAGATTTGATTAGTCTGATGATGATTTTTAATGCAAGCATGAAAAAATTTCGAATTACGATCACCAGACAAGAAATTGCATTTCACGGCTTTCTGCCCAAAAAATGATCCTCCATGCTGTAAGCATCCTCTAATTGACTTTTGCCCTTCAATAAAGTAACCATATCAATATTATCATTAGCAAAAGCCAACTCCAGCTCTTTTATATTAACCTCTAAATTTTTAATATTCTGAGTAAGATGCCCAAAAACCTGCCAATTCCAACCTTTTAACACCTTAGCAAAATGCTTATGCTTAAGCCACGGCTTAAAACCAGCAGAACCCGAAACCGTAAGATTCCAATTATCAAGAAGCAATTGATTAAAGGAAGAATTCATTAACCACATATTGAAAAATCTGAATTGATACTTGGACACATAAATCTCATCTTTGATGGTAAGAATAAGAGGAGCATGATCAGAAGCCACAATAGACAAGTGCTTAACCAAATAAGAAGAAAATTGATTAAGCCAAATAGAATTGGCCATAAAACGATCCATTCTTTCAAAAGTTTGTCCTCTGTGCCAAGTAAAAGGATTACCTGAGCACCCTAAATCAAACAAACCCTCATCCATAATCATATTACTAAAAGCATCAATCAACTTCAAGTTAGGATGACAGCCACCCTTCTTTTCAGAAACAGACGTTATCAAATTAAAATCCCCACCCAGAAGCCAAGCTTCTTAAAGTGGATTAATAACATGAAACAAATCCCACAGCTCAAGACGAGCAGATTTCGAGCAACCAGCATTAACAACTGAGAGAAATAAAGAACCATAATCACAAGTAACATATAAATGAAGAAGCTGAGAATGATTCAAGATAACCTCAATCTGGATAGAATCTTTCCAAAGAAACCAAATTTTATTATTGACATTAGCAAGAATATTTTAATTGCCAAGCCTCCTTAAGCACTTAGCATTATTGATCTCAGCCACCATATGCTCAAAAATACTAAAAAATTGTAATTTATAAGAACGAATTAGATGCTTTAGACGAATAGTAGCATTTAATTTAGCAATGCCACGCACATTCCAGACTAAAGTATTAACCTTCATGGGGAACAACATTACCCGAATTCAAACAGAATGAAGAAGAAGAGAAGTATCAATAACTTTGCGTTTAGACAGAGAAATATTAGCTTCCGGATTAACATAACTTAATTTGTGGTTCCCGCGAAATTTTCTTTTTTGTCCAGACTTCTGAATTAACCATCCTTCCTCTAATTCAATATGCGTGAGAAATTTTGACTTTTAGATGAAGAGTTATTATATAACACAAGCTGAGTGTCCAAATTCATAATATCCACAGGGATATTCTTAAGTATTGGAATATGAGAAGAGCCACAAGTTCGCGGCATTAAATCAAAACAGAGATTAGCAGCAAAAGAAGAATCAAGTTGCATATCATTAACCACATCAATGCCATTATTAATAACATCAACATTCTCAGGAAAATGATTATTTTTAAGAGCTAAAGAATACATCTGCATCGGGGTGCTAACAACAGGCAAAGAAGAAGGGCCTACATCCTTAACAGTATGAACAGGCAAAGAAACATCCTTGTTACCAACATTCAAAACATGAGGAAGATTTATATCTACAGAAACAGTTTTAGGCACATCACGAGATATATTAACTGATTTATTTTTCTTAAGCTCGGGATGGACATGAAAGCATTGGGAAAGAAGATGACCAAAGATTTTACAATGCATACAGTAATGGGGCATGAATTCAGTTTCTAATTTTTGCCAATATCCCTCAAAATCATCTTCAAGCCAAAAGGAATCCGGTAAAGATAAAGTGACATCACGTTCTATCAAGATCTGAGCTAAATCAGGCCTCAAATCATTGGTAGATGGTGTATCAATTTTTAAAGGATTACCAAAAATGTTCCCCACCGAATAAAGAACATGCTCATTAAAAAACTGAAGCCTTAATTGAACCTATCTCATATAAACAATAGTTTATATAATCAAGCACTTCACCGCAAGCCATGTATCTATCTCGAAGAATTGATGCATTGCTTGGTGATGAGGCTTGATCAAATAAACTAAAGAATCTACGACATCCATTTGGTCTGCCAACCATTTATGTTGACCGAAAACTTCCCTTATCTAATATAAAGGAATTAGATAGAGTTTATATTAATCTAAGGTCATTAGGTTTCTTATAAGGGCAAGGTCCTATAATTAATTACATCGTAGACAACCAAAGTCACCTAAGAAACTTCTTGATAAAGATCATAAAATATTGTATTCATGACTTCCAAAATGTAGGATTTTTCAAGAAAATTTGATAATGAAAAATCCAATAGGTGAGTAGCTGAAGTTTGGAACAATTATTGTGGGAATCCAAAGGAAGAGAAAGCTAGGGGAAGGACATAGATCCAAGAAGAATCTTGGTGTTCTTTCCCAAGCTATCCTGTAGTTTGGCTTCAATTTGAGATATTTATTTAACGTTTCATCCTACAAATTTTGTTATTTAGGGATTACATTCACTTGATGATGATCATGTGAATCGCCTAGAAGATAAGAGTATTTATGTCATACCGGATGACAACCTCAGAACCTAAGACTATTTAGGGCTTATATTGCACAACATGATTAGGCAAATATCTAAAGAGATAAAATGAGAGTTTATGCTGCACCAGACTAGCTATCTCGAAGTCTTATGACATATTGTTTATTTTCTAAGGAGTTTTACTGTTGAAGATGGCCATGCTACCCACTATGCATGCTCCAAGCTCATCGTCGTAGCAGGTTTAGTTGTAGAAGTGTCAAATAAAGAGATGAGAGAAGTATCATGTTTTGGAAATGCCTAATTTGAGATGATTTAATGCTTTATTAGAGGAATATTTAAGTTGATTATAGTGACACCGGTTAGGATCCCAAGGTTCCCTCATTCCGGCACCACTATATTCTTCGAATTCACTTAGTCCAGATGAATTTACTAAACTCAACTTAATGAGTTTCATAATTTCATATAGACCATGGGAAAGCTCTTTAGTAGTCGTAGGTTGCCTCCACCGAGGGATTCTCGATCATCCGATAGTGACGTTTTAATTTAGTTTCTCTTGTGGTTTTGTTATGTTTGTGATTAAATTTTGAGTTGTTTTATATTTTGACTGTTACAGTGGTGAATTTTATTTTGTTTTTTTTTAATATTTTGTTTTATTTTTTTTCAATTATTTGGGGCTATCCTAAAATTTGTCGGTTTAAATGCAGGGTGACTTTTATTGTTTAACAAGGAAGCTTGTAAGGAGAAAAAGTAACGGAAGCACTGAAAAGAAGGTACTGTAAACTTATAAAAGCGTACCTATCGAGTCTTCTCGTTCCTCTACTTGAAACTTTTGTATCTTTTACAATAAGCATTTGTAATTGGCATGAAAGTAAAAGCCTATAAATACATTTATCGTAAGCCTACTAAGTCCTATTTCACAACTTGGTGGGTCCTATTTGTTCCAATGTGTAGATTATTTGTCTTTGATAAGTATGATAGGTTTAGTTGTCCTACAAGATGTCCATAAAATTTGTGAAAAGGTTCAAAGGATGTCTTGATATTTCACAACCCTTTTGAACTTTCTTAGGTTCTTTTGAACTTATCATACTCATTAACTGATTCATCCATTTTATATCCTTATGCTTAATAAACATTGATGTTTTAGTCATCCCGAAAGGTGGGGAAAATATCACTTGTTATTTCATTTATGAAGTATGTGAGTAAAGCCTCTAGGGGCAAAATAATTTATTAAGAATATTTACCTATTTAATTTCAAAGTTAGGCTTGTAGTGTTTCAAAAAGATGTATGATATTGGTTTAGTTTTCTTTTCTAAACTTCATTAATCAAACTTAATTAAGCCTAGTTCATTACTAAGCCTTTAAGATTTTAGTGGGTATGTTTATATTTTGAAGAAAGAGTTAAATAGACTTTTACGATTATGATCAAAATATTGAATTATCATTAGACCACTGATTAGGGGTTTTAGATCATTATATATCATATACCAAGGATGAAACGCCTAACTTAGGATCATTTAATTTTGATTATCTTCCAAATTAATATAATTTAATGAAATTATAAATTTATCTTTTAATATGACAAAACTAAGATTGGTTTCTATCATTTATCCCTTTATGTTTCAATCATTCAATCATGTTACTTAAGATCATTCCTTGCCCATTTCCCTCTTTAATTGAGCCTAAATATTAATTAAGGTTAAATTCTTCAAAGATATAACTTGCCCCTAAGGCCTTTTTTTTATAATTAATAAAATTTAATTCAAATTCAGATTTTTGGATTTGGTTAGACTTGGGTGAGGTTTGGGTAGAAATTTGGGTCAACTGGTGGTTCAATTTAGTTTAGGGGAATGTCATGAATAGTTTAGAATCCAAAATTGGGGAAATTGATTGAAATTGGGTTCAGATGTGGGTCAAATTAGGCTTGGACTTGGTTTGGGTTGGTATTAGGGATGTTGAATTAAAGTTTGGAATTGAAATTGAGGAGAATTGAAGTCAATTTGGTTGACATTTGGGGTGATTTAGGCATTTTGGGCCTTAAGGGGTAATTTGGGGCTTTTTGGTTAAATTGTGTCAAATAAAATGGTTTAAATTGAAATTAGGAATATTTGGACGGTTTTAGGAATTTTTTGGAATTTTTGGGCTAGGGGTGGTAATTTGGTAATTTTTGGTATTTTGGGTGTATTTAGGGAATTTTGGTAACTTTGAGATACTTTCTTTATTTTGAGTGGTGAGGAATGTTTTGGGATGATTTTTGGGAAATTTTGGTAATTTTGGTTGATTTTGAGAATTTTGGGTAAAATTAGAGTTTTAGGGTAGTTTAGTCATTTGGTGAAATTTAAGGGTAAGGGGTCAAAATTTGGATTTTTAATTCAAGCCATGAACCAAGGGTATTCCCCATTTGGATCCTCCATGTGCAGGTACTAGTTAAACCTAGCCTAGGGTTAATAGCTTGGGGAAACCTCCCACATGAGTTTCCAAAAGAGTAGGGGATCTAGCTTAAGGAAGCTTGGTTTAGGGTTGTGTGGTAGTATGTGAGAGTGCAATGTGCAGAGCCTCTCCTAGACTACCCAAAGTAAGTCCTAAGGCTTGACCATCCTATAGAACTCCTCTTAAGCTTCCTAATGCTTAGTCTAATCCTCCTAAGCATTTAGAGGTTAGACTTTAAGCATTTCAAAACTTTAGGTGAAGCAAAGGAGTGTCTTGAATTTCTATGGGGTGAGGGTTCTATCACTAGTCCTCTAAGATAGTCACTAGGAAAGTCTTAAGGCTAGACCCTAGGCTATTCTAAAGAGAGACTGGACCTCAACAAAAAGTGAGGTCAACAATAGGTGTTTATCCATCATTTTGCTCTTGATGACCAAGTCGTAGCATTCCACTTGGTTGTGAATGAGGTGATCAAAGATCTTCGTCATTGCACTTTGGTATGTAGCTCCGACATTTTTCAATCCAAATGGCATCACAGTGTATCAGTAAATCCCGATCGGAGTTTTGAATACTGTAAGTGTTGCATCTTCTGAAGCCATCTTGATCTGATTGTAACCTGACGATCCATCCTTGAATGACAAGATCTAATGTGCTGATGTAATGTCCACCATTAGTTCCAGTATTGGTTACGGGAATTCATCCTTTGGACATGCTTTGTTTAAGTCTCAGAAGTCTACACACACTCGAATTTATCCATTTTTATTTTTCACTGGTATAACATTGGCTAACCACGTCGGGTACTGTTCTTCTCTCACGAATTTAGCATCTATTAACTTATTTATGATGTAACTTGCTGTTCTATTTCAAGGTACATTCTTCTGGGAGCTTGGTTTACGGCGGTGTACTTTGATCCACTTCAAGTCGGTGAACTGCGACCTCCGGGGATAATCCTGGCATTTCTTCGTAACTCCAGGTGAAGCAAACTTTGAATTCTAATAATAATTTGATTAAATTTGCAGACTCTTTTTTATTGAGTAATGAATTTATAATGGTTGGTCGAGGCTTCTCCTCAGTCCCAAGATTGATTTCTTTCAATCATTAACTGTTTATTTTATCTCTTCTTCAAACTCTAGCGAAGTGTCCTCTATTGATTGATCTTCATACTCATTTTGAATGACAAAGTAATCTCCATTTAACTGGTTAGTTACAACGATTCAAAATTTTGAGTCATCAACCGGTCTAATTGTTCCAAATCCAAGACATTTTTTTGGATTGAGTTTCTTTCCTTTTACATTCTCAAATTAAGGCTTCTTCTGACTTATTATCATTGTTTCTTTCTTGAATTCATCCTTTTTGAAGTTTCCTTCTATGTCAATATTGATCGCTGACTTCATCTGTTCAACATTCTGGTGAGTTCTCCCTCGCCCGCGTCCCTGGCCTCGACCTTGGATACATGGGCTAAAAGAACCTCCACCAACTCGTTACGAAAGAGTGGTGGGAGAATGTTGAAGTGGGGCTGAAATGTTATGCCCTTGTGATCATTTTGAATCTTCAGTTCCATTCGGTGCACTTTCTCTTAAAAATACTATTTTCTTTGGGGGAGTGCTGTAGGCGGCATCTTCGCGAATGCCCACTTCATGTATTGAGAATGGATGTATATCCCCCTTAATGCAATGCTATTACTCATCTTTATAGTACTTGATGCATTAGTGAAGCAACGACGGGACCATATTGTACTAATGAAGCCATGGTCAACCAAGCATGGTATTGAAAGAAGTATCTGCGTCGATGACATGGAATTTTACAGCTGTTACTATATCCCCAACTTTCATCTACAGTTTTATAGATCCAAGTGCTCTTTATACTTTCTAGTTAAATCCTCTTAGCATTATCTTATCCATAGTGAGCACTCGCACGTCATTGTTCAAGTAAGCTAACGTAGAGTCATTATGTTAAGCGATGCTCCAGGATCTACTAATACTTTGGAAAGCACAAACCTGCCGATGATAATGGAAATGTAGAGCGGTCGGTTGTGGTCGGCAGTACTGAGTAACAAGTCTTTGTTGGTGAAGGTTACGCTAGACTATTCCTTCAAAGTACAAACTCCATTCGAGGATGTGCTAGCCAACTGTGCTAAGAAAATTTCCAGATCAAGTAGAGCCTTGATCAGATTTTCTCTCCTTTCCTTCGACAGGATTAGAGCATCGTAAATTCTTAGTTTGGCTGGCTTGACTTTTCAATTTTGTTCTGAACCTATACTTCTTCCGTCGTGGGAGGAAATTCTTCTTAAATAATTATTTGTTTTCATTTCTCTACTAGAGCTGTTCTTGGAGGTAGTACCTTCCCACTTCTGAGATTTACTTCGATGATTCTTTCCACCTCTGGACCCGGAGGTTCTCTTGATGTTGTAACTTACTCTTCTGGTATCGTTTTTGTATCTGAAAAGTCTAAGTTGATTGCAAGCAGAAATTCCATCTCACTCAAGAGTTGGCTCCTCGCTTACCACATTGTCATAATCGGTGTCGTCGATATCTTCTTTATTTTTGTCAACGTCTCTATTGTAAGATTGTGTGATTTGAGGATCATTTTAGGAATCAAAATCAGAGTTAGATAGGTTGTGTTTAGTTACGTCATCACTAGAGATAATAAGAACGTAGCCAAAATCATTTCTATTATCATTATGGGACCCTGGAGGGGCATAAAGATAATCGTACAAAGTCAGGGGTTTGAAGGGTTTCACCCCTAAAATTGAAACAACCAATCTAATAGGGGCAGTCCCTATCCTACCCTTCGCATTATTGTCCTTAATTTTCTTTGCGATCTTCTTTTTCTTCTCCATCTACAGCAGAGGTCTCCTTGGTGAAATTTTTGTCTTAGGCTTGAGAGGTGGAAGACTTTGTGCAACAGCTTGTTTTGAAACAGACTTAATCTGATCCAAGACCTTTTTGAACTTTTCCAAATTGTACTCCATCTACCTTCGTCGGTATATGGGTTGATCGTAGAGATTGGCTCGGCCAAAATCACATTAACATAACCTCTTTCAGGTTCTTTCAAATATTCTTTCAGTATCGTTATATTCCCCTCTTTGTAATTCCTCTCAAGCCACTCTTTAAAACTGAAACATCCTTCTATCGTATGTCCGATTAGCCTGTGGTAGGGACAAAGGTTTGTTTGATCCTTCTTGTTCATCTCTTCCGGCTTCTTTAGCTCAGGCAATTTGAACTCGGGCATCTTCAACAGATTTCTGAACATCTTTGCCACGATCTCATCCTTAAAGGAGTAGTCCCTACGCAACTGTTCTGACATCGTCTGACCCTGTCATCTGTCTGTTATGAATGATCTCTACTACTGACCGGACTGACTACTCTGCTGTGAACAAGGTTGACCATACTGCTGAGACTGACTGTACTTAGGGGACTGACCGTGCTGCTACAGCGACTTCTCGGTCTGAATCCTCATTTACTGTTTCCCTTTAACAACCGTTGCAACTATATCTTATCTCTTTTCATATGTTTTTGCTGGTCTCATTTTCTCTAACTTCTCTGCAAGCTCCATATGCTTGACTTCCTCTTACAAACTACTGGCCTTGCAGAGTAACTTCTAAAATGACTTGATAGTTAGACTTTTAAGCATAAAATCCATTGGACTATGGATACTCTTGAGTAGTATCTCGATCATGTGTTGTTCTTGTAGTTGAGGTTCACATTTCATACTTAAATTTCTCCATCTCAGAATGTAGTCGACTAGAGTCTTGTCAGGTTTCTGCTGCTCTACTTTGAGATCTCCTATAGTGACATGGTGTTGCGCACTAACGATTCTTTTTATCAACATGTTTTCCATTTCTGCAAAGGTCTTTACTAATCTGTTGGATATTTTTGCATACTAGTCGAAAGCTATCCCTGACAAGATGTTGTTGAACTGTCGAAACAATAGGGTTTCATTTCCTCCTGTATTGCAACAATTAGCTCTAAATTGTGCTATGTGCTGACGAGGATTTCCCGACCCGTCGAACGTCTTGAAATTTGGGTGCACGATGCCTTTGGGGTAATACACAGTATCAAATTCCTCCGGGTAAGGTCTACTCCTTGAAACTGATGCCCCATCTTTAGACTGAGCCAAGGCCTCCCGAACTTGTTGTTCGATCATCTGTTTTGATATCCTTTTCTGGTGGACTTGGAGGTGAATCCTTCTTTAGAGGTTTGTCTTCATTGGCAGAAGGGACTTCTCGTCTTTCATCTGTGATATGTATGATTTCTGGCTGGTTAATTTCCAGAGATGCTGCTAGTCGTGACTGTGACTAACCGTGTAATGCAGCTATGGCGGTTATGGCGACAGTCATCTCCTCCATCCTCTTTTCTAGATGATTAATTTGTTCATCTCTTGTCATAATGGCCCTCTGAAGCTCATCCGCAACGTTAGCCTCACTAAGATCATTGCGTCCAGACATGGACCTGGTCTCAACCACATGAATGTCTATGAATTCTTCTTCCATTTAATCTGACATGTTATAATCTTCATTTTTAACATCTAGTCCTCGTTCTCTTGCCAATTTTGAAATTTCAGCTTGGAGCTTTAGAACTTTATCATTGACTGCTTTCTTTCTAATCAATTTCAAATTTGTGGCATTCCACGACTGTCACTGTTCTCAAAAATTGACTTAAAAGTGAAGGAAACATCATACTCGTGATCCATCCTATGATCCACAGATTTTTAATAATGTATTGGTGCAACGTCCTTTGGTAACCACACTTTCTTCTTGAGAGTCGACGCCTTGATATGGGGTATCTCGACAGGGACATCAGAGTGGTGAGGGAAAGTTTGTTCCCTAGGGTGTAGAACATGTACAGAGGAAAAAAATCCTCTCTTATTCTTCTTTTCCTGAAATTCTTTGTAATCATCGGTAGACGACACTCTCTGACCCAGCCGAGACTTGACTAACCTGCTCACCACGGGTGTCGGAATGGTAGTAGTACTGTTTGTAATACACCTTCCCAAGCAATATCTAACAGAAGTTCGAGCAGACATTTCTTTTCTCAAGGACTCATTCTTCTTCTAGGCAGATATTACACATTCCATCCTCTTAAGAAGCTTAGCAACAGAACATCCTTCTTTCACAGCTAATTTCTGGAAAATTGTTCAGACTTGGGTGATGGGTGTGGGTCTCTCCCTCACCTTATCACGGCCACATGGTGACAGTAAAGCAGTAGCTATCTTGTGGAGACTCTCATATCCAGTGGTATCAAATAACGGGTGAAACTTACTCCCTAGAAGGAGAGGGGAGGTCTCCAGTTAAACCGAATTCCTTCTACTGAGGAATCTCAAAAATTACTGGCAGACTTGTAACTTGTGTCTTGGCGACTTTGAGAATCCTATGATTTTGGTTCCTCCTTTAAAACCTGTTCAGTGGGGGAACTCTAGAGCCAGAACTAATCTCGAAGTCTCACGGTGCAGCAAGAAATGCATTATCAGAATCTTCTTCATACAGGATCTCCTTCCCTTTGGTAGACAGGAAAGTAGGTGTGGTGACGGCAAAACCGGTAATAGTAGGGGTAACAACTCTCCTAGACACGGAGGTGACTGAGTTGACTGGGGTGGTAGAAACTTTCACTTCTTTGCAGAAGGAAAATTCTGGTGGGAGTTCAGGTTGAACTCGACAGACGGTTCTTGAACCTTAGGGGTATTACCTTTTACAACGACGAACAGGGCCTTTCCCAGTACGACCTCGAACTCACTAAAGCTGGTCCCAAACTGGATCATCAGAGCGGCAAGGCAAGCCTCACAGGAGGTGGCCAAGTTACAAGAGAAGGTGAGTGTCGTAGTTGACATTGTGACCTTCGAAAGAAACATTCCAATAGTTAGCGAAGGCCAAAACCTTGTGATCATAGTACAAACACTATGAAAAAGGTCACTCTGTGAACTGGGTACAGTTTATTCTTAATGTTTTATTTCACTTTTTCTCTTTATGGATGTTCCTTAAGAGGAGTTTTAAAATTTTAAGGAAAGATGGTTCAATTTGCCGGTAGCAAAATCAAGCCTTGGAGGCATAAAGAAAGAAGGTGAAGTGTGGGACCCCGTCCGAGATCCCCTTTACAACGTACAAGGCTCTGGTGAAACTTATTCACTAACACACCCATTGGGAATCTGACCCCACAAAATCAAAAAGAAACCTACAGTTCCCTGAACCCCTCTATTTAAGGATGGCTAAACAGATGGTCCTGAAATCGAGGAAAATCGATCGTACTTTCCAAGGAAAGAAATGGGTAAAAGTACGATAACAGAAGAATGGTAATCTGGCTCATGCGGGACATGAACCCATTACCCGATGTATGAATATAACATTTCCTGTTCTTAATGTAGAGAGAAACTACTCCCTAGCGGAGTCACCAGAAAATTGTCAGTCGCGGGAATGGATATCCCGACACCCGATTTAATTTAAGATATGTATGTATAGCTTAGAAATTATGATTTTTATTTTTAAAAATATGAAATTAAATCTATCTCGTATATGCAATAGTTCAAATAATCAAGCACTTCACCGCAAGCCATTTATCTATCCCGAGGAATGGGTATATTGCTTGGTGGTGAGGCATGATCAAATAAACTAAAGAATCCATGACATCTGTTTGGTCTGCGAACCATTTATGTTGACCAAAAACTTCCCCTATCTATTATGAATGAATTAGATAGGGTTTATATTAATCTGGAGACTTTAAGTTTCTTATAAAGGCAAGTGCATACAGTTAATTACATCTCAGGTAATTGAAGTCACCTAAGAGAACACTTGATTTAGATCAGGAAATGTTGTTTTCATGACTTTCAAAAGGTAGGATCTTCAAGAAAATGTGGTAATAGAAAATCTAATAGGTGGGTGGCTCAAATTCCAGAACATTTATTATAGGAATCCAAAGGAATAGAAGGCTAGGGAAAGACATAGATCCAAGAAAAATCTTGGTGTTTTCCCAAACTATCCTATAGTTTGGCTTCAATTTAAGATATTTATTTAATATTTCATCCTAATAGTTTTTATATTTTAGGACTTACATTCACTTGAAATTGATCATGTGAATAGCCTGGAAGATAGGAGTATTTACGTCATTCCCGATGACAACCTCGGAACCTAAGACGAGTTAGGGCTTATATTACACGACATGGTTATGCAAAGGCCTAAAGGGATTAAGTAAGGATTTATGCTACACTAGGAAAACTACCTCAAAGTCCTATGGCTTGTTTTTTATTTTCTAAGAAGTTTTGTTGTTGAAGATGGTCGTGCTGACCACTATGCATGCTTCAATCTCCTCTTTGTAGCAGATTTAGTTATAGAACTGTCAAATGAAGAGATGAGAGAAGTATCATGTTTTGGAAATTTTTAAATGGAGACGTCTTAGTATCTTATTTAGGGAATATTTAAGTTTATTATGATGACACCGATTAGGATACCACGGTTCTCTTGTTCTGGCACCATCATTTTCTTCGGATTTACTTAGTCTAGATAAATTTGCTAAACTCAACTAAATGAATTTGGTACTTTCATTTAGACCGTGGAAAATCTCGTTAACAACCATAGTTTACCTCCTTTGAGGGATTCTCGGTCATCCAAAGAGACATTTTAATTTCACTAGTGATTTTGGTTTTTTTTGTGATTAAATTTTGAGCTGTTTTATATTTTGGTTGTTGTGGAGGTGAATTTTATCTTGTTTTATTTTAATTTTGATTTTTGTTTCTATTTTCCAGCTATCCTAAAAGTTTTGGTTTTCATGTAAGGTGACATTGTTATTTAACATGCAAACTTGTAAGCAGGAAAAGTAAAGTAAAGGAAGCACTGAAAAGAAGGTATTATAAACTTGTGAAAGCATACCTGGCGAGTCTTCTCGTTCGTCCTCTTGAAACTTTAATATCCTTTGCAATAAACATTTCTAATTCGCCGGAAAGTAAAGCCTATAGATAAGTTCTTCACAAGCCTACCAAACTCTATGTCATAACTTAGTGGGCTCTATTTATTTCATTTGATAGATGCTTTCCTTTAATAAGTATGATAGGCTCGGTCGTCCTACAAGATGTTCAGAAGAGTTGTGAAAAGATATAAAAAGTACCTGGATTTTGAACAACCATTTTAAACTATCTGCAATTCATTTGAACTTATCATACTCATTAAATGATTCATCTATTTCCTACCCTAATTCTCAATAAACATTGATGTTTTAGTCATCCCAAAAAGTGGGGTAGATATTTCTTGACATTTCATTTATAAATTATGTGAGCAAATGCTGTTATTGGCAAAATAATTTATTAAGAATTTTTATTTATTTAATTTCAAATTTGTGTTTGTAGTGTTTCAAGAGGTGTTTGATATTGGTTAAGCTTTCATCTCTAAACCTATTTAGTCAAATGTTAATTAAACCTCAGTACTAAAGCCTTAAGACTTTAGTGGGTATGTTTATATTTTGGAAAAAGAAGTTAAATTGACTTTTACGATTATGATCAAAATATTGAATTATCATTAAACCATTGATTAGGGGTTTTAGATCATTAAATATCATCTTCCAAAGAGGAAACTCCTAAATTAGGATCATTTGATTTTGATTATCTTCAAAATTAATATAATTTAAAGAAATTACAAATTTATCTTTTAATATGACAAAAGTGAGATTGGTTTATACCATTTGTCCCTTTATGTTTCAATCATTCAATCTTGATAATTATGATCATTTTTTTGCCTATTTTCCACTTTAATTGAGCTTAAATATGGATTAAGGCTAAATTCTTCAAAATTACAACTTTGCCCCTAAGGCCCTAATACTTCATAACTAGTCTAATTTTACTCAAATGACTTTGAAATTCTTATGTTACCCCACTTATTGGTCAATTAAAACATGAGCGGATAAAATGTGATTTTTCCATTTTTAATTTCATTTTTAAAAATTATTTTAAAGTAAAAATAGGATTTTTCAAGGTTAATTTTATAAATTAATCAAAACATATCCTTTACTCTTAAGAAAATTATTGGAGGTTCACGTAGACTAGTGGATCACTTGGACCAAATTTCAGGATTCTTTTAATTTTAATTTAATTATTATAATTATTTCATGTTTTAAAGTATTAATTAAACATAAAATATTATTTAAGTGGAAATTAAGTTTTATATTTTTCAAAAATCTTTCTAAGGTTAGGGAACATAGAGAAAAACATTTTATATTTTTGTGATTTATATTTTAATTATTAGAATTATTTTAGTGAAAAATTAGGAAAAATCCATTTTTAAACTTTAAAAATTATATTAAGCCTTTAAAAATTAATATCCTTACTTAGAGGGTTAGAAAAATTACTTCAATTGTTCCAAAGTAATTAGGAGACAATTTAGAATATTTCCATTAATTTTATTATTTTTATGATTTTTATTAATTTTTAATATTTGAATATTTAAAATTGCTTTAAAATGAAAATTTTACTTTAATGCTAATTTTGTTTTTCTTATATTCCATTGATTGCAGAAAACACCCAAAACTAATTTGGTAATTTTTTTTATTTATATTTTAATTATTAGAATTATTTCAAAGCCAAAGGAGATATTTAAATTAGAAAATTCATTTAAGTGGCCAAATTAATTCCAAATATCTTCAAATTTTTTGTGAGAGTTCCTCTAATCCTAAACCACAGTGGGGAACAAAAATTAAGCTATTTTCATTTATATTTAATTCAATTAAATTATCTTTAGGATTAACAAGTTAAATTAAATTAAGGTTATGTTCAATGAGTTAAGCCAATTTATAATTTTCCTATGGTCCCCTATTCATAGTAAACCTACCAAAACAATTTCATAATTTTCTTATGAGTGTTTTAATTTTTATAGTTTTTAAATCAAAATATACACAAAAATTTTGAAAAATAGGCATCTCCCTGTAGAAATCTCCTCTGACTTTAGAAAAATCAAGGAAGATTCTGTCGGCAACTATTTTCAGGTTGCATGTTTTATTTTGAAAAAGGGGTCGTCTAACAGAAGTTGTCGGCGAATTTAAATTTTAAATTTAATTTAAATATATATATAATTTAGAAAGTAGTATTTGATTTTGAAAATAATTTTAAATTTGAAAATTTTAAGATATGAAATCGAACCGATCTCACATCCCAAATAGTTTATATAAACGAGCACCACACCACGAGCCGTGTATCTATCCCTAAGGATAGACACATCGCTTGATGGTGGGGCTCGATTAAATAAACTAGAAGATTTGTGACATCCGTTTGGTCCGCGAACCAATTTTATAAGCCGACAAATTCCCCTGCTTAATATGAAAGCATTAAACAAGGTTTATATTACCTGGGTTCTTTAAAATTCCATATAAGGGCAAGCCCCTATAGTTAATTACATCTTAAGTGACGGGAATCACCTAAGAAAACTCTCGATAATAATCAATAATTCTGCTCTCAAGAATTTCGAGGTTTAAGTTCTCGAAAGGTTGAAGTTTGGAATTTCGATAGGGAATGGATCAAATTTGGAACATTTTTGTTTTGGGAATCCAAAGGAAGAAAATTAGGAGAAATCACGGATTCGAAGTGAACTTCGGTAATCTCCGACTATCCTATTGTTTGGCTTGAATTTAGGAAAGTCCTAATGTTTATTTAAATGTTTTGATCTTGCCAATTTTAATTAATTAGGGCTTATATTTGTATGATAAAATCAAACAAATAGCCTCGAAGATGTGAGGGTTTATTGTCGTACCGGACGACTACCTCGGAATCCTAAGACCGGTTAGGGCTTAATTTGCAATGCAAGTGCCTAACGAAGAGGTTGAGGATTTATGTTGCACTAGAGCAAACTACCTCGAAATCCTATGGCTTTGTTATTTAATTCTAGGACAGGTTTCTTTGAAGTAGACTCGGGTTTCTTCGATGACGATGGCCGTGCTACCCACCATGCTCCGAGCTCCTTGTTGTTGCAGAGGTTTAGTTTTAGAAATCATAAATCGGGGGATGAGAAAAGTGTTTTGGTTCGAGAAAAATCTTAATTTCCGGGTGTTTTCAACAAATCTTAAAGTTGATTATAACGACACCGGTTAAGATCCCACGGTTCCATCCTTCCGGCATCATTATTTTTATCGGATTCACTTAGTCCGGATGAATTTGCTAAACTCAGCTGAATGAGTTCCACACTTTCATTTAGACCGTGGGAAATCCCGTTAGCAACACGTAGGTTACATCATCCGAGGTATTCCCGATCATCCAACAAGGACGTTTTAATTTAATTGTAATTGTAGTTTTGTGTTCTGTTTGTGATTAAATTTTGAGTTGTTTTATATTTTGAAATGTTGTGGCGGTGAATTTTATCTTGCAATGACTTTTAACTTAGTTTTGGTTTCAGTTTTAGGGTCTATCCTAAAGGTGTGGGTTTCATGCAACGAGTTGTTTATCATACGAGAAAAGTAAGTGCGATGCGATTAAATAAATTGCAAGAAGGTAAATTGCAAGAAAGTAGATTGCAATAAAATAAAAGCGTGCACTGGAGGGTCTTCCCGTCATCCCAAGCTGCACTTAAAACACAATTAGAATATTTAAGTAAGTTCCTAGATAAAGCTAAGGGAAGGGTTATGGTTTTACGCAAATTCCTAATCCACATAGCTAGTCATCTCCTATGACGTCTAGGTTCTTTGTGTTTTGGTTTAAGGACGATTTTCTTCATCAAAGAACAATTAAGTCCAATTGTTCTTATAAATGTGCTATCATATTGAGGAAGTGCTTAAGAAGAATCTTAAACATCTTTTCAATATTGCTAGAATTGTTTTAAGTCCAAATGGGTTTAATTATACAAATGAATTAATCGTCCGAGAATTCAAGTTTTGTTGTTATCTTACTCAGTGAACTAGGACATTTGAATATCCTATAGGTGAAGTAACATTTCATTTAATATTCGTTTTAGGAGTTATAATAACCAAAGCTTTCGAGGGTAAATTGGTATTCAAATGATTTGATTTAGGTTAATGGGTTTAAATTTGGAATAGTGTTCAAGTTGCTTTATATTTAATTTCTTTCTGTTTTAGGTGATGTTATTTAATTCAATTTAATTTAATTTAATTTAATTTAATTGATTTTTAATTTAATTTAATTCAGTTTAGTTTGATTAAATTAATTTGATTTGATTTAATTTTAATTTAATTTAATTTAATTTAATTTAATTTAATTTAATTTAATTTAAGTTATTTAATTTAATTTAATTTGTTTATTTAATTTAATTTAATCTTTAATTTAATTTTTAATTTAATTCAACTTTTAATTTCAATTTAATTTAATTTAATTTAATTTAATTTACTTAATTTAATTTAATTTTTAGTTTAATTTTATTTTTAATTTAATTGAAATTTTTAAAAGAGTTTAATGATTTAATTTTAGTTTAATGATTAAGTCTTTTAATGTTTTGAATTTGAGTTATCATTTTAATTAAGAATTGAATATTAATGAGATAATTAATTTAGGGATTTTTAAATTAAAGAATAAATCTCCTCCTAATAATATCCCTATTTTAATAATTCCAATTTTATTATTCTTCCAAATTTAATCAATTATTTAATTAAAGTTTAATCATTTTAAATTGCTTAATGGGTTTGTACCCTTTAATTATTTAAATTTCAATCATCCAAATCAGATTAGGATCAAATATTTTATTTGTTAATTTTTTATTAAACCTAAAGTTTTAATTAAGGGTTAAAATTTTAATTACCACTTTACCCTTTAAGCTTAATAATTTCATAACTCACTAAATTGAACTCAAATGAACTTGAATTTTTTATGTGACTTCACTCATATGTCAATAAAGACATGAGAGGAGAAAATGTGATTTTTTTGTATGTAATTTATTTATATAATTATTTTTGGTAGAAAATAGAGATTTCCAAGGAAAATTTAATAACATGACCAAGGGAAAGTTTCTGTCCTTAAGAAAATTAGGGGACATTTCTAATGACCAGAAGACCACTTGGACTAATTTTGGTGATTTTTTGAATTATATTATTTTTATTATAATTATTTTAAGTTTTCTAGTGTTAATTAATTTAAAAATAAAATAAATGTTGAAAAATGAATTTTATATTTTTCAAAAATCTCTCTAATATCAAGGAAATTAGAGAATCAAATTTTACAATTTTTTGATTTTTCTATGATTTATTATAATTATTTTAGTGAAAAAGCTAGAAACATATTTTTTAAATTTTAAAATTATCCTAGAGCTTTAAAATTTAATATCTCACTAAATAGACCTAAGAAAAATATGGGGTTTATTCCTAAGTGATTAAAATTCAAAATTTGACATTTTGGTCAATTTTATTATTTTTGTGATTTTTATTATTTTTTAATTATTAAAAATATTAAAATAATATTAAAAATCAACTTTTTTAGAAAATTGAAATTTTAATTTTCTTAGATTCCCCTAATATCAGAGAGGCTCCAAAACCAATTTGGTGAATTTTTGAAAGATATTTTGAAAGTTATGAATTTTAAAGTTTAAAATGACTAAGTGGCTTAATCAACCCAATTAGTGGGGCTAACCAAGTCCAATTGACCTCAAATTTTTATGGTGGGTTCCTCTGATCCTAAAGGTCAGTGAAGAATTGATTTCAAGTCAATTTGATGTATGGTTAGCTCTAATTAATTAGAGACATATTTTTATTGTTTAAGCCAATTAGGGTTGTTTTAAATGAATTAACTCAAAACCTATTTTTCCTAGGGTTCTCTGGTCATAAGGAACATTACCAAATTTTCCTAGGATTTATTTCACAACATGCTATTTATTGGAATTAAAATACTCAAAACAGTAACATGAACTTGAAAAATCAATAACTCTTCATAGAGATGGCCTTTGACTTTGGAAAATTCAGGGAATGTTCCCAAATTCAGAGACTTCAAAAGCCCTATGGTCTCATGCCATGGTGAATTGTATACATGCATGGAGAATTAAAAGTATGCAGAGAGTAAATAAATTATAAAAAATAAAATACTTGATGAAATTAAATGATTTCTTTTCCACATTATTCTCCTCTGTTCACTAAGCAAGAGGGTATTTTTATTTTATTTTTCCGATTTTTCTACACAAAGTTATGAATTTTTGAAGTTTAGGGAATTAAATAAATAGAAAATACCCCTAGTTTTCTATTTATCCATGCGGCGCCAACTCATCCACGGCATCTCCGAACGCACACGCGTCGCGCTCCCATTCGACGCCGCCATCTGACTCAGCGCTCCGGGCCCCGCGGTTCTTGTACCGTCTCCTGGTCCGACGTCATCTGAGCCGTCCGTCCGCGCGTGTATTGAATGGACGGCATCCGTTCATCGTCCCCGAGCATCCTCACCCGAGAGCCGTCCACAATAAATCCACTAAGATCTCACTCGATACTCGATGGATTTTCATGTTCTTATGCTCTATGGATTTGTCTTGAAGAGACGAACACATCTATACGGTGATCATGCATTGAAATTAAAGCATTTGAAATGGGGAATCTCCAGAAGCTCGGGATGAAGAATTAGCTCATACCTTTGCTCAGAGAAGTGTGGCTTCGATCTGAGGTTTGTTGCACCTTCGATTGGATCCGGCAAACTCCGGATGAAGTCTCCTGGTGCAGTGAATTGTCTAGATGTGATTTCGACCAAGCCCGATCCACAAAGCTTGGAGGCTGGAGCAAGCCGGGTGGCTCGGAGATGGGGCTTTTCGCTGGTGGACACCTTCCCTTGGTACGGTGAAGGTGTAGGACCAATCAATTTGAGGATTGGTCCACTGTGGAGAAGTGTCCTGGTTTTGGGTGGAATTTCAACTACGAAATTGAGCTCACGGAGAAGAAATGGCGGGGGGATCTCACTTGGGGATCAAGTGCTCTGTGGATGGGGAGGAGTACGGAACAATTTTGGCGAGTTTCCTTAAGGTTTGTTTTCGGCACCTCTCATGGCCGAGAGGGGTGGTGTTTAAATAGGAGAGGGTGGAGGGCATCCCGGGGAGAGTTAGGGCTTGGGATCGAGCTGCTCTTGGCAAGAGAAGAACGGCTCCGATGGCCGCCGGGGATGGGGCGGCTCGGCGGTGAGAATTCCAAGTTGGGCTCACATGTGAGCTCTCGACCATGGTGTTTTCCGGCGGCCTGGTGGCTAGCCGGCCAGGCATGGGTCACCCTCAAGGTCAGGTGGGTCAGGGCTCGGACTTGGTGCAAGCAATTGGCAATTGCCATGTGTAAAGAGCTTGGATTGAAATGGAATGGGGGGAAGGCCATTTTGAGTTCAAATGATTCAACCCATGGTTTTGGTCTAGGTTCACCACCCAAGGCCTGGTCTTGGGCTGAAAATGATCACTTGGGTCAGCCAAGAGAGAATGGTGTAGTCTCCATCCATGATGAGGTGGCTAAGCATGGTTTAGTGTGTGACATGCTTAAGGTAAAAAAGGGTTTAAGGAGGATTAGGAAAGGGGCCCCTCCTTTTGCCATTAATGGCTTGATCACATGTCAAGCCTTCCATGGCTTCATGTGGCTTGTCCATGGCTTGCATGGCTCACCTTTGGCTTGGGAAAAGGTTTGGTCAATTTCATGAAAATGGATTTTAGGAATTTTTGGTAATTTGATGGAAATTTGTATGAAAGTTGATTTGGAATAATTTGATGGTGAATTTAGGACTTAGGTAATGGCTTTAATTAAGTGGATGGAAAATGGAGATGTCATGTGGGCTTTAGGGTAGATTTTGGGCTTTTGAATTTGAAGGAAGTGGGCTCTTAGGAAAGTTTAAGGGAAATGAGCTTTTTGATTTTAGGATGGGCATTTGGGTAAAGATTTTGTGAAGAACTTTGTCAAATAAATGTCATAATTGGCTTAGGGATGTTCTATGAAGGGCTTGGAGTCAATTTGGTGTGATTTGGAGTTGAATTGGTTTGAATTTGGGTTTATTTGGTAAGTGGGCCTATATGGGTCTAAGTGGGCCAAGTTGGGCTAATGTTGGGCTAGGGTTGAAATTGATGTAAAATCAATGTTGAGAAATGTTTATGGGAGTGTTTCAAAGAGGTTTTGGCTTTGGTTGGGCTTTGATTTTGGGGTTTGGGCTCATTTGGGTTAGGTTTGGGTTTAGGTCGAAAATGGGCCTTTTAGCTTTGGGTTGAATTTGAGTGGGGTTTGGGTCTAAATTTTGGGCAAATCATGTTAGTTTTTTGTTTGTGGGAATGTTAAGGAAGATTTAGAAAAGGTTTGGGGTTAATTGGAGTTGAATTGGGTGAGTTTGGGTTAGGTTTGGGTCATGGGTCCAAATTGGGCTTTAAGGCCAAAAGTGAAATTGGATCCAAATGTCAATCAAATTGGACTTGGATTTGGTCTAGATTGGTATTGGGGATGTTGCATTGAAATTTAGAATTGAATTGGATCAAAATTGGGGTCAATTGGGTAGGTTTGGTTTAACATTGGGTTCACTTTGGGTTAAAATGGACCAAATTGGGGGTTTTGATAAAAGTAGGGTAAATTGACAAAATTAGCCCATGGTGTAGTTGGACAAAAAGAAATTGGGGATATTTGAGATTTTCTAGAATTTTCTGGGAATTTTCTGATTTTTTGGATTTTTGGGTCAAGAGGGGTATTTTGGGTATTTGGAGGGTATTGGGAGGTTTTCTTGGAATTTTTGGTATTTTTGGGTATGGATGATCAATTTAAGTGATGTGGAAATGTTTGGGATTTATTTTGGAGAATTTTGGGTAATTTGGAAATTTTTGAGAAATTTGGGTAATTTCAAGGGTTTTGGATAGAGTTAGCGGGTGTAAGGTCCGGGGGTCAAAATTGAAAATTTGGGAAATTGAAAATTTGGGAAATTGAAGATTGGGTGGATGTAAGTGGAAAGAAGTCATTTTGGTTGAGCCATGAAGCCATATCAAGCCCATATGAGCCATGAAGGGACTCATTTGAGGCATTCACTTATGTTGTTCCTAACCCTCTTAGCTGAGGGCTTAGGGGTTAAGGACCATCCATGTGAATCACCTACATGAGTCGGGAGGTCGAGTTAGGTATGGGTGTAGTTTTTAGGAAGTGTGTGAAAGTGTAGTGTATAAGTGTAGTGTGTGTGTAAGTCGGCCCCTCACGGACCGGGCCACCGGGGCGATCTAATGCCGAAAGAGTCCTATAGGAACTCATCCTTTAAACTTCCACATTTGATTTTAACCCTCTAGGTGATTAGGGGTCTATAGTCGAGTTTGTGGAGTTTGCGGGGAGTTACGAAGTGGTTTGAATTTCTAAAAGGTGGGTCCCGATTCTAGTCCTCTAAGATAGTCGAAAGGAAAAGCCTAAAGGCTAGATCCTGAAGTACTTAAAGAGAAGAAGAGAAGACCTCATCGAAAATGAGGTCGATAAATGGACCTCGATAGGTGTGGTGAGTGACGGAGCACACGCGCATATTGGTGTTGGCCGAAGCGATCGACAAAACCAACACGGATGTCCGAGTGACAAACTTAGGACGAAGTAGAAGAGTTTCCGTTGGGGAGTAGCAAGTATATCTACGAAACCGGAGATTCTCGAACTCTCGGCGGGGAAAGGAAAAGGAGGTGGATCCCAAATCACATGATGCGGGGAATTTCGATTTAGATTTTATTTTGTTTCGGTTTAAGTTTCGATGTGTGAGTTTAGATTTCAATTTGGAATTTCAATTTAGATTGAAGTTTGTCAAGATTAATTTGAAGGATTTGATTTGAAATGAAAATTGGAATTCTGAGGTTTTAGATGTAACATCTTCAACCTCGAAAGAAAAAATTGAATTGATCAGATTGAATCACTGCAGTGAGGAGAGATCTTAGAGCAATGCGGTATTGGATGTAAAATCCTTAACCTCAAGAGTTTGATTTTGATGTATTTCATCGCGATAGGAAAGAATCCTAAAGCGATGCGATCTCGGATGTAAAATCCTCGACCCAAAAGTTTGATTTTGATGTATTTCGGTGCGATAGGGAAAGAATCCTAAAGCGAGTGCGAGTCTTGGATGTAAAATCCTCGACCCAAAAGTTTGAATTTGATGTATTTCGGTGCGATAGGGAAAGAATCCTAAAGCGAGTGCGGTCTTGGATGTAAAATCCTTGACCCAAAAGTTTGAATTTGATGTATTTCGGTGCGATAGGGAAAGAATCCTAAAGCGATGCAGTCTTGGATGTAAAATCCTCGACCCAAAAGTTTGAATTTGATGTATTTCGGTGCAATAGGGAAAGAATCCTAAAGCGGTGCGGTCTTGGATGTAAAATCCTCGACCCAAAAGTTTGAATTTGATGTATTTCGGTGTCGTAGGGAAAGAATCCTAAAGCGAGTGCGGTCTTGGATGTCAAATCCTCGACCCAAAAGTTTGAATTTGATGTATTTCGGTGCAATAGGGAAAGAATCCTAAAGCGATGCGGTCTTGGATGTAAAATCCTCGACCCAAAAGTTTGAATTTGATGTACTTCGGTGCGATAGGGAAAGAATCCTAAAGCGAGTGCGGTCTTGGATGTAAAATCCTCGACCCAAAAGTTTGAATTTGATGTATTTTAGTGCCGTAGGGAAAGAATCCTAAAGCGGTGCGGTCTTGGATGTAAAATCCTCGACCCAAAAGTTTGAATTTGATGTATTTCGGTGCGTAGGGAAAGAATCCTAAAGCGATGCGGTCTTGGATGTAAAATCCTCGACCCAAAAGTTTGAATTTGATGTATTTCGGTGCCGTAGGGAAAGAATCCTAAAGCGAGTGCGGTCTTGGATGTAAAATCCTCGACCCAAAAAGTTTGAATTTGATGTATTTCGGTGCCGTAGGGAAAGAATCCTAAAGCGATGCGGTCTTGGATGTAAAATCCTCGACCCAAAAAGTTTGAATTTGATATATTTCGAGTTCGATAGGGAAAGAATCCTAAAGCGAGTGCGGTCTTGGATGTAAAATCCTCGACCCAAAAGTTTGAATTTGATGTATTTCGAGTGCAATAAGGAAAGAATCTTAAAGCGGTGCGGTCTTGGATGTAAAGTCCTCGACCCAAAAGTTTGAATTTGATGTATTTCGGTGCCGTAGGGAAAGAATCCTAAAGCAGTGCAGTCTTGGATGTAAAATCCTCGACCCAAAAAGTTTGAATTTGATGTATTTCGGTGCCGTAGGAAAGAATCCTAAAGCGAGTGCAGTCTTGGATGTAAAATCCTCGACCCAAAAAGTTTGAATTTGATGTATTTCGAGTGCGTAGGGAAAGAATCCTAAAGCGATGCGATCTTGGATGTAAAATCCTCGACCCGAAAAGTTTGAATTTGATGTATTTCAGTGCCGTAGGGAAAGAATCCTAAAGCAGTGCAGTCTTGGATGTAAAATCCTCGACCCAAAAAGTTTGAATTTGATGTTGATCGGTAATTGATTTTGCAAAAAATTTGTAGTGTTGATTTGAAGAGTGTGGAATTTTGGTTTTGCAAGAATTCCATGAAAGTTGTAAAAGGTTTTCATAGAAGGAAATATGTTAGGAGGGAGTATGTAGATGTTACATATCCCATCCAAAAGAGTTGATCGAAAGTTGATGGTTTAGATTGGATACAATTCCTCGCCATCAGATTCGATCCGTGTCAATGGAATCAACCGCTTTTATCCCAGACAAAGGGGAGGAGTAGAACGGATTGGATTTCAGATTTGGGAGATTGAATTTGAATTTTCGATTGAGATTTGATTTAAGATTTGATTTGAAATTTGGAAGATCAAATTTGAAATTTGATCGAGATTGGATTTGAAATTTGATTGAAATTCGATTTGAAATTTGGAAAGATCAAATTTGAAATTTGATCGAGAGTGGATTTGGAATTTGATTGAGAATTTGATTTGTGATTTGATTTAACATTTATGTTGATTTCGTTTATCTTTTAATGATTCAAATTTTATTTTATCGTTTATTTAATGTTCATGTGAATTTGGTGTTCGTCATTTTAGATTTTTTTTTTAGAAAGTTTTCTTTTATTCTTCTTTTTATTTCTTTTATGTTCTTTGTTCGAAGTTCATTTAACTTTAATGGCGTTTCCCAATCAATTTGCACAAAAGAGGTGAAGGCCAAAAACGTGACATGGTCACTTTCATTCCAATCATGTAGAAGATACATCATACATTTTGATACGGAATATATTTCATACAATCCATGTAAACTCAAAACGGATCGTGTATGATCTTTGTCGATCCATCAAAAGAAGCATCTGTCAAAAATCCATGTATGAATAGTGGGGTACATGGTTAATAACATCACCTTCCAAGCCATCCTTGGCAAGGATGCCGGCTGGATGTACGTTGGAGGTGTGATATCTCCCATGTAACTCACGACTCATAAGGCCGGAGGTTCTCTAGCTACGGGTACGGTCGGAAATGGTAAGGTGTCTTACTGTCGTCCATCCTTCTGAAAGTAACTGAGATTCGCTTCACTGGTACTCCCGGTATGCAATGCTTAGCGATATCTGCTCCATTGCCCTTCAGTATCATGACGGATCCTACCGGTAAAGGTATCTTCACTAGCCCTCGGAACTCACCCTGGCCTGCTATCCGGAGGTCAGATCCGAACATGATGTTACACTCGTTCAGGAAAGAGACCGTGCGAAGGGTCCGACAAAGTCGTGGTGATCTATATGTGGGGGTATGCGGTCACCTCTGTTTGTAGATGTTGATAATGCAGCTATTGGGTATGCAATCTGGCGCGTACTCTCCATGTTATCAATCTCTTTACCATTCTCTTGAAGACTAATGGCATCGGATCTACTTGCCCATGACGGAGTATTCCGGTGGGTTTCCCTTCCTGTCTTCAGACAAAGTTGTAGCGAGCATCCGCATTGTATTGTGATTCTTCCCTTCCACGGCATCCATCTCCGGGGTTACGAGTAGGTATTTTCCCTTAGGCGGCCTGCTCGGCCCATTCTTTTCAAATCCCGGATACAATCCACGATTTCTTGTTGTTCATACTGCGAGAATACGTCGGTATGTAGCTCGAGGCCCTCTAGTATATTGATTCTTCTACCTTTAATTCTCTCGAAGTATTCAAAGGTTTTCTTTTCAACGTTACGCATTCTCTCCGAGTTCGTATTCCGGAATGATCTGCGGATGGCGAGGCCTTGTGACATATTGTGGGATATACGGTTCAATCCCTTCACGTTCTCACGCATACCTCGGCTCCTCGGGGATGATGCACCGTCGGGACATCCCCGGGGTTTGCCTGCAACAAGGTCATGCATCACTTGTGGTTCTATCCGGTGGCGTGGTAACCTTCTTTCTTCGATCTTCCGGAGGTTTCCACGGTCCTTCTCGTTATCCTAGGAGCTGGCCTCCTTTCTTCGAGTTCTGGTGAACCGGTGTCCTTGAAGTGTACGTACTGGCAGTAGTAAGCTGTCTCGTCGCGCTGGTCCGCAGCTAGTTTTGTTAACATCTTACGGATACGGCGATTCTTATTTCTTCGTTGCGTTGCTGTGAGAGTAGCTCTTCGAACTTCTTGAATCTCGCGGGCGCAGCGGCTGACAAGCTCGCCCTCTGCTGTAGCGACTACGGATTTCATTTTCTTGTCTTCTTCGGTATTTGCCTTTCTTTTCTTGTTGTTGGATTGGTGGCTTGGGCCACCCACTTTCATCACTTGTCTGCCGCGGCAGTTCTTCTCGATCAGCCGGGACCCGGTCACTTTCCTCGTCTCGTAGGCTCGTTGGTGCGAAATCCGAGTCAATCTCGATTATCGCTCCATCTTTCACCCTCTTTTCATCGAGTGCAAGGCTTACGCCATTCTTAAAGTTCGGGACCAACCGCCCGTTCGACATTTCCCTGCGAAAAGACAAGGAAAAGGATCGGGGGTCGTACTAAGAACAAGAACATTAAGAAAATGTTTATTAAAGACAGCTTTTTTTATTACTTCTTGTATTTTAAAATTTAACAGGAATGAAGCGGGATAAGATCAGGAAAGAGATTTTGATTTGGAAAAGAAAACAAGGAAAACTTTATTATCATGATTTTATTTAGTTTAGCACATTTTATTTATTTTCTTTTTTTTGGGTTCGAACCCAGTCATAAGTAATTACTTCACCCGTGTTTCTTAGGGATGAAGAATTCATTCCATCGAAACATCAGATAGCGTAATACTTTTTCAAGTATCGTCCGTTGATCGGAAGCATATGTCGTTCTCCACAGCAATTCACTAGCTGGTAGGAACCTCCACGAGTATACTGCTTCAACCACAAACGGTCCTTTCCAAGTGGGTTCAAATTTTCCTCCTATCTTGCGGTGTGCAAGAATAGGTCTCTTGAGAACAAGAACTAAGTCACCAACTTTGAAGGTTCTTGGGCGGACCAGTTTGTCATGGGCTTGAACCATTTTAGCTTGGTATAGTTCTAAATTCTGTTGCGCTGCAAGTCTTTTCCCTTCCATGCTTTCTAATTCTTCTAGTCGTAATTTGGCGTTTTCTTCTGTCGTGATCTTATTTGCAACTGCAATTACGAGTGAAGGAAAGCTGAACCTCTAAAGGTAACACTTGCCTCGGACCCATACACCGGAGCGTAAGGTGTAGCTTGAGTAGGAGTTCTGAAGGTTGTCCGGTAGGCCCATAAGGCTTCTAACAACTTCTCGTGCAAATTTCTCTTATTATCGTCCAAAGTTTTCTTTAAAATTTGAACGAGAGTTTTATTAAAAGCCTCAGCGAGGCCGTTTGCTCTTGGGTAGTAAATTGTTGAGTATCGCCGGTCGATTCCGTGTGTCACGACAAAATTGTTGATTTGCGTGCTTCGAATGCTGACCCATTATACGAGATGATCTGCGCGGCACCCCGAAACGGTAGACAACTTGGTTCTTGAAAAGCGTAGCACGTGGTGTGCTTTAACTTCTCTAAGTGGAGCTGCCTCTGCCCACTTGGAAAAGTAATCCGTAGCCGCAAGAATGAAGCGATGTCCTTTTGAAGATGGTGGTTCTATTGGACCCACTATATCCGTGCCCCAACATTCGAATGGCCACGACGCAATTGTCGGATGTAGCACATTTGGAGGTTGGTGTAGAACCACTCCGTGCACTTGGCATTGGTGACGGCTCTTGGCGATTTTCATGCGATCGGTCATCATCGAGGGCCGGTAGTACCCTAGTCTTTTAATTTTCATTTTCATCTTCGGACCCGGTGGTGAGCGCCACGGAGTCACGAATGCACCTCCTTAACAATTTCACGGGCCTCGGACCCGCTTAGGCATCTTAGCCACATTTGATCAAAAGACCTTCTGTACAATGTGTTGTTTATTAATGTGTAAGACGAGAGTTCTTTTCTTGATCGATGGGCTAGCGACCTATCGTCCGGTAGCTTTCTGCTTGCGGTGTAGTCATCAATGGTCGTCGCCGATCTTCGTGTTTTCACATCCTCTCTTCAGCTGATTCTTTTTCCTTTTCGATTTGTGTATTGTGTCCATGTCGAGTTGTGATAGGACTGACGTCCGTGAGCCGACACTTCCACTAATTCGTCTTGCAAACGAGGCAAATTCTTTTGCGAGACGGGCTAAAGCATCTGCTAAAGCATTTTCTTTCTGAGAATTTTGTAGATTGTCACATTTGGAATCATGTCCAACAAGCTGTATGGCATACTTAGAAGTATTGCTCGGGTCTTGGCTTTAAAATTCGTCTTGTCCGGCGATCTGTTGAATGATTAACCGTGAATCCCCGTAGATGTTGATGTCTGTTATCCCCATTTGAATAGTTAATTCCGGTCCGTTATGAGAACTTCGTATTCGCTTCGTTGTTTGTACACGGTTCACGTCGAGTGGTAGGAGTATCTTAACATCCCCGCTCCGGTGTTATAAAGATTAGCCCGATTCTGCCTTACCGGGCACTATCACTTGCGATTCTTCGTCTTTGTGTGCTTGAAGATGCTCCGTCGAAATACAATTCCCAACGTCGATCATCGAGGTCTTCTAGGTTCATTATTTGTTCATCGGCAAATCGTCATTGAGAGGAGATTCGGCCGGCAAAGGATGTCGTTGCGAGAAGTCTGCTAAGACTTGTCCCTTTACGGCACGAAGAGGCACGAAAGTTATATCGAATTGCAATAATATCATTGACCATCACGGCAAGTCCGTCGGAAAGTGTCGGACGAGTCATCGAAGTATTGCGATGGATTAAACTTCGAAATCAGAGTTGACCTTATGAGAAAGCATGTAGTGCACGAGCTTTTGAGCGGCGAAGATCGAGGGCCAAACAATGCTTTTCAATTGCGGGATACCTTACCTCTGTCGAAGTAAACGACGGCTTAAGTAGTAAAGAGCATTTTCTTTACCCTCATCATTGACACAGGCTAACGAGGCTCCGAGAGAGTCGTCTAAAGCCGCGGTGTAAAGTATCGACGGTCTACTCGAGGCCAGGGCTGCTAAGACAGGAGGTGTCATTAAATATTGTTTAATGTCCTCGAAGGCCTTCGGCATTTCTCTTCCCGAATAAATTTGGCGTCCTTTTTAACTAGTGCCGAGAAAGGTCGACACCTACTGCCGAGTTTGAGATAAAGCGTCGAAGATATGCCAGCTTCCCTTGAAAGGATCGTAGTTGTTTTAAGGTTTTGGGAGGCGGCATTTCTAAGATAGCTTTAATCTTCTCCGGGTCGATTTCAATTCCACGATGTCGGACAACGAATCCTAAGAATTTCCGGAGGTGACCCCGAAGGCGCATTTTAAGGGATTCATCTTAAGGTTAAATTGTCTTAATCGTTCGAAAACAATTCTCAAATCATACGAGGTGGTTTTCCTTTACTTTGCTTTTGATGACCACATCGTCCACGTAGCATTCGACTTGATTGTGGATGAGATCATCAAAAATTCTTGTCATTGCTCTCTAGTAGGTTGCTCTGCGTTCTTCGATCCGAATGGCATCACTTGTGTAGCAAAATACTCCGATCGGCGTTCTTAATGTCTGTAAGCTTTTCATCTTCTGGAGCCATTTTTATCTGGTTGTATCCTGAAGATCCATCCATGAACAAGAATATTTCATGTGTTGAAGCAATGTCGATCATTAATTGCGGGATCGGTAGAGGGAATTCATCTTTTGGACATGCCTTGTTTAAATCTTTGAAATCAACACAAATTCGATCGACCATTCTTCTTTACGGCGGCACTACATTGGCTAGCCAGGTCGGGTATTGTTCTTCACGGACAAATTTAGCGTCTATTAGCTTTTTAACTTCGGCTATGACTTGTTGTTCAATTTCTAGACGCATTCTTCTGGGACCTTGTCTGACTGGGACAAAAGTAGGATCCACTCCTAGCTTATGGACTGCAACCTCCGGAGCTAATCCTGGCATTTCGTCATAATTCCAAGCAAAACAGTCTTTAAATTCCATTAATAATTTGATTATTTCTTCGGAGTCTTCTTTATTGAGTAAGGAGCTAACAAAGGTAGGTCTAGGCTCTTCGCTAGTACCTAAGTTAACTTCCGTTAACTCATCTATTGTAGATTTGATTTCTTCTTCGAATTCTGGTGGAGCATCTCCAATTTGTAAATCTTCGAGTTCGTCTCGTAGTTTCCATGCGGTTTTCATTGGACTTGCAAGTGACAACCAAGCAAAATTCGGTATCGTCAGCTGACCTCTACGTGCCGAATCCGAGTCCATACTTTGAATTGGGTGGACGACCGGAGTTATTCCATAATTTTTCAAAATGTTGTGATTGGCCTTTTGTCCATTATCGAGGTAAGAAACCACGTTGAATTAAATTTTGAACACAGGGAGAGTATCACTCAAAAGGTAATTCCATTAATTCTGATGAAGTGACATCTTCGAATTGTACATTATTTTTAGTTTTGGAGGTAGAAGCACCACGGTAGAACTTGATTGGCCTTGCACCGTCGTTACGTACTTCTTTGACCACCATACCCTCGATCTTGTTAGAATGGATCGGGGTTAGGGTCATAGTATGTACGTAGTGGTTAATCTTTTCGTACATTGATTTGTATTCTTCGTTCTTCTCATCTTCGAGAGAGATCTTGAATTGCGGCTTCTTCTGACTTATTGTCGCTGCTTCTTGCTTGATTTCTTTTCCTTCTTCAGAACTATCTTCCCAATCAACATTGATGGCTGGTTTCCTCTGTCCAATTGTCCTAACGTCTCTACCACGACCTCGTCCCAGGCCTCGACCTCGGATGCGAGTTGTGGAGAAACCTTCACCATCTCGCCGTAAGGGAGTGGTGAGTGGCTGTTGGACTAGAACTTCGAGTTCTTCGTCGTCCCGAACTTTCTTTGCTTCATTTGTTACGGTATCTCCGGAGAAGATTGTTTTCTTTGGCGGTGCATAATAAGTCGCGTCTTCATGGATTCCAATCTCATGTACGGAGAATGGTTGCAAGTCACCTTTGATGCCGTTGTTCCCCTCCATCGTAGTATTTGATGCACTTGGTGTAGAGATGATGGTACCATCCTGTTTTCATGTATCCATGGTCGGCCCGGTAGAGCGTTGAACGACGTTTCGAATCAATTATGTGAAATTTTGCGGTTGTCTTTTCTAAGTCACCGGTCTTCATCGATAGCGTTATTGATCCGAGGGCTCTTTCTCCTTTACGGTTAAATCCTCTTAATAACATTTTGTACGCTTCGAGCTCGCGAGCATCAATTTCCAAATATCTTAGCGTTCGAAGACTCATTATATTGATCGATGCTCCTGGATCGACCAATACTGCGGAGAGCGTAAACTTCCCGATTGTAGCCGAAATGCACAACGGTCGGTTGTGATGCTGGCATCCCAAGTAGTAGGTCACTATCCGTGAAGGTAACGCCTCGTTGTTCTTTTAACGAGCAAACCTCATCTAAGGAATCTCCGGCCATTTGAGCTAAGTAAATTTCCGGATCAAGTAAGGCCTTGATCAGAGCTTCTCTCATCTCCTTTGATAAGATGAGAGCATCGTAAATGCTCAGTTTGGCCGGTAGTTTCCTAAGATGGGCTAGTACGTTGTAGTCCACTTTATTTTCATGCGTCTCGGCTTCTTCTAGAATGGGTATTTCATCTGCTGGGGTTGGTTCTTCTTGAACAACCACCTGCTTTCCTTTGTCTTTTGGACCCATTCTTGGAGGTAGAACTTTTCCACTTCTTAAGTTGACTTCGTAATTTCTTCGAATTTAGTGTTGAGTTTGCGGTGTCTCCTCTCGAATCGGAATGACGGGCTCTTCCGGATTATCTTCGAATACGAAGGCTCTAACTCTATCGTATTTGGAGCTCCTCGAAACTCACAGATAGATCCGTTGCTTGTTGAACTCTCGTAGCCTCCTTGATGGATATCTTCTTTGTTATTTTGATTGTCGAGATCGTGTATGATTTGAGAATTGTCGTTGGTATCGAAATCGAGGTCCGGATTGTCGCTAGTTACGTAATCGTTAGAAACAGTCAAAACGTAGCCAACGCCATCACCCTTATCATTATATGATCCCATCGAAGTGAGCAGATAATCATACAAAATCGAGAGGTTCGAGGGATTTCTCCCCGAATCGGAAACAACTATCCTAGGATAAGCGGCCCCTAGTTTAGCCTTAGGAGTCTCGGTCCTCTCTTCTTCGTCAATTTTCTTCTTCTCTTCGATCGCCTCCTGTTGAGGTAGTTCTTCTATCGCAAGTGATAGTACCGGCTAACGGGTCTCGAACTACGAATTGAAGCTCGCACGAAGCGGTTCGGATCGTTGTCTAAAATCTTCTTCGAAGACCTTGTCCGAGCGGTAATCCATCCATCGTCGGTTATATAGGGATCTATCGGAATGATGGGATCGGTTGAGATAACATTGACGGAACCTCCTTTACGGGGTTCCTTCATGTACTCCTTCGGGATTGTTATATTTCCTTTCCGAAGGTTGTCGTTGAGCCAACTTTTAAAGGTAATGCAATCTTCTATCTTGTGCCCAAGCATCCGGTGGTAGGGGCAAAAGTTGGGATCACCTTTCTTGTTGACTTCCTCCGGTCTTTTAGGCTGCGGCGAGTGGAAATCCGGAGTCTTCATCGGACTACGGAACATTTTACTCGTTCGCTTCATTCTTGAACGGATATTCTCTGCTCAGAAGTTCCCTTAATGTACGTTGCGGACGAGACGGTTGTTCATACTGCGGAGACGACTGATAGCTGGACCGGGATTGCTGGTAATTCTGTTGTGGTTGTTGCGGCCGTTCTGGTGGTATTTGCATCGGTTGCTTGCCTTTGTCAACTGCTGCAACGATCCCGGATTTCTTTTCGAAGGTCTTCACCGGCTTCTGCTTGTCCGTCTTGTCGGCGAAACTTAATTGTTTCGCCTCTTCTTGCAAGCTTCCGGCCTTGCTTAACAACTTCTCGAAAGTCTTAATAGTGAATCCTTTGAGGAGAAGTGCTTATCGGGCCGTGAATGCTTTTAAGCAAGATGTTGATTGCATGTTGTTCTTGCGGTTGTGGTTCACACTTCATGCTTAAGTTTCTCCATCGAAGTATGTAATCCACCAAAGTTTCATTCGGCCTTTGTTTCTCTACCACTAAATCACCTATAGTGATGTGGTGCTGAGCTCCGGCGAATCGCTTGATGAAGAGGTTCTCTAGTTCTGAGAACATCTTCACCGAACCATTTAGTAATTCGCATACCGGTCGAAGGCGATTCCCGACGGACTGGCGACGAAGCTGTCGGAAGAGCAATGCATCGCTCCCGCCGGCATTACAACAACTGGCACAAAAGTGTGCAACATGCTGTCGGGGGTTCCCGGTTCCATCGAATGTCTTGAACAGAGGTGGTACGAAGCCTTTCGGGTATTGGACAGCGTCGAATTCTTCTAGGTAAGGTCTACCCGTCCGAATGGATGTCCCGTTCTTCGATTGTGCTAAGGCTTCTCGCACCTGCTGTTCTACCAAGTTCTTGATATCCTTTTCGAGGATCATACTTTGTGTTGTATCCTTTTCAGCTGATCATCCCCATTGACGGATGTAATCTCCTTTCCTCCGTCTACAATGTGAATGACCTGCGGGGTGTCTCTCTATGTGGTTGTACTTGACTGCGGAGAGTGGCCGGAGCTACGGCCATCTCTTCCATCCTTTTCGCCATTTGAGCGATCGTGTCGTCTTTCTCCGAAGTTGCCTTCTCATCAGTTACGGCTCCTCTCTTTCTGCGGCTGCAGGAGCACCTTGCGAAGGCGATGAAGCTTGTGTCTCAACCATGTTGATTTCTGCATATTCGTCGTCCATGAATTCCGATGAATCAATCTCATCTCCGAACTTTTCTTCTCTTTCTTTTGCCAACCGTCGGATATCGGTTCTCAACTTTTCCATGGCATCTTCTAGCGGGGCTTTACGTGTGTCATTGCGGTTGTCGTGCGATAGGCTGCCGGGTCTCCTTTTCACGAGTCCCCTTTATCGCGGTAGCACTTTCTTCGATTCCGGCCTCTCGGCGAGACTTTCTTTCTCGGGGCTGCTCGTTTCGGTCTTAAGCGCCCGATAGTGGGACGCCATACCATCCTTCTAGTAGCGGAAGGTCTAGGACCGGATGGTGCGTCGGCCGAATCTTTGGAAGGCGGTATCCTCCCTAATCTGTAATCCCGAGACTACGACGGGCGCACTAGCCTTCATTCTTTTACTTGGCTTTTACGTCATGACGGCGGGTTCTACTCGGGGCCCGAGACGGGATTTGAGCGGCACCCGCCCTATCCTTCGTAGAATCTCCGATACGGGCGGTTTTCCTTCTTTGCTAACTTTTCTACCAAAGTTTACGGTCGAGCGAAACGGCGTAGTTCTAGTTCTTTTCTTGCGGCTATCGTTGTAATATGCGGGCCGAGGTAATGTGGCGACAATCTTGCGAACATTCTCCTCATCCTCTGCGGTGGAGAGGGGATGGAACACGCTTCCTCCCAAAAGTGGTATGTAGTCGAGCGGCGGTGTATATTCGCAGCAGCGGTGTATATTCCGGCGGTTCGGAATTTCCTCAGGAAAGCAACCTCAGCAGCTCTGGCTTCTCTAGCGATCCTTCTACTTCTGTTTCTTCTTTAGGTCCTTATCAGTGACGGAATCTTTGAACTGGACCCGATTTCGAAAATAGAAGGTCTTACAAGAAGATCCGTACCCTCCACGGTAACAGGTTTACCATAGTTCTGGATTTCTTTCCCCTTTGATTTGGCAGAAGTCGGGGTAGGTGCAGAAACAACTAGACCAGTGGGGGTAGTAAGAACGGTCCTCCTGCGGACGGCGGTACTCCTCCAAGTCGGGATCCTTTGCAGGGGAGGAAACTCTTGGGTCGACCTAAGGTTGAACTCAAGTAGCGGCTCCTCAGCTTCAGATACCTTGTTTGTCAGTGCAAAGAGGGAGACGTCGGTGACCTTGACATTCATGTTTTTAAATCCTTGTCCAAATCGGATGATCCCATTGTCGGGCAGCTCATCCTTATAGACAGCGAAGTCCAGTCCATTGGTGAAGGAGAAAATTAGTTTCGGGGCTTCCATTTCTGCAGGGTAGATTCGGTTGTCGAGTCCCGAGTTATGCTTCTTTTCTTTAGGACGAAAAGAAAGGAATTGAAAAGAGTCCGAACACATTCTTGTTCATGTATTTATAAGAAGGAATCATTTGTTAAAAGAATCACTTATTAGAGGGTTTGTTTATTTAGAACGAAATGTTCAAAGGTGTAGAGAAGGTCGGGAATCCGATTCGAGTTGGAAAGGAAAAGAAAGTCTTAAGCAAGACTTCTCGACTCGAAGGATCATTCCTAAACTAACACCTATTGGGGGTCCACCCCACCTCGAAAATGAGGTAAAAGGATCTCGGAACCTCTTTGTTTAGGGGTGTCTAAACGAGTGGTTCCTAAATCCGAGAGAATGTTGGCTATACTTGTCAAGGTAGAAATGAACATAGTATTCCAACGGAAAGAAGGGTAGTTTGACCCATTAAGGACATGGATATACTACCGATTTTTGAAAGCAGAATTATCTGATTATAATGGAGAGAGGAATTTTCCCCAGCGGAGTTGCCAGAAATTGTCGGCAACTATTTTCAGGTTGCGTGTTTTATTTTGAAAAAGGGGTCGCCTAACAGAAGTTGTCGGCGAATTTAAATTTTAAATTTAATTTAAATATATACATAATTTAGAAAGTAGTATTTGATTTTGAAAATAATTTTAAATTTGAAAATTTTAAGATATGAAATCAAACCGATCTCACATCCTAAATAGTTTATATAAACAAGCACCACACCACAAGCCAGTGTATCTATCCCTAAGGATAGACACACTGCTTGATGGTGGGGATCGATTAAATAAACTAGAAGATTTGTGACATCCGTTTGGTCTGCGAACCAATTTTATAAGCCGACAAATTCCCCTGCTTAATATGAAAGCATTAAACAAGGTTTATATTACCTGGGTTCTTTAAAATTCCCTATAAGGGCAAGCCCCTATAGTTAATTACATCTTAAGTGACGGGAATCACCTAAGAAAACTCTCGATAATAATCAATAATTCCGCTCTCAAGAATTTCAAGGTTTAAGTTCTCAAAGGATTGAAGTTTGGAATTTCAATAGGGAATGGATCAAATTTGGAACATTTTTGTTTTGGGAATCCAAAGGAAGAAAATTAGGAGAAATCACAGCTTCGAAGTGAACTTCGGTAATCTCCCGACTATCCTATTGTTTGGCTTGAATTTAGGAAAGTCCTAATGTTTATTTAAATGTTTTGATCTTGCCAATTTTAATTAATTAGGGCTTATATTTGTATGATAAAATCAAACAAATAGCCTCGAAGATTTGAGGGTTTATTGTCGTACGGACGACTACCTCGGAATCCTAAGACCGGTTAGGGCTTAATTTGCAATGCAAGTGCCTAACGAAGAGGTTGAGGATTTCGTTGCACTAGGCAAACTACCTCGAAATCCTATGGCTTTGTTATTTAATTCTAGGACGGTTTCTTTGAAGTAGACTCGGGTTTTGCGATGACGATGGCCGTGCTACCCACCATGCTCCGAGCTCCTTGTTGTTGCAGAGGTTTAGTTTTAGAAATCATAAATCAGGGGATGAGAAAAGTGTTTTGGTTTAGAGAAAATCTTAATTTCCAGGTGTTTTCAACAAATCTTAAAGTTGATTATAACGACACCGGTTAAGATCCCACGGTTCCATCCTTCCGGCATCATTATTTTTATCGGATTCACTTAGTCCAGATGAATTTGCTAAACTCAACTGAATGAGTTCCACACTTTCATTTAGACCATGGGAAATCCCGTTAGCAACACGTAGGTTACATCATCCGAGGTATTCCCGATCATCCAACGGGACGTTTTAATTTAATTGTAATTGTAGTTTTGTGTTACGTTTGTGATTAAATTTTGAGTTGTTTTATATTTTGAAATGTTGTGGCGGTGAATTTTATCTTGCAATGACTTTTAACTTAGTTTTGGTTTCGAGTTTTAGGGTCTATCCTAAAGGTGTGGGTTTTCATGCAACGAGTTGTTTATCATGCGAGAAAAAGTAAGTGCAATGCGGTTAAATAAATTGCAAGAAGGTAAATTGCAAGAAAGTAGATTGCAATAAAATAAAAGCGTACTCGGAGGGTCTTCCCGTCATCCCAAGTTGCACTTAAAACACAATTAGAATATTTAAGCAAGTTCCTAGATAAAGGCTAAGGGAAGGGTTATGGTTTTACGCCAAATTCCTAATCCTATGGCTGAGTCATCTCCTATGACGTCTAGGTTATTTGTGTTTTGGTTTAAGGACGATTTTCTTCATCGAAGAACAATTAAGTCCAATTGTTCTTATAAATGTCCTATCATATTGAGGAAGTGCTTAAGAAGAATCTTAAACATCTTTTCAATATTGCTAGAATTGTTTTAAGTCGAATGGGTTTAATTATACAAATGAATTAATCGTCAGGAATTCGAGTTTTGTTGTTATCTTACTCAGCGAACTAGGACATTTGAATATCCTATAGGTGAAGTAACATTTCATTTAATATTCTGTTTAGGAGTTATAATAACCAAAGCTTTCGAGGGTAAATTGGTATTCAAATGATTTGATTTAGGTTAATGGGTTTAAATTTGGAATAGTGTTCAAGTTGTTTTATATTTAATTTCTTTCTGTTTTAGGTGATATTATTTAATTCAATTTAATTTAATTTAATTTAATTTAATTGAGTTTTAATTTAATTTAATTCAGTTTAGTTTGATTAAATTAATTTGATTTGATTTAATTTTAATTTAATTTAATTTAATTTAATTTAATTTAATTTAATTTAAGTTATTTAATTTAATTTAATTTGTTTATTTAATTTAATTTAATCTTTAATTTAATTTTTAATTTAATTCAACTTTTAATTTCAATTTAATTTAATTTAATTTAATTTAATTTAATTTACTTAATTTAATTTAATTTTTAGTTTAATTTTATTTTTAATTTAATTGAAATTTTTAAAAGAGTTTAATGATTTAATTTTAGTTTAATGATTAAGTCTTTTAATGTTTTGAATTTGAGTTATTATTTTAATTAAGAATTGAATATTAATGAGATAATTAATTTCGGGATATTTAAATTAAAGAATAAATCTCCTCCTAATAATATCCCTATTTTAATAATTCCAATTTTATTATTCTTCCAAATTTAATCAATTATTTAATTAAAGTTTAATCATTTTAAATTGCTTAATGGGTTTCTACCCTTTAATTATTTAAATTTCAATCATCCAAATCAGATTAGGATCAAATATTTTACTTGTTAATTTTTTATTAAACCTAAAGTTTTAATTAAGGGTTAAAATTTTAATTACCACTTTACCCTTTAAGCTTAATAATTTCATAACTCACTAAATTGAACTCAAATGAACTTGAAATTTTTATGTGACTTCACTCATATGTCAATAAAGATATGAGAGGAGAAAATATGATTTTTCTGTATTTAATTTATTTATATAATTATTTTTGGTAGAAAATAGAGATTTACAGGGAAAATTTAATAACATGACCAAGGGAAAGTTTCTGTCCTTAAGAAAATTAGGGGACATTCCTAATGACTAGAGGACCACTTGGACTAATTTTGGTGATTTTTGAATTATATTATTTTTATTATAATTATTTTAAGTTTTGGAGTGTTAATTAATTTAAAAATAAAATAAATGTTGAAAAATGAATTTTATATTTTTCTAAAATCTCTCTGATATCAAGGAAATCAGAGAATCAAATTTTACAATTTTCTGATTTTTCTATGATTTATTATAATTATTTTAGTGAAAAAGCTAGAAACATATTTTTTAATTTTAAAATTATCCTAGAGCTTTAAAATTTAATATCTCACTAAATAGACCTAAGAAAAATATGGGGTTTATTCCTAAGTGATTAAAATTCAAAATTTGACATTTTGGTCAATTTTATTATTTTTGTGATTTTTATTATTTTTTAATTATTAAAAATATTAAAATAATATTAAAAATCAACTTTTTTAGAAAATTGAAATTTTAATTTTCTTAGATTCCCTAATATCAGAGAGGCTCCAAAACCAATTTGGTAAATGTTTGAAAGATATTTTGAAAGTTATGTATTTTAAAGTTTAAAATGACTAAGTGGCTTAATCAACCCAATTAGTGGGGCTAACCAAGTCCAATTGACCTCAAATTTTTATGGTAGGTTCCTCTGATCCTAAAGGTCAGTGGAGAATTGATTTCAAGTCAATTTGATGTATGGTTAGCTCTAATTAATTAGAGACATATTTTGAGTGTTTAAGCCAATTAGGGTTGTTTTAAATGAACTAACTCAAAACCTATTTTTCCTAAGGTTCTCTATTCTTAAGGAACATCACCAAATTTTCCTAAGATTTATTTCACAACATGCTATTTATTGGAATTAAAATACTCAAAACAGTAACATGAACTTGAAAAATCAATAACTCTTCATAGAGATGGCCTCGACTTTGGAAAATTCGGGGAATGTTTCCAAATTCGGAGGCTTAAAGCCCTATGGTCTCATGCCATGGTGAATTGTATACATGCATGGAGAATTAAAAGTATGCAGAGAGTAAATAAATTATAAAAAATAAAATACTTGATGAAATTAAATGATTTCTTTTCCACATTATTCTCCTCTATTCAACTGAGCGAGAGGGTATTTTTATTTTATTTTTCCGATTTTTCTACACAAAGTTATGAATTTTTGAAGTTTAGGGAATTAAATAAATAGAAAATACCCCTAATTTTCTATTTATCCACGCGGCGTCAACTCATCCTCGGCATCTCCGAACGCACACGCGTCGCGCTCCCATTCGATGCCGCCATCGACTCGGCGCTCGGGCCCCGCGGTTCTTGTACCGTCTCTCCGGTCCGACGCCATCCGAGCCGTCCGTCCGCGCGTGTATTGAATGGACGGCATCCGTTCATCGTCCCCGAGCGTCCTCGCCCGAGAGCCGTCCACACTAAATCCACTAAGATCTCACTCGATACTCGATGGATTTTCATGTTCTTATGCTCTATGGATTCGTCTTGAAGAGACGAACACATCTATACGGTGATCATGCATTGAAATTAAAGCTTTTGAAATGGAGAATCTCCAGAAGCTCGGGATGAAGAATTAGCTCATACCTTTGCTCAGAGAAGTGTGGCTTCGATCTGAGGTTTGTTGCACCTTCGATTGGATCCCGAGCAAGCTCCGGATGAAGTCTCCCGGTGCAGTGAATTGTCTAGATGTGATTTCGACCAAGCCCGATCACAAAGCTTGGAGGCTGGAGCAAGCTGGGTGGTCCGGAGATGGAGCTTTCTTTGGTGGACACCTTCCCTTGGTACGGTGAAGGTGTAGGACCAATCAATTTGAGGATTGGTCCACTTGTGGATAAGTGTCCTGGTTTTGGGTGGAATTTCGACTACGAAATTGAGCTCGCGAGAGAAGAAATGGCGGGGGGATCTCACTTGGGGATCAAGTGCTCTGTGTATGGGGAGGAGTACGGAACAATTTTGGCGGTGTTTCCTTAAGGTTTGTTTTCAGCACCTCTCATGGCCGAGAGGGGTGGTGTTTAAATAGGAGAGGGTGGAGGGCCTCCCGGGGAGAGTTAGGGCTTGGGATCGAGCTGCTCTTGGCAAGAGAAGAATAGCTCCGATGGCCAGCTGGGGATGGGGCGGCTCGGCGGGTGAGAATTCCAAGTTGGGCTCACATGTGAGCTCTCGGCCATGGTGTTTTCCGGCGGCTCGGTGGCTGGCCGGCCGGGCATGGGTCACCCTCGAGGTCGGGTGGGTCGGGGCTGGGACTTGGTGCAAGCAATTGGCAATTGCCATGTGTAAAGAGCTTGGATTGAAATGGAATGGGGGAAGGCCATTTTGGGTTCAAATGAGTCAACCCATGGTTTTGGGCTAGGTTCACCACCCAAGGCCTGGTCTTGGGCTAAAAAAGATCACTTGGGTCAGCCAAGAGAGAATGGTGTGGTCTCCATCCATGATTAGGTGGCTAAGCATGGTTTAGTGTGTGACATGCTTAAGGTAAAAAAGGGTTTAAGGAGGATTAGGAAAGGTGCCCCTCCTTTTGCCATTAATGGCTTGATCACATGTCAAGCCTTCCATGGCTTCATGTGGCTTGTCCATGGCTTGCATGGCTCACCTTTGGCTTGGGAAAAGGTTTGGTCAATTTCATGAAAATGGATTTTAGGAATTTTTGGTAATTTGATGGAAATTTGTATGAAACTTGATTTGGAATAATTTGATGGTGAATTTAGGACTTAGGTAATGGCTTTAATTAAGTGGATGGCAAATGGAGATGTCATGTGGGCTTTAGGGTAGATTTTGGGCTTTTGAATTTGAAGGAAGTGGGCTCTTAGGAAAGTTTAAGGGAAATAGGCTTTTTGATTTTAGGATGGGCATTTGGGTAAAGATTTTGTGAAGAACTTTGTCAAATAAATGTCATAATTGGTTTAGGGATGTTCTATGAAGGGCTTGGAGTCAATTTGGTGTGATTTGTAGTTGAATTGGTTTGAATTTGGGTTTATTTGGTAAGTGGGCCTATATGGGTCCAAGTGGGCCAAGTTGGGCAAATGTTGGGCTAGGGTTGAAATTGATGTAAAATCAATGTTGAGAAATGTTTATGGGAGTGTTTCAAAGAGGTTTTGGCTTTGGTTGGGCTTTGATTTTGGGGTTTGGGCTCATTTGGGTTAGGTTTGGGTTTAGGTCAAAAATGGGCCTTTTAGCTTTGGGTTGAATTTGAGTGGGGTTTGGGTCTAAATTTTGGGCAAATAATGTTAGTGTTTTGTTTGTGGGAATGTTAAGGAAGATTTAGAAAAGGTTTGGGGTTAATTGGAGTTGAATTGGGTGAGTTTGGGTTAGGTTTGGGTCATGGGTCCAAATTGGGCTTTAAGGCCAAAAGTGAAATTGGATCCAAATGTCAATCAAATTGGACTTGGATTTGGTCTAGATTGGTATTGGGGATGTTGCATTGAAGTTTAGAATTGAATTGGACCAAAATTGGGGTCAATTGGGTAGGTTTGGTTTAACATTGGGTTCACTTTGGGTTAAAATGGGCCAAATTGGGGGTTTTGACAAAAGTAGGGTAAATTGACAAAATTGGCCCATGGTGCAGTTGGACAAAATGAAATTGGGGATATTTGGGATTTTCTGGAATTTTCTGGGAATTTTCTGAATTTTTGGATTGTTGGGTCAAGAGGGGTATTTTGGGTATTTGGAGGGTATTGGGAGGTTTTCTTCGAATTTTTGGTATTTTTGGGTATGGATGATCAATTTAAGTGATGTGGAAATGTTTGGGATTGATTTTGGAGAATTTTGGGTAATTTGGAAATTTTTGAGAAATTTGGGTAATTTCGGGGGTTTTGGGTAGGCTAAGCGGGTGTAGGGTCCCGGGGGTCAAAAATTGAAAATTTGGGAAATTGAAGATTGGGTGGATGTAAGTGGAAAAAAGTCATTTTGGTTGAGCCATGAAGCCATATCAAGCCCATATGAGCCATGAAGGGACTCATTTGAGGCATTCACTATGTTGTTCCTAACCCTCTAAGCCAAGGGCTTAGGGGTTAAGGACCATCCATGTGAATCACCTACATGAGTCAGGAGGTCAAGTTAGGTATGGGTGTAGTTTTTAGGAAGTGTGTGAAAGTGTAGTGTATAAGTGTAGTGTGTGTGTAAGTCAGCCCCTCACCAGACCAGGCCACCCAGGGCAGTCCTAAGGCCAAAGAGTCCTATAGGAACTCATCCTTTAAACTTCCACATTTGATTTTAACCCTCTAGGTAATTAGGGGTCTATAGTCGAGTTTGTGGAGTTTGCGGGGAGTTAAGAAGTGGTTTGAATTTCTAAAAGGTGGGTCCCAATTCTAGTCCTCTAAGATAGTCAAAGGAAAAGCCTAAGGCTAGATCCTAAGTACTAAAGAGAAGAAGAGAAGACCTCATCAAAAATGAGATCAACAGATTCGTCATGATAGGGGGAACAAAAGCCCCAAATTTCAAACTATGGTGAAAAGTTTATCCAAATGGAGAATTAAAATACCAAATATTGTATTTAATAAATGAAAAATAGACCATGCATCAAATAAACATCAAAACATTTCCACATCATTCTCCTCTATTTCTGGGCATTATGGTGTTTTTATTTTATTTTTCTGATTTTTCTACACCAAGTTATGATTTTTTTAAGATGGACTGATTTAATAAAGTCAAAAATCCCTATTTTTCTATTTAAACCACGCGGCATTGACTGGATCCTTGGAAGCTTCAAACTCCCTTGTGGTGTACTCCCATTCAACACCTCACTCAAGGGCTAGGCATAGCGCGTTTTATGAACCATGGTTCTGTCCAGCGCAATCAGTGCCCTCCATTGAATACACGCTCGATCAAACGGCTGCAGGTCATTGTCTTCCCTTAGTTCATCTCGAGAGCCGTCCAACTTCTATACTTAAGAACTCGAGCTAGACTCATCTAATCGCATGGGGTTTGATCCTATGGACTCATCTAGGTGAAACGAACCTATTTACATGGCTAATACACCATGAAATACAATATAAATACATGGAGAATTGAAATAGGCTCGGGATAAAGAGTGAGATCAATACCCTTGTCTAAGAGGAGAGGCCTCAATCAGGTAGTTGTACTAGCTTTTATTGGACCCAAAGAACCTCCAGATGGAGCTTTATGTTGTGGAGAAGTGTCTAGTCTTGAATTTGATCAAGGCTGATTTTAGGTGTTGATGAAAGTCTGGTATGGGGGCTCTCTGTGATGGAGCTTTGATGGGGAAGCTTCTTCTTTCACTGTGATGAAGGTGTGGGTGTAATTAATTTGAATTTGGTGCACTATGGAGCTGTGTTGAATAATGTCCTGGTTTAGGCTGGAATTTCAGTGGTCAAATTGGCTCTAGACAGTGGGGAATAGGGCTGGAAGATAGTGGAATTGCCCTTAAGGGATCTCAGAGAAGCTGTGAAAGTAATTTGGCATAGTTCCTTAAGAAGTTTTTTGCACCTCTCTTTGGCCGTGGAGAGCTCTATTTATGGCCATGGCTGCCTTGTGGAGTTTAGGGCTTGGTTATGGATTGGATTAGCTGCTTAGGTGGAGGGCTGAAGAGCTCTAGTAAGCAATCAGAGCTGGACAGCCATGATGGTTGAACTTGAGTTTAAAGGGGAGGAAGTGGCTCTCAATTTGGGCTTCTCCGGCAATTTGGCCTACCAGCTAGGCTAAGGGAGGTGGCCAGTGGTTAGGTAAGCCAGAGGTCAAGCCATCAAGGTGAGGAGGTTAAATGGTTAATGATTCGTTGCAAATCTCCCTTAGTTTTACCCATTAAAAGAAGGGGATCCAAAAATTTTGGGAACCCTTGGTCCATGGCTCCACTAGAGTGAGCTAAGTGGATCTAGCTCAGTCCCTAGGGTCCCAAGGCTAGCTATGGTGAGCTTAGTTTGGTCGCATTTGGTTTGGTTTGGTCATATTGGGTCCTATGCTCAAATTGGGTCACTTGGGTTCAAGTTGGGCTAGGTTGGGTTCAAACTTGTGTTAGGTCTTATTAGTTCTTTAATATGGTGTATATGATTGTCATAAAGTGTTTGGGAGAGGATTGGAGGGGTTATGAATAGGTTTTGGATGTTAATTTGGCTTGATTTAGGTTTTTGGTCAATTTTTGGGTAAGTTGGGTAAGCTTGGGTTTAGGTTGGGCTAGAGTGGGGTCAAGACTCAATTGAAGGTTCAAATTTTTCTATGAGGATGTTATGAAGAGCTCTTGACATAAATTGGTTGTCAATTTTTTGTGAGGGCATTCAATTTGGTGGATTTTGGAAAAGTAGTGAATTTGGGGCAAATTTGGTAACTTTGGATTTGGTTGGACTTAGGCAAGGTTTGGGTTTAAATTAGTGGCAATTGATGATTCAATTCTCTTTAGGGGATGTCATGAAGAGTTTAGAATTAAAATTTTGGGAAAATTTGTTAAAATTAGGTTTAATTTAGGGAGATTTTCGTCATATAGTCAAAATTGGGTCCTTTTGTCATGGGTTGAAATTGGGCTCAAATGTGGATTAAATTGGGCTTAGATTTGGTTTGAGTTAGCATTAAGGGTGTTGGATTAAAGTTTGGATTTGGAATTGAGGAGAATTTAAGTCAATTTGGTTGACATTGGAGGTGATTTGGGCATTTTGGGCCTTTAAGGGCAATTTATGAATTTTGGTTAAATTTGGCTAATTTGGTCAAATTGGGTCAATGTGGTGATTCAAAATTGAAGTTGGGAATATTTAGAGGGTTTTTAGGATTTTTTGGGAATTTTTAGATTTTTTGGAATTCTTAGGCTAGGAGGGGCAGTTTGGTAATTTTGGATATTTTGGGGGTATTTTGGGAATTTTGGTAAATTTGAGGTGCTTTGGGTATTTTAAGTGGTGAGGAGTGTTTTGGGATGATTTTTGTAAGATTTTGGTAGTTTTGGTTGATTTTGGAAATTTTGGGTAAAATTAGAGTTTTAAGGGTAGTTTGGTCATTTGGTTGAGTTTAGGGGTAAAGGGGTCAAATGTTGGGATTTTTTGTAAATTAGGTTTAGGTGAGATTAATAACCCATTTGAGCCATGAACCAAGGGAATTCCCCATTTGGATCCTCCATGTGCTGGTACTAGCCAAACCCTAGCCTAGCGCTAAGAGTTTTGGAAAACCAACCATATGAGTTTCCAAAAGAGTAGGGGATCAAGTATACGTATGTTTGGTTTAGGGTTCTGAGGAAGTGTGTGAGAATGTAATGTGCAAGTGTATATGTGTGAGCCTCACCCAGACCACCCAAGGTAAGTCCTAAGGCTTTACCATCATATAGGTGTTGACCTCACTTTTGGTTGAGGTCTAGTATCTCTTTAGAATAGCTTAGGTTCTAGCCATAGGAGTCTCCTGGTGACTTTCTTAGAGGACTAGTCATGGAACCCTCCCCATAGAAATTCAAAACTCTTCTTGCTTCACTAAGGGTTTTCATATGCTTAAGGCCTAACCTCCACCTTTTGGTAGGAAAAAGGCAAGCATAAGGAATCCTAGGGGAAGTCTCCTATAGGTGGTAAGACCTTAGGATTTTCCCTGAGGGAGGTCTGGAGCTCACCACCCATACACTTCACATTCACAACATATACACACTGCACATCCTAATTTCAACCCTGAACTCTTTGGAAACTCATGTGGATAGCCCAACCCTAAGTCTATGACTAAGTGGTAGGGACCAACACATAAAGGACCAAATGTGAGTGACCCTTGGTCTATAGCTCAATTTAAACCATCTCATGGCATTCATCTCAAACCAACCTCTAAATTTCCAAAATTTCAATTTTTGGCCCCTTGCCCCCAAAATGACCCTAAAGTACCCAAAATACCCAAAATTTCCAAAATCACCCAAATTCACCAAAATTCCCCAAAAATTATTCCAAGATATTCCTTACCACTCAAATTGACCAAAATTACCCAAAAATACCAAAAAATTTCAAATTTCCTAAAATTTCCCAAAAATGACCAAAATACCCCTCTTGGCCCAAAAATCCAAAAATTACAAAAATTCCCAAAAAAATTCCAAAAAATCCTCAAAATCCCCAATTTTATTTTGTTCAACTAAACTATGTGCCAATTTTGCCAAATTAATACACTTTCAATCCAAAATCCCAACTTGGCCCATTTAACCTAAATGTGCCTAAACCAAACCCAATCTTGATCCAATTGACCCCAATTTTCATCAAATTCAATTCCAAACCAAAAATTCAACATCCCCATATCAATCTAGACCAAATTCAAGTCCAATGTGACCCACATTTGAATCTAATTCCACTTGAAATCAAAATCCCCAATTTTGCCTAAATAACCCAAAACTCCTAAAGTGAACCAATGTCAATCAATTCCTCCCAAATTTCAATTCTAAACTCTTTATAACACCTCCTTAAACTGAATTAGATCATCAATTGTCCATAATTTGAGCTCAGGCCTTACCCAAATCCATTTTTGACCAAAACCTCCCCATTTTGACCCAAGCTGAACACATGTTCTAAATTTACCAAATTGACCCCCTAAACCTTGTCAAAACCATTTCATGTCTTCATACAAATTCTTCTAGATAACCATATATACATTATTGCTGCAGACCTCTGGACCCCATTCCCACTCAAACTCAAGATAACTTGACCCGAACCCAACATGGTCCAAAATAATCAAAGATCCAATCCATGCCAAAATTGAACCTCCAAATGAGCTCAAAACCACTTTGTGTCTTCATAAAAAATCTTCATTACAATCATATGAACAATATTTATCAAGGCACTTGGAACCCATTCCCACTCCAACCCAAGTTAAGTTAGCCCAAACCCAAATGAACCTAATTAAACTAATAAGTCAAATCAACCTAAATTAAACCAAAATTAATCAAATTAATCTCATGGCAGCACTAAAATCATTAGATATATATATATATATATATATATATATATATATAATAACAATAAATATAATAAATAAATGAAAAAAAAAAGAAAAATATCTTTCCATGCCTCTCCCCTCACCTCTCCCTCACCTCTCCCTCACCCTACCCGCCACCTCACCCTACCCACCTCACCTCCTCCTTACCCTCACCACACCTCCACCTCATCTCTCCATTACTCCCCCTTTGAGTCCCTAGCCGTAAGCCTCCTCCAAAAATCCCTCTCATAATCTCACTTACACACTCTTACACTCTTACATACTTACTTCACCATTTCATCCCCCAAATTTCTCTACTTGCCGTGAGCCTCTCATCCTCTCCTCCTTCTTCCAAGCAAAAACACATCCACCCAAACCCCTTCCTAGCTGTGAGCTTCAACAAGGCATCCCTCCTTCAAATCCTTCCACCAACTCCTACACTAAGGTAAGTTTCTTCCCCTTCTCTTTTATCTTATGAACATTTAAGCTTCAAAGAAATGTTTCACCCCTCTCATGCTTAGCCTATAACCTACATAGGTTTACAAAAAATTATGTGTTAAACTCTTCCATGCTTAGCCTTAGGGATTTTCTTTTCATGCAAGCTATTTAAAATAGAAAAAAAAATAAAATAAAATAATAAAATCATGTGTAGATTATTTCTTTTACAAATCTTCATTTTATTCATGCATAGGCTTAGGATTTCCTTTTTATGCAAAGATAGGTAATTATTTAGGCTCATTATTTTCACTATTTACAAAAATACAACCTAATCTTTTCACCTAGTTTTTATTACCTTAAAAAAATGAATTTTAAAATTTTTAATACAACATAAAGAAATAAAGATAAGAGAAAAAGAAAATAAACATAAAGAGGAATTAAAAAACAATAATAATAATAATAAAAAGAAGAAAATGAAATAAAAATCTAAAATAATATATAACATACACTATGTAAATAACACATGTGTAAATTAATAATATAAATAAATGTAAATAAACTATATATACTAAATAATATATAAACTAATGTTAAATATATTATATACACTAAATGAATAATGTTTATAACAAAGTAAATAAATAATAAATAACAAATGTAAAAAAAAGAAAAAAACATAAGTGATAAAATAATTGTGAATTTAAATAACCTTACTAAATTTCAATAAAATAACTATAGTAAAATTTTAAATACCTAAAAACATTAAAACTTAAAATATAACTATACTAAATGTAAAATAAAATATAACCATACTAAATTTTAAATAAGAATAACTACACTAACTTTAAAATAATATAACTACTAAAATATAAATAAATGAATAATAATATATATATATATGTAAATTAATAAGTAAGATAAATAATTAAAATAAAGGAAGTAAATAAAAGTGTTTTTTTTTAAATATATACACATGTAAATAATAATTTTAAGAAATAATAACTTAATACAAATGATAATAACTTTAAATAAAGAAAAGAATAATTTAAGAGAGAGAAAATGAAAAGTCTTATAAATAAATAAATAATAATAAAAATGATAATAATATTTAATGTAAATTAAAAACATAAATTAATAATAATAAATCAATAATATTTAAGTAATAAAAATGTACCTATAATTAATTAAAATAAAATAACTTATAAGGGATAATAAAAATAAATAATACATATATATATATAAATTGAAAATAATTTAAATAATATAAATGAATAATGAATTAAATTTAAAAAATTAAATAGTAATTAAATTAAATAAATTAAATTAAATAATAATTAAATTAAATAAATTACATTAAATAATAATTAATTAAGTAAACCAAAAACAATTAAATAAATAATAGTTTAAATTAAATTAAATAAATTAATTAAATAAAATAAATCAAAATTATATTAAATTAAGATAAAGTAAATAAATAAATAATTTAAAATTAAATTAAATTAAGTTAAATAAATTAATGAAAACCGAATATTAAATTATAGTTAAATAATAATTGTAAATAATAATAAATTAAATTAAATTAAATTAATTAAATAAATCAAATTAAATTAAATTAAATTAAATAATAATGTAAATAAAAATTAAATTAAATAAATTAAATAAACAAATTAAATAAATTAAATTGATAATGTAAATAAATATTAAATTAAATTAAACTAAATAAATTAAATTAAATAATAATGTAAATAAATAGTAATTTAAATTAAATTAAATAAAATAAAACAAATTAAATTAAATTTTATTAAATTAAACAATAATAATTTACATTAAATTAAATAAATAAATTAAATTAAATTAATAATAATTGTAAATAATAATTAGTTAAATTAAATTAAAATTAAATTAAATAACAAAATAAAATTAAAAATAATAATTTAAATAAATTAAAGTAAAATAAAATGAATAAATAAAAATCCATTAATTAAATAAAACAAATAAATAACAATTAATTAATTAAATAAAATTAATAACAACTAATTAAATAAATAAATGATAATAAAGTAAATAAATCAGAATGAATTAAATAAGATAATTAAATAAATAATAAAGATAATAATAATTTCAATTACAAATAAAAGATAATAATTTTAAACAACACATAATAAAAATAACAAGAACAAAACACATCAACAATAAATAACAATAATAATATAAAATGATAACACATAACAACATAAACAATTACACACAATACAACAATAACAACATACAACAACAATCACAACCACAATACAATACCAACACGATAACATTCAAACCTATGATAGGCCTCCTGAGGCATGATTTATTTTTCCCTTTATAAAGACCCCTAGGAAATTACAACTTGATGTAGAAAACATGATAGGAATACCCTTATGCTTAGTGAATGTATAGAGTAACCCAAAGTTTACCCGATGTTCACACAACCTTCCCAATTCAAAACAAAACCAAACCAAATCAAAACCAAAACAAAAAAACAAACCAAACCAAATCAAAACCAAAACCAAAAACAAACCAAAACCAAAAACAAACCAAAACCAAAACAAAAACCAAATCAAAACTAAACCCAAAAACAAACCAAACCCCAAACTCTCCATAGCACTCCCATAAGTCCAAATCAAACTACCAATTGCCATCAATCTAAATCCAAACCACACCTAAACCCATCTGCCCCAAGCTACCCCGAACACCTGTGTTCATTAAGCATAAGGGCATAGGTAGGATGAGTTGTTAAGCAACATAATAAGTCTAAATGAGCACCGAGACTTTTCACCAGGTTGTGAGAGGGAAGCATGGAACTGCATCCTTCTCTGACCTTTTGGATACCTCAGAGGTCTATTAAACTTAATATGTCTGCTTAACGAAACCATCCTCAATTAAATTAACAAAGTTCATTGAAACAGAACATAGAAAGTCACATAGACATCATAGGACTTGGTAAAAAATCAGGACATTTACATAGACATCATAGGATTGAGTAACTACTGCTTGTTAGTCCTACTTCTTCCTGTTTTCTGGCATGCTTTAATTTCTGCAAAATTATAAACACATACATGCAATGCAATACTAAAGTTTCAGCTGGGAATGACGAGAAGACCCTGCCAGGTACATCTTTATTTTAATGCAATTTACTTACCTGTACTGCACTTTACGTTTCTTACATGTTAAACAAAATTGTTGCATGAAAACCAAAACCTTTAGGATAGTCCCAAAACTGAAACCCAAAACTAAATTAAAAGTCACAACAAGATAAAATTCACCTCCACAACATTCAAAATATAAAACAACTCAAAATTTAATCACAAACAGAACAAAAAAACTACAATTGTAATTAAATTAAAATGTCTCGTTGGATGATCGGGAATTCCTCGGATGATATAACCCACGTGTTGCTAACGGGATTTCCCACGGTCTAAATGAAAGTGTGGAATTCATTCAGTTGAGTTTAGCAAATTCATTTGGACTAAGTGAATCCGACGAAAATAACGGTGTCGGGATGATGGAACCGTGGGATCTTAATCGGTTCTGTTTAACCAACTTTAAGATTTATTTTAATTAAAACATTAAAAAACACTTGGATTTTAAGATTTCTCTAAACCAAAACACTTCTCTCATCTCTTGATTTTTTCACCTTTCCAAAACTAAACCTCTGCAACAACAAGGAGCTCGAGGCAATACACCGAAGGGCAGCACGACCATCGTCTTCAGCAAAACTTGGATCTATTTCAGCAAAACCTTTCTTAGCATTAAACAACCAAAACCATAGGATTTTGAGGTAGTTTGTCTAGTGCAACATAAATCCTCAACTTTTTGTTAGGCATTTGAATAATCATGTTATGTAAATTAAGCCCTAACCGATCTTAGGACTCCGAGGTAGTCGTTTGGTACGACATAAACCCTCACATCTTCGAAGTTCTTTGTGTGATTATATCATATAAGTATAAGTCCTAATTAATTAAAATTGGCAAGATTGAAACTTAAATAAATTCATTTCCTCAAATTGAAGCCAAATAATAGGATAGTTTGGGAAGTTGCCAAGATTCCTCTTGGATCCTCAGCTTCTCCTACTTCTCTTCCTTTGGACTCCTGAAAATAACTGTTCCAAATTTGATCTAATCCCTCTTGAAATTCTAAAACCAAATCCTTTGAAAACCTTAAACTTTGAAATTCTTGAGAGCAAAACTACTGATCATTATCGAGAGTTTTCTTAAGTGATTCCCGTCACTTAGGATGTAATTAACTATAGGGGCTTGCCCTTATAGGGAACTTTAAGGACCCAGATAATATAAACCCTACTTAATTTCTTTATGTTAAGTAGGGGAACCTGTCGGCTTATAAAATTGGTTCACAAACCAAAAGGATGTCACAAATCTTTTAGTTTATTTAATCTAGCCCCAATCATCAAACAGTGTGTCTATTCTTCGGGATAGATACATAGTTTGTGATGTGATGCTCGTTTATATAAACTATTTGGAGTGTGAGATTAGTTTGATTTCATATCTTAAAATTTTCAAAACTTAAAAATTATTTTCACAAACCGAATGTTATTTTCCAAAAATGCTATATTTATTTAAATTAAGTTTAAAATCTAAAGTTCACCGACAACTTCTGTAGGTGACCCCTTTTTAAAATACAACACAACCCAACCCTAAAAATATACCGAAAATAGGGAACTCCTCTTGAGCTTTCTAATGCTTGATCTCATCCTCCTAAGCAATTGGAGGTTAGACTATAAGCATTTGAAAACTTCAAGTGCAACAAAAAAGTGTCTTGATTTTCTATGGGGTAAGGGTTCTATCACTAGTCTTCTAAGATAGTCACCAGGGAAGTCTTATAGCTAGACCCTAGGCTATTCTAAAGAAAGACTAGACCTCAACGTAAGTGAGGTCAACACATTGGAGAGATAAAAAAATTTGGGGTTTTTGAAGAAAATCTTGAGATAATCCATGGCGAAATGATCTTACTTGTTAGATTTGACTTTGGAGTCTTTACATTGTGATTTTAGGTTTTATTAGGATTTGTCTACAAATTTTCTAGAAAATTTTGATATGGCTCTAAAGATGTTGAAGGGAAAGAGAAATGTTGATTTTGATGAAAACAAATTTGTGAATATCAAAGCACATTATTCTTTCAATTCTACACTTAGAAGCAAAAAGTGTATACGAGATCGAGGATTTGAAAATCTGGGCTGAGTTGTGGAAAAGGTGATTGCTGATTGGAATTGGGAAACTTTTTGTTATTTTTCTGCCAATGTTGTTGCTGATGTAGTCCATAAGCTTTATGCTAACTTGAGGTGGATTGAAGAAGAATATGTGCTGGTTCGAGGAAAAATGGTACAATTTACTCCTGCACGGATCAATGCTTTCTACCAGTTGAGAGATATTCCATTCTGTGAGTACAAATCTTTTGATACTATGGATGTGGCCTTAAATTCATAATTACTTTTCTTATTGATGGATAAGGGGAGTGGAAAACTAAGCAAAGAGTAAAGAAAAATTTTCCTGCTTCCACTCTAAATGTAGCATCTAAAGCTTGGCATTACATTATTTCTGCAAGACTACTTCCCACTTATCATCATAGTGAAGTTTCAAGGGATAGAACTATTCTGAATTTTTGAATTCAAAACATGAGAATTATTGACATTCGTAGAATTATTCATAATAGTATTCAAAATATAGCTATAGGGGAAACCACTGAAGGATTGGGACATCCTGCCTTAATTTACATGTTATGTGTACAATAAAGAGTTGAGGTTGAGATTAGCAAAGAGTTGGTTCATCCTGTAAAGCCCATTAGTAAAGCCAACATTTTCACTTATAAATCTCTTGTAGGATGGAGATCTGGAAGTAAGAGTAGTGAGATTCCCTCTACACCTACTATTTCTGATGTTATGGAGTGGTTGATGATACAACAAGGTGATATTATGAGGCTTCATAGTAGGATTGATGGTTTAGAAGCAAGAATTAACATCAATGATTATCAGAGGAGAAGAGTGAAAAATTCTATAGCTTATAATGATGCTCATATGAGATTCATGAGGGGAGAAGTTGGTATGATATTTCCTACTTGCCCCTACTATATTCCATACCAGCCTAAGGAAGACGGAGCAGAAGAAGGAAGAGAGGATGATTGGTAGTGTAGTATTCTTTATGTTTGAGGTTCTTGTGTTGATTTTCATGTTTGTTATTTGCTTTTGTGTAATAGTTGTGTGTAGTACATGTACTTTTTGCTAATTTAGTTAAATTGTATTGAAGCTTATGTTTGTTTGTTACAGTTGTAGTAAAAATGTAATGGATGTTGTATTAAGTGTTTAAAGTGGTGTTTTAAATTTTATTTACCCTGCAAATCTCTAATACATATGTGAACAATGCTTCTAACTATTTTATGCCTGTAGCTAAATTTTTAATTAATACCTGCATACTCTAGAAGAGTCAAAAGCCTGGGACAAAAAGTTTAGTTTGCTTTTTATTTTTTTCTCTCTTTATAATTTAATATGCACTGAAAAACTTAAGTTTGGGGGAGGAAAAATTAACCTTTATTTGTTCACAATTAAAATGTATTTTTAAAATTATTTTGACATGACAGAAAGTAGTTGAGCTTAACTTTAGTTAACTAAATTTTTTATTTCATTTAAATATCATAGTAGATTTAAATGAAATGTTTTAGTAATGAAGGTTAACTTTATGGGGCTAAGATATTTATTATAAGAGGATTAGACTATAGTTGACGATTTAAAGTAAAGAAAACTGTTTTTTTAAAATGTTAAGAGACTTAAATATTTATGTGAGGAGAAATGATTGTGACTTTATGATGAATCATTTAAAATCTAATGTATATTTATAAAGTAAAGAGGAGTTTCAAGTTCCAACTTTAGAGAGAGGAGAGTGAAGTTCAAAATTATTGATGACTATCTAGATATAGTAATCATCACAAGGAAGGAGAAAAAGAAAAATAAATAAAAGAAAGAAGATTGAAAAGTAATCCCAAAAAGAAAAGAGAAAAGAAAGAAAAAGAAAATTTATGTGAGGAGAAGCTTGAGGAGATGACTAATCAAAATTGGCTTCACTTGAATCAACTTAAGGGAAGAGCTTAGTGACCCGATATAAATATATGCGTACTAAAATTTTCTTCCCCAGCAACGGCGCCAAAAACTTGACCCGAAGTCTTCTGAAGATCAACGTACTAATTATGCTTTCAAAAATATATGTTATAAATAATAATAGCGACTAGTGTATATAAATAGAAATTTATGGAAAATATTTTACACACTAGGGGTTCTACACATGTATAATTATCGTTTCAAGTAATATAGGGCTTTGAAACAAAGACCCCAGTATCGATCCAACGAGGAGAGAGTTATAGATCTTTAAATATTTTTTATTTTAAAGTATTTCTTTTATAATTTTTAATTTACTAGATGCAATAATAAAAACGGGAATAAAATAATTGATGTAAATAACAATAAGAAAGCAACTTTCTCCCTTTCAATTAATCCAAGAGTTTCTAAGATAATGATAATATTCGTGGAGAATATAAATTTATGGTATTGCACCAAATAGAAGCATTCATATTCTTTACCCTTTGATCCAGGTGCAAAGAACATTGGCTAGCCTATAAATCAGGTCCGGATGTATTGTTAGTAGAATGGGTTAATCTAGGCTCACACTACTAGATGTCCAAGGGTGGCTATGGTCGGCCCTACTAGTGACCTTTTCCTTTTCTATAAACCAAATCACAAGAATTTAGTCTGTCACTCTAAAAACTTATCAATTCTACGCCCATTATATAATATCTTCCTATTTATTTGCACTTCACCATGAATAACCGGCACAAGACCCAAGGATTCATGTGATATCTACAAGTTAAGAATTCATCTCCTTCTAGGTCTCAAAACTCTTCAACAGGTTTTAACAATTTAAATGGCTAATTTAAATAGTAAATTAAGAACCGGTATTAATATCATCACAATGTTTTGAAAATATATGATTTTTAATTCTCCGATAAATTTTTGTATTATCTTATTTATCTTTTTCATAATTGAAAGGAGAAAGTAAAGTAACTACTCATAACACATTGAAATTAAATAACAAAACATAATAAATAAACTTTGAATTAAAATAAAAATACTTATCTTAGATGTTTCTCCTACTGAACTTCTGATTCCTACTGACTCCACAGCGTAATGAACTACAGATGCACCCACTCTTTCAAACTCTGAATACAAACTCTAAAATAAACTCACTAATTTATGAAGGTAAGTAAAAAGGTGGCCCTAATATGATCTCTCTAATTCTCTCTCTAGATTGGACTCTAGATAGGGAGGGGTAGATGGGGCGTTTTTCTCTGAAGGAATACCCTCCTATTTATAGGCTTCGAGGGTTGCCTCGAGGCACCTCTTCAAAATGTGTCCACATTCGATGAATCTTCTAGAAGGTGTGTCCGGCGCCTAGGTGCGGGATACCGCGTCCAGTTCTTCGCACCTCTTCACTTTGGATCGCACCTCTTCGCGATTAAAACCGTTTTGAAGCGTCCAATTACATTGTATCACATGTCCTATAAACCAGGAAAAAACTGTCAGTCTTCTAGAAGGTCCAATAACCGCTCACACCGTCAAAATAACTGCCCAATAGTCATCAAAATCTTAACAGTTTTCTGTATCGAGCTGGCGCTTAGGCACCGGACTCTGGCGCCTAAGCGCCAGGCCAATAATTTTGTCAATTTTGCATTTTGGCTCCATTTTTGCTCCTTTTTGCTCTTTTTTGTTCCTTTTTAATATTTTTCTTATTCTTGAACATTTTTGCATCACCTACATCCAAAAACACAAAAATAGCTTTCATTAAAGCATAATATCCTTAAAATTTAATAAAAATCAAGGCATAAAAATAGGTATTTTTTTCTTGGATCACTTAGTTACATTTTTGAATTTATATTTAAAGTATTAGCATCCTTACTAATAGAGTTTTCATGAACTTCTTTTTCATATGATCCTTCAAAGCACCCTTAATGTGACAAATTATGATTATCTTGAAATAATAAGACAATAGAACTCTTAGACTTGATTACTAAATGTTTTTACACCTATAGTTTTGACCTAAGTTATTGAAAATATTTCTAATAATCTTGTTATTATGATTATTTAAATAAAAAATTATAGTAATCTTGAAGTAAAGTTCACAACCAAGATCCATAATTTTATGTATTAAAAGGATTACTTGAGGCAAGTAATAGTTAAGTTTGAGAGATTTTGATAAACAAAAAATATGCTAAATTTTTCATCTATATTTTGTACTTATTTTTGATGATATTGTACTTTAAAGGAAGTTATTTTTCATATTTTTTGCAGGTATGATGATTTTAGGCAATTGGAGCAAGAAGAAGCAAAAAAGAAACGAATTTGGAGCGAAAAAAGGCAAAAACTAGGAATTAAATTTCTTGCGCCGTCGGCTGGCGCTGACAATGAATTTTTCCAGAGAGCCCAAGTAATTAAAACTCGATAGGGCGCCGACAGTGCCCAATTGGGTATAAGCGGCGCCCATTGTCGGTGGAGGCGAAACTTAATGTATTTAGATGACTTTTGGAGGGATTCTTGAAGCATCTCTTGGGTAAATCATCCCTAGACTATTTTAACTTGATTTTGGCGCCAGAATTAAAGAAAGGACTCTAGAGAAGAAGTGGTGTGAATGTTTGAAAAGTGTTTTAGAGTCTACAGTTTGGTGTTAAGTGTTGTTTTGTGAGGGATTCTTCTCAAAAGAGTTGTAGGAGGAGAGGGAAAGTGAGAGATTGCGTCTTCCTTACTATTCCAAGAGAGACTTGTGTGTTATTGTAAAGAGAGAAGGAGATTCAAGGGAACTTGAAGGAATTTGTTCGGGGAAGAAATTGAGATAAATTGAATTTACTTCTTATTGTTTGTATGACGTTCCTTTTACATATATAATCTTTGTTTTGTCGTATCATTTCCATGATTTCTAAATAGAATTCTTCGTCTTTCTCCTTGCAACGATATATGGTGAAGAAATGGTTAGATTGGATGTGCCATATAACTGTTCATGAAATGTGATGATTTTTCACTTCATACTTCATTTACTTTTTTGAACTAACCAATTGAATTGTTAAACAATGTTGTGAAATATACGATTCGAAAGGACTATGCTTTCAACAACAAAAGTGAAGATTACAATCAATTTTCATGAATGAGTGATGTAGTTCAAGAGGGTTGGGTGCAAATAATTAGGGAAATATATTTATTGGGCGTATAATTGGAGATTTTAGGGTAACAGACTAAAATCCATAATTTGGTTCTAGTGTTTGGAAACTAAAGCGAGAGTTAGCCTTCAAGTAAAGGGAAGTGGGAGCTCTGAAGTGAGTGCCAGTATGCTCCCAGCCTAACCATAGATTTAGGGACTAAACCTAGGATTAGCCAATGTTCTTTATAACACTCGAAAGAGGGTAAAGAATTGGTATGCTTCTATTTTGTACAATACAAGATTCTTACTAATCATTATCATTCACTCACCATAATATCATTGTAAAGGGGGAGGACACTTTCTCTAAATTTGAACCTTGCATTATAAAACTTATAGTAGCAGTAGTTAACTTTAATTTGAAGTACGAAAAGTAATTTAGTGATCTTAAAATCACTAGCATCGTTAAACTTTAGCAACTTTAGTTTTTATTGTAAGTGCATTGCTAATTTGAATGTTAGATTATATGATATGCTTAAAGGTTTGCTTTCTCCCTGTATTACTTGAATGATATGTATAGTTGCATATAGATTGGCTGCTTTCTTAATAAACTGATTATATGTTTTGATTGAACTGAAAATACTTTTAAAAATTGATTTGATAGAAGCAGCAGCCTGCTTCAAGGAGCAGCCCAAGCATCTCCACACCAAGCCAAACTCCCTCTACCTCTCCTATTGTTATATAAAGAAGGAATCTGAGAGCACTTAGGGCGCACTGAGCTCCCTAGACAATCCTAGAAACCTCGTGTTCTAACCTGAGAAAAATGTATTGAGAAATTCATACCAATATTATATTAATTTTTGATGAAATTGCACTTTAAAGAAAGGTATTTTTTATGTTTTATTGCAGGTATGAAGATTTATAGGAAATGGAGCAAAAAGATGGAAAAATGAGCAAATCTGGAATGAAAAAGACTAAAAGAGATGAAAATTGAACTAGCCCACCGACGGCGAGGAATAGGCCCCGACGACGTGTTTTTCCCGAGAGCATTTGCATATATTATTAAAGAGCCCGCCGACAGCTAGCCTGAGTAGTTAGCCTACGTTCTAGAAGCCCACCGACGGTGAGAAGGTCGGTTCAAGCAAAATACATTGAATATGGATGCTTTTTGAAGAGGTGCTTAAGCAACCATTGGAAATCTTTCATCCTCTTTAAATAGTGATGACTTTAGGCCAAATGTGTGTCTTTCTGGTGTCTCCTAGGTGTCTTCTTTGTGTCCTTGTTGTGTCATTAATTAGTGTATTTAGTGTGTGAGTGTGTTCTAGAGAGTATATTAGTAATTTTATTTGAGTGTGTTGTACAAGAAGGAAAAGTTAGAGGAACTTCAAGGAGTCTACTTGGGGAGAAAATTTGAGATAAGTTTTGTTTATTATTTTGATACTTTAATTTTATATAAAATCCAAAATTTGTGTTATTCTTCCTATGCATTCTGAGTAGTTTTCTCTGTCTTTCTCCTAGTTTTTGAGATTTTGTGAAACGGAAAATTAAATTAGTAGTGCCTAAAATATTAAATATAAATTGTGATAATCTTTTACTTGAATCTTAATTTACTTTCAATTTGACCAATTGAACTATTAAAATATGTTGATTTTACAACTAATGTAAAGATTACATCCAAAATTCAAGGAAAGCAAAGGCCTTGAAAAGAGGGTGCAAATAAATAGGGAAATATTATTATCAGGCGTAGAATTGGATATTTTTGAGTGACAGACTAAAATCTTCAATTCAATCCTATTGTTTGGGTGCTGAAGTGTAGATGTTAGCACTCAGGCGAGGGGAACGTGGGAGCTTTGAAGTGAGAGCCGGTATCCTCCCAGCCTAGCCACAGATTCAGTAACCAAGCATATGATTAGTCAATATTCTTTATGCCTGGACCAAAGGGTAAAAAATAGGAATACTCATATTTGGCACAATATAATTCTAACTAATTTGACTATCCTTTCACTTAATTCTTTTAAACAAGGGGAAAGATACTTTTCTAAATTGCAATCTTCCATTCAAAAATAGAGCTTAGTATAAGTGTTCTTTATTTCCGTATACTAGATAGTAATTGCATCTGCTAAAAATTAGTTCATAATCTCTAACTTCTCTGTGGGATCGATATCCAGGACTCCATTAGAGCCCTGTATTACTTGAGCGATACGTATACTTGCGTTAATAAAACTTTGTTATTATTGAATATTATTTTTATACTGGTTAAACATTTATATAGTTGTACGCTTTCGCCACCACACCCCCCGGTCATGTTCCCAGCACCAAAAACACTCCCCCTGACTTAGGCAATTGATCCCCACCATCCATAGGCCACCTCCACCATTAAAAAACATTAATTTTTCCATTAAAACCCAGAGCAAATTTCGGTCCCAATATCAACTTATCCAAAACATAAATTTAACCGTTACGCAAACTTCATAAGACTTCCACGAGTCTCCCTCAATCAAAATTGAGGCTTCCTGAGCTCTCTAACCTATCTTAACACCAACCCGAGATACCATTTGTCCTAGCTCGTAGTGAGAACCAATATCAGGTCAAAGTGAAGCAAGGAAAAGCTTGGTGGTGTCAAGGCGTTTGTCCATATCAAGCCCAATCGAAGTCACACCTCTTAGGAAAATGTACGAGTCAAAATCCTTAAATTTAGCTTATGCTTTGGTTTTTTGTGAAAGAATTCGTCTCGATTAGATGAATGTGGAGGAACAAATCCCGAGAGATTTTGTTGACAATCAAGCAAGATCTTAAGGTTAGATCATGGGTGGTTCTCGGTTCTCTATTCCGTGAGGTTAATGAACTGATGCCTTTTATTTCTGTGTATTGAAATGGACAACGGGGATCGAGTTGAACCACCGAACCACGAGGAGGAATACACTAAACTGCGGGCCACCTCAGAGCCCATGTGGAAAGCACATCCAACTAGAGGAAGAAGTGTGGAATTTCGAGGCCGCCGACGTTGACGTGGCTGCAGCATGGTTAAGGGAATAGTTCTTATTTTTTCAAATTATTTAAAAACTAGAAAATTAACTAAACTTCAAAAATTCATAACTTGGTGTAGAAAAATTCCAGAAATAAAATTAAAGTATCTCTAGAGTCAGTTAACGGATGGGAAAATAATGAAAATAACTAAATTATGTTTAAGTATTATTTAATTAAATACTCCAAAGAGTATTTTATTTACTAAAAATTAAATATAACTCCAAAAAATGTGAAAATTTTAGGTATTGTTCCCTCCACCCCATGGAATATTTTTGGTTTTCTTCGAGGTTAGAGGCCTTCCCAAAAGTTGAAATGACCAATTTCCTACCAAATTTATAATTATTTTGAAAAATAATTATAAAAAATTAGAAAATGGAAATTAAAATAAAAATTAGAACAAAAATTTAGGGCAATAAAATTGATCCCTAAAATGATAATATCCACCAATAAACTGTCTAAAATTGAAAATAGGAATTTAGGGGTAAAAATGTAAAATTAAGAATTTACACTTTAGCCCTGTTTGTTAACAAATTTGGTTAAAGACACTAAACAAACCCCAAGGCCCTAGTCTTACGGAATTTACAACATGGTTAACCCTTAAACCAAGAAGTTACCCTTCTAACTTAGGTTAAACTTAATTTGAGCATAAACTTGGCATATGTCTAGTCTGAACCGAAATCAGACTTTATATTCAACTTGGGTTTATTCTTGGGTCAAGCCCATATCATACAAAAAATAGCCTTAGGTCCCTTAGGTTTAGTTCAACTTAGACCTAAATTCTACTTGAATACCCTTTAGATCTAACCCACATTAGACCTAAACCAACCTAAATATTAGGTCTAATCCACATTAGACCTAAACCAGCCTAAAACTTTGGTTTAACCCACATTAGACCTATATCCCAGTCTTATGTCTATCCCACATTAGACCAAAACTAACTTAAACTTTAGGTCTAACCCATATTAGACCTAAATCCCAATCTTAGGTCTAACTCACCCTAGGCCTAAACTAACCTAAACCTTAGATCTAACCCACATTAGACCTAAATCCCAATCTTAGGTTTATACCACATTAGACTTAAAAAACTAAAACCTTATGTCTAACCCACATTGGACATATACCCCAATATTTTGCCTAACCCACATTAGACCTAAACTAACCTAAACCTTGGGTCAAATCCACATTAGACCTAAATGCCAATCTTTTAGGCTTAACTCACACTTGACCTACTCTAACCTAACTCAGATGTAGTCCAATCTTTTAGGTTTAACTCACATTAGCCCTAACCTAAACACTTGTTATAACCTAAATAAGACCTACTCCAATCTTTGTGGTCTAACCCACATTAGACCTAACCTAAAATGTAGGTCTAACCTAACTTAGACCTAGTCCAACTTTTTAGGTCTAACTCACATTAGACCTAACCTAAAACCTAAGTCCAACCAAAATTAAATGTAATCCGACCTTTTAGGTCTAAGTTACACTAAACCTACCATAAACATTAGGTCTAACCTAACTTATTCCTAGTCAGAACTTTTAGGCCTAACTCACATTAGACCAAACTTAAACCCTAGGTTTAACCTATCCTAGACCTAGTCTAACCTTTTAGGTCTTAACCCACACTAGGCCTAACCTCAACCCTAGGTCTAACCTTACTTAGACCCTATACCAAGTCCTTTCAGTCTAACACAAATTAGAATTACTTTAGCTATAATCTTTAGGTCTAACTTAGTTTAGACTTAATTTCAACTTGAACTTCCTCAAGGTCTAGCCTCCTAGGCCTAACCCAATTGAAGCTTATTCTTACTTAAGTTTGAATCAACCTAGACCTAAAACACAACATAAATCTCATTAAGTTTAACTTAACACATACCTAACTTCATCTTGAACTTTCTCTAGTTCTAGCCCATCTTAGACCTAACATAAGTCCAAAACAACCTTGACTTAGTCAAACATAAGTTCTCTTGGGTCTAACCTAACTTAGACCCAACTCAACTGAATCATCAAGTCAAACTGACAAACTTTGGTCAACCTCATTCAAGTAAATCTTTGGGTTAACTGACCTAACTCGAGTTAACCCAGTTTAACTGAATCATCGGGTCAACCCAACCAAACTTAGGTTCACACAATTCAACTTAATATTCAGATCAAACTGACCTAACATGGGTTAAACTAGTTAAATTGAATCATCATGTCAACCTGCCCTAACTCGTGTTAACCCAGTTCAATTGAATCATCAGGTCAACCTGACCTAACTCAAGTTAACCATATTTAACTGAATCATCAGGTCAACCTGACTTAAATCCGTTTCACCAAATTTAATGGAATCACTGGGTCAACCTGAGGAACCCAACTAATCTTGGCTTCACCCAATTCAATTGAATCACTGGGTCAATGTCACATAAATGGAGCTAACTTAATTCAACTGAATCACCGCGTCACCCGACCAAGCTCAGCTTTCAACTGAATCATCAGGTCAACTTGACTTAACTCAGGTTAACCCAATTTAACCAAATCACTTGGTTAACCCAACCTAATTCTAGTTAACCTATCTCAATTCATTCGCCAGGTTAATTCGAACTAACTCTATTTAACCCAATTCAACTGAATTAGTGGGTCAACCTAATCTAACTCGGGTTAACCCACATCAACAAAATCTCTAGGTCAACTGACCAAATTTTGGTTAACCCAAGACAACCTGTTCCTCTGGCCTTGGATCGATTCGACCTGAAACTTAAATTTGAGTTTAACTTAAGTCTCAAATCAAGTTTAATAAAAAATTTATTTAAGTCTAATCCAACTTAGACATAAAAGATAATTCAAGTCTAAAATAACTTAGAGTTAATTCTATTCTGAATTAACTTATACTTGATTTAACTCAAGAGGTTTAACTTGGATCTGTTGAGCTTAACTTGGTTAGGTCCTATGTTACTAAAACATGATTTGACTCGGCCTACCCCGAACCAATATAAACTAAGTAAGACTAGTTTGACCTTGATCAAACTAGGTCAATCTAGGTCAACCCTATTGAACTATGACCAACATAATTAAGTTAATAAATAAGACAAGGAAAAACAACCTAATATAGGTTAACTCGGATTCCCTAAAGACTTATCCTGGATTAGTCCAACATAACTAGAACTAATCTAAAATCGAATTAGACTTAGGTGACTGGAAATTAGGAGGTTTGAATTCTAGTATGATATTAAAAAGCACACTTAGCCTCGAACAAGAGTTATTTAGGCTAAGGTTTCAAACTAATCTAAATGAAATGACATAAAATTCACCCTAATAAACTCTAAGACTTAAACTTGAACTTAAAATGCAACTTGGTTTTAGAAGGTATTTTGGAGGAGGGAACCCATGGCTGCTAACAAAATATCTTTCAATTATTCGTGACTAATTAAATCGCAAATGATCCCGAGACGATGGAACCATGGGATCTTGACTGGGTCATTCCTAAGTGACGAAAAAAATCACAAAACATAAAAATTTAATCAGTTAAGAAGTACTACACAACCTAGATTTTTAACCCCTAAACTCCAAAAAAGAAATTAGAACTTGAACTAAACATAACTTGAGCCTATTTACCTGGGTCTAAAGAGATATCTTCGATGATGTAACCCTTGATTGCGGACATGAATCTTACGGTCTGAGTAGGATCGACCACTTTTCAGACTAAGTAGATCAGAGAACCTAACAGCCCTAGGAAGATGGAGAGGCATGGGCATCTTAATTGGGTTGTCTAAAATGATAAAAAAGACTAACCAAACAAAACAAAATATATTTTAAGATAACTTTGTTTTGCAGAACTCTGAATACGAAATGCATATGTCACCCAAGATTTACTTCGTATGTTATTTGGGTTTACTAACTCTATTTGTTGGGGTGGCCATTCGAGCTACCTAGAGCCTGGATCAGAAGATAAACCTAAACTAAACCATTGAAAACAACATAAAATCATAAAATATTTTAGAATATCTAGGAATTCACTACCCTTAGGAAAGGAATTTGAAACTTCCTTTCAGCGACAATGACATTAAAACTTTTTTAGTACGATTCACAACCTTAATCAAGAGTATTCTTCAGCAAACCCCATATACTTAAGAAGTAATTAATTTATAGGGGCATACCCTTATAGGAAGAAGCAATCCCAACGACAGATAGAACATCATGAATCAACTGTTGTAGGATTGCTTTCTCTAGGTCCTTTTCGCGAGTATGTCCCTGAAGTGTCTTATGCATTTACGCTTCTAAGTTATTTATGATTACTCTACTTCATAAACGCTTCCCCACATGATTCTTTCATTTTTACCCATCATTGTATGCCTAAGCCCTCTAATTCCTTCTGTTTTTAAGATCATCCAGACAATCAGAGAGAGAGAGTTCTTCAGTGGGAAAGGGGGCAACTCCATGACAAGAGCGATAACAACACAACGACATGGCTAGCGAATAGGACACGAAGGATTGGGGCAGCAGGAAGCGACTGTTCAACCATTTGGATTGCTAGAAGGGTTTAGGATAGGGTTTGGAAGGATAGGATCAAGCTAGGATCGGGTTTCAGCTAGGGTTAGGAAGGCTAATGGGTATTTTATCTTGAGTTAGGAAGGCTAGGGTTAGGAAGGCTAATGAGGATTTCAATTAAGGTTAGGAAGGATATTAGGGAGTTTTGATTGGAATTAGGAAGAAGGGAAGAGAGGGTATATCTTTTTACATGGTGAAGAGTTGCTTGTAAATACATCTACACATGGGCACTAAAGAATATACACATAAAATTTCATATGAAAACAAACCACACATAGAAATTATAGTCCTGTGAGTCACATAAAAAGACAAACTACATGAATATCATACACGTAGCAAGAAAACTACACTTGGAAGTGACTCATTAAAAGGTTTATAAGAGAAAATATCATTTGAAAATTACACATGCAAGTGACACATTAAGATTACACAAGGAAATCATTCACATAAAGAAATTTTAATTTTAAGAGAAAATAATGCATGGAAATTGCATATGAAAATTACACATTCAAGTGAACTACACATTAAGATTATTGTTGACCTCACTTTTGTTGAGGCTAGTCTCTCTTATTTAGGAGCCCAGGATCTAGCCATAGGACTTTCGTGTTGACTATCCTAGATGACTAGTGATGGAACCCAACCCCATTAGAAATTCTAAACACTTTCTTACCCTTCTTAGAGTTCCACATGTTTGGTTATAACATGTAACACTTAGTAGGATGGAGCCAAACATAAGTGAGCTCAAGAAGGGATCCCATAGGATTATCTGGTCTTACGGTTGACCCTAGCTGGTGTCACCTTGGTCAGTCTTGCATACACACACATCTCCTTACCTTCACTCACAGCTAAAACCTAAACCAATCACCCTTAACCTAGTTCCTAATATACCTATAGAACAAAATATTTTTGTACACATTTATATACCTTTTTTTTGATGATATTGCACTTTAATGGAAGGTATTTGTGTGTTTTTCTTTAAGGTACAATTAAATGGACTAAATATATCCAAAGGAGTGAATGAAGATCACATTTGGAGAAAAAATAAATGTGTTAAATTGAATTGGGGGGTCTAAGCGCCCAGATCTGGCACCTAAGCGCCAACATACAGAGAAGGTCGTGTCTAAGCATCAGAGGCCCTGCACTTAAGCGTAGGGTAGTTATTTTACAATTTCAAGATAATTTTAGCATATTTTGAATGGGAATTTAAGGTGAACTTTGTTAAAAACAGATGCACCAAAAATATGTTGGATTTTTCATATATATTTTGTACTCAGTTTTGCTGATATTGCACTTTAGAATAAGGCATTATTCATATTTTGCTGTAGATATGATGATTTTAGGCATTTGGAGCAAAACATAGAGAAAAGGAACAAATTTGGTGCAAAAAAGGCAAAATCTAGAAACCTTTATTCTGGCATCAAAGACACCAGGATGGGCGCCAACGATGCCTAATTCTGGAGAGCTTCATAAATTATAGTGCGATGGGTGCCGAAAGCACCTAGAAACAATGCCGACGGCACCCGATGTTAGTGGAGGCCAGATTCAATGTATTTAGATGACTTTTGGAGGGATTCTTGGGGTATCTCTTGAGGAATTCATCCCTAGGCTATTTCAAAGCAAATTTGGTGCCAGACAACAGGAGAAGATTAGTGTGTGAGTGCTTTGTGAGTAGAGAGTTTAGAGTCTAGGGTTTGGTGTGAAAGATGTTTTTTTATAAGGGATTCTTCTCTCAAGAGTTGTACGAGGAGAAGAAAAGTGAGAGATTGCTTCTTCCTTACTATTCTAAGAGGGAATTATGTGTTGTTGTGAAGAGGGAAAGAGATTCAAAGGAACTTAAAAGATTTTCTTGAGGAAGAAATTGAGATAAGTTGTATTTATTTCTTATTGTTTGTATGACTTTGCTTTTATATATAAAATCCTTGTTTTGACTTATCTTCCTCATGAATTCTGAGTAGATTTCTTCATCTTTCTCCTTACAATAATAAATTGTGAAGTGATTATTTAGATTGGATGTGCCAAATGATGTTTTGAAATTGTGATGATTTTTCACTTCTTACTTCATTTACTTTTCGATTTGGCCAATTAAATTGCTAAAATATGTTGTGAAACATAATATATATTCTACAACAAAAACAAAGATTACATTCAATGTCCATAAATGAGTGATGTAGTTCATGGGGGTTTGGGTGCAAATAAATAGGGAACAATGTTTTATTGGGTGTAGAATTGGAGATTTTAGGGTGACAGACTAAAATCTTAAATTTGATCCTAGTGTTTGGAAACTAAAGCATGAGTGAGCATTTAGGCGAAGGGAAGTGGGAGCTTTGGAGTAAGAGCTAGTATCCTCCCAGCCTAACCACAAATTTAGGGTCTAAACCTAGGATTAGCCAATGTTCTTTATAGCACTCAAAAGAGGGTAAAGAATATGTATGCTCTTATTTGGTACAACACAAGATTTCACTAATCTTTATCATTCACTCATCATTATAAGGGGAGGACACTTTCTCCAAATTTGAACCTTTCAATACAAAACTTAGTTTAGTGGTAGTTAGCTTTATTTTGAAGTTTAAAAATTACTTTAGTGATCTTAGAAACATTAGCATCTTTAAACTTTAGTAATATTAGTATTTACTTTACGTGCATTGTAATTTGAATATTGGATTTACGTTCTATGCTTTAAAGATTTGCTTCCTTCATGTGTGATCGATAACAACAACTCCACTAGATCCCTGTATTACTTGAGCAATACACATTCTTGCGTATAGATTGGCTGCTTTCTTATTAGACTTATTATACTTTATGACTGAATTAAAAATACTTATTAAAAACTTATTTGAGACAGCTGTGATCAAGTTTTTGGTGCCGTTGTCGGGGAGGCAATAGTAAATTTAGTAGTAACTAATAATTTTTGTTTCATAATTTGCAATTGTGTATGTTTACTTGCTTTTAAGTGTGCTTACTATAATAGAGTGTGTGTAGTATTGGATCTAAAGATTTAGTATCTTACAATTTTGTGTTAGAACGTACTATAAGAAAAATTCGAAAAAAACAAAAGAATCTAAAAATTTGAACAAAATGGTGAAAAATTTAGATAATCAAAGAAATGAAAATGAACATCAACCTAGACCTTTAAGAGATTATGCTAACCATACATCAGATGAAATTCACTTAAATATTCAAAATCTTGATATAGATGCTAATTCATTTGAGCTTAAACCTGTTATTATCTAAATGGTATAAAATAATCAATTTGGTGGAACACCGATTGAAGATCCTAACTTACATCTTACTGGTTTTATAGAATTGTGTGCTACATTTAAATATAAAAGAATGTGGAATGACGCTGTTAGATTTAGACTTTTTCTTTTGTAATTAAGGGATAAAGCTAAGGCGTGGCTAAATTTGTTAGCACCTGGATCTATCAGAACTTGGGGAGAACTATCACAAAATTTTTTGTCAAAATATTTCCCTCCATTAAAAACTGCTAAGCTTAGAAATGATTTTGCAATTTTTTGTCATTTTGAAGGGGAATTAATATATGAAGCTTGGTAAAGATTTAAAGATCTCCTTAGGAGGTGTCTACATTATGCTTTACCAGATTGGTTAATATTTCAAACATTTTTAAATGAATTAATGGGATCTCTTAGATCGATTATTGATGTTGCTGCTTGTGGATCATTAATGTCAAAACCTTTTGATGAGGCATATTCTTTAATAGAAGAGATGACTACTAATAATTTTCAATAGCCCTCTGAAAAGGTAAATCCAAAAGAGTAGCTAGTATTCAAGATTATGATGCAATTTCTATATTGGCTCCTCAAATTGCTGTTATTTCAACGAAATAGATCAATTCAGAATGAACTATTCTCAAATGCCTTAGGTGTTAGATGAAATTTTATTAGGACAAATAGTAGATTCTCAATCATCTTAAGAGACAATGAATGTTATAAATCACATACCCAACAATCCTTATTCTAATTAATATAATCCTGGTTGGAAAACCCACCCAAACATAAACTGGAATTATAACACTACTACTGTTAATCTGTAGTGGGGGAACAATTCTATGAACCCATTGGGAAATATGAACAACCTGGAAAACACTAACTATAGACCTTCTTATCCACCAGGTTTCAATAGTAACCCGCATTTAATGGAAAATAAATTGTCTATGGAAGAATTGATATTAAACAATGGTAATCAATTACAGAGTCAAGGGAATCAATTACAGAGTTAAGGTAACCAATTAGAGAGTCAGTGAGCTAATATTAAAAACATTGAAATCAATTAGGACATATTGCTACTGCACTTAGTAATAGACCTTCAGGAACTTCCCATAATAATGTTGAAGTTAACCCAAAGAATAAATGCAAGGAATACATTAAGGCTATACAGTTAAGAAGTGGAAAAGAATTAGAATCAAGAGTGCAAAAAGATGCTGAAGTTGAAAAAAAGAAGGTGAAAACTGAAAAAGTTTATGATAGTATATATTCAGATTAAGAATATCTGCTTAAACCGATGAAAATTACTGTAGAAAGACCACCACTTTCGTTTCCTTAAAGACTGAAACAGCAAAAGATAGATAAAAAATTTTAAAAATTCTTAGAAATCCTTAAAAAATTAACAATAAACATTCCTTTCATTGAAGCCTTAGAACAAATGTCTAACTATGTGAAGTTTATGAAGGAAATACTAAATAAGAAAATGAAGTTTACAGATAATGAGACTGTTGCACTCACTGAAAATTATAGCGCAATTATTTAAAAAAAGCTCTATGAAAAACTCAAAGATCCTGGTAGCATCACTATACCTTATGCTATTGAAGAAAAAATTTTTGGAAGAGCCTTATGTGATCTGGGAGCCAGTATTAATCTCATGTCTCTATCAACTTTTAAAAAGTTGGGAATAGGAGAAATTTCACCTAATTCAGTAACTCTTCAGTTAGCTGATGTTTTATTACTTATTCTAATGAAGTTGTAGAAGACATTCGAGTAAAGGTTGATAAATTTATCTTTTATGTGGATTTTATTATTTTAGATATGGAGGAAGATAAATAAATTCCAATCATTTCTGGAAGACCATTCCTTACAACTAGAAGAGCTATTATAGATTTTCAAAAAGGAGACTTAACTATGAGAGTAAATGATCAAGAGGTAACATTTAACATTTCAAAATCAATGAAATATGTTGCAACAAAAAAATATGATTATTGCTTTTGAATAGAAAATTGTGATTATTTAAAAGATGTGCATTTTAAGGAAATGTTTGAAGAAAATAAAGAAGAAGAAGATTTGAGTTGTGAGGATGAAAATTAAATGGATGATAAATATGTTGAGATAGATAATGAAGAACTAGATTATGTTCAGGAAAGATTTGATATGCTGGATATTATAGAAAAAGATAAAAAAACTCTAATTCTATCTATCATAAAATCTCCTGAGCTTGAGATGAAAATACTTTCTAACAATTTAAATTATGTGTTCTTAGGAAAATTATCTACATTACCAGTTATTGTATCCTTGGATTTAAATGATTTATAAATACAGAAATTATTAGATACATTAAAAAGATACAAAAAGTCTTTTGGTTGGACTTTAGCTGATATTAAAGGAATCAGTCCTTCGATCTATATGCATAGGTGTCAGCTGTTTTTTTTAATTTAAATTTTAAGTTTTAATTTAAAGTAGTAAGGTATATGTATTTGAAAATAATATTATAATTTTTAAAAAATAAGACCAGATACCATACAATCTATAAATGAGTACAACACTACAAGTAATGCATCTATCCCAAAGGGTAAACACGTCACTTAAATAGTAGAGCTTGATTAAATAAACTAAAGAATCTATGGTATCTGTTCAGTCTATGAAACTATTTTTTTTGGCCAACAAGTTCCCTTAATTGATAGAGAAGATTAAATAGGGTTTATATTACCTGGGTTCTAAGTTTCCTATAAGGATAAGCTCTTATAGTAAATTACATCTTAAATGATGGGAGTTACTTAAGAAAACTCGCAATTAACATTAGTGGTTCTACTTTCAAGAATTTCAAAGTTTAGGTTTTCAATATTGGTCATTTGAAATTCAAAGGGAATTGGATCAAAATAGGAACAATTTGTTTTGGGAATCCAAATGATTGAGAGGTAGGAGATACCACTGATCCGAGGGAAACCTTGGTGGCTTCTCAACTATCTTATTGTTTGGCTTTATGTTTTAGAAGTGATTCATTTAATATTTTATCCTACCAATTTTATTTATTTAGGGCTTACATCTGTATGCTACTGATCATCCAGATAGTCTGAAAGATTAGAGAATTTATGTCGTAACAAACGACAACCTCAAAAACCTAAACGAGTTAGGGGGTTTATGTTGCACTAGGAAAATCACCTTGAAATCCTATGACTTCTTGTTTTTTTCTAAGGAAGAATTTGTTGTTGTAGATCCACCATGCTGTTGAAGATCGTTGTGTTGCCTACCATGTTTGCTCCGAGCTCGTCGTTGCAGCAGGTTTAGTTTTAGAAGTGTCAAATTGAAGGTATGAGAGAAGTATAATAGTTCAGAGGTCAATTTTGTTAGTGTGTCAATTTTATTGTCTTAAGTTTTGTTAGGGGAAATGTTAAAGTTGATTAAGCGATATCGATTAGGATCCCACGGTTTTCTCATTCCGGCACCTCTATTTTTATTGGATTCTCTTAGTCCAATTGAATTTACTAGACTCAACTTAATGAGTTCCATACTTTCATTTAGACCGTGGAAATCTAGTTAGCAACTGTAGGTTGCCTCCTCCGAGGGATTCCCGATCATCCGATAGAGATGTATTAATTTAGTTGGAATTGTTACTTTATTGTTTTGTTTGTGATTAAATTTTGAGTTGTTTTAATTTTGAATGTTTTGGTGGTGAATTTGATTTTTTCCGATAAAGGTTTTGACATGCAGAATTTGAACATTTAAATAAAGTAGTATGAATTGCAATAATTGTAAACACGTACCTGACATTCTTTAGGTGTACCTGTTAAAGCATTTAACATTCCAAGCAATTATGATAAGCAGAGATTAGGAACCTAATTCATTACTTGGTGGGTCCCTATGATTTTCTTCACCAAAGAACAATGAAAACCAATTGTTTTTCTAAAATAACCCATTAGATTGAGGAAGTGCTTGGAGCATAACCCTGAACATCTTCCTCAAAGCTTTGGGACCACTTAGATTTCATTTGGTTTCATCATATTGTTCAATTGATCACCCATACTCAATTAGAGTTCATAAATAATGTTTTATTTCTTGCTCAATGTTCTTAGATGTTTTGATTATCCCTTGAGTGTAGTAACATTCATTTGATGTTTCATTTATGAGTTATGTGACTGAAAGCCTTTAATGGCAAATCTGAATTATTTGGGGGACTTAGCCATTTAGATTAATAATGGGCTAATAGTGCTTTCAAAATTTTAATAAATGATTTATGTTCTTTCCTAACCCTCATTAATAGAAGTTAAGATCAAACCTGGTTCACTACCTAGCCCTTAAGCTCTTATCTGTACATATTTAATTTTAAGGGAACGTTGATTGAAGTGACATTTGATCTTTTTTAAAGGTGTTATTATCACCAAAACATTGATTAGGGGATTTAGATTAGTGAGTTAAAATCTTCCTAGCTCAACCTTACTTTAGGATCACTAAATTTGATTAACTTCTAAATTTTTATAGTTTAAGAAAATACAATTTTACCCTTAATGTGGAGAAGTGGTGAATTAGTTTCTACCTCTTAGTCCCTTATGTTTCAATCAACTAAAAAGATAAATTAAGATTATTCATTTCCCATTTACCTTTTAGTTGGGCCTAAATATTAATTAAGGCTTAAATCTCATAATTACCAATTTACCCTTTTAGGCTTATTACTTCATAATTCATTAAATATATCTCAAATAACTTTGAAATTTTTATGTTACCCCACTCCTGGGTCAATTAAAATATCATAGGGGAAAAATGTAATTTTCTAGTTTTTAGTTTATTTTTATAATTATTTTAATTCAAAATTGGGTATTTTTAATATTAATTCAATAACTTAGCCAAGGTAAAAGAGTAGTCCTTAAGAAAATTATTGGAAGTTCATCTAGGTCAAAAGACCACCTAACTTAATATTCATAATTTTTTGAGTTTCATCTTAATTATTACAATTATTTTAATACAAAAATCCCATTTTACTTAGAAAATCAAATTTAGTAATCAAATCAATTCATATTGAGCTCAAATTTTTATGGGGGGTTCCCCTGACCATTTGCTTTAGTGTAGTTAAAGTTCTGGGGATTTTTAGATCATATTTTAATTATTTAATTTTTCTTAATTTTGAATGAGTTAATTACATAAAGTGATATTTTTAATTGCTTAAATCCATTTTATATTTTTTCTAAGATCCTCCGACCATAGTGAACCTACTAAAATTATTTTTATAATTTTTTAGTTTATATTTTAATTTTTATAATTATTTTAATCAATAGGTGTGACTTATATTTGAAAATTAGACGTTGTGGTGTTAGGGGTGCTCTCCAACTTTGGAATAATTAAAGAACATCTCTAATCATGTGAGGAATATACCCTCTAAATTTCACATTTTTTTAATAAATATTTAATTATTTAGGATTTAATCAAGTTCTGGAATATTTAATTAATTTAAAAATAAATATAAATAGATATTTTTTAATTTTTAATCCACATTATTCTCCTCTTTTCACTGAACACAAGAGTATTTTTATTTTAATTTTAAGAGTTTTCTACAACAAATTATGTATTTCTAAAATTTATGTATTTATTTAAATAAAAAATATCGAGTTGATTTAATTATGCACGTCAGTACCGCATCGACCTCTCCGTCTATGAAGCCAGCCTGCTATTGCTTCGGACCTTAGCTTGCTTACTTTCACGGCATGGAGTGGAGGAATGGGCTAGCTTTTTGGTTGAGAGATGGAGTTGAGTGGAGGGATGAGAGTTTAGCTTTTTACAGGTTGGAGGGAGAGTAGCTCACAATGGGAAGCGGAGGAATAGTGGGGTGCTCAGTTAGAGAAGAATAGTGAATAATAGAGAGTGCTTTTCGTGAGTGTGCTTATGAGAGGATTGTGGTTAGGAAGAAGAGTGGCATGCTTCACGAATTTTGGAAGAGAAAGTGGGGAGGTGGCAGCTTGGAGAGAGGAGGATGTGTGTGATGTTTTTATTTTTGGTTGGGGGGAGGGAGAGAGAGAGAGAGAGAGAGAGAGAGAGAGAGAGAGAGAGAGAGAGAGGAATCATGAACGAAAACAATAAAAGCTAGCACTTTTTTTTTTGACCTATATATATATATATATATATGCAGCTGGAGAGAGTCTGTCGTTTTGGAGGAGCATCAGATAAGGAAGCAGAATGTCGCACAGGAAATTTGAGCACCCAAGGCACGGATCGCTTGGGTTTCTTCCAAGGAAGCGTTCCAGTCGTCACCGTGGAAAAGTCAAGTCATTCCCAAGGGATGACCCATCAAAACCATGCAAGCTTACAGCTTTCCTTGGTATAAGGCGGGCATGACTCACATTGTTCGTGAGGTGGAGAAACCGGGATCAAAGCTTCATAAGAAAGAAACATGTGAGGCTGTGACGGTCATTAAGACTCCAGCGATGGTCATTGTTGGGGTGGTTGGTTATATCAAGACCCCTCGTGGCCTTCGTTCGCTTAATACTATATGGGCTCAACATCTGAGTGAGGAACTCAGGAGAAGGTTTTGTTGAAATTAAAACTTGATTTTAGTTGTTTTAAAAGTCTAATAAGAGCCTCATCTAGAAGCTTATTCTAGAATGTGTGGTAGGTGTGGTAGGTGTAGAATTATTGTATGGTAGGTGTTGAATTATTGTGTGGTAGGTGGAGAATTATTGTAACCATTGGATTAGAATTATGGTGGCACAATCCTAGCCGTTAATTTAGGAGGTGCCACTAGTATAAATAGGGGTAGAGTCTTTGAGTTTGTATCAAGCAAAGAAAATAAAGTGAAGCTTCTTCCATAAATTTCAAGCCTTTGCCAAATCCCAAAAGCCTCTCCATTCCAACAAAGTGGTATCAGAGCCTAAAGGTTCCTTTATAGAGCAATGGCAAATGGTGGTATGGTTTCCTTCCAAGTCCCGATGCTTAAGGAAAGCATCTACGACAATTGGAGTATCAAGATGAAGGCACTTCTTGGAGCGCATGATGTTTGAGAGGTTGTGGAGAAAGGCTACGATGAGCCAAGCGACGAGTCCGCTCTATCCACAACACAAAAGGAGAGCTTAAGAGACTTGCGAAAGAGAGACAAGAAGGCTCTCTTCCTCATCTATCAAGCTTTAGATGAAGATGGTTTTGAGAAGATCTCGAAGTGCTACTTCGGCCAAGCTAGCATGGAAGAAGCTCGAGGTTTCGTATAAAGGAGAAGAGAAGGTTAAAAAGGTACGACTTCAAACTTTAAGAAGTCAATTTGATATCTTACATATGAAAGAAGGCGAGTTGGTCTCCGATTACTTTTCTAGAGTCATTATAATTTCCAATCAACTAAAAAGAAATGGAGAGAAGTTAGAAGATGTGGCAATCATGGAAAAGATTCTTCGTTCATTAGATTCAAAATTTGATAGTATCACAACTATTATCGAAGAAACCAAGGATTTACAAGCCATGACGATAGAACAACTTCGGGTTCATTGCAAGCCCACGAAGAAAAGAAGAAGATGAATGAAGAGATTGTCGAACAACTTCTCAAAACGAATATTCAACCAACTATGAAGGATGAAAGCTTCAACAATATTAGAAGCCAACATGGAAGAGGTGGTGGACAAGGACGAGGTCATACTAGCAAGCAAGGGTGGGCTTCCAACAATAACTATGAGAAAGGAGAAAGATCTACAAGAGGACATGGTCGAGGGCGCTCAAATTCGAGGTACGATAAATCTCAAATTAAGTGCTATAATTGTAACAAGTTCGGGCATTATGCAAAAGAATGTAGAGCTCCTACGAACAAAGTTTATGAAAGAGTCAACTACATAGAAGAAAAGAGAGAAGAAGATGGCACGCTACAACTAGCATACAAGGATAATGAAAGAGGTGAAAATAGTACATGGTACTCGGACACCGTGCAAGCAACCATATGTGTGGGAGACGAAGCATGTTTGTAGAGCTTGACGAATCGGTAGCAACAATGTGTCTTTTGGAGATGAGTCCAAGATAGAGGTGAAAGACAAATGTAACATTCTCATCCGCCAGAAAAATGGGAAGCATCAATTTATTTCTAATGTTTACTTTGTGCCGAATATGAAGAGCAACATCTTGAGTTTAGGGCAACTATTGGAGAAGGGATATGATATTCACTTGAAAGAAAATACTCTCTTCTTAAAAGACAATATTGGTAACTTGATTGCTAAGGTGCCAATGTCTAAAAATAGAATGTTCTTGCTTAACATTCAAAACGATATTGCCAAATGTCTCAAGACCTGTTATAAAGATGCTTCTTGGCTTTGGCATCTTAGATTTGGGCATCTCAACTTCGGAGGACTCGAATTGCTTTCAAAGAAAGAGATGGTGAGAGGCTTACCTTGCATCAACCACCCTGATCAATTATGTGAAGGATGTTTACTCGGAAAGCACTTCGAAAAAGCTTTCCAGGGAGTCGAAGTTCAAGAGCCCAAAAGCCTCTTGAGCTCATACATACAGATGTGTGCGGTCCAATAAAGCCAAACTCACTCGGTAAGAGCAACTATTTCATTCTCTTCATAGATGATTTCTCACGAAAAACATGGGAGTATTTCTTAAAACAAAAATCAGAGGTTTTTGGAATTTTCAAAAAGTTTAAGGCAGATGTAGAAAAGGAGAGTGGTCTCAAGATCAAAGCTATGCGATCTGATCGAGGAGGAGAATTCACTTCGAAAGAATTTCAAGAATTCCGTGAAGCCGATGGAATACGTCGACTTCTAACCGTTCCAAGATCCCCCCAACAAAATGGAGTAGCGGAAAGGAAGAATAGAACCATCCTTAACATGGCAAGAAGCATGTTAAAAAGCAAGAAATTACCGAAGAAGTTTTGGGCGAAGCGATCGCATGTCTTGTTTATTTGGCTAACCGATCACCAACAAGAAGTGTGTGGGGAAAGACACCACAAGAAGCATGGAGTGGAAGGAAGCCCGGCATCTCACATCTGCGAGTTTTTGGATGCATAGCTCATGTACACATACTCGACGAAAAAAGAAGCAAGCTGGATGATAAGAGCGAGAAGTTCATCTTCATTGGTTACGACACCAACTCGAAAGGCTACAAGCTATACAATCCAAATACGGGAAGTCAATCATCGGCAGAGATGTCATATTCGATGAAGGAGGAGAATGGGATTGGGAATCACATGACGAGGACTACAACTTTTTCCCATACTTGCAAGAAGAAGACGTAGAGCAGCCACAGATCGAACAAACAAGAGAAGAGCCTACTACTCCATAAACAACATTAACTACAAGTACTCAAAGTGACTCATCGTCACCAAATTCAACAGAAAATTCAAGTGAAAGAGTACCACGCTTCAGAAAATTACAAGATCTTTATGAGGTAACTAACAATCATGATAATCTTACTCTTTTTTGTCTCTTTGCCAACTGTGAGCCCATGGATTTCCAAGAAGCCATACAAAGCAAGAAGTGGAAAGATGCAATGGATGAAGAAATCAAGGCAATCGAGAAGAACGACACATGGGAGCTAGCTTCACTTCCAAAAGGGCACAAGGCGATTGGTGTGAAATGGGTGTACAAAGCAAAGAAGAATTCCAAAGGAGAAATTGAAAGATACAAAGCAAGATTGGTGGCAAAAGGCTACAGTCAAAGAGCAGGCATCGACTATGATGAGCAACCACCAGGATATGAAGTCAAAGGACAAGAAGACAAGGTTCTAAAGCTAAAAAAGGCTCTCTACGGGTTGAAGCAAGCACCAAGAGCATGGAATAGTTGAATAGACAAGTATCTGCAAGAGAAGGGCTTCATAAAGTGTCCTTACGAGCATGCTCTTTACATCAAGAATGATGATGGAAATGTCTTGATTGTTTGTTTATATGTTGATGACTTGATCTTCACAGGAAATAATCCAAGCATGTTTGAAAAGTTCAAAGATGCGATGACGAAGGAGTTCGAGATGACAGATATTGGGCTTATGGCATATTATCTTGGCATCGAAGTCAAGCAAACAAAGGATGAAATTTTCATCTCTCAAGAAGGTTATGCAAGGGAGATATTGAAGAAGTTCAAGATGGATAATAGCCAACCTATAAATACCCCTATAGAATGCGGAGTCAAGCTATCAAAGTATGATGAGGGAAAAAGAATCGATCCAACGATTTTCAAGAGTTTGGTTGGAAGTTTGCGCTACTTGACATGCACAAGGCCGGATATTCTTTATCTTCGTTGGACTTATCGGTCGCTACATGGAGACTCCAACTGCTACCCACTCGAAGACCGCTAAAAGAATTATGCGCTATATCGAAAGGTACAATTGATTTTGGCTTACTTTACTCATCATCTAACAATTTCGAAGCTTGAAGGATATAGCGATAGTGATTGGGGCTGGAGACATGGATGATCGAAAGAGCACTACGGGGTTCGTGTTCTTCATAGGAGATACTTGCTTTCACTTGGATGTCAAAGAAACAACCAATTGTCACTCTTTCTACGTGTGAAGCAGAGTACGTGGCTGCAACCTCATGTGTTTGTCATGCAATTTGGCTTCGAAACTTATTAAAAGAGTTAAGTTTACCACAAGAAGAGGCGATCAAAATTTTTGTTGATAACAAGTCTGCAATAGCGCTATCGAAGAATCCGAGTTTTCCATGATAGAAGCAAGCACATTGATACGCGCTATCACTTCATCGGAGAATGCATCGAAAGAAAGGAGATACGAGTGCGAACGTGAAGTCTCAAGATCAAGTTGCTGATATATTTACCAAGCCACTCAAAAGTGAAGACTTTATTAAATTGAGAAGTTTACTTGGAGTCACAAAATTAAGTTTAAGAGGGGGTGTTGAAATTAAAACTTGATTTTAGTTGTTTTAAAAGTCTAATAAGAGCCTCATCTAGAAGCTTATTCTAGAATGTGTGGTAGGTGTGGTAGGTGTAGAATTATTGTATGGTAGGTGTTGAATTATTGTGTGGTAGGTGGAGAATTATTGTAACCATTGGATTAGAATTATGGTGGCACAATCCTAGCCGTTAATTTAGGAGGTGCCACTAGTATAAATAGGGGTAGAGTCTTTGAGTTTGTATCAAGCAAAGAAAATAAAGTGAAGCTTCTTCCATAAATTTCTAGCCTTTGCCAAATCCCAAAAGCCTCTCCATTCCAACAGGTTTTATAAGAACTGGTATAAGTCCAAGAAGAAGGCATTTACCAAATATTCAAAGAAATATGAATCTGAGGATGAAAAGAGAGAGATCCAAGCTCAACTGGAGAAGATGAAAAAACATGCATCAGTTGTCCGTGTATTGGCTCACACTCAGATTAGGAAGATGAAGGGCCTGAAGCAGAAGAAGGCTCACTTAATGGAGATTCAGGTGAATGGTGGAACTATTGCTCAAAAAGTTGACTATGCCTATAGTTTCTTTGAGAAGCAGGTCCCCATTGATGCAGTCTTCCAGAAAGATGAGATGATTGATATTATTGGTGTGACTAAGGGTAAGGGATATGAGGCTATTGTTACTCTTTAGGGTGTGACTCGTCTACCTCGAAAGACTCACAGGGGACTCCGCTAGGTTGCTTGCATCGGTGCAGGGCATCCTGCGCGAGTTTCCTTCACTGTTGCACGTGCTGGTCAGAACGGTTATCACCACCGCACAGAGATGAACAAGAAGGTCTATAAGATTGGAAAAGCTGGAGATGAGTCCCACTCGGCAAGCACCGAATTTGATAGGACTGAAAAAGATATCACTCCCATTGGTGGCTTCCCTCACTATGGTGTGGTGAAAGATGACTATCTTCTGATCAAAGGTTGCTGCATTGTACCGAAGAAGAGAGTCGTCACGCTTCGCCAGTCTCTACTCAAGCATACATCTCGTCTCGCCCTCGAGGAGATCAATCTCAAATTCATTGATACTTCATCCAAGTTTGGCCACGGACGCTTCCAGACCACCCAGGAGAAGCAGAAATTCTATGGAAAGCTTAAGGCTTAAAATAGGAGGTTCTAGTTGTAAGTTTGAAACTCTAAATAACATTTTTTTTTATGAGAGAATTCCTTTTTATTTATGTTGACACTACGTTCAAATTCGATAATGTAACTGACCCTTGTATTTGTTTTGAATTTTTATGGTTTGTGTTAATATATATATATATATATATATATATATATATATATATACATACATATGTATGTATATACATACATATGTACGCATGTATATGTACATACATATGTAGGTATATACATACATATGTATGTATATACATACATATGTATGTATTTATATACATATGTATGTATATATATATATATATATATATATATATATATATATATATGTGTGTGTGTGTGTATATATATATTGGGTAAAGGAGCAACTCATGGCTCCCTACATGTTGATATATAAAAAGAAGTACAAAAAGAAAGGAGAAGGGAGAGGGGATCTCCTTCAAGTTCAAAAAGAAAATATAGAATGACTCCAAGGAGTATATTCTCCACAAAACAACTCCTCATAAATATTAAGAGAACTAGATCATGGATGGTAGACCAAAAAGGCTTGTAAACCAATATATATATATATATATATATATATATATATATATATATATATATATATATATATATAAATTTACACAAAAACAAAATAGAAAAAAGGAAGAACATCCGATGTAAGGAAGATCTAAAGAGTCTCCCCTAATTAGAGACTTTAACAGACCACATGGGGATTTGCACACTTGAATTTGTTATGTAGAAGAGGCAGATTTGGCAAGCCAGTTAACAGGTTGGTTGCCCTCTCTCTGAATGTGGCTCCACTGTACATGTAAATGAAGATTAAGTAATTGGATTTTCCTAATCCAATAAATCAGGAACCAAGGAGGTGGAGATAGACCCTTTAAGATATTAATGAGGTGCACTGCATCACATTCCAATATAATATATTGGTATTGTAGAGCAGTGGCAGTTTAAAGATCCCAATACAGTACTAAGGCTTCAGATTCCAGTGCTGAGGATGAGCTGATAGGGGATTGAAACCAAAGACATTGCCCAAGATGATCACGACAGAATCCACCAATACCTGTAGCCTTAAGGAGGAAACTCCCATTAGTGTTGATCTTCACCCATGGAAAGCGGGCGATAGACCAGTGGATAAGGGAAACCCTACAGCTGGGTTTACTGTGATTATCCTTGGCAATCTTTAACTTATGGAGATAACTACAGCAATTTACTGTAATTTGTCTTGGATAGCTAATAACACAGATGTACTTAGCCCTGTTCCTGGCCATCCAGATAAACCAAAATAGAATCAAAGGTATATGGGACAGCATGTTCTCCTTCCAATCAGTCCAACAATGCAGTAAAGATTTCCAATTAAATAGTAAATGGCTAAGCTGTAGTGAAGCAAGAGTAGATTGCCACACCTCCTGTGATATAGGGCGTTCAAGAAATAAGTGTTGTACAGTTTCTTCATGGGACCTGCATAGCCAACATCTGGAACCCTTTAATTTGAGGATATCATCCACTGGTAAAAAAACTGCTGAAGAGTTTTATTATATATATATTTCCATTAGTATTATTATTATTATTATTATTATTATTATTTGTGTCCTTTTGTGCCATGAGTTATTTAATTTTGTTTGGGGAGAATGGATTTGAAATACTTTTTAGGTAGCCTTTGGTCTTTAACATTGAATTGGATTATCCTTACTTGTCATGAGGATTAGGCTTTATGGGGGCTTGGGTGTTGATGTCTTAATCATGGGGATTTGGGTTTAGCTTAGGTTAGAATGAGTCAAGAGAGGGATTAAGTGCTTTAAGTGGAATCATAAATGAGAGTCCACCTTTTGCCACTTGAGGAGTGGTAACATGACATGGCTCATACGACTTGCATATGGCTTGGAGGTGGCTTCATGGATTGCCTTTGGCTTAGCTTATTTGCATGAGAATGGATTTCAAATAATTGGAGTATTTTATAAAAAAATGTCACGAGACTAAATATAGGTGAAATCAATTACGTATGCCATGATCCAATGTTTGATTTATTTTATGGAATGGATGAGGGGGAGAGGTCATGTGGGTTGAGTTATGTGCTTTTTTTTTAATGAATCAAGACAGATTAATTTGGGCTCGAATTTGGGCTTTTAAAATTAAGGATGAGAGTGTTATTTTTTGGCATGGAATTGGGTTTTTAAATTGGTTCAATTGCGCTTGGATTTGGTTTCAATTAGGATTAGGCATGATGAAGTTTGATTTGGAATTGAAATTGGGTGAGATTTGGGATCAATTTGGTGGAAACTTGGGTTGATTTGGGGATTTGACAATTTAGGGTATAATTTGGATATTGGTCAAAATTGGTCAATTTTGTCAAATTTAGCAAGTTTGGGAAAATTTGGTGATGTAGGGAAGTTTCAAATTTTTTTTTGTGATTTAATTGGGTGAAATTTGTATTTTGCAATTTTGGGTATTTTGCGGGTATTTTGGTAATTTGGCTAATTTTGCTAGGTTTGGGTGCATTTAGGTCAATTGGTGGCTGAAATTGATTTAGGTGAGGTTATGGAATGAATTGGGAGGTTTTTATAGATTTGAGAATTTTGGTTTGAAAATTGGGATTTAGAATGGCATTAGGGTTTAGGGGTATTTTGGTAATTTTAGGGAATTTTTGGTATAAAAGCCCAAAATTTGGATATTTTGGAATTGATCGGGTAAGGTGGTCGTACAAGCCATGAAGCCTTTATCAAAGCCACAAGCTCCATTAGAGAGCACATTTTGGATCCTCTATATGTTGTTCGTAACCATCTTAACAAAGGGCTAAGTGCTTGGGACCATACATATGAGTTTCCAGAAGGAGCCAAGAGATAGGTTAAGTGCAAGTGCTTTAGGGTTTTGGAACAAGTGGGAGATTCAAAGGATTAGGGGTGTGTGTGCATACCTGATTGAGACTGAGCTACTCAGGGTTGCCCGAGGAACTCATCTTTGAGCCTCCACATGTTGGTTTTAACCTTCCAAGTGATTTTGAGGTTTGTAACCATCCATGTAGGATTTCAACAAGAGCAAGGGACTAGTTCAAATTTCTTGGTGGTGAGATCCATCTCTAGTCTATAAAGATAGTTGAGGTGAAACCCTATGGCTAGATCTTATGTACTAAGAGGAAGTTTAGATCACACAAAAAATGAGGTCAACAAATAAACCCTCAATATGTGTGTGGTGCTAAACAAGTACATCGCATGTATTGGCATTGACCGAAGAGGGCAACAAAACCAACACAATCGTCTAAGTGACAGACTTGGAACAAATCACAAAATTTGGGTGAGAATTGTTTCCATTGGGGAGTAACAGGTAAATCTCTAAAACTAAAGATTCCAGAACTCTCGCCAGGGAATAAGAGGGAATATTCAAATTGTAGAATTTCAGGGATGGATTTTAGATTCGTTTTATCTTCTTTAATTTCATAACCATAAATTGATTTTGATTTAAATTTGAATTTTAATTTGATCAGAGTTTTGATTTTGATTGAAGTTTGATCTGGGATGGATTTTGAGATTAGTTTTGAGATTGATTCTGAGATTAATTCTCAGGGAATTTTGGATTTTGATTCTGGATTGAATTTTAGTGTAAATTTTTAGTTTCAATTTGGGATTTCAGTTCTTTTTTTAGAGAATTTTGAATTTGATGAATGTAGAGAATTTGGTGGGAAGGACGTGGAAATTTGTGGTGCAAAGAAGAGAATATGATGCCTTAATCTTTTTAAGGTGGTCTCATATTTATCTCAGAATTCAGAGTAGGGAACCAGATTTTGGGTACCAGCCTCGGGATGAGAAATAAAATTTAGGTATCGACTTCGAAATTCTGAGTTGAGGATTGGAACTTGGGTACCAGCCTCGGGAAAGAGAATCAAAATTTGGGTACTGATGCCGTCGGACTTATATTGCAAGAATTTATGAACTCAAATTGATATATTTATAATGATTTTGTTAAGTCTAAGCATTTAACGCAAGTATACGTATCGTATCAAGTAATACATGGCTCTAATGGAGTCCTGATTATCGATCCCACATGGAATTTTGGAATATATAAGAAAGTGTTCACAATATAGGTAACGTAGCACTAGAACTCGATATTTAATTTGTAGTTAAAGTTTACTGCATACTACCACTATGCAGAAAACAGTAACGATTAACTACACTACAATTACTTCTAATAACTTTATAAATAAAATTAACTAACAGACACACTAAAGTAAGTATTTGAAAGGTTTTCGATATATGAGAAAAGTATCTTTCCTCTTGCAATGAGAATATGATGTGTGGATTGATATGGAACAAATATTTATATTATTGTGCCAAATAAGAGCATAGATGATTCTTCACCCTTAAAAGAGTACCCCCTCTTCTAAGTAAAAAAAGAAAATTGACATATCCTAAGTTTAGTCATTAATTCTAAGGCTAGGCTGGGAGGATACCGGCTCTCACTTTGGAGCTCCCACTCACTCTTCACCTGAAGGCTAACCATTGATATTAGTTACTAATCTTATAACCAATTTGGGGATTTCAGCCTGTCACCCTGAAATCTCCACATTGAAGTCCATAAAAACATATTTTCCTAATCATTTGTACTCAATTCCCATGAACTACACAATTCATCCATATAAATTGAATGGATCTTTCATTATTGGTGTATGACATTAAATCCTTTCAAACTTAATGTTCAACAACATATTTTAACATTTCAATTAGCCAAATCAAAAGTAAATTAAGTTCTAAATGAAAAACCATCACAATCTTTTCATTCCATTAAAAGCACATGAAATCCACATCAATCCATCATCACATCTCTATGCAAGAAGAAAGACAAGGAGACTACTCAGAATTCATGGAGAAGATACAATAAAACATGGATTTTATATATAAAAGAAAAGTCATACAAATCACAAAAGAAAATACAACTTATCTCTTTCTCTTCCCCAATGCAATTCCCTTGAGTTCCTTTGAATCCTCTTCTCTCTTCTTTACAACACTTGATTTTCTCTTTAGAATGAAAAGAAAGAAGCAATCTCTCACTTTACCCCTTCTCCTTCACTCCTTAGAGAAGAATTCCTCTCAAATCCTCACTCTACACACTCTTCTCCTAAACTTTAACACTTAACACTCACTAAAACTACTCTAAAACCACTGAAGAAGCACACCATTTTCGTCCATAAATAGTTACTTAAGATAGGGACGAAATCCCATGAGTTTCCATAGACATCCCTTTAAAAAGTTGCCAAAACTCTTCAAATTTGAACTCAGCCGACTTCGGGCGCCGGCGGCACCAGATAGGGTACCGGCGGCGCTCTACCATGCAATTTAATTCTGGAGGCTCTGGATTTGGGCACTGGCAATGCCTATTCTGGCGCCGGCGGTGCCAGAACACTTTTTCACCCTTTTGCTCCTTTTTGCTCTTTTTGCTCAGGATTCGTTTCTTTTTGCTTCTTCTTACTCCAATTACCTAAAATCATCATACATGCAACAAATCATGAAAAATACTTTTCTTTAAAGAGCAATATCACCAAAAATGGGTAAAATTATATAGCAAAAACCGTATATATTTTTGGTGCATCAGAATCCCCCAAACTTTAACTATTACTTGTCCTCAAGTAATCCTTTTACTACATAAAATATAACTCTTGGCAATGTATTTTTCAACTGTAAGACACTAAAATTTTTCATTCAAATGAATATATTAGTTAGATTTTCAGATAAAAATTTAGTAACTCTGGTTAACACTACAGGTGTAAGAATATTCAGCAATCAAGTCTAGGAGTTCTAGTCTTCTATTTATTTCAAGATGAACAATAATTTGTCATATTAAGAGCGCCTCAAAAGACTATGTGAAAAAGGAGTTCATGCAAACTTTATTTAAATGTAGGCCAGTACTTAAAACATAAATTCAGAAATGAAATCAAGCTCTCCCTTTAATGTGATTCAAGTGAAGCTAATTTTTTATTAGGCATCTTCTCAATCTTCTCCTCATAAACATTTTTTTCTTCTTTCTTTTTTCTTTTCTTTTCTTTTTCTCTTTTTTTTTTCTTTTTGGGATTGTTTTTCAATCCTTATTTTCTTTTCTTTTTTTTATTAAGGATTATTATATCTGGATAGCCCTTTAATTATTTTGAACTTCACTCTCCTCTTTCTTAAGTTCAAACCTGAAACATCTCTTTACTTTATAGTTAAGTGTAAGTTTTATTATTCATCATAAAGTTACAATCTCTTCTTAACACACAAAACTTTAAGTCCCTTAACATTTGAAAAATACAGTTTTCTTTAATTTAAATAGTTGACTACAATCAAATCCTTTCATATCAAATATCACTTCTATAAAATCAACCTTTTTCACTAAAAATTTTCATCCTATCCTTCCATAATATTCAAATGAAATGAAAAGTTTAATTATCTTATAATGAGGTTCAACTGCCAGAAGTTATGCTAATAATTTTCGAAAATATAATAATTGAGAATAAATAAAAGTTAGTATTTTTCTACCCTCCCCCAAACTAAAATTTTTCAATAAATTTGAAACAGTTTAGAGTAGAAGAAAACTAACCTCTCTGTGCTGGGATCTTGAAATCTTCAACAGCTATCTGGTATTAGTCAAAATTTACAACTAGCAGGCATGAAACAATTAGTAGCAGTGATATAACCATTTTTAAATTTTTGCATGGGTAAAGAGAAATTAACATTAAACATCTAAACATCAACAGAACACTACAACATGAAACAAACTATCACAGTACTACACAGTCCAGCTAAAAATTTTAATGTTTCAGTTTAACATAACAATACACCAACAGATTACACAACATATGAAAAATAAATACTACAACGGTACAATACAACTGGGTTACACATCATATGAAAAGTAAATATCCACTACACCACATCAGTACAACACAACACAATAAGAACAACTGAAATAAAAAAAAATAAACAATTTACCAATCTCCATTACCAGGATCAGCAGGGTCATCAACAGGGTCATCAACAGGGTCATCAGCAGGGTCAGGTCTATATGGTGTATAACTGGGGCAAGAAAGAAATATCACATCGAACTCCCCCCTCATAAATCTGACCTGAGCATCATAATAAGCAATATCGAACTCAACTCTCTTCTGCAGATAATCTTCATTCACATCACTCCTCGCCTCAAATACATCCATCCGACCATGGAGTGTATCTACACTAGCACTATGTAGTCTAACTGCTTCATAATATCAGATAAGGTAGGCGGCTCAGAAGTAGATGGAACATCATAACTCGTAGTAGGAATATCAGTACTCCTACGCTCAGCTATGGCTCCTACATGAGACTCATAAGTATGGATAATATTCTTTGTAATTGGTCTCAAAGGTATAGCCACTTCTTCAGAACTACTGAACTCCACTCCAGACTGAACACAGAGGGCATGAACTAAAGCAGGATGTCATAATTCTCCAGTGGTCTCGCCTCTAGAAATCATCTGAATATTCTTGTAAAATATAGTTCCAATATCAATCTTTTTCATCTTATGTATAGAGTACATCAGAATCGCTCTATCTCTAGTAACTTCACTGTGGTGATAAGATGGTAATAGTCTAGCAGAAATGAAATAATGTCACACTTTTGAAGTAACATTCAATGTGGAGGCGGGGAAATTTATCAACTATTTTTTACTTACTTTCCATTCTCCTCGCCCGTCAGTCAGAAAAGCAATAAATTTTCTCATATTCTCCCTCTTAGTGTCAAAGTTTTCATACTCACACATGAATGGTTCCCGAGTCTGGTAGAAAGCATTGATACATTGAGGAGTAAACTCAACCATCTTCCCTCTAACAATTACATACTTAGTCTCAGTCCATGGTACATTCGAATAGAATTCTCTAATCACTCCCATAATAGCATTCGCATTGAAATAACAAAATCACTACCAATTCCACTCTACAATCAATTGTTCTATAGATCCTCCAGGACTATCAAAAGCTCGATCCTGGATACACTTCTTGTAGTAGAGGTAAGAGTAATAGCGAAATTGGGCTTTGATGTTGACGAATCTCTCCTCATCAAAATCCAATTTCCTCTTCCCTTTACTCAACCTTGGAGCCATGTGAATTTCTAAAATTTGCAAGAAAATTCCAATAAATCCCAAATTTAGAATGTAACAAACTTCAAATACTATTATAAAGAAGTAAGAGCAAATTTCATCATGAAAATCTCAAAATCTCTTCAGAACTCCAAAAATTCCACCATAAGCAATGTGAGAGATTTCCATGGTGAACATCCAAAAATTTTAACTTAAAGTGAAGCTCTTACCAAGAGAAGTGTAAATTCGGTGTCGAAAAGCCTTGAAATCTCCTTGAATCCGAGATCTAGCAAACCCTACATCTTCAAAATCACAAAAATGGAGGAGGAAGACGAAGGAAAAGGAAAAATTTGTGGGTCTCAGGGAAAAAAATCGTGAAATCAAGGGTTTTAGGCGTTTTTCTGGGATCGGGAGCCGGTGGTGCTCTATTTAAATAAATTGGCCAAACTCTCTGGATTTGGGTGCCGTTGGTGCCCATTCTGGCGCCGGCGGTGCTAGTCCAAAATATTTTCTGGGTCAAAAATTTTTTTCATATTTTTGATCGTTTCGACGTCCACAAAAATGTTTAACACTTCAATAGGCATTTACATCATCCCATAAGCAATAATTAACAAAGTTCTTCACACAAACAAAACACAACAATCTTATATATATAAAATCCAAGTTACATCATTGGCACCAAATATGTTCATTCAAACCAACTATTCTTAGATATTTAGTGCAGCAAGTACTTTATGATAGGCAAGCACTAAGATCTAAGCACACAATGAAAGTAAACACATCCAAATCCAAGTTCAAAGTAAATACTACACAAACCAAACATGATTAAGCAAAAAAAACTAAACACACAACAAACATAAGTAGAATCCATCAATTACTCCTCATCAGTTTCAGAACTATTCTCTCCTCTAATGTCTCTAATTGATTGCTGATGCACAAACAAGTTATAGAATGGATGAAATGGAAATTCATTAGATGATTCCTTAGCAATGACAACGTTCTTCTTCATCAGATTGATCAAGACCATCTCAATTCGACCAGTGTGATCGAATTGCTCTTTCATTCTCCAATCTATATGATCTAATAAATCAGAAATGTTATTGATTGCATTCATAACGTTCCGTACCTCAGTCTCTAACTATTTGATCCTCTTTAATATCATTCTCGAACCTTTAGGCAAGTAGGGTTGAATTGGTTGTGAAGTCTGTGTTGGTTAATCAGCGAGCAAGTTCATGTCATCTTCATCTCCAACTGTCTGGTAGTCATAGGGATTAGTTGGATCAATAGGCCTCCATGGAAGAAGAACCTTTTCCCAACTTTCATAAGGAACTTGTGACTCACTACATAACAGAAATATGGTGGACGGGTGTCCAAGCCCATATTTAGATCCATGCACAATTAATCTAAGTACTGATTTCACAATGATATTACCAATGTCAACCGGCCTCCTAGTTTGAATATAGAAATTCAAAATGGCGCTTTCCTTGGATACCTTGCTTATCTTCAATGTCGGAAATAACTTTGCCGAAAAAAATTAGTGCCACTTCTTTGATACTGGATTTAAGGATGAAGATGGGAAACTAATGTATCCACTCTCTAACTTCCCATTCTTCATTCTCATCCATCAGATATCGATACACATCATTCATATTATCGCTCATGGCATTGAAATTAGAATAATGGCAAATAGATACGTTCTCTATCATAAAGAGATCGTTAATTCGTGCAGGAGTGAATTGTACAAATCTTCCACGCACAAATACAAACCCTTGATTGATCCCGTGAAGATTTGCATAAAACTCTTTCAAGACGGGAACAACAATGGCAGCGGTAGTGTAGTAAAGAACTTCTCAACGTCTCCCCTTAATAATATCTTTCATTCTAATAGTAGGACTATCCATACCTCAATTAATGAAGCCTCTTTCCTTGATAATCCATATTTTCATCATCACTTTGTTGAACAACGCTGTGCTTCAAAACTTATGAACTTCCTTCGGTTGAAAACGCGAAATCGAGGGGTTTCAATGGGAAAGGAATCCATAAGATTCGAATTGGGATTGGTGGTTTTTGTTTTTCTGGAGTGAAGAAGTCAAAAATGGAGTTTTGGGAGTTATAAGGATGAAGATTCAGCAAAAAACCGCCAAAACTCGCATTTTAAAACTAAAAAATTGTCAAACAGATTTTGAGCACCGGCGGCGCTCAAACAGGCAAGTTCAGTTTGTGGAATGTGATAGGGCGCCAGCGGCGCCAGTGGTCAAAAATTCTCACCGAACTTCGTTTGATCCAAAATATTCCAATATCTCGATTTGATCCATCGTTTATCAAATTTTTAAAGTATTTAGGAGTAATTAGGATTCAAAAATAACTATCTAAGAAGCACAACTACAACAAACAAGTAAACACACAATAAAGATACATATGGGTTGCCTCCCATAAAGTGCTTCCTTTAACGTCGTCAGCCCGACAAACCATTCAGTTAATCGAGATGACTCAGCATTAAAACCTCTTTGAAGTCAGGTTGAAACGCGTCAAAGTAAGGCTTTAATCAATGCCCATTAACCTTGAAAATCTTTCCAGTATCGGGATCTTTAATATCAACAGCTCCAAAAGAATGAACTTTTACAACTGTAAAAGGTCCTAACCATTTAGACGTGAGCTTTCCAGGAAATAACTTCAATCTTATGTTGTATGATAAAACTTTTTGTCTAAATTCCAAATTCTTTTTCATTATCTTCAGATCATGCCATGATTTCCTTTTTTTTTTATAAATCCTATCATTATGATAAGATGCATTTCTAATCTCTTCTAATTCATTCAAATGCATAAATCTTTTCTCTCCAGCATTTTCAAATTAAAATTTAACTCTTTTATCGCCCAGCATGCTTTATGCTCCAATTTAACTGGTAAATGGAAGTCTTACCAAACACTAGTCTATAAGGAGACATTCCAATAGGGGTTTTAAAAGTAGTCTTATAAGCCCATAAAGCAGTATCTAATCGAGCAGACCAATCTAGTTTATGATTATCCACAGTTTTCTCCAAAATTCTTTTAATTTCATGATTAGGCGCTTCTGCTAAACCACTAGTCTGGGGATGATAAGCAGTAGAGATTATATGAATAATATTATATTTCTCAATTAATTTCTTAATTTAATTATTCCTGAAATGGGATCCACCATCAATTATGATCACTCTCGGCATTCCATATCTTGTAAATATATTTTTCTTTAAAAATTTTGAAACACTCCGAGCATCACATCTAGGTAAAGCAATAGCTTCAATCCATTTTGAGACATTATCAACGACAACCAGTATATATAAATTTCTAAATGAAGGAGTAAATGGTCCCAAAAAGTCTAATTCCCATACATTAAAAATTTCAACTTCCAAATTATAATTTAGAAGCATTTCATTTCTTATAGAAATATTACCCACTCTCTGACATCGATCACATAATTTAATATATCTATAAACATCTCTAGAAAGAGTAGGCCAATAAAATCCTAATTGTAGAATTTTAAAAGCAGTTTTATCAACACCAAAATGACCTCCAAATTCATAATCATGACATAATTGAATAATCAAATTAGTTTCTTCTTGTGGCACACATTTCCTAATAATTAGATCCTTATACTGTTTATATAGATAGGGCTCATCCCAAAAATAGAATTTTACATCATATTTAAACTTCTTTTGATGTTGCCTTGTTAAATCAGGCGGTACACTATCGCTTACAATATAGTTTATTATATCAGCACACCAAGGCAAATTACTTCCCATAATAGTATAGAGTTGCTCATTAGAGAAAATTTCAGTAATTTCTTTTTCAAATTTAGATAATTTATCATAGTCTATTCTTGACAGATGATCGGCTATTTAATTGTCAGCTCCTTTCCTATCAACTACCATAAAATCAAGTTCTTGCATAAGTAGTATCCATCTAATTAGTCTAGGTTTCACATCCTTCTTTTGAATTAAATACTTGAGAGCAGAATGGTCTGTATGCACAATACTTTTAGTTCCAATTAAATAAGGTCTAAATTTTTCAAAAGCAAATACTAAACCTAATAAGTCTCTTTCTGTAGTGGTATAATTAATCTGAGGTTCATTAATGGTTTTACTAGTATATTAAATGACTTTGAAAACTTCATCATGCCTCTGCCTCAACGCTACTCCGATCACATAATCACTAGCATCACACATAAGTTCACATGGTTTCTCCCAATCAGGTGAAACAATTATAGGTGCAGTGATTAATTTCTCTTTCAATAATTCAAAAGCACAAAAACATTCATCATTAAAATCAAATTTTCTATCAATTTCTAGAAGTCTGCACAAAGGTTTGGTACTTTTAGAAAAATTTTTAATATATCGCCTATAAAATCCAACGTGTCCTAGGAAACTCCTCACCTCTCTCACAGTAGTGGGTGACGGCAATCTCTCAATCACTCTAATTTTAGCAGGGTCGACCTCCATACCATGTTTAAAAATTTTATGCCCAAGCACAATTCCTCCTGCAACCATAAATTGACATTTCTCCCAGTTCACAACTAGATTTGTTTTCTCACAAAGCTCCAAAACTTTTACTAAGTTTTCCAGGCAAATTTCAAATGAAGTCCCAAATACAGAGAAATCATCCATAAAAACTTCTATTCCATTATCTATCATACTACTGAAGATAGACATCATACATCTCTGAAATGTGTCAGCTGCATTACATAGTCCAAAAGGCATTCTTTGAAAAGCAAATGTTCCATAAGGGCTAGTAAATGTTGTCTTTTCTTGATCCTTAGGAGCAATAGGTATTTAATAGTAACCAGTATATCCATCCAGAAAACAGTAGTACTTGTGTCCAGCAAGTCTATCTAGCATTTGATCGAGAAAAGGAAGAGGAAAGTGATCTTTTCTGGTGGCAACATTTAATTTCCTATAGTCAATACAAATTCACCATCCATTAATTTGTCTGGAAGGTATAATTTCATTACATTCATTCACTTCAACCGTCACTCCTCCCTTTTTCGGTACACAATGTATTAGACTCACCCAAGCACTATCCGAAATAGGATAAATAATTTCAGCATCCAGCCATTTTAAAATCTCTTTCTTAACTTCTTCTTTCATTATAGGATTTAATCTCCTTTTCGGATCAACTCTCGGTTTATGTTCTTCATCTAATAAAATTTTGTGCATACAAATCGAAGGACTAACTCCTTTAATATCTGCCAAAGTCCATTTAAAAGCTTTCTTGTATCTTTTTAAAGTTTCCAACAACTTCTATTCTTGGTATTCGTTTAACTCTGAAGATACAATAACTGGTAAGGTAGATGATTCTCCTAAAAACATATGCTTTAAATGATTAGGGAGAATTTTCATCTCAAGTTCAAGAGGTTTTATGATATATGGAATTAAGCTTTTATCTCTTCCTTCCATAGTGTCTAATACTTCAAATCTCTACTGAACATACTCCAAATCTTCATTCTTCTTACTATCTAAATTTTCTTCATCTTCACTTTCTTCTTCAAACATATTTTTATATTCTTCTTCTTTTTCAATTATATTTTCAAAATGATCATTTCCCAAGTAATCAAATACCTCCATCCTAAAACATTCATTATCTTTTTCCATTGAGGGATACTTCATAGATTTTAAAATATTGAAGGTCACCTCTTGATCATTAACTCTCATAGTGAATTCTCCTTTTTGAACTTCAATTACTGCACTTCCAGTAGCAAGGAATGGTCTTCCCAAAATAATTGGAATTTCTTTATCTTCCTCCATATCAAGTACAATAAAATCCATAGGAAAGATAAATTTATACACTTTCACTAACACATCTTCCACCACTCCTTTTGGATAAGTATTGGAATGATCGACCAACTGAAGAGTCACAGATGTAGGAGAAATTTATCCAATTCCCAACCTTTTGAAATTTGATAAAGGCATAAGATTAATACTAGCTCCCAGATCACATAAAGCTTTTCCGAAAAAAGTTTCACCTATAACACTTGAAATAGTGAAACTACCAGGATCTTTAAGTTTTTCCAGAAGCTTCTTCTGAATAAATGCATTACACTATCCGCTAAGTGCAACAGTTTCATGATCTGCAAACTTTCTTTTCTTTCTTAGAATATCCTTCATAAACTTAGCATAGTGAGGCATCTGTTTTAATGCTTCAACAAAAGGAATATTTCTAGTTAATTTCTTAAGGATCTCCAAAAATTTTCCAAATCTGTTATCCCTATTTTGTTTCTTCAATCTTTGAGAAAATGGAGGTGGTGGTTTTTCAACAGTTATCTTCATTGGCTCAAGAGGATAATCCAAGTCTGGATAAATCTTGTTTGAACCTTTTTCAATTTCCACCTTCTCCTTTTCTATTTCAACTTATTTTTGCACTCTAGTTTCCAATTCTTTTCCACTCCTTAATTGAATAGCCATAAGTTGTTCCTTGTTTTAATCTTTTGGATTGATCTCAACATTACTTGTAAGTGTTCCAGAAGGTCTATTATTAAGTTCAGTGAAAATATGTTCTAATTGATTTTTAATATTTTTCATAGCAACACCTTGAGCTTGTAATTGATTTCCCACATTCAAAATCATTTCTTCAGTTGACAACTTTTTATCTTTAAATTGTGGGTTACTATTAAATCCAGGAGGATAAGATGGTCTAAAATTAATATTTCCTTGATTGTTCGAATTTCCAATTAGATTCATAAAATTGTTAGCCCAGTGCGGGTTAACATTAGCATTACTATTATTCCAATTGAAGTTTGGGTGATTCTTCCAACCAGGATTATAATAATTCGAATAAGGATTGTTAGGTCTATTAATTAATTAAACCTTACCCAAATTAGGTTTAATTAACCTTAAACCAATTAGACTTTACTCTAATTAAGTCTAATTAATCAATTAAACCTTACTTAAATTAGGTTTAGTTAACTTTAAATCAATTAGACTTAATCCTAATTAAGTCTATCACATTAGACTTAATTAAACGATTAAACCTTAACCAATTAAGGGTTAATCAAACCTAAACACTAATTATGTCTAACACATTAGACTTAATTAAACTATTTAACCTTAACCAACTAAGGTTTAATATAGCTTAAACCCTAATTAAGTCCAACACATTAGACTTAATTAAACTATTAAACCTTAACCAACTAAGGTTAAATCAAATCAAATCCCTAATTAAGTCTAACACATTAGACTTAATTAAATTCTTAAACCTCAACTAACTAAGATTTAATTAAACCTATACCCTAATTAGGTCTAACCCATTAAACCTAATAATATCATTAAATATTAACTAATTAAGGTTTAATCATACCTAAACCTAATTAGGTCTAACACATTAGACCTAATTAAATCATTAAACCTTAATTAACTAAGGTTTAATTATACTTAAACTCTAATTAGGTCTAACCCTTTAGACCTAATTAAATCTTTAAACCTTAACTAATTAAGGTTTAATCATACCTAAACCTTAATTAGGTCTAACCCTTTAGACCTAATTAAATATAGAAACCTTAACTAATTAAGGTTTAATCATACCTAAACCTTAGTTAGGTCTAACCCATTAGACCTAATTAAATCATTAAACATTAACTAACTAAGGTTTAATTATACTTAAACCCTAAGTAGGTCTAACCCATTAGACCTAATTAAATCATTAAACCTTAACTAATTAAGGTTTAATTATACCTAAACCTAATTAGGTCTAACCCATTAGACTTAATTAAATCATTACCTTAACTAACTAAGGTTTAATTATACTTAAACTCTAATTAGGTCTAACCTTTTAGACCTAATTAAATCATTAAAACTTAACTAATTAAGGTTTAATCATACCTAAACCCTAATTAGATCTAACCCATTAGACTGATTAAATCTTTAAAACTTAACTAATTAAGGTTTAATCATACCTAAACCTAATTAACCCATTAAACCTAATTAAATCATTAAACCTTAACTAACTAAGGTTTAATCAAATTTAAAACTTCAATTAGGTTTAACCCATTAGACCTAATTCATTTACTAAACCTTAATTAACTAAGGTTTAATCAAATTTATACTCTAATTAAGTCTAACTTATTAGACTTAACAAACATTTAAGCCTTACTTAAATTAGGCTTAAATAACCATAAATTCTAGTTAAGTCAAACTTTGACTAGACTTAGTTAAACCTTAAGTTTTACTTAAATAAGACTTGCATGTTTTTTAATTCTAATTAAGTCTAATCTAATTAAACTTAATTAACCTTTGAGTATTACTTAAATAAGACTTAAACCTTAATTAAGTCTATTTTAATTAGACTTACTTAAACCTAAGGTTCAACCCATATTGCACCTAACTCAATATTTCTAACTTAAGTTCAAACAGACTTGAACTTAAGTTAACTCAATATTAGATCCAATCTACATTGAATATAACTCAACACTTAAGTTCAAACAGACATGAACTTAAGATTAACTCAACACTTCTAACTTAGGTTTGACCTAAATTGAACCTAGGTTAATTTAAACAATAAATTCAACCCACATTGAACTAAAATCAAATTTTTGACTTAAAATTAATTCAAATCATAATTTTTTAATGTAAGTTCAAACTACTTTAATGATCAAACCAAAGATATTAGATTTAAACGACATTGAATCTAATTATCAAAAGATCTTATATAAGTTTAACACATATTATACTTAACATATTTTTAGATTCAAATGACATTGAATCAAAAAATATAAAGTTTGACTCATGTTAAGCTTATCTAAGTCTAACATATTAGACTTAACATCATTTAGATTCAAATGATATCGAATCTAAATTTTTAAATCTAACTTATATATTGGATTTAATTAATTTTAGATTCAAATGACATTGAACCTAAAATTCTAAAATCTAAATTATGTTAGATTCAAAGGAAAATGAATCTAAAAAATATAAATTTTAACTCATGTTAGATTTTATCAAAGTCTAATTCATATTAGACTTAACACTTCTTCTTGATTCAAATGAACTTGAATCTAGAATTCTAAAATTAAACTTATATTAGATTTTATCCGAGTCTAACACAATTAGACTTAACATTTCTTTTAGATTCAAAAGATATCGAATCCAAAATTCTAAAGTCTAACTTATGTTAGATTCTATCTAAGTCTAATTTGAACTTAAGCAAATTCAATAGATCCAAATGACATTGAATCTAGTTTTTAAATGGCTTAATGGCATTAGATCTAAATCTTTAAATTCAAATAACATTAAGTTTAAATTTCTAGATCTAATCAGACATTAAATATGATTTTTCAAATCTAATCAAACTGGATTTTTAGATTGAATCAACAATGAATCTAAATTCCTAAATTTTAGATTCAAATGACTTCGAATCTAAACTTTCAAACTTGAATAAAAAATCTTTAGGTTTAAAAAACATCAAATCTAATAAACTAATCATTAGATTCAAATAACAACAAATCTAAGATTTTGAAATGACATAAAAATTTCAAAAAATCATAAACAACCTAAAATTGGAAAAAGATGTTAAAGCTTAAATGAAACCTTAATGAAAAAACATCATTGAATGGAACTTGAACCCCAGTGTTCTTAGTCTATGAAAATTTCTTGGACAACGCAATCCTGGTTGCTGATGGAAGTCTTCTGGCCCTGGTTTAAACACCTTTCGGACTAAGCATATTAAGGCCCCTGATGACCCTGGGACGACGGAGCCATTGCCATCTTGACTGGGTTATCCAATATAACTGAATAAAATAAAAGATTTAAGTAAAATTAACGTTATTTCTTTTAAATCTAACATTATTTTCCTTTACAACATGAAAATAAGTTTCAATTTATATTTTCTTTTCATGTTATAGCGCGTGTTAACTCTATTTTGCAGGATGATTAAAACGAAATGACGACATTAGTTTTGTTTTAGATTTTCTTTGCATGTTATAGGGTGTGCTAACTCTATTTTGCAGGACGATTAAAATGAAATGAAGACATTAGTTTCATTTTAAATTTTCTTTGCATGTTATAGGGTGTGCTAACTCTGTTTTGCAGGATGACTATAACGAAACGATGACATTAATTTTGTTTTAGATTTCCTTTACATGTTGTAGGGTGTGCTAACTCTGTTTTGTAGGATGAAATTCTGGAGACGGGATAAACAACATTGACAAAACAAAACAAAACAAAACAAAACAAAACAAAATAAACAACATTAAAATAACAAAACCAAGGCAAAATAAAACCAAAACTTTTAGAATAGTCACAAAACCTAATACTTTTTGGATAGCCATCAAACAAATGGCAAAAATGACAAAAAAACAACAAACAACAAATCAAAACAAAACAAAAAAATGACAGAATAAATGAAATTGACAGAATAATTAAAAATGACAAACAACAAAACAAAAATTAAAACTGACAAAATCAAACTTTTAGGGTACTACGACACATTACCCTTAAGATTGAAAATTGATATTTCTTTCATTAAAACCTTTTAGGAAACAAGTGATTAACATTAATCAAAAGTTTTCTTAGACAATCAAAATTGTGTAAGATGTAATTAACTATAGGAGCTTTCTCCTATAAAAGATTTAAAGAACTCGAAATACATATTCCATCTAAATCTCTAGTTACCAAAATCTCATTCTCCTTATATAGAACTTCTAGGATAAGACATTATAGAATCTTCTCTTATAAGGATTATCACCAACATCTCTTTTTCTACTATTTTCTATCAGGCTTGTTTACAAACATCGACACTGAGAAAATCTCCAACACGGCCCCGAACGCCGACAAACATCTACGAACTTAATATCAATATTGTCAAATCCTTGTCCGAAATGAGTGAATGCTCCGTTGGGCAGCTCACTCTTGTTTACGGATGGCCAAGTCCGTAAACACGAGAAGATTTAGAATGTTAGTCCTTTCCTACGCTTCCCTTTGTTACAACAATCTTAGGACGAAGTATGAAATTGTCCAAACTAAATATTATTTATTCGTGATTTAGGATTTTCAAAATTTATCTGGTTTTATTTTGTGTTGAGTTTATTAGGAAGAAGATTTAAAAGTGGAATATAAATAGTTCATTAGAATTAATCAAGTTACCGAAGAAAATATAGTGAATCAGAAATAAAGGACCTAGTACGGAATTGAAAGGGTAGGGCAAACTTCGCATCAATCTCAATTTGATGAACCGCTCCTATTATAACACACCTATTAGGAATCTACCTCGCCTCTTTAGGGAGGTAGGAAGATTCTGTAACCTCTCTATTTAGGGATGTTGAAACAGTGGCTCCAAAATCCAAGAAGAGTTAACTATACCCACTTAAGGCAGAAATGAGCGAGGTATGCCAACAGAAGAATGGTAGCTTGCTCCACTAAGGACATGGACTTACAACAGATTTATGAAAGCAAAACCATCTGAACAAAATGGAGAGAGGAACTAGTGCCCAGCGAAGTTGCTAAAAATTTTTGACTGTTTTTCTTTTAATTTAAATTTTAAGATTTAATTTAAAGTAGTAAGGTGTATATATTTGAGAATAATATTATAATTTTTGAAAAATAGGACAAGATACCATACATTTAATAGTTTGAATTAAATGAGCACAACACCGCAAGTAATGCATCTATCCTAAAGGTTAAACACATCATTTGAATAGTGGAGCTCGATTAAATAAACTAATGAATCTATGGTATCCGTTTGGTCTGCGAAACCATTTTTTTTGCCAACAAGTTTTCTTATTTAATACAAAAGATTAAATACGTTTTATATTAACTGTGTTCTAAAGTTCTCTATAAGGGCAAGCCCCAAGAGTAAATTACATCTGAAATGATGGGAGTCACTTAAGAAAACTCTAGATTAAGATCAGGGATCTACTTTCAAGAATTTCAAAGTTTAGGTTTTCAAGATTGGTCATTGGAAATATAAATGTAATTGGATCAAAATAGGAACATTTTGTTTTAGGAATCCAAAGGAATGAGAAGTAGGAGATGTCATTGATCCGAGGAAAACCCCGGTGACTTCTTAGCTATCCTACTGTTTGGGTTTATGTTTTGAAATAATTCATTTAATGTTTCATCCTATTAATTTTATTTATTTAGAGCTTACATCTGTATGATATTGATCTTTCAGATAGCTTGGAAGATAAGAGGATTTATGTTGTAATAAACGACAAATTCAGAAACCTTAATGAGTTAAGGCTTATATTGCACGATGTGCAAAGGCCTAAAGAGATAAGGTGAGGGTTTACATTGTACTAGGAAAATCACCTCGAAATCCTATGGCTTGTTGTTTATTTCTAAGGAAGAATTTGCTGTTGTAGATCCACCTTGCTGTTGAAGATCGTTGTGTTGCCCACCGTGTTTACTCCAATCTCCCGTTGCAGCAAGTTTAGTATTAGAAGTGACAATTGAAGCGATGAAAGAAGTATCATGGTTCAGAGGTCAAGTTTTCTAGCGTGTCAAATTTACTGTCTTAAGTTTTATTAGGGGCACATAAAGTTGACTAAGCAATACAGGTTAGGATCACATGGTTCCCTCATTTCGGCACCACTATTTTATTCTGATTCACTTACTCTAATTGAGTTTACTAAACTCAACTTAATTAGTTCCAAAATTTCATTTAGACCGTGGGAAGCTCGTTAACAACCTTAGGTTTCCTCCTCTGAGGGATTCCAGATCATCTGATAGAGACGTATTAATTTAGTTGTAATTGTTGTTTTGTTGTTTTGTTTGTGATTTAATTTTGAGTTATTTTATATTTTGATTGTTGTGGTGGTGAATTTGATTTTTGTTTTGTTTTGACATTTTTTTATGGCTATCCTAATGGTTTTGACATGTACGTTTTGAAAATTTAAATAAATTAGTATAAATTGCAATAATTGTAAACGCGTACCTGGCAGTCTTCGGTTGCACCTATTGAAGCATTTAACATTCCAAGTAATTATAATAAGAAGAGATTAGGAACCTACTTCATAACTTGGTGGGTGTCGGCGTATTTTTCGGGTTGGATTATTTAATTTAAGTATATATATATTTTTGAAAATAGTATTTTGATTTAAAAATAACTTTAAGTTTGAAAAGTGAAATCAAACCGATCTCATACTTTAAATGGTTTATATAAACGAGCACCACACCACAAACCGCGTATCTATCCCGAAGGATAGACACACTACTTAATGATGGGGGCTCGATTAAATAAACTAGAAGATTTGTGACATCCGTTTGGTCTGCGAACCAATTTTATTTCCCGACAAATTTCCCCTGCTTAATATGAAAGTATTAAACAGGGTTTATATTACCTGGGTTCTTAAAGTTCCCTATAAGGGCAAGCCCCTATAGTTAATTACATCTTAAGAGACAGGAATCACCTAAGAAAACTCTCGATAATGACCAGTGGTTTTGCTCTCAAGAATTTTAAAGTTTAAGTTTTCAAGGAATTAAATTTTGGAGTTTCAAAAGGGAATGGATCAAATTTGGAACATTTTATTTTAGGAATCCAGAGGAGGAAAGGTAGGAGAGATCATAGATCCGAAGCGGGCTTCTGTAATCTCTCAACTATCCTGTTGTTTGGCTTCATCTTAGGAAAATTCTAATATTTTCTAATATTTCAATCCTGCTGATTTTAATTAATCAGGACTTATATTCGTATGATGAGATCATACAAATTGCCTTGAAGATGTGAGGGTTTGTGTCGCATCGGACGACTACCTCGGAATCCTAAGACCGGTTAGGACTTAATTTGCATGACACGATTATGCAAATGCCTAACGAAAAGTTGAGGATTTATGTTGCACTAAGCAAACCACCTCAAAATCTTATGGCTTGGTTATTCAATATTAGGAAATGTTTTGCTGAAGTAGACTCAGGTTTTGCTGAAGACGATGGTCGTGCTGCCCACTACGCTCTGAGCTCCTTGTTGTCGCAGAGGTTTAGTTTTAGAAGTCATAAATTAGGAGATGAGAGAAGTGTTTTGGTTTAGAGAAAATCTTAAAATCCAAGTGTTTTTAATGTTTTAATTAAAACAAATCTTTAAGTTAATTAAACAGAACCGATTAAGATCCCACGATTCCGTCATCCCGACACCGTTATTTTCATCGAATTCACTTAGTCCAGATGAATCTGCTAAACTCAACTGAATGAGTTCCACACTTTCATTTAGACCGTGGGAAATCCTGTTAGCAACACGTGGGTTACATCATCCGAGGTATTTTCGATCATTCAATGAGACGTTTTAATTTAGTTGTAATTGTAGCTTTGTTGTTCTGTTTGTGATTAAATTTAGAGTTGTCTTATATTTTGGAATGTTGTGGCGGTGATTTTTTTATCTTGTATCGACTTTTAATTTAGTTTTGGTTTCAGTTTAGGGACTATCCTAAAGGTTTTGGTTTTCATGCAACAGTTGTTTATCATGCAAGAAAAGTAAGTGCAATACGATTAAGTAAATTTGCAATGAAGTAAATTGTAATAAAATAAAAGCGTACCTGGAGGGTCTTACTGTCATCCCAAGCTGCACTTAAAACACATGTTGAGGCATTTATATAATTGCGACAAGTACCTAGGTAAAGCTAAGGGAAGGTTCTAGTTGTCTACCAAGATCCTAATCCTGTAACTAGTCATTCCTATGACATCTAGGATTCTGATGTTTCGGCTCAAGGATGATTTTCTTCATCAAAGAATAATTAAGTTCAACTGTTCTTATAAACATCCCATCATATTGAGAAAGTGCTTAGGATGAGTCCTAAACATCTTTTCAATGTTTCTGGGATTGTTTTAAGTCCAAGAGAATTTAATTATACAAGTGAATTAATCATCCAGGAGTTTAAGTTTTGTTCTCTTGCTCAGTGAACTAGGACATTTGAATATCCTATAAGTAAAGTAACACTTCATTTGATATTCCATTTAGGAGTTATAGCAGTGAAAGCTCTAAGGGCAAATTAATACTTTAATGATTCTTAAGGTTTGAATTAATGATTTAATTTTAATTTGATTATGAAAAACTAATTAATGATTTTAAGTTTGGAATAGTGTTCAAGTTATTTTAAATTTAATTTGGATTCTTTATGTCTTAAATGATGCTATATTTAATTTACTTTGATTTAATTTAATTTAATTTAATTTAATTTAATTTAGCTTTAATTTTAATTTAATTTAATTTAATTTAATTTAATTTAATTTTAATTTTAATTTTAATTTAATTTAATTTCATTTCATTTCATTTTATTTAACTTAATTTAATTTAACTTAATTTAATTTAATTTTAATTTAATTTAATTTTAATTTAAAAATGATTTAATTTAAGTGTTAAAATACTAATTTGATTTAAATTAATTTAAATGTTTTAATTTTAATTTAATTTAATTATTAAGTCTTTTAATCTTTTGGATCTTAAGTTTGGATTATTATTTTAATTAAGAATTTAGTATTATTGAAATGATTAATTAGGATCAAATATTTTACCCACCCCTTTTCATTAGCCTAAAATTTTAATTAGGGGTTAAACTTTTAATTACCATTTTGCCCTTCAAGCTTAATAATTCCATAACTCACTAAATTGAGCTCAAATAAATGTGAAACTTTTATGTGACTTCACTCACATGTCAATTAAGACATTAGAGGAGAAAATATGATTTTTCTGTATTTAATTTATTTATGTAATTATTTTTAATGGAAAATAGGGGTTTTCAAGGAAAATTCAATAACATGACCAAAGAAATGTTTCTATTCTTGAGAAAATTATGGAATGTTCTTAATGACTAGAGGACCATTTGGACCAATTTGGGTGATTTTTTGAATTTTATTTTATTTATTAGAATTATTTTGAGTTTTGGAGTATTAATTAATTTAAAAATAAAATAAAGGTTGAAAAATAGATTTTATAATTTTCAAAAATCTCTCTGATATCAGGGAAACTAGAGAAGCATTTTTTTATAATTTTCTGATTTTTCTTTGATTTATCAGAATTCCTTTGGTGAAAAGGTTGAAAAATATATTTTTTTAATATTAAAAATTACATTAAGCCTTTAAAATTCAATATCTTATCCTAGGGACTTAGGAAAAATATTTGGTTTGTTTCTAAGTGATTAGGAGTTAAAGTATGATATTTTAGTGATTTTTAATATTTTTATGATTTTTATTATTTTTTAATTATTCAAAATATTAAAATAAGCTTAAAAATAAACTTTTTTAGAAAATTGCAATTTTAATTTTATTAAATTCCCCTGATATCAGAGAAGCTCTAAAACCATTTTTGTGAATTTTTGAAAAGTATTTTGTGAGTTATGAATTTTTAAAGTTTGATTTTATTCGTGGGGCTTAATTAACCCATTTGGTGGGACTAGACATTTCCAATTAATCTAAAATTTTTATGTGATGTTCCTTTGATCCTAAAGATTAGTGGAGAATTGTTTTTAAGTCAATTTGATGTGTGGTTAACCCTAATTAATTCAAATTCAATTTTGGGGGTTTAGGCCAATTAGGGTTATCCCAAGTGAATTAACTCAAAACCTATTTTTCCTAGGTTCCTCTGGTCCTAAGGAACATCACCAAATTTTCCTAGAATTTATTTCACAACAAGCTAATTATTGGAATTAAAATTCCTAAAACAGTGATATGAACTTGAAAAATCAAGAACTTCTCATAGGATGGCCCTCTGACTTTGGAAAATTCAGGGAATGTTCCCAAATTCAGAGGCTTCAAAAGCCCTATGGTCTCATGCCATGGTGAATTGCCTACATGCATGGAGAATTAAAATATCACATAGAGTAAATAAATCATTAAAAATAAAATACTTGATGAAATGACTTGATTTTTTTTCCACATTATTCTCCTCTGTTCACTGAGCAAGGGGGTATTTTTATTTTAGTTTTAGGATTTTTCTACACAAAGTTATGCATTTTTGAAGTTCTGGGTATTTAATAAATAAGAAAAAAAATCCTATTTTTCTACTTAAGTGACGCGGCGCCGCGTCAACCTCGGCAGCACTGAACACACACGTGCCGTCTCCTGATTCAACGCCGCCATCCGACTCAGCACTTCAGGGGCCCGCAGTTCAAGTACCGTAGCACCGTCCGACTTGATCTCGACCGTCTGCTCGATACACGCGCGATCCAACGGCTCCCGGTCATCGTCTACGACTGGTGTTCACCCGTGACCGTCCACACTCAAACCTTAAGATCTCTCTCGATACTCAACGTATTTTCGTGTTCTAGTGCTCTATAGATTCGTCTTGAGAAGACGAACACATCCATATGGTAATCATGCATTGAAATCGATTCAAATTAAATGGAGAATCTCTGGAAGCTCGGGAGGAAGAGTGAGTCCATACCTTTGCTCAGAGAAGTGAAGCTTCGATCTGAGAGTTGTGTCACGTTCGATTGGGTCCAAGTGAGCTCCAGATGAAGTCCCTTGGCCTGGCGAATTGTCTAGGTATGAAAGTGCCCACAGCCAATCACAAAGCTTGGAGGCTGGAAGCAATGGCTGGCCTGGAGAAGGGGCTTTTGCTGGGAAACTTCTCCTCTTGGTCTGGTGAAGGTGTAGGACCAATCAATTTGGGGATTGGCTCACTGTGGTGAAGTGTCCTAGTTTTCGTGCTAAAATTTGAACTCAAAATTGAGCTCAGCTAGAGGGAATTGGGGCTGGAATCCAGTGGAGATCAAGTGCTCTATGTGTAGAGAATGGTCTGGGATGATTTTGGCAAAGTTTCAGTAAGGTTTGGTTCGGCACCTCTCTTGGCCGAGAGGAGGTGGTGTTTAAATAGGAGAGGCTGGAGGGCCTCCCAGAGGAGTTGAGGGCTTGGATCAGCTGCTCTGGGCAAGGGAAGAACAGCTCCAATGGCCATTTGGAGTGGGGCAGCTCAGTAAGGTGGAATTCCAAAATTTGGCTCCTCCCAAGGTCTCGGCCATGGTGTTTTCCGGCGGCCCAGGTGGCTGGCCGGCAAGCATGGGTCACCCTCAGGTTCAGGTGGGTCGGGCCTTGAGTTTTGTGTAGGCAATTGAGCTTTGCCATGTGTAAAGTGGTTGGATCAAAATGGAATGGGGGAATGGACATTTTGGCTTGGTTTGGGTCAACCCATTTGTTTAGGCTAGGTTTGCCGCCCCATGGCTGGTTTTGGTCTGAGAAAATCAGTTAGGCTAGCTGGTCAAGAGGTGGTGAAGTCCCTAACCAAGAATATTTAGATTAAATTTGGGTTAAGGGGAATCATGGGTAAGGTTAATGACTTTTAGGAATTATGGAAAGAGCCTCCCTCTTTTGCCCAATGTGGTATGGTCATATGTCAACAACTCACATGGCTTGCATGTGGCTCAAGGATGGCTTCATGGCTCACCTTTGGCTTGGGAAAAAGCTTGGTCAATTTCATGAAAAAGGGTTTTAGAAATTTTGGCAATTTAGGGGTGATTTGATGGAATTTGGCATATGGCTTAGTTTAGAAAAATTTGATGGATAATTTAGAACTTAGGGATGATTTCAATTAAGGGTATGATGAGAAGAATTTGTCTTATGGGCTTTAGCATGAAGTTTGGGCTTTTGGAATCATTTTGGAGTGGGCTTTTAGGATGGTTTAAGAAAGTGGGCTTTTGGTTTTAAAATAAATTTATGGATGGGAATTTTGTAAAAGTTTGGGCCAAGTAATTGTTGGGTTTGGTTTATGGATGTGTCATGAGTGATTTGAAATAAATTTGGGGTGTTTGGGTTTGAATTGGGTTGAATTTGAGCTTCTTTGGTGAAGGGGCCAATGTAGGTCAAATTGGGCTAACTTGGGCCAATGTTGGGCTAAGGTTGAAATTGTTGTAAAATTAATGTTGAGAAATGTTTGTGGGGGTGTTTCAAAGAGGTTTCAACTTTGGTTGGGTTTTGATTTTGGGGTTTGGGCCCATTTGGGTTAGGTTTGGTTGTAGGCCCATTTAGGGGATTTTGGCTTTAGGGTGGATTTGGGTGAGGTTTGAGTCCAAATTTTGGGCAAATTATGTTAGTGTTTTATTTGTGGAGATGTTAGGGAAGGTTTAGAAAAGATTTGGGGTCAATTGGAGCTGAATTGGGTTGGTTTTGGTTTAGTTTGGGTTATGGGTCCAAATTGGGCTTTAGGCTTAAAAAAATGAAATTGGATTCAAATTTCAATCAAATTTGGCTTTGATTTGGTCTAAATTGATATTGTGAATGTTGAATTGAAGTTTAGAATTGAATTGGACCAAAATTGGGGTCAATTGGGGAGGTTTGGTTTAACATTGGGTTCACTTTAGGTTAAAATGGGTCAAATTGGGAGTTTTGGCAAAAGTGGGGTAAATTGACAAAATCAGCCCATGGTGTAGTTGAATAAAATAAAATTGGAAATATTTGGGATTTTTTGGAATTTTCTGGGAATTTTTGGAATTTTTGGATTTTTGGGTCAAGAGGGGCATTTTGGTAATTTGGAGGGTATTGGGGGTATTTTTGGAATTTTTGGTATTTTTGGCTATGGATGATCAATTTGAGTGGGGTGAAATGTTTAGGACTGGTTTTGAGGAATTTTGGGTAATTTAGGTGATTTTGCAAATTTTGGGTAGCTCCAAGGGTATTTGGTAGGTTTGGTGGGTCCGGGGCCCCGGGGGTCAAAAATTGAAATTTTGGGAAAATGGAGATTCATCAAATTTGAGTAGGATGAAATCACTTAGGTTGAGCAATGAAGCCATATTAAGCCCATAGGAGCCATGAGAGGACTCATTTTGAGTATTCATTATGTTGTTCATAACCCTCTTAGCCAAGGGCTTAGGGGTTAAGGACCATCCATATGAATCACCTGTACGAGTCAGGAGGTCAAGTAGGGTGTGGATGTGATCTTAGGAAATGTGTGAGAGTGTAGTGCATAGGTGTAATGTATGTGAGTTTTGCCTTCACCAGACCAGGTCACTCAGGGTGATCCTAAGGCCAAAGAGTCCTATAGGGAACTCATCCTTTAAACCTCCACATTTGATTTCAACCCTCTAGGTGATTAGGGGTCTACCATCAAGCTTATGGGGTTTGCAGGGAGTCAAGAAGTGGTTAAGTTTCTAAAGGGGTAGGTTCCATCTCTAGTCCTCTAAGATAGTCAAAGGAAAAGCCTAAGGCTAGATCCTAAGTACTAAAGAGAGAAGAGAAGACCTCATCAAAAATGATGTCAACAAATGGACCCCCAATAGGTGTGGTGTGCTGACAGAGCACACCGCGCGTATTGGCATTGACCGAAGAGATCAACAAAACCAACACAGATGTCCAAGTGACAAACTTGGGACAGAGTAAAAGAATTTCCGCTGGGGAGTATCGGGTATATCTCCAAAATTGGAGATTCCTGAACTCTCGCTGGGGGAAGAGGAAGGAGGTGAGTTCCAAGATCTGGAGGAATTTCGATTTAGATTTCGTTTCATTTTATGTCCAATTTTTGATGTGTGAGTTTAGATTTGGTTTGAGTTTTAATTTAGATTGAAGTTTGATTTAAAATCAATTTTAGGAGATTTGAATTTGAAATGAGAATCGAAACTTAGGTTCCAATCCCGGGATTGTGAGGGAAAGAAACTGGAATGTAAGTATCAGTCTCGGAGTGAGTGAGAATCGGAGTTTGAATGTTGATTAAACAGGATGATAATCAGAATTTAGGTACTGATCTCGAAATGAGAACTGGAATGTAGGTACCAGTCTCGGAAATTGTATGAGAATCGAAATGTAGGTATCGATCTCGGGGTGAGAACTGGAATGTAGGTACCAGTCTCGGAAAGTTATACAAGAATCAAAATGTAGGTATCGATCTTGAGGTGAGAACTGGAACGTAGGTACCAGTCTCGGAAATTTGTATGAGAATCGAAATGTAGGTATCGATCTCGAGGTGAGAACTGGAACGTAGGTACCAGTCTCGGAAAGTTGTATGAGAATCGAAATGTAGGTATCGATCTCGGGGTGAGAACTGGAATGTAGGTACCAGTCTCGCAAAGTGTACGGGAGTCAGAATGTAGGTACTGATCCCAAAATGAGGACTGGAATGTAGGTACCAGCCTCGGAAAGTTGTACGGGAGTCAGAATGTAGGTACTGATCCCAAAATGAGGACTGGAATGTAGGTACCAGCCTCGGAAAGTTGTACGGGAGTCAGAATGTAGGTACTGATCCCAAAATGAGGACTGGAATGTAGGTACCAGCCTCGGAAAGTTGTACGGGAGTCAGAATGTAGGTACTGATCCCAAAATGAGGACTGGAATGTAGGTACCAGCCTCGGAAAGTTGTACGGGAGTCAGAATGTAGGTACTGATCCCAAAATGAGGACTGGAATGTAGGTACCAGCCTCGGAAAGTGTACGGGAGTCAGAATGTAGGTACTGATCCCAAAATGAGGACTGGAATGTAGGTACCAGCCTCGGAAAGTGTACAGGAGTTAGAATGTAGGTACCAGCCTTGGAAAGTTGTACTTATGAAGAAGGACCTAGTCTCATGCCATCAGAACTAACTCGAACAGAGTTTGTGGCTTCGTGTCAACAGACCTAGTCGATTTTCCTACAAGAGGGAAAGGAGATCACAGAAAATCAAAGGATTTCGATCGTGACGAAAAAGGTGTAAGACTTTGAAGTTGAAGTGTGGGCCTCCCGTGAGGAAGAACCATCCCGGAAAAGTAGTTTGAAGTAGATTTGATTTGAAGAAGAATTGGAGGACTTGAAGAGATGGATTTGGATTGGAATTCAATTCGAGGTTTATTTTCATTTTGTTTGCTCTTTAATGATCCAATCTTATTTTTGTTATTCATTTGATGTTCATGTGAATTTGAAGTTCATTTTACTATTTAGATTTTTGTGGAAGAGAATTCTCATTTATTCTCCTTTTCTTTTCTGCTCTTTATTCGAAGTTCATTTAACTCTAATGTCGTTTCCCGGTCAATTTGCACACAAAAAGAGGTGAAGGCCAAAATGTGACATAGTCACTTTCATTCCAATCTTGTTGAAGATACAACATACAACTCGATCTGAAATATATCCCATACAATCCATGTAGACTCAAACGGAATATGTATGATTCCGGTTGATCCATCCAAAATCATTTGTCAAAAATCCATGTCTGAATAGTGAGATGCATGGTTAATAACATCACCTTCCAAGCCACCCTTGGCAAGAATGTCGTATGGATGTGCGTCGGAGGTGTGATATTTTCCATGTAACTCACAGCTCGTAGGGCCGAAGGCTCTCTAACTCTGGATCGGGCTGGAAGTGGTACGGCGCTTTTCTGTCATCCATCCTTCTGAAAGTAACTGAGATCTGTTTTACCGGCACTCCCGGTATGCAATGTTTAGCGATGTCTGCTCCATTTCCTTTCAGTACCATGACGGAACCTACCGGTAATGGTATCTCCACCGGCCCTCGAAACTTGCCCGGGCCTGCTATCCAAAGGTCAGATCCGAACATGATATTACACTGGCTTAAGAAAGAGACTGTGCAGAAGGGTCTGACGAAGTCGTGGTGGTCTATGTGCGGGGGTATACAGTCGCCCTCCTTGTAAATGTTGATAATGCAACTGTTGGGTATACAATCTGCTGGCAGTACCCTCCACGTTATCATTCTTTTCACCATCCTTTTAATGACGCTCGGCATCGGATCCACTTCGCTATGGCGGAGTATTCCTGGTGGGTTTCCTTTTCTATCCTCTGCAAAGTTGTAACAACATCTGCATTGTATGGTGACCCTTCCTTTCCCTGGCATCCATCTCCGGGGCTCTGAATAAGTCTTCTCTCGTAGTCGACCTGCTCGACCCATTTCCTGTAAATTACGGATGCAGTCTACAATTTGCTGCTGCTCGTACTCTGAAAACACATCCGTGTGTAGCTCGAGGCCTTCCAAGATGTTGACTCTCTTGCCTCTTATTCTTTCAAAGTATTCAAAAGTTTTCTTTTTGACATTTTGCATTCTTTCTAACTCATACTCCGGTATAATCTGCAGATGGCGAGGTCTAGTGACGTACTGCAGGATGTATGGCTCAACCCCGTCACGCTCTCCTGCATACCTTAGCTTCTCGGGGATGGTCTCTGTCGGGACTTCCTCCGGGGTTGCTTTCGCAACAAGGTTCTTCATGATCGATGGTTGTGTCTGGTGTCTCTGTAGCCTTTCTTCTTCTGGTCTTCTTGAAACTGGCTTCTTTTCTGGTTCCTGATGAATCGGTGTCTCTGAGATGTGTGTGCCGGTAGTGACGGTTGTCTCATCATGCTGATCTGCTGCTAGCTTGGTCAACATCTTGCGAATACGGCGATTTTTATTTCTCCGCTGAGTGGCAGTAAGAGCAGCTCTTCGTACTCCTTATATTTCTGTGGGCAAGGTGCTGACGAGCCTGCCCTCTGCTGTAGCTACTATAGACTTGATTTTCTTATCCCCTTTGCTGTTTGCTTTTCTCTTCTTGTTGTTGGATTGGCGGCTTGGGCCACCCACTTTCATCACTGTTTGGCTGTAAAGTTCTTCTCATTCAACTGGAACCCAGTCATTTTCCTCGTACTGTAGGCTTACTGGTGTGAAGTCAGAATCAATTTCTATCACTGCTCCATCCTTCACCCTCTTTTCATCGAGTGCGAGACTCATGCCATTTTTAAAGTTTAGGACAAACAGCCCGTTCGACATTTCCCTGCAGAAAAGACAAGGAAATGATCAGGGGCTGTACTAAGAACAAGAACATTAAGAAAATATTTATTAATGAAGATCCTTATTCTCTTATTTTAATTTTAATTTTTAAGGAAAGTAGAGAAAGATAAAGAAAGATCAGGAACAAGAATTGATTTGAACGGAAGGGTAAAACTTCATTATTATGATCTCACACATTTTATTTTTAGTATATATTTTTTGTTAATGATTTTTTTTTCTTTTGTTATTCATTTTCTTATGTTTTTGGTTTCGGACTCAGTCACAAGTGGTTACTTCACCCGTGTTTCTAGGGATGATAATTCATTCCTTTGAAACATCAGGTTGTGTAGTACTTCTTCAAATATCGTCCATTGAATGGAAGCATTTGTCATTCTCCTTGACAGTTCACAAGTTGGTAGGAGCCTCCTGAGTAGACTGCCTCGACCACAAACGGTCCTTCCCAGGTCGGTTCAAATTTACCACCTATCTTGCGATGTGCAAGAATAGGTCTTCTGAGGACAAGAACTAAGTCAACAACTTTGAAAGTTCTCGGTCGGACTAGTTTATCATGAGCCTGGATCATTTTAGCTTGGTACAGTTCCAAATTTTGCTGTGCTCCAAGTCTTTTCCCTTCTAGTCCTTCCAGTTCTTCCTGTCGTAATCTGGCATTTTCTTCCGTAGTAATTTTGTTTGCGACTGTAATTCTGAGTGATGGAAGCTGAACTTCCAAGGGTAACACTGCTTCAGACCCGTATACCAGAGCGTAAGGTGTAGACTGAGTAGGAGTCCTAAAGGTTGTCCTGTAGACCCACAAGGTTTCTAACAGCTTCTCATGCTAATTTCTCTTGTTATCATCTAAGGTTTTCTTTAAGATTTGAATGAGAGTTTACTTAAAAGCCTTGGCCAAGCCGTTTGCTCTTGGGTAATAGATTGTTGAATATCGCCAGTCAATCCCGTGTCTTTTGAAAAAATTATTGATCTTCGTGCTTCTGAATGCGGACCCATTATGTGAAATGACTCTGCGCGACACTCCGAAACGGTAGACGATTTGAGTCTTAAAAAACTGTAGCACGTGATGTTCTTTCACTTCTCTGAGTGGAACTGCTTCTGCCCATTTAGAAAAGTAGTCTGTAGCTGCAAGGATGAAGCGATGTCCTCTTGAAGAAGGTGGTTCTATCGGACCCACTATATCTGTGTCCCAACATTCAAATGGCCACGACGCAATTGTCGGATGTAGCACATTTGGAGGTTGATGTAGAACCACTCCATGCACTTGGCATTGGTGACAGCTCTTGGCGATCTTCATGCGATCGGTCATAATTGAGGGCCAGTAGTACCCTAGTCTTTTAATCTTCATTTTCATCTTCGGACCCGACTGATGAGCGCCACAGAGTCCTGAATGCACTTCTTTGACAATTTCACAAGCCTCAGGCTCACTCAGGCACCTTAGCCACATCTGATCGAAAGACCTTCTGTATAACGTATTGTTTATTACGGCGTAAGACAGAGTTCTTTTCTTGATTTGATGGGCTAATGACTTATCATCCGGTAATTTCCCTGTTTGCAAGTAGTCTATTAGTGGTTGACGCCAATCTTCTGTGTTTTTCATTATTGCTGCAATTGATTCCTCTACTTTTTCTTATTTTTGTATCATATTCATGTCTAGCTGTGATAGGACCTGTCATCCCTGAACTGATACTCCAACTGATTCATCTTGTAAGCAGGCAAATTCTTTTGCAAGGCGAGCTAGCGCATCCGCAAGAGCATTTTCTTTTCTGGGGATCTTGTAGATCGTTACATTTGGGATTTGCTCCAACAGTTTCATGGCATACTGAAAATACTGCTCGAGTCTTGGCTTTAAAATTCTGTATTGTCCGGCGACCTGTTGAATGATCAACTGAGAGTCTCCGTAGATGTTGATGTCCGTTATTCCCATTTGAATGGTTAGTTCCAGTCCTGTTATGAGGGCTTCGTATTCTGCCTCGTTGTTTGTGCATGGTTCTGTTAAGTGGTAGGAGTATCTTAACATCCCTCGCTCCGGTGTTATAAAGATTAGTCCGATTCCTGCCTTACCGGGCACTATCGTTTGCAATTCTTTGTCCTTCTGTGCTAAAGAAGCTCCGTCGAAATACAGTTCCCAACGTCGATCATCTGGGTCTTCCAAGCTCATGATTTGTTCGTCTGGCAAGTCGTCATTGAGAGGCGATTCTGCCGGCAAAGGGTGTGCTGCAAGGAAGTCCGCTAGGACTTGTCCCTTTACGGCACAAAGAGGCACGAAAGTTATATCAAATTGCAATAGTATCATCGACCACCTGGCAAGTCTACCAAAAAGTGTTGGACGGGTCATCAAATATTGCAACGGATTAACTTTCGAAATAAGGTTGACCTTATGAGAAAGCATGTAATGTCTGAGCTTCTGTGCGGCGAAGATCAGGGCCAAACAATGCTTCTCAATCGGATGATACTTTACTTCCGTTGGAATTAGACGACGGCTTAAGTAGTAGAGAGCATTTTCTTTTCCCTCGTCATTTACCTGGGCTAGCAGGGCTCCAAGGGAGTCGTCTAAAGCTACGGTATAAAGTATTAACGGTCGACCTGAGACTGGGGCCGCTAAGACAGGAGGTGTCATTAAATACTGCTTAATGTCCTCGAAAGCCCGCTGGCATTTCTCTTCCCAAATAAATTTGGCGTCCTTTTTAACCAATGCCGAGAAGGGCTGACACCTACCTGAGAGATTAGAAATAAAGCGTCTCAGATATGCCAACTTCCCTTGAAAAGAGCGTAGTTGTTTCAGTGTTTTAGGAGGTGGCATTTCTAAGATAGCTTTAATTTTCTCCGGATCGATTTCAATTCCATGATGTCGAACAATAAATCCTAAGAATTTCCCAGAAGTGACGCCGAAAGCGCATTTTAGGGGGTTCATCTTAAGGTTATATTGTCTTAATCGTTCGAAAACAATTCTCAAATCATACAAGTGATCTTCCTTTAGTTTGCTTTTAATGACCACATCGTCCACATAGCATTCAACTTGGTTGTGGATGAGGTCATCAAAAATCTTTGTCATTGCTCTTTGGTATGTTGCTCCTGTATTTTTCAGTCTGAATGGCATTACTGTGTAGCAGTACACTCTGATCGGCGTTCTGAAGGCTGTAAGCTTTTCATCTTCTAGTGCCATCTTTATTTGGTTGTATCCTGAGGATCCATCCATAAATGAAAATACTTCATGTGTTGAAGCTATGTCGATCATAAGTTCTGGAATTGGTAGCGAAAATTTGTCCTTTGGACATGCTTTGTTTAAATCTCTGAAGTCTACGCAGATTCTGATCTGACCATTTTTCTTTCTAACTGGTACCACGTTGGCTAACCAGGTCGGGTATTGCTCTTCACGGACAAATTTAGCGTCTATTAGTTTCTTAACTTCGGCTATAACTTGTTGTTCAATTTCTAGACGCATTCTTCTGGGAGCTTGTCTGACTGGAACAGAAGTAGGATCTACTCCTAGCTTGTGAACTGTGACATCTGGAGCTAATCCTGGCATTTCATCATAACTCCAAACAAAACAGTCCTTGAATTCCATTAGTAGCTTGATTATGTCTTCGGCGTCTTCTTTGTTGAGTAAGGAGCTAACAAAGGTAGGCCTAGGCTCTTCGCTAGTACCTAAGTTAACTTTCATTAACTCGTCTATTGTAGATTTAATTTTTTCTTCGAATTCTGGTGGAGCATCTCCGATTGGTAGATCTTCAAGATCTCCTAAAGCTTCCAAGCAGTCTTCATTAGGTTTTCAAGTGACAACCAAACAAAATTATGTATCGTCAACTGATCCTACTGTGCCGAATCCGAGACCATGTTTTGAATTGGGAGGTCGACCGGCATTATTCCATAATTTTTCAAAGTGTTGTGACCGGCCTTTTGTCCATTGTCGAGGTAAGACACCGCGTTGAATTAAATTTTGAACACATGGAGAGTACCACTGAAAAGGTAGTTCCATTAATTCAGAAGAAGTAACATCTTCAAATTGTACATCATTTTCAGTTTTGGAAGAAGAAGCACCATGGTAGAATTTGATTGGCTTCGCACCGCTGCTATGCACTTCTTTGACCACCATACCCTCGATCTTGTTATAATGGATCGAGGTCAGGTTCATAGTGTGTACATAGTTGTTGATCTTATCGTACATTGATTTGTATTCTTTGTTCTTGTCATCTTCGAGAGATATCTTGAATTGCAGTTTCTTTTGATTTACTATCGCTGCTTCGTTATTAGTTTCTCCTTCTTCTTCAAAGCTGTTCTCCCAATTCACGTTGATTACTGGTTTTTTCTGTCCAACTTTCCCAACGTCTCTTCCACGACCTTGTCCCCGGCCTCGACCTCGGGTGCGAGTTGTGAAGAAACCTTCACCATCTCGCCGTAAGGGAGTGGTGAGTGACTGTTGGACTAGAACTTCAGGTCCTTCGTCGTCTCTAACTTCTTTTGCTTCATTTGGCATGATATTTCTGGAGAAGATTGTTTTCTTTGGAGGCGCATAGTAGGCTGCATCCTCATAAATTCCAATTTCGTGTACGGAGAAAGGTTGCAAGTCACCCTTAATGCACTGTTCTCCTCCATCGTAGTATTTTATGCATTGATGTAAAGATGAAGGTACCATCCGGTTCTCATGTATCCATGGTCGGCCAAGTAGTGCGTTGAACGATGTTTCAGAATCAATTATATGAAATTTTGAGGTTGTCTTTGCTAAATCACCGGTCTTCATCAACAGCGTTATTGATCCGAGGGCTCTTTCTCCTTTCTGGTTGAATCCTCTTAGTAACATCTTGTCTGCTTCAAGCTCGCAAGCATTAATTTCCAAGTATGCTAACGTCCGAAGATTCATTATGTTGATTGACGCTCCTGGATCCACCAATACTCTGGAAAGCGTAAACTTTCCGATTGTGACTGAAATGTACAACGGTCGGTTGTCATCGGCTGTCCCAAGTAGTAGATCACTGTCCGTGAAGGTAACACCTCGCTGTTCCTTTAACGAACAAACCTCGTCTAAGGAATCTCCGACCATCTGAGCTAAACAAACCTCCGGATCGAAGTAAGGCCTTGATCGGAGCTTCCTCATCTCTTTTGATAAGATGAGAGCGTCGTAGATGCTTAGTTTGGCTGGCAGTTTCCTAAGATGGGCTAGTACGTTATAGTCCACTTTGTTACCATGTGTTTCAGTTTCTTCCTGAATGGGTAATTCTTTTGCTGGGGTTGATTCTTCCTGAACAATCATCTGCTTTCCTTTGTCTTTTGGACCCATTCTCGGAGGTAGAACTTTTCCGCTTCTCAAATTAACTTCAGTAACTTCTTCTGGATTTGATGCTGAATCTTTCGGTGTTTCCTCTTGAATTGAGATAATGGGTTCTTCCGGAGTCGCTTCAGGAGTTGCTTCAGAATCTGATGGCTCTAACTCTATTGTGATTAGAGCTCCTCGAAATTCACAAATGGACTCACTGCTTGTCGAACTCTCGTAGCCTTCTTGGGGAATGTCCTCTTTGTCGTGGTCATTGAGGTTATGTATTGTATGAGAATTGTCATTTGAATTGTTATCCAGACTAGGCTGGTTTTCGTTAGTTACGTAATTGTTAGAAACAGCCAAAACGTAGCCAACGCCAAAACCCTTATCATTATAAGATCCCGCCGGAGCGAGCAAATAATCATACAGAGTCAGGGGTTCGAGGAATTTCTCCCCTGAATCGGAAACAATCATCCTAGGATAAGCGGCCCCTAGTCTAGCCTTAAGAGCCTAGGTATTTTCTTCTTCCACTATCTCCTTCTTTTCTACGATCTTTTCTTCTTGGGGTGGTTCTTCAATTGCAAACGATAGCGCCGGCTTGACAGGTTTCGAACTTTGAATTGAAGCACGCACCGAAGCGATTTGGATGCGATCCAAAATCTTCTTTGAGGACTTTGTCCAGGCGGTACTCCATCCATCATCAGTCGTGTAGGGGTCTATCGGAACAATGGGATCCGTCGAGATAACATTGACGGAACCTCCTTTTCGGGGTTCCTTCATGTATTCTTTCGAAATCGTTATGTTCCCTTTTCGGAGGTTGTCATCGAGCCATCTCTTGAAGGTGATGCAATCCTGTATCTTATGCCCGAGCAGCCGGTGGTAAGGGCAGTAGTTGGGATGATCCTTCTTGTCAATCTCTTCTGGTTTCTTAGGTTCCAGCAACTGGAAATCTGGTGTTTTTATTAGACTGCGAAAAATCTTCGGCACTGCCTCGTTCTTGAATGGGTATTCCTTATTCAGAAGTTCCTTCAAAGTATGTGCTGGACGAGGTGGTTGTTCATAATGTTGAGGTGACTGATAGCTTGGTCGAGGTTATTGGTAGCTCTGCTGAGGCTGCTGGTATATCTGTTGTGGTGGCTGATGGCTAGACTGTGGTCGTTCTGACGGTATTTGGATCGCCTGCTTCCCTCTATCCACTACTGCGACAATCCCGGATTTCTTTTCAAAAGCTTTCGCCGGTTTCTGTTTATCAGTCTTGTCGGTGAAATTCAGCTGCTTTGCTTCTTCTTGCAAGCTTCCGGCCTTGCTTAACAACTTCTCGATGGTTTTAATGGTAAAACCTTTCAGGAGAAGTGCTATCGGGCCGTGAATGCTTTTAGCAAGATACCGATGGCATGCTGCTCTTTTAGCTGTGGTTCACACTTCATGCTTAGATTCCTCCATCGAAGTATGTAGTCTACTAGAGTTTCGTTTGGTTTCTGCTTTTCCACCACTAGATCACCGATAGTGATATGGTGCTGAGCTCCGGCAAACCGCTTAACGAAAAGGTTCTCTAACTCTGCAAATGTCTTAACTGAGCCATTTGGCAGTTCTGCGTACTAATCAAAGGCGATCCCTGACAGGCTGCTGACGAACTGTCGGAAGAGTAAGGCATCATTTCCACCGGCATTGCAACAACTAGCACAAAAGTGTGCAACATGCTGCCGAGGGTTTCCGGTACCATCAAAAGTTTTAAACAGAGGTGGTACGAAGCCTTTTGGGTATTGGACTGCATCGAACTCTTCGGGGTAAGGTCTACCCGTTTGAATAGATGATCCATTCTTGGACTGTGCTAAGGCTTCTCGCACCTGCTGTTCTACCATACTTTTGTTGTCTTTCTCTGGGATCATATTTTGCGTTGTATCCTTCTTTAACTGATCATCTCCATTAACGGACGTAATTTCTTTTCCTGCATCTGTGATATGGATAATTTCTGGGGGAGTTTCTTTTGGGGGTTGAACCTGACTCTGGAGAGTGGCTAAGGCTGCAGCCATCTCTTCCATCCTTTTCGCCATTTGAGATATTGTATCATCTTTCTCCCGGAGTTGTGCTCTTATTACATCCGGTTCCTCTCTTTCTGCAGCTGCCGGAGCACCTTGCGAAGCTGATGATGCTTGGGTTTCGACCATATTGACATCTGCATACTCGTCCTCCATGAAATCTGACGAATCGACTTCATCTCCAAACTTTTCTTCTCTTTCTCTTGCTAACTGTCGGATGTCGGTTCTTAACATATCCATGGCCTCCTCTAGTGGCCCTTTTCGCACGGTCTCGCAGTTGTCATGCGATGGTTGTGGGATTTCCTTCTTTGGAGTCTCTTTCATTGCGGTAGCGCTCTCCTCAGACTCTAGTTTTCTGACGAGGCTTTCTTTTTCAGGACGTTGCTTTAACCTTAACTGTCCAGTAGTAGGTCGCCATACCATCCTTGCTGCCTTGCTGCAGCGGAGTGCCTAAGACCGGATGGTCTGTCGGTCACATGCCGGAAGGTGGTATCCTCCCTAATCTGTAATCCTAAAACAACGACAGGTGGACTAGCTTTCATCCTCTTATTTGGATTTTCTGTGGCGTTGGCGGGCTCTACTCGTGGCCCAAGGCGGGCTTTGGCTGGCACCCGCCCTATTCTCCTTAGAATCTCTGAGACAGGACATCTTTCTTTTCTTGCTAATTTCTTTATCAGGGTCTGTAATCGGGCAAGTGGTGTAACTCTAGCCCTTTTCGTTTGGCTATCGCTGCAGTATGCGGGTCGAGGTAATGTAGAGACGATCTTGCGAGTATTTTCCTCGTCAGTCGTGGTGGAGAGGGGGTAAAACCTGCTTCCTTCCAAAAGTTGTGTGTACTCAGGCAATGGTGTATACTCAGGTAGTGGCGTGTACTCAGGTAGTTCTTCCAAGAAAGCAACTTCAGCAGCTTTGGCTTTCCTTGCAATCTTTCTACTCCTGTTTCTTCTTTGAGTCCGTGTTAGTGGTGGAACTCTCGAGCTGGACCCGATTTCAAAAACAGAAGGTTTCTCATGGAGATCTGCACCCTCCACGGTAACAGGTTTGTCACAAATTTGGACTTATTTCCCTTTTAGATTGGCAGAAGTCGGGATAGGTGTAGTGACGACTAGACCAGCGGGGGTAGAAACAACAGTCCTCCTATGAGTGACAACATTCCTCTTAGTTGGGACCTTTTTAAGAGGAGGGAACTCTTGAGTTGATTTGAGGTAGAACTCAATCAGAGGCCTCTCAGTTTCAGGCACTTTGTCCGTAAGTATGAAGAGAGTGACGTTGGGAATCTTAATATTCGTGCTGCTAAATCCTTTTCCAAACAGAATGATTCCATTATTTGGCAGTTCATCCTTGTAGACGGCTAAGTCAAGTCCGTTGACGAAAGAAAAGATCAGCTTTGGGGCATCCATTTCTGCAGGGCAGATTCCAAGTATTAGTCCCGCATTATGCTTCATTTTGTCGCAAAACTTAGGACGGAAAGGAAAGAGTCCGAACACGTTTATGTTTATCTTAATATAGTTGTGATTTTAAAAGAAAATTTCATTTTAGAAAGTTATTTATCCAAAGGATCTTTGCTTGTTAGGAACAAAACAATTTAAAGGAGGAAAGATGTAAAAAGGGTAAATGACATGATTTTTAGAAAGGAAGAGAAAGTCTCGTAAAACTTTCCGACCCGAAGGACCGCTCCTAGACTAACACACCTATCGGGGGGTCCACCCCACCTCAAAAAATGAGGTAAAAGGATTTCGGAACCTCTCTGTTTAGGGGTGTCTAAAAATAGTGGCTCCTAAATCCGAGAGAGTTGGCTATTCCCGTTCAAGTTAGAAGTGAACGTGGCATACCAACGGAAAGAAAGGTAGTTTGATCCACTAGGGACATGGATACACTACCGATTTATGATAACAAAACCATCTGGACAAAATGGAGAGAGGAACTATTCCCCAGCGGAGTCTCCAGAAAATATGTCAGCGTATTTTTTGGGTTGGATTATTTAATTTAAGTATATATATATTTTTGAAAATAGCATTTTGATTTAAAAATAACTTTAAGTTTGAAAAGTGAAATCAAACCGATCTCACACTTTAAATGGTTTATATAAACGAGCACCACACCACAAACCGCGTATCTATCCCGAAGGATAGACACATTGCTTGATGATGGGGACTCGATTAAATAAACTAGAAGATTTGTGACATCCGTTTGGTCTGCGAACCAATTTTATTTGACGACAAATTTCCCCTGCTTAATATGAAAGTATTAAACAGGGTTTATATTACCTGGGTTCTTAAAGTTCCCTATAAGGGCAAGCCCACATAGTTAATTACATCTTAAGTGACGGGAATCACCTAAGAAAACTCTTGATAATGACCAGTGGTTTTGCTCTCAAGAATTTCAAAGTTTAAGTTTTCAAGGAATTGAATTTTGGAGTTTCAAAAGGGAATGGATCAAATTTGGAACATTTTATTTTAGGAATCCAGAGGAGGAAAGGTAGGAGAGATCACAGATCCGAAGCGGGCTTCGGTAATCTCTCAACTATCCTGTTGTTTGGCTTCATCTTAGGAAAATCTTAATATTTTCTAATATTTCAATCCAACAGATTTTAATTAATCAGGACTTATATTCATATGATGAGATAATACAAATTGCCTTGAAGATGTGAGGGTTTGTGTCGCATCGGACGACTACCTCGGAATCCTAAGACCGGTTAGGACTTAATTTGCATGACACGATTATGCAAATACCTAACAAAAAGTTGAGGATTTATGTTGTACTAAGATAACCACCTCAAAATCCTATGGCTTGGTTATTCACTACTAGGAAATGTTTTGCTGAAGTAGACTCAGGTTTTGCTGAAGACGATGGTTGTGCTGCCCACTACGCTCCGAGCTCCTTATTATCGCAGAGGTTTAGTTTTAGAAGTCATAAATCAGGAGATGAGAGAAGTGTTTTGGTTTAGATAAAATCTTAAAATCCAAGTTTTTTTAATGTTTTAATTAAAACAAATCTTAAAGTTAATTAAACAGAACCGATTAAGATCCCACGGTTCCGTCATCCCGGCACCATTATTTTCATCGAATTCACTTAGTCCGGATGAATCTGCTAAACTCAGTCGAATGAGTTCCACACTTTCATTTAGACCGTGGGAAATCCCGTTAGCAACACGTGGGTTACATCATCCCAGGTATTCCCGATCATTCAATGAGACGTTTTAATTTAGTTGTAATTGTAGTTTTGTTGTTCTGTTTGTGATTAAATTTTGAGTTGTCTTATATTTTGGAATGTTGTGGCGGTAATTTTTTTTTCTTGTAATGACTTTTAATTTAGTTTTGGTTTTAGTTTAGGGACTATCCTAAAGGTTTTGGTTTTCATGCAACAGTTGTTTATCATGCAAGAAAAGTAAGTGCAATACGATTAAGTAAATTTGCAATGAAGTAAATTGCAATAAAATAAAAGCGTACCTGGAGGATCTTACCGTCATCCCAAGCCGCACTTAAAACACATGTTGAGGCATTTATATAATTGCAACAAGTACCTAGGTAAAGCTAAGGGAAGGTTCTGGTTGTCTACCAAGATCCTAATCCTGTAACTAGTCATTCCTATGACGTCTAGGATTCTGATGTTTCGGCTCAAGGATGATTTTCTTCATCAAAGAATAATTAAGTTCAACTGTTCTTATAAACATCCCATCATATTGAGAAAGTGCTTAGGATGAGTCCTAAACATCTTTTCAATGTTTTTGGGATTGTTTTAAGTCCAAGAGAATTTAATTATACAAGTGAATTAATCATCCAGGAGTTTAAGTTTTGTTCTCTTGCTCAGTGAACTAGGACATTTGAATATCCTATAAGTAAAGTAACACTTCATTTGATATTCCATTTAGGAGTTATAGCAGTGAAAGCTCTAAGGGCAAATTGATACTTTAATGATTGTTAAGGTTTGAATTAATGATTTAATTTTAATTTGATTATGAAAAATTAATTAATGATTTTAAGTTTGGAATAGTGTTCAAGTTATTTTAAATTTAATTTGGATTATTTATGTATTAAATGATGTTATAATTAATTTACTTTGATTTAATTTAATTTAATTTTATTTTATTTAATTTAATTTAATTTAATTTAATTTAATTTAATTTAATTTTAATTTTAATTTAATTTAATTTCATTTTATTTAATTTCATTTTATTTAACTTAATTTAATTTAACTTAATTTAATTTAATTTTAATTTAATTTAATTTTAATTTTAAAATGATTTAATTTAAGTGTTAAAATACTAATTTGATTTAAATTTTGATTTAAATTAATTTAAATGTTTTAATTTTAATTTAATTTAATTATTAAGTCTTTTAATCTTTTGGATCTTAAGTTTGGATTATTATTTTAATTAAGAATTTAGTATTTTTGAAATGATTAATTTAGAGATTTTTAAATTAAAGAACAGATATCTTCTTAATAATATCCCTATTTTAATGATTCCAATTTTTCTATCAATCTTCCAATTTTAATTAATTAATTAATTAGAGTTTATTTTAATTATTCTTAAAATATTTGGTAGGTTTCTACCCTTTAGTTACCTAGGTTTCAATCATCAAAAATCAATTTATGATCAAATATTTTACCCACCCCTTTTCATTAGCCTAAAATTTTAATTAGGGGTTAAACTTTTAATTACTATTTTGCCCTTCAAGCTTAATAATTTCATAACTCACTAAATTGAGCTCAAATGAATGTGAAATTTTTATGTGACTTCAGTCACATGTCAATTAAGACATTAGAGGAGAAAATGTGAATTTTCTGTATTTAATTTATTTATGTAATTATTTTTAATGGAAAATAGGGGTTTTCAAGGAAAATTCAATAACATAACCAAGGAAATGTTTCTATCCTTAAGAAAATTATGCAATGTTCCTAATGACTAGAAGACCATTTGGACCAATTTTGGTGATTTTTTGAATTTTATTTTATTTATTAGAATTATTTTGAGTTTTGGAGTATTAATTAATTTAAAAATAAAATAAAGGTTGAAAAATAGATTTTATAATTTTCAAAAATCTCTCTGATATCAGGGAAACCAGAGAAGCAATTTTTTTATAATTTTTTTATTTTTCTTTGATTTATCATAATTACTTTGGTGAAAAGGTTGAAAAATATATTTTTTTAATATTAAAAATTACATTAAGCCTTTAAAATTCAATATCTTATCATAGGAACTTAGGAAAAATATTTGGTTTGTTCCTAAGTGATTAGGAGTTAAAATATGACATTTTGGTGATTTTTAATATTTTTATAATTTTTATTATTTTTTAATTATTTAAAATATTAAAATAAGCTTAAAAATCAACTTTTTTAGAAAATTACAATTTTAATTTTATTAAATTCCCCTAATATCAGAGATGCTCCAAAACTAATTTTGTGAATTTTTTAAAATTATTTTGTGAGTTATGAATTTTTAAAGTTTGATTTCATTCATGGGGCTTAATTAACCCATTTGGTAGGGCTAAACATTTCCAATTGATCTAAAATTTTTATGTGATGTTCCTCTAATCCTAAAGATCAGTGGAGAATTGTTTTTAAATCAATTTGATGTGTGGTTAATTCTAATTAATTTAAATTTAATTTTGGGGGTTTAGGCCATTTAGGGTTATCCCAAGTGAATTAAATTAAAATCTATTTTTCCTAGGTTCCTCTGGTCCTAAGGAACATCACCAAATTTTCCTAGAATTTATTTCACAACATGCTAATTATTGGAATTAAAATTCCTAAAATAGTGATATGAACTTGAAAAATCAAGAACATCTCATAGGGATGGCCTCTGACTTTGGAAAATTCAGGGAATGTTCCCAAATTCAGAGGCTTCAAAAGCCCTATGGTCTCATGCCATGGTGAATTGCCTACATGCATGGAGAATTAAAATATCACAGAGAGAAAATAAATTATTAAAAATAAAATACTTGATGAAATGACTTGATTTCTTTTCCACATTATTCTCCTCTGTTCACTGAGCAAGAGCAAATTTTTATTTTATTTTTAGGATTTTTTTACACAAAGTTATGCATTTTTGAAGTTCTGGGTATTTAATAAATAAGAAAAAAATCTTATTTTTCTACTTAAGTGACGCGGCGCCGCGTCAACCTCGGCAGCTCCGAACACACACGCGTCATCTCCTGATTCGACACCGCCATCCTACTCAGCACTCGAGGGGCCCGCGGTTCACGTACCGTAGCGCCATCTGACTTGATCTCGACCATCTGCTCGATACACGCGCGATCCAACGGCTCCCGGTCATCGACTACGACTGGTGTGCACCCGTGACCGTTCACACTAAAACCCTAAGATCTCTCTCGATACTCAACAGATTTTTGTGTTCTAGTGCTCTATAGATTCCTCTTGAGAAGACGAACACATCTATACGGTAATCATGCATTGAAATCGATTCAAATTAAATGGAGAATCTCTGGAAGCTCGAAAGGAAGAGTGAGTCCATACCTTTGCTCAGAGAAGTGAAGCTTTGATCTGAGAGTTGTGTCACGTTAGATTGCGTCCAAGCGAGCTCCGGATGAAGTCCCTTGGCCTGGCGAATTGTCTAGGTATGAAAGTGCCCACAGCCGATCACAAAGCTTGGAGGCTGGAAGCAATGGCTGGTCTAGAGATGGGGCTTTTACAGGGAAACTTCTCCTCTTGGTCTGGTGAAGGTGTAGGACCAATCAATTTGGTGATTGGCTCACTGTGGTGAAGTGTCCTGGTTTTCGTGCTGAAATTTGAACTCAAAATTGAGCTCAGCTAGAGGGAATTGGGGCTGGAATCCAGTGGGGAGCAAGTGCTCTATGTGTAGAGAATGGTCTGGGATGATTTTGGCAGAGTTTCAGTAAGGTTTGGTTCAGCACCTCTCTTGGCCGAGAGGAGGTGGTGTTTAAATCAGAGAGGCTGGAGGGCCTCCCAGGGGGAGTTAAGGGCTTGGATCAGCTGCTCTGGGCAAGGGAAGAATAGCTCCAATGGCCATTTGGAGTGGGGCAGCTCAGCAAGGTGGAATTCCAAAATTTGGCTCCTCCCAAGGTGTCAGCCATGGTGTTTTCTGGCGGCCCAGGTGGCTGGCCGGCAGGCATGGGTCACCCTCAGGTTCAGGTGGGTCGGGGCTTGAGTTTCGTGTAGGCAATTGAGCTTTGTCATGTGTAAAGTGGTTGGATCAAAATGGAATGGGGGAATGGACATTTTGGCTTGGTTTAGGTCAACCCATTTGTTTGGACTGGGTTCGCCTCCCCATGGCTGGTTTTGGTCTGGAAAATCAGTTAGGCTAGCTGGTCAAGAGGTGGTGAAGTCCCTATCCAAGAATATTTAGATTAAATTTGGGTTAAGGGGAATCATGGGTAAGGTTAATGACTTTTAGGAATTATGGAAAGAGCCTCCCTCCTTTGCCCAATGTGGTATGGTCATATGTCAACAACTCACATGGCTTGCATGTGGCTCAAGGATGGCTTCATGGCTCACCTTTGCTTGGGAAAAAGCTTGGTCAATTTCATGAAAAAGGGTTTTATAAATTTTGGCAATTTAGGGGTGATTTGATGAAATTTGGCATATGGCTTAGTTTAGAAAAATTTGATGGCTAACTTAGAACTTAGGGATGATTTCAATTAAGGGTATGATGAGAAGAATTTGTCATATGGGCTTTAGCATGAAGTTTGGGCTTTTGGAATCATTTTGGAGTGGGCTTTTAGGATGGTTTAAGAAAGTGGGCTTTTGGTTTTAAAATAAATTTATGGATGGGAATTTTGTAAAAGTTTGGGCCAAGTAATTGTTGGGTTTGGTTTATGGATGTGTCATGAGTGATTTGAAATAAATTTGGGGTGTTTGGGTTTGAATTGGGTTGAATTCGGGCTTCTTTGGTGAAGGGGCCAATGTAGGTCAAATTTGGCTAACTTGGGCCAATGTTGGGCTAAGGTTGAAATTGTTGTAAAATTAATGTTAAGAAATGTTTGTGGGGGTGTTTCAAAGAGGTTTCAACTTTGGTTGGGTTTTGATTTTGGGGTTTGGGCCCATTTGGGTTAGGTTTAGTTGTAGGCACATTTAGGGGATTTTGGCTTTAGGGTGGATTTGGGTGAGGTTTGAGTCCAAAGTTTGGGCAAATTATGTTAGTGTTTTGTTTGTGGAGATGTTAGGGAAGGTTTAGAAAAGATTTGGGGTCAATTGGAGCTGAATTGGGTTGGTTTGGGTTTAGTTTGGGTTTTGGGTCCAAATTGGGCTTTAGGCTTAAAAAAATGAAATTGGATTCAAATTTAAATCAAATTTGGCTTTGATTTGGTCTAAATTGATATTGTGAATATTGAATTGAAGTTTATAATTGAATTGGACCAAAATTGGGGTTAATTGGGGAGGTTTGGTTTAACATTGGGTTCACTTTAGGTTAAAATGAGTCAAATTGGGAGTTTTGGAAAGTGGGGTAAATTGACAAAATCAGCCCTTGGTGTAGTTGAACAAAATGAAATTGGGAATATTTGGGATTTTTGGAAATTTTCTGGGAATTTTTGGAATTTTTTGGATTTTTGTGTCAAGAGGGGCATTTTTGTAATTTGGAGGGTATTGGGGGTATTTTTGGAATTTTTGGTATTTTTGGCTATGGATGATCAATTTGAGTGGGGGGAAATGTTTAGGACTGGTTTTGAGAAATTTTGGGTAATTTAGGTGATTTTGCAAATTTTGGGTAGCTCCAAGGGTATTTGGTAGGTTTGGTGAGTCCGGGGCCCCGGGGGTCAAAAATTGAAATTTTGGGAAAATGGAGATTCATCAAATTTGAATAGGATGGAATCACTTAGGTTGAGCCATGAAGCCATATTAAGCCCATAGGAGCCATGAAGCCATATTAAGCCCATAGGAGCCATGAGAGGACTCATTTTGAGTATTCATTATGTTGTTCCTAACCCTCTTAGCCAAGGGCTTAGGGGTTAAGGACCATCCATATGAATCACCTGTACGAGTCAGGAGGTCAAGTAGTGTGTGGATGTGATCTTAGGAAATGTGTGAGAGTGTAGTGCATAGGTGTAATGTATGTGAGTTTTGCCTTCACTAGACCAGGTCACCCAGGTTGATCCTAAGGCCAAAGAGTCTTGTAGGGAACTCATCCTTTAAACCTCCACATTTGATTTCAACCCTCTAGGTGATTAGGGGTCTACCATCAAGCTTATAGGGTTTGCAGGGAGTTAAGAAGTGGTTAAGTTTCTAAAGGGGTAGGTTCCATCTCTAGTCCTCTAAGATAGTCAAAGGAAAAGCCAAAGGCTAGATCCTAAGTACTAAAGAGAGAAGAGAAGACCTCATCAAAAATGAGGTCAACAGTGGGTCCCTAAGGTGTGTTAAGTATGATTTTCTTTATAAAAAAAAAAATGAAACCCAGTTGTTCTTCTAAAATAGCCCATTAGATTGAGGATGTTCTTGGAGCATAACCCTGAACATCATTCTCAAAGCTTTGGGTCCACTTAAGAGTTCATTTGGTCTCATCCTATTGTTCAATCGATCTCCTATACTCAATTAGTTTTTATTAATAATGTTTTAATTCTTGCTCAATGAACTTAGATGTTTTGATTATCTCTTGAGTAGGGTAACATTTATTTGATGTTTCATTTATGAGTTATATGAGTGAAAGCCTTTAAGAGCAAATTGAATTATTAGGGGGGCTTAGCCATTTAGATTAAGATTGGGCTAATAGCGCTTTCAAAATTTTTATAAATGTTTTGTGTTCTTTTCTAACCTCATTAATTGAAGTTGAGATCAAACCTCGTTCACTACTTAGCCCTCAAGCTCTTATGGGTACATTTGTAATTTTAAGGGAATGTTGATTTAAGTGACATTTTATCTTTATTAAAGGTGTCATTATCACCAAACCATTGATTAGGGGATTTTGATTAGTGAGTTAAAATCTTTATAGATCAAAACCCCTTACATTAGGATCATCAAATTTGATTAACTTCTAATTTTTAAAAATTTAAGAAATTACAATTTTACCCTTAATGTGGAAAAGTGGCGAATTGGTTTCTATCTCTTAGTCCCTTTTAATTTAATCATCTAAAAAGATCAATTAAGATTATTCATTGCCCATTTACTCTATAGTTAGGCCTAAATAATAATTAAGATTTTAATCCAATAATGACCATTTTATCCTTTTAAGCTTATTACATCATAATTCATTAACAATAACTCAAATGACATTGAAATTTTTATGTTACCCCACTCATGGTTCAATTAAAATATCAAAGTGGAAAAATGTAATTTCCTGATTTTTATCTTATTTTTATTATTATTTTAATTCAAAATTGGGTATTTTTAATATTAATTCCATAACTTAGCCAAAGTAAAAGATCTGTCCTTAAGAAAATTATTTGAGATTCATCAAGGTCAAAGGACCACTTAAGTTAATTTTCATAATTTTTTGAGTTTCATTTTAATTATTATAATTAGTTTAATACAAAAATCCAATTTTACTTAGAAAATCATGTTTATAATCAAATCAATTCATATTGAGCTCAAGTATTTATGGAGGGTTTCCCTGACCATTTACTTTAGTGTGGGTTAATTTTTGTAATTTTTTTGTATTATATTTTCATCATTTAATTTTTCTTTATTTTTAATGAGTTAATTACTTATAGCGGTATTTTTAATTGTTTAAATCCATTTTACATTTTTACTATGATCCTCTGACCATAGTGAACCTACCAAACTCATTTTTTATAATTTTTAAGTTTATATTTTAATTTTTATAACTATTTTAATCAAAAGGTGTGACTTATCTTTGAAAATTAGGATTTGTTATATTATGGGTGTTCTCTGACTTTGGAAAAATTAGAGAACATCCCAAATCATGTGAGGAATAAAACCTCCAACTTTCACATTTTATGATTAATATTTAATTATTTATGATTTAAACAAGTGTTGGAGTATTTAATTAATTTTAAAATAAATATAAATATATATTTTTCAAAATTTTAGTCCACATTATTCTCCTCTTTTCATTGAGCACAAGAGTATTTTATTTTATTTTTAGGAGTTTTCTATGCCAAGTTAAGCATTTTTAAAGTTTATGTATTTATTTAAATAAAAAAATGCCCTATTGATTAACTTATGCAAGTCGGCGCCACGTCAACCTCACCATCTCCGATGCCAGCCTGATATTGCTTCTGAACTTGGCTTGCTTACTTTCATGACAAGGAGTGGAGGAATGGTCTAGCTTTTTGGTTGAGAGAGGGAGATGAGTGGTGGAATGAGAGTTTGGCTTTGACAGGGTAGAAGGAGTGCAACTCCCGATGAATAAGAGGAGGAATAGTTGGGTGCTCAGTTAGAGAAGAATAGTGAATAATAGAGAGTTCTTTTAGTGAGTGGGCTTATGAGAGGGATTTAGTTAGGAAGAGGAGTGGCATGCTTCACGAGTTTTGGAAGAGAAAGTGGGGAGGTGGCAGCTTGGTGAGAGAAGGACGTGAGTGATATTTTTATTTTTGGTTGGGGGAGAGAGAGAGAGAGAGAGAGAGAGAGAGGAATCATGAAAGCAAAAAATAAAAGCCAGTACTTTTTTTTTAAACCGTGAGTTACAAATAGATATATATATAAATATAATTGCCTCTTTTTTGATTTATTATATATATATATATATATATATATATCATTAGTATTATTATTAATATTATTTTTAGTGTCCGTTTGTGTCTTGAGATATTTAATTTTGTTTAGGGGAGAATGCATTCGAATTACTTATTGGGTTATTTTTGGGCTTGGAATTAGGTTTTGAAATTGGTTCAATTGGGCTTGGATTTGGTTTCAATTAAGATTGGACATGATGCATTTTGATTTGGAATTGAAATTGGGTGAGATTTGGGATCAATTTGGTTGAAATTGGGGTTGAATTGGGAATTTGATAATTTAGGGGTAAAATTGGGATTTTGGTCAAAATCGGTCAATTTGGTCAAATTTGGCAGGTTTGGGACAATTTGGTGATGTAGGGAAGTTTCAAATGGTTTTTTGGGATTTAATTGGGTGAAATTTGGATTTTTGCAATTTTGGGTATTTTGGGGGTATTTTGGTAATTCAGCTAATTTTGGTAGGTTTGGGTGCAATTGGGTCAATTGGTGGCTCAAGTTGATTTAGGTAAGGTTTTGGAATGAATTTGGAGGTTTTGGTAAATTTAAGAATTTTGATTTGAAAATTGGGTTTTAGAATGACATTAGGGTTTAGGGGTATTTTGGTAATTTTGGGGAATTTTGGGGATAAAAGGCCAAAATTTGGATATTTTGTAATTGATCAGGTAAGGTGATCATACAAGCACTGAAACCTTTCTCAAAGCCACAAGCTCCATAGTAGAGCTCATTTTAGATCCTCCATATGTTGGTCTTAACCTTTTTAACCAAAGGCTAAGGGCTTGGGACCATATATATGAGTTTCCGAACGGAGCCAAGAGATAGATTAAGTGCAAGTGCTTTAGGGTTTTAGAACAAGTGGGAGATTCAAAGGATTAGGGTGTTTGTGCAAACTTGACCGAGACTAAGCTACCCAGGGTTGTTCTAAGTCCAATCATTCCTATGGGAACTCATCTTTGAGCCTCCACATGTTGGTCTCAACCTTCCAAGTGATTTGGAGTGTTGTAACCATCCATGTAGGATTTCAAGAAGAGTCAGGGAGTAGTTATAATTTCTAGGTGGTAGGATCCATCTCTAGTCTTCTCAGATAGTTGAGGGGAAACCTTATGGCTAAATCTTATGTAATAAGAGGAAGTTTAGACCTCACAAAAAATGAGGTCAACAATAGGCTATTGAATGAACAACATAAAACTAAAGCTGATATGCAAAGGAGATTAAATCCATTGATGAATGAAGTAATAAAGAAAAAAATTTTAAATGGCTGGATGCTGGAATTATATATCTTATTTCAGACATTGCGTGGGTAAGTCCAATTCATTATGTTCCTAAGAAAGGAGTGATAGTTGAAGCGAATGAAAGAAATGATTTAATAATCACGAGACAAGTCACTAGTTGTCAAATCTGTATTGATTACAGAAAACTAAATGCCTCCACTAGGAAATATCACTTTCCTTTACCTTTTCTAAATGAAATGCTGGATAGGCTTGCTGGACACAAATATTTTTATTTTTTAGATGGATATAATGGCTACAATTAAATACCAGTTGCTCCTGAGGATCAAGAAAAGACCACATTTACTAGTTCTTATGAAACATTTGCTTTTTAAAGAATGCCATTTGGATTATGTAACACACTTGCAACATTTCAAAGATGTATAATGTCATTTTTATGTAATGTGATTGATAATGGAATAGAATTTTTTATGGATGATTTTTCTATATTTGGAACTTCATTTGATGCTTTCTTAAATAATTTAGAAATTACTTTGGAGGCGAAAAGATAAATCTAGTTATAAATTGGGAGAAATGTCAATTTATGATTACAGGAGGAATTGTTCTTGGACATAAAATTTCCGAATATGGCATGTAAGTAGACCCTGCAAAAATTCAAATCATTATGAAACTACTACCTCCTACTACTGTCAGAAGGGCTAGAAGTTTTTTAGGACATGCTGGTTTCTACAGGCGATATATTAAATATTTTTCAAAAATTACTAAGCCTCTGTGCCAACTTTTAGAAAAAGATAAGAAATTTGATTTAATTAACAATTTCTTAAATGCCTTTGAATTATTAAAAGAAAAATTAATCACTGCCCCAATAATTGTTTCACCTGAATGGGTGAAACCTTTTGAACTAATGTGTGATGCTTGTGATTATGCAATTGGAGTTGTTCTAGGACAAAGGTATGATAAAATTTTAAAGTTATATACTATGCTAGTAAGACTCTTAATGTAGCTTAAATTAGTTATACCACTACTGAAAGAGAGTTATTAGTGATTATATATGCTTTTGAAAAATTTAGGTTGTATTTAATTGGGACTAAATGTATAGCGCATACAAACCACTCTACTTTCAATTATTTAATTCAAAAGAAGGATGCTAAATGAAGATTAATCAGATGAGTACTTCTAATGTAAGAATTTGACTTCATGATAGTGGATATATATGGAACTGACAATCAAATGGCTGATCATTTATCTAGGCTGGAACAACATGAATTATCTGATTTTGAAGATTGAATTACATAAAATTTTCCTGATGAATAACTTTAGAATAGTATGGAGTGGAATTTACCTTGGTATGCTGATATTGTGAATTATATTGTGAGTGATATTTTACTTGAATTAACAAAGCAACAATAGAAGAAATTTATGTATGACGCCAATTTTTACTTTTTGGATGACTCATATTTATATAAACAATGCAAGGATCTAGTTATTTGGAGATGTGTACCTTATAAAGAAATTGAACCAATTATTCAGAGATGCCATGATGCTGAATTTGCGGGACATTTTGGAACTAACAAAACCTGACATAAAATTATACAATCTGGATTTTATTGGCCTACTCTTTTTAGAAATATTAATAGATATATTACAACATGAGATTGATTTCAGCAATTATGTATTATTTCTAGAAGAAATGAAATGCACATAAAGTTGACATTGGAAGGTGCGATCTCTGATGTTTAGGGATTAGATTTTATGGGATAATTTATTCCTTCATTTAGGAAAATATATATATTGATTGCAGTGGAAATGGATTGAAGCAATAGCTTTACCTAGATGCAACGCTCAAAGTGTTTCAAAATTTTTAATAAAATATATTTTTACAAGATATGGAATGCCGAGAGTTATCATTACTGCTGGTAAATCTCATTTTAGGAATAAACTGATTCAGAGAATGGCTGAATAATATAATATTATGCATAGAATCTCAACTGCTTATCATCCTCAGATTATTAGTTTAGCTGAAGTATCTAATCGCGAAATTAAACAAATTTTGAAAAAATCTGTAAATACCCATAAATTAGATTGATCTGTTAGATTAGATACTGCATTATGTGCATATATGACTGCTTATAAAACTCCTATAGAAATGTCTCTTTATAGACAGATTTTTGGAAAGACTTTCCATTTACCAATAGAATTGGAACATAAAGCATATTGGGCGATTAAAGTGTTTAACTTCAATTTAAAGGATGCTGGTAGAGAAGATTTTTACAACTAAATGAATTGGAAGAAATTAGAAATGAATCTTATGATAATGATAGAATTTATAAAGAGAAAATGTTGCATGATCAGAAGATTAAAAGAAAGAAATTTTAACCTAGATAGGAAGTTTTGTTATATAATACAAGATTGATATTATTTCTTGGAAAACTAAAGTCTGTGGATAGGACCTTTCACTGTTAAAAACTTATCAATTTGGATCTGTCGATATTGAAGATCCTAAAACTGAAAGAATATTTATACTTAATGAGCATAGATTAAAACCATATTTTTAGGGATCACGGCCAAATTTTAAAGAGGTTTTAATGTTAAGTCGTCCTGAATAAAACTAATATTTGTCAGGGTGATGACGTTAAACAAAACACTTTATGGGAGGCAACCCATAGTTATCTTTGTTGTTTACTTTCCTCGAGTTGGTTATAGTTGATATTATTATTACTTAATTTGATATTTGAGTCCTACTCACTCATAAATATCATAAATGATGAAAATTATTGGTTTGTATAAAAGATTAAAAATTTATTTGGACAAAAATGAATTTTGGAGCAAAACTGAGATCTGGCACCATCGGCGCTAGAATGGGAGTCGATGGCGCCCTTTTACGGAGAGCATTGCCAAATTTCAGAGCGCGGGCACCGACAACGCCTTATCCAGCTCCGACGGTGCTGACAGAATGAGTTACGATTTTTAGACTTTCAAATGGTGGATTTTGGCTACTTTGAGCGAGAGTTTCACCCCTATGACTCTCTAAACTCTTTCCAAAACCCATGGTCTCCAGAAATGAAAAAGGTTAGTTCCAAAATTTGTACCTATGGCTTCCAACTCCTTAGAATCTTTAAGATTTAGGGTATTCAAAAAGAGAAAGTTTATCAGTTTCGAGGCGCAGTGACTTTGCGACAAAGTTCTTACAAAGAGGAGGCTAATCAAGGAACGAGGTGATGTTAATCGAATTTTGAATGCTCTTAGTACTCGAGTTGAATAAATTATTATGCAGAAGTAATGGGAAGTGTTTTGCTACACTAATGCCGCAGTAGTCATTCCTGTGGTGAAGGAATTTTAGGCAAATCTTCATTAAATCAACCAAGAAGTCGTTGATCCCCGAATATTTACCCTTAAGTTTTTCACTTTATATTTCTTTCCAATGATATTATATCTTTCTTTGCAACGGATGCCAAAAACTTGATTGAGAAGAAAATAAGAAATATATTTTAATTATTTTATAATATGGGATTCTACGCAAGCATACGTATCATTTATCAAGTAATATATGACTTGCTGATTAAGCCCCGAGATATCGAACCCCCAGGGAAATGTCTAAAAATATAAAAAAATATAAAATTTTACTATTTACTATTTAAAATTATTTTGTAAAGTATGTTTTAATATAGATAATTTGAAAATTATTTTTGATATTTTCTATTTAAGAAAAAGTAAAGCAAGCAATTAAAATTAACAAAACTACTAAACGGTATGAAAGCAATGAGAATAAAATATTACTTTCCTCTTTTAATGAATCAGTAATAATTATGGAATTTCATTGAGGAAGTATTTAAATGTGTTGTGCCAAATAGGAGCAAATATATTCTTTACCCTTATTTGTTTCTATAAAGAACGTTGGTTAATTTGAAGCTTTCAAATTTTGTAGATGGGTTAGGCAGGGAAGATACAAACTCTCACACTAGAGTTCCCTCGATTCCCTTCACCTGGGAGCTTACATCTCATAACAAATTTTTTTTACCTTAAACCAAATTAAGGGGCTTTAGCCTGTCACTCTAAAGTCCTTTAATTTTACTCTTCATTAAAACATATCTCCCTATTTATTTGCACTCAATTATATGGACTACAATTCTCATCCATACAATTGCATGTGATTCTTTCCAATTGTTGATTGAGACAATGCCGCATTGGATCTTACATAATCTCCTAACAAATTTTAACATCTTAATTGGCCAAATCAAGAAGTAAATTAAGTATAAGGAAATAAATCATCACAACTTCTTCCAACATTAAACTTATATAATTCCCACAAATTCCTTCCATAATTTAATTACTTCATCATTTAAAAGGAAAAAGATAAAGAAAACTACTCAGAACTCACGAAGAAAACACAAACACAACTTGATTTGAAAGTAGAAATCGTAGTGAAAACACAACAAGTTTTACATAAAAACCAAATGCAAAAACAAAGATAAATACTTATCTGAAAATCCTCTCCACAAGACTCTAAAAGTTCCTCTGAAATTTTGCTTTCCACTATAAGACTCCACAAAGGTTGGCGCCCAACTCTGAGAATTGACTCTCCTAAAGTATAATACAAACTATGATAATGTAAAGTAGAAGAGTAAAGAAAATTTGGTGAGGAAAAGGCTCTCCTTCTTCCTCTTTCCCTGGAATCAACTTCAAGCTTTTCTCCAACTTCTCCCACCAAAATTTCTCTTCTAAACTCATCTCTTGGGTGTGGTGCCCTTTTCTGATCTTCAAGTCTTCATTTTTAATAATTCTCTTAAAGGTACTTTGGTATCTCTTCAAAATATGTTCAGATTCAATGTATCCACCAAGAATGCATCCATATATTCAATTTTAAATGAATTTTGGCACTTATGGGAAGTAAATGAAGTTTAAAGAAAAGTATGCTTCAAAAACCCCTTCAAATTTGTGCTAAATTTAATTATAATTTGTCACTTTAACTGTGGCGCCTATGCATCTGCCGTCCGGCGCTTAGGTGCCAGAGGCCAAATTTGCACACCTTTCAATTTTTGCTCCAAATTTGATGTTTTTTTGCTCCTTTCATCATAATCAGTCATTTTAATCATACCTGCAAGAAAAACACAAAATTACCTTCTATTAATGTGTAATATCATCAAAAATAGGAATAAAAATATGCATAAAAATATTATATATTTTAGGTGTATCAAAATCCCTCAAACTTAAAATATTTCTTATCCTCAAGTGACACCAAAATCATATAAAAATCAAGCATGCAAATTATGTAAATGAGTTTGTTTAGGAAGGTTTTAAACTTTTGTTCTAGAAATGAAATAGTCCAATTTAAAAAAAAAATTTAGTAAATGAGACCAACTTAAAGTTTATAAAATTCTTAAGTAAAGGTTCATGAAAAATATAAGTTCCTATCTAATTCAGAAATACTTGTAGATTTTTCATAATATATGATTTAAATATTTTATTTTCTTCAATTAAAAATTTTTATTTGAAAATAATTTCACTCATTATATTAAAATTTTAAGCTTTGTATTTTCTCAAAACTTATATTTTAAACTTTAGGTATGGATCCAATTTTTGATTAGGCCCTTAAATTCTCAAGCTTCTCCTCCCTTTTCTTTTCTTTTCTTTTTTCTTTTAATAAGGCAAAGATTACTGTATCTGGATAGGATTTTAATGATTTTGAATTCCACCATTCCATTTAAAATAAATGTCTGATATATATCTTTCACTTAAAAGTCATAATAACAGTGTTGAAAATTATTTTTCAATAAAAGTAATTTTTGTTTTGAAAAATAAAAGTCAAATCTTCTATCTTTCCAAAAATACAACATTTCTTACTAAAGATAGTTTAATTATATTTATCATTTCTTTACTAAGAAAATTTTAACTTTAATTTTTTCATCATTACTATAAATTTTAACTAAATTATCTTATTCATTTCTATATTCAAAATTTTGCTCCCCTAATATAACTTCATATACATATTTGTTTTCAATCAAAAATCAAATTTCATTATAAGTATTCTTGAGAACAAAAAAAAATTTAGTTTTTGAAAATTTGTTTTTAAAATTCCCCCTAAACTTTGAATTTTAGTTAGGATTAAACATTTAGGCCTAAAAAATCATACATGGGTAAGAATTAAAAACTAAAATAACATACTAGCAGGAATTTTCATATCCTAAATATGCAAGTATAACAGTTTAAAAATAAGGAGTAAAAAGAAATCAAATTCAGTTTTTCAGTTCAGTTTTTTTTATAAAATAAAAAGTTCAAAGGACTTCTACAGCAATGGAGGTTTTCAAACCAAATACACACCAAATTTAACATGACTAAAATCATAACAACATTCGATAATATATGGTAGCAGATTTTAAAAAGTTTAAATATGCAAAATAAATAGGGGTTTTTAATAGTGTTCTAAATTTTCCTAATAGTTTTGGAATTAAATTATACACCACTAAAAACTCTAACACTAAATAAACATTTAAAATATTTACTACCACAAACATATCACAAACATACAACATAAAACATCTATTCATAACAGAAACATCTGAATGTGCATAACAGAAATAATTCAACTACAGTCTGTAAAATATTAGAGTTCACACCAAAATACAACAATAATTAAAACTCTAGACATCATAAAACATAAATACAGACATCATGAAATTAAACCACGCATAAAAAAAATAAAAAGTCCTACTCATCATCCTTGTCATCATCAACTTCATTCCAGCCTCTGGATCGCATATAAGGTATATAAAAAGGATGAGGGGGCATCTCAGCACTGTAATGACATCTAATCACTTTGTCCATGTACTGCTGATAATTCTCCCCATACTCATCATGTTTTACAATATACCTTTTATTATTTTCTATCTTACCATTCATATCTCTAACATGCTCTCGAGTAAGACTCACTTTCTTTAAAATTTTATGTAATAAACCAGTTTGTGAATTTCTTGAAGATGATACATGTGAAGTAGAAGCTCGAAAAGTACAGGCAGCAGAAGCAGAAGCACTGGAAGCTCTAACAGATCCTCCTTTCCAGCCAAATACTGAAGGCACGGTGTAAGTGTTTACATTTACACTAGTAATGGATTTAAGTGGCTGAAGGACTTCTTCTCATGTTTCAAACTTAACACCAGACCGCTCACAAAGTAAACAAATCAGAGAAGGAAATCCCATATCTGCAGTAGTAGCAGCTCTAACACAGTTCAAAACATAATAACAAATAATAGCTCCAATATCTAAAGGCTTTACCTACATAATACAATGGTTCAGAACAGCTCTTTCTCTCGTAACTTCACTAACATGACTTGACGGCAACAGCTTTGATGAGATAAAGTATTTTCATGCCTTTGAGGTGGCAATCAACTTAGAGGCCTAAAAATTTACTCTTTATTCATTTGTTATCTTCCATAAACCTCTTCCATCAGTAAGAAAAGACATTATCTCATCTAACTCTCCCTCAGAAGGATGATAGTTGGCAAAAAAATAAAACATATCAGGAGGCAGTCATTAAAAAGTATTAATTACCGTAGGAGAAAAATCCACTTACTGACCTCTAACCATCACCATATTGTATTCTGCTGCTGGCAAGTTTGCATAAAACTCTCTAACAACAAAAATAACAGCAATAGCGGAGAACCAACAGTAATTTTCCCAATTCTTTATAGCAATCATCTCTTCAATATGTCCTTATCGTTTACTAAAATCTCATTCTAGAATCTATTTATGCGACGAAAGTGAGTCGGCGTATCTATCCTCCGCTCTAAAAATGACAAATTTTTTGGAATCAAATTTCACCTTCTCTCTTGATCGCTTCGACTTTGGAGCCATTTCTAAAATTTCACAAAAAAATCACCATAAATTCCAAAATCAAACTAAACTTGCTAATTTAACATCCAAAGGTAATTTCTACTAAATCCAAGCAATTTCTCATGCTTTTTCTCAAATTTTCACCATGAATAGTGATTTTTCAATTTTTCAATAATGTACTCAAAATATTTGGTGAAAATAAAAAAATTTTACTTAGGAGAAGTACTTATACCTCAAGGAACTCAAATCTAACAAATTTCGGCGAAATTGGCTATTAAACGATCCAATTTAGTGATGCCCCAGTCTTCAATTTTGTGAAACAGAGAGGTTGAAGGTGATGGGGGGTTAAAATGGCAAATTAAAGGAATACTTAGGCATATTAACTCCAAAAACTACTTACCCATGACTTAAGCATCTAGAAACCATGTTTTCACATTTTTTGTAACTCCGGCGCCTAAGCACTAATCTGCGGCGCATAACCGCCATTGCTCAATTTAGCACAGGTCTGGTAAACATCCAAATGTTCATTCTAACTCCTCTAAGACATCAAATAAGGTCCAATATATACCTCTATAACATATAAACTTCAAATTATTACCATATAATCATAAAAACAAACCAAACAAAGAGCACACAGCAAACTTAAAGCAAATCACACTGATAACTATGGGTTGCCTCCCATAAAGTGTTTAGTTTATCATCTTCAGCCTGACATACCTAAAGCTTATTCTGAGTTACCCAACATTAGATTCTCATCAGGTTTAAATTGATCAACTGAAAAATAAGGTTTAATTCTATGATTGTTAACTTTAAATATTTTTTCCAGTCTTAGGATCTTGAATATCTATAGCTCCATAGGAATAAACTTTCATTACAATCAATGGGCCTGTCCACCTAGACTTACGTTTTCCAGCAAATATTTTCAATTGAGCATTATACAACTAAACATTTTGCCCTGGCTCAAGTTTTTTAGTAAGAATCTTCTGTCATGCCACAACATAATCTTTTCTTTATAAATCTTAACATTTTCATAAGATTCACTCCCTATTTTTTCAAGCTCATTTAACTGCAACAATATCTTTTCTCCAGCATGTTTTAAATTATAATTGAACTCTTTAATAGCCCAATATACTTTATGCTTAAGTTTAACTAGTAAATGACACGCTTTTCTAAAAATTAGCCAATATAGGGACATTCCTATAAAAGTTCTATGAGCAGTCCTATAGGCCCACAAAGCATAATCCAGTTTAATTGACCAATCCTTTCTGTTTGGATTAACAATCTTTTCCATTATTATTTTAATTTTTCGATTGGATAATTCAACCAAACCACTTGTCTGCGGATGATAAGCAATAGCAATACGATGGTTAATATGATATTTCTTTGCTAACTTTTTCATAATCACATTTCTAAAATGACTTCCTCCATCAGTTATGATTACTCTTGGTATTCTAAATCTGTAAAATATATTCTTTCTTAAAAACTTTGCAACACTTTGAGCATCACATCGAGGTAAAATAACAGCTTTTATTCATTTAGATACTTTGTCTACTGCTATCACAGTGTATATATTTCTAAAAGATGGTATAAACGGTCCCATGAAATCTAATCCCCAAATATCAAATATTTTAAATTCTAACATATAATTGAGGGGCATCTCTTTTCTTCTAGAAATATTGCCTACTCGTTGACATCTATCACAATTCTTAATATAAGCATTAACATCCTTACAAATTATAGGTCAATAAAATCCAAATTGTATGATTTTATATGCAGTTTTATCAACTCCAAAATGTCCCCCATAATCAGAATTATGAAATTTTTAAATAATTTCATATGTTTCTTCTAAAGGCACACATCTTCGAATGATTAGATCCTTTCCTTGTTTATATAAAAATGGGTCATCCCAAAAATAACTCTCGGCTTCAAATACAAATTTCTTCCTCTCCTAGTATGTCAAACCATAAGGTAAAATAACAATGACAATAAGGTTTATAATGTCGGCATACTACGGAACACGCCACTCATTAACAGTGAATAATTTTTCATCAAAAAAATTTTCATTAATATCTTTGGCATCACAGAGAAATTTTTCAGTTTCAAGCTTGGACAATGCTCAGCAATTTGATTATTAGCCCCCTTCCTATCAACTATCTCAAAATCAAATTCTTGCAAAAGAAGAATCCATCTTATCAGTCTTGGTTTAGCATCATTCTTCATTAAATACTTAATAGTAGAATGATCAGTATGTACCACACATTTAGTTCCAATTAAATATGATCTGAATTTATCAAAAGCATATACTATAGTTAATAACTCTTTCTCAATAGTGGTATAATTAATTTGAGCTTCGTTAAGAGTTCTACTAGCATAGTAAATTACTTTGAAAATTTTATCATATTTCTAACTTTAAACAGCTCCAATAGCATAATCACTAGCATCACACATTAATTCAAAAGGTTTTTTCCAGTTTGGTGACACTATAACAGGTGCAGTGTTTAATTTTTATTTTAATCTTTCAAAAGCTTTTAGGCATTCATCATTAAAATAAAAAATTACATCTTTTTCCAGTAGAAGACATAAAGGTTTCGAAATTTTTGAAAAGTCTCTAATATATCACGTGTAGAATCCAGCATGTCCTAAACAATTTCTAATTCCCCTTACATTTGTCAGGCAAGATAAATTAGAGATCACTTTAAGTTTTGCAGGATCAACCTCCATACCATTTTCTGATATACCATGTCCTAAAACTATTCCTCCAGCTACCATGAATTGGCATTTTTCCTAGGTAAGAACCAAATTAGTTTCTTCACAGCATTTTAGAACTATAGACAGATGTTCTAAACATGATTCAAATGAAATTCCAAACACTGAAAAGTCATCCATAAAAACTTCAATTCCTTTTCCAATTAAATCATAGAAAATTGCCATCATACATCTCTGAAATGTAGCAGGGGCATTACATAAATCAAAGGGCATTCTTCTAAAAGCAAATGTACCATAAGGACTGGAAAATGTTGTTTTCTCTTGATCCTCAGGAGCAATTTGTATTTGGTGGTAACCATTATATCCATCCAAAAAATAAAAGTATTTATGCCTAGCTAGTCTATCCAACATCTGATCTAGAAAGGGAAGTGGAAAATGGTCTTTCCTTGTAGCAAAGTTTAATTTTCTATAATCAAAACATATTCTACATCCTGTAACTTGTCTTGTTGGTAAAATTTCTTTCTTTTCATTAACAGTCACAATAACTCCTCCTTTTTTAGGGACACAATGAATATGACTAACCAATGCACTATCTGAAATAGGGAGATAATTCCAACATCCAACCATGTTAAAATTTCTTTTTTAACAACTTCTTTAATAATAGGGTTCATTCTCCTTTGAGATTCAGTCCGAGGTCTGCAGTTATCCTCCATAAGGATTCTATGCATACAAATTGAAGAACCGATTCCTTTTATATCAGCTATTGTCCATCCAAAAGCTTTCTTATATTTCTTTAAAATTTCAAGCAAACTCTCTTCTTCTTTCTCAGTCATTTGAGAGGAAATTATAACTGGCAAAGTTGAGGAATCACCTAAAAAGACACACTTCAAATGATTAGGAAGCAACTTTAAATCAAGTTTAGGAGGCTTTTCAATTGATTGACCAAACGATTCATCTTTTTCAGTCATGTCCAACAATTCAAATTTTCATGAACATAATTTAAATCTTCCTCAAGAAAATCTTCATAATGTTGTAATTCTTTTTCTCTCTCGTGTTCCAATTCTTCACCTTCAATTTTTTTTTCGTAAGCTGATTTGAAATGACATTCACTTAAATATCTGATAACATCCATTCTATGACATTCTTCATATTTACCTCTTGCAGGATATTTCATTGATTTTGAAATATTAAATGTAACAGTTTGATCGTTGACTCTCATTATTAATTCCCCTTTTTGCACATCTATCATTGTTCTGCCTGTGGCTAGGAAAGGTCTTGTTGGCATTACTTTAGGTTATGTGTTATATTTTAAAAAGGGGTCGCCAACAGAAATTATCGGTGAATTTTAGATTTTAAATTTAATTTAAAAATATATATAATTTAGGAAGTAGCATTTGATTTCAAAAATAATTTTAAGTTTAAAAAATTTTAAGATATGAAATAAAACCGATCTCACATCCCGAATAGTTTATATAAACGAGCACCGCATCACAAACCGTGTATCTATCCAGAAGAATAGACACACTGATTGATGATGGGGCTCGATTAAATAAACTAAAAGATTTGTGACATCTGTTTGATCTGCGAAACCAATTTTATAAGCTGACAAGTTCCCCTACTTAATAAAAAAGAATTAAGCAGGGTTTATATTACCTGAGTTCTTAAAGTTCCCTATAAGGGCAAGCCCCTATAGTTAATTACATCTTAAATGACGGGAATCATTTAAGAAAACTTTCGATAATAATCAGTGGTTTTGCTCTCAAGAATTTCAAAGTTTAAGGTTTTCAAAGGATTGGATTTTAGAATTTCAAAAGGGATTAGCTCAAATTTGGAACAGTTTATTTCAGGAGTCCAATGGAAAGAAAAGTAGGAGAAGTTGAGGATCCAAGAGGAATCTTGGCAACTTCCCAAACTATCCTATTGTTTGGTATGATATTAAGAGGATTATTTAATGTTTCAATCTTGCCAATTTTAATTCATTAGGACATATGTTTGTATGACATGATCATACAAATAGCCTATAAGATGTGAGGCTTTATGCCGTACCAAACGACCATCTCGGAGTCCTAAGACCGGCTAGGGCTTAATTTACATAACATGATTATGCAAATGCCTAACAAAAGGGTTGAGGATTTATGTTGCACTAGGAAAACAACCTCAAAAGTCCTATGGCTTGGTTATTTAATTCTAAGAAAGGTTCTGTTGAAGTAGACACAAGTTTTACTGATGATGATGGTCGTGCTGCCCACTATGCTCCAAGCTCCTTGTTGTTGCAGAGGTTTAGTTTTAGAAAGTGAAAATCAGGAGATGAGAGAAGTGTTTTGGTTTTAGAAATCTTAAAATCCAAGTGTCTTTAATGTTTTAATTAAACAAGTCTTAAAGTTGGTTAAACAGAACCGATAAAGTTCCCATGGTTCCGTCATCCCGGCACTGTTATTTTCATCGAATTCACTTAGTCCAGATGAATTTGCTAAACTCAACAGAATGAGTTCCACACTTTCATTTAGACTGTAGGAAACCCCGTTAGCAACACGTGGGTTACATCATCCGAGGTATTCCCGATCATTCAATGAGATGTTTTTATTTAGTTGCAATTGTAGTTTTATTGTTCGTTTATGATTAAATTTTGAGTTGTCTTATATCTTGAATGTTTTGGCGGTGAATTTTATCTTGTAGTGATTTTTAATTTAATTTTGGGTTTCAGTTTAGTGGCTATCCTAAAGGTTTTAGTTTTCATGCAACAATCTTGTTATCATGCAAGAAAAGTAAAGTGCAGTACAAGTAAGTAACTTACAATAAAATAACTTGCAACATAATAAAAGCGTACCTGAAGGGTCTTCCTGACATTCCAAGCTGCACTTAAAACACATGTTAAAGCATTTATATAATTGCAAGAAAAGCACCTAGGTAAAGCTAAGGTAAGGTTTTGGTTGTCTACCAAAATTCTAATCCTATTGTTAGTCAATTCCTATGACGTCTAGGTTCTTGTGTTTTGTTTAAGGATGATTTTCTTCATCAAAAAACAATTAAGTTCAACTGTTCTTATAAAATATCCCATCATATTAAGGAAGTGCTTAGGACGGGTCCTAAACATCTTTTCAATACTTCTGGGATCATTTCGAGTCCAAATGAATTTTATTGTACATATGAATTGATCATCCAAGGTTTCAATAAAATTTTGTTTCTTGCTCAGTGAACTTAGACATTTGATTATCTTATGAGCGAAGTGACATTTCACTTAGCGCTTTATTTAGGAGTTATAACAATGGAAGTCTTTAAGGGTAAATTGGTTTGTTAAGGAATTTAACTGCTTTGATTAAAGTTGAATTGATGATTTAGGATGATTTACTTTTGTTTCAAAATTCAAGTTAATTTTATCTTAAGTGTTTTAAATTGTTTGATTTGAAAGAGATATTTAGATTATTCAATTTAATTAAACCTTTAATGATTCAAATTTAATTTGACTTAATTGTAGCACTTTAGGTCAATTTTAATTGGTTTGATTTTTTTTAAATTTTTAATTGTGAATTATCTTAAGGTTGATTTTCTTTAATGTTTCAAATTTGTTTTAGATTTGTTTTTTAAGTGATTTCAAATTAATTTTAATGTTTTAAATTTATTTCAATTTGATTATCAAATCACTAAATGTTTTAAGCTTTTAATTTAATTAAGGTTTATTTTCCTTTTAATTATATAATTATTAATTTTAATTATCATTTTTGAATTTGATTAAGAGTTGAATATTATTAAAATGATTCATTTACGGATTTTTAAATTAAAGGATTGATATCTTCTTAAATCATATCCCTAATCTTAATAATCCAAATTTTAACTTATTCTTCCAAAATTCAAATTGTTTAATTAATTAAAATTTACTTTAAATATTTTCAAGATGATTAATGGGTTTCTACCCCTTAATTCCCTAGGTTTTAATCATATAATAAAAATTTAAATCAGATATTTTACCCTCCCTTTTGATTAAACCTAAAGTTTTAATTAAGAGTTAAAATTCTTTAATTACCTTTATGCCCTTTCAAGCTTATTTATTTCATAACTCACTAAATTGAGCTTAAATGAACTTGAAATTTTTATGTCACTTTACTCATATGTCAATTAAGACATTAGAGAGAAAATGTGATTTTTCTGTTTTTAATTTAATTTATATAATTATTTTAATGAAAAATAAGGGATTTCAAGGAAAATTCAACAACATGACCAAAGCAAGGTTTCTATCCTTAAGAAAATTATGGGATGTTCCTAATGACTAGTGGACCACTTGGAAAAATTTTGGTGATTTTTTAAATTATATTTTATTTATTCTAATTATTTTAAGTTTTGGAGTGTTAATTAATTATAAAATAAAATTAAAGTTGAAAAATGGATTTTATATTTTTCTTAAATCTCTCTGACCTCAAGGAGTTCATAGAAATACATTTTACAAATTTTTTATTTTTCTTTGATTTATTGCAATTAATTTAGTGAAAAGGTTGCGAAATACATTTTTTAATACAAAAAATTGTTTTGAGCCTTTAAAATTCAATATCTTAACTTAGAGACTTAGGAAAAATATTTGGTTGGTTTCTAAGTGATTAGGAGTAAAAATGTGACATTTTATTATTTTTATTATTTTTGTGATTTTTATTATTTTTTAATTATTTAAATATCAAAAATATCATTAAAAATGAAAAAGTTTAGAAAATTCCAATTTTAATTTTTATAGACTCCTGCGATATCGGAGAGCCCACAAAACTAATTTGGTGAATTTTTGAAATGTATTTTTGGAGTTATGAATTTTTAAAGTTTAATTTTGATCATGTGACTTAATTAATTCATTTAGTGGGGCTAATCATTTCTAATTGACTTTAAATTTTTATGCAAGGTTCTATGTATCCTAAAGATCAATGGAGAATTAATTTCAAGTTAGTTTGATGTGTGGTTAACCTTAATTAATTAAAATTCAATTTTGAGTATTTAGGCTAATCAGGGTTATTCTTAATGAATTAAGCCTAACCATAATTATCCTAGGGTCCTCTAGTTCTAGGAAACTTCCCCAAATTTTTCTAGAATTTATTGAGCAATATATTAATTATTGGAATTAAAATACCAAAACAGTGACATAAACTTGAAAAATACATAACTTGCCATAGAGATAGCCTTTGACCTTGAAAAATTCAGGAAATATTCCCAAGATCAGAGGCTTCAAAAGCCCTATGGTCTCATGCCATTGTAAATTGCGTATGCAAATAGAAAATCAAAATACTCAAAACAGTAAATAATTAATTAAAAAATAAAATGCTCAACAAATTAATCCAATTCTTTTTCCACATTGTTCTCCTCTATTCACTGAGCAAGAGAGTATTTTTATTTTATTTTTGTGATTTTTCTATGAAAAGTTATGATTTTTTGAAGTTTATGTTCAAAAATAAATCAAAAAATCCAATTTCCCTCTCAAACTATCGCTATCAAGGGGGGTCACGTGTCGCTCCTTAATTGGCTGACGCATTTCTGCTTATGGATGAAGCTCCCGTCCGACTGCATCTCGGCTGTCCGTGCGATACACATGTGATCGGACGGCTACTGCTCCTCTCTCCTAGTTCTATTCACCCAAAACCGTCTACCTTCAAACATTGATATCTCACTCGTTTCTCAATGAAATTGAGTGAATTTTTTTTAAAATGATCGTCTAATCGAGTAGCACACATCTATATGGTGATGATATACTTAAAACATGTGAATATTTATAGAAATTTAAACTAAGCTCGGTTGGAGGAGAAAAAATTTGATACCTTTTTCCAAGAGGTGAGGCCTCAATTAGAAATGTTTGGATTGAGCTTAGGAGTGCTTAGAGAAGCTTTGGGAGCAATTTGGCATAGTTTCCCCAAGGTAATCTTTTGCATCTTCTCTTTTGGCCATGAATGAAGCTTAAATAGAGGAGTTTAAGTTCAAATTGGTCAAAGCATGAGGTTGGGCTTGGTTCACCTTTCCATGGTCTGATTTGGGCTGAGAAAAGCTCCCTTGATTCAGCTTGATTAGTGGGGAGAAGTCACAATCCAAGTACAATTAGGCTTAACCATGGGTTAGGGGAGACATGGGAGTGCTTAATTACTTTAAGGGAATCAAGAAAGAGGCTCCTCCTCTTGCCCAATATGGTATGGCCACATGAACACCACTCACATGGCTTGCATGGGGCTTAAGGATGGCTTCATGGCTAGCCTATGGCTTATCCATGGCTTGGTCAATTTTCATGAAAAAAGGTTATTTGGAATTTTTTGAAAACCTTGGATTTTTTTATTGGTTTTGTCATGATGCTATTTTGGTTTAATCAAAATGATGGGTTTTGGACTTAGGGATGATTTAAATCATAGGAAATGATGAGGAAAAATTTCATGTGGGCTTTTGAATTTGTTGGAAGTGGGCTTTTAAAAAGGTTTAAGGAGGTGGGCCTTTAGATTTGAAAACAAATTGGTAGATGGAAATTTTGTAAAAGATTTGGTCAAACAAATGTTGGGTTTAGTTTAGGGATGTGTCATGTGTGATTTGGAACAACTTTGAAGTGATTTTGAATTGAATTGGGTTTAATTTGGGTCTTTTTAGTAAAGGGGTCAAAGTGGGTCAAATTGGGCTAACTTGGTTTAAGGTTGGGCTAATGTTGGATTTGATGTAAAATTAATGTTGAGAAATGTTTATGGGGTGTAACAAAGAGTTTTCAATTTTGGTTGGGCTTAAATTTTGGGATTTATGCCTATTTAGGTTAGGTTTGGGTTTAGGCCAATTTATGGGATTTTGACTTTGGGTTAGGTTTGGGTGGAGTTTAGGTTTAAATTTGGGGCAAATCTTGTTAGTGTTTTGTTTGTGGGGAAATTATGAAGATTTAGGAAAAGATTTGGGGCTAATTGGAGTTGAATTGGGTTGGTTTGGGCTAAGTTTAGGTCATGGGCCAAAATTAGGCTTTAAGCTTCAAATTGGAATTGGATCTAAATGTTAATAAAATTGGGCTTGGATTTGGTCTAAATTGATATTGGGGATATTGAATTGAAGTTTAGAATTGGATTGGATCAACATTTAGGTTAATTGGAGTGGTTTGGTTTGACATTGGGTTCACTTGGGTTAAAAATAGGTCAAATTGGGGGTTTTGGTAAAAGTGGGTTAAATTGACAAAATTGGCCTACGATGTAGTTGAATAAAATGAAATTGGGAATATTTGGGATTTTTGGAATGTTTTGGGAATTTTTGGAATTTAGGGATTTTTTTGGTTAAAAAGGGCATTTTGGGTATTTGGAGGGTATTGGGGGGTATTTTTGGAAATTTTGGTATAGTTGACTAAGGATGATCAATTTGAATGGTGGAAAATGTTTAGGATTGGTTTTGAGGAATTTTGGGTAATTTAGGTAATTTTGCAAATTTTGGATAGTTTCAAGGGCATTTGGTAGGTTTGGTGGGTATAGGGCCCCAGAGGTCAAAAATTGAAATTTTGAAAAAGTGAAGATTGATCAAGTTTGAGTAGAATGGAATCCCTTTGGTTAAGCCATGAAGCCATATTAAGCCCATAAGAGCCATGAGAGGACTCATTTAAGGCATTCACTATGTTGTTCCTAACCCTCTTAACCAGGGGCTTAGGAGTTGAGGACCATCCATATGGATAACCTACATGAGTCAGGAAGTCAAACTAGGTATAGGTATAGGTATAGGTATGATCTTAGGACTTGGAATGTGTGTGAGAGTGTGGTGTGTGCAGGTCAACCCTCACCAGACCAGGCCACCCAGGGTAGTCCTAAGGCCAAAGAGTCCTATAGGAAACTCATCCTTTAAACCTCCACATTTGATCTTAACCCTCCAAGTGGCTTGGGGGTTCACAATCAAACTTTGTGGGGTTTGAAGGGAGTTTAAGAGGTGTTTGAATTTCTAAGTGGTGGGTTCCATCTCTAGTCTTGTAAGATAGTTGAAGGAAAAGCCTAAGGCTAGATCCTAAGTACTAAGGAGAGAGAAGAGAAAAGACCTCATCAAAAATGAGGTCAACATGTCTCCCTAATATTATGGGTATCTCTTTATCTTCCTCCATATCTAACATAATGAAATCAACAGGAAAAATAAATTGATCCACTTTAACCAAAACATCCTCTATAACTCCTTTAGGATATGTGATCGAAAGATCCGCTAATTGCATAGATATAGTAGTAGGGGTTATTTTTCCTAATCCCAGTCTTTTGAATATTGATAATGGCATAAGGTTAATGCTTCCACCCAAATCACATAAAGCTATTCCATAAAATATGTCTCCAATTGCACTTGGAATTGTGAAACTATCAGGATCTTTAAGCTTTTCAGGAAGCTTTTTCTGAATTATTGCACTGCACTCTTCACTAAGTGCAACAGTTTCATTATCTTCAAAATTCCTTTTTCAGTTGAGAATATCCTTCATAAATTTCACATAACATGGCATTTTTTCTAAGGCTTCAGCAAATAGAATATTGATTTTAAGCTTCTTAAATATCTCCAAGAACTTAGAAAATGGCTTATCCAACTTTTGTTGACGAAGTCTATGAGGAAATGGAGGTGGTAAATCAATCTTAGGTGGAGAAATAAGTCTTTCCAAACCTTTCAAAGCATCCTCTTTTGGTTTTTCTATCGCTTCTTTCTCTACTTCAATCTCTTTTTGAACTCTACCTTCCTACTCTCTTCCACTTCTCAGTTGAATTAGTTTTACTTGCTCTTTATTCTTATCTCTTGGATTTACTTCATAATTACCAGGAAGCATTCCTTGGGATCTATTACTTAATGAATTGGCAATTTGTCCTAATTTATTCTCAATATTTCTGATTGTAGCTCCTTGATATTGCAATTGATTTCCCATTTGCAACACCACTTCATCAATAGACAACTTTCTCTCCTTAAATTGTGAAGTATTGTTAAAACCTGAAGGATAGGTTGGTCTATAATTATTATTCCCTTGGCTCTTCCAATTCCCCAATGAGTTTATTTGGTTGCTCCCCCATTCTTGATTACTACCACCTTGAGTATTGTTATTCCAGATAAAGTTTTAATGGTTTTTCCAACCTCGGTTATAATAATTTGATTATGTGTTATTAGGCTTACTTATAGCATTCAAAGTTTTTGGTGAAGTTTGAAAATCAACCATTTGGCCTAATGAATTTTCTTCAATCATGGAAATTGGTTAAGAAAAGTTCAGTCCAAGTTGGTCTATCTTTCTTGAAATTACAGCAACTTGATTTACTAGCATTGCAAAAGCATCATTATCATGAATATTGGATACCTTAGGATTTAACCTTTCAGAAGGTCCTTAAAAATTGTTAGTAGTCTTTTCTTCAATTAAAGCATAAGCATCAACAAACTCTTTAGGCATCAATGAAATAGCAGCAGCAGCATCGATAATTGATCTAAGAGATCCAACTAATCCATTATAAAAAGTCTGAATTATTAATGAATCTGGTATCAAATGATGTGGACACTATCTTAGGAGATCGTTTAATCATTCCCAAGCTTCATATATATACTCACCTTCAAACTGATAAAAAGATGTAATATCATATCTAAGCTTCGCAATCTTTGATGGAGGAAAATATTTAGCAAGGAATTTTTGTGCTAAATCACACCAAGTTCTGATAGATTCAGGTGCTAATGAATTTAACCATATCTTAGCCTTATCCCTCGATGAAAAAGGCAAAAGTCTAAGTCTAATAGCATCATCAGAAACACCATCATATTTAAAAGTAACACAAAATTCTAGAAAATTTGCAAGATGTAAATTAGGATCTTCGGTTGGTGCTCCTCCAAACTGATTATTAGATATCATTTGGATAATAGCAGGTTTAAGTTCAAATGAATTAACAACTATAGCAGGGTGTTGAATACTACCATGAAGTTCATCCACCGTAGGGTTAGCATAATCCCTTAAAGGTCTGAATTCTCGATGGATGTTAACATTTTAATTTTCTTGATTCACCATTTCTTGAATATTTTATCTTTTTCAGTATTTTTAAATTTTTTTATTTTTCTGATAGTTCTCTCTAATTAAGAATTGTAAGGCACAAGTTCTTCAGAATCTAAACTACGCATACAAAATGAAGTAAAACACACTAACAAAAGCAAGAAAAAATGTAAAAGATTTAATTTTTCTTAATTTTCTTTATATGAAATTTTAATTAATTTCCCCGGCAATGGCACCAAAAACTTGATCCCCGAATATTTACCCTTACGTTTTTCAATTTATATTTCTTTCTAATGATATTATCTCTTTCTTTGTAACGGATGCCAAAAACTTAACTCAAAAGCAAATAAGAAATATATTTTAATTTTTTTATAATATGAGATTCTACGCAAGGATACCTAAAGTTTATAAAGTAATATAAGACTTTCTGATTAAGCCCTGAGATATCGAACCCACAGGAAAATGTCTGAAGATATAAATAAATAAGAAAATTAATTTTTTACTTTTTAAATTGATTTTGTAAAGTATGTTTTAAAATAGATAATTTGAAAATTATTTTTGATATTTTCTATTTAAGAAAAAATAAAGCAAGAAATTAAAATTAACAAGACTACTAAATGATATGAAAGAAATGAGAATAAAATATCTTTTACCTCTTTTAATGAATTAGTAATAATTATGAAATTTAATTATGGAAGTATTTAAATTTGTTGTGCCAAATAGGAGAAAATATATTTTTTACCTTACTTGGTTCTATAAAGAACATTGGTTAATTTGAAGCTTTGAAATTTTGTATATGGGTTAGGCAGGGAAGACACCAGCTCTCACTATAGAGTTCCCTAGATTCACTCCACCTGGGGGCTAACATCTCATAACAAAATTTTTCACCTCAAACCAAATTAGAGGGCTTTAGCCTGTCACTCTAAAGTCCTCTAATTTTACTCCCCATTAAAACATATCTCCCTATTTATTTGCACTCAGTTATATTCATACAATTGCATGTGATTCTTTTCAATTGTTGATTAAGAGAACACCACATTGGATCTTACATAGTCTCTCAACAAATTTTAACATCTTAATTGGTCAAATCAAGAAGTAAATTAAGTGCAAGGAAATAAATCATCTCAACTTCTTCCAACATTAAACTTATATACTTCCCACAACTTCCTTCTATAATTTAATTACTTCATCATTTAAAAAGAAAAGATAAAGAAAACTACTCATAACTAATAGAGAAAGCAAAGACACAACTTTATTTGAAAATAGAAATCATAGTGAAAACACAATAAGTTTTACTTAAAATCTAAATGTAAAAACAAAGATAAACACTTATCTGAAAATCCTCTCCACAAGACTCTAAAAGTTCCTCTGAAATTTTGCTTTCCACTATAAGACTCCACAGAGGTTGGTGCCCAACTCTGAGGATTGACTCTCCTAAATTCTAATACGAACTATGATAATGTAAAGTAGAGGAGTAAAGAAAATTTGATGAGAAGAAGGCTCACCATCTTCCTCTTTCCCTGGAATCAACTTCAAGCTTTTCTCCAATGTCTCCCACCAAAACTTTTCTTCTAAACTCTTCTCATGGGTGTGGCACCACTTTCTGATCTTCAAGTCTTTATTTTTAATAATTCTCCAAAAGGTGCTTTTGTTTCTCTTGAAAATATGTCCAGATTCAATGCATCCACCAAGAATGCATCCATCCATTTAAATTTTAAATGAATCTTGGCGCTGATGGGAAGCTAATGAAGTTTAAAACAAATGATGATTCAAAAACCCTTCAAATTTGCACCGAAATTAATTAAAATTTGTCACTTGAACTGTGGCGCTTATGCTCCAGCCATCCGACACTTAGGCGCTAGAGGCCAAATTTGCACATCTTTCAATTTTTGCTCTAAATTTTATTTTTTTTTGTTCTTTTCATCGGAATCAGTCATTTTAATCATACCTGCAAGAAAAACATAAAAATATGTTCTATTAAAGTGCAATATCATCAAAAATAGTTATAAAAATGTGCATAAAAATACTATATATTTTAGGTGTATCAGTCGTCTATGTGTAATGTTGGTGTGTACCATTCACTCATATAAAGATTAATGAACTTTTCATGATGGAAAAATTGCCAATCTATCATTACACGAAATTTTCCCCTACGAGAGAACATGAATGAAATCTATCGATATTTAACGGATGAAGGTGAATATTGGGAGATAAGTGACAACGGGTACGCAAATTTCTCTACTACCTTATTGAATCCTGTGTCAAAGCAATGTCATTTTCTTATATCTTCAAAATTACTTCCCACCATGCAAATTGGTAAAGTGACGAAAGAAAGTACAATATTGAACTATTGTATTCAAACTGGAAGGCCTGTAGATATTGGCACCATAATTGAGAAAATTGTTTTGGGCTTGGTTGTACATGGATAAAATTATGGTTTGGGACATCCTTCCACTATATTTTTTCTCTACAGCCAGTCACAAGTGCCATATGAAAGCTGGGAAAAAGTGCTTCTCCCATGGAAGCCCATGGACCCAACTAACATTTTTGACTGTCAAGCAACTGGGGATGAAAATGATCTGAGCATAATTATAGATAACCATCTCAAATTTCACTACCTATTCAAGCTCACTTTCCTGAAAGTTTGCATTTGATTCTGAAGATGATCAAGAAACTAGAGAAAGAGGTACAAAATCTTTTGAATGCAATTGATAATGTTTCTAAATTATTTGATCAGCTGGATTAGAGGATGAAGGAACAATTCAATCATATTGGACGTATTGAAGATGGCTTGATACGTTTGATGAAGAAAAAAGCTTGGATTGAAGAGGATTCGACTGATGAATTCCCATATCGACCCTCCTATAATTTGTTCATGCACTACTAATTCATGGGTGATATTAGTGAATATAACACTAAAATTAATGAGGAGTAGTGATTCTCTATATTTTCTAGTATTTGGTTTTTAAACTTTATTATGCTTAGACTTGTTTAGTATTTGGTTTGCTTTATTGTGTGATATCAGACTTATTATACTTGAGATTTAAGTCTATGTTTATTTTTCAACGTTAGAGTGTTGTGGTTTGATTGTGACGCTGAATTATTATGTGGTAGAATGATTTATATGTGAATATTTGTAATAGTGGATTTTATGTATAAAGGTGATGTTCTGTGTTGTTTTTGTAAAATTTTTATTAGTTGATCACTTAATTATGAAAATAGATGCTTAAAAACGCTAATTAGATGTCGATGTAATGTATAAATGATCGAAATTGTAAAAAAAATTTGGAACCAGAAAATCAGCCTGGCGCCGACGACGCCCAAAACCCAAAACTTCCCAGATTTTATTGAAGCTACAAATTTGAGCAGTTAACCTCATTTTGCCCATCTTCAACCTCTTGCCAAGACTGAAAAATGCACCTAGGGCTTGCTTACATTTGGATTTGAGGTGATTTTGGAGGTTGGATCTCATATTCTCTTAGTAAGTGTCCGATATTACAAAAAATTTTTTATTTTCCTAATGGAAATCTCCTAAATTGGGGAAATCCAAAAATTTTGGGTTTTTGAAGAAAAGTTTGAGATAATCTATGGTGTAAAGTTATTACCTATTAGATTTATCTTTGGAGTTTACTGCATTACAATTTTGGAATTTATTTAGATTTATTTTGACATTTTCTAAAAATTTTGAAATGGCTCCAAGGATGAGTATGACGAAGAGGAAGTTAGATTTTGATGAAAAGAATTTTGTAAATATTAAAGCACTATACCACTTCAACTCTAACCTCCAAAGTAAAAAGTGTATAAAACATCGAGCATTCGAAAATCTGAGCAGAGTTGTGGAACAGGTAATTGCTGCTCGGCACTGAGAAATAGTTTGTTATTTTTCCGTTGTTACAATTGTGGATGTAGTATGTGAATTTTATAAGAATCTTTGGTGGACTGAAGTTGATCATGTGCTTGTTCGAGGAAAAATGGTAGAATTTACTCCTGAACAAATTAATGCTTTCTACCAATTGAGGGATACTTCCTTCTGTGAGTATGAATCCTTTGGTACTGATCTCGATTCTTTTTACTGCCAGATAAATATTGATATATTTATACTTGTGGTAATCAGATTATACTTATATTTTTAATATAAAATTTCCTTCTTTACAACAACAAAAAAAAACTTGATTTCGATATAAATAAGAACGCAATAATGATATTTAATTTAGATATTATACGCAAGTATACGTATCGTTATCAAGTAATATGGGACATTCTTGTTAAGCCCCAAAATATCGATCCCACGGGGTAAAAATTTGGAAATTTAAAAGATAAAAAGGTTTTTAAATCACAAAGTCTATTTAGAAAAAGACACTCACTTAAACAGTTTCAGATAACAAAAAACTTTAAAATGCGATTCTTTTTTGTGTTTTCTTTAACTGTGAAATAAATGTAAAAATTTACTAAGTATAATGAGATTTTTTAAGATTAAAGAAGTATAGATGAAAATAACTTTTTTTTATCATGAATGAGTAATAAATACAGGAATTTTGTTGTAGAAGTATTCAAAATGTATTGTGTCAAATATGAGCAATTTTATTCATTACCTTTACTAGAGACGGTATAAAGAATATTGACTAGTTTAAAGTTCAAATAGTATTGAAGATGGGTTAGGTAGGGAAGATATTAGCTCTCACTCTGAAGTTCCCTCCTTTCCCTCCACCTGGGTGCTAACATCTTACATCAAAACCTAAAAAAATAAACTAAATTAGGGGCTTTAGTTAGTCACCCTAATATCTCTAATTATACACCCATCAAAGTATATTTCCCTATTTATTTGCACAAAATTATTTGAATTACTTTTTCATCTATATAATCTCATATGAGTTCTACTTATTATTGATTGAGACAATACCTACTAGGATCTTACATTTTCTCACAACAAATGTTAACATCATAATTAGCTAATCAAGAAGTAATGGAAGTACAAGGATTAAATCAATCACAACTTCTTCCAACATTAAGGATCAACACTTCCAAAACTTTCATCCAACACTTAATTACTTTTCATTTTAAGGAAAAAGATAAAGAAGACTACTCAGAATCCATGGAGAGAACACGACAACAAGAAGTTTTAAAAATAGAAACCATGTAGAAAACACAAGAAGTCTCAATTAAAACCAAATGAAGTACAAAGATAAAAGCTTATCTCAAGTTCCTCTCCACAAAAATTTTGAAGTCCCTTTGATTCTCTTCCTCTCTCTTACAAAACTCCCTTAGACAAGTCACCCAACCCAAGAGGGTTTAAATCTCTACAACAATGGATTTTTACTTAGGAATCCCTACTCACCTTCTCTTTCACTAAGATTGAGAAAAGTGTGAAGAAACCCAAAGTAAGAACCCTACAACTTCTTACTTTAACTACTCACTAAAAACACATTAAATCTTATTTCTTTACTGCCTCTCCAAAACCTTTTAAAACTCCTTTCTTTTATACTTTTCAAAAGGTGTCTTGGTGTCTCTTCAAAATGTGTCAACATTCAATGAATCTACCCAAGAGATGCATCCTTTCAAGTGAAATCTGAATGTCTTTTGGTGCCCTTAATCGGTTATCCACCTTTGTACCAAAGGATGCCTTAAATACCTCTTCAAAATTCACCAAAAATTCATTAAAATTGCCAAGTAACTACCTGATGCTTAAGCATGGGATTTTGGCGCTTAGGCACGGCCATCTATGTCTGTTAGCACTTAGGCGCCAGATCTTGCCGCTTAGGTGCCCCAATTCATTTCCAAATTCGATCCATTTTCACTCCTTTTGACATATTTGGTCAATTTAAGTGTATGTGAAAAAAAATACACAAATTATTTCCATTAAAGTGGAATAACATCAAAAATATGTATAAAAATGTGCATAAAAATGTTATATATTTTAGATATATCAGTACCATGGACACTGACTTAAATGAGGTAATTACTTTTCTTACCGATGGAAAAGGGGAATGAAAAACGAAGCAAAGACAAAAGATAAATTTTCTTGCTTGTTTGTTAAATGTTGCATCTAAAGCCTGACACTACTTTATTTCTGCAAGATTACTACCTACTGATCATCATAGTGAAGTTACTAGAGATAGAGCTATTTTGAATTGTTGTAATCAAAATATGAAGATGAATAATATTGGTGCAATTATTTATAAGAGTATCCAGACTATAGCTGAAGGAGAAACCAATGGAGGATTAGGATATCCTGTCCTCATTTATATATTATGTGTACAATCAGAAGTTGAGGTTGGTAGTAGTGCAGAGTTGGTCCACCCTTTAAGGCCTATCAGTAAAGCCAACATTTGTACTTATGAATCTCATGTAGGACGGAGAGCTAGAAGTAAGAGTGGTGAGGTTTCCTCCACTGGTCATGATATACCTTCTGCTTCCAGAATTACTACTCTTTCTGATGTTATGGAGCAGTTGATGATACAACAGGGTGATATTACGAGGCTTCATAGTAGAATAGATGAAATAGAAACAAGAAATAATATTAATGATGATTATCAAAAGAGAAGAGTTGAGTATGATATAGCTAACCATGATGCTCAGATGAGATTCGTGAGGGGAGAATCTGGTGTGATATTACCTACTTGCCCCTGCTATATTCCATACCAGGCTGAAGTGGAAGAAGAAGAAAAAGAAGAAGGAGAGGATGACTGGCAGAATAGTGTTCTTTTAGTTTATTATTGATTTGTAAACTTATGTGTTTGTTATTTTCTTTAATGTGATTGATGTGTGAGCTGATTGTACTATGTTATGTTAATTAAGTTGTGTTGAAACTTGTTTTTGTTTATTAGTATTAAAATTGTAATGGATTGATGTTTATATTAGATGTTTAAAGTTTATGTTTTTAAATTTTCTTCACCCTGCCAATCTTTAATATATTATGTGAAATAAAGCCTCTAAATATTTTATACCTGCTAGTGTAAATTTTTTATTAATACATGCATTGCTTCAGAAGTATCAAAAACTCAACACAAAAAGGTTAGTTTTCTTTTTATTTTTCTCTCTCATTTACTAATTTGATATCCACTGAAAAACTCAAGTTTGGGGAGGAAAGATTAACTATTATGTGTTCTCAATTAAAAAATATCTTTAAAATAACTTTCAAATGACTTCAGGTAGCAGAGCTTAACTTTAGATAACTAAATTTTTTGTTTTAATTAAATATCATAGTGAGATTTAAATAAAAACTTTTAGTATTGAAGTTAACTTTATGGGCTAAGATTTTTAGTTTAATAGGATGACTATAATTGACTAGTTAAAGTAAAAAAAACTGTATTTTTGAAAAATTAAGAGTCTTAGAAGTTTATGTGAGAAGAAAAGATTGAGACTCTATGATGAATCATTTAAAAGCTAAAATATATCTATAAAGTAAGGAGATGTTACAAGTTCTAACTTTAGGGGGAGGAGAGTGAAGTTCAAAATTATTAAAGGCTATCCAGATATAGTAATCCTCACTTAAGAAAAAAAAAGAAAAAATAAAAAGAAGAAAAAAGGAGAAAGAAAAGAAAGGATTGAAAAGCTATCCATATATAGAAAAGAAAAAGAAAATATATGTGAGGAGAAACTTGAGGAGATGCCTAATCAAAAATTGGCTTTACTTGAATCAACTTAAAGGAAGAGCTTAATTGCATTTATGAATTTATATTTAAGTATTAGCATCCTTACTTATAGAGTACTCATGAGCTTATTTTTTATATGATCCTTTAAAGCACCCTTAATGTGACAAATTATGGTTATTCATGAAATGAATAGGAGACTAGAACTCTTAGACTTGATGACTAAATGTTCTTACACCTATAGTTTTAACTTAAGTTACTAAAAATCTTTCAAAAAGTCTTGTTATTATATTAATTTAAATAAAAAATCATGGTACTCTTTAAGTAAAGTTCACTACTATGAGTCATATTTATATGTAGTAAAAGGATTACTTGAGGACATGTAGTAGTTAAGTTTGGGAGATTTTGATGCACCAAAAATATGTTGGATTTTTCACATATATATATTGTACTCATTTTTGGTGATATTGCACTTTAAAGGAAGGTATTTTTCATATTTTTTTTGTTGGTTTGATGATTTTAGGGACTTGGAGTAAAGAGAAGTGAGAAGGAATGAATTTGGAGCGAAATAAGGCAAAATCTGGAAACCTGTATTCTAGTGCCGATGGCACCCAATTCCAGAGAGCTCCATAAATTAAAGAGTGCTGGGCACCGATGGCGCTCAGAAATGGCGCCGACGGTGCCTAATGTTGGTGGAGGCCAGATTCAATGTATTTGGACGACTTTTGGTGGGATTCTTGAGGCATCTCTTTGGGAATTTGTCCCTAGGCTATTTCAAAGTAAATTTGGAGCCAGAAAACAGGAGGAAGTTAGTGTGTGAGTGCTTTGTGAGTAGAGAGAAAGTGTGTAGAGAGTTTAGAGTCTAGGGTTTGGTGTGAAAAGTGTAGTTTTGTGAGGGATTCTTCTCTAAAGAGTTGTATGAGGAGAATGAAAGTGAGAGATTGCTTCTTCGTTATTGTTCTAAGAGGGAATTGTGTGTCGTTGTGAAGAGGGAAAGAGATTCAAAGGAACTTGAAGGATTTGCTTAGGGAAGAAATTGGGATAAGTTGTATTTACTTCTTATTGTTTGTATGACTTTGCTTTTATATATATAATCCTTTTTTTGTCTTATCTTCCCCATGATTTCTGAGTATATTTCTTCGTCTTTCTCCTTACAATGATAAATGGTGAAGTGATGATTTTGATTAGATGTGTCATATGAATGTTAAGAAATTGTGGTCATTTTTCACTTCGTACTTTATTTAATTTTTGATCTGGCCAATTGAATTGTTAAAATATGTTGTGAAACATAATATCTGAAAGGGCTATGTGTTCTACATCAAAAATGAAGATTACATTCAATGTCCATGAATGAGTGATGTAGTTCATGGGGGTTGGATGCAAAAAAAAAGGGAATTATGTTTTATTTGGCGCAAAATTGGAGATTTTAGGGTGACTGACTAAAATCCCCAATTTAGTCCTAGTGTTTGGATACTAAAGCGAGACATAGCCTTCAGGCAAAAGGAAGTGGGAGCTCTAGAGTGAGATCCAGTATCACCCCAGCCTAACCACATATTTAGGGACAAAATCTAGGATTAGCCAATGTTCTTTATGACACTCGGAAGATAGTAAAGAATATGTATGCTCCTATTTGGCATAATAAAAAATTTTCACTAGTCTTTATCATTCTCATCATAACGTCATTGTCAGGGAAAGGACACTTTTTCCAAATTTGAACATTTCAATACAAAACTTGGCGTAGTGGTAGTTACCTAAATTTCGAAGTTTAGAAATTGCTTAAGTGATCTTAGAATCTTTAGCAACTTTAAACTTTAGTAACTTTAGTATTTACTTTAGGTGCGTTGTAATTTGAATATTGGATATTTTAGCCACGCTTTAAAGATTTACTTCCTCCCTATGGGATCGATAACCAAGACTCCACTAGAGCCCCGTATTATTTGAGGGATACGTATACTTGCGTATAGATTGACTACTTTCTTATTGGACTGATTATACCATATGACTGAACTAAAAATACTTATTAAAAACTTATTTAAGACAACCGCAATCACAAACGTGGGTAACTAATAAAGGGCGCCAAAAGATATTCAAAAAGCACTTGAAATGATTTATCTTTTGGGAAGATTCTTTAAATATGGACACACTTTAAAGAAACACCAAAGAACCTTTTGAGAAAATATAAAAGAAAGGACTTGAAGAGAATTTGTGAGGTTGTTAGAAAGTTGAATTAGTGTGTGTAGAGAGAGTAGTTATATTTAGAAGTTGTATGATTATTACTTAGGTGAGTAGAGATTTCTAAATAAAAATCCATTTTTCAAGAGAGATTTTAACGCTCTAAGGTTGCGTGACCAGTTCTAGGGAGATTTGTAAGAGAAAGAAGAGATTCAAAGAAACTTCCAAAGTTTGGTGGAGATGAACTTTAGATAAGTTTTTATCTATGTACTTCATTTGGTTTTAATTTGGACTTCTTGTGTTTCAGCATGATTTCTACTTTTAAAATTACTTGGTGTTGTATTTTTTCCATGGATTCTGAGTAGTTTTCTTTATCTTTTTCCTTAAAATGAAAGTTAACTAAGTGTTAGATGGAAATTCTGGAAAAATTAATCTTATATTTTGGAATATTTTGTGTTGATTTACTCTTTGTACTTCATTTACTTCTTGATTTAGTCAATTAAGATGTTAACATTTGTTGTGAGAACATGTAAGATCCTTGTAGGTATTATCTCAGTCCACTATTGGTAGAAATCACATGAGATTATCTGAATGAGAAAATAATTCATATAATTTTATGCAAATAAATAAGAAAATTTACTTTGATGGGTGTAGAATTAGAGGACTTTAGGGTGACAGACTAAAGTCCCCAATTTGATTTATTGTTTTAGGTTTTGATGTGAGATGTTAGCCCCCAGGTGGAGGGAAAGGAGGGAACTCTAGAGTGAGAGCTAGTATCTTCCATACCTAACCCTTCTACAAAAGTATTCAAACTTTAAACTAGTCATTATTCTTTATAGCATCTCTAGTAAGGGTAAAGATAATATTGTTCCCATTTGGCAAAACACATTTTAAATACTTCCACAACATAACTCCTGTACTTATTAATTATTCATGATAAAAAAAGATATATTCATTTATACTTCTTTAATCTTACAAAAATCTCATTATAGTAAGATAATTGTTCACTCTATTTCATAATATAAGAAAATACCAAAAAGAATCACATTTTCAAGTTTTCTGTTATCTAAAACTTTTTAAGTAAGTGTATTTTTCTAAATAGATTTTTTGGTCTAATTCCTTATTATTTTTAAATCCCCAAAAGAAATTTCCTCGTGGAATCAATATTTCGGGGCATAATCAGAAAGTCTTATGTTACTTGATAATGATACGTATACTTGTGTAGAATCTCTAAAATTAAATATAATTATAAATCATATTACCATAAGTATAAATTTGAGAATCAGGAACAGTTCCCCACTCTTTTGGAAACTCAAGTGTGTGATTCCCCAAACCCTTGGCCCTAGGCTAGAGTTTGGTTAGGGCCAACACATGTAGGATAAAAAATGGGATTTCCTTTGGTCCTATGGCTCAATAGTGGTAATTCTATGACTAATATTCTCAATTTATCCCAATTTTGCCAAATTCCCAATTTTGACCTTTTAGCCCCAACTTTCCAAAAATTATCAAAATACCACTGGAACCCTAGTTTCCCCAAAAATTATCCAAATTCTCAAATCAGCTTCAAAAATCATTTTAAACCATTCCAAACTATTCAAATTACCCAAAATACTACAAAATATTAAAATTTCCCAAAATACCCCACAAATTTGCCAAAATTAACAAAATGCATCTCATACCACAAAAATTCCAAAAGCTCCAAAATTAATTTGAACCACCCCATACCTTCAATTTCACCTAAATCATCCAAATTAGCTAAAATTTGCAAAAATTCCCAAATTACCCCTACGTGACAAAATTCTCCAAATCACACCCAATTTCCACCAAATTGATTCCAAATTATCCCAAAACAATTTCCATCATGTACAAGCTCAATTAAACCAAATCTAAGACCAATTGAACCCAACTTAAACTCATATTCCAAGGCCAACCTAAAATTCTCAATTTGACCAAATCGCAAAATTCTACCAAATTAAACCCCATAACAAATCTATTTCCCCCAAATTTAATCCTAAACTCTTTATACCATTCCCCTAAATCATGTTGAACCCTCAATTGGTCTAGATTGAAGCTAAAACCAAGCCTAAATCAAACCCAAATTAAAATCCTCAATTTATCATAAAGTCCAAGTTTCACCAAATTGAACTCTTTAGCCTCTCAATTTCCACTCAATTGACTCCCCAATGCATCATGACAATCTTCTAAATCAAATTGAAAAATCAATTAACCTAAATCTAAAGCTTTACCAAGCCCAAACCCAAGTACAAGCTGAATCTCAAGTTTAGCCAGTTGGTCCAGGCCGACCTTGACTACCACAGCGACTATTTGGACCATAAAAAACATTCTAGATCCACCTAGCCCACTTTAGTTGAGTAATGTATAAAGTATTCCTTGATTTGGGGGATCTCTTTCTTTATTTGACCAAATGACCCAACCTTTGCCATCGGTCATCAAACTTTCCAACTAATCACATTTAAACCTTCCTATGGCTCCCCTGACCCAGCTAGCCACCAGCCCTACCATGATCATCCTGCCTAGCCACAAGAAAACTCAAAACTGAGAGGATCATCCCCATAAATCAAACCTAATTACACCCATCCAATGTCGCTCACCCCCATTGGTCACTTGTGTCGTTCATCCCTCCACCTAAGCATCACCTTGCTCCCACTGGCTAGCCTAATTGGCCATATTTTTTCCCTTTATTTAGACATCACCCCCTCACAGCCAAATACAGAGAAGAGCCAATTCCTTAGGGAGATACTGCCAAAATCCTTCTAGAACTTCTCCAGATCGTTCTAAGCTCAAGCTCAACATTCTCTAGCCATCTCCCCCACTACTAGAGGCCAATTTTTTCACCCAAAACAAGACATTTTTTGGTCACCTCATAAACCTCTAGAAACCTTTAAATTGATTAATCCATAAACTTCTTCAGACCAAACGAACAAGATCTCCACTAAAATTCTTATGTCCACAGCCCTCTACACCAGACTTCTACATTTGTTGCACCATCCTCAGGAGGAACTCCTACTCATACCCATTCCCAGAGAAAGCTGACACTTCATGGAGGTTCGCCAGACTCCACTGAAGCTTTTGCAAGTACCAAATTGATGCCACACCTTCTGGGTTCAGGTATACACCATTTTTTCCCAAACCAAGCTCTATTTAGGCCTTTATGAAGAGAAGTTTGATTTCATGCTTGATTAGCCACATAGATGTGTTCATCTGGACTAGTTGAAGGTGTATGAACAAACCTCAGGTGATTTGGTTGAGTATAGAGTGAGATATTAGGTTAGAAAGTGTGTGGCTCATGGGTTACACCAGTTGGGGACAAAGAAAGATGACTGTTAGATCGCGCATATATTGGATGGATTGCTGGCATCACTCCGGACAAAGAATCAGGACATAAAGCATGGGCTCCGTGGCAGCTGATGCAAAAGACTGCGTTGCGTGGGCTTTCAGAGCCATCGTAGGATTTCCTAGCAGTCGAATGGATAAGTAGAAAAATATGGCATTTTTTATTTACAAATACTGAAACTTTGAAAATCGTAACTTGGTATAGAATGATTATAAAAATAAAATAAAATAAAAATACTCTCAATAAACAAACGAAAAAATTATGGACTAAAAATAAAATTCATTTGTCTTGTATTTTACTTTTAATTATTAAATTTCCGAGAGTATTTTAATTATATTTTATTAAATATTATTCATCTTGGAATGGAAATTGGAGGGTATATTTTTCATGTAGTAAGAGATGTTCTCTGATTTTTCCAAAGTCAGAGAACACCTCTGACCATAAAAGTCCTAATTCTCAAGTCTAGTTTTCTATTTTTGCTTAAAATAATTATATAAATTGAAACAAAAATAAAAAAAAATGGATTTTTTATGGTAAGTTCATTTTGGTCAGAGGACTCTAGCAAAATTTTGAGATAAGTTTAAATAATTATGTAAATTACTACAACTAATTAAATCCTTAAAACTCATAAAAATTTAAATAAATATAACATAATCCAAAAATTATAAAAAATTGTTCCACTATGTAAATATTGACCATTTTAACCATCTATAAAAATTTGAAACTCATTTGAAATATATTTAATATCAATGTCTTTGTTTCAAGTAAAATGACATTTTTTGCATTAAAATAATTATAATAAATAAAATATAATTAGGAAAATTATGAAAAGAAGTTTCAAGTGTTCCTTGTGATTAGGGAACTTAAGAAAATTAAAATTGATATTCAAATAAATAGTTCATTTTAAGTTACTTTTTAAAGTAAAAATATTTAAAAATTGTAAAAATGAAAAAATATACTAAAATGTTTCTAATTGTTAATTTATTAATTGGGACCCTTTAAAATACTTTTTCCTAATTTTTCTAATTTAGTTATGTATTTTTTAAAATGCTAAAAATATATTTTTCTCTAATTTTTCATTAAAATAATTATAATAAATAAAATAAAAATAATAATAATAAAATTTTATTTCTTTAAGTTCTCTGGACTTAGAGAGATTTAATAGAGATATAAAATGTAATTTTTGAAATTAATTTATATTTTCTATTTAATTAACCCCTAAAATCAACAAATAATTATAATAATTAAAGTATAATTCAAAAAAATCATAAATTTTTTTTCTAGAGACCGTCTGACCTAAGCGAACCTTTTAAAATTTTTCTAAGAATAGAAACTTCACTTTGATTAATTAAATAAATTAACACTGAAAACTCCTATCTTTGAGCTAAAAATAATTATTTAAAATTACATAAAATCAGAAATTCATAATTTCTTCTTTGATCTTTTCATTAACCTATGAGTGGAGTACTATAAAACTTTCAAAGTCATTTGAGTTGTATTTGATGAGTTATGAAGTGGAATGCCCTAGGGGAAAAAATGGTAATTTTGGAATATTTGATACCCTAATTAAATTTTAGGTTAAGCTAAAGGATAAATGGATAATTTTGATCATAATGAAATCTGTTTGGATGTTTGAAACGTAATGGGTTAAGAGGTAGAAATCAACTTGTCTTTCTTTTCACAATAAGGGTAAAAGTGTAATTTTATAAATTATTGAGGCTTGGAAGTTAGCTTGATTGGTTGTTCCGCCTGATGGTGCGAGGCACCACCCTCTTTTGTTGGGTAGTGCTGGGTTCACCAACTTTAGGCTTGCATTTGCTGAGGGACATGGGTTTTGGGGCGCCAAGGCACAAGTGCGTACAAGTTGTTAGGGAGGGCGTACTTGCACTGCCTAGTGTTGCAAGTGCGCCGAAGGTTGTAATTTGGGGTACTGACCAAAATGATGATCCTAGCTCACCAAGAAGAAAAAAATTCAACGAATCTGGTGGTCCAGCCAGTTTGCTTGAAGAGGTCTCCGTGTCATGGAAATTGAGATCAAAGTTCGGGCTTCATCATGTGGAGAGAGAATTTGGTGGAATTTGAGTGAACTTTTAATGGATTTTGATTGATTAAATTATGTTTGGTTTAGTTTTAATTTGTTTGATGTTTTTTTTAGATTTTATTTTTAGGTTAAATTACGGTTTAATCAAGTTTCAACTCAAGTAAAATTTAAGTTATAGCTTATTCATGCTCAATTTAGTCGTCTAGTGACACTACGAGGGAGGTCTTTTGTCCAAATGAGACTGGATATAAGTTGAGAAGGGATTGACTGAAAAATATGGTCAACAAATTGTACAATCACTTTTCAGTTGACCAAATAACCCTATAATTAAAAAATAAATGCTTTGACTAGCTCATTACCATTCCAATATGTTAGCGTCGGTCTATAAAGTCGACCTCGATTTTCAGTGTTGGTGTTGGTCTATACTTCAGCATCAACTCCATCATCACCGTTGGCCTCGGTAACCAAATAAATGCACAAGAATTGAACGCAAAGATAGAAATGCCCAGGACAAAAAGTAAAACCAAATGTAGCATCCAGGATGCAGGGTAAATGAATCCTTATTTATTTTATAAACACAAAGTATGTTTTACTTGCTTTTACTATATTAAAAGTAAATTTAAAAATATGTTTAAATAAAAAATGATTAAAACAAAAAAGGTTGAATAAATAAACATTTTGTTTTCTATTTTCTTCTGGGTTTACAAATAAAACCATAAAACATAAAATATAAAATACATTTGACTCCAAACATCCCCAAAAGTTTTCTTAAAATGACTTTAGATCTATAAAACATGGAATCATAAAATAACTCAGCCAATAATAATAAACATATGTAGATTCCACTAGCAATAAAGTGAGAATACTACGATTGCTATAATTAATAGCCCATTATGCATGTAAATAAATTTTCAAGCCCACTAGGCTCGCCGGAGAGTTAGCACGCTTATCTGTTGAACATGACTGTTCCATCAACTGCTTTCAGTATTGCTGTTGAAGTTACTGTCTTCATATATACAAAAATAGACATGACTGTTCCAAAGTATCGTGTTTTATATATAGGTTGCTTTGGAAATCAAAAGGACTGTTGAAGGCACTCGAGGTGCTTTATAAATTTTTGGCAGTGCAAGTTCAATATACCAAAAATATTATATTACATGTAAAACAATTAAGGAAGTTAAAAGATTTAAGGATTGATGATTCTAGAACAAATGGAACTATTGTAGAAGAAATTCTTGAAGTATGATATTTAGAGAACAAGGAGAAATTACAGATACTATGCAAGAGCATCAGGAATACCACAAGATGGTTGCCAAAAAAGTTGTTTATTGTAATGGAAAACTAGTAGATCTTTTGAAGTCCTTGAACAATTTAACTACTTGATAGTTTTCAAGTTTGCCTTTATTTGAAATTCTAATATATAATGCCAGACTATTATTTTGGTGCTTTTTAATTAACTCTTACATGTTTCAACTCCTAAAAGTCAATGCACTAGGCAAAGAAAAAAAAATTCTTATCTTAGATTAAGTGTGTGTGTGTGTGTGTGTGTGTGTTTGTGTGTGTGTCTATATATATATATATTTGTGTGCGTATATTTGTGTGTGTGTCTATATATATCTATATATATATATATATATATATATATATATATATATATATATATATATATATATATATATATATATATATATATATATATATATATATAGATAGATAGATAGATAGATAGATTGATAAATAGATAGATACTTTTAAATGTTCAACTTTGTTTGGCTAGTTATGTCCTACAGCATGGTTGTCCTTATCACCAACAACTCCTTATATTGTATCCTACTCTACTAGTGAATCTTTCACTCTTTTGTATTAATTTATATTTATGTAGTACATGATTAATTGCGACTAACAAAACAAATGAAAAGGATCATTCAGACATTCGCTTAAAAGGCACTACTTCTAAAAACTAAGGCCTCAACATCGATTCAGAGTATGGAACTAATTTATTTTTATGTGGCTACTAAGGAATGTGTCTTAAAGGTAGATGATATAGAAGTTGCTTATAATGATAGAAAGCCATGGAATAAAATTATTTATAAGTGGGCAAAGAGAAAACATACTTGTCAAATATTGACAATATAAAAATAATGTGATGATATGTATTTGATAAAGTTGATTATTATTATTACCTACCAAAGCTTGCTAGTGACATATATGCATCAGAAAATGAGATAACTTGATGTTACATGGGTCGTTGGTCTCAAGGGTATAAGAAAATGACTAAACCTCTTTCCTTGATTAAAAGGCTACGCATAGATGATCATTGGCATACTGTAGCAATGGTACTCTTCTAAGTAAGTGTAAATTAGTGATCTTCATTATGTTAAGAATGCTAGCATGACATAATCTATTAAATTATATCCATACATCTTCTAAAACATTTTCAAGAATTATTTTGACTACATTTTTTAATGCTATGAATGTTATGGATGTGTCTATCATTTATCATATACCCTTCTAGAATTACATTATTTACTTTTAGCATACATGTAATAGATTGAAAGTCAACAGTAAAAGATATAGTTAACCAATCCTAAGCACACTATTTACTAGTAAGAGCTTTTTAATTATATAGTAATTTCTTTTACTACTATTCTTAATATTTGCAAAAGTTACATTTTTCCATTTCTATAATTTATGTTTTATAAATTTTAATTTATTAGTAATTATATGTCTTTATAACCTACTACTGATATATTATATGCTTTCATCAATGTTGTCGTGAAGGTATACCTACATAAATCTATTGCAACATGGTTTTTAAAACCCAAATCTTTTTTAAGTGAAGTAAAGGATAAAATTTTAGCAGTGCAATGATAAGAAAATTTTTCTTTTATAATCAATTTTTATTAAACTCTCTTATGATCCTTGTGTAAAACTAGCCAAACAAAGAGAAAAGAAAAGTAAAGATTTAACTCAAGTAAAGTGTATTAAAGATGAAAATCAAAAAGTGTTTTTCTTAGAAAAAGATATTCAACATAGGTGGGTGAGTTATTTTGATAAACCTTTTAATGGAGATGTTGAAAGTACGATCAACCTTAGTGATCTTAATATCGTTAATAATAATAAAACTTTTCATTTTTACCGTCGCATTAGTAAAAAAGAAGTTGATGAGGCTTTAAAGAAAACCAAGGGGGGAAAGTGTGTAGGACCTGATGATTTTCCAATTGAAGTGTGGAAATGTTTAGATGATTTGGGGGTTTCCTGGCTTACTAAACTTTTTAATATTATTTTAAAAACTAAAAAGATGCCTGAGGAGTGGAGAAAGAGCATTTTGGTCCCCATTTTTAAAGATAAAGGAGATGCACAAGAGTGTGCAAATTATAGAGGAATTAAATTGATGTGTCATACTTTTAAATTATGAGAGAGGGTAATTGAATATAGGTTAAGACGTATTACGAAGGTTTCTCATAATCAATTTGGATTTATGCCGGGCAGGTCTACCATGGAAGATATACATTTATTGAGAGGTTTGATGGAGAAGTACAGAGATAATAAGGAGGATCTATATTTGATTTTTATTGCTTTAGAAAAAGCTTACGATAAGGTTCCTAGAGATGTTCTTTGGAGAGTCCTTGAGAAGCAAGGTGTTGATATGACTTATATTCAAGTCATTAAAGATATGTATGCTAGTGTTACATGTGTTCGAACTGAAGGAGGATTGACCAAATATTTTACTATTTTTGTTGGTTTACATCAAGGATCGGCTTTAAGCCCATATCTTTTTGCTTTATTTATGGATGGTCTTACTGGGTATTTACAAGAGGATGTACCTTGGTGTATGCTTTTTGCTGATGATATCCTCCTTGTGGATAAGACAAGAGAAAAAGTCCAGGAAAAACTTGAATTATGGAAGTCTACATTGGAGTCTAAAGGTCTTCGTTTGAGTATAACTAAAACTGAATACATGGAATGTAATTTTAGTAATAGTAGGTCTAGTGACAGAAATGTAACTTTGGGTGATCAAATTATTAAAAGGTGTGAACGATTTAGATATCTCGAGTCCTTTGTTCATAGCGATGGTGATATAGATGGGGATGTTAATAGTAGAATTCGGGTTGGTTGGTTGAAGTGGAGGAATGCGTCCAGCCTATTGTGTGATAGAAAAGTACCTCTTAGACTGAAAGGAATATTTTATAAGATGGTGGTGAGACCTTCAATGCTCTATGGTGTTGAATGTTGGCCTTTAAAAGAGAGGCATATTGTTAAGTGTTGCTGAGATGAGAATAATTAGGTGGATGAGTGGCTTTATACTTAGAGACAAAATGTGAAATGAATATATTTGTGATAGGGTTGGTGTTGCACCAGTGATGGATAAAATTAGAGAGAGTCGCCTTAGATGGTTTGGTCACATTAAACGTCAACCACCTGATGATCCGATTAGGAGAGTAGATATTTTAAATACAACTTATGTTAAGAAAGGCAGAGGTAGACCTAGGAAAACTTGGGCTTATTGCATAAAAAATGATCTTAATTTATTAGAATTAAATGAAAATTTGACACTAAATAGGACACAATGGAGAAAAAGGATTCATGTAGCCGACCCCACTTAGTTGGATTAAGGCTTTGTTGTTGTTGTTGTTGTTGTTGTTGTCTCTTATGATCCTTGTGAATGCACACGTAAGATAGATTTTTAGAAAAAATAGTTGAGTATTATGTGAAGCTCAAGATGGTTTACATGAGATTTTTATGTCTTTTAAAAAAAAATTTCGGGGAACCATATGCATGCAAAATCATCTTATATGATGTATTCATGTGAGATAGAGTTAAAGGTAATACTACATGTGTTTTAAGTTATCATTCATTTCATTGTTTATACTAGTGAGTGAGCCTACAATACCTAATAGTTCGTGCTTGAATATTTTAAAATAAACTTTTTTTCAATTAACATTTTCTATTGCTTACCAAATTCAATGTGCAATGTTTTTTTCTTCTAATAGCAGTTTAGCTTGCTTCAGATTACGTAAGAAAATGTAACGCTTCTTTTTTAAATGTGGGGACATGAACACACACAAACACACACACACACACACACACACACACACACACACACACACACACACACACACACACACACACACACACACACACACACGAGCTGCTCTTTTCCCAAAATACATATTAAAGCAAAATTCCAGCTTGAAGAACAATGAGTCTTGAAGGATGGACATATATATATATATATATATATACATATATATATATGTATATATATATATATATATATATATATATATATATATATATATATATATATATATATATATATATATATATGGTTGCCGTTTTCTGGCTGAATCGAGGTTATATTATCTTTGCTGGAGCTTTCTGGATGTTCTATTAATGGTGGAGCTTCCTGGTTTCTTGCTATTATTCTTATTATTCCTATTTTTCTTCTTGTGGTTTGCGACGTCTGGAAGTATGAAGTTTGTTGAGGAATGGTTTTAACTAAGTTTTCAATCACCTCTCTCATACAGCTTTTCTAAATATCAATTATTTTGTTTTGGTCTTGCTACTCAACGGCCTGCATGTTTGGGTGATATCTGGATCCTTGTTTCCTGAAAAATTTGCAGGATTTTTGCTCTGTTGCATTACCAGCTTTCTTCGATTTCCTATTGCTCTTCGAACTTCTACAAACCTTCACTACTGCCTTCATTACAATTCTGGGTTTCCTTCATAGGTATAGCATATTAGTTAATTTTGGTGACTTTTTTTTGGTGTTTTGGGCATACTTCCATGTTTTTGTGAGTTACTTTTTGCGTGGTGTTGTACTGCTGGCTGTGAAACCCATAGGTGTGAGTCTTGCACTTTTCTAATTTTTTAGTTTTGGGGATCCGCCACGACATCCCCCTTTTTGTAAGTTTTTTGTATTAATATATACAGAGTCTTATAATGCTCCTTCCCTATATTCTTTCTCTCTCTCTCTCTCTCTCTCTCTCTCTCTCTCTCTCTCTATATATATATATATATATATATATATATATATATATATATATATATATATATATATATATATATATATATATATATATATATACAAAAGAGCACATGGCTCCTACCTTTTCATTGATCAAAAACACTTACACTTGACAGGTAAGGGTAACCCCAACTAAACTAAAGAAAGAAGCATTCCAAAACAGCCTAGGGGTTCCCCACCCAAACTACAAAAAAGGAAAACAGTATAACCAATGAATCCAGCCAGTATACCAAACCCCAAAGCAAATAAGACCAGCCCCAAAGGGCATAAAAATAACAGGGGAGCCCCATAAATGGAAGACATGCCACAGCAAAACCAGAACCCTCCATAAACCATAGACCCCAAAAGCCCAGCCCCTAAACTTTAACAATTCTAAAGTGAGGAGCCACATATACATCATCTTCAATCAAGAAGGACAGCTGAGGGGGGGGAGCAGAAACCACAATATCCAAAGAGCAAAGCCCTCTTTGAGCTATCCAGTGGTTTGCTCTGTTCCCTTCTCTATAAATAGAGGAAAGCCGGATAGAAGATTGGGAAGCTAAAGAAAGGATTCCTTTAATCCGCTTAGAGTGATGCCAAGGGGGATGGAGGTCTCTCCTCAAATGATTGATCAATACTTGTGAATCCCCCTTCACTACCAGGTAGTGCCAGTTGTTGAACAAAGCTAACTGAATGGCCCAATAAACTGCCATGAGCTCAGTTTCCAAAGGGTCAATAGTATCAGCAGGGGCCTGGAAGAAACAAAGGCATTTAACAGTGGCATTCCTGAAGATACCGCCAATCCCAGCCCCAGCATCAGTGAAGGCCCCATCAGTGTTAACCTTCACATAGGGGTGGTGGGGAGTGTTCCACTTAATTTGGATAACTTTGACCTAAGGGGGAATGCTTAGGGGGATAAGTGTAATAATGTTGAGGAACTTCTTGTATTTAATAAGTTTGGAGATGTAAGGATGGCAGTTTCCCACCACAATATGCACACAAGGAGGCTTGGCTTAAAATTTGCTCCTATTCCTATGCATCCAGATGAACCAGGAAATAATAAAAGGAATGACCCCCAACTGTTCCATGTTCTAGGATTTCCAGTAGGTGGCAAGATCAAGCCAATCCAGATGCAAGGTGTCCATGTTAAATAGAGTTATTACTTCAGTCCAGACCCATTGAGCAAACTGACATTTGAAGAAGAGGTGGGGAATCGATTCAGCATGAGTACCACAAAGATAACTTTTAGAAGGTCCCCTCAAACCCTTTAATTTCAAGATGTCATATGTAGCGATACAGCCCTAAAGAATCCTCCAATTCAGAAAAGACATGGATGGAGAGATGTATTTGTTCCAGATTTGAGTACCCCGATCCTTTTTAGTCCAGGAGTGAATGGCATTGTAAATCTGCTTAGTTAGGCTTTGCTGCATTCCATTATGCCAACTAATAGTATCAGGTTTAGTTCTGTAAAAAGGGATTCTGGAAACATGCTCCACAGAACTTTCCTGTAGGATGAGCCTTAGAGCATCTATGGACCACTCCTCCCCATTCCAGCAATCAGCAACAGGAAATTGTGCTTTATCAGTATTTGGAATGGGCATGAGCATATCAACAGGACACCATTGATCATGCCAGAAACAAATTTCCCCTCTCCCTAAGTCCCATTTGAATAAGTTATTGGTAAGGTGTCTGCATTTTAGCATCTGCTTCTAGACTCTAGAAGAACCCAGCTTGTCTTGTACAGCAGTAGGATGAATATTCTTGCAATAATTCCCCAGCATAAATTTGGCTCAAAGAGAATTCTGTTGTCTAAACTTAACCCTAAGCTTGCAGAAGTTAACTTGCTGCAACTGAAGCAAACCTTTGAAAACCACCCCTCCAGCCTCAAAAGGTTTGGCTAACTTCTGCCAAGTAGCTTACTACATTTGCTTCCTATTGCCAGACCAAAGAAATCTGTTGAAGATCCTCTCCATCTGGATTCTGGTGCTTTTCTTCATATAGGTCATTTGGAGGACATAAGAGGGGAAGGTAGTGAGAATGTTGTGCAGTAGGGTAATTCTCCCCCCAGTAGAGAGAAAGGAATGGGCCCAGTTGGCCAGTTGGGTCTGAAGCTTGTGAATAATGTCATCAAACTGTATTTGCTTATGTCTGCCTTTAATGCTGGAGACCCCCAAAAAATTCAGAGGGAGCTTGACTTTGGAAAATCCAGTGTAGTCCTGAATCCAGTGAGAGATGGATGGAAGACATTTCTCAGGGAAGATGAGAGTGCATTTTTCAGTGCTGAAGGATAGCCCAGAAATCAATTGGAACTGTTCCAAGCATTTGGTGACTTTCTTCACAGCATTTTTATTAGCTCTGGAATAGAGAATAATATCATCAGCATAAATTAAATGAGAGATAGGGATGTTGGAACTGTGGTGATATCTTGCATACTAGAGGGAGGATATCTAGGAGTCCAGCAATCTAGATAAAAAATCCATAGCAATGATGAAAATGGTGGGACATAAGGGGTCCCCTTGTTTGAGTCCCCTAGTAGAAGTGAAGCCCCCCCCCCCAACATTTCCCATTGATCAGAATAGAGTGCTGGTTGTAATTAAGCTATCTCTTGATTAACCTACAGAAATCCAAGTGAAAACCTCTAGCTTGAAGAATTTTCAAAATAAAATTCCAATCAAGTGTGTCATAAGCCTTCTTAATGTCAAGTTTATACACAAGATTCCCACCCTTGCAAGGTCTGTCCAGATCTAACATCATTTCTTGAGCAAGGAGCATATTGTCAGTAATGGACCTACCATGAACAAAGGCAGCTTGGTTGGGGCAAATAATACGATTTAAGTGAGGTTGGAGCCTCCTCACCAATATCTTGCTGATAGCCTTGCTGATCACAGAGGTAAGGCTGATAGGTCTGAACTGATTCCAATCAGTAAGAGTAGTAGACTTAGGGATAAGAACAATGGTAGAGGCATAAAAATAATGGGGCATATCAAAACCCCTAAAATATCCCTGAATTGCCTTGATCACATAACCTTTACAGATGTCCCAAGTCTTCCTGTAAAAATCAGCAGTAAATCCATCAGGACCTGCAGCTTTGGACCCATCCATGAAATTTAGGACCTCCCAGATTTCCTCCTCAGAAGGTAATTCAGTCAGATTGAGAGAGTTGATAAGCTGGTGCTCCTTAGAAAATAGACTGGCATCAATAGGAGGTCTAACAGCCTTGGTATGGGTGAGCAGTTTCTTAAAATACTCCACAGCATTGTTGGCAATATCTTCCCCACTATGAAGTGTCACCCCCAGGTCATTCCTGATTGAATGAATAAAATTGCACTTCCTTTTATATTTAATATAAGCATGGTAAAATTTGGTGTTCCTATCCGCATTCTTGAATTTGTAGATAGCAGCTTTCTGTCTAAGGAAGTGGTCTTGGAGCTCCACAGCCAACATCAATTTTTCCTGACCAGCAATCAGTTTCCCATATTTATCTTAATTGGCAATTACAGCAGCTTACAACTCGGATACTTCTTTCTCAGCCTTTTCTACATTTTTGACAATGTCCCCAATATTGTTCCTGCTCCAATCTCTTAGAACATATATATATAGATGTCAAACTACTCTAAAATATGGGGCATTCATACGGTCAGCTTCCATGAGAAAATATAGTTGGGAAGGAGGGTCTGAGGAGACTGACACTTGCTGAGAAGAACTGGTTTTCCTGGCAAGCCAATTGGCCGGCCTATTTCCTTCTCTGAAAATGAACTCAAACTTGATATTAAAATTCTGGGAGAGAGCTTTAATTCTGTTGATCCAGATAGAATGTGTTCTGGGAGAGAGCTTTAATTCTGTTGATCCAAATAGAATGGTGCTAAGGTGGGTGAAAGGTATTGTGCATGTACTGTAAGAGGATTGCTAAATCACATTCCACAATTAAAGAATGCCACTGAAAAGAGTTAGCAAGCTCAAGGGCCCTAAATACAGCAAAAAGTTCAGAAACAATTGCATCTTCAGCAACAATATGTGTCTGAAAGAAGCAAAGACATCTACCACTATGATTCCCGAACACTCCCCCACAACCAAGACCCCTATCGGAGAAGGAATATATATATATATATATATATATATATATATATATATATATTTTTACCAACAAAAAAAAACAGCTTCAATGGCAAAATGCAATGTCAGATACAAATTTTGACGGTTTGATAAAACATAGGACAAATATTTAAAAAAAAATGTTGCATAGTTTAGAATGTTAATGAAGAGCTACCCAGCCGGAAAAATCTATTTCCCATTTTACAGAATTACCTCACCAACACTGCGTTAATACTGAGTTTCACTTCTTTGTTCTCTTAGGTAGAGACTCGGATGATTGAGTTGTGGCAGTTGCTCGCTCGCTGATGGTGCTTTCTCTCCGGGGCCCCGAGCCGCCGTTCTTCCCTCCTAGCAATCTTCCTCTCCCCGCTCGCCTTGCTCTTCGCCCTCTTCGCTTCAAACCGGTCGAAAGTGTCTTCTCTCTTGCCTTTTCGGCCTTAGACTTGTGGATACTCTCCATCGGCACCCTCTTGTTCTTAAAAACATTACCTTTCACCTTCATATACATATCATGATACATGTGTTTGTCAATTTTCTTAGCGTCCCGATACTTTCTGAGCAAACGCCTCAAGACCCTCATCCTCCTCATCCACAAAACCTTGGTAGGAAGCCTAGCCTCCCGAGTACCCTTACGCTTACCATATCCAGAGTGACGTCCCTTTCTCTTTGCTTCTGCCATGCGCCTGGCACGGGATCTAGAGTGAATCTTCATAGGTTTCTTAATAATAAAACCATCCTTTACCAACTTTCTAATGTTTTGCCGAGAGTTGGCCATGGATATCTCGCTGACCTCATTAGGGTCAAGCCAGACCTTTCCCTTCCCGCAGTTAAGAACGGCCGGCGGCGAGCCGCTTCCGAAGCTTCGAGCGACACCATATATATATATATATATATATATATATATATATATATATATATATATATATATATATATATATATATATACATATGAAGATATACACATACATATATACATATACATATACATATACTATATATATATAACTAACATGCATACATATGTATGTCTATTTTTTTTAGCAAAATAACCTAGGGGAAAACCCCAAGTTTATCTATTAATATGGATAACAACTTACATGGATCTCACAAAAGGAATACCAAGAGCATCACCATGTAACAAAAAATCAAGAGCCAAAGGGGAAGAATTAGATACCAAAATACATTCAGAAGTCCTACCTAATCTAGCTAACCAGTTAGCTGGTCTATTGCCCTCCTTAGGAATATAAAAGTAAGTGATCTGAATGGAATTTGAGAACCCATTAATTTTGTGCGGCCCCTCCAGCAGATCCCAGGAAGGTTGTTGAGGATATTTCAAAATCTGCACCACCTGAGTTGAATCTGATTCAATGATGACCTTATCATATTGCAAACTAGAAGCTGCCTTTAAAGCACAGAAGATGGCCACCATTTCTGCTTCCAGTGGATGAGAAACATAGGTAGGAGAAGAAAAGAACAGGAGACATTGACCCAAATGATTTCTGATAACACCACAAAATCTAGCATCCTGCTTAGTTACACTGCCATCAGTGTTAATTTTAATCCAGCCAGTAGGGGGCACCAGCAAACTAAAGAAATAGGAAGTTTGTAGTTGGCAGAGCTGGGAGAAGTTGGGGGAATCCAAATCTTTCAAACATTAGGGAAATTTTGATATTTAATAGTTTTCTGCAGGTAAGCCAAACAGTTAGCAGAAATCTGGGCAGTTGATGGGGGAAGACTTTCAAATCTCACAGCATTTCTGTGCATCCAAACAAACCAAGCCATACAATAGGGAATGAGGCGAAGAACAATATTGTGCCAATCCTCCCAAGATGTCTTGAAGTTTAGCCAGCTAAGAAGAACAGTATATGTGGTAAGTTATGTAGTAAATTTTGACCAGGCAATTTGTACCCAAGTACAATTGAAAAAAAGATGATCAGCAGTTTCCTCCTCCTGACAGCAAAGAGAACATATAGATGGCCCTCTTAACCCTTCTAACTTAAGTAGATCATTAGTAGGAATAATATTGTGCCAAATCTTCTAGCAAAAAAATGACATAGAGGGGAAGAGGAATCTGCACCAAGTGGCTTTACCCCATTTCTGTTCCTGAAACTGATTGATGGACTTAAATATAAAGGAAGATAGTTTTTGTGAATGTTTTTGTCTGGTAATCACTCTATCTTTATTTGAATTATTCTTACTGATCTTTAAAACCATCTCAACTTGATGATCAATAAGCATGGTATTCAGGAGTTTGAAATTCCAGTTGGAATCAATCCATCAATCATTAACCTTTAAATGAATGTTGTAGTTCTCTGAAGAAGGTTCCAATCTCTCCCCCTTATATGTCCAACAGTCCAACCAGAAATTAATCTGCCCTTCCCCCAGCTCCCAAATGAACATATGTTCGGCATGGTCTCTACAATTGAGAAGGCTGGACCATAATCTAGAATCACTCAGCTTCTTAGTCACAAGGAGGGGGTGAATATCTTTGCAGTATTTACCCATCATGAATATGGCCCATAAAGAATCCTGAGCCCTGAATCTGATCCATAGTTTACACAAATTGATTTGTCTAAGTTGTTGAAAGGATTTAACACGCAACCCACCAGCACAAATCAGTTTGCACAATTTCCACCAACTCATCCAATGATTTTGTGTTCTCTGTCCAGCCCACAGAAACTTATTCAGAATTCTGCTGATCTTAAGTTGAGTGGCCTTCTTCATATTAGACATCTGCAACATGTAAGCTAGGAAGGCAGTGAGAATGCTTTTAAGCAAAGTAATTCTACCACCATTAGATAGGAAAGAAGAGGTCCAGCAGTTAATCTGGGAAGTAATTTTGTCCACCACATCATTATATTGGGTTTGTTTAACCCTTCCTTAGAGTAATTGAACCCCCAGATAACTAAATGGAAGGGAACCAATACTGAAGCCTGTGTACTCTTTAACCCATTGCTTAATGTTAGTAGGGCTGTGAGAGCTGAAAAGAATCTGACACTTCCTTTTATTCAGCTGCATACTAGATAAGACTTGAAACTCTTGTAAGCATATGTAAACCGCTTTGACAGCAGGTTTTGTGGCTTTAGAGAAGAGGACTACATCATCAGCATAAGCTAAATGGGCGATGATGATATTGGATTTATGACTGTATGCCAAGTGGGGATGTTATTGAAATATTTGGTTTAGGTTCCTGGATAGGTAGTCAAGAGCTAAAATAAAAATATATGGAGATAGTGGATCACCTTGTTTGATACCTCTAGAAGCATGAAAGAATCCTTGAGAAAACCCATTAAGGAGAATAGAATGAGCATTATTATTTAACCATGTTTCAACAATAGTGATGAAAGATTGGGAAAAGCCCCTAATTTTCAAAACTTCAAGGATGAAATCACATTTGATAGTATCATAAGCTTTTTTTAAATCCAATTTAAAGATGATGTTATTATCTCTACATTTCCTGTCCAAGTCAAGCAAGAGCTCTTGGGAAGTTAGAATATTATCACCAATATATCTACCCTTCACAAAAGCAGCTTGGTTCTCACATATGAAGAGGGGTAGATGAGGTTGCAGCCTAGCCACCATGACTTTACTGATGATTTTAGAGATAACAGTAGTTAGACTTATGGGTCTGTAATCCTCCCAAGTGTCCCTAGTGCTATTTTTGGGAATTAGAGTAATGGCAGAAGCTGTAAAGTATCTGGGACGGTCCTTGCCTCTAAAAAGCTTTGCACTGCTCTGCAAACATCAGATCCAATAATATGTCAGGATTTCTTATAAATTCAGCTGTGTATCCATCAGGCCCAGCAGCCTTGTTTCCACCAATAGAATCCAGAGCACACCTGATATCATCCTCAGAAGGAGATCTGGTGACCCGACCGCAAATAACACAGTAATTTATGCTTCCAAAAATATGTTATAACCAATACTTTGACCCAAATAATAATAGCAGCTAGTGTATATAAATATAATTTTGTGAAAAATATTTTACACACTAGAGGTACTACGTAAGTATACGTATCGTTTCAAGTAATATAGGGCTTTAAATAAAGACCCCAGTATCGATCCTATGAGGAGGTTTATAGATTTTTAAATATTTTAATTTTATTTTTATGTATTTCTTTTAAATTTATAAATTTAATATTTTATTTACTAAATGCAGAAATAAAGCAGTACTAAAATAATGAGTGATGTAAATAATAATAAGCAAACGACTTTCGTCCTTCCAATTATTCCAAGACTTTTTAGATAATGTAATATTCGTGGAGAATATAAATTTATAGTATTGTGCCAAATAGAAGCATTCCTATTTTTTACCTTCGCTCGATAGTATAAAGAACATTGGCTAATCTATAGATCAGGTCTGGATGTATTGTTAGTAGAATAGGTTAATCTAGGCTCACACTACTAGATGTCTAAGGGCGGCTATGGTCGGCCCTACTAGTGACCCGTTCCCTTTCTATAAACCAAATTAAAAGAATTTAGTCTGTCACTCTAAAAACTTATTAATTCTATGCCCATTGAATAATATTTTCCTATTTATTTGCACTTCACCTTGAATAACCCGCACAAGGCCTTAGACTACCCAAGGATTCATGTGATATCTACTAGTTAAGAATTCATCTCCTTCTAGGTCTCAAAATTCTTTAACATATTTTAACAACTTAAATGGCTAATTTAAATAGTAAATTAAGATTCGGTATTAATATCATCACAATATTTAAACATATTTAGTTTTAATTCTCCAACAAATTTTATATTATCTTATTTATCTTCTCATAATTGAAAAGAGAAAGTAAAGTAACTACTCAGAACACATTGAATTTAAATAACAAAACTTATAAATAAAACTTTGAATCAAATTACAAATACTTATCTCAAGTGTTTCTCCAACTAAACCTCTGATTCCTACTGACTCCAAAGTGAAATAGACTTCAAAAGCACCAACTCTTCCAAACTCTCAATACAAACTCTAAATAAAATAAACTCACTAATTTATGAAGGAAAATAAACTAAAAGTGTGGCCTTATATTTAAAATTATCTCTCTGATTGGGGGCCTCCTTTTCTGTAGAATTGGCCTCCTATTTATAGGCTTCAAGGGTTGCCTAAAGCACCTCTTCAAAATGTGTCCAAGTTCAATGAATCTTTTAGAAACTGTGTTTGGCGCCTAGGCGCCGGCATCTGGCGCCTAGGCGCCGGCATCTGGCGCCTAGGCCCCAGCATCTGGCGCCTAGGCACCGGCATCTGGCACTTAGGCGTCGGACTCCTTGTCCAATTCTTTGCACCTCTTCACTTTGGATCGCACCTCTTCGTGATCCAAACCGTTTCCAAGTGTCTAGATACAATGTATCACATGTCCTATAATCTAGGAATAACTGCCAATCTTCTTGAAGGTCCATTAACCGCTTTAACCGTCAAAATAACTGCCCAAAGTAGTTACAAAATCGTAACTGTTTTGGTATCGAGCTGGTGCTTAGGCGCCGGATTCTGGAGCCTAGGCACCAGACCAATTATTTTGGCAATTTTGCATTTTGGCTCCATTTTTGCTCCTTTTTGCTCTTTTTTCATCCTTTTTCATCCTTTTTTTCTTTTTGAACATTTTTACATCACCTGCATCCAAAAAAATAAAAATACCTTTCATTAAAGCATAATATCCTTAAAATTTTAATAAAAATGAAGGCATAAAAATAGTTATTTTTTTCATGGATCAAAAATCCCTCAAACTTAAACGTTACTTGTTCTCAAGTAACCCTTTTTACTATATAAAAAGTATAACTATTGTAATAAAAGGTAAATATTTAAGATTCCTTGTAATTTTTTATTTTATAAAGGCTTTAGTAAATCATTAACCAAATTTTACTAACTAAGTTTAATTTTAAGAATTTAAAGAGTATTTAACTACCAAATCGTAAGACTTCAAAATTTTTCATTCATTTTGAAAATAATTGCAGTTTATTATATTAAGATTACATAAATTATTTACAAGAAAAAGATCTTCATGAAAATCTTTTCTAATAAAGATGCATGCATAAAAATTAAGTAAAATATGTAATTAGTTTTCTTATTATAAGATAATTCAAGTGAAGCTAATTTTTGATTAGGCATCTCCTCAAGCTTTTTCTCTCTTTTTTTTTCACAGTGAGGATTATCGTATCCGGATAACTTCGTTAATGATTTTGAACTTCACTATCCTTAACTTATATTTACAAACTTATACATCTTCACTTAATCACTATAACATGAATAGTTTTCAAAAAGACTTTCAATCTTTTCTTTTTCAAGTTATACTTCTTGATTTTTTAATACTTCTAAAATTCAATTATCTCTACCATGAATAGAAAAAATTCTTAATATTACTCTTCTTTAAGTTGAATAATTCTATTCTTAAAATCAATCAAAGTTATTAAAATTTTGGTTAAGTCTACTAAATTATTTATAATTTCAAAAATTTAATTGATCTTAAATAGATTTTTCATTCCTTATGTTATGTTAATATTTTTTAAAGAAAATATTAGCACTTAAGGACAAATACAATTTAAATTTGCATGTATTTTCCCTTCCCCCAAACTTAAGTTTTGGTATATCATGAAAAATTTTAAAGTATGAGAGAAAGAAATGTATAATTTAAATAGGAATTTTATAAGTATGTAAAAACAGTCTACAAAGAAAAATTTACTTCTACACATGCTTTTTATGAATATCACTGAAATAATGAAGCATATATAAACGTAAGCAGGTTCAATTTTTATATCAGTAGCTAAATTAAACGACTATACTAATCACAATAACAGAAACAGAACAACATCAATAACTAAATAGTACGACAATCATCAGTACAGCTAACATCAATAAAACAACAAAGAAACATAAACCAATCATACTACTAAGTCTAACACACAAACAAATAAAACAAGAACATAATCTTGACAATCTAATCATCACTCGCAGTCTCCTCATCATCATCATCATCCACACCAAAGGAAAAATCCTCAATCTTCTTCGAATCATAAGGTGTGAATCTAGGACAAGTAGGGAACTGAACAGATTGTTCTCCCTTCAGGAATCGAACAAGAGCTTCATCATAATCAGCATCATAATTGCTCTTCCTATGGGTAAAATTAGCAAGATGATCAAATTTTGCATCGATCGTATCTATGCGACAATGAGCTAAATGTAACACATTCTCGCCGCTTCCGAATACCTCTTATCCATAGTCTCCCAAAACTAGGTGGTGGTGTAGCGAAGTAGAAGGTCTAGAAGTAGAAGCACTACCCGGAGTAGGTACGTAGTAGAAGGAGCAAGTAGATCTCTTCCTGCGAAGACGATCATAAATACTAACACTCTCCTGCCCAATATGCTTTGTAGTCTTCAGCTTCTCCTCAGAAATATCAGCAATAACTCCATCACTCACGCATAAAGAATATATCAAAGAAGGGAATCCTAATCCCACAGAAGTGCTGGATCGTGCAGTCGATTCTACAAAATCATAGATAATGCTACCAACATCAATCGACTTCCTTTCCTGAATGCAGTAGTTCAGGATAGCTCTATCTCTGGTAACTTCACTCAGGTGGTTGGAAGGAAGTAGTCTAGCAGAAATAAAATAGTGCCATGACATTGAAATACCATTCAGCTTAGAAGATTTAATGTTTACCCATTTGTCGTTCCGGATCTTCCAAGCTCCAGTGCCGTCAGTCAGATATGTAGTGATCATCTCCAGATCTCCTTCAGATGGAGATAAACCAGAATAGTAGCACTTGACGGTAGGTGGTAGGCAGTAGAAATTGTTGATCCGCTTCGGAGTAAATCCCACTCCGACCCCTCTAACGAAGACTTCATAGTCTTCCACATCCATAAAGTTGGCATAAAATTCTCGTACAACAGGAATAACAGCTACGACAGTGAAATAACAGAATCGCTGCCAGTTGTGTGCAACGATCGTGTTCTCGATCATCTCTCCAGGACTGTAAAAACAGCGCTCCAAGATAAATTTCCTCGATGTCGCAAATTCGTGGTAACGAAAGTGAGCTGCCACAGTAGCGAACTTGCTGCGATCAAAATTTTCTCGTTCTTTTCCTCGCTTAGATTTAGGTGCTATCTAAACGTGAAAGAAAATAGAAATAAATTAAGGAATCAAATAAACTAAACTCTTTGAAGCTTGAGAAACTTAAAACGAGTTTAAAAATCCATGGAAAAATTTCTAAAAATCAAAATTTTTCTCCAAAATTTCAGTTTTTAGCAAAAATAGGAAAATCCATGGTAGAAATAAAAAATAAATGGATTAGAAGGTAGATTTGACCTCGGGATGAAGATATCGAGTGATTTCGGGCTCAAAAACATGAAGATTTGGCCTCAAAATGGATCTATGGGGTAGTTTTTCGCGAAAATGGAGGAAGAAGGAGAGCTTAAGCGTCAGCCATGGCATGGGGGTTTAAGAAGATGAAATTTTTGGTTTAGGTCGAACCGGCGCCGACCTCTGGCGCCTAGGCACCAGACTCGCCTTTCACAAAAATCATTTTAAAAATTTAATTTTTCACCAAAACTCACAACTTCAACTTTCAATTACTCATATAAGAGTATTGCTTCAGTTTTCAACTTCCAAAATATTTTCCAAAAATTTTGAAAAATTATAAATTAAATCCACCAATCCAACACTAGTTTAAGTCAAACTCTTCTAATTCCATTTCATAATCTTTAATTTCAGCCTCAATGAATTACAGATAATATAATAATAAGATTCAAGTCTTAACAAACAATCAAAAAATATAATTTCAAAGCAAATACAACACACGTTGAACAATAAAACAAACACAAACTACACATTCGATTTACCAAATCGATGCAACGACATACTAGATGAAGTCTTGATCTAACTAAATTTACTATCTAATCTTCAAATTTGAAATTTCCACTCTCATTGCAATGAAGATTACTCGGCCTACTTGGGAAGAACACTAACGCCCTTGGAAAATCCGCAGCCGTTTTCTCGTCGATCCATTTGTTCTTCGGATACATCTCCAATTGAGCGTCTTGATAGGCCGCTAGATGATCGAATTGAAGCTTTGCCTGCCATTCCAGATGCTCAATTTGATGATACATCTCATGGAGGCGATCTCCAATACTTTTGAATTCCACTTCAAACTTATCTAGGCGACTCGAAAACTTCTCCAAACTAACAGCAATAAAACCATTGAAGAAAGGTTGAGGATCCTTAGAACACTTGTCTCTATCCTCTTCTCCATGATTTATTCTCTCCATTTCTTCAAAATCTTATCTTATCTCCTCAAGAATGAAGTGTAAAGGTCGTATCTATGGTTTCTTAGGGATTGGGAACGAAGATGGGGTAGTTTATAGGAGAAAATCATGTGAAAAACGGAAAATGTTTTGTTTTTACACGACCTAGTAATTGTGGTGCTTAGGTGCCAAAACTGGCGCCTAGGTTCCGGACCCATCGATACACAGTCTACTTTGGCGCTTAGGCGCGAATTTCGGCGCCTAGGCGCCGGAACCATGTTCAACTCCGTTTCGTCTAACGTCAAATTTCAAAGTTTCGATCTCAAAAATAGCTAAATTAGAATGGTAAGATCAATATAAACTCTGTAATTAAAATTAACTCAAATTATAATAATGAAGGTTAACTTGATCTCCTTTTTACTCACATAAGAAATAGAGTGATACAAAGTTCAAACTTTATATAGTTCGAGATAATCTTTAGCTTAAGTCATTAAAGACTTGTTAGCATCAAATTTTCTAAATTTATATAAAATTTAGTCAAGACCGATGCATAACCTTACATTAAAAATGTAAAAACACATAAAATTAACTATGGGTTGCCTCCCACAAAGTGTTTGGTTTAACGTCGTCAGCCTGACCTAATTAAGTCTTTAATCAGGTAGACTCAACTCGTAAGCCTCTTTATAAATCATTTTTATGTCTCCCAAATAAGGCTTCAGTCTTAAACCGTTAACTTTAAATATTTTTCTCATTTTGGGGTCTTTAATATCCACAGCTCCATAATGGTATACTTTCTTAATTATATATGGTCCCATCCATTTAGATCTTAATTTTCCAGGAAAAAGTTTTAAACGAGTATTAAATAATAATACTTCTTGTCCAGACTCAAATATTTTTTCTGAAATCTTTTTATCATGTAATATCTTCTTTTTCTCTTTATAAATCTTTGCATTTTCATATGACTCATTTCTTATTTTATCCATCTCATTTAATTGTAATAATCATTTTTCTCCTACAGTATTCAAATCAAAATTAAACTCCTTTATCGCTCAATAAGCTTTATGTTCAAGTTCAATAGGTAAGTGACAATGTTTACCATAAACTAACCGGTAAGGTGACATTCCGATTGGTGTCTTATAAGATGTTCTATAAGCCCATAATGCAGAATCAAGTCTATCAACCCAATTAGTTCTTTTAGGATTAACAGTTTTCTCTAAAATTCTTTTAATTTCTATGTTTGATACTTCAGCCATTCCACTTGTTCGTGGGTGATAAGCAGTTGTAATTCTATGTTTGATTCTAAATTTTTTCAGTAATGATTGAATTCTTATATTTCTGAAATGACTTCCACCATCTGTGATAATTACCTTAAGCATTCCAAATCTTGAAAAAATCATTTTCTTTAAAAATTTCAAAACAATTTTGAAATCACAGTTAGGTAAAGCTACAGCTTCAATCCACTTTGAAACTTAATCAACTACTAATAAAATATAAATCTTTCTAGATGATGGTATAAATGGTCCCATAAAGTCTAAACCCCATATATCAAAAATTTCAACTTCTAATATATAGTTTAAAGGCATTCATCTTTCCTAGATATATTTCCTATCCTTCGACATGGATCACATGTTTTCACATATTGTTTCACATCTTTGAACAAGGTAGGCCAATAAAATCCTGAATTTAAAATTTTAAATGCAGTTTATCTACTCTAAAGTGTCCTCCAAATTCGGAATCATGATATTTTTGAATAATAGCAAAAGTTTCATCAAAAGGTACACATCTTCGAATTACAAAATCTCTTCCCAATTTAAATAAATGAGGATCTTCCCAAATATAAGATTTAGCATCATTTTTAAATTTCTTAATATATTTGTTATTCAATCCATAAAGTAGAATATTACTAACTAAATAGTTAACTATACACTCATACCAAGGTGTTTGGCATCCTTGAATAACATATAACTGTTCATCAGGAAATTTCTCATTTATACTTTCTTCAATAATAATATCATTCTTAATTCTAGATAAATGATCAGCAATTTGGTTATCAGTTCCTTTTCTATCCACTATTTGAAAATCAAATTCTTGTAGAAGTAAAACCCATCTTATTAGTCTAGGTTTAGCATCTTTTTTTGACATTAAATATTTAATAGCGAAATGATCAGTATGAACTATGCATTTGGTACCAAGAAGATAAGGTCTAAATTTATCAAAGGCATGTACTATAACTAAAAGCTCTTTCTCGATAGTAGTATAATTTCTTTGAGTTTCAAGTAAGAGTTTTACTAAGCATAATATATAACTTTGAAAATTTTCTCATATTTTTGTCCCAATACAGCTCCAATTACAAAATCACTTGCAACGCACATTAATTCAAAAGGTTTATTCCAATTAGGTGCAATAATAATAGAAGTGCGTTATTAATTTTTCTTTTAAAATATTGAAAGCATTAACACGTTGTTCATTAAATTCAAATTTAGCTTCGTTTTCCAATAAATGACAAAGAGGTTTAGCAATTTTAGAAAAATCCTTTATATATCTTCTATAAAATCCAAAGCATGTCCCGAAAAACTTCTCACATCGATAATAGTAGTAGGTGGTTGCAGTTTAGCAATAATTTTTACTTTTGCTTGATCAACTTCCATCCATTTTTGTGAAATTTTGTGACCAAGTACAATGCCTTCTGTGACCATAAATTGACAGTTTTCCCAGTTAAGAACTAAGTTTGTTTCTTCACATCTTTTCGTAACTTTGGAAATATTTTCCAAACAAGATTCAAAAGAAGTTCCAAAAATCGAAAAATCGTCCATAAATATTTCAATTCCTTTGTCAATCAAATCACAAAATATTGACATCATACATCTTTGAAAAGTTGCAGGTGCATTACATAAACCGAAAGACATTCTTTTAAACACAAATGTTCCATAAGGACTTGTAAATGTTGTTTTCTCTTGGTCCACAGGAGCGACAGGTAATTGATGATAACCAGAATATTCATCCAGAAAATAGAAATATGAGTGTCCAGCTAATTTATCAAGCATTTGATCCAAGAAAGATAAAGGAAAATGATCCTTTCTAGTGGCGTTATTTAATTTCCGATAATCAATGCAAATTCGCCATCCAGTAACTTGTCTTGTAGGAATTAGTTCATTTTTATCATTGATAATGACAGTTACTCCTCATTTCTTCGGAACACAATGAATAGAACTCACCCATTGACTATCCAAAATAGGATAAATAATTCCAGCATCTAACCATTTTAAAATTTCTTTTTTAACAACCTCTTTCATGATAGGATTTAATCTTCTTTGAGGTTCAATAGTAGGTTTAAAATATTCTTCCATTAAAATTCTATGCATACAGATGGAAGGGCTTATTCCTCTTATATCAGTAATAGTCCAACCAAAAGCTTTCTTATAATTCTTTAACACTCCTATTAATTTTTCTTCTTGATCTAAGTTTAGTTTAAAAGAAATAATAACAGGTAAAGTTAATGAATTTCCAAGAAAAGCATACTTTAAATGTGCAGGTAACATTTTTAATTCTAGTTCAGGGGCTTTTTTAATCGAGGGTAAAAATATATCATTTTGAGTTATGTCCAAAATTTCCCAGCTTATCTTTAATATAATGAGTTTCTTTAGATAATTCTTCTTCTTTTAGTTCTTCATTTTCGTCACTTAATAATTCAATTTTTTCTTCAGAAATGACTTTACATTTTTCTTGATAATGTTTTTTAATTATATAATCAATAATATCCATTCGATAGCATTTTTCTTTGTCAGGGTACTTCATTGATTTAAGGACATTGAATTTAATCTCTTGATCATTAACTCTCATAATTAATTCTCATTTTTGCACATCAATCATAGCCCATCCGGTAGCTAGAAAAGGTCTCCCTAAAATAATAGGTATTTCTTTATCTTATTCCATATCAAGTACAATGAAATCTACAGGGAAAATAAATTTATCCACTTTAACAAGAACATCCTCTATAACTCCTTTAGGGTAAGTGATAGATCTATCAGCTAACTGAAGGGTTACAGTGGTGGGAGAAATCTCTCCTAAATTAAACCTTCAAAAAATAGAAAATGGCATGAGATTAATACTTGCTCCTAAATCACATAAAGCTTTTCCACAAAATTTTTCTCCAATAGCACAAGGTATAGTGAAACTTCCAGGATCTTTAAGTTTCTGAGGTAATTTCTTATGAATTATTGCACTACATTCTTCACTTAATGCAACAGTTTCAAAAACTTCAAATTTTCATTTCTTACTTAAAATATCCTTCATAAATTTTACATAAGTTGGCATCTGTTCCAAAGCTTCAGCAAAAGGTATGTTAATAGTAAGTTTCTTAAAAGTTTCAAAGAACTTAGAAAATTGCTGATTAAGCTTCTGCTGTTTTAATCTTTGAGGAAAAGGTGGTGGTGGTTTTCAACTTCCACATTAATAGGAATAACAGTCAGATCTCTACTAGGAGAAGGAGTTTCTTTAAGTTTTTCAATCTCTTCAACCTCAATCTCATTTTCAATTTCATCTTAAATTCTTTCTTTTAATTCCTTTCCACTTCTAAGTTGTACAACTTTAGCATGTTCATGTTCTTTCTCAGTTTCTTTTGGGTTGATTTCAACATTACTAGGAAGTGTTCCTGGAGGTCTGTAATTAATTAAATTAGCGATTTGTACCATTTAATTCTCAATATTAAGAATAGAAGTGTTTTGATTTTGTAATTGATTACTCAGTTATAAAATTAATTCTTCTATAGATAACTTTTTCTGTTGATTATTAAATCGAGGAGGTTAATAGTTTGAATTTACTTGATTGTTCCAATTTCTAGTTGGATGAGATTGATTATTACCCCATTGTTGTTGTGAATTATTCCAAATAAAATTAGGGTGATATTTTCATCCAGGATTATAATAATTTGAATAAAGGTTATTTTTACTAGTAATAGCTTGTAAAGTTTCAATAGTTTGAGAATCTTCAATATTAGCAGAGTTGTTATGTGATACACTGATAGCAAAATTATCTAATTTCTTAGATATTGCAGTCACTTGTGAAGCTAAGATAGAAAAGGCTTCATTATCATGAATACTTGCCATTCTTTTAGGATTAACCCTTTCAAAAGGCCATTGAAAATTATTGTTAGTCATTTCTTCAATTAAAGTATAAGCTTCTTCAAATGATTTAGCCATTAAAGAACCTCCAGCAGCAGCATTAATAATTGATTTCAATGATCCAATAAGTCAGTTATAAAATGTTTGAATAATTAACCAATCAGGTAAAGCATGATGAGGACACATTCTTAATAGTTCTTTAAATCTTTCCCAAGTTTCATAAATTGTCTCCCCGTCAAATCGACTAAACGAAGTAATATCATTTCTTAATTTAGCAAGCTTTAGAAGGAGGAAAATATTTAGCAAGGAATTTTTGTGCCATATCACCCATGTTTTAATAGAACTCGTTGCTAATGAGTTCAACCACATCTTTGCTATATCTCTTAAAGAGAAAGGAAAGAGTCTAAGTCTAACAGCATCATCAGAAACATTATTATATTTAAAGGTATCACAAAGTTCTAAAAAACTAGCAAGGTGTAAATTTGGATCATCATTTGGTGTTCCCCTAAATTAATTATTTTGAACCATTTGAATAATAGATGGTTTAAGCTCAAAAGAATTAGCATCTACAGCAGGTATTTAAATACTAATATGAAGTTCATCAGCTGTAGGGTTAGCATAATCCCTTAATGGTTTGTAAACATTTTGTTCATTAATTTCAATTGGATTCTGTAAATTGTTATGTAAATTAGCCATCTCTTGATATTTTTGAATTTGTTTTCCTTTTTTAATTGTTCTTACAGTTTTTTCTAATTCAGAGTCTAAAGGTAATAATCCTTCAGATTCAGAACTACGCATAAAAAGTAAATAAAAAGTAAAATACAATAGCAAGAAATAAAATCTCTTCCTTTTTTTATTTTTTATTTTTGTTTTTATAAATGTTTTTGTATTCTATATTTTTGTATTTTGACAATAAAAGAAATAAATAAAATAATTAAAAAATATTTAAAATTTAAAAATTTGCCTCCCCGACAACGGCGCCAAAAACTTGACCCGACCGCAAATAACGCAGTAATTTATGCTTCCAAAAATATGTTATAGCCAATACTTTGACCCAAATAATAATAGCGGCTAGTGTATATAAATATAATTTTAAGAAAAATATTTTACACACTAGAGGTACTACGCAAGTATACATATCGTTTCAAGTAATATAGGGCTTTAAATAAAGACCCCAGTATCGATCCCATGAGGAGGTTTATACATTTTTAAATATTTTAATTTTATTTTTATGTATTTCTTTTAAATTTATAAATTTAATATTTAATTTATTAAATATAGAAATAAAGCAGCACTAAAATAATTAGTGATGTAAATAATAATAAGCAAACAACTTTTATCCTTCCAATTAATCCAAGACTTTTTAGATAATGTAATATTCGTGGAGATAATAAATTTATGGTATTGTGTCAAATAAAAGCATTCTTGATCTTTACCTTCGCTCGATAGTATAAAGAACATTGGCTAATCTATAGATCAGGTCTGGATATATTGTTAGTAGAATGGGTTAATATAGGCTCAATCTACTAGATGTCCAAGGGTGGCTATGGTCAGCCCTAGTAGTGACTGGTTCCCTTTCTATAAACCAAATTAAAAGAATTTAGTCTGTCACTCTAAAAACTTATTAATTCTCTGCCCATTGAATAATATTTTCCTATTTATTTGCAATTCACCTTGAATAACCCGCACAAGGCCTTCGACTACCCAAGGATTCATGTGATATCTACTAGTTAAAAATTCATCTCCTTCTAGGTCTCAAAATTCTTCAACAGATTTTAACAACTTAAATGGACAATTTAAATAGTAAATTAAGATCCGGTATTAATATCATCACAATATTTAAACATATTTAGTTTTTAATTCTCCAACAAATTTTATATTATCTTATTTATTTTTTCATAATTGAAAGGAGAAAGTAAAGTAACTACTCAAAACACATTGAATTTAAATAACAAAACATATAAATATAATTTTGAATCAAATTACAAATACTTATCTCAAGTATTTCTCCAACTGAACCTCTGATTCCTACTGACTCCAAAGTGAAATAGATTTCAGAAGCACCAACTCTTCCAAACTCTCAATACAAACTCTAAATAAAATAAACTCACTAATTTATAAAGGAAAGTAAACTAAAGTGTGGCCCTATATTTAAAATTATCTCTCTGATTGGGGGCCTCCTTTTTTGTAGAAAGGCCTCCTATTTATAGGCTTCAAGGGTTGCCTAAAGTACCTCTTCAAAATGTGTCCAAGTTCAATGAATCTTCTAGAAACTGTGTCTGGCACCTAGGCGCCGGACTACACGTCTAGTTCTTTGCACCTCTTCACTTTGGATCGCACCTCTTCGCGATCCAAACCGTTTTAAAGCGTCTAGATACAATGTATCACATGTCCTATAATCTAGGAATAACTGTCAATCTTCTAGAAGGTCCAATAACCGCTCTAAAAGTCAAAATAACTCCCCAAAGTAGTTACAAAATAGTAACTGTTTTGGTATCGAGCTGGCGCTTAGGCGCCGGATTCTGGCACCTAGGCGCCATACCCATTATTTTGAAAATTTTGCATTTTGGCTCCATTTTTGCTCCTTTTTGCTCCTTTTTGCTCCTTTTTCATCCTTTTTTCTTTTTGAATATTTTTACATCACCTGCATCCAAAAACATAAAAAAATACCTTTCATTACAGCATAATATCCTTAAAATTTTAATAAAAATCAAGGCATAAAAATTGGTATTTTTTTCATGAATCACCTGGCCAGGTCCCAAGCAAGAACCTGGTCCCTTTGCTCATCAAATAGATCAGATTGAAGCTAGATTTGTCTATCAGGACCCTTAGAAAATAGTTGCTAAAAATACTTTATAGCTTCCTGAGAAATCTCTTCAGCCTTACATACTTTGAAGCCCCTGTCATTTTTAATAGATAGAACCATGTTGCACTTCCTTCTGTATTTGATACATGCATGGAAATATTTAGAATTTCTGGCCCCCTCAATAAATTTTGTTCCGGCCAATTTTTGTTTCAAGAATGCTTCATAATAACAAGTAGCTGAGAGAAGGTCTTCATTAGCAGTGACTAAATCATGTTCAGTAACCATACCATGCAGAAAATGATCTTCTTTCAGTAGTGTGTTCTTCTCAGCCATATTGACTTTGTTAATCACATTACCAAAGCTTTCCCAGTTCCAAAGTTTAAGAAGGGATCCCAGCTTCTTGTGAAGACCCCAAAGATTGAGCTAAGGGTCAAGTTGGGGACAGCTTTGCCATATCTTAGAAACCTGATTGCATAAGTCAGGGTGTAGGATCCACATGTTCTAAAACCTGAATGATGAAACCTTAGGGGATTGGGAGTTGGAAATTATGATCAATAAGGGTCTATGATTAGACCCAAACATGGATAGATGAGTGATTGTGGTATTAAGATATGTTTATAACCAGGCAGTGTTAGCAAAAAACCTGTCAAGCCTTTCTTAAAGGGACCCTCTTCTCTAAGTGAAAAGAGGTCCAATGAAACCCAAATCAAATAAACCCGCTTCCTGGATAGCATCAGCAAAATTGTTGATAGAGTTAGCAAGAGGGGGTCTCCCACCTCTTTTTTCTGTAGGTGACATAAGGCCTCCCCCCCCACACAATCCAAGGGGAATGAGTTTGTTGGCCCAGTGCAATGAGATTCCTCCAAAGCTAGTTTTGCTGCTGGAGTAAGCTACTGGCATAAATGAAGGTTGCAAAACCTGCCTTATCATCTATAGAGAAATGTAAATGAATAAATTGGGGAACATCAACTAATACATTGTAGAACAATTCTTTTCTTATCAATAACCAAATCTTGTTGTTGACATTGGAATGGAAGTGAAATTGAGGGAATTTTTTTGAAATTTATGAGGGTCTTTAGAAACTAAAGGCTCTAAAAGAGCCACACACCATATTCTATAAGTTCTCACCAATCATTTCAATCTGTGAAGAGAGGCAGGGTGAGCTACCCCTCTTATTCCAACAAAGGAAGTTAATCATTTGAATGAGCCAACCCTTTCCCCCTAGTCTTGGGGAGAGGGAATTGACTTAAAGTATCTGAGAAAGGTCCCATGAGAAGCTGTTGATCATCCATGAGATTCTTCAACTCTGAAAAAACCCTTCTTTTTCTTTTTAGATTTCTGAGTGGGCCAACTTTCTTCCAAATCATTCTTCAGTGGTAGTTCCAGTGGACCAACCTCCCTACGAGATTTCACCAAATTAGCAAAAGAAGGAGATCTGTCACCTTCTAAAGTCTCCACAGGGGTAGAAGGAACAGGAGCAATCATGACAACAAGGGGGGTTGGGACAATTAAACAGGGGTTCTGAGAGGAGGGAGGAGGGGTTACAATGGGGGGCTGGGGGGAGTTGAATTCAGGGACAGACGCCAAGGGGGCAATGGGTGGGGGAGGAGAAATTGGAGAGGGAGGTGGAACAATGGAGGTCAAAGGTTGGTTCAAAGAAGATTGGGGAGGCTCAGAGCAAGATACCCCATGAGAGGAGGAGGGTGCAATCTATAAAACCTGCTGATAGTATGACCAAACATCGTACAATGGGTGCAGTAGTAGGGTGTTTGCTCCGTGATCACTTCCTGCCAGAAAGCCTCATTGTCAGAACCAATCTAGAGCCTGTGTAAAGGGGGAAGAGTGACATCTCTTTCAACCTGCACTCTTGCAGCAGCAGGTATGGCTTTGTTCTTAGTAGGGGCATCCAATTTGAGAGGGGTGCCCAATGCTTTAACTATGTTGAATATAGCATTTTGGTTGAAGAATCTGATTGGAAGTTCAGGAAATTTAAACCAGATTGGGACAACAGGAGGCTCCTTCCTGGGGTTAAAATCTGCGGTCCATTTCAAAAGCTTCATTTCAGATCCAGCAATGGTGATAGATTGTTTAGCAAAAAAGCCTTGCATGGTCTTCTTTAGTGGTTAATTGGATCAGCAGATGTCTGCCATCAAGCAATCCAAGTTGCCAGGAACCAAGAATCTGAAATGAATGAAAATATGATCTAACAGATTCCATCTTAGGATGGCCCAATGCAAATTTACCAATAAGTGTAAATTTAACTTAATCAGTCCTTTGTGAGAGCTCATTATCAGTAAAGAAAACTGCTGGTTCACCATCCTTGAGTCCAGTTGGGTGGACAAAGGGGCATGAAGCCCGGCTAGCTGCTGCTTCATAAAGGTATTGAGGGAACACAAGAGAATCTGAAGAGGTGACCTTTGAAGTGCTGCTACCAACAACACCAGCATATGTGGCCTTGGACCATTAGATGTTTGTGTCCAAATCAATGGGATGAGCCATCAGCAAGGAAGCACCAGAAATCCAAAGTCCAGAAATGAAACAGGAAAAGCCAAAACCACACCAAGCACCCATCCAATGAAACAGTAAATTTTGAAAATCAAAGAACCCTGGAAGAACCAAACACACAGAAGTGAAGGGAAAGAGCACCACCACCAGGAAACTGAGTACCAAAGAGAACACCTCCTACCTAGGAAGTCGCCGGAGCAAGGGCCGCCGCAAGGAATCATTTTGTGAACCCTAGCGGAGTAGGAACTACCACAGCTGCCATATATATATATAGATATATATATATATATAAAACTAATATACACACATAAGTGTATATTCCTGTTAAATTTAAAGCTTCAGTGAAAGGTCAGGCAATGAGTGCTCTGGGTCGCTTAGGGTGAGGGCTAAGCAGGTCAGGTGGCTGGTGAGGGGCTTGCTCACTACAATGGCTCAATTTTGAGTTTTAAGCTCATGGGTGGCGCTCAGGCGTGCCTATTCTAGTGGCTGGGGAGCTGGCAAGGATGAGCAGGCGGCTGTCAGGTTGAGGAGGAGTTTAGTGCATTAATTCTGGGCAGTGAGGTTGCTTAAGGGGGAGTTTAAGGATGTGACTTAGCCTTGTAAGTGGCTGAGCCCAATGGTCCCAAGTGGTGGACCATTGGTCCATGTCTATGGGGCTTGGGTTGGGTCAGGTCAAACCCACCCTAGGAGGCCTAAGTTGGCTGCCATGGAGTTGGTTTGGTCCAATTTAGTTTGATTTGGTTCAATTTAGGCCATATGTTCACGTGGGTTGGTTAGGGTTTAGTTAGGCTAGGTTGGGTTTGGGTTTGATTAGGATCAAATTGGTTGATCAAAATGTTTTAAATGATTGTCAAAAAGCTTATGGAAGAGGTTTGGAGTGAATTGGGATTGATTTGGGAAGTGAATTTGATGGATTTTGGTGATTTGATCAATTTGGGTCACCAAGGGGTTAAGTTGGATTTAGATTTGATTAAGCTTGGCTAGGGTTTAATTAATGGTTCAAAATGATGTAGGTTATTGTTATGAAATGTTTTGGATAGAAATTGGGTGGAGATTTCGGGTTTAGGGGATTGATTTGGAGAATTTAGGCCATGTGGCAACTTTAGGACAAATTTAGGATTATGGTTTCATGTGATTTTGAATAGGATTTTAATTAAACTTTTGGCTAAATGAATTTTTTTTGTTATAGGAATGTATTTTGAAGGTTTTAGAACAATTTTAAAAAAATTTGACTTGAATTGGATTGAATTTGGGCACACTTAGGTTCATCGGTAATTTAGGGTAAAATTGGGCATTTTGGTTTGAATAGGACTTGGGTGAGGTTTGAGTTTTGGATTGGGGGCAAATTGATGTTGTACTTTGTTGTAAGTGTTAGGAAGAGTTTAGAATTTGGTTTGGGAAAAATTGAGTGGCATTGGGTCATTTTAGGGTGATTGGGTCATAAGGCCGAAATTGGGGTTTTAGGTTAAAGTTGAAATTGAATTCAAATGTGGGTTAATTTGGGCTTGGATATAGTTTAGATTGGTATTGGGGGTGTTGAATTGAAGTTTAGAAGTGAAATTGGGCCAAATTGGGGTCAATTGGGTTAAGATTGGGTTTAACATGGGCACTTTTGGGTTAAATGGGTCAAATTGGGGCTTTTGATAAAATTGGAAAAAATAGATAAAATTGGAGTATGGTGTAGTTGAAGAAAATGAAATTGGGAATATTTGGGAGATTTTGAAATTTTTGGGAATTTTTGGAATTTTGGGCCAAGAGGGGTATTTAGGGTATATGGAGGTTATTTGGAGCGCATTGGGGGTATTTTTGGTGGATTTAAGAGGTGGGAATTGTTTTGAAATGATTTTGAGGAATTTTGGGTAATTTTTGGGAATTTGGATGATTCTTGGATGATTTGGTAGTTTTAGGGGCAATTTAGGTAATTTTAGGTAAGTTTAGCGGCCCAAGGTCAAAATTTTAAAATTTTGGAAAAATGAAGGGCTTCAAATAGGGAAGAAGGAACCATTTGAGTGGGTTCAAGATTGAGTAAACGTGATTTGGGATGGAATTAGGCTTTAGGAGCATGAGCCATGGATCTTAGCCAAGTCCAACCACTTTGGGACCAAGTCTAGCCAAATGGTAACCACTTTATGATCCTTCTTATATTTACCCTAGCCATCTTAATCAAAGACTAGTGGCTTTGGTTCAATCATGTGATTTTCTTAAAGGGTAGAAGGTAAGGATTCAAGGTTTGGGTTAAGTGGCTTAGGGAGGTGTGTGTGTGCAAGAGAAACTCAAGTCACCCAAGGTTACCCTAAGTCCAAACATTCCTTTCGGAGCTTACTATTGGTTGCCCATATGGTGGTTGTAACCTTCCAAGGTAATTTAGAGGTTTGTAACTATCTAATTGGGGTCCCAAGAGGAGTTAGGAAGTGGCTGAAAATTTCTAAATGGTGGGTACCAACGCCCTCTAGGATTGTCCAAGAGAAGTCTTATGGCTAGATCCTAAGCACTAAGAAGAAGATCAGACCGCACCAAAAATGAGGTCAACCAATGGACTCCCAATGGGTGTGGTGTGCTAACCAAGCACACCGCACATATTGAGTGTTGGCTGAAAGGGATCAAGAGACCAACACAAGCGTTCTAAGTTCACATACTCAAAACGAAATAGAGAAAGAGTAGAGAAGGTTCTCGATGGGGAGTATCAGGTAAATCTTTGAAACTGAATATTCCAGAATTCTCGCTGGGAATTAAGAGTGTGAGTTTCAATTTGATTGAATTAGAGTTTAATTTAGATAGAGAAGTTTCAAATTTTGATTTCAATTTTGATCTTTTGATTTTGAATTTTTAAATTTTGAATTTAAGTTTTGAATTTTGATCTTTGGTTTTTGAAATTTTTATTAAAATTGATTTGAAAAGTTGGAATTGAAAGGGAAATTAGAGTTGACAAAGCAGAGTTTAAATTGAAGCGGTGAGTCTTGGAATTTAAGTACCATTTTCGGAATGAGAATCAAAATTTAGGTACCAATCCCAAAAGATGAGAATCAGAATTTAGGTGGTGATCTCGAGTTGAGAACTAGAATTTAGGTACCAACCTCGGAGTGAGAATCAGAATTTAAGTACCGACCTTGGAAGATGAGAATCAGAATTTAGGTACTGATCTAAAAAATGGATGAGATCAAATTTACGGTATTGATCCCGAAATGAGAACTGGAATTTAGGTACCAGTCTCAAAGGTGAGAATCAAAATTTAGGTACACGACCTCGGAAGATGCGAATTAGAATTTAGGTACTGATCTCGAGAAGGAGAATTGAAATTTAGGTATCAATCTCAGAAGAGAGTCGGAATTTAGTGCCGGCCTCGAAGGACAGAACTGGAATTAGGTACTAGCCTCGAAGTTGAGAATCGAAATTTGGGTACCGAACTCAGAAAGTTGAGAGTCAGAATTTAGGTACTGACCTTGAAAGGAGAGAACTGGAATTCGGTACTAGTCTCGGAATGAGATTCGGAATTTAGGTACCGATCTCAGAAAGATGAGAGCCAGAATTTAGGTACTGACCTCAGAAAAGAGAACTAGAATTTAGGTACCAGTCTCAAAAGGTGAGGATTAGAATATAGGTACTGAACTCTAAAGGGTAGGAATCAAATTTAGGTACTGATCCCGAATATGAGAGAGTCAGAATTTAGGTACTGACCTCGAAATGAGGATTAGAATTTTGGTAACAGCCTCGAAGATTGACGATTGACTTGTGGAAGGTTTTAGAGTTTAGAAGTGTAGTAGAAGATAGGAATGGGATATGAAGGTGTTTCACATCGAGAAAGATTTGATCAAAGACATATTGTTTGGCGAATGATGTAAATTCATGCTATCAGAACCAAATCAAGAATTCCGTCGGTTCTATGTCGGTAGACTCAGCGACCTTCTCAAAAGAGGGAAGAAATCGCAGAGTTGAAAAGATTTTGGTACAGCCGGAGGCTAGGGATTTTAGATTTGGGATTCATTTTCATTATTCTTAAGTGTTTTAGTGATTTGATTTTGTTTTGATCTTCAAATTTTATTTCGATTGGAATTTCATTTTGATTTGGATTTTCATTCATATCTTTTGTTTACAATTTGAAACTTCGAATTGATTTGCTTTGAGCTTGGTTTCATGTCTTATTTAAATTTTGGATTTAAATTTTATTTTGTTGTTTATCTTATTGGATTTCGGGTGAATTCCTTTTTTGTTTGTTATATTTCATTCAAATCGTTCTTCGTTCAACTTTTACTTTTATTTAAATCGATTCAAACTGTTCAGTTGGTGGCGTTTGTAGTCAATCCCACCTTTATGTGCTCACTACCAGACCGTCATCCTACAGAGGGCAGTCTAACTCGATCTAGACAGCCAACCGTGGACCTTTGTAGATTTTTCAATCATTTCAATTTGGATTTCATGCAAGTAAAAATTTATGGGGTGAAAAGTTGTTTTGTAGTGGAGGTAGTTTTGTATTTTGAAATGTACTTGTATATCATGTAAGATAGTGTGATCCATAGGTTGACCCTCTAATTAAATTAGGACTACTAGCAACCTAAAGGTGACGGTGGTAGATACCCCGAGGGTGGATGAATAGTGTCGTGAATTCCTTTCTCTACCCTCTCCAGGGTCTCTGAGTCAAGAGGCACTATTCTAGAAATTTCTCATATCCCTCTCTAATGCAATGCATCATCATCCTCCCTAGCCATCCTACTTACAGCCTTACTTGATGGCCCCACATATAGTAAAAGGCTATACGAGCGTGCTTATGTGTCCTACATAAGCACAGGACCTAAGCTAGAAGTAAAATAAGGACGAGGGGACAAGGAAGAGAAAGAGGAGGAAATGATCCTGTATAAAACACGACATGATAAAGACGGGTCGTTCCTCAAAACCGCACAAAGGAAAGGATAAAATAAACTCAGTATGTGGTACAAGGAGCATCTACAAGGTATGTAAAGTAAAGAAAGTGTAACCCCTCCAACGTGGTGCGAGGAGCATCTGCAAGGTATGTAACGGGGACGTACAGAGTCACAACAAAAAGCCACAAAGAGGGCCAAATAGCTCACATAAGTAGGAAAAAAAGGAGCAGGCCCAACAAGTAAGGGTGGTAAAAAAAAAGGGCAGCATAACGATGCTGAAATGCCTTTCCACACCTAAAACTTCCAAAACTAAAACAATGTAACAAGCATGTATATAGCGATGTCTAATTCTCCACATTCACAATGATGCAAAAGAAATAGCATAAGCATAGGGTACCATAACGAGGTAGAGAGTTTGTTGAAGCAATGTAAAGAAAATGTGCAAGTAAGTTTCTCACAAGTACAGCTTTAAAATCAAACGTGAATCATATCTTACAATTCCCTCTTTGAAATAGTAAGCAAACCATTTCCTCTCTTGCAAGCAATACATCTAGTACTCACCAAGATGGATTTTAAATGAGGGCAACAAGAACATAATTTAAATCAACTCGTAAGGTGACCACCAATACAACTCTTAGCAAAGAAATGTTTTAAACCAACATGGGACATGCCAAATAATGGGATTTTAATATAGGGGCAGCAAAGAGGCATTTAAAACCAACATATGCAATGGCTGCAATACAAATTCTCACTTAGCATTAACATAAGAATTGGTTTAAACCAATCCCAAATAAATGTATGGCCGATGATTTCACTTTCAGAAAGCATATGAGTGGTCTAGATCAACTCCAAACAATTATATAAATGCATGTTTTTTATTTAAACAAGTATAGGAATGATCCAAACTACCTCCACATAATTGTACAAGTGCAGATTTTGTATTTTAGCAAGCATAGATATGATATAAACTCATCCAAAGTAACTTCACATGTGCAGATTTTTACTTTAGGCATTCTTAGGAGTGATTTAAATCAACTCCACATAAGTAGCTAAGTGCATATTTTTGTAGGAATGCATAAGGGTGATGTCATTCATCCAAATTTGCAATGAACATAATCAAACAAGTACCACATGCATATATGTAACAATCACCGTTTTCTCCAACAAATATTTGATGCTAATAGCCACCTCCACAAGTGTCAAATGCATGTGAAATATAGAGCTCTTAAATGTAGCATGTGAATGTTTTAAAATTTGGTGAAGTGTATGTGGAATGTAGAATGTAAAACTTTTAGTTAGCATGTGGGGGTGCTAAAAGTAAAGTGAAGTATTATGTAAAAAAAGAATTTCATGTATGGAATGAGGTGAAATGTGTGCAAAAACAAAGCCCAAGTGTTGTATATGTGAAGGTTTTTGTGAAATAATTGAAAAACAAGCATGTAGGGTCTCATTCATGAGTGCTTAGAGAAGTGAGGATTTTGTAATCCGAATTTTGCATAAAACCTCACTAAACCTTTTCCAACTTGCACATGAAATAACTGAAGTTTTAAGCATTTGATGCATAAGTTTTGGCTCTAAAAAAAACAAACAAACTTTCCAACAAACCTTCCAACTTGCCCATAGAAATGACAAAAGAAGTTCTAAATATTTTAAACATGAGTTTAGCCATTTAAGAGGAGAGAAAAAGGCCTCTTGAAATATCATATGAAGCAAGTAAATTTTCAACCTTTAAGCATGCATTTTTAGCCAACATAAGAGGTTAAAAGCGCTATGAAATGCTATATGAAACAACCACAATATCAAGCCCCTTAAGCATGAAATTTTGGCCAACCATGGGAGGACAAAGATCTTTAAAATAGCATGTGAAACTATCAAGCCTTTAAACTTTTAAACTCATAGAAATGTCATGTGCATTAATTAAAGTTTATAACACTTCAAGCATGATTTTGGCTATCAAAGAAGTGCAAAATCACTTGAATTGATGCACAAGGAGAAAGTCTAATACATAGAGTTTCCAAAATTTAAAAGCCATCTCAAGTTCTATTGCCACCATACATACAAATGTAAAGATGAAGCATAACAAACTTTATTTTTGTGAACCTTCATGTTCATATTACCTTCACATTATATGAAGCCTTTTAGGAATAGAAGCATCACCACTAAATTTCATGAATCAAAAGAGAGCACAAATATGAGCAAGTGTTAACCCTACCACCAAGATTATGAATCAAAAGAAACTCAAACATTAGCAAGCTTTTCTTCCATCAAGTTTTATGAACCAAAAGAGAGCACAAACATTAGCAAGCTTTTCTCTTCCTCACCAAAACCCAACTTTCCTTGAATAATTTTACTTCCCATTTTTTTATAAAATTAAACTTGCAACATATAATGTGAGAAGGAAAAAAAAAACTAGCCAAACCAATTAAGCCACAAGATGAATCGATCCTAACATCCAAAAGCAAGCAACCAAAGAAATTAAGGAGTTAAGGGGATTATCACTTGAAATGAGAAACTAAAGAAAAGCTAAATACAAACTTAGAAGAATTTTGAGCAGCACCTCCCCTTCCAACTTCAATTTTCGGCCAACCCAAACAAGGCCAACAAGGGCCATTAAATAGGCAAAGAAGAAGAAGAGGAAGAAGGGAAAATGAGCCATTGAACTAAATAATATGTAAAGCAAGAAAGATGAAGCCATTATACCACTTTTGATGTGATAGAATTGAAAGAAATGATGAGGAGAAGTGACCAAAAGCTACCATTGATTGGATTGAAGCAAAGAGAGGAAGAAAGAGCCAAGTCTTAGATAAACAAGGAGGGAGCCACACCATGGGATTTTCGGCCATGGCTAGGTCAAAATTCACAACCAAGAGGGAGGATGGGGGCTGGGATTCTCCAATTTGAGAAGGGAAGGTGGGGCGGCCGGTTAGGTTAGGTTTAGAAAATTAAAAAAAGATATAATTAGTTATTTACTTGCGAACGTGCGATTTTGGCACCGTTTGCCCGTGCATAGAACCATAGCAAATTATATATGCTTCTCAAGTAATTTCAACATTCCGGGCGCAATGGCGCAGTCCGTTTGAAATCTGAGGTCGTTTGAGCAACCTCGTCGTCAATCGGGTCAAAAATGTCAAATTTGGGGCTTTTAACAGAATTGGGTTAAATTGACAAAACTGGGTTCACAGTGTAGTTGAATAAAATGAAATTGAGAAATTTTCGGAGATTTTAAAAATTTTTGAGAATTTTTAGAATTTTTAAAATTTTGGGCTAAGTAGGGGTATTTTGGTAATTTTGGAGGTTTTTCGGGTAAGTGGTCAAAAGTTACGTGCGAAAGCTCAGGGTAGCACAAAAAATAAAATTTGGAGTCAAACGGGAGTGTTCAGGGACATGTTTGACCATTGTGGATGATTTTACAAACCTAGGAACGTCTTTCAAGCATCAGCTTCTTTGGTTGCGAGGGGCCCACCGGTTGCTTGGAAGTATAGCATGTTTACAGTCAAACTTCACAGTGTGATGAAGGGAATGCTCTGGAATGATTTTTGAAGAGCTAGGGTGATTCTGAAGTTTTGGGTTTGGGGACCTTTTTAGGGGCAATTTGATAATTTGGGCCAATTTGGGGCAATTTTGAAAATTTTAGTAAATTTGGGTAATTTTGGTCAATTTGAGTGGTGGGAGGTATTTCGGAATGATTTTTGGGAATTTTGGCAATTTAGGGAGATTTTGGAAGTTTTGTGGAGTTTTGGGGCATTTGGGTCAAAATTAGAGAATTTGGTAGGATTTCGGAATTCAATTTGGGATGTCAAGCTGTTTAAGTTACAGATCAGAAGTGACTCTCTTTGGTTCTCTGTGTGTTAATTTTGGTCACCTTAGCAATAGGCTTAGGGTTGGTGGGACCACACGCAGGTGTCCAAAGGGTTAGGTGATCAAAATGGAATGTGTTTGGTTTAAAATTGTGAGTGTGGAGTGTAAGTGTAAGTGGAAGAGCTACAGACCTAGAAGGGTAGATCCTAAGGCATGACCACCTATAGGGAATCCTATTTGGTCTTTCTTATGTTTAGCCTTGTTCCCCTTAGAGATTAGGGGTTAGACCCTAACATATGAAAGCTCTAAGCTAAGAAAGCAAGCATGTGGAATTTCTATGTGGTAGGGTTCCATTTCTAGTCTTCTAAGAAAAGTCACTAAGAGAGTCCTATGGCTAGACCCTAGGCCATCTAAGAAGAAACTAAACCTCAACCAAAAGTGAGGTCAACAAATTAAATTATGGAAGGAATTTGTGTGAAGTATAAGAGTTCAACGTTGGAAGAAGTTGTGATGATTCACTACCTTGCATTTCATTTACTTCTTGATTTGGCCAATTAAGATGTTAAAATTTGTTGGGAGATTATGTACAATCCATTGAGGTATTTTATCAATCAACAATTGGAAAGAATCACATGCAATTGTATGGATGAGAAATATGGTTGGGTGCAAATAAATGGGAAGATATGCTTATAATGGAGAGTAAAATTAGAGGACTTTAGAGTGACGGGCTAAAGCCCCCTAATTTAGTTTGATGTGAAAAATTTTGTATGAGATGTTATCCCCCAGGTGGAGGGAATCGAGGGAACTCTGAGCAGAGCCAGTATCTTCCTGCCTAACCCATCTACAAGATTTCAAATCATCAAATTAAACAATGATCTTTATAGAACCAAGTAAGGGTAAAGAATATAATTACTTCTATTTGGCACAACAAATTTTTAGATACTTCCACAATGAAATTCCATAATTATTACTGATTCATTGAAAGAAAAAAAGATATTTTATTCTCATTTGCTTTCATACTATTTTTATAGTTGTGTTAATTTTAGTTGTTTGCTTTACTTTTTTGTTCAAAAATACCAAAAATAAATAAAAAAAAACTTTATATCTTAAAACATACTTTACAAAATCATTTTAAAAAGTAAAAAGTTATTTTTCTTATTTCTTTAAGATTTTAGAAATTTCCTTGTGGGTTCGATATCTCGGGGCTTAATCAAAAGTCCTATATTACATGATAAATGATATGTATACTTACATAGTATCCATATTTTAAATAATTAAAAGTACAATTTCATATCTAAAATGTTAGGTTAAATATTCTACGGAGTCAAGTTTTTGGCATCGTTGCAAAGAAAGAGATAATATCATTGAAAAGAAATATAAATTGAAAAACATGAGGATAAATATTCGGGGATCAAACCATAATTAAACCATCATCAACAACATGGCCAATAAGTTTGAGTTCGTAACCCTACCCTTTTTGGTGGAATTTGAATCTGAGGTTGTTCATCTAGTCTAAATGTAAATCCTCATTTTTAGGCTCCTACACAATTGTATGTCGCACAGCATAAGTCTTAATCTCCTAACAAATCATTAGGAGTAAACCTTGAAATCACTTTTCAAAACGATAAATTTAAACTTTTTGAGGATGAGTTACAACCTTACTCGAGGATTTCCAAAGTAATTAACTATAGGGGCTTGCCTTTATAGGAAAAACCAAACCTCAAGACAAGTACAATGATTTGAATCTCTAGTTGTGGGTTTGAATTCATAAGATCTTCTTCGCAATTTTGTCTCATAGCATTTTGACCTGATTGTACCTTGGACATGCACTTCAGAGCTATCTACTTGAAGTTAACCCCATGAAAGCTCTCTACATGTTTCTTTTTGTTTGTTTTTACCATTGTATGCCCTTTTATTAATATTTCTCATTTCTCTAGATCATTCACATGATCTGGAGAGCTAATTGATAAAAGAGGGGCTACACAGTAGTGGGTAGCTGGCGAATCCGTGGCATGCCATGAAAATGGCACGCACGACGATAAACCCGTGGCGACGAGGCAAATGGAGACAGAACAGGATGGAAACATTGGCCTCAAAACTGACATTCATGACGAATACATCCTCCAAATACCCAACAATGTCTGATGGAGACTAGTTGCTCCCCATTCATCGCCTCTAGCCCTGTTTGTATGTCTCAGTCCCGATGGGCCAGAGTAGACTCTAGTTTCATCCAGATAACATGTTAGGGCCCAAAGGGACGAACAACACTCCTCAAAGAGTCCCAGCCTGGGCCATGTTAGGTTCAAATAGACAACTAACCCATCCTCTTCATACCGCTAAATTCCTTTGGAGCTCAAACTATCTGGAAGATGGATCACCATCACCAAATCTGACTTGTAATTATCCAACGCAATGATTGTCATCTATGAAAATAAAAACCATCAACAAGCATCAGGCTATTAAAAAAAGACGGATGGGATAAACAAAAAGAGAGAAAAGTTTACCCAGGATATGATTCACTTTGGACCATGTTGTTCTACCTGCATAACAGGACTAATAATGATACGCAACCCTATCTCACCAGATGGAGGTCATCTCTACCAACTCATTGATTATCGAGTAGGAGGGATATTTGTATAAATCAGCTAGAGGTGAGCATTAAAGGGAGTCCTCGTCGACACTTATAAAATTGGAACAATTTGGGAAGTTGTTAAGATTCTTCTTGGATCCTCAGCTTCTCCTACTTCTCTTCCTTTGGACTCTCAAAATAACTGTTCCAAATTTGATACATTCCCTACATATGTCACAAATCTTCTAGTTTATTTAATCGAGACCCATAATCAAGCAGTGTCTATTCCTCGGGATAGATACATGGTTTGTGATGCGGTGCTCATTTATATAAACTATTCTGGATGTGAGATTAGTTTGATTTCATATCTTAAAATTTTTAAACTTAAAATTATTTTCAAAATCAAATGCTACTTTCTAAATTGTATATATATTTAAATTAAATTTAAAATCTAAAATTCCTCGAACAATTTTTTAGGTGACCCCCTTTTCAAAACACATAACCTAAAAATATGCCGACGGTATCACATGCCTATATATTAGGAGTAACTTCCAGTCTTCTAGAAGCTCCAATAACCTCTTAACACCGTCAAAATAACTTTCCAAAGTCATCAAAAAACTTAACAGCGTCTGTATCAAACTGGCGCTTAGGTGCCGGACTCTGACGCCTAGGCGCCAGGCCAATAATTCCAAAATTTTGCTCCATAAGCTCCATTTTTTCTCCTTTTTGCTCCTTTTTCCTTCTTTTTCTTTCTTGGACTCTTTTTTATTATCTACATCCAAAAATATGAAAATACATTTCATTAAAGCATAATATCCTTAAGAATTGAATCATAAATAAAGCATAAAAATTGGTATTTTTTAGGTAGATCAAATTCCCCCAAACTTAAACGTTACTTGTCCTCAAGTAACCCTTTTAATTACATAAAATAGATAACATTTGGAAAGAAGTTAAAATATTTAAGATTCCTTATAATTTTTGGTTTTATAAATGCTTTAAGCAAATCATTAACCAAATTTCACTAATTAAGTTTAATTTTAAGAATTTAAGAACATTTAACTACCAAATCATAAGACTTCCAATTTTTCATCTATTTCAAGAATAATTGTAGTTTATCATATCAAGGTCACATAGAATATTTACAAGAAGAAAATTTTCATGAAATATTTTTCTAGTAAAAATATATGTACATACAAATTAAGTTAAAAATGTAATCAATTTTCTTACTATAAGATAATTCAAGTGAAGCCAATTTTTTATTAGGCATTTCCTCAAGCTTCTCCTCACTTTTTTTCTTTTTTTTTTTCTGGATTGTTTTTCAATCCTTTTTTTTTTGTTAAGTGATGATTACTATTTTTGGATAGCCTGTTAATAATTTTGAACTTCACTATCCTTAACTTATTTTCAAAAACTTATACATTCTTACTTAATAATTATGATATTAATAATTTATTATTTTTCAAAACTTATTTCAATCTTTTCTTTTTCAAGCAATAATCTTGATTCCTTAGTATTTCAAAAATACAATTCTCTTTACTATAAATAGAAAAATTTTCATCTTATTATTCTTTAAGGTAAATAATTCTATTCTTAAAATCAACCAAAATTTTTAAAATTTTAGTTAAGTTTACTAAATTATTTATAAATTCAAAAATTTAGGTAATCTTAAATAGATTTTTCATTCCTTATGTTATGTTAATATATTTTCTTTAAAGAAAATATTAGTTCTTTAAGGACAAATAATGTTTAAATTTGATAAATGTTTTTCCTTCCCCCAAACTTCAGTTTTAGTATAAATATGAATTATGAAATTTTCTAAAGCATGAGAAAAAGAAATAAACAGGAATCGATCTAAGTATAATAATGATGTAGTAAGGAAAAACTAACTTCTACTTCTACACGTGCTTCAATATGAATATAACAGAAATGATTAAGCATATATAGAAAAGTTTTGCAGAGTAGGAGTTAATTTCTAAAAATAAATATTTTTTAAAAAAATAATTTTATTTTAGAACATGCAAATTTACTAACAATTCATTAACACTAAACAGTAGGCTGAAACAGAAATAAACTTTTATAGAAATTCATTCACATCTTAATCTTAAACACACATCAGATAATCTAAAAACAGTTTTATCATAGAAAGTTCACAAATAACATCACAATAAACAGCACAAAAAACAAGAAAATACTCTAAAAAAATAGAATCAACAATCTCTAGAGATAAGTCAAGCTACTAATCATTGTCTGTAGCTTCATCATCATCACCAAAAGAGAACTCCATATCCTTAGGATCAACATAGGGTGAAAATCTGGGACAAGTAGGGAACTGAACATCATGCTCACCCTTCAGAAATCTCACTAAAGACTTTGAATACTCAGCATTGAAATCACTCTTTCTTTGTGTATACTCAGAAAGATGATCAATTTTCTTGTCTATAGTATCTACTCTGCAGTGAGTTAAGAATAACTCATGTTGTTGCTCTATGAACTGAACATGCATGGTTTCCCAAAAAAGTAGATGATGGCTCAGCAGAAGTAGATGGTCTAAAAGTAGAAGCTCTACCCTAAGTAGGTAATGAACCAGCAGGTGCAGTAGAACTCTTACCTCACATTCGATCATAAATGTTGACGCTTTCTCTTCCTATAGGCTTCGTCGACTTGAGCTTTTCCTTAGAAAGCTCAACAACTACTCCAGCACTTTGACATAGAGAATAGATCAGAGATGGAAAACCAAGTCCAATAGAAGTGCTAGAACGAGCAGTAGCCTCCACAGAATCATAAATAATGCTACCTACATCAATAGACTTCCTCTCTTGAATGCAGTAGTTTAGAATAGCTCTATCTCTGGTAACTTCACTCAGATGATTGGATGGAAGGAGACAAGAAGAAATAAAGTAGTGCCATTCCTTGGAAACACCATTAAGCTTAGAAGATGAAAAATTTATCCTTTTTCTATTTTGAATCTTCCAGGCTCCATTACTATCAGTCAGGTAGGAAATAATCATGTTCAAATCTCTCTCAGATGGAGATAAACTTGAGTAATAACACTCTATGTTTGGCGGCAGGCCATAGAAAATGTTGATGCGTCCAGGAGTGAATCCTACTCCAACTCCTTGACTGAAAATCTTGTATTCTTTCGCATCCATGAAATTAACATAAAATTCTCTAACCACTGGGATAATGGCAACAACAGTGAAATAACAGAATCATTGACAGTTGAGTGCAACGATTGTTTCCTCAATTCTTCTTCCAGGATTATAAAAACTTCACTCTGAGATAAACTTTCGAGTCATAGCAAAATCATTGTATCGAAAGTGTGCAGCAGCAGTGACGAACTTGCTACGATCAAAATTTTCTCGTACCTTTTCTCTCTTAGATTTGGGTGTCATCTAAACTTGAAAGAAAAACGTGAAATAAATTCAATGGATCTTAGGAAAATAAACTAATTTAAGCTTTTTAAACTTGAAAAAGCTTAAAAATTCATGGATTTAACCATAAAAAAATAAAAATGTTTCTCAAAATTTTGGTTTTTCTAAATGAGAGAAAAATCCATGGTGAAAATAAAAAATAATGAGTTTATAATGTAGATCTCACCTCGAGATGAAGAAATCGGGTGATTTCAAGCCCAAAAACTTGAAAATCCGACTCTAAATGGGAACTCTAGGTGGTATTTTTATGAAAAACAATGGAGAAGGAAGCTTAGGCGTCAAAAATGGCGTGGGGGTTTAAGAGGATGAGTTTTCGTGTTCAAGCCGAACCAGTGCCTAGGCGCCAGACTCGCCTTTCCAAAAATTCGATTTAAATTAAATATTTTCAACCAAATCTTATCAAATTTGACTCCTAATTACTCTTATGAGAGTATTAATCCATTTTATTACCTCCAAATATTTTCACAATCAATTTAAAATGATAGCATAGATCAACATAAATGTATCCAAATTCTTCAATTCTAAATCCTAATATCCATTCTAAATTCAATAATTTTCAGTACAAGACTTGTATCAAGGTTAATCTTTTTATAAATAACACAAACAACAACATATTCAAAGCAAACATTCAAATCCAACAATACACATTGAACAATTTAAGCAAATACACAAATGAGATATTCAACACACTAACACAAGACTCGATCACTCCTAAAACACATATAGAATCTATTTAACACTGATCTTCAATTTCCATCTCTTTCGTAAAGAAGTTTGCTAGGACCGAAGGGATAGAACACCAACGCTCTTGGATATTCCAAAGCTGTCTTTTCATCAATCCACTTGTTCTTTGCATACATTTCTACTTGAGCGTCATGATAGGAAACCATATGATCAGATTGAAGTTTGGTTTGTCATTCCAAGTGTTCGTATTGGTGGTACATCTTATGGAGATGGTTACCAATACTTTGAAGTTCCACTTCAATCTTATCCATTCAACAAAACATTTTCTCCAGACTAACAGCAATAAAACCATTAAAATAAGGCTGAGGATCTTTAGGAGATTTGTCTCTTACCTCATTTCCATGATTTTCTCTATCCATTGCCTCCAAATCCTTCCTAAATCCTCCAAAATGAATTGTTCTGGTCAAAATTAGTGTTTCTATGGGATTGAGGATGAAAAATAGGCTATATATGAAGAGATTTCGTGTGAAAAACTGAAGAATTTTGATTTTTCCATGATCTGTAACCGCAGCGCTTAGGCGCCGGAATCTGGCGCCTAGGCGCCGGATCATCGATACGCTAGTTATTCTGGCGCTTAGGCGCCAACTTTTGGCGTCTAGGCACTGAAACCTCGATCGACTTCTATTCGCCTATCGTCAAATTTTGCGAAGTTTCGGTCATAAAAATAGGTCTAACAAACGAGTATGATCAATACACAGACACAATTACGAAAAATTCAAATCACAAACAATCACAAACGAAGGTTAAGTTGATCTCCTTTTTACTCACACTTGACATGGAGGGGTCCAAGTCCAATTTCTATATACTTTAAGAAAATGTTTAGCTTAAGCCAATACAGACTCGTTAGCCTTCTATTTCTAGAAGTTATAGACAAATTCAATCAAGACCAAGGCATAACCTTACAACAATAATTAAACTCAAACTAATAAATATGGGTTGCCTCCCACAAAGCACTTGGTTTAACGTCGTCAGCCCAACCTAATTAATTGAATTAATCGGGTAGACTCAGCTCATAAGCATCTTTGTAATTTAATTTCATTTCTCTCATATAAGGCTTCAGTCCTAATCTGTTAACGTTAAATACGTTTCCGGTTTTGGGATCTTTAATATCCACAGCTCCATAAGGATATACTTTCTCGATTATAAATGGTCCCATCCATTTAGATTTTAATTTTCTAGGGAAAACTTTTAAACGAGCATTAAATAATAATACTTCTTGTCCATGATCAAATATTTTCCTTGAAATAATTTTGTCATGCAATTTCTTCATTCTTTCCTTATAAATTCTTGCATTTTCATAAGACTCATTTCTTATCTCTTCCATTTCATTCAGTTGTAATAATCGTTTTTCTCCCGAGTATTCAAATTATAATCGAACTCCTTTATCGCCCAGTAGGTAAGTGATAATGTTTACCATAAATTAATCGATAAGGTGACATTCCGATAGGTGTCTTATAAGTTGTTCTATAAGCCCATAATGCGGAATCAAGTCTATCAACCCGATCGGTTCTTTTAAGATTAATGAGTCTTTTCCAATATTCTTTTAATTTCTCCGTTTGACACTTCGGCTCATTCCACTTGTTTGAGGATGATAAGCGATTGCAATTCATGCTTAATTCGAATTTCTCCAACAATGATTTAATTCTTATATTTCTAAAATGACTTCCCCATCCGTGATAATTATCCTAGGTATTCCAAATTTTGTAAAAATCATTTTCTTTAAAAATTTTGAAACACTTTTGGAATCACAACTTAGTAAAGCTACGAACTTCAATCCACTTTCAAACATAATCAACTCGCTAATAAAATATAAATCTTTCCGCATTGATGGTACGAAAGGTCTCATAAAGTCTAAACCCCATACATCAAAAATTTTGATTTCTAATATAAAGATTAGAGGCATTTCATCTTTTCTGAATGTATTTCTCATTCTTTGACATCGATCACAACTTTTCACATAATGTCCAACATCATTAAATAAAGTAGGCCAATAAAATCCATAATTTAAAATTTTAAATCCAGTTTTATCCACTCCAAAGTGTCCTCCAAATTCAGAATCGTGATATTTTTGAATAATTGCAAAAGTTTCTTCATAAGGTACAAATCTTTGAATCACAGAATCTCTTCCTAATTTAAATAAATGAGGATCTTCCCAAATATATGATTTACAATCATTCTTGAATTTCTTAATGTATTTACTATTCATCCCATATGGTAAAATATTACTAACCATATAGTTAACTATATCTGCATACCAACGCATTTGTAATCCTTGAATGACATATAATTGCTCACCCGGGAATTTCTCATTTATATTTTCTTCATAAATCTTCTCATTATTATTTTTTTATTCTCGATAAATGATCGACAATTTGGTTGTCGATCCTCTTCCGTTCACAATTTCAAAATCAAATTATCGCAAAAGTAAAATTCATCCGATCAATCTAGGTTTAGCATCCTTTTTAGATATTAAATACTTAATAACAGTAACGATCGTATGCACGATACATTTTGTTCCAAGCAAGATATTGTCTAAATTTATCAATAGCATATACTATTACTAAAAGTTCTTTTCGGTAGTAGTGTAATTTACTTGAGTTTCATTAAGAGTTTTGCAAGCATAAGTATATAACTCGAAAATCTTCTCATACTTTTGTCCTAATACAGATCTCCGATTGCATAATCACTCGCATCACACATTAATTCAAAAGGTTTATTCCAATCGAAAGTGCAACAATGACAAAGTGTAGTGATTAACTTTTCTTTCAGAATATTGAACGCATTCAGACAATCTTCATTAAATTCAAATTTAGTTTCTTTTTCCAATAAATGGAAAAGAGGTTTAGTAATTTTAAAAAAAATCCTTTATATATCTCCTATAAAATCCAGCATGACCCAAAAAACTTCTTACATCAGTAACAGTAGTAGAAGGTTGTTGTTCAGCAATAATTTTCACTTTTGCTTGATCAACTTCCATCCCTATTTGTGAAACTCTATGTCCAAGTACAATGCCTTCTATGACCATAAATTGACATTTTTCCCAGTTTAGAACTAAATTTGTTTCTTCACATCTCTTCAAAACTTTCATTATATTTTCCAAGCAAGATTCAAAAGAAGTTCCAAAAACGGAAAAATCGTCCATAAATACTTCAATTCCTTTATCAATCAAATCACAGAATTTTGACATCATACATCTTTGAAAAGTTGCAGGTGTGTTGCATAAACCAAAAGGCATTCTTCTAAAGGCAAATGTTCCATAAAGACTTGTAAATGTTGTCTTTTCTTGATCCACAGGAGCAACGGGTAATTGATGATAACCAGAATATCCATCCAGAAAATAGAAATATGAGTGTCCAGCTAGTTTATCCAGCATTTGATCCAAGAAAGGTAAAGGAAAATGATCCTTTCTAGTGGCATTGTTTAATTTTCGATAATCAATGCAAATTTGCCATCCAATAACTTGTCTTGTTGGGATTAATTCATTTTTTTCATTAACAATGAAAGTTACTCTCCTTTCTTGGGAACACAATGAATAGGACTTACCCATTGGCTATCCGAAATAGGATAAATAATTTCAACATCTAACCATTTCAAAATCTCTTTCTTAACAACCTCATTCATAATTGGATTTAATCTTCTTTGGGGTTCAATAGTGGGTTTACAATTTTCTTCCATTAAAATCTTATGCATACATATTGAAGGGCTTATTCCTTTTATATCTGCAATAGTCCAACCAAAAGCTGTCTTATAATTCTTCAGAACTCCTATTATTTTTTCTTCTTGATCTTTGCTTAATGCTGAAGATATAATTACATGTAATGTTAATGAATCTCCAAGAAATGCATACTTTAAATGTGCAGGTAACATTTTTAATTCCAGTTCAGGGGTTTTTCAATTGAGGGTAATAGTATAACATTTTTAGTTGTGTCTAAAATTTCCTAATTTTCATGAATATAAAGAGCTTATTCAGATAAATTTTCTTCATTAAACATAGATTCTTTATCTTTATCATCAGAAATAACCTTACATTTTTCTTGGTAATGCTTTTCAATTATATAATCACAAATATCCATTCGATATCATTTTTCTTTTTCAAGATACCTCATTGATTTCAGAACATTGAATATTATCTCTTGATCATTAACTCTCATCGTTAATTCTCCTTTTTGCACATCAATCATAGCTACGCAGATAGCTAGAAAAGGTCTCCCTAAAATGATAGGTATTTCTTTATCTTCTTCCATATCTGGAACAACGAAATCCACGGGGAAGATAAATTTATCTACCTTAACAAGAACATCCTCTATAACTCATTTAGAGTAAGTGATCGATCGATCAGCTAACTGAAGAGTTACAGTGGTAGGAGAAATCTCTTCTAAATCTAACCTTCGAAAGATTGAAAATGGCATGAGATTAATACTAGCTCCTAAATCACATAAGGCTTTTCCACAGAATTTTTCTCCAATAGCACATGGTATAGTGAAACTTCCAGGATATTTAAGTTTCTGAGGTAATTTCTTCTGAATTATTACACTACATTCTTCACTTAATGCAACAGTTTCAAAAGCTTCAAATTTTCTCTTCTTGCTTAAAATATACTTCATAGATTTTGCATAGCTTAGCATTTGCTCCAAAGCTTCAGCAAAAGGAATGTTGATGGTAAGTTTCTTAAAAATTTCAAAGAACATAGAAAATTGATGGTCAAGCTTTTGTTGTTTAAGTCTTTTAGGAAAAGGTGGTTGTGGTCTTTCAACTCCCACTTCAATAGAGTACAATGATCGATCTTTACTTGGAGAAAGGGTATCTTTAGGTTTTTCAATCTCTTCAACTTCTTTCTCTTTTTCAATCTCATTCCGTGTTTTCTCTTTTAGTTCCTTTCCACTTCGAGTTGTACGACTTTTGCTTGTTCATGTTCTTTTCAGATCCTTTAGGATTAATTTCGACATTCGTTAGGCGGTGTTCTGAGGCTTCGTAATTAATGAAATTAGTGATTTGACCCATCGATTCTCAATATTATGAATAAGATCTTGTTTTGACTTTGTAGACTGATTGCTCGGTTACATGATCCATTCTTCTACGACAACTTTTTCTCGTTGATTGTTATAACTAGGAGGATAAGTTGGTGCTATAGTTGAATCTCCTTGATTTTTCCAATTTGGATTAACTTGATGTCCATTACTCTAATTAAAATTAGGATGATTTTTCTAACCAGGATTATAATAATTAGAATAAGGGTTATTAGTTTTACTAACAATAGCTTGCAAAGTTTCCATTGTTTGAGAATCATCAGAATTTGCAGAATTATCATTACTTAATGCGATATATTAATAGCAAAATTATCTAATTTCTTAGATATTGTGGCCACTTGTGAAGCTACAATAGAAAAGACATCATTATCATGAATACTGGCCATTCTTATAGGATTAGCCCTTTCAGAAGGCCATTGAAAATTGTTATTAGCCATTTCTTCAATTAAGGTGTAGGCTTCTTCAAATGTCTTAGCCATTAAAGAATCACCAATAGCAGCAACAATAATAGATCTAAGTGATCCAATAAGTCCATTATAAAATGTTTGAATAATTAACCAATCTAGTAAAGTATGATGAGGACATTTTCTTAAAAGTTCTTTAAATCTTTTCCAAGCTTCATAAATTGTTTCTCCATCAAATTGTGTAAATGAAGTAATATCATTTTTCAATTTAGTAGTTTTAGAAAGAGGAAAATATTTAGCAAGGAATTTTTTTGTCATATATGCCCATGTTTTAATAGAACAAGTTGTTGATGAATTAAGCCACATCTTTGCTTCATCTTTTAAGGAAAAAGGAAAGATTCTAAGCCTAATAGCATCATCAGAAACATTATTATATTTAAAGGTAGCACAAAATTCTAAAAAATTAGCAAGGTGTAAATTTGGATCCTCATTAGGTGTTTCTCTAAATTGATTGTTTTGAACCATTTGAATAATAGAATGTTTAAGCTCAAAAGAATTAGCATCTACAGCTGGAATTTGAATACTAACATGAAGTTCATCACTTGTAGGGTTTCAGATATTCCCTTAATGGTTTATAAATATTTTATTCATTAATTTCGATTGGATCTTGATTATTGTTATGTAAGTTAGCCATTTTTTGATGTTTTGAAATTTATTTTCCTTTTTTAATTCTTTTAATTGTTCTTTCTAATTCAGAATCAAAAGGTAGTAATCCTTTAGATCCATAACTACACATAAAAATTTAAAGAAAATATTTTTGTTTTGTTTTTTGTTTTTTTTTTGTTTTTACTTTTTTTTTTTACTTTTTTACTTTTTATTTTATCATATCCTCGGCAACGTGCGCCAAAAACTTAATGTGAAGCGACTTTAAATATGCTTTAAAATACAAGAATTTGATACCACTTTTTAGAATATTTAATTTCCAATGAAATGCTTAAAAACTTGATGTACGAGGTTTACTTTTATTATTTTATTTTTAGATTTTATTATTGTAAAAGTCACAATTTTAAACGCAAGATATACGTATCTTTCAAGTAATACGCGCTCTAGAGGAGATCTTCGGTTATCGATCTCACGAGGATAGTGAAATAAAAAGTAAAAGATATAAGTAATATTTTGAAATTTTTGAAAGCAATTTATATATACTCTTTATATATATATATATATATATATATATATATATATATATAGGTGTCACCTAGCCGGCGTTGGTAGGTTCTCTGTCCCCTTGGTTTTCCTGTTCCCGAGCTCCACTTTGGGTTGGCTGTCTGCCTCCACGCCTTCCTTTTGTTTTTTTGTCTTCCGGGCTTTACTTGTTTTCAAATTTACGAGGAGTTATCGTTACTATTGATCTTGAGTTTGCGACTTGGTGCTTTCACGGGAGTTCCGCATCTCCTGGAATTTGTTTGGTTTGTCTTGCACGGTTGACTTTCGGCCTTTGGTTGGACTGGTCTCCTTTGGATGCGTTCTTGGGTCCCGGTGGTGTGGGCTTGGGGGTGTTTGCTCATGGCTAACCCCTCTTCCAGACTTTTCCCGATTGACAACTCCACCAACATCTCTTGGGCCAAAGCTACCTATGCTGGAGTTGTGGGTAAAGGACAGGCTCCACATAAGTCCTTTGACCATTTGGTTTTTCCCCAGGAACTACACGACACTGCTGCAGGTAAAGGAAAAATTCCTTTCATCCGGCCTGTGGGTTCTAAGGATGGTTTGCCTGCAATTTTGTTCTCTAAACAGGATATGCAATGCTCGAATGAGGTACATTAAATTTTGTCGATAGGTAAATTCCAAATGGGACACCCCAAAATGGAATATGTGAGGAAACACTTTGATGATCTCGGTCTTATTGGCGACTGGAAGTCGGGCTTACTAGATGGGAGACACCTGCTGATTCGACTTTCTAATGAGGAGGATTATGCTCGAATTTTGGGCAACAATCCATACTTATTCTTGGAACCTATATGAAGATTTTAAAATGGACACCGAGATTTGATCCATCAAAAGAGCCACCAATCATCCCTATGTGGTTTAAACTTCCGCATTTACCCATCCAACTGTATAATCAAAATGCCATGTTCAATATAAGCCAAGCATCGGGCACTCCACTCAAAATTGATACTCACACCTTTGATATGGCAAGACCGACGAGCGAGCAGAAAGTACCTGGTAGAGAGAGACATAACTTTACCAGATATTCATAAGATTTGGATTAGAACAGATGAAGAGTTTCCAGAAGAGGGATTTTGGCAGGATGTTGAAGTGGAGTTCAAGCCACATTATTGTAAACATTGCAGAATGTTTGGCCACTTATTGGAGCAGTGTTATAGACTACACCCCCCTTCCAAGAAAAAGTCTGGGCCTAGCGGGAGGGCGAGAAAAGATTCCTGAATTATCTATTTCACCTCCGGATGTTCCTATGGATGGCATTCTTCGGAGCTATCTCCCGGGAATGTTAACCCACTGGAAGGATTTGAGAGAAGCGAGGGGCAAGAAGCCGAGGTAGCTCGAGTAGAAATCGAAGTGAGCAGGAAGTTGAATCCACCGAGGTTCCCGACCCTATGGGTCCTTTATCTTCTATCCCGGCTCTTGAGAATACGGTGGAAATTGCCACGGCTCATATCAAGGAGGCGAGATGTAGATTTACATTGTGCACAGCGGTACGAGAAAAACGACAAAAGAAGAAAAAGCAAAGCCGAGCCGCAAGGTTTACCGGGACCTCAATCTCCGGGAGACCCTCCAGGACGACCCTCGAAGCACCTCTCCCTAGAACCGGGGGAAAGGAAAATCTATCTCTTAATGTTAAATTTCATGTCTTGGAATATCGGGGGGCTGCTCACCCTTCCTCTACGAACGAGAATAAAACAGTTGGTTAAACTACACAAATTATGGTGTTTTGTACTCCTGGAGCCTATGGTTCCTATAAACAAGAGTAAAATTACTAAGTCTTTCCCTAATTTTACCTTTTTTTCTAACCTTAGCAATAAGTTCTGGATTTTTGCTAGGAAGGAATTACAATGGTCAATTCTTATTGATAACCCCCGGTTTATTCACCTTCGATTTTCCATTGGGGAACAAGTGGGTTTTGCTTCCTTTATTTATGCCGATTGCTCTCATGCCCAACAACGATTGCTTTGTGGTCCGAGCTAACCTCTCTTGCTAATACCATGAACAATTTACGGATGGTTGGTGGAGATTTTAACCGTCTCTCTTCCCCTTCGAGAAAAAGGTGGTTCCCCCACTTACCTCTTCTATGAACAGGTTTAATCATTTTATTAATAATGCCAAGCTCTTTGATTTGGGTTTTACTTGGCCCACCTTTCACATGGAGGAGAGGGAGTACTTGGGAAAGATTAGACAGAGTCTTGGTCAATTCTCCCCGGTATCGGCTTTTCCCCTTCACTTTTGTTACCCATTTGTCCATGGTTTGCTCGACCATAGGCCTCTACTCATCTCTCTACAAAACAACGATGGCAAGGCTGCTAGCAACTTCGGATTTCAAAACATGTGGACCCTCCACCCCGAATTTCCGGCGAAGTGAGTAAGATGCTGGAAGCCCACTCGGGGTAGCTCCCCTTGGGGAAACCTTTGGTCCTTGCACAAGTTGACGACCCATCATCTCGGAGGCTGGACCGGAACACTTTTGGGAACCTACAGGAAAATATACAAAAGGTCGAAGCCGAGGTTGCAAATACCGAAGCTGCCTTCTCAATTGGGAACAAGGATGAAGGCTGATCTTTTTAGAGCATCCGAACAACTACTCACACTGGTTAACTACCAAGCTGAATTTTATAAACGAAAGTTGCATACGCAGATTTATTGATGGGGACGAAATACCGAGTACTATCATGCCTATATCAACTTCAAAAGGAAATGTAATATGATACTTACCATTACCAATGATGCTTGGCATCAAAATCATCGAGGCAGTGATATTGCCAAGGATGCTTCGAGAGACACTTTAGCCACCTCTTTGCTCGAGTTCCATCTAGCTGCATTCCTATTCAGCAGGATCTTTTTCAGGACAACCATAACTATGTGCAGGATCTGAATCTAACTGATATTCCTGAGGAGATTGAGATTAAGAAGGCTCTTGATACTATTAAAGACACTACGAATTGCTGGTCACGATGGTTTCTCATCCTCTTTTTACAAAGCTAGGCGGTCGATTGCGCGGGGATGTTACTCGAGCTGTGCGAGGCCTTCTTCCAAGGCATGGATCCTCCCAAATTTTTACTCGCTTCCACCATTGTGCTTATTCCCAAGAACAAAGTCGGACAAAGCTGGAGTGACTATAGACCTATCAGCTTAACTACCGTAATGTCCAAAGTAATAAGTAAAATCCTTGTCTCAAGAGTTCAGCCACATCCGATTCACATCATCAATGAGAACCGAGGCGGCATTTGTTAAAGGAAGAAACATCTCGGACAATATTCTGCTGGCCCAAGAATTGCTTTTGGATTTAGATAAGAAATGCAGAGGTCATAACATCATTTTCAAACTTGACATTAAAAAAGCTTTTGATACTATCAGCTGGGAGTTCATATTGAATATTTTAACAGCTAGAGGCTTTCAACCCAGCTTTGTTCAGCTCATCAACAAGGTGGCTAAAGTGCAATTTTCATTCTATGCTTTGGTGAATGGGAATAAGCAAGGATTCTTTAGTGCTTCTAGAGGTATCAAACAAGGAGACCCCCTCTCCCCTATTGTCTTTATTTTGGCTTTTGATTATCCGTCTAGGTGTTTAGACCATGCTTTTGCTTGCTTCTCCTCACCTTGCTTACCACCATAAGTCCAACATTAGGATAAGTCACTTATCCTATGCCGATGACATCATAATTTTCTCTAAGGCATCTAAAGCTGCTATCAAGGTTGTTCTGAAGACTTTAAACCATTTCAAGGATGTTTCTGGGATGGAATTCAATCTTACTAAATGTCTTTTCTACCCAGGCAAGCATGTTAGCTTATGCCATAGAAGATGGATCTCTGATTACACTGGCTTTCAATCAGCAACCCTCCCAATTGATTATCTTGGAGTGCATCTCACTAAAGGCAGATCTAAACGGACTCGGTTTCGGGGAGTTATAGATAAGATAAAAAATCAAATCTCTAGCCGGTCCAACTCCTTCCTATCTAATGGTGGAAGAATTACCTTGCTTGAGAAGTATTCTTCTCGCTCTCCCTTCCTATGCTCTCCGGATGTTCACCATGAAGAAGAGCACTTCTTTGCGATAAGCAAACTCTTCAACGGATTTTTATGGGCTGGACAACACAAGCAATTTCACCGTGTTGCCTTGGCGGCAGGTTTGTAAACCTACTCGGCCGGGGGTCTTGGCTTCGGGAGCTTTGATCGGATGAGCTTCACCAATATGTGTAAATTGTGGATCAGGTTCAGAGCCAACGATACTCTTTGGGCCAAATTTCTCCATGGCAAGTACTGTAGATTTGAACATCCAACTTTGGTTAAGCCAAAGCTGGGTGACTCCAGGCTTTGGATTTCTATGCTGAATGTTAAAGAAAAGGCTGAACACCTATTTATCTGGGAGTTGGGTGAGGGGCAGATAAACTTTTGGTTGGATCGGTGGATGCGGAATGGTTCTAAGCTCACCGACAACCCAAAACCTGATCGGTCCCACACTCCCGTTAAGGATTTACGGATCGAGGATCGTTGGAATTACAAGCTACTCGAATACCTTGTTAACTCCCCGAGCGAGGTGCGGCAAGTTAAGTTAACTAATGTTACTCTTGAACGAAGGACACACCGATTACTAAGAATAAAAGCTCTCGAAGCTCTCTTCTTACATTTACCAAAAATTTTATACACGGGATCGGTTCAGTGGGGCACCGAAATTTAGAGCAAATTCCTTACCCCCTCTATCTCCTTTTGCTTGGAGATTGAGACATCTTGCCATTCCTACGGATGACATCCTCAAACTTAAGGGTACGAAAGGACCTTCCCAGTGCCGATTGTGCTCTCAAGATGAAGAATCCGTCGACCATCTATTTTTCAAATGTCTCTTCTCTCGGGAAGTCCGGAAACATCTCATTAGTCGTTTCTCTATTAACACTCTAAATGCGAGCTGGAATAGCTTGGATACCTGCTGGGTGGATTGGCATAAGGAACGGCTTTTGGAGATCCCTTGCTTGGTGGTTTGGTTCCTCCGGATGTGTAGAAATAGAGCTAAGTTTGAGGGGAAGGTTTCCTCTCCTCTTCGAGTTGCAGATCCAATGTCTCGGCTACATCCACAAGCTTATCAAGCTACATCACTATAAGGATATTTGCGGGGTAAGACCAATGGCTAACAAAAAGTTTTACTGTTGTAGCTTGGTACCCTCCCCCTCCTCGATGGGTTAAAGTTAATGCGATGGAAGTTGTTCGATTCCGATGCTTGGTATTGGTGGGATCTACGGAGACTACCGGGGCCGTTGCTCGCTTGTATTTCCATGCTCCCACATCTGCTGTTGATGTTTTGGAAGCTGAGATCATTGCCATCTTTTGGGCCATCAAGATTGCCAAGATTTGTAAGATCTCCAGGCTGCTGGTAGAATCTGATTCTAGTTGCTGCATCAATTATATTACCAAGATTGAACCTGCTCCTTGGAATATCAAGAGATGGATGAACAGGATGCCCAACCATATGGATAACATGGTGGTTAAGTTTGCTTTCATCCCTAGGAAGGCAACTCTCCTGCTCATTGGTTAGCCACACAGGGCCGCTACAATGAGGACACTAAAGCCGATAATATCATTCCCCTCCCTCTCAAGCTTTTGATCCATGGTGATAACTTAGGATCGCCTTTCATTAGATACTAGTCTTCCTCTTCTCTTTTTGGTCCTCATAGGGCTTATTTGTTCGTTGGTATACATGTAACCGGAATGTTTGTTTTTGTTTAGTTAGGTAGTTTTGAGGTAGTTTATGTTTTGGATGTGGGGATCAACTAGTTTTAGAGGTCCTCCTTTCACCTTTTCTTATTGTTTGCCTTTGTAACGTTCTTTTCAGATCAACATGTAGGGAGTGATGCTTGCTCCTTTTGTTTTAAAAATATATATATATATATATATATATATATATATATTTCAAATTTAATTAGCTAATAATTTTTACTAAACGAAAGTAAGCAATAAGCCAGAAAATAAAGTAAGCAGTAATTAAAATTCAATGCAATCATAAAAATGACTTTCTCCTTTTTCAACTAATCCAAGAATTATAGATTAATTATCTTTTGTAGGAATTAAGATTATGATATTGTGCAAATAGAAGCATTCATATTTTTTACCCTTTAGTCGAGTGTGCAAAGAACATTGACTAATCTATAGTTAGACTCAGGATGTTTTATTAGTAGAATGAGTTAATCTAGGCTCACACTACTAGATGTCCAAGGGTGGCTATGGTCGGACCTATCAGTGACCCGTTACCTTTCTATAAACCAAATTATTAGAATTTAGTCTTTCACACTAAAAACTAATTAATTTTACGCCCAATAAATAATATATTCCTATTTATTTGCACTTCACCTTAAACAATCCGTGTATAGCCTGTGATTACCTAAGGATTCATGTGATATCTACTAGTTAAGAATTTATCTCCGAATAGGTCTCAAAATTCTTCAACGAGGTTTTAATAAATTAAATGACCAATTTAAAAAGTAAACTAAGATCAGGTATTAATATCATCACAATGTTTTAAAATATTTTATATTTAATTCTCCTACAAAATTTATTTAATTTATAATCTTTTCATAGTTTAAAGGAGAAAGATAACTAACTACTCAGAACTCATTGAAATAACACAACAAAACATATTTATAAATCTTTGAACCAAAGTACAAATACTTATCTGAAGAATTCTTTCAAGAGTTACACTGACTTCTACTTACTCCAAAGCAATGATGTAAGTCTCCAACAGTAATAACACACAATAAACACTCAAAATAAACTCATTAGATACAAAATAAAGTGGCACCCTAAGTATGGAAGAGGCTAAATAAAACTAGAGATGAGAGAGAAGATGCTAAAATGGGTATGTGTACTAAGAGGGGGGGTTTTGGTGCGATTTTCTCTGTAGAATGGGCTCCTATTTATAGATCTTTGAATTTGACCAAGGGTTGCTTAAGGCACCTCTTCAAAATTTCTCCAAATTCAATGTATCTTCTAGAAGGTAACCGTCGCGCCTAGGCGTCGGGATCTAGAGCCTAGGCGCCGGACTTCGTAACCAATTATTTCGCACCTCTTCACTTTGGGTCGCACCTCTTCGCGATCCAGACCGTTTCCTTATGTCCAAATACATTGTATCACATGTCCTATATATTAAGAGTAATTTCCAGTCTTCTAGAAGCTCCAATAAACGCTTAATACTGTCAAAATAACTACCTAAAGTCATCAAAAAAAACTTAACAGCGTCTGTATCGAACTGGCACTTAGGCGCCGGACTCTGGCGCCAGGCCAATAATTCCTAAATTTTGCTCTATATGCTCCATTTTTGCTCTTTTTTCTCCTTTTTTCCTTCTTTTTCTTTCTTGGACTCCTTTTTAATCATCTACATCCAAAAACATGAAAATATCTTTCATTAAAGCATAATATCCTTAAGAATTGAATCATAAATAAGGCATAAAAATGGGTATTATTTAGGTAGTTCAACTACTCAGAATGCATTGAGAAAATACAAAAACACATTGATTTGAAATTAAAAACCATAAGAAAAACAACAAACACGACTAGTATTAATTAAAAACTAAATGTAAGAACAAAAGTAAACACTTATCCGAAAATCCTCTCCACAGAGACTCGGAAGTTCCTCCGAAACTTCGACTCTTCACTAAACTAGTTCTCGGAGCTATGTCTCCCAACTACGATGACTCGAAAAAACTTCAGACTTCAATAAAAACTAAACTAAAGGAAAGAAAAGAAGTGGGAAGAAGAAGACTTCAATCCTACCATTTTCTCTTTTCTACTCTCTACTCCTACTCCTAATGAAAAACTCTTATAAAATACAATAAAAAACCTGTAAAAACTCTCTTCAAAATGCATTAGAAGAGCCCCTAATCTTTCCTAAGACTTTATTTAAAAATTAAACCAAAAGGTGCATTATTGTCTCCTCAAAATGTGTCCAGATTCAATGTATCCACCAAAGAATGCACCCCTTCATTCAAACTCTCCGTCCAAAGTAAGTTATGGAAGTTACCACCAAGAGTTGCATCACATCCCCTTTGAAAATGGAGCCAAATTCAAGTTAATCTCTATTTTTAATCGTGGCGGCTAAGCGCGCACTGGCTGCGTAATTGCCAGATGCTCAAATTTTCATTTTTCATTTTTTTGCTCCAAATTTGATCCAATTTTGCTCCTTTCATCATAATCACTCATTTTCATCATACCTTCAAGAAAAACACAAAATACCTTCCATTAAAGTGCAATATCATAAAAATAGGCATAAAAATGTGCATAAAAAATATTATATATTTTAGTTGTATCATGAAAAGAGATTATCACAATTAAATGAGCTTGAAGAGATAAGGAATGAATCTTATGAAAATGCTAAGATTTATAAAAAAAGATGAAGTTATGGCGTGATCGGAAGATTCGTACTAAAATTCTTGAGCCAGGACAACAAGTTTTGTTATATAATGCTAGATTGAAAATATTTGTTGGAAAACTTAAGTCCAGGTGGATGGGTCTATTTATTATAATGAAAGTTTATTCCTATGATGTTGTGGATATTAAAGTCCTAAGTCTGGAAATATATTTAAAGTTAATGGTCATAGACTTAAACCTTATTTTTCAGTCGATCAATCTAAACCTAATGAGAAATTGATGTTGGGTCACTCAAAATAAGCTCTGGGTATGTCAGGCTGAATACGTTAAATCAAGCACTTTTTGGGATGCAACCCATAGTTATCTTTGCTTTATGTTTGCTTTGTGTGTTTTGTTTAGTTTGATTTGAGATTATGTGGTAGCATTTTAGAGTTTTTGATGTTATAGTGGTGTTTATTTGACCTTATTTGATGACTTAGAAGTGTCAGAATTAAGATTTAGCAGACCTGTGCTAAAATGAGCACTAGCGGTTATGCCCCGCAAGTTGGTGCATAGGCGCCAGCGTTACAAAAATGTGAAAAATGTGATTCTAGAAACACAAATTGTGGATAAGTAGTTTTGGAGTTTTTTGGGAGTTTTAACATGTCTAGGGTCGGTTTTAAGACTTCTAAAATCTATAAAAAGATCTAAATTTTAGGAGGTACTTGCCCCAGTTTTTATTTTCATTCCTGAGTCTTAAGAACAGTATTTTAAGCGTAAAAATGTCTTCTTGGGAGAGCGGAGTTAAGAAGATAGAGGAAGCTAACAAGAAGAAGTTCATTAGTGAAAGTTCGCAAGAGTTATTCAACGGATTTCTGACCGTTAGTATTCAAGGAATTGCAGAAAAGCTTGTGAAGATCGAGGCTGATGTGGCATCAATCGAAGCAAAGGTAAATGAAACTAACACACATTTATTGCATATAGGATAACAACTCAAAATGCAATTCAGTCATATAAGTCATGTGAAAGAAGCAGATAAAGTGATGTTTCTGAAGAACAAATGGATAGAAGAAGAAGATGTGAAAATTTTTAACCATCGCCCGTTTTATCAGGTTTATATTCTAGACGGTTCAAATGGAACTAATGATGATTCTGGATATATTCCTCCTATTAGAGATTGGAATTAAATTAAGTTTGGTTTTGTGGTTTAGTTATATGTGTTTAGTGTTTTTGTGTTTGTGATTATTATAATGTTTATATTTTGTTGAATTTTAAATTTGTGTTTATTACATCTTAATGATGTAAAATTGTGTTTAAGATTTGTGTTATGAACCTATGTATTGAAAAATTTCATCCAAGCTGTTTGGATAAAAATTTATAGTTTGTATTAAGTGTGTTTTGTTATTAATGAAATACAAGTTTATGTTTTTGTGAAATTTGTGTTGAATCGATAGAAATTATAGTGTAATTTTAGAGTATTATAAGTTTTATGGGGTAGAATTAATTATTTGAAGTGATTAAGGGTGATTAATTAGGTGTTTAGTGTGAATAATTTAAATTGTCAAAATCTGGACACTTGCGGCTAAGCGCTAGATTTTGCGAATATGCATTGTTGCTTCGCGCATAAGTGCTGGTTTGCGAAAATCGGTTTTCAAACGTTAAAAACCTGAAATTTGCCATTTTTAACCCCATCATCACCTTTAACATCTCAAATTCACGAAAAAGGAGCCTAGGGCATCACTAATTTGGATCAATTTAGAGTCGATTTCAATGAAATTTGTTGGATGTGAACTTCTTAAGGTATAAGCACTTCTCTTAAGCAAAATTTTTTTTTATTTTCTCCATGTATTTTGAGTACATTATTGGCAAATCCGAAAATCACTATTCATCGTGAAAATATGAGGAAAAGCATGAGAAATTGCTTGGATATAGTGGATATTGCCATTATAAGTTAAGTTAGCAAGCTTCAATCCATTTGGAAACATTGTCTACTGCTATCAAAATATAAACATTTCCGAAAGATGGTGTAAATGGTCCCATAAAATCTAATCCCCAAACATCAAATATTTTAACTTCCAACATATAATTGAGGGGCATCTCATTTCTTCTAGAAATATCGCTTACACGTCGACATCTATCACAATTTTTAATATAATCATTCACATCCTTAAAAATTGTAGGCCAATAAAATCCCGATCGTAATATTCTATATGCAATTTTATCACTTCCAAAATGTCCCCATAATCGAATCATGACATTTTTGAATAATTTCATAAGTCTCTTCCAAAAGTACACATCTTCGAATTATAAGATCATTTCCTTGTTTATATAAAAATGAGTCATCCCAAAAATAAGTCTTAAGATCGTACGTAAATTTTTTTTTCGTGATATGTCAAACCATATGGTATAATATTACTAACAATAAAATTTACTATGTCTGCATACCACAGAATATTCCTTTCTTTAATAGTGAACAGTTTTCAACAGGAAAATGTTCATTAATTTCTTCAATATCATAAAGAGATTTTTCAATTTCAAGCCTGGACAAATGATCAGCAATTTGATTATCAGAACCCTTCATATCTACTATTTCAAAATCAAATTCTTGCAAAAGAAGAATCCATCTTATCAGTCTCGGTTTTGCATCATTTTTCTTCATTAAGTATTTAATAGCAGAATGATCAGTATGCACAACACATTTAGTTCCAATTAAATATGATCATAATTTATCAAAAGCAAATACTATAGTTAATAACTCTTTCTCAGTAGTGGTATAATTAATTTAAGTTTCATTAAGAGTCTTACTAGCATAATAAACTACTTTGAAAATTTTATCATATTTCTGACCCAAAACAAGTACTAATAAGCATAATCACTAAGCATCACACATTAATTCAAAAGGTTTTTCCCAATTTGGTGAAATTATTACTATGGTGCAGTGATTAATTTTTCTTTAGGGTTTCAAAGGCTTTACTGGCGATTATCATCAAAATTAAAAATTGCATCCTTTTCCGATAAACGGTATAAAGGTTTTGTAATTTTTGAAAAGTCTTTAATGTAACGCCTGTAGAATCCAAAGATGTCCTAAAAAATTTCTAATTCCCCTTACATTGGTTGGGCAAGGTAAATTAGATATAACTTGAATTTTTACAAGATCTAACTCCAAACCTTTCTCTGAAATCCGATATCCCAAAACAATTTCTCCTGCTACCATAAATTGGTTTTTTTTCCCAATTAAGGACAAAATTAGTTTATTCACAGCTTTTTAGAACTTTAGATAGATGTTCAAAACATGATTCAAATGAAATTCCAAACACTGAAAAGTCATCCATAAAAAATTAAATCCCTTTTTCAATTAAATCACAAAAAATAACCATCATACATCTTTGAAATGTAGCAGGCATTACATAAACCAAAGGACATTCTTCTAAAAGCAAACGTACCATAAGGACTCAGTAAACATAGTTTTCACTTGATCCTTAGAACAATTTGAATTTAGTGGTAACCAAGTATATCCATTCGAAAAACAAAAGTATTTATGTCCAAGTCGATCTATCCAACATTTGATCTAGAAAGGGAGTGGAAAATGATATTTCCTTGTGGCAAGGTTTAATTTTCTATAATCAATGCATATTCGCCACCATGTAACTTGTCTTGTTGGTATCATTTCATTCTTTTCATTAACAGTCACAGTTACTCCTTCTTTCTTAGGAATACAGTGAATAGGACTAACCCATGCATTATCTGAAATAGGGTAGATAATTCCAACGTCCAACCACTTTAAAATTTCTTTCTTAACAACTTTTTTCATAATAGGATTTAATCTCCTTTGGGGATCAACCTGCGGTTTGCAATTATCTTCCATAAGAATTCTATGCATACAAATTGAAGGACTGATTCCTTTACTATCAGCAATTGTCCATCCAAAGGCTTTCGTGTGCTTCTTCAAAATTTCAAGCAAACTCTCTTCTTCTTTTTCGATTAATTGAGAAGAAATTATAACGAGCAAGGTTGAGGATTCACCTAGAAAAACATACTTCAAATTTTCAGGAAGCATTTTTAACTCAAGTTCAGGAGGTTTTTCAATTGATGGACCATAAGATTTATATTTTTCCGTCATATCCAACAATTCAAAATTTTCATGAACATACTTTAAATCTTCTTCTTGAAAATCTTCAGATCAAATAACTCCTCTTCTTGCTTATATTCAAGTTCATCTCTTTCAACATTCTCTTCATAAGTTGATTTGAAATGACATTCACTTAAATAATCAATAACATCCATCTTATAACACTCATCTTCTTTACCTCTTGCAGGATATTTCATCGATTTTGAAATATTAAATGTAATAGTCTGATCATTAACCCTCATCGTTAATTCCCCTTTTTGTACATCTATCATGGCTCTGCCTGTAGCTAGAAAATGTCTCCCTAAAATTATGGGTATCTCTTTATCTTCCTCCACATCTAACACAATGAAATCCACAGGAAAAATAAATTGATCCACTTTTACCAAAACCTCTTCTATAACTCCTTTAGGATATGTGATCGAACGATCTGCTAATTGCAGAGTTACAGTAGTTGGTGTTATTTCTCCTAGTCCCAGTCTTTTGAATATTGATAGAGGCATAAGGTTAATACTTGCACCCAAATCACATAAAGCTTTTCCACAGAATCTTTCTCCAATTGCACATGGAATTATGAAACTACCAGGATCTTTAAGTTTTTCAGGAAGCTTTTTCTGAATAATCGCAATGCACTCCTCACTAAGTGCAGCAGTCTCATTTTCTTCAAACTTCTTCTTTTATTAAGAATATCCTTCATAAATTTTGCATAGCTTGACATTTGTTCTAGGGCTTCAGCAAATGGAATATTAATGGTAAGCTTCTTTAATATCTTCAAGAATTTTGAAAATTGCTTATCCAACTTTTGTTGACGAAGTTTCTGAGGAAATGGAGGTGGTGGTTTTTCTAAATCAACCTTAGGTGGAGAAATAGGTCTTTCAAAACCGTTTGCAGCGTTCTCTTTAGGTCTTTCAATCTCTTCTTTCTCTACTTCAGTCTCTTTTTGAACTATACCTTCCAATTCTTTTCCACTTCTCAGTTGAATTGCTTTCACTTGTTCTTTATTCTTTTCTCTTGGATTCACTTCGATATTACTTGAAGCATTCCTTGGGATCTATTACTTAAGACATTTGCAATTTGTCCCAATTGATTTTCAATATTTCTGATGGTTTTTCCTTGAATTTGTAATTGATTTCCCATATGTGATACTACTTCTTCCATAGACAACTTCTTCTCCTTAAATTGTAAAGCATTGTTATAACATGAAGGATAAGTTAATATATTATTATTATTACCTTAGTTGTTCCAATTCCCCAATGGGTTTACTTGGGTGTTCCCCCATTGTTGATTAACACCACCCTGATTATTGTTATTCCAGTTAAAATTTGGATGATTCTTCCAACCTGGGTTATAATAATTGGAATATGGGTTATTAGGTTTAATTATAGCATTCACAGTTTCTGGTGAAGAATAAAAATCAACCATTTGGCCTAATGAATTTTCTTCAAACATGAGATTTGGCTGATAAAAAGTCATCCCAAATTGGTCTATCTTCCTTGATACAACAATGAACTTGATTTGCTAACATTGTAAAAGCATCATTTTCATAAACACCTACTGCCTTTTTAGTGATTTAACCTTTCGAAGGCGCTATCGAAATTTATTAGTAGTCATTTCTTTAATTAAAGAATAAGCATCGATAAATGGTTTAGACATTAATGATCCACTAAGTAGAACATCGATGATTGATCTAAGAGATCCAACTAATCCATTATAAAAAGTTTGAATTATTAACCAATCTCGGTATAGCATGATGTGGACATTTCGAGGAGATCTTTAAATTTTTCCCATGCTTCATATATTGATTCCCCTTCAAACCGACAAAAAGATGTTATATCATTTCTCAACTTAAGCAGATCTTAGATGGTGGAAAATATTTAACGAGGAATTTTTGTGACAATTCACCACAAGTTCTAATTGATCCGAGTGCTAACGAATGTAACCACGTTTAAGCTTTATCCCTAGCGAGAAAGGAAAAAGTCTAAAGTCTAATAAGTATCATCCGAAACACCATCATATTTAAAAGTAAGCACACAACTCTGAAAATTAGCAAGATGCAAATTAGGATCTTCAGTTGTTGCTCCCCAAACTGATTATTTGACACCATTTGGATAATAACAAGTTTAAACTCAAAAGAATTATCAGTTACAGCAGGGTTTTGAATACTAGCACAAAGTTCATCTACTGTAGAGTTAACATGATCTCTTAAAGGTCTTAATTCTTAATGGATGCCAACATTTTGATTTTGATGATTTGTCATTTCTTGAATATTTTTTTCTTTTTTCGTATTTTTAACTTTTTTGATTTTTCTAATAGTTCTTTCTAATTCAGAATTGTAAGGCACAAGTCATTCAGAACTTGAACTACGCGTACAATAATAAAACAAAACAAAATACAACACACTAACAAAAACAAAGAAAAGTAAAAAATTTTAAATTTCTTAATTCTCTTTAAAATGCTATTTAATTAATTTTCCCCGGCAACGACCGCCGAAAACTTGATCCCCGATAGATATAAGTGCAACGGATGCCAGAAACTTGGTTCCGCTGGATAAATGTGCTGATGATTTAAGATATGAAAATAATGATTTTATAATATGAGATACTACACAAGTATACGTATCGTTTATCAAGTAATATAGGACTTTCTTATTAAGCCCCGAGATATCGAACCCACATGGAAAAGTTGAAAATCTTTAAAGGAATTTAGAAAATTATCTTTTTACTTTCTTTAATTGTTTTTGAAATAGTATGTCTTAATTTTGAAAAGTTTTAGAAAGTTGATTTGTCTTTTGAAATTTTCTTAATAAAATGCTAAGCAATGAAAGTAAAGGTTTCAATAACTACTAACACTGGATGTAAAAATACTATTAACTAAAATATCTTTTTCTTTCCTTTCATGAAGTAGTAATAATTATTAAAGTATTGTTATGGAAGTATTTAAATTTTGTTGTGACAGATAGAAGCAAATATGTTCTTTACCCTTACTTGGTTCTATAAAGAACATATGTTAATTTAAAATTTATATTATTTTGAACATAGTTAGGCAGTGAAGATACCGGTCTCTCACTCTAGAGTTCCTCGATTCCCACCACATGGGGACTAACTTCTCATAACAAAACTCAAAACTTCAAACCAAATTAGGGGTTTTAGCCAGTCACTCTAAAATTCTCTAATTTTACTCCCTTCTATAAAAATATCTTCTAATTTTACATTCACTTATATGACTACGGTTCTCACCTATATAATTGCATGTGATTCCTACTAACTTTAATGAGATAATATCGCATTGGATCTTATATAATCTCGAGAATTTTACAACTTAACGAGCCAAATTAAGAAGTAAACAAAGTTCTCGAATCAATCTTCACAACTTCTTCCAACTTTTAAACATTGATACTTTCCACAACAATTCTCTTTAAATTAGTTACTTCTCTATTTTAAGAAAGAAAAAGATAAAGTAAACTACTCGTAACGCATCGAGAAAATATAAAAACACATCGATTTGAAATTAAAAACAATAAGAAAATAATAAACGAAAGAAAGTATTGATAAACTAAATAAATGTAAACACTTATCTGAAAATCCTCTCCACAAGACTAAGGAAGTTCCTCTAAAACTTTGACTCTTCGCTAAACTACTTCTCAGAGCAAGTCTCCCAACTCCGTTGACTCAGAATACATACTTCAGACTTTATTAAAAACTAAACTAAAAGAAAGAAAAGAAGTGGGAGAAGAACTCTTAACTCTGACCCTTTTCTTCTTTCTACTCTCTACTCCTACTCTAAATAAAAACTTAAAATGCAGTGGAAGAATCTCCTAAATTCCTCTCTTCGAAATACAATGAAGAGCCTCTTCAATTATCACTTCTTCACTTCCAAGACTCTCTTTAAATAGTGAACCAAAAGGTGCCTTGGTGTCTCTTCAAAATGTGTTCGGATTCGATGTATCTACCAAGGAACACACCCCTTCATTCAAATTTGCCACCCAAAGGAAGTTATGGACGTTACCACCAAGAGTTACATCCATTCCCTTTTGAATTTGGCACCAAATTTAATTAAAGTTTGATTTATAACTGTGGCGGCTAAGCGCCAGCCTAGCGGCGCTTAGCCGTAAGTGCCAAATTTTTTATTTTTCATTTTTTATTCCAAATTTGATCCAATTTTGCTCCTTTCATCATGACCATCCATTTTCATCATACCTGCAAGAAAAACACAAAATACCTTTCATTAAAGTGCAATATCATTAAACATAGGTATAAAAATGTGCATAAAAATACTATATATTTTAGGTGTATCATTCATCCATTGTTAATTAGCAGAGTTGTTATTCTAATTAAAATTTGGATGGTTCTTGCAACCAAGATTTTAATAATTTGCATAAAGATTATTGGGTCTATTATTAATAGCATTTAAAGTTTCATATGAAGATTGAGCTTCTATAAGTTCTCCAGATGAATTTTCTTCTATTATATTAGGAGAACAATTCATTCCAAAATGATCTAATTTCTTGGATGTAGCAGCAATCTGAGAAGCTGACATAGATATTGCATCAGTCATGTATACTAGCTATTTTCTTAGGATTCAACCTTTCAGAAGGCCATTGAAAATTTTTAGTAGACATTTCTTCAATTAATAAATAAGCCTCATCAAATGGTTTTGACTTTAATGAACCTCCAGCAGCAGCATCTATAATAGATCTAAGAGATCCTACTAATTCATTATAAAAAGTTTGTATAATTAATCAATCTGGTAACGCATGATGTGGGCATTTCCTAGAAAGATCTTTAAATCTCTCTCAAGCTTCGTATATCGATTCTCCATCAAACTGACTAAAAGATGTTATGTCATTTCTAAGCTTTGCGGTTTTTTTAGGAGGAAAATATTTGGATAAAAATTTTTGTGATAGTTCTCCCCAAGTTCTAATAGATCCAGGTGCTAACAAATTTAACCACATCTTAGCCATATCCCTTAAAGAAAAAGAAAAAAGCCTAAGTCTAACAACATCATTAGATACTCCGTCATATTTAAAAGTAGAACATAGTTCTAAAAAACTAGCAAGATGTAAATTAGGATCTTCATTTGGTGAACCACTAAATTGATTATTTTGTACCATTTGGATAATTGCAGATTTAAGCTCAAATGAATTAGCTGCCACATCAGGATTTTGGATAGTTAAATGAATTTCATCTAATGTAGGGTTAGCGTAATCTCTTAAAGGTCTGGGTTGATTTATATTTTCAATTACTGGATTATTTGTCATTTTAGTTAAATTTATAGTTTCTTTTCTCTGTTTTCTAATTCCATTAATAATGCGCTCTAATTTCGAATCGTAAGGTATTAAACTTTCGGTTCCAAATTTACGCATACACAAATTAAGTAGATTTTTTTTAAATAGTCCGTTACTCTAGTAATTATCTTTAATAATTATTTTGTTAATTACCTTAATAATTACTTTACTTCCCCGGCAACGGTGCCAAAAACTTGACCTGGGGTCGAGAGGCAGCAGGGTTTATATGATTATGGAGCTTTATATTATATATTTTATAAATGATTATCAGATTAAAATTAGCAATTGTGTCCCCCACTTTTATCAACGCAAGTATACGTATCGTTCAAGTAATAAAGAGCTCTAATGGAGTCCTAGATATCGATCCCACAGGGAAGTTTAGAGATTAAGAACTAATTTCAGCGGATGCAATTACTATCTAGTGTACGGAAGTAAAGAACACTTATACTAAACTCTATTACTTAATTTTTAAATAGAAGATTGCAATTTAGAAAAAGTAACTTTCTCCTGGTTAAGAGAATTAAGTGAATGAATAATTAAATTAGTTAGAATTATATTGTGTCAAATAAGAGCATTCCTATTCTTTACCCATTGGTCCAAGCATAAAGAACATTGACTAATCCTATGCTTGGTTACTGAATCTCCGACTGGTACGGAGGATACCGGCTGCCACTTCGGAGCTCCCACGTTCCCCACGCCCGGGGGCTAACATCTACACTTTATCTCCCAAACAATAGGATCGAATTGAAGATTTTAGTCTGTCACACTAAAATATCGAATTCTACGCCCGATAAATAATATTTCCCTATTTATTTGCACTATCCTTCCAAGGCTTTTGACTTCCCTGAATCTTAGATGTAATCTTTACTAAAGTTGATAATTCAACATATTTCAACAATTCAATTGGCCAAATTGAAAGTAAATTAAGATTTAAGTAAAAAGATTATCACAATTTTATTTAATATTTTTAGGCACAACTAATTCAATTCTTCATTTCACAAAATCTCAACAATAAGGAGAAAGACAGAGAAAACTACTCAGATGCAAGGGAAAAAGAACACAAAACTTGGATTTCATTTAAAGTTATAAAACAATAAATAAAAACTTATCTCGAATCTTCTCCCAACGAGACTCCTCAAGTTCCTCTAACTCTTTCTTCTTGTACAACACACTTAATTATACTTACTAATATACTCTAAAACACACTAATGCACACATAATAGACTCACCACACACTACTGACTTCCACAATACACACACTTTTTAGCCTAAATTCGTCTATATTTAAAGAAGAAGGAATATATATAAGGTTGCTTAAGCACCTCTTCAAAAAGCATCCAGATTCAATGTATTTGGCTTGAATCGACATTTTCGCCGTCGGCGGGCACGATCTCGCCTTCGGCGGGCTTCTAGAACATTGGCTAACCGCTAAGGCTCACTGTCGGCGGACTCGATCTCGCCGTCGGCGGGCTAGTTCAATTTACATCTATTTTTAGTCCTTTTCGTTCCAGATTTACTTCTTTTCGATCTTTTTGCTTCCAATACCTATAAATCTTCTACCTGCAATAAAACATAGAAAATACATTTCTTTAAAGTGCAATTTCATATAAAATTAGTATGAATTTCTTAATACATTTTCCTGTGGTCAGGTAATCAAAACTTTTTACTGATTACGTCCTGATATTGTTTTGTTATTATGTTAATTATCATCCTATGGAAGGATGAGTTAAATGAGATTATGTATTTTCTTACTGATGGAAGAGGGCTATGGAAAATTACAAATGAGAGAAGTGTAAATTTTCTAGCCTCTAAGATGAATGCCACTTCCAAGACATGACATTACTTCAGCTCATCTAAGTTGTTGCCTTCAGGTCATATCAGTGAAGTTACGAGGGAGAGAGCTGTTCTGAACTATTGTATTCAACAGGGAAAGTCGATTGACATATGTGCTATTATTTTTTATTATATTTTAAACTGTATTAGAGCTGTCACTACTGCAGGTATGGGATTTCCTTCTCTGATCCATTCACTTTGTGAGTAGTCTGGTGTAAAGTTTGAAACTTGGGAAGAGGTTATTCAGCCACTTAGACCTATCACCAGTGTAAATGTGAACACTTACAATGTGCATTCAGAGTTTGGTTGGAGAGGAGGATCTGTTAGAGCTTCTGGTGCTTCTGCTTCTGTTGCATCTACTTCTCGTGCTTTTACTTCATAAGAATCATCATCTAGAGATTCACAGAACAGATTATTAAGGAAGACTTTAAAAAAGGTGAGTCTGACTAGAGAGCATGTTAGAGATATGGATGGAAAGATAGAAAATATTGAGAGGTGTATACAAAAACATGATGAGTATGAGGAGAATTATCAGCAGTACATGGGTAGACAGATTAGAGGAGATCACAGTGCTGAGATGCCTCCTCATCCTTATTTTATACCTTATGTGTCATCCAGAGATTGGAATGAGAGAGATGATGATGATGATTAGGATGGTGAGTAGGATTTTATTATTGATTCTATGATGTTTGTATTTATGTTGTGATGTTTGGATTGTATTGTTTGTTTTGTTATGTTTGAACACTGAGATGTGTAAACTATAATAAGATCATTTCTATTATGCATATTTAGTTATATTTGTGTTGTATTTCTGTTTTATGTGTGATATGATTATGATAGTAAATGTTTTAAAGTGTATTGTATTTTTACTATTTTATAATTTAATTCCAAAACTGTTAGGAAGATCTAGAACACTATTAGAAATCACTATTTAAATTGCATGTTTAAACTTTTCAAAATCTGCTAGCATATCTTTTATAAAATTGTTGTGATTTTTGTTATGTTAAGTTGGTGTGTATTTGCTTTAAAAACCTCCACTGCTGTAGAAGTCCTTTGAAATTTTTATTTTCTAAAAAAAACTAAAAAAAAACTGAATTTGATTTATTTTTACTCCTGTTTTTAAACTGTTATAATTGCATATTTAGGATATGAAAATTCTTGCAAGCATGTTATTATAGTTTTTAATTCTTACTCATGTAACATTTCTTATGCTTAAAAGTTTTATCCTAACTAAAAATTTAAAGTTTAGGGGGAATTTAAAAATAAATTTTCAAAAACAAAAATTTTATTTGTTCTCAAGAATACTTAAAATAAATTTCATTTTTGATTGAAAATAATTATGTATATGAAGTTATATTAGGGAAGCAAAATTTTGAATATAGAAATAAGTAAGAGAATTTAGTTAAATTTATAGTAATAATCAAAATTTTAAAGTTAGAATTTTCTTAGTAATGAAATGTTAAATATAGTTAAACTATCTTTAGCAGAAAATGTTGTATTTTTGTAAAAATAAAGTATTTGACTTTTATTTTTCAAAGCTTAAATTTCTTTTATTAAAGAATAATTTTCAACACTATTATTATGATTTTAAGTGAAAGATATATATCAAACCGTTTATTAAATTGAAGTGCGAAATTCAAAATCATTAAAGACCTATCCATATATAGTAATCATTGCCTTAAAAAAAAGAAAAAGAAAAATATAAATAAAAAGTGAAAAATAGTATGTGAAAATGAAGGAGAAGCTTGAGGATTTAAGGGTCTAATCGAAAATTGGCTCCATACCTAAAGTTTAAAATACAAGTTTTGAGAAAAACTAAAGCTTAAGATTATAATATTGTAAGTAAAATTGTTTTAAAATAAAAATTTTTAAGTCAGAAAAATAAAATGATTAAATCCTCTATTTTAAAAAATCTACAAGTTTTTCTGAATAAGATAGGAACTCATATTTTTCATTGTCCTTTACTTAAGAACTTTCTAAACTTTAAGTTAGTCTTATTTACTAAAATTTTTTTAAAATTGAACTATTTCATTTCTAAAATATAATTTTGAAACATTCCTAAAGAAACTCATTTACATAATTTGCATGTTAAAATTTTCTATGTGATTAAGTGTCACTTAAGGACAAGTAACATTTTAAGTTTGGGGGAATTTGATACACCTAAAATATATAGTATTTTTATGCACATTTTTATACCTATTTTTGATGATATTACACTTTAATGGAAGGTATCTTTGTGTTTTCTTGCTGGTATGATTAAAATGACTGATTATGATGAAACGAGCAAAAAAAGATCAAATTTGGAGCAAAAAAATGAAGTGTGCAAAATTGTCCTCTGGCAGCTGCGCACCAATGGCTGGCGCATAGCTGCCACAGTTAAAAATATGAATTAACTTAAATTTGGCACTATTTTCAAAAGATGTTTGAAGCAACTTTTGGTTTAAACTTCCTAAACTTCTTATGTGAGCAAATTCGAATGAAGAGGTGCATCCTTTAGTAGATATATTGAATCTGGACATAATTTGAAGAGACGCCACAACACCTTTTGGAGAATTATTAAAATGAAGACTTAAGATCTGAAAAGAAAAAGCGTTTTAAAGAGAAGTATTGGCGGGAGAAGTTGGAGAAAAGCTTAAAGTGGTTGAAGGGAAAAAGGAAGAAAGGGAGCCTTCTTCTTGCCATATTTTCTTTACTTTTTCACTTTACTTTATCATAGTTTGTATTAGAATTTAGGAGATTCAATCCTTAGAGTTGGGTGCCATAGTTATCTAGTGGAATGAAAAGTTTCAGAGGAACTTCAAAAGTCTTGTGGAGAGGATTTTTAGTTAAGTTTTTATCTTTGTTTTTACATTTGGTTTTTAAGTAAAACTTGTTGTGTTTTCTCTATGATTTCTACTTTCAAATCAAATTGTGCTTGTGTTTTCTCCATGAGTTCTGAGTAATTTTCTTCATCTTTTTCCTTTTAAATGAAAATGTAAGTAAATTATAGAAGGAAGTTGTGTGAAGTATAGGTGTTTAATGTTGGAAGAAGTTGTGACTATTCACTATCTTGGACTTCATTTAATTCTTAATTTGACCAATTAAGATGTTAAAATTTATTGTGAGAACATGTAAGAACCAATGCGGTATTGTCTCAATCAACAATTGGAGAGAATCACATGAAATTGTATTGGTGAGAATTGTAGTCCATATGGTTGAGTACAAATGAATAAGAAGATATACTTTTTAATGGGGAGTAAAATTAGAGGACTTTAGAGTGACAGCCTAAAGCTTCAAATTTAGTTTGATGTTTTAAATTTTTTTATGAGATATTAGCCCCTAGGTGGAGGGTGAAGAGGTAACTCTAGAGTGAGAGCTAGTATCTTCCCTTCCTAACCCATCTACAAGATTTCAAAATTTCAAATTAACCAATGTTCTTTATAGAACCAAGTAAGGGTAAAGAATATAATTGCTCCTATTTGGCACAATACATTTAGATACTTCCACAACGAAGTTCCATAATTATTAATGATTTATTGAAAGAGGAAAAAGATATTTCATTTTCATTTACTTTCATATATAGTTTTATAGTCTTGTTAATTTTTGTTGCTTACTTTACATTTTCTTGAAAGAAAATATCAAAAATAAATTTAAAACTTTCTATCTTAAAACATACTTTACAAAATCATTTTAAAAAAAAATAAAAAGTTTTTTTTCTGCTCTCTTTAAAATTTTAGACATTTCCTTGTGGGTTCGATATATTTGGGCTTAATCAGAAAGTCTTATATTACTTGATAAATGATACATATACTTGCATAGAATCTCATATCATTGAATAATTAAAATTGATTTCTTATTTGCTTCGGAACCAAGTTTATGACATCCGTTGTAAAGAAAGAGATATTATCATTGAGAAGAAATATAAAGTGAAAAACGTAATGAATAAGGAGATGTGTTTTTAATGGGGAGTAAAATTAGAGAACTTTAGAGTGCCAGGCTAAAGCTTCTAATTTGGTTTGATGTTTTAAATTTTGTTAGGAGATGTTAGCCCTCAAGTGAAGGGAGAAGAGGGAAATCTAGAGTGATAACTAGTATCTTCCCTTCCTAACCCATCTACAAGATTTCAAAACTTCAAATTAACCAATGTTCTTTATAGAACCAAGTAAGGGTAAATAATATAATTGCTCCTATTTGGCACAATACGTTTAGATACTTCCACAACGAAATTTCATAATTATTACTAATTCATTAAAAGAGAAAAAAGATATTTCATTTTCATTTGCTTTCATATATAGTTTTATAGTCTTGTTAATTTTTGTTGCTTACTTTACATTTTCTTAAAAGAAAATATCAAAAATAAATTTAAAACTTTCTATCTTAAAAAATACTTAACAAAATCATTTTTAAAAAAGTAAAAAATTGTTTTTCTGCTCTCTTTAAAATTTTAGACATTTCCCTGTAGGTTTGGTATCTCGGGGCTTAATTAGAAAGTCATATATTACTTGATAAATGATACTTATACTTACATAGAATCTCATATTATAAAATAATTAAAATTGATTTCTTATTTGCTTCGAAACCAAATTTTTTGCATCTGTTGTAAAGAAAGAGATATTATTATTGAGAAGAAATATAAAGTGAAAACGTAAGCATAAATATTTGGGGATCAAGGGTGTTCAGGAAAGCAGCAAAGGATTAGAAAATCATTGAAGGAGCATTCTCAGAGCTTTGTAATGAGAGAAAAAGCTAAATATTGTGTATTTTATCTTATTGTATTTCTGTAAACACTATTGCTAATGAATTTTCTTGTTTCAAATGATGCTTTGCAGTGTGTTCTTCATATTTTCTGAGTAGATCTCTTTTACTTTCCCTTGTAATGGTTAAGTAACTTGTGTAGGAGTGCAACGTGTTTCAAAAATTGGTTTTTGATCTTGAATGTGAGGGATGACCTTCTGAATTTCATTTACTTTTCACTCTAGCCAAGTGATTAGTTAAAATGTGTTGTGATTCATAATGACTCGGGAGAGATATGGTAGAACAACTAGATTATTCACATTGATCTATAGGTTATGGTGCAAGTACTTTATAGGGAGAGGCAAACGTTAGGGATATAGTCTTTGATGGGTTCAAATTGGTGTTTAAGGAATTAAAACCAATTTAACCAAACTTCTTTGTGCACTGGGGGGACGATAAAGAAGAGAGTTGATCCTATTTATCACTAGCCACATTCACAATTGACACTTTACATTTTCTACACTACCACTTAAACCGTTACAAGGGAAGATAACTTCGTAACTTGATAATCACGAAACCAATTAGGATAAGCAATACTTCTGTAGGATTTAACCTTTAAAGTAGATTGCAATTCAGTAGAATTAGTGTGTAGAACTTTTACTTAATTTAAATTCTAGCCTAAGAACTAAACCTAGCAGTCTAAAACTTCTCTTAAGTCTAATTTCCTCACTCCCTATGGGATAGATATTTCAGACTTGTATATGACCTCTGCACTTAGATTTAGGGCTACTGTCTGTTTCGGCTATGGGTTATTTAGTATATGAATTAATTATTGTGTTAATTAATTATTTAATAGATTAATTCTTGATTAAATAAATACCAATTGAACTAGAAGGTTATTTACTATGTTAGAATTTCGATTTGGTTACTTTCGGCCAAAGAAGAAAACACAAGGCTCTCGTTTTTTTTTTTTTTTTTTTTGAAAGTAATTATGCAAATTATGTAATATAGCGTCAAATAGATATATTAGACAATTATTAGAAGAAAATCCTATGGATATTTCATATAAGATGTAACATTATACATAGAACCAACAAACATAAAGAATATAATTAAACATGAAAATATGGATAGTTGTTCTCGGTTTGGGGTAATTATGCTTGGAATATTTTAAGCACTCATGATAACAATGATTAAACATATAGTAATGTGAGTAAAACAAAAGGCTTATGTCTTCATGTGTTTAATTTTGGTTTTAGGTTAAACATAGTGAAGATTTGGGTAATTTCATATGAAAACATTAATTACATGCAATAGAACATGTTGGAATTAAAAATCCTTTGAAATGATTTCAACTTCAATATAAAATGATGAATAACAAGATAAATTTAAATGAAAAGATGATTTGAATACATGGAAGCAAAGGCCCTCAACAAATTCCAACAAAAAGATATATGAATTTTCGGCCTTGAGAAATACACATGGGAACATGGATAATTTTGCATAAAAACCCTTAATCAACATGTTATTACACACATATACTAAAAGCCTAATAAAATGTGCATGAAACATGGATAATTGCATGAATTAATATCAAAATAACATGATGGGAACCAAATAAATAAAAGTCCTTATGATTATATGCATGTAATTTTCGGTTTTGACATGTACATATTGAAAACATGTTGAATTTCAAAAAAAAAAAAATACATAAAACATATATAAAACATGGGGCGATTGAAAAGGCTTTAAATTCATGAACAAAATTCAAGGAGTTTTATACCTTTGCTTCAGATTTGAATGCTTTGAAATGCTCCTTGCTTTGTTACAAAATATTTAGAGAACTTACTTGGGGTTCTTGATTTTAGGTTGGGGAGAAGATGAGAGAAATCCATTGGAATTGGAGATGAATTGAATTCCTTGCTATTTTGTGGCGTGATTACTTGAGTGGGAAGTAAGTTACGGCTCAAATTAAGGGAGTGGTTTTGATGTAGGATTAAAAGAGGATTTTTTTTATTTTAAATCTTCGGTTTATGACACTTGGACCAATGAAATATTATTACTACGATTGCTGAGGTGTCATTTAGGAATAAATTAAATAATTAATTAATTAGGCTAAGAGCATTTTTTGTAAATAAGTCCCAAAATGGGATTTTTCTGTAAAATTTGAAATTCAAAAATATATACTATTTTGAAGAGGATGAAACAAATAATCTAATGGTCCAAATGATTTCAAAACTAGAGTTGTGTAGCAAAGTTATGATCATTTGAAGTTTAAATTGGTTGATAGTGTGGTTTTGGTGATTGGGGAGTTGACTTTGACAAAAAAAATTGACTTGGGACAATTTGATAGAAAAATGTTCAATAAGTTTAATGGTCCAATTGATTTTAGCTAATTCAAGTTTTATAAAAAAATATGACTGGTTAAAGTGAGCCCCATCCTAAGTGAGAAAATTGTCAATTTTGATCAAAAATTTGTATTGGACTTAATTGGTCCAAAATGTGTATTTTGAAGTATAAAGCAATTTTTGTTACAAATTGGAGTCAATTTGAAGTCTTTTTGAAAGAGTATTGATCAAATCATCATTTTTATCTCTCCCAATTATAATTTTCTCTCTCCTGATTATCGTTTGCTCGAAAGATGTCCAAATGGGGTAAAATTTGAGTACTGAATAACTTATTCAAAAGATTTTGATTATATGGACGCAGTGGTAAATTTCATTTTCAAAAATAATGACTCATAAAAAAAAATTTACAAGACCATTTTCATGCATTGGAGAACCTATCTGCACAGCCTTCTGTAAAAAAATTATTTCAACTAATCATCAGCTTAGTTTGCATGATCTTCTTTAGTTATAATAAATTTCATGGAACCTTTAAAATGAGATTTTGAGCCTTAAATTAATCTTTTAAGAGAAATCGATAATTCCTAAGATTTAGTTAAGATTCAACTCAAGTGAATTATAACTAGGATTCAGTCACTAGAAAGAGGGTTGACCAAAAATGGGGTCAACAAAAGGTAAAGTTATTATCAATGCACTGAATGCTCTACTAAAGCTAGACATCTGAGGAACTTAACAACTTAATACTCTTGTTATCCAAAGTTGGAGATGCCCTCATGATGAGGTCATCAGTTTATTTTCTAAAAATGAGCTTAGATAGGATTACTTGAGGGCAAGGAATTGATAGTTTAGTGGATTCGACGTGAGTGAAATATAAGATATATTCCTAGCATGTTTACCTATATTTTTACATCGTTAATGCTGATATTATACTTGACAAAGATATTTTTGTCTTATTTATGCAGTTAATATTTGGACGTTGTTTCAGAGTGAAAGAGGATGAGTTTAAGCAGTAAAGGGCAATATTTGGTCCAGCTCACCCGCGCTGGCCTTTACAATAAAGCCACACCGAACCAACTTTCCCACACCCAAAACAGGCACACCCGCACGATCTTAAAGTACCCGCGCCCAAAGTTAGAGCGTGCACTTGCTCTTTCCCACATTTGTGTACCCGTGTCGCCATCACAGCGCACCTTACCAGACTCACTGAATATATATATATATATATATATATATGCTCATGCGGATCAATTCAGAGATTATTAGGTAGCTAGAGTTGCGAGAAGAGAAGATTTTAGGTGAGAGAGAGTTCTCCCCTAAGCTTTTCTTCCTCTCTATGAGTTAAAATCTTGAGGGGTTGTTTTTACATTTCTTCTTCCCCTTCGCTCTTATTTTGTTCTTGAGAGTTTTTTATGAGAGAGAGAGCTGCTACGCTTGTGGAGAAAACAAATCCTTATTGTAAGTTTTATAACTCATTGCTTCTTTCAATTATGATCAGCATGGTTTTCATGTTCGAAATTTTCTCAACGATGCATGGCTAAATTCTCTTTCGTGTCTATGTGATGCAAGGTTAGTGATTTTATAGTGGTTTTTAGAGATATTTTTCATGTAGTGCTTCTCGTGCTTCTATGACTTCTAGTTGTTGCTTTACATTTTGGATTTTGTTTACTCCTAGTTTGACCAATTAGAATTTTAAAATCTTTCATGATCTATGACCTTTGTCCATGACATGGTGGAATATAAGGTTAGCCATAGAATCCTGAAAGGATGGACATCTTCCAGCAAAATTCTAAAACCTAGAAAGGTAATCGCTAGAATCCTGGAAAACAACATGGGATTAAGCAAAACTTAACTTCATAGTTTTCTAATTCTTTTTTTGACTTAGACATAAACATAAGAAGAAACTTATCCCTAGTTGACAACTATCACGTAACCATAAAACCCCCATGATACCCAAATTACAGAGGCTCAAGCCTCAACACACTTGAAGAATATGAAGACATTCTCTACTTTATGTTCTGCTTTTTGAGTTCACTTTTTTTTTGTTAGGATTTTTAGGATTTCAATCCTCTGTTGTGATTATGCCAAGCTAGGTTCACAAGATTAGTAAACTAGAGATTTTCATCCCAGAAAATTCTTAGCCCTTTTCTCATGGGACCGATACAAGAACATTTAGACTAATTATTATTTGACACATATACTTATATGATTTACCGACTTAATTCGTTGTAAGCTTTCGGCCATCACACTCGGTCTTTTCACCAAACCAAAACCAAAGCCTAGGCTCTCTGTTCTGCAACAAACAGAAATACTAACTACATTCCCATCATCTCTATGACACTCTATAGAGTTATCACCAGATTATTCCTAACTCTAATACACCCTTTACCAACTCGGACTAACATCAAACTTCCCTTATTTGAACCCCCTTGCTCCAAAATAAACCCCATCAATTAATTCCCTATCCTCTTAGCCTTCTCAAGAAAATCACCATATTATAACCCTATCCTCTCCCAAACCCTTCTAGAAACCTTCCCACAACTTTTTAACGGCATTAAAATGAAAAGCAAGCCAGTCCACTTCAAGATACCTCCAACAATACTCCATTACAGATAAGAAAACATTACTAGTATGTTTGTTCATAAGCATTGATTATTTATTAAGAAGACGAACTATATAAATATTAGATGATGTTTTATGTCTTCCAAATTCTTAGATGGTCTTTAAACATACCTGTATATAAAAAAAAACAAGTGAGTCCTTGATTTATAAATATCGATGTAGTTATCCCCACAAAATATCTTTATCTCAAATGATTTAATAAAAACTCTGCCTGTTTATATAGAGCAGTTTTTCTTTGAAATTATGATGGTTAGATTTAGATCTCTACTAATCTTTGTCTATGTTTTATTGTCTTATTCTAACATGATATATAAATAATATTATCTCTGACTCATTATCCTGTGAGGGCGTTGCATTTATCCTTTTGTTCTCTGTACACTTCTCTGGGTCACATATCTCAACTTATTCAGACCCCTTTTGAAGTTTGCCTTAGGTAAAATTTGTCTTTGGAGCAAGTAGGTTCATATCTAGTGGGTGACTGGGAATGACAAAGTAACCCGATGTGAAATTTTTGAACAAAATATTCTTTGGTTTAACTTAGAGAAGTTCATTAGGTGACAAGTGATTTGATGGTGCACGCTCAATATCTCATGCTCGATTGCTTGTACTTGATGGCTCGTCGAACTTGATATGATGGGTTGGGTTGAGCACAAAAGCTTTCATGGAAGTCCATTGGCTCAAAACGATTGCTTTTTGGCCATGCACATCATGCTACAATGTATTAGAAAAAATTTTGCAAACAACGAAATAACTCTCTAATTCTCGGTTAATATTTTCTTGTAAATCAAAAAATAAATGAGTTGCAATCCAATGTAAATATTTCTAATGAATGTCCTTTAGATTTACATTCATACCTCTCAATTCTTATATGTGTACATATCTAACAGCTATACATGAATATTTACAAGCATACCACTCAAATCCTTAACACCAAATCAAAAGTACTACCATTACAACAGTTTAAAAAGTAAACTAGTGATACACTTCTCGTATATAGATTTATGAAACCAAGATGTTATTAGTATAAACATATAACTTTGGGTGTTGGATATGTAAATACATAAAAATTGTATGGCATGCATGTTAATTTCCCAAAATTTAACTAAGAGAACTTTTGCTGATCTCTCTCATTCTTTGTCACCAGAATAGCTACGCTCGAAAGATTCGAATACTTGACCGCTCCAGGCTATTCAGCAAGAACTGCGTAAGACTTGTCTCATTCAAACAAAGGAAATCCTTATCAAGCTTCGAATGAAGACGAACTTTAAAAAAGATATCTAACGAAATGCTTTCCGAGAATAATGATGGATTGGTCTTTCTTAAAAGCCTAATGTATTTTAGTACTACTATTCTCATTCAGTAAATCCTAACCAGATCACCTTCCTTGTCCCGTACCGATCCTAACCAAACTCACTTTCTCCACACAAAATCAAAAGTAAATGCTACAATAAATAAAGTTTGTTCTTCACTTTGGGTGGGGGGGACTTTATAGGTCACATAGCTTCTTTTCAAAATTATTGGGCTGCATAGATCTATAAAAAATAAAATTTTCTTATTTCTAAATATGATATGAGAACAATTAACGATCATTTTTTGCATTAAAGCTGGTCATTAAAGCTTTAGAGCAATTTCAAACCTAAGGAGCCTGTAACAACTCCTTCATGCAAAGGTCATAGGACAAAGTTGCTTAATATTCTATATAAACAGGTATTCCCACTAATGCTCAATTTAAATGATTAAAGAGTTTAAAGTAACTTTGCATCTATCTTTTGTTTAAAAAGAACTGTTGTGAAACCTTGTGAAGGTGGGCGTAATCAGGCATCTTGCAACATCAGTGCTTCTGTGAATTTGTACAACATGGCTGCCTTAGGAGCTGATCAATGTAGAATTTATCTTTTCTTTATATCAAATGCTTTCAAACATCTTCAGAAATTTAAAGAAAGATCGAAGTCTTCCTGACTTTACATTTACCGTTGGCTGGTCATTGAAGCTGTTTTACTTTCTTTTCTTATATGCATGAAATTAGTGAACATGGATGACTAGTCGTGTCCGTGGAATTTTTTTAAATTTAAATTTTGATTATGTTTTATAAATAATTATAGTATTTATATTTATCTGAACAATTAATTATTAAATAGAACATTTTTTTAATTTTAAATAATATTAATATTAAACTGTCATGATAAGAGTGGGTTTATTTTAGCTATGATTTTATGAAATCTCAGTTCAAAGACTTCGTTGAAACTCTGTTGTTCAGAAATTGGTGTTTCTAAAGCTTTTTGAAAAACATAGTTCTCAAAAGTATTGTCTGTAGACTAATGACTGTAATACCCCTCTGCACATATTATGTAAATAACATAGACATTTTTAGTATATGTAATTCTCCTTTTTTAACTATGCTACCGAAAAAAACAGAAATACAAAAAAAAAGTCTATATATTAATTTATTAAATAAAGTAAAAGCTTGATTTTAAAAAATTATTTTAATTATGAAAATGGACATTTACTTAGAATAAAGCCAATGATAATTTCTGAAGTTATTTTAACTCACAACACCATAAAGAAATTTAAGGTGAATATCAACCCAATTTTTTTGCTCTTAAACCAATCATACAAACATGAGTTCAACATAATATATTTAACATAAGCTGCATCCTAGTCAAACATACGATTTGTTTACCAAAAAATCTAAAGTAGTACAACATCTCTCCTAAAATACATCAGCATCATCAAAATAAATACAACATTATTAACAATAAAAACAATAGTACGATTATAAAATTAGACAAAAAGCAAGATCTTCATAAGAAATTTCAAGTTTTTTAGACCATTCTTCATCGTATCATCAGATGCATTTATCTTTTCATCACCTCGCTCTGATATTGTATCGCTCGGTTCATCCACGCATTGAAAAAATTTGCAATAACCTTCCTAAGTAGTGAAAATAACACATAACAAATTGCAACCACAAAATATTGGTCGATGTTTGGTCCCCTTAGAACTTGTCAAATAGCTTGAGCTCACTGTCGATAATATAATCCTGTAAATTAATGATTAGCACGTAAATAATGAGACAGAAGAAATGAATAGGTAAAAGAAAAAGAGTTGGGAATGTGTATAAAGAATGGACATTTACAAACATACCACCGAAGTCTTTTGTATTTATATATCTAACAAATACTCTAAATTTTTTTACATTGATTCCATCCAAATCTTTCATAAGACATAAAGAGTACCTCCATATTAACTGTAAAAAAGTAAAATATATGTTTTAATGCACACGTAAAATGACTTTTGTGTGTGTGTGTGTATAGGATAACATATAATCTTGAGCCGAACAAACTTCTACATTATTGATAGTTGAAAAATGGAAGATTTACATTTATAAATATTAGCTACAAGATTAGGCCATACTTAAAACTCGAAAAACAAAATCCCTTCAAAATTCCCCAATAAAGAGCCCAAAACAAATTCCTCAAATGAGGGATACAAAGGTCACTACTAAAATAAGAGTTGTTCGCGACACTTCATACAGGCTATCACAACAGTAAAAACCGATGTTATTTTCTTTTCAATGAATTTTAAACCACTAAAATAGCTAGCGTTGCAAAGGCTTTTAGTAGTGGTTTTAATACCGTCGGGAAAGGACTTGGTGGCGATGTGTTATGCAACAGTTTTAACTGCTAGTAACATTGCATTGGTTAAAACCACTGCAAAGACTTATAGAGATGGTTTTTAAAGCATTGAGAAAATTTTTTAGTGATGCTAACTTTTGCAGTGGTTTTAATTATTATTTCAGTTGTAGAGGTTAAAATCACTGCTAATTATTAGCGTCGCAAAGACTTATAGCAGCGGTTCTAAAAACCTCAAAAATATTTTTAGTTGCGATCAATCTTTGTAGTGGTTTTAGTGTTTATTCAAGATTTTTAAAATTTGTTATAATTATACACATTTCATAAACATGTATATATAATAATATAAATATATATGAAACATGATTTACATATGTATTTATATGTCTAAAACATAGTGCAAAGGTAAAAATTGAAGTTTGTGTTAGATGTGAAAATACACAGAAATGGGTTGTATGCATGTAAATGCCCCAAATATGAAAGACAATGAACCAAAAAAACATATAATTCATATGAAATAGTACAAATATCTCAAATTAAACAAAATATATATCAATTCATCATTTCCGTTTCCAATAACTTAAAAAAAAAAAGTATTCAGTGAGCATAAAAATACATACACTCTACGAACTAAGTAGTAACATTCCCTAAATATTAAAACATCTAGCAGTACAGGAGATAAAACTCTACAACCTTACAATAAAAGAATTCAAAATACATTAAACAAAAGTTGATGCATAAAAAGATGATCAATACGTGAGATTTCCCCTCAATTTGTCAATACATCCTTGCTAAAACAAACAATTAATAATCAATCAAAAATATTGTATTTCTATTACATCTTTAAGGGGCACTTCTAATTTTTTCTTTGTTATCAATATGAAACTTTTGCTTGAGAAATTCATCATTCAAATTAAGGTTTGTTGCATCCTTTTTAAGAAAAAACTCATAATCAATTGAGAAATAAATCAAAAAAATTCTACTTCTATTACATCTCTGAGGTGCACTTCTGATTTCTTCTTTGTTATCAAAATGAAACTTTTGTTTGTGAAATACATGATCAAATGGTAGCCAACGTCAGAGAACTATTATCTGATACAACCATAATGACTCCGTATTTTCAGCATAACAAGGACACGCACTTCCATTTTTACTCCATCCTGAGAACATTTCATATGCAAAAAAGTCATTAATAGTCCATAAAAGAAGCATGCATTGTAAAATTCACTCCACTTGCAGCATCAAAGCGTTGAACTCCATACCATAACTCAAGTAATTCGTGAATTAGCCATCTATATTGATTCTAGGACTCTTTTATCTAGGAATAATTATTGATAAGATGAATGAGCTATGTTTCATACCAATTCACAGTGGCATATTCTAATCAACTAAAATCACAAGCCAAATGTTGTTAGTAGTCATACCCATGAATGAATTGAAATAGTCAGCAGCCAATCCAAGACGAACATTACGATATTTGTAGCAATTCAGGATATTGTAAGTTAAATGATTTATAGGGTTCTCCATTTGTTGAATATTGTAACTTACTATCTTCATTTCTATGTTTAGAATGCCAAAGCTTGTATGCTGCAAATTTCCTTGATTTGAATAACCTTCGTAATCTAGGAATTAATATAAAATATCGAATAATTTTTGCTACCTTCATATAAGTTTTCTTTCCTTCAATATTTTTTTTTTCTTAGCATTGTTCATCTCGATGAGATAGAAGTATCACATGCCTCTTGATCACACTTTTCTTTCCAGAATAACATGCAATCATTAAGACATGTGTCTATCTTTGTATAATGAAGATCTAATGCTCTCATCATTCTTTTCACCTCATATGTGATCTTAAGCAATGAAGTGTTGTTGGGCATCTACTAATAGCTCCAGATATATCAAAAGATCTTGTGGTCCATGAGTATAAACATTTCAAACAAAATAAGTGCAATATAAAAGATAATTTTGTGAAAGACTTACACCATGGATATAATTATGCCCCCTCATCTTCCAACAACTTTCTCATCCTTTGATGATCACTTGTTGGATGAGAATTAGGGTCTGTTTGGGGCAGCTGTTGATTATTTATAATCTGCTGATAAGCAGCTTATTATGATAATCTGACAGATTATCAGAATAAGCTGGCTTCTGTTTGGGGCAGCTTATTCAGAATAGCTTTTTGGTGGTTATGGTTGTACAAATGACCTTCTTGCCCCTGACTGTAAAACTATTTGAAGCAGTTTATTCAGAATAACTTATTGGCAGTAAAAAAACATATAAAGTACAGAAGCATAAAAATCATAACATATCAGTTCCAAAAGATGACATACGTTTCTCACACTCTCGTGAATATAAAAAAAAAAATAAAAAAAGGATGATGAAAAGTACAACTATAATGAGAAATATTAAAATATTCAATTTGAAACTCTGGCTACGCCTTTCCTCAGCTGCACTATCAACCTGAGAAAACATCAGATTCTCATCACTGCTGGCAGTGTAACATGTTGGCGTGTCGGCCCATCGGAAGAAACCGCAACGAGTTGAAACACCCCTACGACAACGGTAAAACTGTCTCTCAAAGCTATGAGGCTTACACGGCGTTAGTAATGGAGCAGGTAGACCACAGTAACACGAAAGAACTCTGTCCGTCACTGAAATCCTAGAAGTCGTGCTGGTGTAACTGAAAAAAAAAAATAAAGAAATGTCAGATTTTAAAAAAAATTACGGGGCAAAATTAATCTATAATGTACGTAGAGAAGAAAGACTTGGTGTATTAGCTGTCATATATAGCATCTATTATAGACTCCCTCAGGGCAGCCATCTCAACCACACCCTCTGCGTCCTGAACTTCAAATTCATTGCAGTCATTCACATCCTCAGGCTCGATCATAAATTCTGATGGTGCTTCATAGATATTCAACTCATTGTTATCAACCATACGAAGTCTGTATCTGAACGTGAAGGGTGTCGTCGGATAAAGTTATGAAGTGTTATTGTTGCCACCACAATATGCACCTGCTTCTGAAATAGATATGACGGCATATCACGCAAGATGACCCATTTCTTCTTCCAAACCCCAAAGGTTCTCTCAATTACCCCATGTAAAGAGGAATGATGTTTGTTAAACATTTCTTTCCTACCACAAATAGTGCCACTTGCTCAAAATCAAAAATATGTACCTGGTGTCTGGATATGGCTTCAGATAGCCCCTATGCATAGGGTATCCAGTATCAACCAAATAGTATTTCTCTGTTATGATAGACATTATTATTTGCAATAAATACATATAAAATTGACTTTTATAAATCAAAACATACCTGGAGGCGGTTGCGAAAAACCATGCGATCTATTCCTAGTAGCATAAGAGAAAATCCGACTGTCATGACACTCCTTTCCCAGCCCGCCATAATATATGTGAAGCACATGTTGAAGTCACATATTGCTATGACATTTTGAGTAGATAAACCACTTCGACCAATGTAAGACACCTTGACCTGGCTTGGTAGTCGGGCATCAACGTGAGTACCGTCAATTGCACCTATGCGGTTCTGTTTTACAGTGCTAGAAAATATTTAAATTTTGGTATGTACGTAAAGGAAACGATTGTTACCTTGAAGTAAGGCATGTAACGAGGATCAGTTGAAATTTGTACTGGAGTATTAGCAAATGATGGATCTTCTGGCCTGACGATTTTAGCAGCTAGGTTAATAAGTGTTTGTATGTCTTTGGAGAAATAACGGTTTATTGTCTCCGATGAATGCTGGAATCTCTCCATAGCATCTCTAATTGATTCATTCTGTGACAGAATATATAGCGTTATAGCCAATACCTCCCTTCTCATCATTCTCGAAGAACCTTGAAGTCCGTGGTTCAGGGATAACTCATGCAGGAGATCTATAAATATCGGTACAGTCATTCGAAATATGCTGCTGAACCGAATTAGATTTCCTGAAAGCATCTCACCTACCCATTTATCCCCAACATAGGTGGATGTCATACAAGGTAAACGAACGTTGCATGATTGGTAATACTCAAACAGTAATATGGCAATAGCTGCAGCCCATGACATTCTCTTACGACGTTCGTGTTGTGTATTCATCCTAGAACAAGAAAGATGTTGGTTAGATCATCAATTATTAATCAATATAGCGAGCCAGTTACACTCAAAATATAACTCCAAATGGATAGAGCTCTACTAATATCCATTAAGGAATCATGCATAAGTACATTTAAAAAAAAAACATAACTCCAAATAACAACTGAGTACACAACATAGAAAAAACATAGAAAAACTCGGTCATCCATAATAACAAGTAAATACTCAACGCGCATCTTTGGTTCCGTCGCCGTGAATATTTGTCTGTGTGTTGCATCCTCTAGTTTTTTCATACACATTGCATGAAAGCGTCTGTCCGCAACCACTTCAGGAGCTAGAGCTGGAGGTGGTGCTCCAAAAGCATCTACGAGACGGTCAAATGAAGTTTCACGAAAATGTTCTTTTCTTTCTTCCTTTTCCCTATCAACATGAGCACCTAAAAACCATCACCGCATCTTGCATTTGATGGAACATAGCTCTAATGGATGCCCAGAAAAAAATAGCCGTTTGATGAAACATAGATTTAATGGATGCCCAGAAAACATAGAAATGCAATTGCATAAACTTCATTTCCAAAAAAGCCATCTTCGGCATTACCAGAAAATAAAAACGAAGAAATTGAAAGTGCACTGGAACATAACATAAAACCGAATCTTGCAAAAAAAAAAAGCAGAAGGATAATCGAATCGTATCTTGCAACAACCCCTAAAACCATCAATTGTTTCTTGCAAAAAGATGAGATCGAATCGATCTTTGCAGGGAGAAAAACCAGAAAACATAGCAGCACATACATCTCACCAGAGGAATGATCGATCGATCGATGTTCGTGAGGAAGAAGATCGGGGAGGGATAAGGCAAGGGAGAGCGCGAGGGAGATCACCCAAGGGCACGGGAGGAATTCGAGCCCTAATGGTAAATCCTTAACGCCGAATGCACCCCTCCTTCGCGGCCGAGTCCCTTCGTAATATTTGAGCCGCGTTTACACGTGTTACCATACCGCGGCACGAACGCTCTTTCCAAACATAGCGGCAGTGTTTTCAAAACGCCGTCGCACATAAATAAGCTGCCCCAAACGGGCCCTTAGATGTTTAACAATCGATAGTTGGTTTATTTGAATTACTTTTTGTGATAAAAGTGTCCTTTATGAATCCTTTAATATCATTTATGTTTGGTTTCTCTGCTTGAATTTGTGATTGTTGAATATCAAACATATTTATTATTTTATATTCTACATCTTCATTGATAGTGTTATAAACTTCCTTGTCCCAGTTCCATATAACGTGAATAGAAAAAGTTCCTGTAAAGCTTAAATGACTTTTGACGTCTTTCATAGTATAGAAAAATTTGTTAATACAAACCCTACAATGACAGAATTACTCGTACTAAAAAACTCTAGGAAAGTTTCTACACCTCTTATGTACTCACGAGTTCATCTAGGTCTTTTCACCCAACTTATGTTCTTTATAAAATAAAAATGTTCAAAATTCCTGCGATGGCATAAGATATTGAGACGATCATGTGAATTGATTAAAATACTCAAATACATTTAAAAAAGATAATTGCCATCTGATGTGCATAAGTTTTATAGCCGTGTAAGATAGGTAAAAGTTCATTTGAAAATGTGTATTTTCTTTTGTGGGAACAAGTGAAAAATCTCAAAATAGAAATAATTCCAAATATGTAAGGTCTCAGCATTTGTGCGATAAGGCTGCTACCCTAAATTACGATACGATGTTTGAGAGTGTTCCATAGTATCACTATGATCTTCATTCGTTGACTCAGAATGCATAGGTGTAGAATGTGAATTAGCTGATCTATCATTTTGTCCCCTATTGGACATACATCTAGAAAAAAACATTTTGTACAAGTCCACGAGTATAACTAATTCCTTAATTCTCATCAATAGGTATGTAAGCTAAAGTTGCTTTAAGGTGTTATCTTCTTTTTATAGCAAAGCCAACAACAGCAATCGCAAAAAAAGCAAAGAAAATAGACTTATAGCTATTAGAGAACTAGATATTCTTGTGTACATTTGAAAGTAAAGCAGCGGTTGAGACTTCACTAAGCATGTAAAACCACATGTAATTTAATGATTTCAGTTTTGTATTGATAATTCCATTAAGAATGTTCTGAATCATCAAATTATGTTTGTTATTACTCAAGTTCTCGCTTAGAATAAGAAAAACAATTTCTTAAAAATCACTCTCACAATTGGTTTCAAAATTGCAGTGCATGTATATTATAGCTAAAGTTCTCACTATAGATTTTGAAAAGCCACAGCTTTTCTTGAATAAGCACACAATTTAATTCTTATGAAGAGTTAGAAAGCATAGCAAATCACAGAAAAAGAGAAAATTTACTATTGGATCTGCAAGCATTATATATTTGCTCCATTTGTGAGACAAGTCATCCAGAATAACAACAGGTGCACTTTGTGCACGTTAATAGACCTTTAAAAATCAAGATGAAGAAGTTAATAAGCATGTTTTAAATTGTTTTTTTTGCCTCCAAGATTAAACTTTTAATTGAATTAATAAACAAATAAAATTCTACTTGTCTGAAGTGAAAATTACTAATGAATGAATAATAGTTTAATTATCTTTTTCCTATTTTTAGTCTTACAAAATAAGAAAGGATATCATAAAACATAATACAGCTTAAGAAGGAAAGTCTTGAATAATAATTAAATTTTATTCTTTAAGCTGAAAGAAGGGAGAAATAATAATTCAATGAGCAGTAATTGAAAATTTAGCAATATTTTTCACGAATATTATTTAATGTGGTTCGATGAATCAATAATTTTTAGCTAAATATTTCAATTCCTGATCTTGTAATAGATATATAAATTTTTGTGATATTTATTTTTTTCTAAAATCACCCTCCAATTAGTTTCAAACATAGATATTGGAAAAATAATTCCTTCAAACCTTCAAGATTGACAGACCTATCGACCAAGTTTTCAAACTGTAACACATGGCTTTAAAAGAAATAAAAAGAGTAAAAATGGATAGCAGGAGAAAAATCATAAATACCAGAGCCGTGGCTTCGTTATTGTCTCCACAAATCTACGGCAATCTCATCGTTGCGCAATCAGTGGAGATCCCGGCGTTGCCTTCCCACAGTTAGCAACGAATGAGGCGGTATCGCAAGGAATCGGGCACCAATGCGACGGTTTTAGGGTTGGGAGTGAACAGTGATTCTACTGTTGCCTTCCCTTTGATAAGGACGGTATCGCGAGGATTTGGTCACCTGTGCAATGGTTTTGGGCAAAATCTGAATGGGGCAGAGAATGGCGGGGAATGGCGGCAGCGTAGAGCACGCTTTAAAATATTTTTGTTTTTTCAAGGCATTTTGGCAGCACTTTTAAAATGTGCCCCAAATTATGTGCTGTGAAAAACTTCTTATTTTGTTTTAGATATTTATGGTAGCACTTTTGAAAACGGTCTCAAACTAGCCACACTAGATTCTAGCATTTTATTCCTACGCATTATCCAGGTCACCGTAAGAGAAATGTAGTTTTTACATCTCCAAATTCTTCAAACCAATTTATCGAGTTAGGTTTATCTTTAGATTTAGGTTTACATTTAGGAGTAGCTGTTTAAAAAACTCTGTTAATCGATATTCCAAACTAAAACCTGATAGTGGTAGAGTAAAATTAACATAAGAGATTTTTACCTCGCTTCTCTTTGGGATTGTTACTTTAAGACTTAAAGAAAACTCTATATTACTCGAAATGATGTTTGCACTTGTGTAGATCTCCTAGTATGTAAACTATGAATCAAATTCTAAACTCTATAACAAATTCATTTGTACACTAGCCGAATAAAGAAACTAGGTCAAGTTTTTTGCCAAGAAATTAAATAAATGTGTAATTGCGCGTCGAGTCAATACTTAGCTAGGAATTTCTGAGTTAAATCACCTCAAGTTCTGATATATCCAAGTGCTAATGATTTCAACCACATTTTATCTTTATCCCTTAAGGAAAAGAGAAAAAACCAATGTCTAACAGCGTCATTTCACACATTGTTATAACGAAATGTTGCGCAAAAGTTCTAGAAAACTTGTTAAGTGTAAATTTGGATCCTCGGACGAAGTACCCCCCAAATTGATTGTTCTGCACAATTTGGATAATAGCAAGTTTCAATTCAAATGTGCTACCAAGAGTTTGTATACTTAATGAATTTCATCTGTCGTAGGATTAACATAATCCCTTAATGGTCAATGCGCGTTATGCTGTTCATTATCTGGTATTTGATTATCTAAATTATTCTGTTGAATATTCATCATTTTTTCTACAAATTGGTGAAGTATTTTATGTTCTATAATTCTAATTGTTATCTCTACTTCTGAATCGTAGGGTAGAAGTCTTGAAGATCTTGCACTACGCATACACAACTAAAAGTTCAACGAGTAAATTTCACTAAAACACACTAAACAAACACTCAAATATAATTTTTTTTTAATATTTTTTACTACCTTAAACACACAAACAAACACTTACACAAATAAACTACAATATGGTTTTCCTAATCTAACTCTAATAAATTCAACTAAATTTTTTCTAAGTCAAATAAACCATTGCACTTCCCTGACAACGACGTCAAAAACTTAATCGACCATTTAGCTTAACCTAGTGCTTTTGGATGAAATATTTGTAATCATAAATTTGTATTATAAATTTTAAAACTTGAGTTTTACAAAAATTTAGTACTACGCACTTGGGGTTTCACGCAAGTGTACGTATCGTTCAAGTAATATCATATTATTGAATCTGGATTATCGATCTCACATAGAAGATTGTTATTTAAGCTTAAGAAAAATTCTAGCTTACTATAATGAGTCTTAGCCTGGACATATAGTCGATCCAAGCTGTGCTTGTAAATCATACTAAATACTCATTAAACCTAATGATTTACTCTTATGTCAATTCTAAAAAAGCGAAATAAGTCGAGAAAGATCAAGATATGAAAAAAGCCTTCCCTTGCAATGGAACAAGTAATGTGTGTAGGAATGGAACACTTATAATTTAGATTGTAGTTAGTGATAAATAGGAGCAATCTTCGTATTTACCCTCTTTCGAGTATATAAAAAAGTTTGGTTCAAACTTGGTTAGTGTTTCCGCCTATCACCCTAGAAACCCCAATTTGAACCCATCAAAGAGTATTCTATTTGCATTGTCGCATGGAATACTTTTCCTTCACCCAATAATACAATGTGGTTTCTCCTAGTTGTTCCATGTCATAGCTCTCTTGAGTCTTTATGGCTTTACAACAAGTTTTAACATATCACTTGGCTAGAATGATAACTAAATTAAGTACAAAGTAAAACCATCACTTTAATGAATAAAAATTTATTTTAAAGGTAACCAAATACCCTACACATATTATTAATTCATCAAAAGAGAAAGATATAAAGGATCTACTCACAGTGCATGAAGAAAACACTACAATTCATCATCTTATAATAAAGCAAAGTCATACAAAATGAGTTCACAACTAATATAGGACAAAGTAGAACGAAACACTTAACTTTCTCCCTGAGAAAAAGAAGTGAAAAATCCTCTCCAAGTGATCTCTAAATGTTCCTTACACTGTTACAATAATTCCATACAATATTCTCTCAAATCTCTCTAAGGAAATGTAGAAAAAGGTAAAACCTAACACTAAACTCTCATTTTCTGCACCCTAGGACTTTTTCCAAGACTTCCCCAAATTATCCTCTCCTGTTTTAAATGCTTCTCTTGCTTCTTAACTTTCAAATTCGTACATAAAGAACTGCACAAACTGCCCCCAAACCATTTTGGAGCTTAGGCGCTTAGTCTGTGGAATCTAGGCGCCACCTTCTATGGTTGTTGGAGAAAACCTGGTGCCTAGGTGCCCATTTGCAGTGCCGAGGTGCTATGGGGCGGCACCTTGGTACCTGGAAAGTGGCGCCTAGGCTCCAATCTGCTAGTAGTCCCATTTGCTCCAATTGCCTTTGTTTCGCTCCTTTTCCACTCAATTCATTCCAATTATCCAACTTGTTATACTTGCAAAAAAAAAACATTTAAATACCATTCTTTGAAGTGAAATTTGATTTACATGCAAGTGCAAAAAAGTGAATGAAATTAAGCATGCTAAAAGGCATATCAACAACCTCCCTCTAGAGGTTGTACTCAGAAGGATCTAAGATGTACCCGAACTACTATCCGACTGCTGACATTGGCTTTCCTTGAGCTAATGGAAGACCTTCTATATAACATATGATTAATGAAATTTACAAAATAAAAAAAAATTAATATTTATTTTATACTTATTGATATTGTGAATTAGATGGATCTCCTGAGATTTGTTGTCCACCTAAAATTGATCCCACTGCTGGCTATGAGTGCGCTCTTGTAACTCCGCAATTACTGACTCTTGTCCTTTCTCCTGTGTCTATCAATATAATGGAATAGTTAGTGTACATTTAATTTGAAATAATATTTAATTCAAAAATAATAATTCTTACCAGCCTCCTCTTATACTATGTATGTGGGAGCGCTCTGCCAGTGTGCTTTGAGGCCCCCATGCCCTCAACTCAGAGAGGAGTTCTATTTTGTTTACTCCCACTTCTTCTGGTACTTGGGAGAGTCTCTAGCTCTGAGTAGTACAAAAAATTCATCCTCACCGAGACACATGGAGAAATCACGTGTCCGGAGTATAAGCAATCACTCTCCTTATGCTCAAAGTTCTTTTGGATGTGTGGCTCCTCCTTAGTGGATCGGACCATTGTTTCTGTATATTGAGTTAGAAATTGTTAGATTCATAAAAGTAAATCAAAACTATTATTACTATGCTCGAGGATTAACTTAAACTCCCAAAACGATGTACTCAAACCATCATCGTGATCTCTCTCCAGAATATGTATGGTTGATTGATGCGATGCGACTTTAAATATGCTTAAAAATACAAGAATTTTATACCACTTTTTAGAATATTTAATTCCTGGCAAATGGCTTTAAAAACTTGATGTGCAAGGTTTACTTTTATAATTTTATATTTAGATTTTATTATTATAAAAGTCACAATTTTAAACGCAAGTATACGTATCGTTCAAGTAATACAGGGCTCTAGTGGAGTCCTGGTTATCAATCCTACATGGATAGTGAATTTATAAGAAGTAAGAAATATAAGTAATGTTTTGGAATTTTCAAATTAAATTCAATTTATATATAACTTTATATATATATTTATATATATATATATATTTAATTTACTAATAATTTTTACTAAAAGAAGGTAAGCAGTAAGTAGTAAAGTAAAGTAAGCAGTAATTAAAATTCAATGCAAGTATAAAAACAACTTTCTCCTTTTTCAACTAATCCAAGAATTATAAATTAATTATCTTTTATAGGGAATTTAGATTATGAGATTGTGTTAAATAGAAGCATTCATATTCTTTACCCTTTGGTCCAGGTGCAAAGAACATTGACTATGTTTTATTAGTAGAATGGGTTAATCTAGGCTCACACTACTAGATGTACAAGGGTGGCTATGGTCGGCCCTACCAATGACCTGTTACCTTTCTATAAACCAAATTATTAGAATTTAGTCTGTCACTCTAAATACTAATTAATTTTACGCCCAATAAATATTATCTTCCTATTTATTTACACTTTTCCTTAAATAATCCGTGTATAACCTGCGATTTATCTAAGGATTCATGTGATATATACTAGTTAAGAATATATATCCGGATAGGTCTCAAAATTCTTAAATAGGTTTTAACAATTTAAATGGCCAATTTAAAAAGTAAACTAAGATCAGGTATTAATATCATCACAATGTTTTAAAATATTTTATATTTAATTCTCCTACAAAATTTAATTAATTTATAATCTTTTCATAGTTGAAAGAAGAAAGATAACTAACTACTCAGAACACATTGAAATAACACAACAAAACATATTTATAAAACTTTGAACTAAAGTACAAATACTTATCTAAATTGTTCCTTCAAGTGATCCGCTGACTTCTACTGACTCCAAAGCAATGATGAAAGACTCCAACAACAATAACACACCATTAACACTCAAAATAAACTCACTATATACAAAATAAAGTGGCACCCTAAGTATGGAAGAGACTAAATAAAACTAAAGAGGTGAGAGAAGATGCTAAAATGGGTATGTGTACTAAGAGGGGGTTTTGGTGCGATTTTCTCTGTAGAATGGGCTCCTATTTATAGAGCTCTGAATTTGACCAGGGGTTGCTTAAGGCACCTCTTCAAAATTCATCCAAATTCAATGTATCTTCTAGAAGGTAACTGTCGTGCATAGGAACCGGGATCTGGCGCCTAGGCACCGGACTCCGTGACCAAGCCTTTCGCACCTCTTCACTTTGGGTCGCACCTCTTGGAGATCGAGACCATTTCCTTGTGTCCAAATACATTGTATCACATGTCCTATATATTAGGAGTAACTTCTAGTCTTCTAGAAGCTCCAATAACCGCTTAACACCGTCAAAATAACTGCCCGAAGTCATCAAAAAATCTTGATAGCGTACGTATAGAGCCGGCGCTTAGGCGCCGGATCTCGGCGCTAGGTGCCGGACGATAAATCCAAAATTTTGCTTCATAAGCTCCATTTTTGCTCATTTTTGCTCATTTTTCCCTTTTTTTCTTTCTTGGACTCTTTTTAAATCATCTACATCCAAAAACATAAAAATATCTTTCATTAAAGCATAATATTATTAAGAACTGAATCATAAATGAGGCATAAAAAAGGTTATTTTTTAGGTAGATCATTGATCATACTTGCTTCAAATTATGTCCCTAATAAATGGATGTTCTGTGTGAGGGGGACTAAATTCAAAGAAAAAAATGATTAGTTCTCTATTAAATTAAAATAACATATGTTAAAACTTACGTGTTCCCCACTGCTTGGAGCTGATGACGACTGCTCGTGTTTCTTGAATTGGACAGCGCATCAATAATAGTTGATGTTGATAGTGCTGGTGGTGTCATGGTCATGACTTGTGGCTGTGTTGGATTCATGGTTGTGATTGGTGGTGGTGGTTGCGTCGTGGATGGTGGCGGTGGTAGTGTCGCTGTTGGTGAAGGTAGTAATGTTGTGGTCATGACAGGTGGAGGTACTGGCGTGGTGGTCAGGACTAGGGGTAGAGTTAGTGTGGCGGTCTCCATCCCACCACGACCATGGCCTCATCTACTAAAGGACTTGTGTAATGCGCCACATCCTCTGAAAGGGGGGAGACTGCCCCTCCCTCTAGAAATCATCTACAAGAAGGAAATTAAATTTAGTTTGCATATCCACATAGTATTAAACCTGAAATTACAATAATACATAGTAAAAAGAAATAGTAACACTAAATTGCATGCAATCTACAGACTACCAAAACTGAAAACACGAGCGTACATAATAAACATAAGAGAAAACTATAAAGTGCAATCTATAAACTATTGAAATTAAATATAAAGAAGTATAAATTAAAAACAAAATAAAACTCACAAATTTTAGTTTACCTTCTTTAATAAGTCACTTGAGGATGTAGTTAAAATTACTTCATCCAAACCATCCTCAGAATCATGCTCATTGATATCAATTTCTCTGTGTTCGTCAGTAGCATCCACTAAATTGACCTCTTCATCAATAGTATCAAGCGGAATGTATGAATCCGTCATTTTTATTTCCTGATGAGTGGGCTCAATTGAATTTTGAATATAAAAAATTGATGCAGGTTTACTACCTATGACTACTGCTCACTCAACTTTGTCTCTTATTCTATGGGGATATGGAGGATAAAATATCTAAATTGCTTGCCTTGTTAAAATGAACAGATCAAATTTACCATATCTCTTGTTCGTTGCTACCTCTGGAATATTGTGCGGTTGCATAGCCCTTGTTCCATGATTAGGAGCATGATCAAACCAATCACAGTTAATAGGATTACACTCCTACAATAGAGCTAGGATAAGATAGTTCAATAACTTCTTTAAGAATCCCATAGTAATCTATCATATCATTTGATTTATTATTCTCCTTAACCAAAACCTGGTGTTATAAGTCTTTCTGTATTCTGATCAGGACCTTGTATGATACTTGTAGTCATTTACATCATAAATTTGTCAAATTTTGATGATGTGCATGGGTCCTTAAGCAAGATCTAGCAAGCACTGATCTGTTACTCCATTGCTCCGATCTAATAATTTATAAATTACTCATTTATCATTAAAGATACCTAATAACAATTATCTTAGATATTCAATAGTTTTGTTAAACTCTAACCTACTTATGTTGTGAACCATCAAGGAAATTTATTCTTTATCTCCAGTCATGTGATACTATCTTTAATTGAGTTCAAAAAGTATAAGAATAAAATTTTACCAAAACGAAAAAAATTATGGATTAGCTCACCTCAATATTATCACCTGAAAGAATGAACTATTAATAAAATTTAGTGTCTTACTCAATAAATGGTTAAACTTTGGCACAATTTAGAAGAACATAAAGTGTCACAACTTAATGTTCTTGATCACTAAGAACTAGATGTGCACCTCTTTAATGTTTCAACAAATTGCTAAAAACTAGAAAATTTCAAAGGAGACACCACACACAATGACATGGATTCTTCTTGCACAAAATATTAGGAGCGAAAAGTGGTGTTCTCCTGTGGTAAATATGTCTCACATATGGATCCTTCTAGTTGTGCTTTATTCTTGAAGATTCACTTCAGTTTATTCAAAAATCTATAAATGATTATTAATTAGTGAAATTTCATAATATTATTTACAAAGCAGTACCTACAAAGTTTATTCAAAAATCATTACTATGTGTCTCTCAAATGGATACATCCAACCATATTATATTGGTTCCCCAAGTATGGCCTCGTGTGGAAGATGCCGACAAATGCTCTATGGAGTAAAAAACAATTAGGTGAGAATATTATTTCAAGCTTGCATAATATTATTGGAATATTTCCTTCTAGGTGCCTTATGCCAGCAACATTCAAACGACCTACGCATAGCTCCTTGAAGAATACGCTGATTTAAATCAGTGGATTTAGATTATCACTCAGTATGCAGCTAAAAGCGATTGGCAATAAATAACTTTTTCATCTCTACATTAAATATAATGACTCAAATTTGAAGCAAATCTTCTTAAAAATTTTAATGTCTAAAGCTACTCACAAATTGATCTATTTTGTGCCAAAGTAAGACATTCTTTTGCTTTAGGCTTCAAAAGCATGTCAGTAATAGTTTCTTGAATCTCCAGCACCTGTCTTCAACAAATCTAATTTAAATCTAGCCTAACATTCATATTATCTTTAGTTTTTCTCTTAACATCCATCACAATGTTGTGTATATTATCAAAGAAATTTTTCTCTATGTGCATCACATCGAGATTATGCTTAAGCATGTTATCCTTCTAGTAACGCAGAACCCAAAAAAATGAATTTCTTTGACCAGTTATGAAAAGCATTAAAACCTGATGAATGATGAGAAGATAGCTCTAGATGAACAACAATCATTGGAACGTCACTGACAATCTGAAATAAATATTCCCCGGGTACTATTAGAGGTGGCATTGATTTCTCAATTTTTTTCTCTAAATGCACTTTGGTTCCTCCTGGAGGGATGTTTAACATCTAAAAACATAGGGTTACAGTCAAACCCTGAATTCTTCTTGTCATGATGAAGTGCAAATGACTTAGATGAATATATGCAATATGGACACGCTAACTTTCCCACAATGCTCCACCCAAATAACATTCCATATGATGGAAAATCACTTATTATCCACATTAATGTTGCTTCCCTTAGCAAATTGTCTTTCATGGTGACATCATAGGTCATGACGTCTCTTTCCCTAAGAATATACTATTCTGCTATCGGTGTCTATAAGTATACATCAATCCAACCTTTATGACTACTAGGACTTAGTACAATCAAGGTCAGAATAAAGAAGGGTGTTTTCATGCACTTTTGAGGGAGTGGGATTGTCATAGGCTAGCAAGAGTAGGGTGTCGCATTTTAATTGTACAGTGAGAAGCCATCCGAGTTAAGTCTCATGTTACGTGCTTGCGTAACAAACTCGAGATGTATAAGATCAAAACTTTTTCATGCCTCCCCATTTGTAGAATGACATATTGAATTGATTTCCTCTGATCTGCTACGATGCCACTCATATGTTGAGCTACAGAAGGAAGTAAATAGTCTCTAAAGATGTGGAATAAACAATAGATATAAGAGACATTTGTTAGAAACTTTTTTTTACTATTACTTTTTTCATTCTGAGTCTCTAGAGCACTGGACTTATAAAAAAACATGCATCCAGTAATGCAACAATCAATCTTCTCTGTTTTCAGTTATACTTGGAGACTAGTTTTTTCGTTCAGTATAAGCCTTCTAGAACTAAATTTTCTTTTAAATTAGTCTCTTTCAGTAATATTTCAAATTAATGTAGCACTATCAAAGCATTAAAATTTGTTTTAATTTTTAGCATTCTAAATGCTATAGATAACTCAGAATGAGAAGTGCATCCCTCTCACAGTGACGTTTGAGCAGCATTCAGTAAATCCTAAAAAGTTTGAACATCTTGATTTGGAGTCTCTTCTTGCATTTGACTTGTGCAATGTTGCATTTTCCCATCAAAGATCATCTCTTCAAATCTACTTGAGTGAAATCCAAGTGGAGAATCATAAGTCATTAAAGAAATTGAGCTGTATATTGTAGGGTCAACCTCCCCAAATCCAATTATCAAGTAGAACCCCCAAATGATATAAATCAAATCTTACTTTGTCAAGTGTTAAGTGTGTTTGATCAATGTATTTTGAGCATGGACATCAAAACCTACCCTCAGATAGGTAAGATGGAAGTAGTTATACTGCAACCATGAAAACTTCTACACCATTCAAGAACTTTTCAGTGATCCATTTTCTATCTAGTCAAATTTGATTATACATCCATGAGATTGATGTATGAATATTCATATTTATATATAAACATGATAAAAATCAACACATTTTAAATTGCATTCAAATGAGTACATATAATTTAATTTTAGTAGTTGATATAATTGCAGAGCTAAAAAAATGACGATGAAATTGTTAGAAGGACTGACTATTTTAGATAGCTCGAACAATGTTAGTCGCTCGAAAATCAATTGATTTGAATTTTAGCTCAGAATGATATCAGATCAAAATAAATGAGCCAAACTACGAGCCAAAATTTTGGATTAATTATCTTTCTATTCTACCCAAGTTCGGCTAGAAAGTAGAACATTAACCACTTATTGTTGTTAGGACTATTGAAGATCAATAATTCGTAAAAAAATTTCAAATTATTGGATCTAATATTGTCTATTACCATAGCTACACTAAACCTTGCAAGAGTTTATTTCTTTTGAACTTTATTTTCCAAGTGAAAAGCCAATCATAAATCTAAGCATTCACATTTTTGTAAATTTCATAAGTGATTAATTGCACACCTCAAAGTATATTCTTAGAATATTTCATATGATGTAAGAGTTTTCACTACATTATTTAATGTGAAGTGTAATTTCCATTACCAAAATAAAAATTCACTTTACAATCTAATTTTCATTACAAACTGACAATTCACTTCGAAATCTAATTTGCATTGCCAAAATGGGAATTGCGGCAGTGGAATATAAACTTCAAATTGAATTTTCATTTTGAAAATGGAAGATAGATTTCAAAGTGAATCTACATTTTGACAATGAAAATTCGACTTTGCAATGGAGGAAACAGTAACACTCTTGCATCATATGAATTTAAAAATTATTTCATGGTATGCAATTAATCACATAAGAGGCTACAACGATGCGAATGCTTAGTTCTAAGATTGACTATATAGTTGGAAATAAAAAAACAAAGAAAATATAAATGTGAGGGTTGGAGTAGCTACAATTGTAAACAATATTAGAAAAAGATGTCTTAAAGGGATTAACAAATAAATTTACCTTAAGTACATATAAACACCATAAAGCCTAATTATTAATTTGAAATCTTCATTAATTCGTAATTCATTTATACATTTTGTTATTTTACAAATCAATGTTACTCTGATTAATGATCTTCAACATACCTAATGTCAATAGGATGTTAAATGATCTGGTTTCGATCTGACAAAAGGTCAGTTTGAAAGAAAATCAATCCTAAATTAATTTTTGAGAGATTATCGTTGTTCGAGCTAAAATCACAGACATATCTTACGTAACACATGTATTACATAAAATTTAAATGTCCTAAGTTTTGAACACATTGTTGACCTCACTTTTGTGAGGATTGATTATAAATAATCTTAAGAAAGGAAGTTTACCAATATTGACTTCATAAATCTTACCAATTGTCACACCCTAATGTCTAGGGTAAAACTTTAATGAAGCCATTTTAACTTAAATCTTAATGACATCCTAAAATGATCAAATCAGCAATAGCAAACTCTGATATGATCAACCCTTGACCTAACTTGTCAAACTTTAGTCAAAATGGACCTATTGACCACCATATTGACCAACAGGTCAACCCTTGACCTAAATGGTCAAATTTTGGTCAAAATGGACCTATTAACCACCACATTGACCAAATTGGACAACCCTTAACCCAAATGGTCAAATTAGGTCAAAATGGTCAATCCATGACCTAATGACCACCACACTGACCAAAAGGGTCAACCCTTGACCCAATTAGTCAAATTAGGTCAAACTAGTCAATCCATAACCTAATGACCACCACATTCACCAAACTGGTCAACCCTTGATCCAAACAGTCAAATTAGGTTAAAATGGTCAATCCATGACCCAATGACCACCCCATTGACCAAACTGGTCAACCTTTGACCCAAATGGTCAAATTAGATCAAAATGGTCAATTCATGACCCAATGACCACCCCATTAAGTCAAAACGGTCAATCCATGACCCGATGACCGCCACATTGACCAAACTGGATAACCCTTGATCCAAATGGTCAAATTAGGTCAAAATGGTCGATCCATGCCCCAATGACCACCCCATTGACCAAATTGGTCAACCCTTGACCCATATGGTCAAACTATGTCAAATTGGTCAATCCATGACCCAATGACCACCCCATTGACCAAAATGGTCAACCCTTAACCCAAATGATCAAATTAGATCAAAATGATCAATCCATGACCTAATCACCACTTTAACAAAACTGGTCTACCCTTGACCCAAATGGTCAATAGGTCAATATAGTCAATCCATGAACCAATGACCACCACATTGATCAAACTGGTTAACCTTTGACCCAATGGTCAAATTAGGTCAAAATGGTTAATTCATGACCCAATGACCACCCCATTGACTAAACTCGTCAACCCTTGACCCAAATAGACAAATTTGGTCAAAATAGTCAATCCATGACCCAAAGACCACCACATTAGCCATCAGATCAAACCAAATACCAAAATCAGTCAACATTGGTCAAACATAACCAAACCAAGCTCTATCACCAAGCCCAATGAACTCCATGGCTAACCTAACCACAACAAGGTTAGGTAAGTCACATTGTTCAGCCTTGGACCTATACTAGTCAACCTTAGTCAACCTTGGTCAACTTTGGTCAAAATACTCAATTTTTAACCAAATTAATTAAATAATTAATTTCCAAAACTATTTTGATTAATTTATGGGTTAATATTGTAATTTCCTATATTTTAAATTAATTACATAATTAATTTAAAATAAAATTAAAAATAAAAATCCTAAATTAAATCAAAAGGTGACATCATCTTTGACATCATAAATGACATTAAAATTTGAATTCAACACATATCAAATTACCAATGGGTCACCCATAACCTAGGGAATCCATTAAACACCATCATAGCATGGGTAACATAATAACTAACCCATTCTTAATCAAGGTAAAAAAACCCTTCATAGAATCATCATGAAGGGAATAGTGAGGTATCATTCCCTTATGAATTTTTGAAATGAGGATGAGGAGAGTTCATCACTCACCTCCATTCTTCTCTAATGAAAGATAAACTCCTCTAAATCCTACATTACACATGAATAAGGCCATCATGAGCAAGGCATCAAAAATGAGGAAGAGGACAAATATGTATCTCCTCCCTTAATTCATTAAATGTTTGATGAATCATATGGGGGAGGCTGATCCAAAACATCCTTAGGTAGCCTTATCCACCTCCTTAACCTTCCAGCAGCGGGAAGCCAAAATGAAAGTTCAAATGGAGCCTTAATGAAGGTTCATCATGGTAAGCTTGGAAAATCCATTCATGGCTATCCTCAAGCTCAGAATTTATCCTCATGTAATCATGGAATGGATAACCTTCGCCCCCAAGTAATTGGATCCATATCTAAGCTTCTCCATAGTTCTTCCATGGCTATACATAGGGCAAACTCGATAGCTCCCAATGAGAAGAGAGACACATATACAATCTTTAAAATCTGAAACATTCCAAACCAAAATTGCTCCTTATACCCTAAGCAATTGATTCCCCATAGAATCAAGCCCTGAAATTGACAGGCTATGGGTGGAAAGTGTATAACTATATAAATGTTTAACCAGTATAAAAATAATATTCAATAATAGCAAAGTTACCCCTTTTTATCAACACAAGTATACACATCGTTCAAATAATACAGGGGTCTAATGGAGTCCTGGATATCGATCCCACAGAGAAGTTAGAGATTATGAACTAATTTTTAGCAGATACAATTACTATCTAGTATACGGAAATAAAGAACACTTACACTAAGCTCTATTTTTTAATGGAAGATTGCAATTTAGAAAAGTATATCTCCCCTTGTTTAAGAGAATTAAGTGAAAGGATAATCAAATTAGTTAGAATTGTATTGTGCCAAATAGGAGCATTCCTATTCTTTACCCTTTGGTCCAGACATAAAGAATTTTGACTAATCCTATGCTTGGTTACTGAATCTGCGGCTAGGCTGGGAGGATACCGGCTCTCACTTTGGAGCTCCCACGTTCCCCTCGTATGAGGGTTAACATCTACACTTCAGCTCCCAAACGATAGGATGGAATTAAAGATTTTAGTCTGTCAGTCTAAAATATCCAATTTTACGTCCGATAAATAAAATTTCCTTTTTTATTTGCACCCTCTTTTCAAGGCTTTTGTTTTTCCCTGAATTTTGGATGTAATCTTTACTTTAGTTGTAAAATCAACATTTTTTAACAGTTCAATTGGCCAAATTGAAAGTAAATTAAGATTTGAGTAAAAGATTATCACAATTTTTATTTAATATTTTAGGCACAACTAGTTCAATTTTCCATTTCATAAAAATCTCAAAAACTAGGAGAAAGATAGAGAAGACTACTCAGAATGCATAGGAAGAATAACACAAATCTTGGATTTCATATAAAATTAATGTTATAAAACAATAAACAAAACTTATCTCGAATTTTCTCCTAAAGCAGACTCCTTAAAGTTCCTCTGACTTTTCCTTCTTGTACAACACACTCAATTAAACTCACTAATATACTCTCTAGAACACACTTACACACTAAATACACTAATAAATGACACACCAAGGACACAAAGAAGACACACATTAGGCCTAAAATCATCTCTATTAAAAGAGGAAGAAAGATTTCCAATGGTTGCTTAAGCACCTCTTCAAAAAGCATCCAAATTCAATTATCTTGCTTGAACTGACCTTCTCGTTGGCACTGTTGGCGGGCTTCTAGAACGTAGGCTAACTGCTCAGGCTCACTGTCGGTGGGCTCGATCTTACCGTCGGCAGGCTCCTTTATAATATATTCAAATGCTCTCCGGAAAAACACGTCGTCGATAGCCTATTCCTCGCCGTTAGTGGGCTAGTTCAATTTTTATCTCTTTTAGTCCTTTTCATTCCAAATTCACTCCTTTTTCTAACTTTTTTCTCCATTTCCTGTAAATCTTCATACATGCAATAGAACATAGAAAATACCTTTCTTTAAACTGCAATTTCATCAAAAGTTAATATAATATTAGTATGAATTTCTCAATACATTTTTCTCCGGTCAAAATCCCCCAGACTTAACTATTACTTGTCCTCGAAGTAATCTTGATACTACATAAAGGTAATGATTATTTGTAGTAAAGTATTAATTCGAAATACTTATGAATTTGATTTAAATAAATATTATAGTAAAGTTTATTAGACAGATTTTTAAATAATTAAATTAATTCTATAGATGTAAGATTATTTAGTCATCAAGTTTAAGATTTCTAGTCTTCTATTTATTTCAAGAATGACTATATATTACAATATTAAATTACTTAAGATATTCAGATAATAGAAAATTCATGAAAACACTTCTTAGTAAAATACTAATATATATATATATATATATATATATATATATATATATATATAGTTCGAAATGTTATTGAGTCAACCCTTTAGGTTGATTCAAATGAAGCCAATTTTTGATAAGACATCTCTTCAAGCTTCTCCTCACTTACTTTTTTCTTTTTATTTAAATTGTCTTTCAATCCTATATATTTTTTTATTTTTTTTATTTTTTTTCTTTTTCTTTTCAGGGATTGCTTTTCAATCCTTTTTTCTCTTTTTCAAGTGAGGATTACTGTATCTGGATAGTCTGTTAATAATTTTGAACTTCATTTTCCTCTTCCTAAATTTGAAACTTGAAACATTTCTTTTCCTTATATGTATTTCATAGTTTTCACTTCATTGAGTTTCAATCTTTTCTTTCTCAACTAAATACTTAAGAATTTAATATTTTAAAATATAGTTTTCCTTACTTTAAATAGTTAACTATATTCTTATCCTTTTATTCCCAATATCTTAATCTATAAAATTATTTTAATCACTAAAAACATTTCTTTTAACCTTTTATAATAGTTAAATAAATCAATTCTAGTTTATTGAATTAAATTTACTACAGAAAATCATTTTATAATAATTTTTGAAAATATAAAATTGAGAACAATTTAATAGTTAAATTTTTGTTCTTCCCTCCCCCAAACTTAAATTTTTCTATCTAATCATATAGGGTGGAAAGAAAACATACTATAAAATTAAATCATACCTTCGTGCTTTAGGTATTTCTCTTCTTGAAGTTCTGTAGGTTCTTTTCATCACTTAATTAATTTGTACTGTCAATAACTTTCTACACATATAAAATTAGAGAAATTGTTGGGTAAAGAAATTTTGAAATAAGTACAAAATACTAACACAATTTCTGACTACATTTAATTATTTTACCGATTAAAGTACTAAGCACAATTAACACAACATCCACATACATTTCACTAATTTAATTTCAGATTTACAATCACGGTCTGAAATATAAAAAATTAAAGCTACACAAATTTGACTTACGCAACAAATTTTAAAGGTCTTACACAACATAATAATCCAAAATACATAAACTAAACAACAATACTGAATTGAAGAAAATAAACAAGCACATAACATAAATATCTAATAACAGAATCTAATCTTCAGCATCAAAATCCTAAACTATATCCTCATCTCCTTGTTTAGCAGGTGGAGTCGGCTGGTAGTGAGTATAACGAGGGCACTCAGGAAATTTAACATCAAGCTCTCCTCTCCTATAACGATTTTTAGCATCATAGTAGGCCATCTCAAATTCAGAATACCTCTGGAGATAGTCACTATCATAATCATGCCTCTGGTCTAATCCTCCAATCCTTTGATCTATTTGCTCCAACCTTTCATCCATTTTTTTAAAACTTTACCGTTGCAGAGTCAGTTCATTCATTAAATCATAAAGGGTAGGAGAACTATAGGTAGGAGGGACATAACTAGTCCGAGGGCCTATCCCTACTAGTCGAAGGTGCAGAGCTCCTAGTCCCAGATCTCCATCCTCCATGGGATTCATAGGTTTTTATATTAGCCTTGGTAATGGGTTTCATAGGTTCAACCCATTCCTCATCATCTCCTGCCTCTACTCCAGATAGCTGGCAGAGTGCATAAATCAGACCAGGATGCCCTAGTCCTCCTCCACTTTCACTTTTTGCAATGGCTAATACAATTTTATAAATAATACTTCCCACATTTATATTTCTATGAGTCTGAATACAAAAATTCAGAACTGCTCTATCTCTTGAAACTTCACTATGATTATAAGTGAGTAGAAAAGTAGAGCAAATAAAATAATGCCAAGCCTTAGAGGTTGCATTTAGCATAGAAAGAGGGAAGTTTATCCGTTCACGCTGCTTTATTTTCCAAGTCCCTTTCCCATCAGTAAGAAAGTTAATCACCTCCTCTAGCTGTCCTTCCATTGTTCCAAACATATCGTATTCGCTGGTATGAAGATCTTGTACTTCGTAGAAAGAATTAATACGTGCAGCATTAAAATCAACTAAAAATCCTCTAACCTTTATAGGTACATCCTCTATCTGGGTCAAATTGGCATAAAACTCTTTTACAACTTCAACTGCAGCTCTGTTCGTTATATAACAAAAATTTTTCCATCTTCGCTCTTTGATCGTCTGTTCTACTTCTCCTTCCGGATTCTTGAAAACTTTATCTTGGATGCATTTTCTCGCTTTTACACTAAAGTTATATCTTGATTGAGCCTTAGCATTCACAAATCTTGTCTCATCAAAATCTAGTTGCCTCTTTTGTCGTGGAGCCATTTCTCGATATATCAAATTTACAAAAATCTCAACTAAATTCTAAAATAATACTAGAATTGCTTCCAAATGTGACTTAAAGTAATCAAAAATGAATTCCATGAACTTCTTCCAACTATTTTCTTCATATTTCAATTTTTTCCAAAATTCCCAAATGTGGAAGAAATACATGGTGAAAATAAAAAAATTTTGCATTGGAATGAAGCTCTTACCAAGGGAAGATAAAATTCAGTGTCAAAATGTGTTGAAACTGCTCCAATTCCAAGATCTCTCAAGCCCTAGGTCAGTTTTTTTTGAAGTTTTGAGGAAGGGGACTTTGAATAGTGGCGGTTGACTGGTCAAATAAAGGTATTTTTTGAGATCTCGCTCTCAGCGGAAAAAATCTCGCCGTCGGCGAGCTAATTAATTTAAATAGGTTAAAGTCTCTGGAAAAAGTAGCCGTCGGCGGCGTCGATTTTGCTGTCGCGGGCTTTTTCGGAAATTAATATTTAAAATATTTTATAATGTTTTTAATTCATTTTAAACCTCTTTAATGTCCGATCAATCGATTAAATATATTTTACTATGATTAGATACTATTTTAACTCAATTAAATTCACACAACACAAAACATCACAAATTTTATATAAAATCCAAGTGTTTACAATATTCGTATACCACATTACTAACAAGGTCTTTTCTCAACCTTAATACATCAAATTTAGCGTCGCAATCCAAACTACAATACTCAAAACGCTGAAAACAAACAAACAATGCATAATCTCATCTATACTAAGATCAAATATCAAAATCTAAAATATCAAAAGTGCAGATTACATAAAATTAAATTCAAACTGACACAACACATAAAAAAATACGAATGTCTTCTACTCGTCAGGATCCCTGCTAAACTCATCTCTGATATCACCGATAGAACGTAAATGAATGAATAGATTGTAGAAGGGTTTGTATGGAAATTCTTCAGTAGAATCATCTTCTATCCATCATTTCTTTCTCATAAGCCGTATGAAACTAGCTTCAAGATGTCCAGAATGATCGAAGTGTTCCTTCATCCTCCAGTCAATATGATCAAATAAATCAGAGATGTTATTAAATGAAGTCATCATATTTTGTATCTCTTTTTCCAGTCCTTTGAGTTTCCATAATATCAGATTAGTTTTATCAGTCAAGGGCCTGATTGAAAAAGAACTCTGAGATGTTTGATCCACAATAATGGCTCCATCGTTATCATTATCCAGTGTAGGAAACATATCAGTTGTATCTAAAGGTTTCCAAGGCAAAAGTACCTTCTCCCATGCTTCATATGAAACTTGGAACTGACTGCATAGTGCAAAAATTGTAGAAGGATGTCCAAGCCCATAATTTGATCCATGAACAATCAAGCTTAAAGTAGACTTCACAATAATCAAACCAACATCAATAGGTAGTCCCTCTTAAATATAATAATTCAAAATTTCACACTCCTTAGAAACTCTATTGACCCTCATAGTGCGTAATAGTTTTGAAGAAATAAAGAAGTGCCAGTGTTTAGAAACGGGGTTTAGAAGTGATGCAGAAAAACTAACATATACGTCTATTCTTGTTTCCCAATCTTCCGCTTCATCAATTAAATAATGATAGATCTCATTCATATTATTCCTTGTAGGGACAAAGTTGGAGTAGTGGCAAACAAATGTATTCTCAATTGAATATAATTCATTAATTCTAGAAGGAGTGAAAGTTACCCATCTGCCTCGTACATAGACAACTCCGTTATTGATTCCATGTAGAATGGAGTAGAATTCTTTTACCACAGGGATGACTACTGCAGAAGTGGTATAGCACAATACTTCCCAACGTCGTCGCACAATCATCTCCTCGATAGGCGTTGTCGAATTCTCTACTCCTTTATTCACGAATCCTCATTCCTTGATCAATCTCTTTTTCATCATTACCTTATTGAAGATTCGCTGGGCCTCGCAACTGTTAAATTTTCTTCGATTTAACACTCGAGATCTTAGGATTTCAAGGTGATTGGATGCCATAACGATGAGTTTTTGTGGAGTTTCAATTCATTTTTAGGAAGTAGATAGTTTTAGAATTCCAGTTCTAGGAGTTTTTAAAGAATTAAAATACTTAGAATTGCCAGAAACCGTCAAAATAACTCCCTAAACCGTTCATTCACCGATCTCGCCATCGACGACAATGATCTCACCGTCGGCGGGATTCTTTAAAAAATATAAACTGAATTTGGCAGGCAGAACTCATCGTTGGTGGGATGATCTCGCTGTCGGCGGCCAAGGCAAAATTTGCCCAGTTTTGCTCTAGTCCGAATGCTTTCCAAATTTATCTATGGATCCATTATCGTGATGATCATAAGGGTAAATTTGAGTAGCAGAATTACAAATTAATAATAAATTAAACAAATACATAATCATCGCATAAAAATAAAGATAACTATGGGTTGCCTCCCATAAAGCACTTGGTTTAACTTCATCAGCCCGACCTATTCAGGGTGTTAATCAGGTTGACTGAGCATTAAAACCTCTTTAAAATTTGGTCTTTTACCCTCAAAATATTATTTTAATCCGTGTCCATTTACTTTAACTCTGTTTCCAGTCATTGGATCTTCAATTTCAACAGCCCCGTATGTAAATATTTGAGTTATAATGAAAGGTCCTAACCATCGAGATTTTAATTTCCCAGGAAATAATTTCAGCCTTGTATTGTACAATAATACTTCTTGTCCTAGTTCAAAATTCTTTTGGTTAATCTTCTGATCATGCCATATCTTCATTTTCACTTTATAAATTCTATCATTATTATATGATTCATTCCTTAATTCCTCTAATTCATTCATCTGCAACAATCTCTTCTCACCAGCATCTTTCAAGTTATAATTAAGTTCTTTAATCGCCCAATACGCTTTATTAATTCAACTGGTAAGTGGCAAGTGACCGCTTTCATAGCAGTTGAGGGGCACAATGTAAATATGTTGCGGAGCTTTATAATTATATAAATGTTTAAATAGGTAAAATAGCAAATGTACCCCCTTGTATCTACGCAAGTATACATATCGCTCAAGTAATAAAAGGCTCTAATGGAGTTCTAGATATCGATCCCACAGGGAAGTTAGAGATTAAGAAATAATTTAATCAAATGCACATTTTATCAAGTATACGGAAATAAAGAACACTTATACTAACTTTTATTACTTAATTTTTGAATGGAAGGTTGCAATTTATAAAAAGTATCTTTCTACTTGTTAAGAGAATTAAGTGAGTGGATAAATAAATTAGTTAGAATTATATTGTGCCAAATAGGAGCATTCTTATTCTTTACCCTTTGGTCCGACATAAAGAACATTGACTAATCCTATGCTTGGTTACTGAATCTGCGGCTAGGCTGGAAGGATACCGGCTGCCACTTCGGAGCTCCCACGTTCCCCTCTCCTGAGGGCTAACATCTACACTTCAGCTCCCAAACAATAGGACCGAATTGAAGATTTTAGTCTGTCACACTAAAATATTCAATTCTACGCCCGATAATTAGTATTTCCCTATTTATTTGCACCCTCCTTTCAAGGCTTTTGAATTCTCTGAATTTTGGATGAATTCTTTACTACAGTTGATAATTCAACATATTTTAACAGTTCAATTGACTAGAATTAAAGTAAATTAAGTTTTAAGTAAAAGATTATCACAATTTTTATTTGATATTTTAAGGCACAACTAATTCAAATTTCCATTTCATAAAATCTCAACAACAAGGAGAAAGACAGAGAAAACTACTTAGAATGCATAGGAAGAATAACACAAAATTTGGATTTCATTTAAAGCTATAAAATAATATACAAAAACTGATCTCGAATCTTCTCCCCAAGCAGAGTCCTTGAAGTTCCTCTAACTCTTCCTTCTCGTACAACACACTCAATTATACTCACTAATATACTTTAGAACACACTATTGTACTCAAAATAACACACAATAGACTCACCATACACTACTAATTTCCACACACTCGGTCCTAAATTCATCTCTATTTAAAGAAGAAGGAATATATCCAAAGATTGCTTAAGCATCTCTTCAAAAAGCGTCCAGATTCAATGTATTTGGGTTGAACCAACCTTCTCGCCATCGGCGGGCTCGTTGGCGCCATCAGCGGGCTTCTAGAGCATTGGCCAACTGCTAAGGCTCGTTGTCGACGGGCTTGATCTCGCTGTCGGTGGGCTTCTGTATAATATATTCAAATCTCTCTGGAAAAATACATCGTCGGCGGCCTATCCCTCGCCGTCGGCGGGCTAGTTCAATTTTCATCTCTTTTAGTCCTTCTCGTTCCAGATTCGCTCTTTTTTCCATCTTTTTGCTCCATTTCCTATAAATCATTATTCCTGCAATAAAACATATAAAATACATTTCTTTTAAGTGCAATTTCATATAAAATTGGTATGAATTTTTCAATATATTTTCTCTGGTTAAAATCCCCCAAACTTAACTATTACTTGTCCTAAAGTAATCTTGATACTATATAAAAATAATGATTATTTGTAATAAGACTTTAATTCAAAAATACTATGAATTTGGTTTAAATAAATATTATAGTAAAGTTTATTAGAAAGATTTTTAGATTATTAAATTAACTCTATAGATATAAGACTATTTAGTCATCAAGTTTAAGATTTCTAGTTTTCTATTTATTTCAATAATGACTATATTTTGCAATATTGAATTACTTAGGATATTCAGATGATATGAAATTCATGAAAACACTACTCAGTAAAAAACTTATCTATATATATAAGTTCAGAAATGCAACTGAGTTTACCTTTTAGGTTGATTCAAATGAAGCCAATTTTTGATAAGGCATTTCCTCAAGCTTCTCCTCACTTACTTTTTTTTCTTTTCATTTTGGATTGATTTCAATCCCTTTTCTTTTTCTTTTTCTTTCTCTTTTTTTCAAGTGAGGATTACTATATCTGGATAGTCTGTTAATAATTTTGAACTTCATTTTCTTCTTCCTAAATTTGAAACTTGAAACATTTCCTTACTTTATATGTATTTCAAAGTTTTTACTTTATTGAGTTTCAATCTTTTATTTCTCAACTAAAGACTTAAGAATTTCATATTTTAAAAGATAGTTTTCCTTACTTTAAATAGTTAACTATATTCCTTATCCTCTTATACCAAATATCTTAACCTATAAAATTAGTTTAATCACTAGAAATATTTCGTTTAACTTTCTATAATAATTAAATAAATTAATTCTAGTTTACTGAATTAAATTCATTACAGAAAATCATTTTATAATAATTTTTGAAAATATTTATTGAGAACAATTTAATAATTAAATTTTTTTCCTCCCCCAAACTTAAATTTTTCTATCTATTTATATAAGGTGAAATGAAAACAAACTGTAAATTTAAATCATACCTTCGTGCTTTAGGTATCTCTCCTTTTAAGGTTCTGCAGGTTCTTTACATCACTTAATTAACCTGTACTGTTAATAACTTTCTACACATATATAATATCAAAGAGTTTTGTTGGGTAAAGAAGTTTTGAAATAAGTACAAAATACTAACACAATTTATACTTAGTATAATACTAAACACAATTTAACACAACATCCACATACATTTCACAAATCCAGTGTCAGGGTTACAATAACAGTCTGAAATGTTAAAATATTAAAAACCACACAAATCTAACTTATACAACTAAGTTTAAATGTCTTACACAACATAATAATCAAAGTACATAAACTAAACAACAATACTAATTTTAAGAAATAAACAAACAATCAAATAACATAAATATCAAATCATAGAATCTAATCATCAACATTAAAATCCTAAACTATATCTTCATCTCCTTGTTCAGCAGGTGGAGTAGGCTGGTAGTGAGTATAACGAGGGCACTCAGGAAATATAACATAAAGCTCTCCTCTCCTATAACGATTCTCAGCATCATAGTAGGCTATCTCAAATGCAGAATGCCTATGGAGATAATCGCTGTCATAATCATGCCTTCGCTCTAATCCTCCAATTCTCTGATCTATATGTTCTAATTTTTATTCAATATTTTCAAAAATTTTCTGCTGCAGAGTCATTTCATTCATCAAATCATAAAGGGTAGGTGAACTATAGGTAGGAGGGTCATAACTGATAGAGGGAATATCCCTACTAGTTTAAAGTGCATAGCTCCTAGTCCCAGATCTACATCCTTCGTGGGACTCATAAGTCTTTATATTAGCCTAGGTAATGGGTTTCATAGGTTCAACCCATTTCTCATCATCTCTTGCCTGTACTCCAGACAATTGGCAGAGTGCATAAATCAGACCAGGACGTCCTAGTCCTCCTCCACTTTCACTTCTTACAATGGCTAATATATTTTTATAAATAATACTTCCCACATTAATACTCTTGTGGTTATGAATACAAAATTTTAGAGCATCTCTATCTCTTGTAACTTCACTATGGTGATAGGTAGGTAACAAAGTAGAGCAAATAAAATAATGTCAGGCTTTAGAGGTTGCATTTAACATAGAGAGAGGGAAGTTACCTGTTCATGCTGCTTAATTTTCCATGTCCCTTTCCCATCAGTGAGAAACTTAATCACCTCTTCCAGCGGTCCTTCCATTGTTCCAAAAGTATCATATTCACTGGTGTGAAGATCTTGTACTTCGTAGAAAGCATTAATACGTGCAACATTAAAATCGACTAAAAATTCTCTAACCTTTATAGGTTCATCCTCAATCTGGTTCAAATTGGCATAAAACTCTTTTACAACTTCAACTGCAGCCCTGTTTGTTGTATAACAAAAATTTTCCCATCTTCGCTCTTTGATCGTTTATTCCACTTCTCCTTCCGGATTCTTAAAGACTTTGTCCTGAATGCATTTTCTTGCTTTAATATTAAAGTTGTATCTGGATTGAGCTTTAGCATTCACGAATCATGTTTCGTCAAAATCTAATCGTCTTTTCTGTTGTGGAGCCATTCATCGATCTATCAAATTTACAAAAAATTTTAACTACATTTCAAAATAATACTAGAATGGCTTCCAAAGGTGACTTCAAGTAATCTAAAATGAATTCCATGGATTTCTTCCAACTATTTTCTCCATTTTTCAATTTTTTCCAAAATCTCCAAATGTTGAAGAAATACATGGTGAAAATCAAAAATTTTTGCATGGGAGTGAAGCTCTTACCAAGGGACGATGAAATTCGGTGTAAAAATGTGTTGAAATTGCTTCTAATCCAAGATCTCTCAAGCCCTAGGTCAGTTTTTTTGAAGTTTAAATGAAGGGAACAATGAATAGTGACAGTTGTTCGGTCAAATATAAGTGTTTTTCAGGATCTCGCCGTCATAGGGAAAAACCTCGCCATCGCCGGGCTAATTAATTCAAGTAGGCTAAAGTCTCTAGAAAAAGTCGCCGTTGGCGGCGTCGATCTCGCTGTCGGCGGGATTTTTCCAAAAATTAAATTTAATATTTTTGTAATAATTTTAATTCATTTCAAGCCTTATTAATGTTTAATCAATCGATTAAATATATTTTACTATGATTAGATGCTATTTAAACTCAAATAAATTCACACAACACAAAACAACATATATTTTATATGAAATCCAAGTGTTACAATATTCGTACACAATGTTACTAACAAGGTATTTTCATAACCTTAACACACCAAATTCAGCATCGCAATCCAAACTACAATACTCAAAATGCTGAAAACAAACAAACAATGCATAATCTCATCTATACTGAGATCATATATCAAAAATCAAAAGTGCAGATAAAATTAAATTCAAACTAACACAACACATAAACAAATACGAATGTCTTCTACTCGTCAGTATCAGTACTAAATTCATCTCTGATATCTCCGATAGAATGTAAGTGAGCGAATAGATTGTAGAAGGGCCTGTAAGGAAATTCTTTTGTAGAATCTTCTTCTATCCATCCTCTCTTTCTCAAAAGCCGTATGAAACTAGCCTCAAGATGTCCAGAATGATTGAAGTGTTCCTTCATCCTCCAGTCAATATGATCAAATAATCAGAGATGTTATTAATTGAAGTCATCACATTTTGTACCTCTTTTTCCAGTCCCTTGAGTTTTCGTAAGATCAGATTAGTTTTATCAGTAAAAGGTTTGATTGAAAGATAATTTTGAGATGCTTGATCCATAATAATGGTTGTCTCATTATCGTTATCCAGAGTAGGAAACATATCAATCAGATCTAAAGGCTTCCAAGGCAAAAGTACCTTTCCCAAGCTTCATATGAAACTTGATACTGACTGCATAGTGCAAAAATTGTTGAAGGATGTCCAAGCCCATAAATTGATTCATGAACAATCAGGCCTAAAGCAGACTTCACAAAAATTGAACCAACATCGATAGGTAATCCCGCTTGAATACAGTAATTTAGAATTGCACACTCCTTAGAAACTTTATTTACCCTCATAGTGGGTAACAATTTTGAAGAAATAAAGAAGTGCCAATGTTTAGAGATGGGGTTTAAAAGTGATGCAGAAAAGCTAACATACCCGTCTTCTCTCCTTTCCCAGTCTTCCGCTTCATCAGTCAAATATTGATAGATCTCATTCATATTATTTCTTGTAGGAACAAAGTTAGAGTAGTGGCAAACAGGTGTATTCTCAATTGAATATAATTCATTAATTCTAGAAGGAGTGAAAGTTACCCATCTGCCTCGCACATAGATGTTTCCATTGTTGATTCCGTGAAGATTGGAGTAGAATTCTTTTACTACAGGGATGACTATTGTAGAAGTTGTATAGCATAATACCTCCCAATGTCATCGCATAATCATCTCCTTAATAGGCGTTGTCGAATTCTCCACTCCTCTATTCACGAATCCTCTTTCTTTGATCAGTCTCTTTTTCATCATAACTTTGTTGAAGATTTGTTGAGCCTCATAACTGACAAATTTTCTTCAATTGAACACTCAAGATCTAATGATTTCAAGGTGATCGGATGGCATAATGATGATTTTTTATGGAGTTTCAAATCGTTTTTAAGAAGTAGATGGCTTAAAATTCGAGTTCTAGGCGTTTTTAAAGAGTAAAAACACTTAAAATTGTAAAAAACCATCAAAATAACTCCCTAAATCGCTCTTTCACCGATCTCGCAGTCGGTGGCAAAGATCTCACCGTCGGTGGGATTCTTAAAATAATATAACTGAATTTTGGCAGCATATCTCGCTGTCGGCGGCATTGACCTCTCCGTCGGCAGCTAAGACAAAAATTGGCCAGTTTCACTCTGGTCCAAATGTTTTCCAAAATTTTTTATGGATCCAATATTGTGATGATTTTAAAGATAAATATGAGTAGTAGAATTCATTTTATATCATAATTAATAATAAATCAAATAAATATACCATCATTATACGTAAATAAAGATTACTATGTGTTGCCTCCCATAAAGCGCTTGGTTTAACGTCGTCAGCCCGACCTATTCAGGTTATTAATCAGGTTGACTGAGCATTAGAACCTCTTTAAAATTTGGTCTATTTTTTTCAAAATATGGTTTTAATCTGTGTCCATTTACTTTAAATCTGTGTCCAGTCTTTGGATCTTCAATTTCTACAGCTCCGTATGTAAATATTTGAGTATAGTGAAAGATCCTAACCATCGAGATTTCAATTTCCCAGGAAATAATTTTAACCTCGTATTATAAAGCAAAACTTCTTATCCTGGTTCAAAATTTTTTTGGTTAATCTTCCGATCATGCCATAATTTTATTTTCTCTTTGTAAATTCTATCATTATTATAGGATTCATTCCTTAATTCCTCTAATTCATTCATCTACAATAATCTCTTCTAACCAGCATCTTTTAAATTATAATTAAATTTTTTAATCGCCCAATATGCTTTTTGCTCTAATTCAACTGGTAAGTGACAAGTCTTTCCAAAAATAAGTCTGTAAGGAGTCATTCCAATCGGGGTTTTATAAGCAGTCCTGTATGCCCATATAGCAGTGTCCAGTCTTGTAGACCAATATAATCTACTAGGGTTTACAGTTTTTTCTAGAATTCATTTATTTCTCGATTAGAAACTTCAGCTAATCCACTGGTTTGTGGATGATAAATAGTTGAAATTTTATGAATAATGTTGAATTTTTATACTAATTTGTGAATATATTTATTCCTAAAATGGGATCCTCCGTCAGTGATAATCACTCTAGGCATTCTGTCTTGTGAAAATATTTTTCATTAAAAATTTTGAAACACTCTTAGCAATACAACGAGGTAAGGCCTGTGCTTCAATTCATTTAGAAACATAATCAACAACAACTAATATATATGAGTTTCTTAATGAAGGAATAAATGGTCCCATTAAATCTAATCACCAAACATCAAAAATTCCAACTTCTAATATAAAATTTAAAGTCATTTCATTTCTTCTAGATATATTACCTACTCGTTGGCATTTATCACAAGTTTTAATATATCTATAAAAATCTTTAAAAAGAGTAGGCCAATAATCCAGATTGTAAAATTTTATAAGCAATTTTATTAGTTCAAAAATGTTCTCCAAATTCTGAATCGTGGCATTTTTGGATGATCCGTTCGGTTTCTTCATAAGGCACACATCTTCTAATAATTAAATCCTTACATTGCTTATATAAATATGGTTCATCCTAAAAATATGTTTTAGCATCATGAATGAATTTTTTCTGTTATTGCAGAGTTAGCATTAGTGGTAAAATATCACTTACAATGTAATTAACTATATCAGCATACCAAGGTATTTTCCACTCATTTATATTATACAGTTGTTCGTCAGGAAAACTGTCTGTAATTTCATTGTCAGTATTTGATAATTCACAATATTCTAATCTTGACAAATGATCTGCAATTTGATTACCAGTTCCCTTTCTATTAATTATTTCAAAATCAAATTCTTGCATCAATAATATTCATCTGATTAATCTTTGTTTGGTATCCTTCTTTTATATTAAATATTTAATCACAGAGTGATTAGTATGCACAACACATTTAGTTTCAATTAAATAAGATCTAAATTTATCAAAAGCATATACAATTGTTAATATTTCTTTTTCTGTAACTGTATAGTTAATTTCAGCATTATTTAGAGTTTTACTAGCATAACATATAACTTTAAAAATTTTATCATACTTTTGTCCAAGAATAGCTCCTATAGCATAATCACTAGCATCGCACATAAGTTCAAATGGTTTCTCCCAGTCAGGTGAAATTATTATAGGTGCTGTGAGCATTCTATATTGAATTCAAATTTCTTGTCTTTTTCTAAAAGTTGGCATAGAGGTTTAGTAATTTTGAAAAATCTTTTATGTAGCGTCTGTAAAATCTAGCATGTCCAAGAAAAACTTCTTACCCCACTCACTGTAGTAGGAGGTGGTAATTTAGCTATAACTTGAATTTTTGGAGGGTTTACTTCCATGCCATTTTCTGAAATTTTATGCCCTATTACAATTCCTCCTGCAACCATAAATTGACATTTCTCCAGAACTAAATTAGTTTTTTCGCATAGCTCTAAGACTTTTTTAAGATGATCCAAGCATATTTCAAATGATGTTCCAAATACAGAGAAATCATCTATAAATACTTCTATTCCATCATCAATTAATTTACTAAATATAGACATCATACATCTCTGAAATGTTGCAGGTGTATTACATAATCCAAAAGGCATTCTTCGAAAAGCAAATGTTCCATAAGGACTGGTAAATGTAGTTTTCTCTTGATACTCAGGAGCAATAGGAATTTGATGATAGCCAGTATATCCATCTAAAAAACAAAAGTATTTGTGCCCAGCAAGTCTATCCAATATTTGGTCTAGGAATGGTAAAGGGAAGTGATCTTTCTTGGTGGCTGCATTCAATTTTCTATAATCAATACATATACGCCATCCAGTAACTTGTCTTATATGTATTAAATCATTATTTTCATTAGTTTCAATAGTTACTCCTCCTTTTTTAGGAACATAATGAATTGGGATTACCCAAGCACTATCCGAAATAGGATATATAATACCATTATCTAACCATTTTAATATTTCTTTATTGACTACATCTTTCATTATTGGATTTAATCTCCTTTGGGGATCAACTCTTGGTTTATGTTCATTATCCAAAATAATTCTGTGCATATAGAATGAAGGACTAATTCCTTTAATATCTGCTAAGGTCTAAACAAAAGCTTTCTTATACTTTTTTAAAGTGTCCAGAAGTTTTTGCTCTTGTAATTCATTTAATTCTGCCGATATAATAACTAGTAATGTTAAAGAGTTACCTAAAAATGCATACTTTAAATGAGTGGGTAAAATTTTTAACTCAAGTTCAGGAGGTTTAATAATCGACGGAACTATATTCTTTTCAGCATTTTTCGTAATATCCATCATCTCAAATCTTTCCTGTATATAATCTAATTCTTAATTATCTGTTTCTTCAATCAATTCTGTATTTTCTATTTCTGATTTATCTTCAAAGTATTCTTTACAATGTTCATTTTCTAGATGTTTAAGAATTTCCATTCGAAAACATTCATCATCTTTTTCAATAACAGGATATTTCATTGATTTTACTATGTTGAAAGTTACTTCTTGATCGTTTACTCTCATAGTTAATTCTCCTTTTTGAACGTCAATCATAGCTCTTCCAGTAGCTAAGAATGGTCTCCCTAAAATTATAGGTATTTCTTTATCTTCCTCCATATCTAAAACAATAAAATCCACAGGAAAGATAAATTTATCCACTTTTACTAACACATCTTCAATAACTCCTTTAGGATATGCCATTGATTGATCAGCTAACTGAAGAGTTACTAATGTAGGTGAGACTTCTCCAACTCCTAATCTTTTAAAAATTGATAGAGGCATAAGATTGATGCTGACTCCTAAGTCACGTAAAGCTTTTCAATAAATTTTTTCACCAATAGCACAAGGTATAGTGAAATTACCATCATCTTTTAATTTCTCATGAAGCTTTTTCTGAATAATTGCACTACACTCTTCGCTAAGTGCCACAGTTTCATTGTTTGTGAACTTTCTTTTTATGTTTAAAATATCTTTCATAAACTTCAAATAATTGGGCATTTGTTCTAATGCTTCTACAAAAGGAATGTTCACCGTTAATTTCTTCAAGATTTCAAGAAATTTAGAAAATTGCTTATCCTTTTTATGTTGCTTTAGTCGCTGAGGGAATGGTGGTGGTGGTTTTTCTACAGAAATTTTTATAGGTATTAGTGGATATTCTAAATTTCGATCTTTTTGATTCTTCTCTTTTTCAGTTTCCACTTTCTCTTTTTCACTTTCAGTTTCTTTATGTATTCTTGTTTCTAACTCTTTTCCACTTCGTAATTGTATCGCTTTAATTTCTTCTTTTCCTTGGTCTTTAGGATTTATTTCCACATTACTAGGAAAAGTTCTAGGAATTCTATTATTAAGTGCAATAGCGATATGCCCAAGTTGAGTTTCAATATTTTTAATCGCATTCCTTTGATTTTGTAATTGGTTCCCTTAAATTTGTAGCTGATTTCCTTGATTCTGCAAATGCTGACTCATATTTAATATTAATTCTTCCATAAATAGCTTTTTTTCCTTAAATTGAGAGTTATTATTAAATCCAGGTAGATAAGAAGGTTTATAATTAGAATTTCCTTGGTTAGACGAATTTCCTATTGGATTTACTGAGTTGTTCATCCATTGTTGATTAGCAGAGTTGTTATTCCAGTTAAAATTTGGATGGTTCTTCCAACCAGGGTTATAATAATTTGCATAAGGATTATTAGGTCTATTATTAATAGCATTTAAAGTCTCATATGAAGATTGAGCATCTATAAGTTGTCCAGATGAATTTTCTTCTATTATAGTAGGAGAATAATTCATTCCAAAATGATCTAATTTCTTAGATATAACAGCAATCTGAGAAGCTAACTTAGATATTGCATCAGAGTCATGAATACTAGCTATATTCTTTTTAGGATTTAACCTTTCAGAAGGCCATTGAAAATTGTTGGTAGCCATATTTCAATTAATGAATAAGCCTCATCAAATGGTTTTGACATTAATGAACCTCCAACAGCAGCATCTATAATAGATCTAAGAGATCCTACTAATCCATTATAAAAAGTTTGTATAATTAACCAATCTGGTAACACATGATGTGGGCAATTCCTAAGAAGATCTTTAAATCTCTCCCAAGCTTCGTATATTGATTCTCAGTCAAACTGACTAAAAGATGTTATGTCATTTCTAAGCTTTACAGTTTTTGAAGGAGGAAAGTATTTGTATAGAAATTTTTGTGATAATTCTCTCCAAGTTCTAATACATCCAGGTGCTAATGAATTTAACCACATCTTAGCCTTATCCCTTAAAGAAAAAGGTAAAAGCCTAAGTCTAACAACATCATTAGATACTCCGTCATATTTAAAAGTAGCACAAAGCTCCAAAAAACTAGCAAGATGTAAATTAGGATCTTCGTTTGGCGAACCATAAAATTGCTTATTATGTACCATTTGGATAATTGCAGGTTTAAGCTAGAATGAATTAGCCGCTACATCAGAATTTTGGATAGTTAAGTGAATTTCATCAAATGTAGGGTTAGCGTAATCTCTTAAAGGTCTTGGTTGATTTGTATTTTAAAATTTTGGATTATTTGCCATTTGATTTAAGTTTATAAATTCTTTTTTATGTTTTCTATTTCTTTTAATAGTGCGTTCTAATTCTGAATCGTAAGGTATTAAACTTTCGGTTCCAAATTTATGCATACACAACGTAAGTAGATTTTAAAATAGTCCGTTACTCTAGTAATTTTGTTAATTACTTTAATAATTACTTTACTTCCCCGGCAACGGCGCCAAAAACTTAACCACCTACACAGAAGTTGAGGGGCACAATGTAAATATGTTACAGAGCTTTATAATTATATAAATGTTTACATAGGTAAAACAACAAATGTACCCCCTTGTATCTACGCAAGTATACGCATAGCTCAAGTAATAAGGGGCTCTAATGGAGTCCTAGATATCGATCCCAGAGGGAAGTTAGAGACTAATAACTAATTTAAGCAGATGCAATTTTTATTAAGTATACAGAAATAAAGAACACTTATACTAACTTCTATTACTTAATTTTTGAATGGAAGATTGCAATTTAGAAAAATTATCTTTCTCCTTGTTAAGAGAATTAAGTGAGTGGATAAATAAATTAGTTAGAATTATATTGTGCCAAATAGGAGCATTCCTATTCTTTACCCTTTGGTCCAGGTATAAAGAATATTGACTAATCCTATGCTTGGTTACTGAATCTGCAGCTAGGTTGGGAGGACACTGGCTGCCACTTCAGAGCTCCCACGTTCCCCTCGCCTGAGGGCTAACATCTACACTTCAGCTCCCAAAAAATAGGACCAAATTGAAAATTTTAGTCTGTCACACTAAAATATTCTATTCTACACCCGATAATTAATATTTCCTTATTTATTTACACCCTCCTTTCAAGGCTTTTGAATTCCCTAAATTTTGGACGTAATCTTTACTACAGTTGATAATTCAACATATTTTAACAGTTCAATTAGCCAGATTGAAAGTAAATTAAGTTTTAAGTAAAAGATTATCACAATTTTTATTTGATATTTTAAGGCATTACTAATTCAAATTTCCATTTCACAAAATCTCAACAACAAGGTGAAAGACAGAGAAAACTACTCAGAATGCATAGGAAGAATAACACAAAATTTGGATTTCATTTAAAACTATAAAATAATAAACAAAAACTTATCTCGAATCTTCTCCCCAAGCAGACTCCTTGAAGTTCCTCTAACTCTTCTTTCTCGTACAACACACTCAATTAGACTCACTAATATACTCTAGAACACACTATTGCACTCAAAATAACACACAATAGACTCACCACACACTACTAATTTCCACATCTAAAGGTTACTTAAACATCTCTTTAAAAGTGTCCAAATTCAATGTATTTGGCTTGAACCGACCTTCTCGTCATCGGAGGGCTCATTGGCGCCGTCGGCGGGCTTCTAGAACATTGGTCAACTGCCAAGGCTCGCTGTCGACAGGCTCGATCTCGCTGTCGGTGGGCTCCTGTATAATATATTCAAATCTCTCTGGAAAAACACGCCGTTGGCGGCCTATCCCTCGTCGTCGGCGGGCTAGTTCAATTTTCATCTCTTTTAGTCCTTTTCATTCCAGATTCGCTCTTTTTTCCATCTTTTTGCTCCATTACCTATAAATCTTTATTCCTGCAATAAAACATAGAAAATACCTTTCTTTTAAGTGCAATTTCATATAAAATTGGTATAAATTTCTCAATATATTTTTCTCTGGTCAGTAAGTGTTTCCATAAATAAGTCTGTAAGGAGTCATTCCAATCGGGGTTTTATAAGCGAGTCCTGTAGCTTATAATGCGATTGTCTAGTCTTGTAGACCAATCTAATCTACTAGGGTTTACAGTCTTTTCTAAAATTTGTTTAATTTCTCGATTAGAAACTTCAGTTAATCCACTGGTTTGTGGATGATAAGCAGTCGATATTTTATGAATAATATTAAATTTTTCTGCCAATTTGTGAATATATTTATTCCTAAAATGGGATCATCTATCAGTGATAACACTCTCGGCATTCCGTATCTTGTGAAAATATTTTTCATTAAAATTTTGAAACACTCTTAGCATCACAGCGAGGTAAGGTTTTTGCTTCAATCTATTTAGAAACATAATCAATAGCAACTAATATATATGAGTTTCCAAATGAAGGAATAAATGGTCCCATGAAATCTAATCCCCAAACATAAAAAATTTCAACTTCTAATATAAAATTCAGAGGCATTTCATTTCTTCTAGATATATTACCTACTCTTTGACATTTATCACAAGTTTTGATATATCTATAAACATCTCTAAATAGAGCAGGCCAATAAAATCTAGATTGTAAAATTTTATATGTAGTTTTATCCGTCCCGAAATGTCCTCTAAGCTCAGAATCGTGAAATTTTTAAAATAATCTATTCAGTTTCTTCATAAGGCACACATCTTCTAATAATTAGATCCTTACATTGCTTATATAAATATGGTTCATCCTAAAAATACGTTTTAGCATCATGAATGAATTTTTTCTATTGTTGCAGAGTTAGCATGGGTGGTAAAATATAACTTACGATATAATTAACTATATCAGCATACCAAGGTATTTTCCACTCATTTATATTATTAAGTTGTTCGTCAGGGAAACTGTCTATAATTTCATTGTCAGTGTCAGATAATTCGCAATATTCTAATATTAACAAATGATCTGCAATGTAATTATCAGTTCCCTTTCTATTAACTATTTCAAAATCAAATTCTTGCATCAGTAAGATCCATCTAATTAATCTTGGTTTGGTATCCTTTTTTTGCATCAAATATTTTATAGCAGAGTGATCAGTATGCACAATACATTTAGTTCCAATTAAATAAGATCTAAATTTATCAAAAGCATATACAATTGCTAATAATCCTTTTTCTGTAACTGTATAGTTAATTTCAGCATTATTAAGAGTTTTACTAGCATAGTATATGACTTTAAAAATTTTATCGTATCTTTGTCCAAGAACAACTCCTATAGCATAATCACTAGCATCACACGTAAGTTCAAATGGTTTCTCCCAATCAGGTGAAACTATTATAGGTGTGTACGACTTATTTTTAGGTTGAGTGTTGTACTTTAGAAAAAGGGGTCTCCTAACAGAAATTGTCAGCGGATTTTTAATTTAATTTAAATAAATAATTTGAAAAGTAGTATTTTATTTTGAAAATAATTTTAAATTTGAAAATTTTAAGATATGAAATCAAACTGATCTCACATCCCGAATAGTTTATATAAACGAGCATTGCACCGCAAACTGTATATCTATCCCGAAAAATAGACACACTGCTTGATGATGGAGCTCGGTTAAATAAACTAGAAGATTTGTGACATATGTTTGGTCTGCGAATCAATTTTTATAAGCCGACAAATTCTCCTGCTTAATATAAATGAATTAAGCAGGGTTTATATTACTGGGTTCTTAAAATTACCTATAAGGGCAAGCCCCTATAGTTAATTACATCTTAAATGACAGGAATCACTTAAGAAAACTCTCGATAATAATCAATAATTCTGCTCTCAAGAATCTCAAAGTTTAAGTTTTCAAAGGATTGGATTTTTGAATTTCAATAGGGAATGGATCGAGTTTGGAACATTTTGTTTTGGGAATTCAAAGGAAGAAAGGTAGGAGAAATTACAGATTCGAAGCGGACTTCAGTAATTTCCCGACTATCCTATTGTTTGGCTTGAATTTATGAAAGTCCTAATATTTATTTAATGTTTTGATCTTGCCAATTTTAATTAATTTGGACTTATATTTGTATGATAAAATCATACAAATAGCCTCGAAGATGTGAGGGTTTATGTCGTATCGGACAACTACCTCGGAATCCTAAGACCGGTTAGGGCTTAATTTGCGATGCAAATGCCTAACAAAAGGTTGAGGATTTATGTTGCACTGTGCAAACTACCTCGAAGTCCTATGGCTTTGGTTGTTCATTCTAGGAATGTTTAGGCGATGTAGAGTTGTTTGCTTGACGAAGTTGGCCGTGTTGCCTACCGTGCTCCAAGCTCCTTGTTGTTGCAGAGGTTTAGTTTTAGAAGTCATAAATCAAAGGATGAGAGAAGTGTTTTGGTTTAGAGAAAATCTTAAAATCCAAGTGTTTTTTAATATTTTAATTAAAACAAATCTTAAAGTTTATTATAACAACACCGGTTAAGATCCCACGGTTCCATCCTTCCGGCATCGTTATTTTTATCGGATTCACTTAGTCCAGATGAATTTGCTAAACTCAACTGAATGAGTTCCACACTTTCATTTAGACCGTGGGAAATCCCGTTAGCAACACGTAGGTTACATCATCCGAGGTATTCCCGATCATCCAACAAGACGTTTTAATTTAGTTGTAATTGTAGTTTTGTATTCTGTTTGTGATTAAATTTTGAGTTGTTCTACATTTTGAAATGTTGTGGCGGTGAATTTTATCTTGTAATGACTTTTAATTTAGTTTTGGTTTCAGTTTTAGGGACTATCCTAACGGTCTGGGTTTTCATGCAACAGTTGTTTATCATGCAAGAAAAGTAAAGTGCGTTTGCAATAAGTAAATTGCAAGAAGGTAAATTGCAATAAAATAAAAGCGTACCTGGAGGGTCTTCCCATCATCCCAGGCTGCACTTAAACACAATTTAGAATATTTAAGCATTTAAAGCAAGTTCCTAGGTAAAGCTAAGGGAAAGGTTATGGTTTTCTACCAAGTTCCTAATCCTATAGCTAGTCATCTCCTATGACGTCTAGGTTCTTGTGTTTTGGTTTGAGGACGATTTTCTTCATCAAAGAACAATTAAGTTCAATTGTTCTTATAAACATCCCATCATATCGAGGAAGTGCTTAAGACGAGTCTTAAACATCTTTTCGATATTTCTAGAATTATTTTTAAGTCCAAGAGAATTTAATTATACAAATGAATTAATTGTCAGGAATTCGAGTTTTGTTGTTATCTTACTTAGTGAACTAGGACATTTGAATATCCTATGAGTGAAGTAACACTTCACTTAACGTTCTGTTTAGGAGTTATGACAACAAAAGCTTTCGAGGGCAAATTGATGTTCAAATGGTTTATGATTTAATTTAATTTCAGTTAATGGGTTTAAGTTTGGAATAGTGTTCAAGTTGTTTTAGATTTATTTTTGAATTCTTTTATGTCTTAAGTGATGTTATATTTAATTTAATTTAATTTAATTTGGTTTAGTTTTAATTTTAATTTAATTTATTTAATTTTAATCTAATTTTAATTTTAACTTGATTTTATTTTTTAATTTAATTTAATTTAATTTAATTTAATATGATTTAATTTAATTTAATTTAATTTAATTTGATTTAATTTAATTTAATTTAATTTAATTTAATTTAATTTAATTTAATTTAATTTGATTTAATTTGATTTATTTTAATATGTTTTAATTTAATTTTATTTTATTTAATTTTAATTTTAATTTAATTTTATTTTTAATTTTAATTTAATATTTTATATTTTTTATGTTTTAAAAATGATTTAATTTTAATTGTTAAAGTATTAATTTAATTGAAATTTCAAAAGGATTTACTTTAATTTAATTTAATGATTAAGTCTTTTAGCATTTTAAATTTTTTAATTTGGATTATCATTTTAATTAGGAATTGAATATTATTGAGGTGATTAATTTAGGGATTCTTAGATTAAAGAATAAATTTCTTCCTAATAATATCCCTTTTTTAATAATTCCAATTTTTTCATTATTCTTCCAAATTTAGTTAATTATTTAATTAAGGTTTATTTTGATTACTTTCAAATTATTTAGTAGGCTTCTACCCTTTAAATACCTAAGTTTCAAACATCCAAAATCAACTTAATATCAAATATTTTACCCACCCTTTTAATTAAACCTAAAAATTTTTAATTATAGGTTAAAATTTTAATTACCATTTTACCCTTTATGCTTGCCAATTCCATAACTCACTAAATTGAGCTTAAATGAATTTGAAATTTTTATGTGACTTCACTCATATGTCAATCAAGACATTAGAGGAGAAAATTTGATTTTTCTGTATTTAATTTATTCATATAATTATTTTTTGTGGAAAATAAGGATTTTCAAAGGAAAATTCAAAAACATGATTAAGGGAAAGTTTTTGTCCTTAAGAAAATTATGGGACATTCCTAATGACCAGAGGACCACTTGGACCAATTTTGGTGATTTTTTGAATTATATTATTTTTATTATGATTATTTTAAATTTTGGAGTATTAATTAATTTAAAAATAAAATAAAGATTGAAAAATGAATTTTATATTTTTCAAAAATCTCTCTGATATCAAGGAAACCAAAGAACCAATTTTGTAATTTTCTGATTTTACTTTGATTTATTAGAGTTATTTTAGTGGAAATGCTAGAAAATACATTTTTTTAATTTTAAAATTACCACTAAGGCTTTAAAATTTAATATCTCATCATAGAGACCTAAGAAAAATATGGGGTTTGTTCCTAAGTGATTAAAATTCAAAATATGACATTTTGGTGAATTTTATTATTTTTGTGATTTTTATTAACTTTTAATTATTAAAAATATTAAAATAATGCAAAAACTCAACCTTTTTAGATTAATAATTATTTTACTAATAATTACTTTACTTCCCCCGACAATCAAAGCAAAACTTCGATGGTGCGATGTGGGGATTCACATAAGTGTTAACAAGTGCAAATATAATATTCAATAATGTTAGTGTTGGCCCCTTATCAACACAAGTATATGTATCGTTCAAGTAATACAAGGCTCTAATGGAGTCCTAGATATCGATCCTACGTAGTAGTTAGAGATTACACATGGATGGTCCTTAACCCCTAAACCCCTGGCTAAGAGGGTTAGGAACAACATAGTGAATGCCTCAAATGAGTCCCTTCATGGCTCATGTGGGCTTGATATGGATTCATGGCTCAAACAAAATGATTTCATTCCACTTATATTCACCCAATCTTCAATTTTCCAAATTTTCAATTTTTGACCCCCGGGACCCTACACCCGCTTAGTCTACCCAAAACCTCGAAACTACCCAAATTTCTCAAAAAATTTCCAAATCACCCAAAATTCCCCAAAATCAATCCCAAACATTTCCACATCACTCAAATTGATCATCCATAGCCAAAAATATCAAAAATTCCAAGAAAACCTCCCAATACCCTCCAAATACCCAAAATACCCCCCCTTGACCCAAAAATCCAAAAATTCAGAAAATTCCCATAAAATTCCAGAAAATCCCAAATATTCCCAATTTCATTTTGTTCAACTACACCAAAGGCCAATTTTGTCAATTTACCCTACTTTTGTCAAAACCCCCAATTTGATCCATTTTAACCCTAAGTGAACCCAATGTCAAACAAAACCTACCCAATTGACCCAAATTCTGGTCCAATTCAATCTTAAACTTCAATTCAACATTCCCAACACCAATCTAGACCAAATCCAAGTCCAATTTGATTGACATTTGGATCCAATTTCACTTTTGGCCTTAAAGCCCAATTTGGACCCATGACCCAAACCTAACCCAAACTCACCCAATTCAACTCCAATTAACCCCAAATCTTTTCTAAGTCTTCCTTAGCATTCCCACAAGCAAAACACTAACATGATTTGCCCAAAATTTAGACCCAAACCCCACTCAAATTCAACCTAAAGCTAAAAGGCCCAATTTTGACCTAAACCCAAACCTAACCCAAATGAGCCCAAACCCCAAAATCAAAACCCAACCAAAGTCAAAACCTCTTTGAAACACTCCCATAAACATTTCTCAACATTAATTTTACATCAATTTCAACCCTAGCCCAACATTGGCCCAACTTGGCCCATTTTGGCCTATATTGGCCCATTCACCTAAAGAGCCCAAATTCAACCCAATTCAAACCCAAATCACCCCCAATTTGCTTCAAGTCACTCATGACACATCCATGAGCTAAACCCAACAATTATTTGGCCCAACCTCTTTACAAAATTCCCATCCATAAATTCATTTTTAAACTTAAAGGCCCATTCCTTAAACCATTTTAAAAGCCCATCTTTTACCACATCCAAAGGCCCAAAATTGGTCTCAAAGCCCATATGACATTTCCCCTCATCATACTTTCAATTAAACTCAATACCTAAGTCCTAAATTCATCATCAAATCATTCCAAATCAAGTTTCATACAAATTTCCATCAAATTACCAAAAATTCCTAAAATCCATTTTCATGAAATTGACCAAGCTTTTCCCTAAGCCAAAGACAAGCCATGAAAGCCATGGACAAGCCACATGAAGCCATGGAGGGTTTGACTTGTGATCAAGCCATTAATGGAAAAAGGAGGACCCCCTTTCCTAATCCTTCTTAAGCCTTTTTTTACCTTAAGCATGTCACACTCTAAACCATGCTTTGCAACCTAATCCTTGATGGAGACTCCACCACACATGGGAGATCGACCCACCGACCTCCTCGGCCCAAAACCAGGTCTTGGGGAGGTGCACCCAACCCATTTGCATGGGTTGACCAAAATAAGCCAAAATAGCCCCTTCCCCTTTCTACTTTGTTTCAACCACTTTACACATGTCAAACCTCGATTGAATGCACCAAACCCCGACCCCGACCCACCCGAACAAGATGGTGACCAATGTCCGGCCGGCCAGCCACCGGGTCGCCGGAAAACACCATGGCCGAGAGCTCGCATGTGAGCCAACTTTGGGATTTTACCTTGCTCGAGCCGCCCCATGCCCAATGGCCACCATGGCTGTTCCGCCCTTGACCTAAGCAGCTGATCCCAAGCCCTAACTCTCCCGGGAGGCCCTCCACCCTCTCCTATTTAAACACCACCCCTCTCGGCCATGAGAGGTTCGAAAACAAACCTTAAGGAAACTCGCCAAAATTGTTCCGGACTATTCCCCATACATAGAGCATTTGATCCCCACCGAATTCCAGCCCTAATTCCCTCCAGCTGAGTTCAATTTTGAGCTCAAACTTTAGCCCAAAAACTAGGACACTTTGCTACAGTGAGCTAATCCACAAATTGACTGGTCCTACACCTTGACTGGACCAAGAGGAGAAGTTCCCCACTGAAAGCCCCATCTCCAGGCCGCCTAGTTGCTCCAGCCTCCAAGCTTTGTGATCGGCCGTGGTCGAAATCCTACCTGAGCAATTCACTGGACCGGGAGACTTCATCCGGAGCTTGCTGGGATCCAATCGAAGGTGAAACAACCCTCGGATCGAAGCCACACTTCTCGAGCAAAGGTATGACCTCACTCTTCTTCCCGAGCTTCGAACATTCTCCATTTTCATTAAGTCAATTTCATGCCACATAAACCGTATGGATGTGTTCGTCTTGTCGAGACGAATCCATAGAGCATAAGAACGTTAAATTTGGTCAAGTATCGAGTAAGATCTTAGGCCTAGAAGATGGACGGTTCTCGGGTTAGGAGGCTTGGGGACGATGAACGGATGCCATTCATTCAATACACGCGCGGACGGACGGCTCAGATGGCGTCGGACCAGGAGATGGTACGTGAACCGCGGGACCCGGGCTGCTGACTCAAGCGGCGTCGTCGAATGGGAGTGCGACGCGTGTGCATTCGGAGCTGCCGAGGTTGAGCTGGCGCCGCATCACTTAAATAGAAAAATAGGGATTTTTTCTATTTATTTAATTCCCTAAACTTTAAAAATTCATAACTTTGTGTAGGAAAATCATAAAAATAAAATAAAAATACCCTCTTGCTCAGTGAACAGAGGAGAATAATGTGGAAAAGAAATCATTTAACTTCATCAAGTATTTTATTTTTAATAATTTATTTAGCCTCTGCATTGTTTTAATTCTCCATGCATATAGGAAATTCACCATGGCATGAGACCATAGGGCTTTTGAAGCCTCTGAACTTGGGAACATTCCCTGAATTTTCCAAAGTCAGAGGCCATCCCTATGAAAAGTTATTGATTTTTCAAATTCATGTTACTGTTTTGAGTATTTTAATTCCAATAATTAGTATGTTGTGAAATAAATTCTAAGAAAATTTGGTGATGTCTCTTATGACCAGAGGACCCTAGGAAAAATAGCTTTTGAATTAATTTACTTGGAATAACCCTAATTGGCTTAAACACCCAAAATAGATCCCTAATTAATTAGAGCTAACCATACATCAAATTGACTTGAAATCAATTCTCCACTGACCTTTAGGATCAGAGGAACCCACCATAAAAATTTGAAGTCAATTGGACTTGGTTAGCCTCTACTAAATGGGTTGATTAAGCCATTTAGTCATTTTAAACTTTAAAAATTCATAACTTTCAAAATACCTTTTAAAAATTCACCAAATTGGTTTTGGAGCCTCTCTGATATCAGGGGAATTTAAGAAAATTAAAATTTCAATTTTCTAAAAAAGTTGATTTTTAATATTATTTTAATATTTTAATAATTAAAAAATAATAAAAATCATAAAAATAATAAAATTCACCAAAATGTCACATTTTGAATTTTAATCACTTAGGAACAAACCCCATATTTTTCTTAGGTCTATTTTATGAGATATTAAATTTTAAAGCCCTAGAGTAATTTTAAAATTAAAAAAATGTATTTTCTAGCATTTTCACTAAAATAATTATAATAAATCAAAGAAAATTCAGAAAATTGCAAAAATTAGTTCTCTAATTTCCTTGATATCAGAGAGATTTTTGAAAAATATAAAATTCATTTTTCAACCTTTATTTTATTTTTAAATTAATTAATACTCAAAAACTTAAAATAATTATAATAAAAATAATATAATTCAAAAAATCACCAAAATTGGTCCAAGTGGTCCTCTGGTCATTAGGAATGTGCCATAATTTTCTAAAAGACAGAAACTTTCCCTTGGTCATATTATTAAATTTTCCTTGGAAATTCCTATTTTCCACTAAAAATAATTATATAAATAAATTAAATATAGAAAAATTACATTTTCTCCTCTCATGTCTTCATTGGCATATGAGTGAAGTCACATAAAAATTTCAAATTCATTTGAGCTCAATTTAGTGAGTTATGGAATTATTAAGCTTGAAGGGCAAAATTGTAATTAAAAAAATTTTAACCTTTAATTAAAACTTTAGGTTTAATAAAATTAACAAGTAAAATATTTGATCTTAATCTGACTTGGATGATTGAAATTTAAACAATTAAAGGGTAGAAACCCATTAAACAATTTAAAATAATTGAAATAAACTTTAATTAAATAATTGATTAAATTTTGGAAGAATAATAAAATTGGAACTATTAAAATAGGGATATTTTTAGGAAGAGATTTGTTCTTTAATTTAAAAATCCCAAAATTAATCATTTCAATAATATTTTATTCCTAATTAAAAATGTTAACTCAAATTTGAATTTTAAAATGTTAAAGGATTAAGTTAAAAAGTTAAATTATTAAACTCTTTTTAAATTTTTCACTTAAATTAAAATTAAAAATCAAATTAAATTTAAATTAAATTAAATTAAATTAAATAATCAAATTAAATTTAAATTAAATTAAAATAAATAAATAAATTAAATTAAATTAAATTAAATTAAATTAAATCAAATAAATTAAATTAAATTAAATTAAATTAAATTAAAGTTAAATCAAATTAAATTAAATTAAAGGAAATTAAATCAAATTAAACTAAGTTAATTTAACATCAAATCAAACTAAATTGAATTAAATTAAATTAAAATTAAAATTAAAATTAACTTAAATTAAATTAAAGTTAAATGAAAGTGAATTAAATAACATTACCTAAGACATAAAGAAATTCAAAAATAAATATGAAGCAACTTGAACACTATTCCAAATTTAAACCCGATAACTGAAATTAAATCATAAACCATTTGAACACCAATTTGCCCTCGAGAGCTTTGGTTATCATAACTCCTAAACGGAACGTTAAATGAAATGCTACTTCACTTATAGGATATTCAAATGTCCTAGTTCATCGAGCAAGATAACAAAACTTGAATTCCTGGACGATTAATTCATTTGTGTAATTAAATTCATTTGGACTTAAAACAATCCTAGAAATATTGAAAAGATGTTTAAGATTTGTCTTAAGCACTTTCTCGATACGATAGGACGTCCATAAGAACAATTGAACTTAATTATTCTTTGATGAAGAAAATCATCCTCAAACCAAAACACAAAGTCCTAGACGTCATAGGAAATGACTAGCTATAGGATTAGAAATTTGGTAGAAAACCATAACCCTTCCCTTAGCTTTACCTAGGAACTTGCTTAAATATTCTAATTATGTTTTAAGTGCAACTTGGGATGACGGGAAGACCCTCCAGGTACGCTTTTATTTTATTGCAATTTACCTTATTGTAATTTATTTAATCACATCGCACTTACTTTTATTGCATGATAAACAACTGTTGCATGAAAACCCACACCTTTAGGATAATCCCTAAAATTGAAACCAAAACTAAATTAAAAGTCATTACAAAATAAAATTCACCGCCACAACATTTCAAAATATAAAACAACTCAAAATTTAATCACAAACGTAACACAAAACTACAATTACAACTAAATTAAAACGTCCTGTTGGATGATCGGGAATACCTCGGATGATGTAACCTACGTGTTGCTAACGGGATTTCCCACAGTCTAAATGAAAGTGTGGAACTCATTCGAGCTGAGTTTAGCAAATTCATCCGGACTAAGTGAATCCGATAAAAATAACGATGCCTGGAAGGATGGAACCGTGGGATCTTAACCTAGTGTTGTTATAATCAACTTTAAGATTTGTTTTAAATAAAACATAAAAAACACTTGGAAATTAAAAAATTCCTCTAAACCAAAATACTTCTCTCATCTCCCCGATTTATGACTTCTATAACTAAACCTCTCGCAACAACAAGGAGCTCTGGAGCATGGTGGGCAAGCACGACCATCGTCATCACAGAAACTTGAATCTACATCGACAAAACTTTCCTAGAATTAAACAACAAAGCCATAGGATTTCGAGGTAGTTTGCCTAGTGCAACATAAATCCTCAACCTCTTCGTTAGGCATTTGCATTGCAAATTAAGCCCTAACCGGTCTTAGGATTTCTGAGGTAGTCGTCCGATACGACATAAACCCTCACATCTTCGAGGCTATTTGTATGATTATGTCATACTAATATAAGTCCAAATTAATTAAAATTGGTAAGATCAAAACATTAAACAAACATTAGGACTTTCCTAAATCCAAGCCAAACAATAGGATAGTTGGGAAATTACCGAAGTTCGCTTCGGATCTGTGATTTCTCCTACCTTTCTTCCTTTGAATTCCCAAAACAAAATGTTCCAAACTTGATCCATTCCCTATTGAAATTCCAAAATTCAATCCTTTGAAAACTTAAACTTTGAAATTCTTGAGAGCAGAATTATTGATTATTATCGAGAGTTTTCTTAGGTGATTCCCGTCACTTAAGATGTAATTAACTATAGGGCTTGCCCTTATAGGGAATTTTAAAGAACCTGGTAATATAAACCCTGTTTAATGCTTTCATATTAAGTAGGAGAATTTGTCGGCTTATAAAATTGGTTCGCAGACCAAATGGATGTCACAAATCTTCTAGTTTATTTAATCGAGCCCTATCATTAAGTAGTGTGTCTATTCTCCGGGGTAGATACATGGTTTGTGATGCGGTGCTCGTTTATATAAACTATTTGGGATGTGAGATCAGTTTGATTTCATATCTTAAATTTTTAAATTTAAAATTATTTTCAAAATCAAATACAACTTTTTAAATTATTTATTTAAATTAAATTAAAAAAAAATTCGCCGACAACTTCTGTTAGGCGACCCCTTTTTCAAAATACAAAACACCAACCTAAAAATATGCCGACAAGGAGCAAGCATCAATCTAATGCCTCTATCGATTTTTAAGAGATTAGGATTAGGAAAAATTACACCTACTTCAGTAACCCTTCAATTAGCTGATCGTTCGGTTACCTATCCTAAGGGAGTTATTGAAGATGTGTTAGTAAAGGTGGATAAATTTATCTTCCCAGTAGATTTTATTGTTTTAGATATGGAGGAAGATAAAGAAATTCCTATCATTTTAGGAAGACCATTTTTAACTACTGGAAAAGCTATGATTGATGTTCAGAAAGGAGAATTAACTATGAGAGTAAATGACCAAAAAGTTACCTTTAATATTGCAAAATCAATGAAATATCCTGCGTTAGAAAAAGATGATGAATGTTTTCGGATGGAAATACTTGAACAATTACAATGCGAACATTTTAAGGAATATTACGAAGATAATTTAGAAAAAGAAAACACTGAATTAATTGAAGATAATAATGAAGAATTAGATTATATTCAGGAAAGATTTGAATTTTTGGATAATACTGAAAACACCGACAAGAATATAGTTCCATCAATTATTAAACCTCCCGAACTCGAACTAAAAATATTACCCGATCATTTGAAATATGCTTATTTAGGTAATTCTTCAACTTTACCAGTTATTATTTCATCTGCATTAAACAAATCTCAAGAACAAAAACTTTTAGAAACTTTAAATAAATATAAGAAAACTTTTGGTTGGACTTTAGCAGATATTAAAGGAATTAGTCCTTCAATCTGTATGCATAGAATTATTTTAGATGATGAACATAAACCTAAAGCAGATCCCCAAAGGAGATTAAACCCAATAATGAAAGAAGTAGTTAAGAAAGAAATTTTAAAATGGTTAGATAATGGTATCATTTATCCTATTTCTGACAGTGCTTGGGTAAGCCTAATCCACTATGTTCCTAAGAAGGGAGGAGTGACCGTCACTGTCAACGAAAATAATGATCTTATTCCTATAAGACAAGTTACTGGTTGGCGTATATGTATTGATTATAAGAAATTAAATACCGCCACCGTAAAAGATCACTTCCCTTTACCATTTCTAGACTCGTATGTTAGATAGATTAGTCGGACATAAGTATTTTTGTTTTATAGATGGATACACCGGTTATCATCAAATACAAATTGCTCCCGAGGATCAAGAAAAACTACATTTACTAGTCCTTATGGAACTTTCGCTTTTCGAAGAATGCCTTTTGGATTTTGTAATGCACCAACGAACATTCCGTAGATGTATGATGTCTATATTTAGTAAATTAATCGACAATGGAATAGAAGTATTTATGGATGATTTCTCCGTATTTGGAACATCATTTGACACATGCTTAACTCATCTTAAAAAATATTAGAAGTATGTGAGAAAACAAATTTAGTTCTAAATTGGGAGAAATGTCAATTTATGGTTCGTTGGCGGCATTGTATTAGGGCATAAAATTTCGGAAAAGGCATGGAAGTGGACCCCGCAAAAATTCAAGTTATAGCTAAATTACCACCTCCAACTACGGTAAAAGGGGTAAGAAGTTTTCTTGGACATGCTTGGATTTACGTACGCTATATAAAAGATTTTTCAAAAATTACTAAACCTCTATGCCAACTTCTCGAAAAGGACAAGAAATTTGAATTTACAATCGAATGCCCGAATGCTTTTGAACTCTTAAAAGAAAAATTAATTACAGCACCTATAATAGTTTCACCTAACTGGGAGAAACCATTTGAGCTTATGTGTGATGCTAGTAATTATGTTGTAGGAGCAGTTCTTGGGCAAAAATATGAAAAGATTTTTAAAGTTATATACTATGCTAGTAAAACTCTAAATGATGCTGAAATAAATTGTACAGTTACAGAAAGAGAATTATTAGCGGCAGTATATGGTTTTAATAAAATTAGACCTTATCTGATTAGAACAAAATGTATTGTGCATACTGATCATTCTACTATCAAATATTTAATGCAAAAGAAAGATTCCAAACCAAGATTAATTAGATGGATACTATTAATGCAAGAATTCGATTTTGAGATCGTTAATAAGAAAGGAACTGATAATCAAATTGCGGATCATTTATCAAGATTAAAAAATCATGAATTATCCGATATTGAAAATGAAATTATAGACAGTTTTCCTGATGAACAACTATATAATATCAATGAATGGAAAATACCATGGTATGCTGATATAGTAAACTATATAGTTAGTAATATTTTACCACCTATGTTAAATTTGCAACAACAGAAAAAATTCATCCACGATACGAAAACCTATTTTTGGGATGAACCATATCTATATAAGCAATGAAAGGATTTAATTATTAGAAGATGTGTACCTTATAAAGAAACTGAACCAATTATTCAAAAATGTCATGACTCTGATTTTGGAGGACATTTTGGGACTGATAAAACTGCTTATAAGATTCTACAATCTGGATTTTACTAGCCTACTCTATTTAGAGATGTATACAGATATATTAAAACTTGCGATAAATGCCAAAGAGTAGGAAATATATCTAGAAGAAATGAAATGCCTCTAAACTTTATATTAGAAGTTAAAATTTTTGATGTTTGGGGATTAGATTTTATGGGACCTTTTATTCCTTCATTTGGAAACTCATATATATTAGTAGCTGTTGATTATGTTTCCAAATGGATCGAGGCACAAGCTTTACCTAGGTGTGATGCTAAGAGTGTTTCAAAATTTTTGATGAAAAATATTTTTACTAGATTTGGAATGCCGAGAGTGATTATCACTGACGGAGGAACTCATTTTAGAAATAAATATATTCACAAACTAGTAGAAAAATACAATATTACTCATAAGATATCCACTGCTTATCATCCACAGACTAGCGGATTAGCTGAGGTATCCAATCGTGAGATTAAACGTATTTTAGAAAAATCTGTAAACCCAAATAGGTTAGATTGGTCTATTAGATTAGACACTACATTATGGGCTTATAGGACTGCTTATAAAACTCCGATTGGAGTGACTCCTTACGGGCTTATATATGGAAAAACATGTCACTTACCGGTTGAATTAGAACATAAAGCATATTGGGCGATTAAAGAATTTAATTATAATATGAAGGAAGCTGGTGAGAAAAGATTACTACAATTAAATGAATTGGAAGAATTAAGAAATGAATCATATGATAATGATCAGATTTATAAAGAAAAGATGAAATTATGGCATGATCGGAAGATTAATCAGAGAAATTTTGAACCAGGACATGAAGTTTTGTTATATAATACTAGATTGAAATTATTTCCTGGAAAATCGAAGTCTCGATGGTTAGGACCTTTCACCATAACTCAAATATTTTCATACGGAACTATAGAAATCGAAGATCCAAAAGCTGGACATAAATTTAAAGTTAATGGACATAGATTAAAACCATATTTCGAAGGTATAAGACCTAACTATAAAGAGGTTTTAATGCTTAGTCAACCTGATTAATAATTGAAATTAGGTCGGGCTGACGACGTTAAACCAAGCGCTTTATGGGAGGCAACCTATATTAGTTATCTATTTTTATTGTATTTTAATAATTAGTTTATATTATTAAAAATTTACTACTCAATTATTATTAAGAATCGTCTCATATTCGAACCATTATGATGAGAAAATAAATTATTCGATTTAGAGTGAAACTGGACATTATTTTGAAATCTCGCCGACGACGAGGTTGATACTCGCCGACAGCGAGGATCGCGCCTAATTCAGTTTATTTATAAGCTCACTGACAGCGAGAAACGAGCTCGCCGACAGCGAGAACCGAAAATGCAGTTTTTATAACTAAGTCGCCGACGACGAGAAACCTCCCGCCGACAGCGAGGAAGTTATAAAAATGAGTTATATATACTTTAAAGCCAAATTGGACGGTTTCAACACCAAATCCTTAGTAAAAAACTATTCTTAAACCATTCTAAGTCTGCCTTCTTCACTAGAATTCATTCCATTCACCATAATGGCCTCCAAATTCTTAGATTCTTCTAAATCTGGAGTGTTTAACCGGAGGAAATTTGTGAGTGCGGAAGCGCAGCGGATCTTCAACAAAATTTTGGTAAAGAAAAGAGTTATCAAGGTACGGGGATATGTCAATCGAGGATTAGAGAATTCCACTACGAAGATAGAAGAAATAATCGCGCAGCGGCACTGGGAGGTATTATGTTACACTACGTCCGTCGTTGTTATTCCGGCTTGTGAAAGAGTTCTACTCTAACTTACATGCGATCAACAATGGGAATATCTACGTCCGAGGAAGATGGGTGACGTTTACTCCATCAAGAGTAAATGAGTTATTCTCTATAGAAAACACCCCGTATGTCACTATTCAAATTTTGTGCCTTCTCGGTATAATATGAATGAGATATTTCGATATCCGATCGATGAACCGGAAGATCGGGAAATGCTTGAAGACGGGTATGTTAGTTTCTCTGCGTCACTTTTGAATCCTGTCTCGAAGCACTGACACTTTTTCATCTCATCTAAATTGTTACCTACTATGAGGGTAAACAAGGTTTCGAAAGAATGCGCTATATTGAATTATTGTATTCAAATTGGATCGCCTATCGACGTGGGATCAATAATTGTTAAGTCCGCATCGGGTTTAATTGTGCATGGGTCGGTTCACGGACTAGGACACCCATCTACTATTTTTGTATTATGCGATCAGTACTGGGTTTCTTATGAAGCTTGGGAAAAGGTTCCGTTACCTTGGAAGCCGCTTGATCCTACGGATATGTTCCCTACTTTGGACAATAATGAAGACATTACATTTATCTCCGATAGAGCTTCACGGAATCATCCTATAGCAAGGCCTATTTCGGATAAAACAGAGTTACTTATGAAGAAAATTAATGGAATGGAGAAAGAACTACGAATGTGAGAGACTTAATCGACAATATATCCGATTTATTTGATCACATTGATCGGAGGATGAAGGAACACTTCGATAATTCGGACACTTGGAAGCTAGCTTTCTTCATTTATCGAGACGGAAGGGTTGGATCACTGAAGAATCTGCTTCGGAATTTCCCTTCAGGCCTTTCTATAACTTATTTGTGTATCATCGTCATATCGGAAATATCAGAAAAGATGAAGATTCTGACATTGAAGAGTAGTAGTAAAGATTTCATAGTATGTTTATGTTTATGTTATTTGATTTGATTTAGATTTTTATTATGTGTAGAGTGATGATTTGAATATCTCAAACTTAATTGAGATATGCGTCATAGTTTTGTATCAGCATTTAGTGTGTTGTGGTTTGGTTTGCCATGCTGATTAGTAGTAAGGATTGAAGTTTGAAGTTTGATTATAGAGTCTAAAGATTATGTTAGTTTGTATGTCTCATGGATTTCAATATTAAATTTAATTTGTTGTGTTGTGTGAATTTGTTTGTGTATAAGTAGCTAATCTTCATATTAAAGTAATAAATGATGTGATCGGAAATATAATATAAGACAAATCAAGGACGAAAATGAGTGACGAATTTCAGAAATTTAAAATTTTTGGAATCTCGCCGACGGCGAGAAAAATCCCGCTGACAGTGAGATCGATCTCGCTGACAGCGAAGAAAATCTCGCCGACAGCGGATTTTTCCCGAAAATTTTTGGTTCTGAAAAATATTAGCTCGCCGAAGGCGAGATAAATCTCGCTGACAGCGAGGTCACGAAAAACACTTTATTTGACCGGTCAAAAACACTATTCATTATCCCCAACCTCCAATTTTCGCAAAAACCGACCTAGGGCTTGAGAGATCTTGGATTTGAAGCGATTTCATCACTTAAAAACACCGGATTTCATCTTCTCTTGGTAAGAGCTTCACTCCTATGAAAAAAATTTTGATTTTCAGCATGTATTTTCACCACATTGCAAATTTTGGGAAAAATCAAAATGTGGAAGAAATATTGGGTGGAAATCCATGGAATTTGATTTAAATTGCTTACAAATGTTGTAGGAAGCCTTCTTAGTATTATTTTTAAGTTTGGTGAAAATTTTTATGATTTTCACAGATCGATCGAATGGCTCCACGACAGAAACATCGAGTAGAGTTCGACAAAAACCGATTCATTAATGCACGAGCACAAGCAAAATATTTTGAAAATATACAAGGAAGAAAGTGCATTGCGGATCGGGTATTCAAAAATCTGGGAGGAGAAGTAGAGCAGATTATAAAGGAACGAGGCTGGGAAAATTTCTGTTATGTTCAGTATAGAGCAGCTGTAGAAGTGGTGAAAGAATTTTATGCCAATTTGACTGACGAGGGTTTTTTGTAGATTTTAATGCTGCTAGAATTAACGCGTTCTATGAAGTTCATGACTCGCACTTTAGCGAGTATGAAACTTTTGGAACGATGGAAGGACCACTGGAGGAAGTCATTAACTTTCTCACTGATGGGACCGGAGTATGGAAAATAAAGCAGGAGGAAAGAGTGAATTTTTCTCTTTCCAAATTAAATGCAGTCTCAAAAGCCTGGCATTACTTTATTTGTTCTACTCTGTTACCCACATATCACCATAGTGAGGTAACATGAGATAGACAAATTCTGAATTTCTGCATTCAGAATAACAGAAGCATCAACATCGGGAGAGTTATTTATCAGAATATCCTGGCCACTCCTAGAAATGAGAGTGGAGCTGGATTGGGCCACCCTGGATTAATTTTTGCACTCTGCCAACTTTCTGGAGTTGAGGCTAGAGATGATGAAGAATGGGTGGAACCAATGAAACCACTTACGAGTACTAACATTAAGAAGTATGAGTCCCATGAAGGGTGGAGAGCAGGAGTAAGAAGTTATTTTACTCGGTCAGTAGAGATATACCCTCTACTAGCTATGGACCTCCCGAGCCTACCACCCCTACCTTACAAGATCCGATGAATGAATTGACTCTGCATAGGAGGAGTTTTGAGCAGTTTGGAGAGACCATGGGGAGAAGGTTTGATCATTTTGATCAAAGGATTGATAATATGGAGAGGAGACATGATTACGATAGTGAATACCTCCAGCGACATTCAGAATACGAGATTGCATATTATGAAGCTGAACGTCGTTATAGGAGTGAAGATTTAGATGTAGTCTTTCCAGAATGCCCTGGTATACTCGGTATCACCTCGCTCGGTCTTCTCGGCGACTTACGGATCAAGGAGGGGATGATATAGTTTGGGACTTTGATGTCGAAGATTAGGACTTTATGTATTTTATTTGTTTGATGTAAGTTATTTTGAGGATCGTATATGTTTGTAATATTCAGTACTTTATTTTGAGACATTGGATGTTAGTTAGATTAATTTGCTTGGATTGTTATAGTAGTTAGTTTTTGTTTTTGTGTTAGTTAATTATATTTGTTTTTATGTTAATTAGGATGTTAGTTTTCTTTAATATGTTTTTATTTTATTTTGTATTGTTTTAAGTTTTTAGAATTGTTAATCTGTTAGTTTAATTGTTTTTAATATGTTAGTAATTCATATGTGTAGTGTAGAGTTATTTTAATTGTTGTGTTTAATACTTATCTTAGATTTTATCCCTGCATTTTCTTTAAATTGTTATATATATATGGAGAATACTAACAATACAGGTTCAATGAAAAATGAAAAAGCCTGCAAAAATTTCAAAGATAAGAAATACCTAAACTTCAAAGGTATGATTTATTTACTTTCCTTCTTATTCCTTATTTAGAATAGATATAAAAATTTAAGTTTGGGGGAAAGTAAAATACAAATTTAGTTATTAACTTGTTCTCAATTTCTATTTTCAAATTATTATAAAATGATTTTTATAGCAAATTTTTCAATTTGATTTAATATGAATTATTTTATTTAATTATTATAAAAGGTTAAATAAAATATTTCTAGTACTTTAATTAATTAAATAGAATAAAATATTTGGTTAAAGGGAATAAGAATATAGTAAACTATTTTTAGTAAGGAAAACTATATTCTAAAATTTAAATTCTTAAGCATTCAAGTGAAAAAGAAAAGATTGAAAATCAATAAAGTAAAAACTATGAAGTATATATAAGCTAAGAAATATTCCTAAGTTTCAAATTTAGGAAGATGAAAATGAAGTTCAAAATTAACAGGCTCTCCAGATACAGTAATCCTCATTAGAAAAAGAAAAAAAAGAAAGAAAAAGAAAAAAGAAAGAAAAAAAAGAAAAATGAGGAGAAGCTTGAGGAGATGCCTTATCAAAAATTAGCTTCATTTGATTTAACCTAAAGGGAAAAACTTAGATATTTCCAAACTTATGTTTATGGATTAGAATTTTACCTAATAGTTTTTTCTTGAATTTCTTATCATATGAATATCTTAAGTAGTTATTCTTTTAAATATAGTCATTCCCGAAATGAATAGTAAGCTAGAAATCTTAGACACGATGACTAAATAATTTATTTCTATAAGATTAATTAAATTACATGAATTATTTTTGTTTAACTTTATTATGATATTAATTAATCTAATTCATAGTTATTTAAATTGAAAAATCTTATTATAAAACTCATTATTTTTATGTAGTACTCAAATTACTTGAGGACAAGTAAAAAGTAAGTTTGGGGGATTTTGATCGCTGAAAAATTTATTAAGAAATTCATACCTATTTTTGATGGAATTGCACTTTAAAGAAGGGTATTTTCTTTATTTTATTGTAGGAATGAAGAATTTAGGTGATAAAAGCAAAAATCATAAAAAGGAGCGAATTTGGAGCAAAATCATGCAATTTGTGCTGAGTCACCGATGGCGAGATCGAGCTCGCCGACGGCGAGGTTACGAGAAGAAAATTCTGAAGAATTTATAACTGTCTCGCTGACAGCGAGCCCGAGCCCGCTGACAGCGAGCTAGAGCTGTTGAAGATCTTCTAGAAGCCTCGCCGACAGCGAGGTAGTTCGTCGTCGACGGCGAGCTAGTTCAAGTGGTGCAGATACATTGAACCTGGACACTTTTTGAAGGGATGCTTACACACCTCTTGGTCCTTTGCTCACCTCATATACATGTAAGCCGAAATTAAGTCTTTTGTGTGTTACTTTTGAGTTATTTAGTGTCTTTTAGTGTGCGATCTTTGTGTTCTAAGTGTTATAAGTGAGTTATTTTGAGTCTTTAGTGAGTATTTAGTGAGTTAGTGAGTTTTTTAGTGAGTCGTGCTGTATTGGAAGGAAGAGTCAAAGGAACTGCGAGGAGTCTGCTTGGGGATAAATTAAGATAAGTATTTGTATTTATTGTTTTTAACTTTAAATGAAATCCATGCTTAGTTTAGTTTCCATGCATTCTGAGTAGTTTATTTAGTCTTTCTCCCTGTTTATGAAATTAAGTGACTTGATGAAAATAAAATAGAAGTACTTTTATATATATTAATAAATTGTGATAATTTTTACTTAAAACTTAATTTACTTTTCAAATCGGCCATTTGATTTGTTAAAATATGTTGATTATCAACTATAGTAAAAATTACATCTGATATTCGGGGAAATTCAAAAGCCTTAGAAGGAAGGTGCAAATAAATAGGGAAATAATATCACTGGGCGTAGAATTGAACATTTTAGTGTGACAGACTAAAATATTCAATTCGGTCCTATTGTTTGAGAGCTGAAGTGTAGATGTTAGCCCTCAGGCGAGGGGAACGTGGGAGCTCCGAAGTGGCGGTCGGTATCCTCCCGACTCTAGCCACGTATTCGATAATCAAACATAGGATTAGTCAATATTCTTTACAACCTGGACCAAAGGGTAAAGAATAGGAATGCTCCTATTTGTCACAATACCTTAACATTATCTATTTAAATTCATCAATCACTTAAATTTCTAAACAAGGAGAAAGATACTTTTTCTGAATAGTTAAGACTTATTTAGCAATTAGTTTTATTTCCTGCACTTGCAATTCGTATTAATTTTCTACTTAGTTAAGTTACCTGATTAGAATACTTAGTTTACTTTATTGCTCTTAAATTTAGAACTCCAAATTTTCGTATATTATTTTAAAATTATTATTATTATTATTTTAAAATTAGCCGTTATTTAATTTTCTCTTTCCCCGTGGGATCGATAACCAGTGACTCCACTGTAGCCCCGTATTACTTGATATGATACGTATAATTGCGTAGCATCCACAACATAAACAAGTACAATTCTATACATATAATATAGCGAGGTCAAGTTTTTGGCTTCGTTGCAATCAAATTAAAATATCATAATATAAATTTGTGGGTCACGTGTATTTAATTTGATATCACTTTTAAAATGACTTGTGGCATGTGGTGTTACCTTTAGATTACTATAATTTCAATTTTAGGAATGTTAGAAAAATAAATTAGTTGAAAACCTTAGTGAAGAAACTGTTCTAGAGTTAAAATATTTTGTAGGAAACATTGGAAAAATGAATTTTCTATTTATGGTAGAAATGAGTTGAATAATTGAAAAGCTAAAATTCTTATATTTATACTTAATGAGAATTGTGCCTTCATTGAAAACCTTTTTCAACTAATACTTACACTTATAAAAAGTGAGGGAAAGTTTTGAATTTTGGATTTTAGAGAGAGAATAGTAAAATTCAAAATTATTAAAGACCTATCCAGATATAGTAATCCTCACATAAAAAAAAATAAAAAAAGGATTAAAAATAATCCCAAAAAGAAAGAAAAAGTAAAAAAAGGGGATTGAAAATAATCCCGAAAGAAAAGAAAAAAAAGGAAAAGAAAATAAGTGAGGATAAGCTTGAGGAGAAGCTTAATCAAAAATTGGTTTCACTTGAATTTTTTGAAATAAAAATACTTAAAAACAATCCTAAGCTTATTCTTATTTCAAAAGGTATTGGTTAAATTGATATAGATAAGGTGCTTAAATTCCATTTTTATACTTTCTATGGATCTTTAGTTTGACAATTTTCAATAACTTTTGAAGTAAATAGAAAAATCAGGATTCTTAAGTTGAATATGAGATATTCTTACACCCTAGTCCTAAGTTGATTTGCTAGAATTTCTCCTATGTTATACTATAATATTTCTGAGATGAAATTATAGGAAACTCTATTGAAACCCACAACCAAATGTCAATATATTTGGTTTTTAAGGTTCTAGTGTTACTTGAGGACAAGTAACAGTTAAGTTTGAGGGTATTTGACACGCTTAAAATATATACCCTTTTTGCTATATCATTTTACTCATTTTTAATGATATTACACGTTAAAGGAAGGTATTTTGTATGTTTTTTTGGTTTTAGGTATAAGAAATGGTGATTGGAGCAAAAAGAAGCAAAAAAGGTGCGATTTGGAGCAAAAACGAGCAAGAAATGAAATTCTGCCCTGACACCTTTCGATAAGTCTTTTGATACTTAATCTTTTTTACACTTCTTGCATATTTTTGAATGAGATTACACTTTAAAGAAATGTTGTTTTTATGTTTATTTTGTAGGGCTATCTGTTACGAACGCAACACAACTGAAACGGGGCAAATCAGAGCTGAAACAGAGTCAAATGGAGCAAAATGGCGGAGCTGCACAGGATGGGCCCCGGGGGCGCCCAAATCTGCGACGGCGGCGCCAGAAGCCCGAGACCATGAAAATAGGGCATCAGCAGTCCCCTATTTAGCGTCGGCGGCGCTTCGGACTGTTGGGATGCAAAATTGGACGGTTTTTGGCCAAATACATTGAACCTGGATGCTTTTTGGAAGGTTTCTTCATGCACCTCTTGGGAAATTCGTCCCTACACTATTTTAAACCGAATTTGAAGCCAAGAAAAGAGAGGAGAAGTTAGAAAAGCAAAGAGAATGATTAGAGATCTTAGAATAAGAGTAGAAATGTAGATTTCTACCCTTTTGGAGAGATTGGAGAGGAGATTTTGAGAGAATTTATAAGGGATTTCGATAGCATTGCATTGATCGCCGGGAGATTTGGGGAGAGATATTCGTCTTTCTTTCAAAGGAAAAAAGCTAAGTATTGTTCTTCATTATCTTATGATTTTGTAAACACTTACCTAGTGGATTTACTTTGGTTACATGAAGTTTCTGTTGTGTTTTCTTCGCGCTTTGTGACGTATCTCTCTTACTTTTTCTTTTTCTTTTTCTTTGGAAATAGCGGCATGAGAAGATTATGCCATTATTTTCATTTTATTTTTCCTTTGTAATGAGTAGAAATCATGTTTAGGATTTTGTGATGTGATTGCTGAAAATTTTATTAAGAAATTCATACCTATTTTTGATGAAATTGCACTTTAAAGAAAGGTATTTTCTTTATTTTATTGCAGGAATGGATAATTTAGGTGATAAAAACAAAAATCATAAAAAGGAGCGAATTTGGAGCAAAAAGGAAGAAAATAATGAAATTTAGGCTCGAGTCGCCGACGGCGAGATCGAGCCCGCCGACGGCGAGGCTACGAGGAGACATTTACGAAGGAATTATAACCGTCTCGGCGACAGCGAGCCCGAGCCCGCTGACAGCGAGCTAGCGCAGTTTAAAGATCTTCTAGAAGCCTCGCCGACAGCGAGGTAGTTCGTCGCCGATGACGAGATAGTTCAAATGGTACAGATACATTGAACCTGGACACTTTTTGAAGGGATGCTTACACACCTCTTGGTCCTTTCCTCACCTCTATATATAGAGGCCGAAATTCAACAGTTTTAGAGTGTGTCTTAGAGTGTTCTAAGTGTGTTAAGTGTTATGAGTGTGTCTTAGAGTGTTCTAAGTGTGTTAAGTGTTATGTGTGTGTCTTAGAGTGTTCTAAGTGTGTTAAGTGTTATGAGTGTGTGTCTTTTTAGAGTGTGTCTTTTTAGGGTGTGTTCTAAGTTTATGAGTTTTTAAGTGAGTATTTAGTGAGTTAGTGAGTTTTTAGTGAGTCTTGCTGTACTGGAAGGAAGAGTCAAAGGAACTGCGAGGAGTCTGCTTGGGGATAAATCGAGATAAGTATTTGTATTTATTGTTTTTAACTTTAAATGAAATCCATGCTTAGTTTAGTTCCCATGCATTCTGAGTAGTTTATTAGTTTTTCTTCCTGTTATGAAATTAAGTGACTTGATGAACTAAAAATAGAAGTACTTTTATATATTAATAAATTGTGATAATTTTTACTTAAAACTTAATTTACTTTCAAACTGGCCATTTGAATTGTTAAAATGTGTTGATTATCAACTATAGTAAAAATTACATCCGATATTCGGGGAATTCAAAAGTCTTGGAAGGAGGGTGCAAATAAATAGGGAAATAATATCATCTGGGCGTAGAATCGAGCATTTTAGTGTGACGGACTAAAATATTCAATTCGGTCCTATTGTTTGAGAGTCGAAGTGTAGATGTTAGCCCTCGAGCTAGGTGAACGTGGGAGCTCCGAAGTGGCAGTCGGTATCCTCCCGACCTAGCCGCGATTCGGTAATCAAACATAGGATTAGTCAATATTCTTTACACTGGACCAAAGGGTAAAGAATATGAATGCTCCTATTTGTCACAATACCTTAAAATTATCTATTTAAATTCATCAATCACTTAAATTTCTAAACAAGGGGAAAGATACTTTTTCTGAATAGTTAAGACTTATTTAGCAATTAGTTTAATTTCCTGCACTTTCAATACATATTAATTTTCTACTTAGTTAAGTTACCTAATTGAAATACTTAGTTTACTTTATTGCGCATTAAATTTAGAATTTCAAATTTTCGTATACTATTTTAGAATTATTATTATTATTTTAAAATTAGCTGTTATTTTATTTTCTCTTTCCCTGTGGGATCGATAACCAGGACTCCACTAGAGCCCTGTATTACTTGATACGATACGTATACTTGCGTAGCATTCACAACATAAACAATTACAATTCTATACATATAATATAGCGGGGTCAAGTTTTTGGCTTCGTTGTAATTAAATTAAAATATCATAATATAAAATTGTGGGTCATGATGCATGATAGAAGTAAATTTAATTATAAATTTGATGGTTTTTACTTGCAGTTCATTTACATTACAAAAAGAGCTCGTTGTAGTGTTAAAATTCATTGTAATTGCATTGACCCGAAAGAGCGGTGTAATTCTCAACAAAGTGGAACCACATTCAAATTCCATGGATGGTGAAGTTCATGGGAATTGAATGCAAATAAATAGGTAAATAATATTAATCGGGCGTAAAATTGGAGATTTTAAAGTGATAGGTTAAAATCCTCAATTCGGTCATATCGTTTGGGTGCTGATGTGTAGATTGTTAGCCCTCAGGTGAGGGGAACGTGGGAGCTCCGAAGTGAGAGTCGGTATCCTCCCAGCCTAGCCCAGATTCAGTAACCAAGCATAAGATTAGTCAATGTTCTTTATGCCTGGACCAAAGGGTAAAGAATAGGATTGCTCCTATTTGGCACATAAAATATTAAATGCATCTCATTCCTATACATTATCTATTTCATTACATAAGAATAATAGTTTTTAATATCTCAAAATTCTCCAAACCAATTCATCCAAAAAGGGTTATCTTTAGAAGTAATATTTGCGTTTAGTAGTAGTTATTATCCTTACATATAATCATCTGCATTTAGGAGTAGTTGTTATAAAAATCACTTATATCGACCTTCTAATCTAAGGTTGTTAGTAGTAGACTAGAATTTGACTAAAAACCTCTTATCTCGCTTCTCTGTGGGATCGATAAACGGGACTCCATTAGAGCCCTGTATTACTTGATACGATACGTATACTTGTGTTTGAAATTGTGACTTTACAGAAATCATTATAAATATATAAATATGAGGTCATAAATTCTTACATATAAAAAAGTCGCATCATTAAGCAATAACAACTAACAGGCCATCCAGAAGAATTCATAAAAGATCAAATGTTTCATTATTGTCCTCTCAAACCCACCAAAATAAAAAATAAGTGAAATGCAAATGGAAAGAAAATATACATACATAAGGTTACGAGTATTAAAAAAAAAGAAAAAAAGGATGCACTGAATAAGAAAAGTTCCAAGTAGTTAAAATATTTAAATCATAATGAAAAAATAAACAAATATAAATTTCCCCAACATTTGTAAATAAAAAAGTCTCTCAAATGTTCCTGCGATCATAAAAATGTTATAGATATGACATCATTTTGTCTTCGGGAATCTTGACAAAATAATCTCTACGGGTCAGATTTCCAAGCAACTGTATCACACACAAATACAACGATAAAAATTCCTTAGTAGCATTCAGAATTTGCACGATATGCTCTGTAAAATTTAGTTATGATGTCTGCGGTTCAGTACCATAAGAATCAATTAGTTGTGATATCTGGCTTATAAGGAAAGCTGCCCCAACATTCTTTTTATTCTCAACTCGCAGATGCTTAGAACGGCAATTGGAGTGGACTTTATGGAGGTCTGGACTGATTGATCATCTCCCAAGTTCTCGGGGGTCCCACCAAACCCTGTCTTACTCGGCGCACATGCATAGTTGCCCGTAGCAACGATACCCCCAAACATCCGATTCAACTTCTCCTCTAACTCAAGCTCAACTCCACAAATTTTAAACTTCTTTATAGCGGGAAACATCTATAAATTCATAAAATAAACTTCAATTTAAAAAAATTAAAATTAACCAAATTAGAAGACATGTAAAAAATGCTTATCACAAATCTTTCTGCCCACCACTTATCGGAAGCATCAATGGTTTGCTTCACTTGATCTCATCCCAACTCCATTGACCCTCATTTCAATTTCTTCAAAATTTTTCAATCCTTCTTGAGTTGATCTCACTTGTTATTCAATTACATCATGTTGTACTCTCAGCTTGTACTCTCCTTGATTTTTTTAATAATATTTTTGCCACTCTTTCTTGTTGAAATATGTAGTAGGCCTGTTTCCCAGATCGATTTCCTTGAGGCAAAGGTCACAAAATATTATTTTGGTTTATTTGTCCCACAATGCGGGCGTACCAACCTTTTTGTTCTTTGCCATATATTACTATGAAAAAAAAACAGACAGATAAATAAGAATGCAAGAAAATATGAACATGACAACTTTGAACCAACCCAACCTAATCCTAAAATCACCATCTCATGCCACAAACAAAAACCTCTACCCCAAGACACACCCAAAAATCACTACCCCAAGCCACAACAACCACCCCAAACCATAGTCAAAAGAACACCATCCCAACCACAACCACCACCCCAACCATAGTCTTAATCCCTAACCAAAACTAATAAACCATGACACACCCAAAAAGTATATTTGAGACATTTATTAGATAATTTTTTATATTGAATCTAAGAGCTATCAATGGATAATATTCTCTTAAAGAATTTTCCTAAAGCTCTATGATGCAATGCCTCACTCCATGAAGTTTTTGTGTGTGAAAAGAATTTCTTTTTACCATAATTTTTGAAATTGGGCATGATGAAGCAATTTTACTGTATTTGTCTCTTACTAGTGATGATAGTAATCATGACAATGATGATCAATGAAAAATTATCTTTGAGGCATTTCTTATAAACTTCTTCAAATTATACTCGAGAGCTATCACTGCATAATATTTTTACAACAAACAAAAACACCAAAACCAACAACACCCCAGCTATCAAGTACACAACAAACATAAAGACCACAACAAAAATCCAACACTAACAACACCACAACCAAAAAATATCTTTGAGGCATTTATTATAGAATTTTTCAAAGTGAAACTAAGAGCTATCAATGCATAATAATCTCTCAAAGTAATTTCCTGATGCTCTGTGAGGAAATGCCTCACTCCATGAAGTTTTTTTGTGTTAAAACAATTTGTTTTTAGCATAATTTTTGAAATTGGGTTTGCATGAGCATGATGAAATAATCCAACAGTATCTGTCTCCTGGCAGTGATGATAGTGATCGTGGGAACGATGTTCAGTGAAAAAGTAAATTTGAGGTGTTTCTGACAGAATTTTTCAAAGTATACCCAAGGGCTATTAATGCATTATATTCTCTCAAAAAATTTCCTTAAGATCTATGATGCAATGAGTGTGAAAGAATTCTTATTAGCATAATCTTTAAAATTGGGTTTATATTAACATGATTAAGCAATCACACTACATATGTCTTCTAGCGGTGATAATAGTTATCATGACAATGATGATCAATCAAAGAGTATCTTTGGATCATTTTTTATATAATTTTCCAAAGTATACCCAAGGGCTATCAATGCATAATATTTTTACAACAAACGGAAGCACTAACACCGACGACATCCCTACTATCAGGTACACAACAAACATGAACATCACATCCAAACTCCAACGAAAATAACACCGCAAATGAAGTGCCTTTGAGGCATTTCTTACAGAATTTTTCAAAGTGAACTAAAGGGATATTAATGCATAATATTCTCTTAAAAAAAATTCCTGAGGCTTTGTGATGCAATCCTCACTCCATGAAGTTTTTGTGTGTAAAAAATATTTCTTTCTAGCATAATTTTTGAAATTGGGTTTGCATGAGCATATTGAAATAATCATATTGTAATTGTCTCCTAGCAGCGATGATAATGATCATGTTATGCTGATCAATGAAAAAAATACATGAGACATTTCTTATGTAATTTTTTAAAGTATACCCATGGGATATCAATGCATAATATTCTCTCAAGCAAATTTCCTGAGGCTATGTGATGGAATGCCTCACTACAAGAAGTTTCTGTGTGTGAAAAAAATTTCTTTTTAGCATAATTTTTAAATTGGGTTTACATGAGCATGATAAAGTAATCATGTTGTATATATTTCATAGCAATGATGATAATGATTAAGACAACAGTGATCAATGAAAAAGTACACAACAAACATAAACACCACAACCAAAATCCCCCATGAGACCTCATCCTTCTGCTCAAATTCACAGCAAACAGAAGCACCAACACCAAAAACACCCCAGCTCTCAAGTACACAACAAATTGAAAACACCACACTCCATAAGACCCCTTCATCTGCTCAAATTCTCAACATACAGGCACCAAATAAAAACATCACACCAAACAGATGCACCACAACAAACATAAGCACCAAAACAAAAAAAAAACACCAAACATAAACACCACAGTCAAAATCTAAATGGTGCAAATCTACGAGAAACCAAAAAATCTCAAATATTATGTGCAAAAAAACCAAGAAAATATAGGGAAAGTAAATAACAGAAGAAAACGATGTTCAGAGCTGACTCGTTCTGGCAAGGGAAACGAGATCTCCATGAAAAATGAAAGCACATATGGTAAACATAGGGTCAAACACAAGGGACACATGTATAAATAAAAGTAAAAAAAAAACGTGAGCCAACTTACAGCCAGCGTTTTATTAAACTGTGAGAAAATCGCCTCCATTCCGACTTTCCGAGAGCTCTAATATGATTGTCATTCATTGTGCGGTTTCGCACTTGTGACGTGCATCATGACAGTGGGACAACCTAATAGAGCTAAAATCTTTCTAAGGTTTCTTGAGTTTGTCTCATTGTAACTCATATCTTTTGATTCAGAATTCAGATCGGAGGCTTACTAGGATTTGTGCTCTTTATCTTGCTTCATTCAGGTTTTATGCTCTTTTATCTTGCTTCATTCAGGTTTTGTGCGCTCATATCTTGTTTCTCTCTTCTTTAATTTTTCCTCACCGTGTTTTTAAATTTAAGGGTTTTAACTTTGGAAGCTCAAATACTGATTGATTGACTTTGTGAGTTATTTGGTGAATTTGTTAGCTCATATTTGAGGGTTGCAGTCGATTTATCCTATCTAGCTATGGGTAGGTCTAAATGACTTAGTTTTTGGCATGGTTTATAAGTTGTTGACGTTTGTGAGAACACTTCATATTGATATTTGGTATTAGATTTCCTTTTAGGCTTATGAGAACTCACCACTTGGGCCTTGGACAAGACATTGAAAAGCCTTCTTATTGTGGTTAAAAGAAAGCAAATATTCTATTTTGGTTTTTTCTCTTTTGCGTGATAAGAAAACTTTAGTTGTTTATCTATAGAGCTCTAATTTACCTTAGATTAGAAGTTATAAAGATATTTGAGATTATTTATGGTAGCTGATAAAAAATATTATTTAGCTACAGTGGTTCAATGTATAATTTTCACAGCCCTGTTATTAAATGTGATTGATATAATAATATTAAATATAAATTAATGAATACAAATTTTGATCTTTGGCAATCAATATCATTTTCCCAATATCAAGAAATATCTTTAATATTTAGTTTTAAAACCAAATATGTTATATTCATATAATCATTTTAGGGAGAAAATTATTATCCTAGTTGCATATAACTATGTCTATCGTCACTCCATTCCACAATGAGTGGTTTAAGAATCATGCTACCAAATCATGTTTTGATATAATGTTTGAGCTCATTCAAATACCATAATAGTTGAGCTCATATATGCTTGTTTCAACATCGATCATTACTTTCTTTCAATTAAGAGAAATTTACATGCACACCATACAATTCATATTATTTACAGTTATAACACCTAAACTCACATATTTAAATTTACATACAACTATGTCAAGTATTTGTGTGTTATGCACGTAACTATCAACTTTTAGGTGTTATATATGTGTAAATAAATATAAATTACGTATAATCCCCTATGCTTTTTGGAACTTACTATGTTTAGCACATGCTTTTGTTTTGTGGATAGATAATGATGCTGGTTTGCTCTTATCTAGAAGAATTAATGCACACAAAGTGTTCATCAACTTTCAGTATGTTCTTGTTTGGGGTACAATATTGCTAGCACTTCAAACGTTTTTCCGAACAATCAAAACTTTTAATTTTTATCCATGGACTATTGCACTCATGATGAAGAGTGTTTTAAACTTATGCAATATTCTACCATAAACCTAAATTTTACTTATGCATAATTCAGTCTTTGAAGTGTGGTCAGTGATTTAAATTTTTTTGAATTTTTTTCTACCAAAGCAAGAATATTTAATGTTTTATTGGTTTATTGAGTGTTGGGTGGATCTTAAAGTGCAAGGAATGATTTATTTAATGTTCTATTTAGCGTGCTGCAATTTCAAATTTGGATCTTTCTCAAACTGCTTCATCTACTAATGAAACTGTCTTTGGAGTCAAGTTAGAGGAAATTCTTAGTTTAGGAGTATTTTGCTGAAACAATAATCACAGCCAAAGGAGTTGCAACCCCTTTTTTGCAATGCATATTATGTCGTATCAAATTTTACAGATCTAAGAGTGGCACCAATTCACAACTACTCAAACATGTTAAAGATTATGAAAAATCAAAACAAAGAACAAACACGTCGATTCATTAGATAAAAGGCAAAAACCCTTAATTTGTTGCCTTGTGATGCTAGTGCAGATATTAAGATTCCTACTTTTAATGATTCAAGGAACTATGATCAGCACTGAATTAGAGAGATAATTGCCAGGATGATAATTATGCATGAATACCCATTTATGATGGTTAAGCATTTGTGGTTCAACACCTTGTTGAAATCATTAAACCAAAAGTACAATGAAAATAATTCTATGAAGGTATATGATATTGTAAAAGAGAAGCTACACACAATTCTCAAGGATATATGTAGGGTTTCTTTAACTTTTGATTGTTGCACTTCGAATCAAACACTTGGCATTTGTGTCCTACTTTTCATTATCTTGATGATTTATTGAAAATTACAAAATAGAATCATAATTATTATTGAATTGGAACCATCTAACATTGATTCTTGTATTTGCGATGCTATATCTGTTTGTTTCCATGATAAAGTGTCCACCATAACCTTAGATGATGCCACTAATAATGATGTTGCCATTAACTCTATTAGAACTAATTTTAAGTCAGAGTTAAGTTGTTTTTCTAGAGTTTTTATTTCATGTAGACATTGTGCTTATATATTAAATATTATGGTTCAATTGGGCTTGAAAGATGTTCAAAGCATGATTCATCAAATACAAGAGCCTGTCAAATATCTGAAGAAGTCACCACTAAGACTTTAAAAGTTTGTTGAGGTCTCTATGCCTTTAGTGGTTTCATCCACCGAGGGATTATATATTAATGTATCTACAAAATGGAACTCGACTTATACAACGTTTGAATCTACCTTTTCTTATAAAATTTTATTTAGTCAATATAGCTCGAGATAGCAACTACAAATAGTTGTTACCTGATACATACTGAGAGATATGATAAAATAAGAAATTTTTTTGCCGTAATTTTTAGTGTTACAAAAGTTATCTCATGTTATTCATACCCAACATTCAATGTTTTTTGGTCTACTATTCTGCATGTAAAGAAGTTAAGGGAACAATTTTCTTCTTTCAATTATTTTATTAAAGGAATGACCCTTGCAATAAAAATTACATTTGACAAAATATTTAGGTAAGTGTAATCTTCTTATCTATGTGATGGTTGTGTTTGAGTCTCAACTGAAAATTAAGTTTCTTTATTATATGTTTCCAAAAGTATACTCATCCATTGAACTTAACTAAAATTTTAAGAGGTTGAAGATACTATTTGGAATATATATAATGAATATACACTTAATTTTGCAAGCTACAATACATCAAATGTTAGCGTATCTTTGAACATTCCAAGTGATTTGTCTTTTCCACAAAATTTTGATTGTATGCTTGGATTTACAGATTTTTTTATATCATCGTGGTACATTTAACCCTCAAAATTAGATTTACAGATATATCTTGAGGAGGGTTTATTTTTTATCTAATAACAATCAATTTGATGTTCTTTAGTGGTTGAACACTCTCTCAAATATCCGTGTTTATCCTAAATGATTAAGTATATTTTATCAATTTCAATAACAAATGTGGCTTTAGAGCTTCCTTTTAGTGTCGGTGGGAGAGTTCTTGATGACTACATGAGTTCATCGTCTAGAAAGATAGTCAATGCACTTATATGTGCATCTAGTTGGATGAGAACTTCCACACATAGTTTCAAAACATCCTTACTAACCTATTTAATTATTAAAATCTTTTAAATTCTTTTTAATTTAGTTTTTATATATTTTTATATATTTTTCTCTAAAAAATAGGAAAAGAATGAAAGAAGAATTCCTCACTATAAATTTACTAGAGTGATTGTATGGACATCCAAATAACTTGACCACAAAATATTTTCTTTAATTTGGGATGCTTGATCATGACACTTTTAGAGCTTAGTTTCTCATTATTTGAAGTTTGAACAATATATTGATGTGGGACATTTGTTTATCAATGGCTAGGTGGTTTAACCATTGATGTTAAAGTTAAATCTAGATTTATGTGAACTTTTTTATAGTTGAGATTGAGATCTTTTGCTGGTTTGATTGTTGTTTGCCGGCTGAAATTGGCATGTGTTTGCTACTTTTGTCTTTGGCTTCACTCTGTAAAGTTTGTTTTTGAATTTATATCATGTTACGCTTAATTTTGGATTTATATGTATTTTTTTGAGCTATGCTAAACTTCGGAGGTGCATGATGGTTCAACCAAGCTAGAAACTATTTTTTTCTATCTTTAGAGGATGGAACCATCATGAATTAATTCAGGTAAGTTCTGAGCTTTTTTTATCTCTTCATTTTCTCTTTTGTTGATGGTTTTTGTGAAACTAAGTGTAATCTTTTTGCTATTGATTTACTTACAGTTGGATGGTGGAAGCTTTTAAGTCATTTGGTTGGAATTTGGAAACATACAAGTTACTTCTAAATATTTTTGTTAATTGCTGGATGGTGGAAGGCTTGAAGCTTTTAAGGTATTTTGTTTACGGTTGGATGGTGGAATTATCCTCAATTACTTTTAAAGAGGAGCAAGTGTTAAGTATTACTCTTCTAGCTTACATCATTTATATCTATGAGAAAATGCAATATCATGTTTTCAGTTGTGATCTTATCATTTATCTTTTCTCCTTGTGACATTATTTATTGTTAAATATTACTCTTCTGACATTTTTTATTTCTAAGATTTACATACCACTCAATTTCTATGTATTTACAGGCTTTTGCATTTTTTATTTGGAAGATTTACATACGTACCACTCAATTCCTATGTATATACAGGCTTTTGACATTTTTAATTTGGAAGAGTTACATACATAACACTCAATATATGCTTCTGGCATTTTTTTTTAAGTAGTTACATACATAACACTCAATATATTAACAGATAATTATTTTTCCGATATTACAGATATTTCTCTTCGAACTTTTTTGATTTTGAACATATAATTCATTTTGAGCAATGATGATTTCCAGAGATGGCTTAAGGACTCAACCGATTTGGAATTGTTTGAAATCTTCAGTGATTTAAAAGTTATTTCTGTTTTCTTCCTGGAAGGATTCCTTGAGTATTGCGGGCGGGTTTTTCTGTGCTCCTCCTTTTTATTCTATTTTTTTGCTGTTATGAAGGTTTAACCATGCAAATCATTTTGCTAATGAAAGATTTGACATATCTGTGCAGAATCTTTAGATCATCAAACTATAAATTACAAAAGAAGAGACAAAAATGTGTATCTTTTGTAATTTTTTTGGAGATGTAAATGTTGTGTAAATGGTAATAAATCAGTATGTTGTAAGTTTATTTTTTTTTCTTACATGTAAAGGTTTTAAATGTGTAAATTTATACTTGTTATTAGTTTTAATGAAGTAATACATTTTATGTAATATTTGTTCATTTGTGAAGTCCGTTTACAAATTTGTAATTTTTTTCTTTTATTTCAAAAAAATAAGAATTACCAATTTTAATGAAGTAATATATATTTTTGAATATTTTTTCATTTGTGAATTCACATGTTTGATGATGTAAATGTATTATTTCTCTCAATTGTTAAAAAAAAAAGTATTTTGCTTCTAAAGTATTTTAAAATAATTTTTCATGAAAAATTTAGAATTTTTATTTAATTAAAATTTAATATTGAGAATAATTTTTTATTCATATTGAGCCTAATTCGAGTCAAACACAAACAATGAAAAATTAACAAGCCGAACACGAACAGCTTTCACGAGTTGATTTAAACACAAGTCGAAAATAAATAATGATATTTTTTAACGAGCTGAGCATGGGCTCACTCAAGCTCAACTCATTTACGCCTTTAGTTACAAGTCATGCACTCATATATACCAAGGGGTGTTTAAGATCTTTTTTTTCCCCTTTAGAAGCATTTTCATAATTATAATTAATACATGTCTTTCTAGATTTATAACCGATTCAAAAACCCTTTCATACGCGTAACTGTTATAAAATATTTTCACATCAACTGATACTGACAATCATACCTAAGTGTAAGTTTTCTAATGGACATGTTTTCAAATCGGTCGACTTAGCTGACTTTGGTCGGCTTATTTCTCATAATTGTCAATTGGCTTTGACTATGAAAAGCTAGTCAACTTTAAATCGACTGGTGTCGTTGCCTTCGGTCCGAGAGATTATTTGATAACTGGGCATAATTATATCTGATCATCTTTTCATCGATCGACCAGTTAATCTTCAGCCGATCGACTCATCGAGCCCTTAAATCTATCCGATCATTATGTTTCATCTCTTACAATCTATATCATGTAATTGCCTTGACATTCGTGTTGATAATTTTTTTAGTTACATGTTAGCCCTCCAATTGTGTTGCTCCTTAAAGGCTATGCTGGGATAAGGACAATATAATATATTTTATCTATAATCTCAATCTTTTATTAAATTAATAATTATTCTTTCGATTTCTGTGCCCGCATTTCTGTTAATATGATCAATGGGGTTTTCCTATTTACTAACACCACGTTTGGTACTAATGCTCAGAGCTGCTTCGATAAGCTGTACTTCGTATGTTTCTTGCAGAGTTGAGCACTCCACCTCGTCCTACGAGTGGAAGGTGAAGGGAGAAATTAGCTGTAAAACACAAAAGGGATTACCTTGAGCTTGATCTTCACAACTAAGTGACTTGGTCGCGGGATCCAGATGATTGACAACAGGAGGAGATCCCGTTCGATGGCCGAAGAGCGGGCCCAATCGGCTAGCACTGCAGATCCAAGGGCCGAGGGAGCTTCAGGATGGTTGGAGATTCCAACAACAGCGGTGGTAGGTCGCAACTAGAGTTGCGAGTAGAAGATATCACTCTGGTTATCACAGCTGAGGCATGTGCCCCAACAAACCAGGTATAGAAGATTCTACAACGGAAAACCCTGGGCCAACTGACGATATTCTCATGTCGATCGGTGATGGCAATAGACAAGCGGTAGACCAGTTGGGTGCTTTCTTAGATACAAGTGGAGGACGATCGATCTCTTCAGGGTTTATTGATCGTAGGCTGGATGAGGCGGTCAACTACTTTGCCAGGACAATCAGTGATTCTAACAATAGAAATATGTCGGTGCTAGAGGCTCGTATTGAGTGACTAAAGGGGGAAGTTACTTTAACAAATGGGGAGATGGCCGCTCTTCAAGTTGAGATATTTGTCACTCGAGAGTCGGCCACAATGGACTGAATCCAGAATGAGATCATTTGGGTAGACTGATTTAAGTTAGAGGAAACTTCTATTTAAGAGGTCGCTTCAGCTATGTTTTGCCTTGGTTGAAGCGGCATAAGCATATCTTATAATGTATTTTTTTTATCAACCCATTGCAATTTTTATATTTTGGAAATAAAAAAAAAATCATTTAGTGTCAAATCATATTTGATGTGTGGTGTAAACCTTGACAAGCTTTTCGACATGCAAAGGTACGAGGACACTTCTCCGTCCCTATATCTTTTAAATAGGTTTTGAATGAAGAAGTCATAATACGCAGTCTACTTCACTTGGGATTTTTTCTGACCCTTCCTCATTCTCCCTTCACATTTTCTTTCAGTGAGCTAGTCTTCTTCTTTAAGTGCTGATGACATCATCAGGCTTGAGGTTGATTATGTTTTCAATTATGTTGTGAGACTCCATACAGTGGGAGGTTAGGACCAGGCAACAGACCTCTTTAGAAATGACTTGGTATTTAACTAGGACAAATTCCGTTGCAAGCTTCACTTACCCCTTTGCACTGAGTTGCAGGCTGTCTTCAACCGGTACAGTGTGATCCCCATTCAAGTCCTACCAAATTCAATTGCGGATAATAAGACCTACGTCGATGTTGGCTAGCATGGAAAGTCCCAGTGTACCACCTCCTACCCTCTTGGATAAGGAACTCTCTAGCTGGGTGGATTCTAACTGCGATGGGAGCGAAAAACTATAAGTGAGTTCTAATTATTGGTACGCTCTTGTTAAAAAGGACAGGGACTAGTTCCTGACAACTTCTAAAGTGGAGCACATTTTTGGATTGCTCAATGAGGAGATGTGGTTCGACAAGTTTGTGCAGCGACCATTAAGAGCTCGAGTAGGATTCCGCTCGTTATAATCTAATGGCAATGGTGGCTGCCCATATTCAGTCTATTACCCTTGTTCGGTTTGACCATGGTTAGGTAAGAGTTAAGGAGACGGTTGGGACACTGACCGCACACCTTGAGAAAGCGGGGGAGAGACTTCAGGTGTTAGGTGACCAGTTGAAAATTTTGCTCACCACAAAAAATAAAGTTGCCTTGGAATATGAAAAGAGTTCGGCGGTCCTAGACAGGGAGAGCTAGCAGCTGAAGGAGGATTTAGAGAAGTCAATTTGAGAGCATGAACATAAGGCATGCCTCGCTTGTTAGCTCCAGATTGACTCAATGCATTTGTAAAGCACAGGCTTGTTGACTACATTTGATATGATTCAAGAGAACTGGCTAGCTTACTCTCTTCTCCAATCAATGAAGAAAAGGATGGTAATTATAGTGGAGAAGATGGGTCTACTACAACCGAACACTTTTTTTTTTGTATTGTTTAATTTAGAAAGAAAACATTTTTGTAACCAACTTAAAGAATGAATATACTTCTTTTGGATTGTCTTCACTTTAGTGGTGATTTCTTTTACCTACTTGCGATGTTGTTAGTTCGCCCGAGCACTCTTGATTTGTTGCGTACTGCTTATTCTAGGTCTTATCTCTTGATTTCTGAACTGATAGTCTTTTTGCCTCCCTTGAGAGGTGTTATTGTTAGAAATTTTCTTTAGATTTTCCAAATAGATTTTGATCGAATCAAAATCTCTTAGGAAATGACCAAGAATCTTTCGTTCACGTTCAAATCAATGAGAAAAACTGAATCGATACAATAGCGGAAGCGTACCTGAATCCATTTGATCGATTGCAAGCAACGATCTTCCAATCTGCAATTTATCCGGAGTTTTCCTTAGTTTCTCTCGTTGATGGGGAACAAGAGAGTTTTAAAAGTCTGCAGATCAGGGACCATTACCCCTGTATTTATTGTAACAAACTGGTGGTTACAAAGGATTGCTTAATTCCAATTCCGCCCTTATTAAATTGGAATTTGCTCTTATGGTATCCACACTTATAATTTCATGACAAATGTGCCTAAAGTCATAAACTTTATTATTAATTAGACCACAATAATTTTGACTTATTAAATAATGACCCAAGACATTTATTAATTACATTGTAGTCCCATAATAATCTAACAATCTCCCATCTGGACTATATATGTAAAAAATAAATGTGTCAACCTTAGAGCGCTCAAAATTTGTTGTCATTATTATAAAGGCACATTACAATCCGGTCCATTAATCATATCAATATAGGATCAAAGCGATTTTCATTGTATTTGTCACAACTAAACCCATCAATGATCACATATATTAATATAATCAAATGACATAGATTAATCATAAATGTGTGGAATGAAAATTACATATAAGGTGGTCAGTTCATGTCAATTTTCAACTGGTCCTACTTTACTTAAGTGAGATCAAACTTTAACTATACAGAGTGTACTGAACTGAATAAAATACCATATTTCTGATCAGAAAATATTCAAATATGTTTTGTACACAAAATAAAACATAGAGCTAAAAATATAAGTTAACAAACTCCCACTGAATCTAAATTTCCTCAAGCTCTATAACACCCATATGAGCAGTATGCTCATGAAAGACCCTGGGTATCAGACCCTTTGTAAGAGGGTCCGCAATCATGGAGTTTGTTCCAATATGCTCTATGCAAATCTGGCCACTCTGTATTCTTTCCTTCACAACAAGAAATTTGATGTCAATATGCTTTGACTTGGATGAACTCTTGTTGTTATTGGAATACAATACTGCTGATTTATTGTCACAAAATAACTTTAGTGGTCTTTCAATCCCTTCCATAATGCGCAGCCTAGTGACAAAATTTCTCAGCCATATGCCATGGTTGGATGCCTCATAACATGCTATATACTCTGCTGCCATAGTGGATGAAGCTATTAGTGTTTGTTTTGCACTTCTCCAGGATATAGCTCCACCACTTAACAAAAATATGTAGCTGATGTGGATCTTCTACTGTCTTGGCATCCAGCAAAATCGGAGTCAGAATACCCAATGATCTCCAAATGATCTGATCTCCTATATGTAAGCATGTAATCTTTTGTTCTCCTTAAGTACCTCATAACCCTTTTGTCGCTTTCCAATGATCCATTCCCGGGTTACTTAAGTATCCGCCTAAAACTCCAACAATGTACGCAATATCCGGTCGCGTACAAACTTGAGCATACATAAGACTCCCTATTGCTCGAAGCATAGGGAATCTTTTGCATTTCCCGAATCTCGAGGTTTCCTTTTGGGCAATCGATCGAGGCCGAACTTGTCTCCTTTAGCGACGGGGGTGTCAATTGGTCTACAATTCTGCATGCCATATCTTTTAAGCACTTTATCAATATAGCCTCTTTGTGATAATCCAAGAATACACTGAGAACGATCTCGGTGAATTTGGATTCCTAAAACAAATGAGGCATCACCAAGATCTTTCATCTCAAAATTATTTGATAGAAATCTTTTGGTTTCCTGCAACATGCCTATATCATTTGTGGCAAGCAGTATGTCATCCACATACAAAATCAGAAAAATATGTTTTATCCCACTGAATTTATGATACACACAATCATCAACTGCATTCATTTCAAAACCAAATGAAAGAATCACTTGATGAAATTTGTGATACCATTGACGGAAGCTTGTTTGAGCCCATAAATGGATTTCGTCGGTTTGCAAACCATATTCTTTGGGTCTCCTATTACAAAGTTTTCGGTTGCACCATATAAATCGTTTCATCAATGTCTCCATTGAGAAATGCGGTCTTGACATCCATTTGATGTAGCTCCATATCATAATGAGCAACAAGTGCCATGATTACTCTAAAAGAGTCCTTTGTTGAAACCTGGAGAAAAGGTCTCTTTATAGTCAATCCCTTCCTTTTGAGTAAAGCCTTTAGCTACAAGACGAGCTTTATGTCTTTCCACATTGCCTTTTGAATCCCTTTTAGTTTTAAAAATCCATTTACAACCAATGGGTTTCTTTCCTTCGGCAATGGAACAAGTTCCCAAACTTTATTGTCTTGCATAGACTTATACTCCTCATTCATTGCTTTGATCCATTTTTCCGATTTGGAACTTTGCATAGCTTGATGAAAGTTGATAGGATCATCTTCCATCATGCTAATATTTTCCTCATGTTCCCGAAGAAATACAATATAATCATCCGAAATAGCATTTCTTCTTTCCCTAGTGGATCGTCGCAAAAGCACTTGCTCTTGAACTTGTTCTTGAGGTTGTTGAATTTGTTCCTCAAGGGGTTCTTGATTTGCAACTTAATCAATGTCAGGAGTAAGATCCTGATCATTATCAAAAGCAATTACAGGAATAGGAACCAATTCCTCTTTAACAAGAGTAGTATGGTCTGATTCCTCCTCAAAGACAAAGTCTCTAACCTGATTTCTCCCCCCAAATTCAATATCCTCAAAGAACACTGCAGGTCCCGTCTCAAAAATTATCTTTAATTTGGGATCATAAAACTTGAAACCCCTAGATCGCTCCGAATAACCAACAAAGTAGCTGCTTACTGTTTTAGGGTCTAACTTTTTCTCAAGTGGCTTGTAAGGCCTTGCCTCAGCTGGGCAACCCCAAACATGAAAATGCTTTAAACTGGGTTTTCGCCCTGTCCAAAGCTCATAAGGTGTAATTGCAGTTGCTTTAGTTGGTACTCTATTTAGAATGTAGGTCGTCGTCTTGAGTGCTTCTCCCAGAGTGAATTTGGTAAGGTAGAATGACCGATCATACTTCTTACCATGTCTTTAAGAGTGCGATTTCGTCGTTCGGCCTACACCATTCATGCTAGGTGAACCCGGCATAGTGTATTGTGGGACAATTCCACACTCCTCTAGGAATTTAGCAAATGGTCCCGGACGTTGTTCACTCGAACCGTCATATCTACCGTAGTATTCACCACCACGATCAGATTTGACTTTCTTTATTCTTTTGCTTAGTTGGTTTTCAACTTCGACCTTATAAGATTTGAACACGTCCAATACTTGGGACTTCTCATTAATAAGAAATAGGTATGCATATCTTGAATAATCATCTATGAATGATACAAAATATTGTTGACCATTCCAAGAAGCTGTAGAAAATGGTCCACAAACATCCGTATGTATCAATTCTAAGACTTCTGTAGCTCTATATGCACCTAATTTCTTCCTTTTGGTCTGTTTTCCCTTAATGCATTCAATACATACATCAAAGTCTGTAAAATCAATGGAATTTAGAATTCCATCTGACACGAAGTCTTTCAACTCTATTTCTAGAGATGTGACCTAAACGCTTGTGCCATAATGCTCCTGAATTTTCATTATTAATTTTTCGCTTAGTACCTCGTGATTCCACATTCAGAGTTTCATTATAAGAAGCAACAGTATCAAGCAAATAAAGATTGTCATATACCACTAGAGAACCAGTTCCAACAATATTGGAATTAATAGATAAACTGAAACAACTGTTTTGAAATGAACAACAATAACCTAATTTGTCCAAACAACAAACAGAAACCAAATTCCGTCTAAATGACGGTACAACAAAAGTATCTATCAAATCCAAATAGTAACCAGTACATAATAACAATCTAAAATGCCTAATTGCTTCCACTTCTACCGATTTTCCATCTCCCACATAAATGCATCTTTCAGCATCATTTGGTTTTCGGTAGCTCAGGCAACCCTGCATTGAAACACTTATGTTAGTAGTAGCACCGCAGTCTAACCACCAAGTGTTTCTAGGTACCGAAGCCAAATTTACCTCGAATCGGACCAAAGTTAGAAATGTACCTTTCTTTACACGCCAAGCATGATATTTAGCACATTCCTTCTTCCGATGTCCTTCTTTGTTGCAAAAGAAACAACCGATATTTTCTCGAATTTTGAGCTTTATTTTGTTTCTTTTGAGAAGGACCCTTACTTTTAGCAGACTTCATTCTTTCTTTTAGAGCCCCTTTCCTTAGAGGTGTTTACCGGATGAGCACTTTCAGCTCTTTCCTTGCTTCAACCTTTCTTCCTCTCGCACACAATGAGAAATAAGCTCATTAAGAGTCCATTTCGTGGAGGAAGAGAAATAAGAACTAAATGCACGAGTAAGTCATCCGTCAACTCGAGATTTAGTTTCTTTAATTTTGAAGCAATATTAGACATCTCCATGATGTACTCCCTTATATTTTCCTTGCCTCTGAACTTCATTGAAATCAGTTTCTTTAAAAGAATACCAGTTTCACCTTATCGCTCTTTGCAAAGCGTTTCTCAATTTCGCAAGGAAAATTGCAAGCATCGATGATCTCGATGAGACACCGCACCTCTAAAGGCCTCGGGTATGCCGCGCTTTATGATCATTAGACTCGAGCGATTAGAACGGTCCCACTTCTCAAAGTTTCTCCTATCCTCGGAGGAACTTGCATCCGTAAGAGGAGCGGGCTTTTCTATTCTTAATGCTAGATCTAGATCCATGCGACCCAAGAACAATGAGAATGTTCTCTTTCCAATCCTTAAAACTATCACCCTTAAGGATTAGAACCGAATTGAGATTAGCAGATACATTAGCAACAACTGAAAAATGAACAAAAGATTTAATTAATAAAATGTTTAAATTCAATTAATGGTAAATCCCATCTCAAGATACCTAATGCAACATTAATATCAAGTCTTTGGACAGTAATATTAACTGCTAGTAGTAATCTTGTTGTAATGATCAAACATTAACAATAACATATATCAAGTAATAAATCTATCTTTGGATCGATTCATTACTCATATATTATTCCTTATAATTGTTACATGTTTATCATCACAAGTATGTATGCATTTCGACCAAGTATTAATTTTCCTTTGGGCCAATTAATACTTGCATGAACCTACATACACACAACATCCATCATTCGTCATGAACTATCTACACATGAGAGGTCACTTTGGCAACATCATGCTTCAATAAGTTCATTAAAAATGATGGACAATTTTAAAATACCATTTATTCGAATTTAATTTAAACTTTAATTTAATTTTATAAAATCTTATATTTATAAATAATGGGCTAATTTATAAGCCATAAAGCCCATGATTTACAAAACAAAATTATTGATTTTATAAAATTAATAAATCCTAAACTTTACAATTAATTTACTCATTTTAAAATGAGTAAATTAATTAACTTATTTATTTAATCTACTCATTAAATTAAATGACTCATTTTATTTTCCAAATTAAAATTAGTTAATTAATTAATTAATTAATGAGTAAATTAAAATTTAAATTAAACAAAATAAAATAAAATCAAGAAAATCAATTTAAAACTAAACAAAATAAAATAAAATTGATTTTATTTTATTTTAATTTTCTGATTTTTTTTTTCCGCTGACCGGGTCCGTGGACCGGTTCCGTGGACCGGGTCCACGGAAACCGTTCCGCGAACAGTTCCGCTGTTGACCTCATTTTTGATGAGGTCTTCTCTTCTTCTCTTTAGTACTTAGGATCTAGCCTTAGGCTTTTCCTTTGACTATCTTAGAGGACTAGAATCGGGACCCACCTTTTAGAAATTCAAACCACTTCTTAACTCCCCGCAAACTCCACAAACTTGACCGTAGACCCCTAATCACCTAGAGGGTCGAAATCAAATGTGGAAGTTTAAAGGATGAGTTCCTATAGGACTCTTTGGCCTTAGGACTGCCCTGGGTGGCCTGGTCTGGTGAGGGGCTGACTTACACTTATACACTACACCTACACACTACACTTCCACATACCTCCTAAAACCACACCCATACCTAACTTGACCTCCTGACTCATGTAGGTGATTCACATGGATGGTCCTTAACCCCTAAGCCCTTGGCTAAGAGGGTTATGAACAACATTGTGAATGCCTCAAATGGGTCCCTTCATGGCTCATGTGGGCTTGACATGGCTTCATGGCTCAACCAAAATGACTTCTTTCCGCTTACATTCACCCAATCTTCAAGTTTCCAAATTTTCAATTTTTGACCCCCGGGACCCTACACCCGCTTAGCCTACCCAAAACCCCCGAAATCCCAAAATTTCCAAATTACCCAAAATTCTCCAAAATCATTCCCAAACATTTCCACATCACTTAAACTGATCATCCATACCCAAAAATACCAAAAATTCCAAAAATACCTCCCAATACCCTCCAAATACCCAAAATACCCCTCTTGGCCAAAAAATCCAAAAATTCAGAAAATTCCCAGAAAATTCCAGAAAATCCTAAATATTCCCAATTTCATTTTGTCCAACTACACAATGGGCCAATTTTGTCAATTTACTCTACTTTTGTCAAAACCCCCAATTTGACCCATTTTAACCCTAAGTGAACCCAATGTCAAACCAAACCTACCCAATTGACCCCAATTTTGGTCCAATTCAATTTTAAACTTTAATTCAATATCCCAAATACCAATCTAGACCAAATCCAAGCCCAATTTGATTGGCATTTGGATCCAATCTCACTTTTGGCCTTAAAGCCCAATTTGGACCCATGACCCAAACCTAACCCAAACTCACCCAATTCAATTCCAATTAACCCCAAATCTTTTCTAAATCTTCCTTAACATTCCCACAAACAAAACACTAACATGATTTGCCCAAAATTTAGACCCAAACCCCACTCAAATTCAACCCGAGGCTAAAAAGGCCCATTTTCGACCTAAACCCAAACCTAACCCAAATGAGCCCAAACCCCAAAATCAAAGCCCAACCAAAGTCAAAACCTCTTTGAAACACTCCCATAAACATTTCTCAACATTGATTTTACATCAATTTCAACCCTAGCCCAACATTAGCCCAACTTGGCCCACTTGGACCCATATAGGCCCACTTACCAAATAAACCCAAATTCAAACCAATTCAACTCCAAATCACACCAAATTGACTCCAAGCCCTTCATAGAACATACCTAAACCAATTATGACATTTATTTGACAAAGTTATTCACAAAATCTTTACCCAAATGCCCATCCTAAAATCAAAAAGCCCATTCCCCTTAAACTTTCCTAAAAGCCCACTTCACCACATTCAAAAGCCCAAATCCATCCAAAGCCCACATGACATCTCCATTTGTCATCCACTTAATTAAATCCATTACCTAAGTCTTAAATTCACCATCAAATCATTCCAAATCAAGTTTCATACAAATTTCCATCAAATTACCAAAAATTCTTAAAACCCATTTTCATGAAATTTACCAAACCTTTTCCCAAGCCAAAGGTGAGCCATGCAAGCAATGGACAAGCCACATGAAGCCATGGAAGGCTCGACATGTGATCAAGCCATTAATGGCAAAAGGAGGGGCCCCTTTCCTAATCCTCTTTAACCCCTTTTTTACCTTAAGCATGTCACACATTAAACCATTCTTAGCCACCTCATCATGGATGGAGACCACACCACTCTCCCTCGGGCCGACCCAACCGATCCTCTCAGCTCAAAATCGAGGCCATGGGGAGGTGCACCCAACCCAAACCAATGGGTTGACCAAATTAAGGCCAAAATGACCCCCTCCCCATTCCATTTTAATTCAAAGCCTTTACACATGGCAATTGCCAATCGATTGCACAAACCTCCAACCCCGACCCACCCGGACCCGAGGGTGACCCATGCCTGCCGGCCAGCCCGCCCGGATCGTCGGAAAACACCATGGCCGAGACCTCGGGAGGAGCCAAAGTTTGGAATTCTCACTTGCCGAGCCGCCCCATGCCAAATGGTCACCATGGCTGTTCTTCTCCTCACCAGAGCAGCTGATCCCATGCCTCAACTCCCCCTGGAAGGCTCTCCAACCTCTCCTATTTAAACCCCTCACCTCCACGGCCATGGAAGAGAGTTACAAAAAACCTTGCCAAAACTCTGCCAAAATTGTTCCAAACCCTTCTCCACCCTTAGAGCAGCTTGATCCCCGTGTCAATTTGCCCTAATCCCCACCGATAAAATCCAATTTCCCAACCGAAATTCCACCCAAAACCAGGACACTTCTCCACAGTGAGCCAATCCCCAAATTGATTGGTTCTACACCTTCACCGGACCGAGGGAAGGTATCCACCAAGCAAAAGCCCCATCTCTAGGCCACCCAGGTTGCTCCAGTCCTCCAAGCTTTGTGGATCGGGCTTGGTCGAAATCACACCTAGACAATTCACCGTACCGTGAGACTTCATCCGGAGCTTGCCGGGATCCAATCGAAGGTGCAACAACTCTCAGATTGAAGCCACACTTCTCTGAGCAAAGGTATGAGCTAATTTTTCATCCCGAGCTTCTAGAGATTCTCCATTTCGAATGCTTTAATTTCAATGCATGATAGCCGTATAGATGTGTTCGTCTCTTCAAGACGAATCCATAGAGCATAAGAACATGAAAATCCATCGAGTATCGAGCGAGATCTTGTGGATTTAGTGTGGACGGCTCTCGCGCGAGGACGCTCGGGGACGATGAACGGATGCCGTCCATTCAATACACGCGCGGACGGACGGCTCGGATCGGCGTCGGACCGAGAGACGGTACGTGAACCGCGGGGCCCGGCCGCCGACTCGGGTGGCGGCGTCGAATGGGAGCGCGACACGCGGCGTTTCGGAGATGCCGAGGATGAGTCGGCGCCGCGTGGATAAATAGAAAATTAGGGTATTTTTTGATTTATTTAATTCCCTAAACTTCAAAAATTCATAACTCTGTGTAGAAAAATCAGAAAAATAAAATAAAAATATCCTCTTGCTTAGTGAACAGAGGAGAATAATGTGGAAAAGAAATCATTTAATTTCATTAAGTATTTTATTTTTTATAATTTATTTACTCTCTGCATACTTTTAATTCTCCATGCATGTATACAATTCACCATGGCATGAGACCATAGGTCTTTTGAAGCCTCCGAATTTGGGAACATTCCCCGAATTTTCCAAAGTCAGAGGCCATCCCTATGAAGAGTTATTGATTTTTCAAGTTCATGTTACTGTTTTGAGTATTTTAATTCCAATAAATAGCATGTTGTGAAATAAATTCTAGGAAAATTTGGTGATGTTTCTTATGACCAGAGGACCCTAGGAAAAATAGGTTTTGAGTTAGTTCATTTAAAACAACCCTAATTGGCTTAAACACCCAAAATAGGTCTCTAATTCATTAGAGTTAACCATGCATCAAATTGAATTGAAATCAATTGTCCACTGACCTTTAGGATCAGAGGAATCCACCATAAAAGTTTGAGGTCAATTGGACTTGGTTAGCCCCACTAATTGGGTTGATTAAGCCACTTAGCCATTTTAAACTTTAAAAATTCATAACTTTTAAAATACCTTTCAAAAATTCACCAAATTGGTTTTGGAGCCTCTCTGATATCAGGGAACCTAAGAAAATTAAAATTTCAATTTTCTAAAAAAGTTGATTTTTAATAATATTTTAATATTTTTAATAATTAAAAAATAATAAAAATCACAAAAATAATAAAATTCACCAAAATGTCACATTTTGAATTTTAATCACATAGGAACAAATCCCACATTTTTCTTAGGTCTATTTAGTGAGATATTAAATTTTAAAGCTTTAAGGTAATTTTAAAATTAAAAAAAATGTATTTTCTAGCATTTTCATTAAAATAATTATAATAAATCATAGAAAAATCAGAAAATTACAAAATTTGCTTCTCTGATTTCCTTGATATCAGAGAGATTTTTGAAAAATATAAAATTCATTTTTCAACATTTATTTTATTTTTAAATTAATTAACACTCCAAAACTTAAAATAATTATAATAAAAATAATATAATTCAAAAAATCTCCAAAATTGGTCCAAGTGATCCTCTGATCATTAGGAATGTCCCCTAATTTTCTTAAGGACAGAAACTTTCCCTTGGTCATGTTATTAAATTTTCCTTGAAAATCTCTATTTTCTACCAAAAATAATTATATAAATAAATTAAATACAGGAAAATCACATTTTCTCCTCTCATGTCTTTATTGACATATGAGTGAAGTTACATAAAAATTTCAAGTTCATTTGAGTTCAATTTAGTGAGTTATGAAATTATTAAGCTTAAAGGGTAAAGTGGTAATTAAAATTTTAATCCTTAATTAAAACTTTAGGTTTAATAAAAAATTAACAAGTAAAACATTTGATCCTAATCTGATTTGGATGATTGAAATTTAAATGATTAAAGGGTAGAAACCCATTAAGCAATTTTAAAATGATTAAACTTTAATTAAATAATGGATTAAATTTGGAAGAATAATAAAATTGGAATTATTAAAATAGGGATATTATTAGGAAGAGATTTATTCTTTAATTTAAAAATCCCTAAATTAATTATCTCATTAATATTCAATTCTTAATTAAAATGATAACTCAAATTTAAAATATTAAAGGACTTAATCATTAAACTAAAATTAAATTATTAAACTCTTTTAAAAATTTCAATTAAATTAAATTAAATTAAATTAAAATTAAATTAAATTAAATAAATTAAATTAAATTAAATTAAATTAAGATTAAAAAAATTAAATTAAATTAAAGATTAAATTAAATTAAATTAAATCAAATTAAATCAAATTAAACAAATTAAATTAAATTAAATTAAATTAAATTAAATTAAATTAAATTAAATTAAATTAAATTAAATTAAATTAAATCAAATTAAATCAAATTAAATTAAATTAAATTAAATTAAATTAAATCAAATTAAATTAAATAAAATAATTAAATTAAATTAAATCAAATTAAATTAAATTAAATTAAATCAAATTAAAACTAAATCAAATCAAATTAATTAAACATCAAATCAAATTAAATTGAACTATATTGAATTAAATTAAAACTCAATTAAATTAAATTAAATTGAATTAAATATAACATCACCAAAGACATGAAGAATTCAAAATAAATCAAAAGTAACTTGAACACTATTCCAAATTTAAACTCATTAATTGAAATTAACTTAAATCAAACCATCTGAACACCAATTTACCCTCAAATGCTTTAGTCATCATAACTCCTAAATAGAACATTAAATGAAATGTTACTTCACTCATAGGATATTCAAATGTCCTAGTTCAATGAGTAAGATAATAACAAAACTTGAATTCCCGGACGATTAATTCATTTGTATAATTAAATTCATTTGGACTTAAAACAATCCTAGAAATATTGAAAAGATGTTTAAGATTATTCTTAAGCACTTCCTCAATATGATAGGACATTTATAAGAACAATTGAACTTAATTGTTCTTTGATGAAGAAAATCGTCCTCAAACCAAAACACAAGAACCTAGATGTCATAGAAGATGACTAGTTATAGGATTAGGAATTTGGTAGAAAACCATAACCCTTCCTTAGCCTTTACCTAGGAACTCGCTTAAATATTCTAATTGTATTTTAAGTGTAGCTTGGGTGACGGGAAGACCCTCCGTGTACGCTTTTATTTTATTGCAATTTACTTTCTTGCAATTTACATTATCGCAATTTATTTAACCGCATCGCACTTACTTTTCTTGCATGATAAACAACTCGTTGCATGAAAACTCACACCTTTAGGATAGCCCTCTAAAACTCGAAACCAAAACTAAGTTAAAAGTCATTGCAAGATAAAATTCACCGCCACAACATTTCAAAATATAAAACAACTCAAAATTTAATCACAAACGTAACACAAAACTACAATTACAACTAAATTAAAACATCCCGTTGGATGATCGGGAATACCTCGGATGATGTAACCTACGTGTTGCTAACGGGATTTCCCACGGTCTAAATGAAAGTGTGGAACTCATTCAGTCGAGTTTAGCAAATTCATCCGGACTAAGTGAATCCGATAAAAATAATGATGCCGAAGGATGGAACCGCGGGATCTTAACCGGTGTCGTTATAATCAACTTTAAGATTTGTTTTAATTAAAACACAAAAACACTTGGAAATTAAGACTTCTCTAAACCAAAACACTTTTCTCATCCCCCGATTTATGATTTCTAAAACTAAACCTCCGCAACAACAAGGAGCTCGGAGCATTGGTGGGCAAGACGGCCATCGTCATCAGCAAAACCTCGAATCTACATCAGCAAAACTTTCCTAGAACTAAATAACAAAGCCATAGGACTTCAAGGTAGTTTGCCTAGTGCAACATAAATCCTCAACCTTTTGTTAGGCATTTGCACTGCAAATTAAGCCCTAACCGGACTTAGGATTCCGAGGTAGTCATTAGGTACGACATAAACCCTCACATCTTCAAGGCTATTTGTATGATTCTATCATATAAATATAAGTCCTAATTAATTAAAATTGACAAAATCAAAACATTTGAATAAATATTAGGACTTTCTTAAATCCAAGCCAAACAATAGGATAGTCGGGAAATTACCGAAGTTCACTTCGAATCTGTGATTTCTCCTACTTTTCCTCCTTTGGATTCCCAAAATAAAATGTTCCAAATTTGATCCATTCCCTTTTGAAATTCCAAAATTCAATCCCTCGAAAAACTTAAACTTTCAAATCCTTCGAGAGCAGAATTATTGATTATTATCGAGAGTTTTCTTAGGTGATTCCCATCACTTAAGATGTAATTAACTATAGGGCTTGCCCTTATAGGGAATTTTAAAGAACCTAGGTAATATAAACCCCGTTTAATGTTTTCATATTAAGCAGGGAATTTTGTTCGGCTTATAAAATTGGTTCGCGTACCAAACGGATGTCATATATCTTCTAGTTTATTTAATCGAGCCCCACCATCAAGCAAGGTGTCTATCCTTAGGGATAGATACACGGTTTGTGGTGCGGTGCTCGTTTATATAAACTATTTGGGACGCGAGATCTGCTTAATCTCATATCTTAAAAACTTCAAATTTAAAATTATTTTCAAAATCAAATACTACTTTTCAAATTATTTATTTTAATTAAATTAAAAATTCGCCGACAACTTCGTTAGCGACCCCCTTTTCAAAATAAAACACACAACCTAAAAATATGCCGACAGATTTCCGCGACTCACTGGGACAATTCCTCTCTCCATTATAATCAAATAATTCTGCTTTCAAAAAAACGGTAGTGCATCCATGTCCTTAGTGGATCAAACTACCCTTCTTTCTGTTGGAATACTATATTCATTTCTACCGTGAACAAGTATAGCCAACATTCTCTCGGATTTAGGAGCCACTGTTTAGACACCCCTAAACAGAGAGGTTCCGAGATCCTTTTACCTTATTTTTGAGGTGGGGTGGACCCCCAATAGGTGTTAGTTTAGGAATGATCCTTCGAGTCGAGAAGTCTTGCTTAAGACTTTCTTTTCCTTTCCAACTCGAATCGGATTCCTTACCTTCTCTACACCTTTCGAACATTCCGTTCTAAATAAATAAACCCTCTAATAAGTGATTCTTTTAACAAATGATTCCCTCTTATAAATACATGAACAAGAATGAGTTCGGACTCTTTTCAATTCCTTTCTTTTCGTCCTAAAGAAAAGAAGCATAACTTCGGACTCGACAACCGAATCTACCCCGCGAAATGGAAGCCCCGAAACCGATTTTCTCCTTCACCAACGGACTGGACTTCGACTGTCTATAAGGATGAGCCGCCCGACAATGGGATCATCCGATTTGGACAGGATTTGAAAACACGAACGTCAAGGTCACCGACGTCTCCTCTTTGCACCGACGAACAAGGTGTCCGAAGCCGAGGAGCCACCGCTCGAGTTCAACCTTAGGTCGACCCAAGAGTTTCCTCCCTTGCAAAGGATCCCGACTAGGAGGAGTACCGCCGTCCGGCAGAGGACCTGCTCTTACTACCCCCACTCGGTTTAGTTGTTTCCGCACCTACCCCGACTTCCGCCAAATCAAAGGGGAAAGAAATCCGTAACTATGGTAAACCCGTTACCGTGGAGGGTACAGATCTTCTCGTAAGACCTTCCGTTTTCGAAATCGGGTCCAGCTCAAAGATTCCGTCACCGATAAAGACCCAAAGAAGAAACGAAGTAGAAGGATCGCCGGAGAAGCCGTAGCCGCCGAGATTGCTTTCCGAAGGAAATTCCGTAGCCGCGTGAATATACACCGCTACCCGTAATATACACCGCCGCCCGACTACATACCACTTTTGGGAGGAAGCAGTGTTCCATCCCCTCTCGCCGCAGAGGATGAGGAGAATGTTCGCAAGATTGTCGCCACCTTACCTCGGCCCGCATATTACAACGATAGCCGCAAGAAAAGAACTAGAACTACGCCGTTTGCTCGACTGCAAACTTTGGTAGAAAAGTTAGCAAGGAAGGAAAACTGCCCCGTATCGGAGATTCTACGAAGGATAGGGCGGGTGCCAGTCAAATCCCATCTTGGACCCCGAGTAGAACCCGCCATCATGACAGAAAAGCCAAGCAAAAGAATGAAGGCTAGTCCGCCCGTTGTTGTCTCAGGATTACAGATTAGGGAGGATACCACCTTCCAGCATTTGGCCGACAGACCATCTGGTCCTAGACCTTCTTCTGCTAGAAGGATGGTATGGCGTCCCACTACTGGGCAGTTGAGATTGAAACAGCAGCCCGAGAAAGAAAGTCTCGCCAGGAGGCTGGAATCTGAAGAAAGTGCTACTGCGATAAAGGGGACTCGTGAAAAAGGGACCCGGCAGCTATCACATGACAACCGCAAAGACACACAGAAAGCTCCGCTAGAAGATGCCATGGAAAAGTTGAGAACCGATATCCGGCGATTGGCAAAAGAAAGAGAAGAAAAGTTCGGAGATGAAATCGATTCATCGGAGTTCATGGACGACGAATATGCGAGAAATCAATATGGTTGAGACACGAGCTTCATCGCCTTCGCAAGGTGCTCCTGCAGCTCGCGAAAGAGAGGAGCCGAAACTGATGAGAAGATAGCTTCAGGAAAAAGGACGACACGATCGCTCAAATGGCGAAAAGGATGGAAGAGATGGCCGTAGCACTGGCCACTCTCCAGAGTCAAGTACAACCACATAGAGAGACACCCCCAGAGGTCATTCACATTGTAGACGGAGGAAAGGAAATTACATCCGTCAATGGGGATGACCAGCTAAAAAAGGATACAACACAAAGTATGATCCCTGAAAAGGATATCAAGAATTTGGTAGAACAGCAGGTGCGAGAAGCCTTAGCACAATCGAAGAACGGGACATCCATTCGGACGGGTAGACCTTATCCGGAAGAATTCGACGCTGTCCAATACCCGAAAGGCTTCGTACCACCTCTCGTTCAAGACCTTCGACGGAACCGAGAACCCCCGACAAGCATGTTGCACACTTTCGTGCCGGCTGTTGCAATGCCGGCGGGAGTGATGCGTTACTCTTCCGACGGCTCGTCGCCAGTCCGTCGTGAATCGCCTTCGACCTGGTATGCGAATCACTCAATGGCTCGGTGAAGACATTCTCGCAGCTAGAGAGCCTCTTCATCAAGCGATTTGCCGGAGCTCAACACCACATCACTATAGGTGATTTAGTGGTAGAGAAACAAAGGCCGAATGAAACTTTGGTGGATTAAATACTTCGATGGAGAAATTTAAGCATGAAGTGTGAGCCACAACTGCAAGAACAACATGCAGTCGGCATCTTGCTTAAAAGCATTCACGGCCCGATAGCACTTCTCCTCAAAGGATTCACTATTAAGACTTTTGAGAAGTTGTTAAGCAAGGCCGGAAGCTTGCAAGAAGAGGCGAAGCAATTAAGTTTCGCCGACAAGACGGACAAGCATAGCTGCGTGAAGACCTTTGAAAAGAAATCGGGATCATTGCAGCAGAGTTGATAAAGGCAAGCAACCGATGCAAATACCACCGGAACGGCCGCAAAGAACCACAACAGAATTACCAAGAACTCCCGGTCCAGCTATCGGTCGTCTCCGCAGTATGAACAATCGCCTCGTCCGCAACGTACATTAAGGGAGCTTCGAGCGAGAGAATATCCGTTCAAAAATGAAGCAAGACCGAAGATGTTCCGTAGCCTAATGAAAACTACGGATTTCCACTGCCGAACCTAAAAGACCAGAGGAAGTCAACAAGAACGGTGATCCCAACTTTTGCCCCTACCATCGGATGCTTGGGCACAAGATAGAAGATTGCATTACCTTTAAAAGTTGGCTCAACGACAACCTTCGGAAAGGAAATATAACAATTATCGATCGGATGCCTTGCGCCACTATCAGTTAGATAGGAGAGTTTTTATCAATCGATGGTTAATGTCATCATTGATTTGGCTTTTTATTGCCCTGCTTGCATCTTAGTCACATAATCCCAGTCGCTCGATCTGATCTCTCTCTCGATTGGATAACTCCTTATTAGGAACGAAGCTTGCTGCGACTTTCGTTGGGTGTACATCGAGACTTTTTCTTAGGGTGAGTCACTCACTACCTCTTGCGGATAATGGGTAAGGAATCACTCCACAAATTATTTGACTAAATTTTGATAAAGATTACGAATGAGCAAGTGTTATAGGCTGTCAATCAAATGATTGATGCCATTTTAGATCTACGTGTATCATGGTTTATTGGTTGTAAAATATTTTTAGAAGAAGGTGTCGGTTGTTGGAATGAGAATCTCGTCGCCCACTTTAAGATAAATTTATATATATATATATATATATATAGTTTTGAAAATTAATATTTTACTTTTGAAAAATAGAGACCGAACTGATCCCATATATTTGATAGTTTAAATAAACGAGCACTACATCACAAGCTATGCATCTATCCCAAGAATAGACACATTACTTGATAATGATGCTCGATTAAATAAACTATAGAAATTATTACATCCGTTTTGGTCTGTAAAAACCTTTATGTTGACCGACAAGTTCCCCTATCTAATAGAAAAGATTAGATAGGGTTTTTATTAAGATGGATTCTTAAAGTTTCATATAAGGACAAGCCCCTATAGTTAATTACATCTTAAGCAACCAAAGTCACCTAAGAAAAATCTTAATTTAGATCAAATGTAATGTCTTAATGAGTTTTAAAGTTTAGGGTTTCAAGGTGAGACATAAAAAATTTAAATGGGAAATGATCAAGCTGAAACAATCATTATGGACTCAAAAGGAGGAAAGGTAGGTAATGTCACAGATCCTGAGGAGAACCTCTGGTGACTTCCCAAACTATCTTATGATTTAGCTTCAATTTTGAAGAGAAATTATTTAATACTTCATTCTGCCAATTTTATAAATTAGAGCTTACATTTATGTAATACCAATCATAAAAATAGCCTGGAAGATAGGAGGATTTACGTCATATCGAACAACGATCTCTGGATCCTATGATGAGTTAGGACTTATTTTAGACAGCGTGGTTTCATAAAGGCCTAAAAATGAGTTGAGAATTGATATACTTATAATATATAATATTTTTATACACATTTTTATACCTATTTTTGATTATATTGTACTTTAATGGAAGGTATTTATGTGTTTTTCTTTCAAGTAAACTTAAATGGACTAAATATGTCATAAGGAATGAAAAATGATTAAATTTGAAGCAAAATAAAGAAAATGTTAAAATGAAATGGGGCGCCTAAGCTCCCAAATCTGGCACCTAAGAGCCAGTAGATAGAGATTGTCGCGCCTAAGCGCCAGGTAGTTACTTTGCAACTTTAATTAATTTTTGGCGAACTTTGATGACGTGTTTGAGGCATCCTTTGATACAAATGTGGGTAGCTGATCAAGGGCGCCAAAATACCTTCAAATTTCTCTTGGAAGGATGCAGCTCTTGGGTAGATTCATTGAATATGGACTTATTTTGAAGAGACACAAAGCACCTTTTGAGAAAGTTTAAAGGAAATGAATTGAAGGAGAGAAGGGAGTTCTTTTAGGGAGAGGAAAATTAGAGTTGTAGAGAGTAGTTAAAGTAAGAAGTTTTAGGAATCTTACGGTTTCTTCGCACTTTTCTTATTCTTAGTGAAAGAGAAGATGGGTAGAGATTCCTAAGTAAAAATCCATTGTTATAAAAAGATTTAAAACCTCTTGGGTTAGACAAGTAGTCCAAGGAAGTCTTGTAAGAGAAATGAAGAGATTCAACGGAAATTCAAGAGTTTGGTGGAGAGGAACTTGAGATAAGTTTTATCTTTGTACTTCATTTGGTTTTAATTGAGACTTCTTCTGTTTTCTACATGGTTTCTACTTTTGTTGTTGTGTTTTTTCCATGAATTCTGAGTAGTCTTCTTCATCTTTTTCCTTAAAATGAAAATTAATTAATTGTTGGATGAAAGTTGTGGAAGTATTGAACTTTAATGTTGGAAGAAGTTGTGGTGATTTAATCCTTTCACTTCATTTACATCTTGGTTTATCATTAAGATGTTAACATTTACTTCGAGAACATGTAAGATCCTAATAGGTATTGTCTCAATCAACAATAGGTAGAAATCACATGAGATTATATGGATGAGAAAATAATTCATATAATTTTAAGCAAATAAATAGGGAAATATACTTTGATGGGTGTAGAATTAGAGGACTTTAGGTTGAAAAACTAAAGCCCCAAATTTAGTTTATTGTTTTAGGTTTTGATGCGACATGTTAGCCTGCATGTGGAGAGGAAGGAGGTAACTCTAGAGTGAGAGCTAGTATCTTCCCTACCTAACCCGTCTTCAAAAATTTTCAAACTTTAAACTAGCCAATATTTTTTATAGCATCTCTAGTAAGGGTAAAGAATAAAATTGCTCCTATTTGACACAATTCATTTTGAATACTTCCCCAATAGAATTTCTGTACTTATTACTCCTTCGTAATAAAGAAAAAGATATTTTCATCGATACTTCTTTAATCTTACAAAAATCTCGTTATAGTTAGTAAATTATTTACTTTATTTCACAATTTAAGAAAATATAAAAAAGATTTGCATTTTAAAGTCTTATAATATCCAAAACTGTTTAATTAAGTGTCATTTTCTAAATAAAATTTATTGTCTAAAAACCTTTTTTATCTTTTAAATTTCCAAAATTTTTCCCTGTGGGATCGATATTTCGGGGCTTAATCAGAAATTCCTATACTACTTGATAACGATACGTATACTTGTGTAGAATTTTTAAATTTAAATATTATTATTGCATTCTTATTTACATTGGAATCAAGTTTTTGGTGCCACTGTAATGAAGGAAATTTAATATTAAAATTATAAGTATAATATGATTACCACAAGTATAAATATACTAGTATTCATCTGGTAGTAAAAGGAACCAGGATCATGTTTTTGGCACTGTTGCTGAGGAAAATTCAAATTTTCTTTGGATTTGAATTTAAAAGAAAAATTAAAAAGAATTTTTTGAAAAACAAAATTTCTATTTTTAGAAAATCTTATTTAAAACTTATCTGTTTATGTGTGTTTTATTTTTATTTTTGTTTTTATTGTTGTGTTGTAATAGTTTATGCGAAGTTTAGGTTCTGAAGGACTTGTACCCTACGATTTTGAATTAGAACGAACTATTATAAAAATTTAAAAAATAAAAAAAAGAAAAAAAATAAAAAATTTTAAGAAATGACAAATTGAATTAATCAAAATACTAAAATTCATCATGAATTAAGACTTTAAGAGATAATGCAAACCCTACAGTGAATGAACTTCATGGTAGTATTTAAAATCTTGATGTAGCTGCTAATTCATTTGAACTTAAACTTGCTATTATCCAAATGATATCTAGTAATCAGTTTAGGGGAGCACTAATTGAAGATCCAAATTTACAACTTGCCAATTTTCTTGTGTGCTACATTTAAATATGATGGTGTTTTTGATGATGTTATTAGGCTTAGGTTTTTTCCATTCTCTCTTAGGGATAAAGCTAAAATATTGTTAAATTCTTTAGCACCTGGATATATCAGAACTCGGGGTGATTTTGCGCATAAATTCCTTGCTAAATATTTTTCACCAAAAAAAATTGTGAAACATAGAAATGATATTATATCTTTTTGTCAGTTTGAAGGGAAAACTATTTATGAAGCTTGGAAATGATTTAAAGAACTCCTAAGAAAGTGTCCACATCATGCTGTGCAAAATTGTTTAATTATTCAAACTTTTTATAATGGCTTAGTTGGATCTCTTAGATCTGTTATCGATGCTGCTGCTGGTGATTCATTGATGTCTAAACCATTTCCTGAAGCTTATGCTTTAATTGAAGAAATGACTACTAATAATTTTCAATGGTCTTATAAAAGGGTACAGCTTAAAAAGGTAGCCAATATTCATGATTCTGAAGCTTTTACTATGTTAGCAAATGAAGTTGCTACAACTTCAAGAAAGATAGAACAATTTGGAATGCATTTTTCTCAACCAATTCCAATGATTGAAGGGAATTCATTAAGCAAAACGGTGGATTTTCAAACATTTATTGAGGCTTTAAATGATATAAATAACAAGTCAAATAACACATATTCAAACTACTACAATTTATGTTAGAAAAACCATCCTAGTTTTAACTGGAATAATAATTTGGGTGGTACTAATCAACAATGGGGGAGTAACCAAGTAAACTTATTGGGAAACTGGAACAACCAAGGTAATAATAATTATAGACATACTTATTCTCCAGGTTTTAATAGAAATCCATAATTTAAGGATAAGAAGTTGTCTATAGAAGAAGTGGTGTTACAAATGAGAAATCAATTACAAAGTCAAAAAGCTGTTATAAGAAATATTGAGAATCAGTTCTGATAAATTGGAAATTTACTAAGAAATAAAATGCAAGGAACACGTCCTAGCAATACATAAGTAAATCCAAAGAACCAGAATAAAGAGCATGTAAAGGCTGTTTAGTTGAAAGGTAGAGTTCAAAGTAGATTGAAGTAGAGAAAGAAGAAATTGAAAAATCTAGAGAGGACGCTCCAGAAGATTTTGAGAGACCTATTTCTCCACTTAAGATTGATTTATAAAAATCGTTATCACCTCCATTTCCTTAAAGACTTCGTCAACAAAAGTTAGATAAACAATTTTCAAAATTTCTAGAAATCTTTAAAAAGCTTATAATTAATATTCTTTTTGCTGAAGCTTTAGAACAAATGCCAAGCTATGTGAAGTTTATGAAGGATATTCTCAATAGAAAAAGGAAGTTTGAAGATAATGAGACAGTTGCACTTAGTGTGGAGTGCAATGCTATAATTCAGAAAAAACTTCCTCAAAAGTTCAATGATCCTGGAAGCATCACAATTTTATGTGCAATTGAAGACAAATTTTTTGGAAAAGCTTTATGTGATTTGGGTGCAAGTATTAACCTTATGCCATTATAAATATTTAAAAGACTGAGATTAGGAGAAATATCTCCTAAAACTGTAACCATGCATCCTAAGGGAGTTGTAGAAGATGTTTTGGTATAAGTGAATCCATTTATCTTTCTTATTGATTTCATTGTTTTAGATATGGAGGAAGATAAAGAGATACTATCATTTTAGGGATACCTTTCATAGCAACTGGTAGAGCAATGATTGATGTACAAAAATGGGAATTAACTATGCATAATATTGATCAAACAGTTACTTTTAATATTTCCAAATTAATGAAATACACTGCAAAAGGTAAAGATGATGAATGTCTCAAGATGGATGTGTCGGCATATTTTTAGGTTGTGTGTTATTTTAAAGGGGGGGTCGCCTAATAGAAGCTGTCGGCGAATTTTTAATTTAATTAAAATAAATAATTTGAAAAGTAGTATTTGATTTTGAAAATAATTTTAAATTTGAAGGTTTTAAGATATGAGATTAAACCGATCTCACATCCCAAATAGTTTATATAAACGAGCACCGCACCATAAACCGTGTATCTATCCCTAAGGATAGACACACTGCTTGACGGTGGGGCTCGATTAAATAAACTAGAAGATTCGTGACATCCGTTTGGTCTGCGAACCAATTTTATAAGCCGACAAAATTCCCCTGCTTAATATGAAAACATCAAACAGGGTTTATATTACCTAGGTTCTTTAAAATTCCCTATAAGGGCAAGCCCCTATAGTTAATTACATCTTAAGTGATGGGAATTACCTAAGAAAACTCTCGATAATAATCAATAATTATGCTCTCAAGGATTTCAAAGTTTAAGATTTTCAAGGGATTGGATTTTGGAATTTCAATAGGGAATGGATCGAGTTTGGAACATTTTGTTTTCGTGAATCCAAAGGAAGAAAAGTAGGAGAAATCACAGATTCGAAGTGAACTTCGGTAATTTCCCGACTATCCTATTGTTTGGCTTGGATTTAAGAAAGTCCTAATATTTATCTAAATGTTTTGATTTTGCCAATTTTAATTAATTAGGACTTATATTTATATGATAGAATCATACAAATAGCCTTGAAGATGTGAGGGTTTATGTCGTACCCGATGACTACCTCGGAATCCTAAGTCCGGTTAGGGCTTAATTTGCGATCGCAAATGCCTAACAAAAGGTTCGGGATTTATGTTGCACTAGTGCAAACTACCTCGAAGTCCTATGACTTTGTTATTTAGTTCTAGGAAAGTTTTGCTGGTGTAGATTCGGAGTTTTCATTGATGACGATGGCCGTGCTTGCCCACCATGCTCCGAGCTCCTTGTTGTTGCAGAGGTTTAGTTTTAGAAATCATAAATCGAGAGGATGAGAAAAGTGTTTTGGTTTAGAGAAGTCTTAATTTCCAAGTGTTTTTGTGTTTTAATTAAAACAAATCTTAAAGTTGATTATAACGACACCGGTTAAGATCCCACGGTTCCATCCTTCCGGCATCATTATTTTTATCGGATTCACTTAGTCCGGATGAATTTGCTAAACTCAACTCGAATGAGTTCCACACTTTCATTTAGACCGTGGGAAATCCCGTTAGCAACACGTAGGTTACATCATCCGAGGTATTCCCGATCATCCAACAGGACGTTTTAATTTAGTTGTAATTGTAGTTTTGTGTTCGTTTGTGATTAAATTTTGAGTTGTTTTATATTTTGAAATGTTGTGGCGGTGAATTTTATCTTGCAATGACTTTTAACTTAGTTTTGGTTTCGGTTTTAGGGGCTATCCTAAAGGTGTGAGTTTTCATGCAACGAGTTGTTTATCATGCAAGAAAAGTAAGTGCAATGCAGTTAAATAAATTGCAATAATGTAAATTGCAAAAAAGTAAATCGCAATAAAATAAAAGCGTACCTGGAGGGTCTTCCCGTCATCCCAAGCTACACTTAAAATACAATTAGAATATTTAAGCAAGTTCCTAGGTAAAGCTAAGGGAAGGGTTATGGTTTTCTACCAAATTCCTAATCCTATAGCTAGTCATCTTCTATGACATCTAGGTTCTTTGTGTTTTGGTTTGAGGACGATTTTCTTCATCAAAGAATAATTAAGTTCAATTGTTCTTATGAACATCCTATCATATCGAGGAAGTGCTTAAGATAAATCTTAAACATCTTTTCAATATTTCTAGGATTGTTTTAAGTCCAAATGAATTTAATTATACAAATGAATTAATCGTCCGGGAATTCAAGTTTTGTTAACTTGCTCAGTGAACTAGGACATTTGAATATCCTATGAGTGAAGTAACATTTCATTTAATGTTCTATTTAGGAGTTATGATGACTAAAGCATTTGAGGGTAAATTGGTGTTCAGATGGTTTGTGATTTAGTTTAATTTCAATTAATGAGTTTAAATTTGGAATAGTGTTCAAGTTGCTTTATATTTAATTTCTTTTTCTGTTTTAGATGATGTTATATTTAATTTAATTTAATTTAATTTAATTGAGTTTTAATTTAATTTAATTCAATATAGTTCAATTTAATTTGATTTGATGTTTAATTAATTTGATTTGATTTAGTTTTAATTTGATTTAATTTAATTTAATTTAATTATATTTAATTTAATTTAATTTAATTTAATTATTTAATTTAATTTAATTTGATTTAATTTAATTTAATTTAATTTAATTTGATTTAATTTGATTTAATTTAATTTAATTTAATTTAATTTAATTTAATTTAATTTAATTTAATTTAATTTAATTTGTTTAATTTAATTTAATTTATTTAATTTAATTTGATTTGATTTAATTTAATTTAATTTAATTTAATTTAATTTAATTTAATTTAATCTTTAATTTAATTTAATTTTTTAATCTTAATTTAATTTAATTTAATTTAATTTTAATTTAATTTTATTTTTAATTTTAATTGAAATTTTTAAAAGAGTTTAATAATTTAATTTTAGTTTAATGATTAAGTCTTTTAATATTTTAAATTTGAGTTATCAATTGAATATTAATGAGATAATTAATTTAGGGATTTTTAAATTAAAGAATAAATCTCTTCCTAATAATATCCCTATTTTAATAATTCCAATTTTATTATTCTTCCAAATTTAATCCATTATTTAATTAAAGTTTAATCATTTTAAAATTGCTTAATCGGTTTCTACCCTTTAATCATTTAAATTTCAATCATCCAAATCAGATTAGGATCAAATATTTTACTTGTTAATTTTTTATTAAACCTAAAGTTTTAATTAAGGATTAAAATTTTAATTACCACTTTACCCTTTAAGCTTAATAATTTCATAACTCACTAAATTGAACTCAAATGAACTTGAAATTTTTATGTAACTTCACTCATATGTCAATAAAGACATGAGAGGAGAAAATGTGATTTTTCTGTATTTAATTTATTTATATAATTATTTTTGGTAGAAAATAGAGATTTTCAAGGAAAATTTAATAACATGACCAAGGGAAAGTTTCTATCCTTAAGAAAATTAGGGGACATTCCTAATGACTAGAGGATCACTTGGACCAATTTTGGTGATTTTTTGAATTATATTATTTTTATTATAATTCTTTTAAGTTTTGGAGTGTTAATTAATTTAAAAATAAAATAAATGTTGAAAAATGAATTTTATATTTTTCAAAAATCTCTCTGATATCAAGGAAATCAGAGAAGCAAATTTTGTAATTTTCTGATTTTTCTATGATTTATTATAATTATTTTAGTGAAAATGCTAGAAAATACATTTTTTTAATTTTAAAATTACCTTAAAGCTTTAAAATTTAATATCTCACTAAATAGACCTAAGAAAAATGTGGGATTTGTTCCTATGTGATTAAAACTCAAAATGTGACATTTTGGCGAATTTTATTATTTTTGTGATTTTTATTATTTTTTAATTATTAAAAATATTAAAATATTATTAAAAATCAACTTTTTTAGAAAATTGAAATTTTAATTTTTTTAGATTCCCCTAATATCAGAGAGGCTCCAAAACCAATTTGGTGAATTTTTGAAAGGTATTTTAAAAGTTATGAATTTTTAAAGTTTAAAATGGTTAAGTGGCTTAATCAACCCAATTAGTGGGGCTAACAAAGTCCAATTGACCTCAAACTTTTATGGTGGATTCCTCTGATCCTAAAGGTCAGTAGAGAATTGATTTCAAGTCAATTTGATGCATGGTTAACTCTAATTAATTAAAGACCTATTTTGGGTGTTTAAGCCAATTAGGTTGTTTTAAATGAACTAAGTCAAAACCTATTTTTTCTAGGGTTCTCTGGTCATAAGGAACATCACCAAATTTTCCTAGAATTTATTTCACAACATGCTATTTATTGGAATTAAAATACTCAAAACAGCAACATGAACTTGAAAAATTAATAACTCTTCATAGGGATAGCCTCTGACTTTGGAAAATTCAGGGAATGTTCCCAAATTCAGAGGCTTCAAAAGCCCTATGGTCTCATGCCATGGTTAATTGTATACATGCATGGAGAATTAAAAGTATGCAGAGAGTAAATAAATTATAAAAAATAAAATACTTGATGAAATTAAATGATTTCTTTTCCACATTATTCTCCTACGATTCATCTGAGCGAGAGGGTATTTTTATTTTATTTTTCTGATTTTTCTACACAAAGTTATGAATTTTGAAGCTTAGGGAATTAAATAAATCAAAAAATACCCTAATTTTCTATTTATCCACGCGGCGCCAACTCATCCTCGGCATCTCCGAAACGTCGCGTGTCGCGCTCCCATTCGACGCCGCCACACGAGTCGGCAGCCGGGGCCCCGCGGTTCTCGTACGCGTCTCTCGGTCCGACGCCATCCGAGCCGTCCGTCCGCGTGTGTATTGAATGGACGACATCCGTTCATCGTCCCCGAGCGTCCTCGCCGGAGATCCGTCCACACTAAATCCACAATATCTCACTCGATACTCGATGGATTTTCATGTTCTTATGCTGCTATGGATTCGTCTTGAAGAGACGAACACATCTATACGGCTATCATGCATTGAAATTAAAGCATTCAAAATGGAGAATCTCTAGAAGCTCGGGATGAAAAATTAGCTCATACCTTTGCTCAGAGAAGTGTGGCTTCAATCTGAGAGTTGTTGCACCTTCGATTGGATCCCAGCAAGCTCCAGATGAAGTCTCCTGGTCTAGTGAATTGTCTAGGTGTGATTTCGACCAAGCCCGATCACAAAGCTTGGAGGCTGGAGCAAGCTGGGTGGCTCTGGAGATGGGGCTTTTGTTTGGTGGACACCTTCCCTTGGTGCAGTGAAGGTGTAGAACCAATCGATTTGGGGATTGGCTCACCTGTGGAGAAGTGTCTCGGTTTTGGGTGGAATTTCGGTTGGGAAATTGGATTTTATCAGTGGGGATTAGGGCAAATTGACACTGGGGATCAACGCTCTCTAAGGGTGGAGAAGGGTTTGGAACAATTTTGGTAGAGTTTCGGCAAGGTTTTTTGTAACTCTCTTCCATGGCCGTGGGGGTGAGGGGTTTAAATAGGAGAGGCTGGAGAGCCTTCCAGAGGGAGTTGAGGCATGGGATCAGCTGCTCTGGTGAGGAGAAGAACAACCATGGTGACCATTTGGCATGGCGCAGCTCAGCAAGGTGGAATTCTAAAGTTGGCTCACATGTGAGCTCTCAGGTGTGGTGTTTTCCGGCGATCCAGGCGGCTGGCCGGCAGGCATGGGTCACCATCTTGACCAGGGAGGTCAGGGCTTGGCAATGGTGAAGTCAATTGGGCTTGGACATGTGTAAAGTGTTTGAATTAAAATGGTATGGGGGAGAGGGTCATTTTGGCCTTAATTTGGTCAACCCATTGGTTTGGGTTGGGTTCACCTCCCCATGGCTGGTCTTGGGCTGAGAAGATCAGTTAGGCTAGCTGGTCAAGAGGTGGTGATGTCCTTATCCAAGAATATTTGGATTAAATCTTGGTTAAGGGAAACATGCTTAAAGTCTAATGACTTTTAGGAGATGGTTAAAGGACCTCCTCCTTTTGCCATTAATGGCATGGTCACATGCCAAACTTTCATGGCTTCATATGGCTTGTGAATGGCTCATCCTTGGCTCCATTTGGCTTGGGAAAAGCTTGGGTCAATTTCATGAAAATGGGTTTTAAGAATTTTTGGTAATTTGATGGAAATTTGTATGAAACTTGATTTGGAATAATTTGATGGTGAATTTAGGACTTAGGTAATGGATTTAATTAAGTGGATGACAAATGGAGATGTCATGTGGGCTTTAGGGTGGATTTTGGGCCTTTGAATGTGGTGAAGTGGGCTTTTAGGAAAGTTTAAGGGAAATGGGCTCTTTGATTTTAGGATGGGCATTTGGGTAAAGATTTTGTGAAGAACTTTGTCAAATAAATGTCATAATTGGTTTGGGGATGTTCTATGAAGGGCTTGGAGTCAATTTGGTGTGATTTGGAGTTGAATTGGTTTGAATTTGGGTTTATTTGGTAAGTGGGCCTATGTAGGTCCAAGTGGGCCAAGTTGGGCTAATGTTGGGCTAAGGTTGAAATTGATGTAAAATCAATGTTGAGAAATGTTTATGGGAGTGTTTCAAAGAGGTTTTGACTTTGGTTGGGCTTTGATTTTGAGGTTTGGGCTCATTTGGGTTAGGTTTGGGTTTAGGTCAAAATTGGGCCTTTTAGCTTTGGGTTGAGTTTGAGTGGGGTTTGGGTCTAAATTTTGGGCAAATCATGTTAGTGTTTTGTTTGTGGGAAAGTTAAGGAAGATTTAGAAAAGATTTGGGGTTAATTGGAATTGAATTGGGTGAGTTTGGGTTAGGTTTGGGTCATGGGTCCAAATTGGGCTTTAAGGCCAAAAGTGAGATTGGATCCAAATGTCAATCAAATTGGACTTGGATTTGGTCTAGATTGGTATTGAGGATGTTGAATTGAAGTTTAGAATTGAATTGGGCCAAAATTGGGGTCAATTGGGTAGGTTTGGTTTGACATTGGGTTCACTTAAGGTTAAAATGGGTCAAATTGGGGGTTTTGACAAAAGTGGGGTAAATTGACAAAATTGGCCCATGGTGTAGTTGGACAAAATGAAATTGGGAATATTTGGGAATTGCTGGAATTTTCTGGGAATTTTCTGAATTTTTGGATTTTTAGGTCAAGAGGGGTATTTTGGGTATTTGGAGGGTATTGGGAGGTTTTCTTGGAATTTTTGGTATTTTTGGGTATGGATGATCAATTTAGGTGATGTGGAAATGTTTGGGAATGATTTTGGAGAATTTTGGGTGATTTGGAAATTTTTGAGAATTTTGGGTAATTTCAAGGGCTTTGGGTAGGTTAGGCGGGTGTAGGGTCCCGGGGGTCAAATATTGAAAATTTGGGAAATTGAAGAATGGGTGTATGTAAGTGGAAAGAAATCATTTTGGTTGAGCCATGAAGCCATATCAAGCCCACATGAGCCATGAAGGGACTCATTTGAGGCATTCACTATGTTGTTCCTAACCCTCTTTGCCAAGGGCTTAGGGGTTAAGGATCATCCATGTGAATTACCTACATGAGTCAGGAGGTCAAGTTAGGTATGGGTGTGGTTTTAGGAGGTATGTGGAAGTGTAGTGTGTAGGTGTAGTGTGTGTGTAAGTCAGCCCCTCTCCAGACCAGGCCACCCAGGGCAGTCCTAAGGCCAGAGAGTCCTATAGGAACTCATCCCTTAAACTTCCACATTTGATTTCAACCCTCTAGGTGATTAGGGGTCTACAGTCAAGTTTGTGGAGTTTGCGGGGAGTTAAGAAGTGGTTTGAAATTCTAGAAGGTGGGTCCCAATTCTAGTCCTCTAAGATAGTCAAAGGAAAAGCCTAAGGCTAGATCCTAAGTACTAAAGAGAAGAAGAGAAGACCTCATCAAAAATGAGGTCAACAGGATGTAATGAGATATCTTATTGAATGTCATTTCAAAACAATGTATGAAGAGAATTCAGAAATGAAAGAATTGGAACACGATCATGAAGAGGAATTAGAACATCTTAATGATTTTATTGAAAAAGATTCAAATTTTGTTTAAGAAAGTTTTGAAGCTTTGGCATGACAGGAAAAGACAAATCTTTCTGTCCATCAACTGAGAAATCTCCTGAACTTGACTTAAAGTTACTTCCAAAACATTTAAAATATGTTTTTTTAGGTGATTCCTCAATTTTGACGGTTATAATTTCCTCGAACTTAACTTCAGAAGAAGAAGAGTGTTTGCTGAAAATTTTGAAGAAATATAAGAAAGCCTTTGGATGGACAATTGCTGATATTAAAGGAATCAGTCCTTTAATTTGTATGTATAGAATCTTGATAGAAGAAACCTGCAAACACAAGGCTGATCCTCAAAGGATATTAAATCCCATTATGAAAGTTGTCAAGAAAGAACTTTTAAAGTGGTTAGATGTTGAGATTGTCTATCCTATTTCAGATAGTGCATGAGATAGTCCAATGCACTGTGTTCCTAAGAAAGGAGGAGTGACTATAACAGTTAATGAAAAAAGTGAACTAATACCAACAAGATAAGTTACAGGATGACGAATATGCATTGATTATAAAAAAATTAAATCTAAGAAAGAACATTTTCCATTACCCTTTATGGATCAAATGTTGGATAGACTAGCTGGGCATAAATATTTTTGTTTTCTGGATGGATATACTGGTTATTACCAAATACAAATTGCTCCACAAGATCAAGAGAAAACAATGTTTACCAATCCTTATGGTACTTTTACTTTTAGAAGAATGCCCTTTGGTTTATGTAATGCCCCTGCTACATTTCAAAGATGTATTATGGCTATTTTTTGTGATTTAATTGAGAAAGGAATTAAAGTTTTTATGGATGATTATTCAATGTTTGGAACTTCATTTAAATCATGTTTAAAACATTTATCATGAGTTCTTAAATGATGCAAAGAAACAAATGTAGTCCTTAATTGGAAAATAATGCCAGTTTATGGTAACACGAGGTATTGTTTTAGGACATCACATTTCAGAGAAATGTATGGAAGTAGATCCTGCTAAATTTCAAGTGATCGCTAATTTATCTCATCCAACAAATGTGAGGGAAATATAAAGTTTTTTAGGATATGCTGGATTCTACAGGCGATATATTGCTAAGCCATTATGCCATTTGCTGTAATTTTTTATTTTTATAAAGATTTCTAAAAAGCTTTTGAACTTTTAAAAGAAAAAATAATGACTGCACCAGTTATTATTTCACCAGATTGGAAAAAAACATTTGAATTAATGTGTGATGCAAGTGATTGATTAAGCTATTAGAGCTGTTTTGGGACAAAAATATGATAAAATCTTCAAAGTAATTTACTATACTAATAAATCTCTTAATGAAGCTCAAATTAATTATACCACAACTGAGAAATAGTTATTAGCAATAATATTTACCTTTGATAAGTTCAGATCAAATTTAATTGGAACTAAATGTGTGGTATATACAGATCATTCTGCTATTAAGTATTTAATAAAAAAGAATGATGCAAAACTAAGACTGGTAACATTTTATGGTATGCATACATTGTGATCTTTCTTGTTAGTAACATTTTATCTTATGGTCTCACACACCAACAAAAGAGAATATTTTTATCTGAAGCTAAGACTTATTTTTGGCATGACCCATTTTTGTATAAACATGGGAAGTATCTAATTATTAAAGATGTGTGCTTTTAGAATAGACTCTTGAAATTATCTAATAAAATTTTGAGCAATCTGGATTTTATTGGTGTTGATAAAACTGCATATAAAATCTAGCAATCTGGATTTTATTGGCCTATTATCTCTAGACATGTTAATGTTTATATTAAAAATTGTAATTGATGTTAAAGTGTAGGCAATATTTCTAGAAGAAATGAGATGCCCCTCAATTATATTTTGGAAGTTGAAATATTTGATGTTTGGGGATTATATTTCATGGGACCATATAAACCATCTTTTAGAAATTATAGATACTGTTAGCAGTAGAATATGTGTCTAATTGGATAGAAGCTGTTGCTTTACCTCGATGCGATGCTTAAATTCTTGCAAAGTTCTTAATAATGAATATATTTTGCAGATTTGGAATACCAATAGTTATCATAACTAATGGGAGAAGTCATTTTAAGAATGCATTAATTGAAAAATTATTAAAGAAATATCATATCTATCATAGAATTTCTACTGCTTATCATCCTTAGACAAGTGGTTTGGTTAAAGTTTCAAATCGAGAAATCAAATAAACTTTAGAAAAATCTATAGATCCAATAAAAATGGATTGGCAATCAAACTTGATTTTGCTTTGTGGGCTTATAAGACTGCATACAGAGTTCCTGTAGGAATGTCGCCAGTTAGGTTAATTTATGGGAAATATTGTCATTTACCTGTGGAACTTGAGAATGAATCTTATTGGACTATTAAAGAATTTATTTATTATTTAAAGGATGATGGTAAAAAGAGATTGTTGAAATTTAAGCTGGAAGAGATAAGGAATGAGTCTTATGAGAATGCTAATATTTATAAAGATAAAATTAAAAAGTGGCATTATCTGAATATTCATACTAAAAATTTTGAGCAAGAACAACAAGTTTTGCTTTATAATGCAAGATTGAGGTTATCTTCAGGCAAACCTAACTGCAGGTGGATGTGCCCATTTATTTTGCTAAAAGTTTATCCCTATGGAGATGTGGATAAAAGTGAAAGGTCATAGGCTGAAACCCTATTTCTTAGGGGATCATACTAAATTGAATGATGTTTTGATGTTGGGTCACCCAGAATAAGCACTGGGTATGTCGGGCTAATGACGTAAAACCAAAAAGTTATGTGGGTCAAAACCCATAGTTATCGGTGTGATTTTATTTTGATTTTGTTGTGTTTGTTTTAGAGAATTGTGGTAGTATTTTGAACTTTTGGTGATAATTTTAAAAATTTAAATGATGTCTTAAACATGTAAGAATGAGTATCTAGAGGTTAAGCTGACCTGTGCTAAATTGAGCACTGTCACCTAAGGGCCCAATACTGACGCTTAAGCGCCGTAGTTATAAAAACGTGCCTAAATAATGTTCTAGAAGAATTAAATTTAGGAAAGTGGCCTTGAACGTTATTTGGTAGTTTTTTAGACTTGGGAAGTGGTATAAGCTCTACTAAAGTCTATAAATAGCATGTAAATGAAGAGATAATTTGCCCCTTTCAAAAATTTAATTCTAAAGTCTAAGAGAAGAAATATTTGAGTTGTTAAAGGAAGATAGCAAAAATGTCTTCTTGGGAGAATGATTCGAAGAAAAAGAAAGAAGCTGTCAAGAAGAAGTTTGTAAGTCAAAGGGAGCAAGAGTTATATAATGGATTCCTAGCTGTTAGTATTGAAGGAATAGCGAAGAAGATTGTGAAAATTGAGGCTGATGTGGTTTCAATTGAGGAAAAGGTAAATGAAACTAAAGCACATTTAGCACATATTCGTTGTTAACTCAAAATTCAATTCAGTATATTGAAGAATTAGACAAGGTGATGTATCTGAAGAGCAAGTGGATTGAAGAGGATTCTATCAGAGTTCTTCATCATCGTCTGTTTTATCAAATCTACGTGTCAAATGGTTCAAAAGGAACAAATGAAGGCCAAGCATATGTTCCACATAATGGAGAATGGAATCAAGTTCTTTGATTAGTTTGTCTATGTTTGTTTACTTATTTGATTGTGTGTGTTTGTTTTATATGTTTACGTAAGTTTATCTTATATTATTATGAATTTAGAGGGCATATCATCCAAAACTTGTTGGAGTGAAGATTAGACATGTGAAGTGTATTTGTACTTGTGAATATATTTTAATGAAATTGTTTTGTTTGTGTGAAAATATTCGTGTTATTGTGATCAAATCTAAATTGTGAAAAATTAAGAATTTTTTAGAAAGAAGATAGAAGAAGGGAAAGAAAATGTTATTATGACTTATTTAAGACAATGTGAGTGCAGTTGACTTGGAAAGTAGTACATTTGAATCAAAATTTGGAAATGTCGAAATTTGTGCACTGGCGCCTAAGCGCCAAAACCCACGCTTAAGTGATTGCATACCTGAGAGCATGGCGTCTAAGCGCCGAACCAGTCGCGCTTAAGTGTCAGTTCACAAAAATCAGTTCATGATGGTTTTAAGTGCCAAAACCGTCATTTTCTCCTCATTTCCTCTTCTTCCTCAAGAGTTAATGGTTTTGCACTTAGGGCATCCCTATAAGTGAAGATTACTTGGTGGAATTGAGCCAAATTCATTAGACTTCATCTTCTGATGGTTAGAGCTTCTCTTTTATGTAAAAATTTTTTATTTTCATCATGGATTTAGAGTTCATTATAGAAAATTTGAAAATTTACTATTCATGGTAAAAATTTAATGAAAATTGATGGATTTTACATGGAAAAGTGAGTTTAAGCTTTTAGAAGTTAGATCTGGGGAGTTAGGGTTAATTTTGGAATTTATTTTGAATTTCTTGTAATTTTTAGAAATGACACCAAGAATGAATGTCGGCATATTTTTTAGGTTGTGTGTTTTATTTTGAAAAGGGGTCGCCTATAAAAATTGTGCGGCGAATTTTTAATTTAATTTAAATAAATAATTTGAAAAGTAATATTTGATTTTTGAAAATAATTTTAAATTTGAAGATTTTAAGATATGAAATCAAACCGATCTCACATCCCAAATAGTTTATATAAACGAACACCGCACCACAAACCGTGTATCTATCCTAAGGATAGACAACCGCTCGATGGTGGGGCTCGATTAAATAAACTAGAAGATTTGTGACATCCGTTTGGTCCGCGAACCAATTTTATAAGCCGATAAATTCCCTCGCTTAATATGAAAACATTAAACAGGGTTTATATTACTCAGGTTCTTTAAAATTCCCTATAAGGGCAAGCCCTCATAGTTAATTACATCTTAAGTGACGGGAATCACCTAAGAAAACTCTCGATAATAATCGGTAATTCTGCTCTCAAGAATTTCAAAGTTTAAGGTTTTCGAGGGATTGAATTTTGGAATTTCAATAGGGAATGGATCAAATTTGGAACATTTTGTTTTGGGAATTCAAAGGAAGAAAGGTAGGAGAAATCACAGATTCGAAGCGAACTTCGGTAATTCCCCGACTATCCTATTGTTTGGCTTGGATTTAGGAAAGTCCTAATATTTATTTAATGTTTTGATCTTGCCAATTTTAATTAATTTGGACTTATATTTGTATGATAAAATCATACAAATAGCCTTGAAGTTATGAGGGTTTATGTCGTACCGAACGACTACCTCGAAATCCTAAGTCCGGTCAGGGCTTAATTTGCAATGCAAATGCCTAACAAAAGGTTGAGGATTTATGTTACACTAGGCAAACTACCTCGGAGTCCTATGGATTGGTCATTTAATTCTAAGAAAGTTTAGCTGATGTAGATTCAAGTTTTGCTGACGACGATTGCCGTGCTGCCCACCATACTTTAAGCTCCTTGTTGTTGCAGAGGATTAGTTTTAGAAGTCATAAATCAGGAGATGAGAAAAGTGTTTTGGTTTAGAGAAAATCTTTATTTCCAAGTGTTTTTTGGGTTTTAATTAAAACAAATCTTAAAGTTGATTATAACGACACCGGTTAAGATCCCACGGTTCCATCCTTCCGGCATCGTTATTTTTATCGGATTCACTTAGTCCAGATGAATTTGCTAAACTCAATTGAATGAGTTCCACACTTTCATTTAGACCGTGGGAAATCCCGTTAGCAACACGTAGGTTACATCATCCGAGGTATTCCCGACCATCCAACAGGACTTTTTAATTTAGTTATAATTGTAATTTTGTGTTCTGTTTGTGATTAAATTTTGAGTTGTTTTATATTTTGAAATGTTGTGGCGGTGAATTTTATCTTGCAATGACTTTTAACTTAGTTTTGGTTTCAGTTTTAGGGACTATCCTAAAGGTGTGGGTTTTCATGCAACGGTTGTTTATCATGCAAGAAAAAGTAAGTGCGATGCAATTAAAGAAATTGCAATAAAATAAAAGCGTACTCGGAGGGTCTTCCCGTCATCCCAAGCTGCACTTAAAACACAATTAGAATATTTAAGCAAGTTCCTAGGTAAAGTTAAGGGAAGGGTTATGGTTTTCTACCAAATTCCTAATCCTATAGCTAGTCTTTTCCTATGATGTCTAGGTCCTTGTGTTTTGGTTTGAGGACGATTTTCTTCATCAAAGAATAATTAAGTTCAATTGTTCTTATAAGTATCCTATCATATTGAGGAAGTTCTTAAGAAGAATCTTAAACATCTTTTCAATATTACTAGAATTGTTTTAAGTCCAAACAAATTTAATCATGCAAATGAATTAATTGTCCGAGAATCCAAGTTTTGTTATTATCTTGCTCAATGAACTAGGACATTTGAATATCCTATAAGTGAAGTAACATTTCATTTAATGTTCTGTTTAGGAGTTATGGTTACCAAAGCTTTCGAGGGCAAATTGGAGTTCAAATGGTTTGTGATTTAGTTTAACTTCAGTTAAAGGGTTTGAATTCGGAATAGTGTTCAAGTTGTTTTATATTTAATTCCTTTATGTCTTAAGTGATGTTATTTAATTCAATTTAATTTAACTTTAATTTAATTTAATCTGGTTTAGCTTTAATTTTAATTTAATTTTGATTTTTTTAATTTTAATTTTAATTTTAATTTTATTTGATTTGTTTTTAATTTAATTTAATTTAATTTAATTTAATTGAATTTAATTTAATATGTTTTAATTTAATTTAATTTAATTTAATTATTTATTATTATTATTATTTTTTTAATTTAATTTAATTTAATTTAATTTAATTTATTTGATTTAATTTAACTTAATTTATTTAATTTGTTTGATTTAATTTAATTTAATATTTAATGTAATTTTTTTATTTTTAATTTTAGTTTAATTGAAAATTTAAAAAGAGTTTAATAATTTAACTTTTTAATTTAATTTTAATGATTAAGTCCTTTAACATTTTAAAACTTAAATTTGAATTATCATTTTTAATTAGGAATTAAATATTATTGAGATGATTAATTTAGGGATTTTTAAATTAAAGAATAAATCTCTTCCTAATAATATCCCTATCTTAATAATTCCAATTTTATTATTCTTCCAAATTTAATCAATTATTTAATTAAGGTTTATTTTAATTATCTTCAAATTGTTTAATAGGTTTCTACCCTTTAATTATTTAAATTTCAATCATCCAAATCAGATTAAGATCAAATATTTTATTTGTTAATTTTATTAAACCTAAAGTTTTAATAAAGGGTTAAAATTTTTTAATTACCATTTTGCCCTTCAAGCTTAATAATTCCATAACTCACTAAATTGAGCTTAAATGAACTTGAAATTTTTATGTGACTTTACTCATATGCCAATAAAGACATGAGAGGAGAAAATGTGATTTTTCTGTATTTAATTTATTTATGTAATTATTTTTGGTGGAAAATAGGAATCTCCAAGGAAAATTTAATAATATGACCAAGGGAAAGTTTCTGTTTTTAAGAAAATTATGGGACATTCCTAATGACCAGAGGACCATTTGGACCAATTTTGGTGATTTTTTGAATTATATTATTTTTATTATAATTATTTTAAATTTTGGAGTATTAATTAATTTAAAATAAAATAAAGGTTGAAAAATGAAATTTATATTTTTCAAAAATCTCTCTGATATCAAGGAAATCAGAGAATCAATTTTTGCAATTTTCTGATTTTTCTTTGATTTATTATAATTATTTTAGTGAAAATGCTAGAATATACATTTTTTTTAATTTTAAAATTACCTTAGGGCTTTAAAATTTAATATCTCATTAAATAGACCTAAGAAAATATGGGATTTGTTCCTAAGTGATTAAAATTCAAAATGTGACATTTTGGTGAATTTTATTATTTTTGTGATTTTTATTATTTTTTTAATTATTAAAATATTAAAATAATACTAAAAAATCAACTTTTTAGAAAATTGAAATTTTAATTTTCTTAAATTCTCCTGATATCAGAGAGGCTCCAAAACCAATTTGGTGAATTTTTAAAAAGTATTTTGAAAGTTATGAATTTTTAAAGTTTAAAATGACTAAATGGCTTAATCAACCCATTTAGTAGGGCTAACCAAGTCCAATTGGCTTCAAATTTTTATGGTGGGTTCCTCTGATCCTAGAGGTCAGTGGAGAATTAATTTCAAGTCAATTTGATGTATGGTTAGCTCTAATTAATTAAGGAGCTATTTTTGGTGTTTTATCCAATTAGGGTTATTTTAAATGAATTAATCCAAAATCTATTTTTCCTAGGGTCCTCTGGTCATAAGAGACATCACCAAATTTTTCTAGAATTTATTTCACAACATGCTAATTATTGAAATTAAAATACTTAAAATAGCAACATGAATTTGAAAAATCAATAACTTCTCATAGGGATGGCCTCTGACTTTGAAAAATTCAGGGAATGTTCCCAAATTCAGAGGCTTCAAAGTCCCTATGGTCTCATGCCATGGTGAATTTCCTATATGCATGGAGAATTAAAACAATGCGAAGGGAAATAAATCATTAAAAATAAAATACTTGATGAAATTAAATAATTTCTTTTCCACATTATTCTCCTCTCGTTCATCGTGCAAGAGGGTATTTTTGTTTTATTTTTTTGATTTTCCTACACAAAGTTATGGATTTTGAAGTTTAGGGGAATTAAATAAATCAAAAATACCCTAATTTTCTATTTATCCACGCGGCGCCGCGTCAACCTCGGCGGCTCCGAAAGGCCACGCGGCGTGTTCGGTTCGACGCCGCCATCTAACTCGGCGCTCGGGGCCCCGCTGTGTCGTTCCATCACCTGATCCGACGCGATCCTGGCCGTCCGTCCGCGCGTGTATTAAATGAACAGCATCCGTTCATCGTCCCCAGGCATCCTTATCAGAGAGCCGTCCACACTAAATCCCTAATATCTCACTCAATACTCAATGGATTTTCGTGTTCTTATGCTCAATGGATTCGTCTTGAAGAGACGAATACATCTATACGGTGATCATGCATTGAAATTAAAGCATTTGAAATGGAGAATCTCCGTAAGCTCGGGATGAAGAATTAGCTCATACCTTTGCTCAGAGAAGTGTGGCTTCAATCTGAGGGTTGTGTCACCTTCGATTGGATCCCAACAAGCTCCAGATGAAGTCTCCTGGTCTGATGAATTGTCTAGGTAGGATTTCGAACACAACTGATCTCAAAGCTTGGATGCTGGTGCACCTGGGTGGCCTGGAGATGGGGCTTTCAGTGGGGAACTTCTCCTCTTGGTCCAGTGAAGGTGTAGGACCAGTCAATTTGAGGATTAGCTCACTGTGGCAAAGTGTCCTAGTTTTGGGTGAAATTTCGGTAGAGAAATTGGATTCGTTGGTGGGGATTAGGGCAATCGACACTCGGGGATCAACCGCTCTAAGGATGGAGAAGGGTTTGAAACAATTTTGGCGGAGTTTCGGCAAGGTTTGTGCAACTCTCCTCTCATGGCCGTGAAGGGGTCGGGTTTAAATAGAGGTGGTCGGAGAGCCTCGCAGGGATGGCCAAGGGTTGGGATCGAGCTGCTCCGGGCATGGGAAGAACGACCATGGTGGCCATTGGGCATGGGGCAACTCGGCGAAGGTGGAATTTTAAAGTTTGGCTCCTCCCAAGGTCTCGGCCATGGTGTTTTCCGGCGACCCAGTGCGGCCGGCTGGCATGGGTCACCCTCAGTTCCAGGTGGGTCAGGCCTGGAGGTTTGTGCAGTCAATTGGCCATGGACATGTGTAAATGGTTTGAATCAAAAGGGTATGGGGAGAGACTCATTTTGGGTCCAAATGGGTCAACCCACCATTTTGGGTTTGGTGCACCCTTCCATGGCTGATTTGGGCCGAGGGAGGATCGGGTGAATCGACTTGAAAAGGGTAGAGAAGTCACCATCCATGAATATTTTGATTAATCATGGATTAAGGTGAAGCATAAAAGGGTTAAAACCTTTTTAAGGGGGCTTAAAAGAGGCTCCTCCTTTTGCCATTAATGGCTTGATCACATGTCAAACCTTCCATGGCTTCATGTGGCTTGTCCATGGCTTGCATGGCTTGTCTTTGGCTTGGGGAAAAGCTTGGTCAATTTCATGAAAATGGATTTTAGAATTTTTTGGTAATTTGATGGGAATTTGTATGAAGCTTGATTTGGAATGGTTTAATGATGATTTTGAAACTTAGGGGTGATATCAATTAAAGGTATGATGAAAAGAAATTGCCATGTGGGCTTTAGGGCCAATTTTGGGCTTTTGTATTTGGTGGAAATGGGCTTTTAAAATGGTTTAGGGAAGTGGGCTTTTGGATTTTAAAATGGATTTTAGGATGGAATTTTGGAAAAGGCTTGGGCCAAATAATTGTTGGGTTTAGCTCATAGATGTGTCATGAGTGACTTGGAGCAAATTGGGAGTGATTTAGGTTTGAATTGGGTTGAATTTGGGCTCCTTTGGTGAATGGGCCAATATAGGTCAAATTGGGCTAACTTGGGCCAATGTTGGGCTAGGGTTGAAATTGATGTAAAATTAATGTTGGGAAATGTTTATGGTAGTGTTTCAAAGAGGTTTTGACTTTGGTTGGGCTTTGATTTTGGGGTTTGGGCTCATTTGGGTTAGGTTTGGGTTTAGGTCAAAATTGGGCCTTTTAGCTTTGGGTTGAAGTTGAGTGGGGTTTGGGTCTAAATGTTGGGCAAATCATGTTAGTGTTTTGTTTGTGGGAATGTTAAGGAAGATTTGGAAAAGATTTGGGGTTAATTGGAGTTGAATTGGGTGAGTTTGGGTTATGTTTGGGTCATGGGTCCAAATTGGGCTTTAAGGCCAAAAGTGAAATTGGATCCAAATGTCAATCAAATTGGACTTGGATTTGGTCTAGATTGGTGTTGGGATTGTTGAATTGAAGTTTAGAATTGAATTGGACCAGAACTTGGGTCAATTGGGTAGGTTTGGTTTGACATTGGGTTCACTTTGGGTTTAAAATGGGTCAAATTGGGGGTTTTGATAAAAGTGGGGTAAATTGACAAAATTGGCCCATGGTGTAGTTGAACAAAATGAAATTGGGAATATTTGGGATTTTCTGAAATTTTTTTGGGAATTTTTTGAATTTTTGGATTTTTGGGTCAAGAGGGGTATTTTGGGTATTTGGAGGGTATTGGGAGGTATTTTTGGAATTTTTGGTATTTTTGGCTATGGATGATCAACTTGAGTGGAGAGAAATGTTTAGGAATGATTTTGGGGAATTTTGGGCGATTTGGAAATTTTTGAGAAATTTGGGTAGTTTCAAGGGTTTTGGGTAGGCTAAGCGGGTGTAGGGTCCCGGGGGTCAAAAAATTGAAAATTTGGGAAATTGAAGATTATGTGAATGTAGATGGAATGAAATCATTTTGGTTGAGCCATGAAGCCATATCAAGTCCACATGAGCCATGAAGGGACTCATTTGAGGCATCCACTATGTTGTTCCTAACCCTCTTAGCCAAGGGCTTAGGGGTTAAGGACCATCCATATGAATCACCTACATGAGTCGGGAGGTCAAGTTGGGTATAGGTGTGTGAAAGTGTAGTGTATAAATGTAGTGTGTGTGTAAGTCAGCCCTTCACTGGACCAGTGCCACCGGGCATGGTCCTAAGGCCAAAGAGTCCTATAGGAACTCATCCTTTAAAATTCCACATTCGATTTCAACCCTCTAGGTGATTAGGGGTCTATAGTCAAGTTTGTAGAGTTTGCGAGGAGTTAAGAAGTGGTTTGAATTTCTAAGTGGTGGGTCCCAATTCTAGTCCTCTAAGACAGTCAAAGGAAAGGCCTAAGGCTAGATCCTAAGTACTAAAAAGAAAAAGAGAAGACCTCATCAAAAATGAGGTCAACTAATGGACCCCCAATAGGTGTGGTGAGCTAACCAAGCACACCGCGTGTATTGGCGTTGACCGAAGAGATCAACAAAACCAACACAGATGTCCAAGTGACAAACTTAGGAATAAGTAGAAGAGTTTCCGCTGGGGAGTGTCAAGTATATCTCTGAGACTGGAGATTCCTGAACTCTGCTAGGGGAAGGAAAAGGAAGTGAATTCCAGATCACATGATCTGGGAGAATTTCAACTTAGATTTTATTTTATTTTAGTTTAAGTTTTGATGTGTGAGCTTGATTTCAGTTTGAGTTTCAATTTAGATTGAAGTTTTGTTAAGATTAATTTGAAGGGATTTTGATTTGAAATGAGAATTGGAAGTTTTAGATGTAACATCTTCAACCTCAAAAGAAAATTGAATTGATTGGATTGAATCATTAAAATGAGGAGAGATCTCAGAGCAATGCGGTATTTGATGTGAAATCCTTAACCTCAAGAATTTGATTTTGATGTATTTCATTACAATAGGGAAAGAATCCTAAAGCAATGCAGTCTCGGATGTAAAATCCTCAACCCCACAAATCATGTTAGTTAAGTAACCAGAGAGAGGGTTACACTAAACTACTGCATACAATAATACAAGCCGCTCATTTATCAGATTATCAGCAGTTCTTCTAGAGCCGCTACTACTGCAGGTTTGGGATTCCCTTCCTTAATCTTTCCTTTATGTGAGCAAGTTGGTGTTAGATTTGATAGTTGGGAGGAAATACTTCAACCTCTGAAGCTCATTACTAGTGTGAATGTGAAGACTTATTCCGAATATTTCGATTTTTGTCTGGAGAAGAGGATTTTCTAGAAGTTTTGGTGCTTCTACGTGACATGCTTCTACATCTCGAGCATCCACATCTCAAGGCAGATCCAGTCCTGATTCACAAACTAAAATGCTGCAAAGGATGATGGAGAAGATTTATTATGCTACAGATAATGTATCAAATCTTGAAAACTATGTTGATCATATTGATTCCTTAGGGAGACATAGTGACTATGAGGAGAAATACAACACTTCTATGGAGAGACTTGTTAGAGATGATCAAAGTGTGGTATTTTCTCCATATCTATGGTACACTCATTTTGATTCTGTTAGTTTTGGGATGATGATGATGAAGATGATTACGGTGACAAGGATGAGTAGAGATTGAGTTGTGTTATATTCTATTTGAACTGTTGTTTGTGTTGATGCTGGACTACTTTAAGTGTTTTTATTTGTGGTTATAATGAATGCTATTGTTATTGTTTGTTGTGATATGTATCTATGTGATGTTGAAGTGGTAATATGTATTTGAACTCTTGTATTTTAAAGGTGTTTTGTTAGTTTTTTTGAACTTATTCATACTGTTTTGGGAAGTTTAGAATAGAGCTAACCTTCATTTAAAATTTATGTTTAAATTTCAATTTACTACCATGAATTTTTTGTTGTGGTTGTGATATTATGTTAGTTTATGCAATTTGCTTTTATATTAGCCTCCACTACATATAAGTCTTTTGAATCATATATGCTAAAATCAAAATGAACTTTGATCATTTTTACTCATGTATTTAATTTTTTCTTTGACTTGCAAAATTAGGATATGAAAATTCTTGTAAGCATAAGTTTTATTTTTCATTCCTGTCTTTATATATTATATGCTAAAATGTTTAATCTTTGTAAAAATTTAAGTTTGGGGGGGATGAAAAATTAATTTTCAAAACTTGAAATTTATTTGTTCTTAAATATACTACAAATAAATTTGATTTTTGATTTGAAAAATGATTATGTGTATGAAGTTATATTAGGGTAATAAAATTTTGAATATAGAAATGTGTAAAAAAATTTAGTTAAAACTTTATAGTGATGAAGAAAAATTTCAAGTTATAAATTTTTCTAAGTGAAGAGATGTTAAATATTGTGAAACTATCTTTAGTAAGAAATATTATATTTTTTGAAAAATATAGAAGAATTAGAATTTATTTTCAATACTTAAATTTCTTTTATTAACAGTAATTTTCAAAAATTATTATTATATTTTTAAGTAAAAGATTTATATTAGTCCTTTGTTTTAGGAAAGGAAGAGTGGAATTCAAAATCATTAAAGGCTTATCCAGATATAGTAATCCATGCCATAAAAGAAAGAAAATAAGAGAAAAAAAAGAAAAAAGTGAAGTATAGTATGAGAGGAGAAGCTTGAGGATTAGTGCCTAATAAAAAATTGGCTTTACATCTGATCTTTTTAATGCATAAGATTTGAGAAACTCCTAAGCTTAAGAATATAATATAGTGAGTGTAAATACTTTTAATAAAAAAATTTAATTAAAGAAGATAGAATTCATAAACTCTATATTTGAAAAATTTACAAATATTTCTGAATTAGAGAGGAGCTCATTTTTTCATACTTTTTCACTTTAGAAAGTTTCTAAAATTTAAATTGGTCTCATTCACTAAAGTTTTTTCTAAATTGGAATACTATATTTCTAGAACAAAATTTTAGAATCTCCTAAAGAAACTCATTCACATAATTCTAGAACAAAATTTTAGAATATACTAACTTGCCTATGTTGGTTTTGAAAAATTGTAGTGTCACTTGAGAACAAGTAATATTTTTAGTTTGGGGGAATTTGATATACCTAAAATATATAATTTTTATACCTATTTTTGATGATATCACACTTCAATTGAAGGTATTTGTGTGTTTTTATTTCAGGTACAGTTAAATGAATGAAATATGTCAAAAGGAGTGAAAAAAGATCAAATTTGGAGCAATAATGAAGAAGGAGTTAAAAGGAACTGGGGTGCCTAAGCGCTCAGATCTGTCGCCTAAGTGCCAGTAGACAGAGAAGGTTGCGCATAAGTGCCAGAACCCTGTACTTAAGTGTCAGATAATTACTTTGCAATTTTAATGAATTTTTGGCAAATTTTGAAGATGTGTTTGAGACATCCTTTAGTTCAAACATGGGTAATTGATCAAGGCTGCCAAATGAAATTCAAATTTCACTTAAAAGAATGCATCTCTTAGGTAGATCCTTGAATATGGACACATTTTGAAGAGACACCAAGGAGCCTTTTGAGAAAATTTAGAAGAGAGGACTTGAAGGAGAGATGGGAGTTCTTTTAGAGAGAGAAAAATTAGAGTTTGTAGAAATAGTTAAAGTAAGAAGTTCTAGGTTTCTTACTTAGTGTTTCTTTACACTTTTCTAATTCCTAGTGAAAGAGAAGGTGAGTAGGTATTCCTAAGTAAAAATCCATTATTATAGAGAGATTTAAATCCTCTTAGGTTGGGAACTAGTCCAAGGGTGTCTTTTAAGGGATAGGAAGAGATTCAAAGGAAATTTAAGAGTTTGGTGTAGAGGAACTTGAGATAAATTTTTATTTCTGTACTTCATTTGGTTTTAATTGAGATTTCTTGTGTTTTCTATATAATTTCTACTTTTAAAACTATTTGTGATTGTGTTTTCTCCATGAATTCTAAGTAGTTATCATTATCTTTTGTTGTGCGAACATGTAAGATCCTAGTAGGTATTATCTCAATCAACAATAGGTAGAAATCACATGAGATTATATAGATGAGAAAATAATTCTTATAATTTTAGGCAAATAAATAGGGAAATATACTTTGATGGCTGTAGAATTAAAGGACTTTAGGGTGATAGGCTAAAGCCCCTAATTTGGTTTATTGTTTTAGGTTTTGATGCGAGATGTTAGCCCCCACGTGGAGGGAAAGAAGGAAACTCTAGAGTGAGAGCTAGTTTCTTCCCAATTAACCCATCTTCAAAACTATTCAAACTTTAAACTAGCCAATGTTCTTTATAGCATCTTTAGTAAGGGTAAAGAGTAAAATTTCTCCTATTTGACACAACACATTTTGAATACTTCCACAACGGAATTCCTGTACTTATTACTCATTCATAATAAGGAAAATGTTATTTTCATTTATACTTTTTAATATTACAAAAATCTCGCTATAGTTAGTAAATTGTTTACTTTATTACACAATTTAAGAAAATACCAAAAAAATTTGCATTTGAAAGTTTTTTGATATCCAAAATAGTAAGTGTCTTTTTCTAAATAGAATTTGTGATCTAAAAACCTTTTTATCTTTTAATTTTCCAAAATTCTTTCCTATGGGATCGATATTTCATGGCTTAATCAAAAAGTCCTATATTACTTGATAACGATACATATATTTGCGTAGAATCCCTAAATTTGAATATCGTTATTGCATTCTTATTTACATTGGAATCAAGTTTTTGGTGCCGTTGTAAGGAAGGAAATTGTATATTAAAAATATAAGTAAATTTAGATTACCACAAGTGTAAATATACCAGTATTCGTTTGGTAGTAAAAAGAATTGGGTTCAAGGATTTATGTCACACTCAGCAAACAAACTTAAAGTTCTATGGCTGTTATTTATAGTACAGAAAGATTTACTGTTGTATACTGGTTTACTCCCACAAAGATGTCCATTTGTAGGTCTATATTGTGCTTCCCATGACACATGCTCTAAGCTTCTCGTTGAAGCAACAGTCCTAAAGTCTAAGGTTCAAAAGGTTTTGCCAAGTGTGTTTCAGTGTTTTGGTTTTATTGTTGTTGTTGTTATGGTTTCGGTTTTGTTCTCATTTAGAGAAAATTTTAATTTAGAGCGACACCGGATAGGATCCCACTGTTCTTTCATTCTGACACCACTATTTTCTTTCAGATTGACTTAATCAAAACAAGCTGTTACACTCATTTAAATATGGGAAATCTCATTAGCAACCATAACTTACCTCATCCGAAGGAGTCCCGTAATCTAAAAGACGTAATTTAAGGGCGTTCACTAGGTTTGAAAGTGTATTTTCAATTTTTAAAAAACTATAATTTTGTTCCATTTGTTTTGTCCTGCAGGTAAGCATGGAAAGTAAATTGCAGAAGAAATAAATGATGCTAGAAACTAAAGTACAGTAAAGTAAAATACTATAAATAAACTGTAAAAGCATACCTGGGCTTCTGCTACTGCTGCATGGTTAGTGCAATAAGGTACAATATAATATGAATGAAATTTAAATAAATTGCAAAAATTAAATAAGGGAGCAAGAAAATCTAGTACGAGAAAATTAGAAAAGTACATTGCAAGAAACACGAGCGAGAAAAACTCGTAGTAACATATAAAAGACCAAAAATATGTATAAGACATCAGTAAAGGTGAGGGCTCATAGCTGGATTGTGTGCTTCCCGCTTTTGGGTAAGAGCTACCAACCTAACAACCAGTCTTAACTTCGATCCAAGTGATTAACCATTGAACTTTTTAAATTTTCAACAAAATTCTTTAATTTTCATTTGAGAGTTTTCAGAAAAAGTTTAATTTAACAGGAAAAATAAAATTTTATTTTGATTTTGTAAAGTGATGTAGTCCACAGGTTAGTCACTCTAATCAAGCTAGGACTAAAAACAACCTAAGAGTGTCTGGGGCAACAATCCCACCAAGAGTCGGTGAATAGTTTCATTGTTCATTTCATCTTCCTTATTGAAGGTCCTTGAGGTAGGAGATACCATTCCAAAATTCCCAAATCATTTCGCATTCCTCCTTTTAACACACATTACCATTATTGTCGTTGCCCTAGCAACCAGATCTCAGACATACCAGTCTAATGATCCTTATGTGGCAAGAAAAAAAATGGCCCCAGTGTCTCACAAGGACTTAAGTACCTTAGGGAAGACCTAAGTCCTTAAGCATTCAATTATGAATGTCAGATAAGTAGTTTATAGTATTTCTATTGACATAGGTGAATTAACGGGTCCCAGAACATAACTTGGTGGATCCCTAAAGATTTCAAGGATGATTTTCTTCATCAAAACATATTAGGTTCAATTGTCCTTCAAAATGTCCAAAATATAATAAAAGTGCTCCGGGCATCACCCTAAACAACTTATAAAATCCTTTGAATCGTTTAAAGTTCATTTGAACTTATTATGTTGATAAATCATCCATCCACAATTAAAGTATAGTGATAATATTTTAACCTGTGCTAAATGAATCTTGATGTTTTGATTAACCCATGAGCGGGGTAACTAAGTATTCGTCTGATGTTTTATTTAAGGATTATGTGGGTGGATACTCTTAAGGGCAAGCTCAAGTCATTAAAGATTTTATACCCATGATTTAAAATTGGGCCTGTTGTGTTTAGAGATATTTATTAATTGATCATGTTTCTCTTTTCTAATCCTTATTAGACAAATTGAAATATCAAGCCTATCTCACTACTATGCCCTTAAATCTTATCTTCAGGGTAGATTTGCCATAATCAAAATGTTAAATTAAATGAAGGTAAATTCTCATTAAAAGCTCACATCTATCATCTAATCCCCAATTAGGGGGTGTCAAATAAATAAGTTATTATCTTCCCAGCTTAAGCCCAATTCCTTAGTGTCATCCAATCAAGCTAGCTTCCAAATCTTAATAATTTATAAAATTACATTCTTACCCTTATTATGAAAAAGAGGACAAGTTATTCTCTACCTCTTAACCCATTATTTTCCAAACATCCAAAAGAGTTTATTATGATTAAAATTACCCATTTACCCTTGAATTTAACCTAAAACTTAATTAGGGTATCAAAATTCTAAAATTACCATTTTGCCGCCCCTAGGCCTCTCCACTCCATAATTCATCAAATAAAACTCAAATGATTTTGAAATTTCATAGTTACCCTACTCATGGGTTAATTAAAATATTAGATGAGAAATTATGATTTTCTAATTTATATTTAATTTTTAATAATTGTTTTATTAAAAAATAAGGATTTTCAACATTAATTTCTTTAATCATTCAAGGTAAAGTTTCTATTTATGGGAAAATTATTGGAGGTTTACCTAGGTTAGGGGACCACTTGGACAAAGTTTCATGATTTTTTAAATAATATTTCAATTATTATAATTATTTATTAATTTTAGGGGTTAATTAAATAGAAAATATAAATTAATTTTAAAATTTTTTTTATATTTTTATTAAATCTCTTGAAGTCTAGAGAACTCAGAGAACCAAACTTTTCATTTTTAAGATTTTTATTTTGTTTATTATAATTATTTTAATGAAAAGTTAAGAAAAATACATTTTAGCATTTAAAAAAGCCCAACTAAATTAAAAAAAAATAGAAAAAAATATTTAAAGGGTCCTAAATGACCAGACAACAATTAGGAACATTTTGGTACAATTTTATATTTTTGCAATTTTTAATTATTTTTAATTTAAGAAGTAGCTCTAAAATGAACTATTTAATTAAACATCAATTTTGATTTTCTAAGGTTCCCTTGATCACAATGAATTCTTAAAACTACTTCCATAATTTTTCTAATTATATTTTATTTATTATAATTATTTTTAATACAAAAATCTCATTTCACTTGAAAAATAAACTTTTCTATAAAATATATTTCAAGTTTAAAATTTTTACAGAGGGTCAAAATGACCATTGTATACTGTGCACAACAAATTTTTATAATTTTTGGATTATATAATATTTATTTAAATTTTTATGGATTTTGATGACTTAATTAGCTAAAGTAGTGTATGTAATTATTCAAAATCAGTTGAAATTTTTTCTAGAGTTCTCTGACCACAGGTAACCTACTACAATAGATCCCATATTTTTTTTATTTTTGTTTTAACTTATATAAATATTTTTTTAAAAAATAGGGCTATTAGGGTTGGAGGTGTTGTCTGACTTTAGAAATAAGAGAACATCTTTAACAAAAAAGTCCTCCAAATTCCAAGACAAGATGGTTAATATTTTATTAAATATAATTAAAATAATTCTAGAGTATTTAATCAATTAAAAATAAAATATATGAAAAAAATTTCTATTTTTGGTTCATAATTTTCTCCTCTATTCACTAAGTAACGTGACATTTTCTTTTTTGTTTTTGATTTCTCTACACCAAGTTGTGAATTTTTAAAGTTTCAATATTTAAATAAGTAAAAAAAACCATATTTTCCAACTTATCTAGACGGCGTCACTTCAACTTACGACTGCTCTGAAAGCCCACGTGGTGTGCTCTTATTCGATGCTGCCATCCACACATCTACTGACTCAGTCTGTGCTTTATAATCCATTCCCTCATCCGGCGCAATCCCAGCCGTCCATCTGATATACATGCGATCGAACGACTCTCTGTCTTCATCCCTAACTGGCCTAACCCGTAGACCATCCACGCTAAATCCCTAAGATCTCGCACTATACGCAATGAAAATACACGGGTTTTGTTCCTACACCTTCATCTAGTCCAAACGAACAGTTCTATATGACTAATCAAGCATGAAATCAAACTTTTCTTTATAAAGTTCCAAACCGAGCTTTGTTCGAGGGAAAATGGTGTATACCTGAGCCCAAGAGGTATGACCTCGATTGGGTGCTTGTAGAAGCTTTAATGGAGTATGGAAAACCTCCTTGAAGTGTTACCTTGTTCTTGGAATGGGTCTGAGTTAGAGTTCCTCCAACATGTGGTGCGACCTTGATTAATGTCAGGTGCAGAGGGCTTGGAGATGGGGCTTTCAGTGGGGATCTTCTTTCTTTGGTCTATAGAAGCTCAAGGATAGTTAAATTGAAAGGTTTATGGAGTTTGGTGGAGTGACAGAGAATGTCCTGTTTCTAGTCTATTTTGAGTGAAGAAATTGGCCTCAGGTAGTGGGGGAGATGGCTGGAGAATTGTGAGCTTGAACTTAGGTCTGAAGAAGCTCTATAATCAATTTGGCAGAGTCTCCCCAAGATTTTGTGCACTCTCTCTCTTTTTCCATGAGGGGGTGGTTATTAAATAGAGGGGGAAATTGTGACCAATTGGGTTGGCCAGTGGGTGCAAGGTTGTGCTTAGGTGGACAGCTAAACAGTCTGAAGTACCAATGTGGGCGAGCCACATTGGATGGGTGGATATGGGTTTGAGTTATGAGAATGAATCTCTCAATTTTGGAGTTTTTCAGCTACTCGGTCGGCCAACCAGGCCATGACTGGTGGCTAGCTGGGTCAGGGAGCTCAGAGGGAGGTTTATTGGTGATCAAGATGGAGGTTTAATCAAAGCGTACTAAGCATGAGTCTCTTAGCCAAATATGGGAAGAGGTTCCCCAATTTGAAGTACCCTTTATCCATGGCTCATGTATGGTGGGATAGAAGGATCTAGGTTGGTCTCTAGAGTCCAAATGATAACTGTGGTGGTCTAGGTTGGGCTGACGTAAGTGGCATAGGGTGAGTTTAAAGTTTGGATTCAAAATTTGGGATTTAGCTTGAACTTGGGTTTGGGCTTGGCTAGGGTTTATATTTGGATAAGGTGATTATTAAAATTGGTGTAGGATATTTTCATGAAGCATTTGGAAGTTAATTGGGTGGAAATTAAGATGTCATAGAGTTTAATTTGGTGAAATTGGGGGTGATTTGAGGATTTTGGGCCTTTAGGGTCAATTTGGGGATTTTAGTCAAAATTGATCAATTTGGGTTCAATTAGGGTCAAGGAGTGGTTCAAATTAATTTTGGGGACATTTGGAGTGATTTTGGAGATTTTCGGAATTTTTAGGACATAAGGGGTATTTTGGTAATTTTGATAATTTTGGGGGTATTTTGAGAATTTTGGGTATTTTGTGGTGTTTTGGTGAATTTGAGTGGCTTAAACTTGTTTGAAATGATTTTTAAATAAAATTTGGGAATTTTGGAAATTTGGGGAAATTTTGAAAAAATTAGGGTTTCAGGGGCATTTAGGTAATTTGGTGAAGTTTAGGGGTAAAAGAATGGATTGGGAATTTGGAAAAATTGGAATCAATTGAGAATGTTAATCATAGAATTAGCCATATTGAGCCATGAGACCAAATAAAATCCCATTTTGGATCCTCCACGTGTTTTTCCTAGCCAAACCCTAGCCTAGTGCTAATGTTTTGGGGAAACACCCACATGGGTTTCAATAAAAGTATGTACGACTTATTTTTAGGTTGTGTTGTATTTTGAAAAGGGGTCGCCTACAGAAATTTTCGGCGAGTTTTTTAATTTAATTTAAATAAATAATTTGGAAAGTAGTATTTGATTTTGAAAATAATTTTAAATTTGAAAATTTTAAGATATTAAATCAAACTGATCTCACATCCCGAATAGTTTATATAAACGAGCACAGCATCACAAACTGTGTATCTATATCGAAGAGTAGACACACTGTTTGGTGATGGGGTTCGATTTAAATAAACTAGAAGATTTGTGACATCCGTTTGGTTTGCGAACCAATTTTATAAGCCGACAAATTCCCCTGCTTAATATGAAAGCATTAAACAGGGTTTATATTACCTGGGTTCTTTAAAATTCCCTATAAGGGCAAGCCCCTACAGTTAATTACATCTTAAGTGATGGGAATCTCCTAAGAAAACTCTCGATAATAATCAGTAATTCTGCTCTCAAGAATTTCAAAGTTTAAGGTTTTCAAGGGATTGAATTTTGGAATTTCAATAGAGAATGGATCAAAATTTGGAACATTTTGTTTTAGGAATTCAAAGGAAGAAAGGTAGGAGAAATCACAGATTCGAAGCGAACTTCGGTAATTCCCCGACTATCCCATTATTTGGCTTGGATTTAGGAAAGTCCTAATATTTATTTAATGTTTTGATCTTGCCAATTTTAATTAATTAGGACTTATATTTGTATGTTAGAATCACACAAATAGCCTCGAAGATGTGAGGGTTTATATCGTATCGGACGACTACCTCGGAGTCCTAAGACCAGGTTAGGGCTTAATTTGCTATGCAAATGCCTAACGAAGAGTTGAGGATTTATGTTGCACTAGGCAAACTACCTCGAAATCCTATGGCTTGGTTATTTAATTCTAGGAGAGGTTTCGTCGAAGTAGACTCGGGTTTCGCCGATGACGATGGCCGTGCTCTGCCCACCATGCTCCGAGCTCCTTGTTGTTGCGAGAGGTTTAGTTATAGAAGTCATAAATCGGAAGATGAGAAAAGTGTTTTGGTTTAGAGAAAATCTTAATTTCCAAGTGTCTTTTTTATATTTTATTTAAAACAAATCTTAAATTTGATTATAACGACACCAGTTAAGATCCCACGGTTCCATCCTTCCGGCATCGTTATTTTTATCGGATTTACTTAGTCCAGATGAATTTGCTAAACTCAACTGAATGAGTTCCACACATTCATTTAGACCGTGGGAAATCCCGTTAGCAACACGTAGGTTACATCATCCGAGGTATTCCCGATCATCCAACAAGACATTTTAATTTAGTTGTAATTGCGGTTTTGTGTTCTGTTTGTGATTAAATTTTGAGTTGTTTTATATTTTGAAATGTTGTGGCGGTGAATTTTATCTTGTAATGATTTTTAATTTAGTTTTGGTTTCAGCTTTTAGGGGCTATCCTAAAGGTGTGGGTTTTCATGGAACGAGTTGTTTATCATGCAAGAAAAGTAAGTGCGATGCGATTAAATAAATTGCAATAAGATAAATTGCAATAAAATAAAAGCGTACACTGGAGGGTCTTCCCGTCATCCCAGTTGCACTTAAACACAATTTAGAATATTTAAGCAAGTTCCTAGGTAAAGCTAAGGGAAGGGTTATGGTTTTCTACCAAATTCCTAATTCTATAGCTAGTCATTTCCTATGACGTCTAGGTTCTTGTGTTTTGGTTTGAGGACGATTTTCTTCATCAAAGAATAATTAAGTTCAATTGTTCTTGTAAGTATACTATCATATTGAGAAAGTGCTTAAGAAGAATCTTAAACATCTTTTCAATATTGCTAGAATTGTTTTAAGTCCAAATGAATTTAATTATACAAATGAATTAATCGTTCGAGAATTCAAGTTTTGTTATCTTGCTCAGTGAACTAGGATATTTGAATATCCTATAAGTGAAGTAACATTTCATTTAATATTCTGTTTAGGAGTTATGATAACCAAAGTTTTCGAGGCCAGATTGGTGTTCAAGTGGTTTGTGATTTGGTTTAATTTCAATTATTGGATTTAAATTTGGAATAGTGTTCAAGTTGCTTTATATTTAATTTCTTTATGTCTTAGGTGATGTTATTTAGTTCAATTTAATTTAACTTTAATTTAATTTAATTTGGTTTAGTTTTAATTTTAATTTAATTTTGATTTTTAATTTTAATTTTAATTTTAATTTTAATTTTAATTTTATTTGATTTGATTTTAATTTAATTTAATTTAATTTAATTTAATTTAATTTAATATGTTTTAATTTAATTTAATTTAATTTAATTTAATTTAATTATTTATTTTTTTTAATTTAATTCTATTTAATTTAATTTAATTTATTTGATTTAATTTAATTTAATTTATTTAATTTGTTTGATTTAATTTAATTTAATCTTTAATTTAATTTTATTTTTAATTTTAATTTAATTGAAAATTTAAAAAGAGTTTAATAATTTAACTTTTTAATTTAATTTTAATGATTAAGTCCTTTAACATTTTAAAACTTAAATTTGAATTATCATTTTAATTAGGAATTAAATATTATTGAGATGATTAATTTAGGGATTTTTAAATTAAAGAATAAATCTCTTCCTAATAATATCCCTATTTAATAATTCCTATTTTATTATTCTTCCAAATTTAATCAATTATTTAATTAAGGTTTATTTCAATTATTTTAAATTGTTTAGTAGGTTTCTACCCTTTAATTATTTAAATTTCAATCATCCAAATCAGATTAAGATCAAATATTTTACTTGTTAATTTTATTAAACCTAAAGTTTTAATTAAGGGTTAAAATTTTAATTACCATTTTGCCCTTCAAGCTTAATAATTTCATAACTCACTAAATTGAGCTTAAATGAACTTGAAATTTTTATGTGACTTCACTCATATGCCAATAAAGACAGGAGAGGAGAAAATGTGATTTTTCTGTATTTAATTTATTTATGTAATTATTTTGGTGGAAAATAGGAATTTCCAAGGAAAATTTAATAATATGACCAAGGGAAAGTTTCTGTCCTTAAGAAAATTATGGGACATTCCTAATGACTAGAGGACCACTTGGACCAATTTTGGTGATTTTTTAAATTATATTATTTTTATTATAATTATTTTAAGTTTTGGAGTATTAATTAATTTAAAAATAAAATAAAGGTTGAAAAATGAAATTTATTTTTTTTAAAAATCTCTCTGATATCAAGGAAATCAGAGAATCAATTTTTGCAATTTTCTGATTTTTCTTTGATTTATTATAATTATTTTAGTGAAAATGCTAGAAAATACATTTTTTTAATTTTAAAATTACCCTAGGGCTTTAAAATTTAATATCTCATTAAATAGACCTAAGAAAAATATGGGATTTGTTCCTAAGTGATTAAAATTCAAAATGTGACATTTTGGTGAATTTTATTATTTTTATGATTTTTATTATTTTTTAATTATAAAAATATTAAAATAATGCAAAAAGTTAAATTTTTTAGAAAATTGAAATTTTAATTTCTTTAAATTCCCCTGATATCAGAGAGGCTCCAAAACCAATTTGGTGATTTTTTGATAGGTATTTTGAAAGTTATGAATTTTTTAAAGTTTAAAATGGCTAAATGGCTTAATCAACCCATTTAGTAGGGCAAACCAAATCCAATTGACTTCAAATTTTTATGGTGGGTTCCTCTGATCCTAAAGGTCAGTGGAGAATTGATTTCAAGTCAATTTGATGTATGGTTAGCTCTAACTAATTAAGGAGCTATTTTGGGTGTTTAAGCCAATTAGGGTTATTTTAAATGAACTAATTCAAAATCTATTTTTCCTAGGGTCCTCTGGTCATAAGAGACATCACAAAATTTTTCTAGAATTTATTTCACAACATGCTAATTATTAGATTTAAAATACTCAAAACAGCAACATGAATTTGGAAAATCAATAACTTCCCATAGGGATGGCCTATGACTTTGGAAAATTCAGGGAATGTTCCCAAATTCAGAGGCTTCAAAAGCCCTATGGTCTCATGCCATGGTGAATTTCCTATATGCATGGAGAATTAAAACAATGCAGAAAGGAAATAAATCATTAAAAATAAAATACTTGATGAAATTAAATGATTTCTTTTCCACATTATTCTCCTCTCGTTCACCGAGCGAGAGGGTATTTTTATTTTATTTTTCCGATTTTTCTACACAAAGTTATGGATTTTTGAAGTTTAGGGAATTAAATAAATAGAAAAATACCCTAATTTTCTATTTATCCACGCGGCGCCGCGTCGACCTCGGCGGCTCCGAAACGCCGCGTGGCGCTCTCCGATTCGACGCCGCCATCGACTCGGCGCTGCGGGGGCCGGCCGTGTCGTTCCATCTCCCGATCCGGCGCGATCCCGGCCGTCCGTCCGCGCGTGTATTAAATGAACGACATCCGTTCATCGTCCCCGGGCGTCCTTACCCGAGAGCCTTCCGTCTTCTGGGCCCAAGATCTCGCTCGATACTCGACCAAATTTAACGTTCTTATGCTCTATGGATTCGTCTGAGAAGACGAACACATCCATACGGTTTATGTGGCATGCGATTGACTCAATGAAAATGGAGAATGTTCGAAGCTCGGGAAGAAGAGTGAGGCCATACCTTTGCTCGGAGAAGTGTGGCTTCGATCCGAGGGTTGTGTCACCTTCGATTGGATCCCGACAAGCTCCGGATGAAGTCTCCCGGTGCAGTGAATTGCCTAGCTATGAAAGTGACCACGGCCGATCACAAAGCTTGGAGGTCGGAGCAACCGGGTGGCTCTGGAGATGGGGCTTTCGGTGAGAAACTTCTCCTCTTGGTCCAATGAAGGTGTAGGACCGGTCGATTTGAGGATTGGCTCACTGTGGCAAAGTGTCCTGGTTTTGGGTGAAATTTCGGTTGAGAAATTGGATTACGTTGGTGGGGATTAGGGAAAATTGACACCGGGGATCAAGCTGCTCTAAGGATGGAGAAGGGTTTGGAACAATTTTGGCGAGTTTCGGCAAGGTTTGTGCAACTCTCCTCTCATGGCTGTGAGGGGGTCGGGTTTAAATAGAGGTGGTGGAGAGCCTCGCGGGGATGGCCGAGGGCGGGATCAGCTGCTCCGGTCATGAGAAGAACGACCATGGTGGCCATTGGGCATGGGGCGGCTCAGCAAGGTGGAATTCCAAAGTTGGCTCACATGTGAGCTCTCGGGTGTGGTGTTTTCCGGCGACCCAGGCGGCTGGCCGGCATGCATGGGTCACCCTCAGGGTCAGTGAGGTCAGAGCTTGATTCCTGTGAGTTCAATTGATGGTTTCCATGTGTAAAGGTGGTGAATATAAATGGAATGGGAAAGGGGTGATTTTGGCTTGGTTTAGGTCAACCCAAGTATTTGTGCTTGGTTCACCATCCAAGGCTTGACCTTGGGCTGAGGGGGAATCATTTGGGTCAGCTGAATTGTGGTAGTGAAGTCCCCATCCATGATGAGGTGGCTAAACATGGTTTAGAGTGTATCATGCTTAAGGTAAAAAGGGCTTAAAAAGGTTTTAAGAAAGAGACCCTCTATCTTACCATTAATGGTTTGGTGAGGTGGAAAGTGGATTCCATGGCTCTCATGGCTTCTATGGGGCTCATGCATGGCTTCATGGCTTGTCTTTGGCTTGGGGAAAAGCTTGGTCAATTTCATGAAAATGGATCTTAGAAATTTTGGTAATTTGATGGTAATTTGTATGGGGCTCAATTTGGAATCATTTGATGATTTATTTGAACTTAGGGATGATTTTAATTAAGGGTATGACGAGAAGAATTTGTCATATGGGGTTTAGCATGAAATTTGGGCTTTTAGGAAGGTTTCATGTAAGTGGGCTTTTGGTTTAAAAATAGATTTATGGATGGGAATTTTGTAGAAGTTTGGGCCAAATAATTGTTGGGTTTAGCTCATAGATGTGTCATGAGTGACTTGAAGCAAATTGGGAGTGATTTGGGTATGAATTGGGTTGAATTTGGGCTTCTTTGGTGAATGGGCCAATATAGGTCAAATTGGGCTAACTTGGGCCAATGTTGGGCTAGGGTTGAAATTGATGTAAAATGAATGTTGGGAAATGTTTATGGGAGTGTTTCAAAGAGGTTTTGGCTTTGGCTGGGCTTTGATTTTGGGGTTTGGGCTTATTTGGGTTAGGTTTGGGTTTAGGTCAAAATTGGGTTTATTGGTTTTGGGTTGAATTTAAGTGGGGTTTGGGTCTAAATGTTGGGAAAATCATGTTAGTGTTTTGTTTTTATGGATGTTAAGGAAGGTTTAGAAAAGATTTGGGGTTAATTGGAGTTGAATTGGGTGAGTTTGGGTTAGGTTTGGGTCATGGATCCAAATTGGGCCTTAAGGCCAAAAGTGGAATGGGATCCAAATGTCAATCAAATTGAACTTGGATTTGGTCTAGATTGGTGTTGGGAATGTTGAATTGAAGTTTAGAATTGAATTGGACCAGAATTTGGGTCAATTGGGTAGGTTTGGTTTGACATTGGGTTCACTTTGGGTTAAAATGGGTCAAATTGGGGGTTTTGACAAAAGTAGGGTAAATTGACAAAATTGGACCATGGTGTAGTTGAACAAAATGAAATTGGGAATATGTGGGATTTTCTGGAATTTTCTGGGAATTTTCTGAATTTTTGGATTTTTGGGTCAAGAGGGGGATTTTGGGTATTTGGAGGGTATCGGGAGGTATTTTTGGAATTTTTGGTATTTTTGGGTATGGATGATCAATTTGAGTAATTTGGGAATGCTTGGGGTTGATTTTGAGGAATTTTGGGAAATTTAGGTGATTTTGGAGGATTTCAAGGGTTTTGGGTAGGCTAGGCGGGTCTAGGGACCCGGGGGTAAAAAATTGAAAATTTGGGAAATTGAAGATTGGGTTAATGTAAGTGGAATAAAATCATTTTGGTTGAGCTATGAAGCCATATCAAGCCCACATGAGCCATGAAAGGACTCATTTGAGGCATCCACTATGTTGTTCCTAACCCTCTTAGCCAAGGGCTTAGGGGTTAAGGACCATCCATGTGAATCACCTACATGAGTCAAGAGGTCAAGTTGGGTATGGGTGTGTGAAAGTGTAGTGTATGTGTAAGTCAGCCCCTTCACTGGACCGGGCCACCCGTGGCGATCCTAAGGCCAAAGAGTCCTATAGGAACTCACCCTTTAAACTTCCACATTCGATTTCGACCTCTAGGTGATTAGGGGTGCTATAGTCGAGTTTGTGGAGTTTGCGGGGAGTTAGGAAGTGGTTTGAATTTCTAAAAGGTGGGTCCCAATTCTAATCCTCTAAGATAGTCAAAGGAAAAGCCTAAGGCTAGATCCTAAGTTCTAAAGGGAAGAAGAGAAGACCTCATCAAAAATGAGGTCAACAAATGGACCCCTAATAGGTGTGGTGTGCTAACCAAGCACACCGCGCGTATTGGCGTTGACCGAAAAGATCAACAAAACCAACACAGATGTCCAAGTGACAAACTTAGAACAAAGTAGAAGAATTTCTGCTGGGGAGTGTCAAGTATATCTCTGAGACTGGAGATTCCTGAACTCTCGCTGGGGAAAGGAAAAGAAGGTGAATCCCAAATCACATGACTTGGGCGAATTTCAATTTAGATTTTATTTTTTTTCAGTTTAAGTTTTGATGTGTGAGCTTAGATTTAAATTTGGAGTTTTAATTTAGATTGAAGTTTTGTCAAAATTAATTTGAAGGGATTTGAACTTGAAATGAAAATTGGAATTTTGTGGTTTTAGATGTAACATCTTCAACCTCAAAAGAAAATTGAATTGATTGGATTGAATCATTACATTGAGGAGAGATCTCAGAGCAATGCGGTGTTGGATGTAAAATCCTTAACCTCAAGAGTTTGATTTTGATGTACTTCATCGCAATAGGGAAAGAATCCTAAAGCAATGCAGTTTCGGATTTAAAATCCTCAACCCCAAGAATTTGGTTTTGATGTATTTCATTGCGATAGGGAATGAATCCTAAAGCAATGCAATTTCGGATGTAAAATCCTCAACTCCAAAAGTTTGAATTTGATGTATCTCATTGCGATAGGGAAATGATCCTAAAGCAATGCAGTCTCGGATGTAAATCCTCAACTCCAAAAGTTTGATTTTTTGATGTATTTCATTGCGATAAGGAAATGATCCTAAAGCAATGCAGTCTCGGATGTAAAATCCTCAACTCCAAAAGTTTTAATTTGATGTATTTCATTGCGATAAGGAAAGGATCCTAAAGCAATGCAGTCTCGGATGTAAAATTCTCAACCCCAAGAATTTGAATTTGATGTATTTCATTGCGATAAGGAAATGATCCTAAAGCAATGCAGTCTTGGATGTAAAATCCTCAACCCCAAGAATTTGAATTTGATGTATTTCATTGCGATAGGGAAAGACTCCTAAAGCAATGCAGTCTCGGAAGTAAAATCCTCAACCCAAAAGTTTGAATTTGATGTATTTCATTGCGATAAGGAAAGAATCCTAAAGCAATGCAGTCTCGGATGTAAAATACTCAACTCCAAAAGTTTGAATTTGATGTATTTCTTTGCGATAAGGAAAGGATCCTAAAGCAATGCAGTCTCAGATGTAAAATCCTCAACTCAAAAGTTTGAATTTGATGTATTTCATTGCGATAGGGAATGAATCCTAAAGCAATGCAGTCTCGGATGTAAAATCCTCAACTCCAAAAGTTTGAATTTGATGTATTTCATTGCGATAAGGAAAGGATCCTAAAGCAATGCAGTCTCGGATGTAAAATCCTCAATCAAAAAGTTTGAATTTGATGTATTTCATTGCGATAAGGAAAGGATCCTAAAGCAATGCAGTCTCGGATGTAAAATCCTCAACCCCAAAAGTTTGAATTTGATGTATTTCATTGCGATATGGAAAGAATCCTAAAGCAATGCAGTTTCGGATGTAAAATCCTCAACCCCAAAAGTTTGAATTTGATGTATTTCATTGCGATAGGGAAAGAGTCCTAAAGCAATGCAGTTTCGGATGTAAAATCCTCAACCCAAAAGTTTGAATTTGATGTATTTCATTGCGATAAGGAAAGGATCCTAAAACAATGCAGTCTCGGATGTAAAATCCTCAACCCAAAAGTTTGAATTTGATGTATTTCATTGCGATAAGGAAAGGATCCTAAAGCAATGCAGTCTCGGATGTAAAATCCTCAACCCAAAAGTTTGAATTTGATGTATTTCATTGCAATAGGGAAAGAATCCTAAAGAATGCAGTCTCAGATGTAAAATCCTCAACTCTAAAAGTTTGAATTTGATGTATTTCATTGCGATAAGGAAAGGATCCTAAAGCAATGCAGTCTCTGATGTAAAATCCTCAACCCAAAAGTTTGAATTTGATGTATTTCATTGCGATAAGGAAAGGATCCTAAAGCAATGCGATCTCGGATGTAAAATCCTCAACCCCAAAAGTTTGAATTTGATGTATTTCATTGCGATAGGGAAAGAATCCTAAAGCAATGCAGTTTGGGATGTAAAATCCTCAACCCCAAAAGTTTGAATTTGATGTATTTCATTGCGATAGGGAAAGAATCCTAAAGCAATGCAGTCTCGGATGTAAAATCCTCAACTCCAAAAGTTTGAATTTGATGTATTTCTTGCGATAAGGAAAGGATCCTAAAGCAATGCAGTCTCGGATGTAAAATCCTCAACCCAAAAGTTTGAATTTGATATATTTCATTGTGATAAGGAAAGGATCCTAAAGCAATGCACTCTCGGATGTAAAATCCTCAACCCCAAAAGTTTGAATTTGATGTATTTCATTGCGATAAGGAAAGAATCCTAAAGCAATGCAGTTTCGGATGTAAAATCCTCAACCCCAAAAGTTTGAATTTGATGTATTTCATTGCGATAAGGAAAGAATCCTAAAGCAATGTAGTTTCGGATGTAAAATCCTCAACCCCAAAAGTTTGAATTTGATGTATTTCATTGCGATAAGGAAAGGATCCTAAAGCAATGCAGTCTTAGATGTAAAATCCTCAACCCCAAAAGTTTGAATTTGATGTATCTCATTGCGATTGGGAAATGATCCTAAAGCAATGCAGTCTCAGATGTAAAATCCTCAACTCCAAAAGTTTGAATTTGAATAGTCATTGACTTTGCAAAGATTTGTAGTGTTGATTTGAAAAGTGTGGAATTTTGGTGTTTCGAGAATTTCATGAAAGTTGTAAAAGACTTTCATGGAAGGAAATAGATTAGGAGGGAATATGTAGATGCTACATGTCCCATTCAAAAGAGCTGATCGGAAGTCACTGATTTGGATTGGATATAATTCCTCGCCATCAGATTCGATCCGTGTCAATGGAATCAACCGCTTCCATCCCAGACAAGGGAAAGAGTAGAACAGATTGGATTTCAGATTTGGGAGATTGAATTTGAATTTTCGATTGAGATTTGATTTGAGATCTGGAAGATCGAATTTGAGATTTGATTGAGATTTGGAATCTGGAAAGATTGAATTTGAATTTGATTGAGATTTGGAATCTGGAAAGATTGAATTTGAATTTGATTGAGATTTGATTTGAGATCAGGAAAGATTGAATTTGAATTTGATTTAGATTTGATTTGAAATTTATGTTCATTTTGTTTGTCTTTAACGGTTCGAATTTATTTTATCGTTTATTTAATGTTCATGTGAATTTGGTGTTCATCATTTTTAGATGTTTAAGGAAAGTTTTCTTTTATTCTCTTTTTTTTTGTTCTTTGTTCGAAGTTCATTTAACTTTAATGGCGTTTCCCAGTCAATTTGCACAAAAGAGGTGAAGGCCAAAAATGTGACATGGTCACTTTCATTCCAATCATGTCGAAGATACATCATACAAATCGATCTGGAATACATCTCATACAATCCATGTAGACTCAAAACGGACTATGTATGATCTTTGTCGATCCATTCAAAAAGGTATCTGTCAAAATCCATGTCTGAATAGTGGGGTACATGGTTAATAACATCACCTTCCAAGCCATCCTTGGCAAGGATGCCGTATGGATGTACGTTGGAGGTGTGATATTTTCCATGCAACTCACAGCTCGTAAGGCCGGAGGCTCTCTAGCTCCGGGTCTGGCTGGAAGTGGTAAGGTGTCTTCCTGTCGTCCATCCTTCGAAAGTAGCCGAGATCCGCTTCACCGGTACTCTTGGTATGCAATGTTTAGCGACATCCGCTCCGTTGCCCTTCGGTATCATGACGGAACCTACCGGTAATGGTATCTTCACTGGCCCTCGGAACTCACCTGGGCCTGCTATCCGGAGGTCAGATCCGAACATGATGTTACACTCATTCAGGAAAGAAACCGTGCAGAAAGGTCTGACAAAGTCGTGGTGATCTATGTGCGGGGGTATGCAGTCACCCTGCTTGTAAATATTAATGATGCAACTGTTGGGTATGCAATCTGCCGGCAGTACCCTCCATGTTATCAATCTTTTTACCATTCTTTTGATGACCAATGGCATCGGATCCACCTGGCCATGACGGAGTATTCCCGGTGGGTTTCCCTTCTGTCTTCTGCGAAGTTGTAGCGAGCATCCACATTGTATTGTAATTCTACCTTTCCCTGACATCCATCTCCGGGGTTCTGAGTAGGTGTTTTCTCTTAGGCGGCCCGCTCGGCCCATTCTTTTCAAATCTCGGATGCAATCCACGATTTGTTGTTGTTCGTATTCTGAGAACACGTCTGTATGTAGCTCGAGGCCTTCTAGTATATTGATCCTCCTGCCTCTGATTCTCTCGAAGTATTCAAAAGTTTTCTTCTCGACATTCTGCATCCTTTCTAGCTCGTATTCTGGAATAATCTGCAAATGGCGAGGCCTGGTGACGTATTGTGGGATATATGGCTCAATCCCTTCACGTTCTCCTGCATACCTCGGCTCCTCGGGGATGGTGTCCATCGGGACATCCTCCGGGGTTGCTTCTGCAACAAGGTTATGCATTACTGGTGGCTTTATCTGGTGGCGTTGTAGCCTTCCTTCTTCTGTTCTTCTTAAGATTTCCCTGGTCTCTTCTGTTATCCTCGGAGCTGGCCTCCTTCCTTCAGGTTCCTGGTGAACCGGCGTCCTTGAAGTATATGTGCGCGGCTAGCAGCTCGCTTCGTCGCGCCGGTCCGCTGCTAGTTTGGTTAACATCTTGCGGATACGGCGATTTTTATTTCTTCGCTGAGTTGCTGTGAGAGTAGCTCTTCGTACTTCTTGAATTTCTGTGGGCGCGGCACTGACAAGCCTGCCCTCTACTGTAGCGACTACAGACTTGATTCTCTTGTCTTCTTCAGTGTTTGTTTTCCTTTTCTTGCTGCTGGATTGGTGGCTTGGGCCACCCACTTTCATTCTTGTCCGGTCGGGCGGTTCCTCTCGGTCAGCCGGGACCCGATCACTTTCCTCGTATTGCGGGCCTGCTGGTGCGAAGTCCGAGTCAATCTCTATTATCTCTGCATCTTTCACCCTCTTTTCGTCGAGTGCAAGGCTTACGCCATTTCTAAAGTTCAGGACCAACCGCCCGTTCGACATTTCCCTGCGAAAAGACAAGGAAAAGGATCAGGGGCTGTACTAAGAACAAGAACATTAAGAAAATGTTTATTAAAGACATTTTTTTTATTACTTTTTGTATTTTTAAATTTAACAGGAATGAAGTGGAATAAGATCAGGAAAGAGATTTTGATATGGAAGAGAAAACAAGGAAAACTTTATTATCATGATTTTATTATTTTAGCACATTTTTTATTATTTTTGGGTTCGGACCCAGTCATAAGTAAATACTTCGCCCGTGCTTCTAAGGATGAAGAATTCATTCTTTCGAAACATCAGGTAGCGTAATACTTTTTCAAGTATCGTCCGTTGATCGGAAGCATATGTCGTTCTCCTTGGCAGTTCACCAGCTGGTAGGAGCCTCCCGAGTAGGTCGCCTCAACCACAAACGGCCCTTCCCAAGTGGGTTCAAATTTTCCTCCTATCTTGCGGTGTGCAAGAATAGGTCTTTGAGAACGAGAACTAAGTCACCAACTTTGAAGGTTCTTGGGCGGATCGATCTGTCATGGGCTTGAACCATCTTAGCTTGGTATAGTTCTAAATTCGTCTGCGTCTGCAAGTCTTTTCCCTTCCGGGCTTTCCAATTCCTCCGGTCGTAATTTGGCATTCTCTTCGTCGTGATTTTGTTTGCAAGCTGCAATTCGAGTGAAGGAAGGTCGAACCTCTAAAGGTAACATCTGCCTCGGACCCATACACCAGAGCGTAAGGTGTAGCTTGAGTAGGAGTTCTGAAGGTTGTTCGGTAGGCCCATAAGGCTTCTAATAACTTCTCGTGCCAATTTCTCTTATTATCGTCCAAGGTTTTCTTTAAGATTTGAACAAGGGTTTTATTAAAAGCCTCAGCCAGGCCGTTTGCTCTTGGGTAGTAAATTGTTGAATATCGCCAGTCGATTCCGTGTCTCCCGACAAAATTGTTGATTTGTGTGCTTCGAATGCGACCCATTATCCGAGATAATCCTGCGAGGCACTCCGAAACGGTAGACAACTTGGTTCTTGAAAAGCGTAGCACGTGGTGTGCTTTCACTTCTACGAGTGGAGCCGCCTCTGCCCACTTGGAAAAGTAATCTGTAGCCGCAAGAATGAAGCGATGTCCTTTTGAAGATGGTGGTTCTATTGGGCCCACTATATCTGTGCCCCAACATTCAAATGGCCACGACGCAATTGTCGGATGTAGCACATTTGGAGGTTGGTGTAGAACCACTCCGTGCACTTGGCATTGGTGACATCTCTTGGTGATTTTCATGCGGTCGGTCATCATCGAGGGCCGGTAGTACCTAGTCTTTTAATTTTCATTTTCATCTTCGGACCCGACTGGTGAGCGCCACAGAGTCCTGAATGCACCTCTTTAACGATTTCACGGGCCTCGGACCCGCTTAGGCACCTTAGCCACATTTGATCAAAAGACCTTCTGTATAACATGTTGTTTATTAATGCGTAGGACAGAGTTCTTTTCTTGATCTGATGGGCTAACGACCTATCGTCTGGTAGTTTTCTGTTTGCGGGTAGTCCATTAATGGTCGTCGCCGATCTTCCGTGTTTTCCGTCACTGTTGCAACTGATTCTTCTTCTTTTCTGATTTGTGTATTGTGTCTATGTCGAGCTGTGATAGGACCTGACATCCGTGAACTGACACTTCCACTGATTCATCTTGCAAACAGGCAAATTCTTTTGCAAGGCGAGCTAACGCATCTGCTAAAGCATTTTCTTTTCTTGGAATTTTGTAGATTGTCACATTCGAAATTTGTTCTAACAGCTGTATGGCATACTGGAAGTATTGCTCGAGTCTTGGTTTTAAAATTCTGTACTGTCCGCGATCCGTTGAATGATTAACTGCGAATCCCCGTAGGTGTTGATGTCCGTTATCCCCATTTGAATAGTTAATTCCGAGTCCTGTTATGAGGGCTTCGTATTACGCTTCGTTGTTTGTACACGGTTACGTCAAGTGGTAGGAGTATCTTAACATCCCCCGCTCCGGTGTTATAAAGATTAATCCGATTCCGCCTTACAGGGCACTATCACTTGCGATTCTTCGTCTTTGTGTGCTGAAGATGCTCCGTCGAAATATAATTCCCAATGTCGATCATCGGGGTCTTCTAGGCTCATTATTTGTTCATCCGGCGAGATCGTTATTGAGAGGAGATTCTGCAGGCAAAGGGTGTGCTTTGCGAGGAAGTCCGCTAAGACTTGTCCCTTTACGACGACGAAGAGGCACAAAAGTTATATTGAATTGCAATAATATCATTGACCATCTGGCAAGTCTGCTGGAAAGCGTTGGACGGGTCATCAAGTATTGCAATGGATTAAATTTCGAGATTAGGTTGACCTTATGAGAAAGCATGTAGTGCCTGAGCTTTTGAGCGGCGAAGATCAGGGCCAAACAATGCTTTTCAATTGCGGGATACCTTATTTCCGTCGGAAGTAAACGACAGCTTAAGTAGTAAAGAGCATTTTCTTTACCCTCATCATTGACCTGGGCTAACAGGGCTCCGAGAGAGTCGTCTAAAGCTACGGTATAAAGTATCAATGGCCTACCTGAGACTGGGGCTGCTAAGACAGGAGGTGTCATTAAATATTGTTTAATGTCTTCAAAGGCCTTCTGGCATTTCTCTTCCCAAATAAATTTGGCGTCCTTTTTAACTAGTGCCGAGAAAGGCTGACACCTACCTGACAAGTTTGAGATAAAGTGTCGAAGATATGCCAGCTTCCCTTGAAAGGATCGTAGTTGTTTTAAGGTTTTGGGAGGGGGCATTTCTAAGATAGCTTTAATCTTTTCTGGGTCGATTTCAATTCCACGATGTCGGACAACGAATCCTAAGAATTTCCGGAGGTGACGCCGAAGGCGCATTTTAAGGGATTCATCTTAAGGTTAAATTGTCTTAATCGTTCGAAAACAATTCTCAAATCATACAAGTGGTTGTCCTTTACTTTGCTTTTGATGACCACATCGTCCACGTAGCATTCGACTTGATTGTGGATGAGATCATCAAAAATTCTTGTCATTGCTCTCCGGTAGGTTGCTCCTGCGTTCTTCGATCCGAATGGCATCACCGTGTAGCAATATACTCCGATCGGCGTTACGAATGCTATAAGTTTTTCATCTTACGGAGCCATTTTTATCCGGTTGTATCCCGAAGATCCATCCATGAATGAGAATATTTCATGTGTCGAAGCAATGTCGATCATTAATTCGGGATCGGTAGAGGGAATTCATCTTTTGGACATGCCTTGTTTAAATCTATGAAATCCACACAAATTCGATCCGTCCATTCTTCTTTCGATCGGCACTACATTGGCTAGCCAAGTTGGGTATTGTTCTTCACGAGAAAATTTGGCGTCTATTAGCTTTTTAACTTCGGCTATGACTTATTGTTCGATTTCTAGACGCATTCTTGTGGGACCTTGTCCGACGGGACGAAGTAGGATCCACTCCTAGCTTATGGACTACGACCTGCGGAGCTAATCCCGGCATCTCATCGTAGCTCCAAGCAAAACGGTCTTTAAATTCCATTAATAACTTGATTATTTCTTCGGAGTCTTCTTTATTGAGCAAGGAGCTAACAAAGGTAGGTCTAGGCTCTTCACTAGTACCTAAGTTAACTTCCGTTAACTCATCTATTGTAGATTTGATCTCTTCTTCAAACTCTGGTGGAGCGTCTCCAATTTGTAAATCTTCAAATTCTTCTGTAGTTTCCATGCAGTTTTCATTAGACTCACAAGTGACAACCAAGCAAAATTCAGTATCGTCAACTGATCCTACTGTGCCGAATCCGAGACCATGCTTTGAATTGGGTGGACGACCGGAGTTATTCCATAATTTTTCAAAATGTTGTGATTGACCTTTTGTCCATTTTCGAGGTAAGAAACCACGCTAAATTAAATTTTGAACACAGGGAGAGTACCACTCAAAATGTAATTCCATTAATTCTGATGAAGTGACATCTTCAAATTGTACATTATTTTCAGTTTTGGAGGAAGGAGCACCACGGTAGAATTTGATCGGCTTTGCACCGCCGCTATGTACCTCTTTGACCACCATACCCTCGACCTTATTAGAATGGATCGGGGTTAGGGTCATAGTATGTACATAGTGGTTAATCTTCTCGTACATTGATTTATATTCTTCATTCTTCTCATCTTCGAGAAAGATCTTGAATTGCGGCTTCTTCCGACTTATTGTCGCTGCTTCTTTCTTGATTTCTTTTTCTTCTTCGAAGCTCGTCTTCCCAATCAACATTGATGGTCGGCTTCCTCTGTCCAACCTGTCCTAACGTCTCTACCACGACCTCGTCCCCGGCCTCGACCTCGGATGCGAGTTGTGGAGAAACCTTCACCATCTTGCCGTAAGGGAGTGGTGAGTGATCGTTGGACTAGAACTTCAGGTTCTTCATTGTCCCGAACTTTCTTTGCTTCATTTGTTATGGTATCTCTGGAGAAGATTGTTTTCTTCGGAGGTGCATAATAAGCTGCATCTTCATGGATTCCAATTTCGTGTACGGAGAATGGTTGTAAGTCACCTTTGATGCACTGTTCCTCTCCATCATAGTATTTAATGCACTGATGTAGAGATGATGGTACCATCCTGTTTTCATGTATCCATGGTCGGACCAGTAGAGCATTGAACGACGTTTCTGAATCAATTATGTGAAATTTTGTGGTTGTCTTTGCTAAGTCACCGGTCTTCATTAGTAGCGTTATTGATCCGAGGGCTCTTTCTCCTTTCTGGTTGAATCCTCTTAATAACATTTTGTCCGCTTCGAGCACGTGAGCATCAATTTCCAAATATGCTAGTGTTCGAAGACTCATTATATTGATTGATGCTCCTGGATCTACCAATACTCTGGAGAGTGTAAACTTTCCAATTGTAACTGAAATGTACAACGGTCGGTTGTGGTCTGCTGTCCCAAGTAGTAGGTCATTGTCCGTGAAGGTAACGCCTCACTGTTCTTTTAACGAGCAGACCTCATCTAAGGAATCTTCAGCCATTTGAGCTAAGCAAATTTCTGGATCAAGCAAGGCCTTGATCAGAGCTTCTCTCATCTCCTTTGATAAGATGAGAGCGTCGTAGATGCTCAGTTTGGTCGGTAGTTTCCTAAGATGGGCTAGCACGTTGTAGTCCACTTTATTTTCATGTGTCTCGGCTTCTTCCCGAATGGGTATTTCTTCTGCAGGGTTGGTTCTTCTTGAACAACCACCGCTTTCCTTTGTCCTTTGGACCCATTCTCGGAGGTAGAACTCTTCCACTTCTTAAGTTAACTTCGTAATTTCTTCGACTCTAGTGTTGAGCTTGTCTGGTGTTTCTTCCGAATCGGAATGACGGAGTTCTTCGAGATTAGCTTCGAGTCCGAAGGCTCTAACTCTATTGTGATCGGAGCTCCTCGAAACTTGCGGATAGATTCGTTGCTTGTTGAACTCTCGTAGCCTCCTTGATGGATGTCTTCCTCTTCATTGTGATCGTCGAGATTGTGTATGATTTGAGAATTGTCATTGGAATCGAAATCGATGTCCGGATTGTCGCTAGTTATGTAATCGTTAGAAACAGTCAAAACGTAGCCAACGCCATAACCCTTATCATTATAAGATCCCACCGGTCTGAGCAGATAATCATACAGAGTCAGAGGTTCGAGGGATTTCTCCCCCGAATCCGAAACAACTATCCTAGGATAAGCAGCCCCTAGTCTAGCCTTAGGAGCCTGGTCTTCTCTTCTTCGTAGATTTTCTTCTTCTCTTCAATCGTCTCCTGTTGATGTGGTTCTTCTATCGCAAGTGATAGTGCCGACTTGACAGGTTTCGAACTCTAAATTGAAGCTCGCACCGAAGCGGTTTGGATGCTGTCCAAAATCTTTTTTGAAGACCTTGTCCAAGCGGTAGTCCATCCATCATCAATCGCATAGGGATCTATCGGAACAATGAGATCAGTCGAGACAACATTGACGGAACCTCCTTTCTGGGGTTCCTTCATGTACTCCTTCGGGATTGTTATATTCCCTTTCCGAAGGTTGTCGTTGAGCCAACTTTTGAAGGTAATACAATCTTCTATCTTGTGCCCAAGCATCCGGTGGTAAGGGCAAAAGTTGGGATCACCTTTCTTGTCGACTTCTTCTAGTCTCTTAGGTTCGGGCAGTTGGAAATCTGGAGTCTTCATCAGACTGCGGAACATTTTTGGTACTGCCTCATTCTTGAATGGATATTCCCTGCTCATAAGCTCCCTTAATGTACGTTGCGGACGAGGCGGTTGTTCATACTGTTGAGATAACTGATAGCTGGGTCGAGGTTGTTGATAATTTTGTTGAGGTTGCTGCGGCCGCTCGGACGATATTTGTATCGGTTGTTTGCTTTTGTCGACTGCTGCAACAATCCCGGATTTCTTTTCAAAAGTCTTCACGAGGCTTTTGCTTGTCCGTCTTGTCGGCGAAACTTAATTGCTTCGCCTCCTCTTGCAAGCTCCCGGCCTCGCTTAACAACTTCTCGAAAGTCTTAATAGTAAATCCCTTGAGGAGAAGTGCTTATCGGGCCATGAATGCTTTTAAGTAAGATGCCGATCGCATGCTCGTTCTTGTAATTGTGGTTCACACTTCATACTTAGATTTCTCCATCGAAGTATGTAATCCACCAAAGTTTCGTTCGGCTTACGCTTCTCTACCACTAAATCACCTATAGTGATGTGGTGCCGAGCTCCGACAAATCGCTTGATGAAGAGGTTCTCTAGTTCGAGAACGTCTTCACCGAACCATTCGGTAATTCCGCATACCAATCAAGGCGATCCACGACGAGTCGCCGACGAATTGTCGGAAGAGTAATGCATCGCTCCCGCCGGCATTGCAACAACTGGCACAAAAGTGTGCAACATGCTGTCGGGGGTTCCCTGTTCCATCAAAGGTCTTGAACAGAGGTGGTACGAAGCCTTTCGGGTATTGGACAACGTCGAATTCTTCAGGGTAAGGTCTACCCATCCGAATGGATGTCCCGCTCTTTGATTGTGCTAAGGCTTCTCACACCTGCTGTTCCACCAAGCTCTTGATATCCTTTTCTAGAATCATGCTTTGTGTTGTATCTTTCTTTAGCTGATCATCCCCGTTGACGGACGTAATCTCCTTTCCTCCGTCTATAATGTGAATGACCTCTGGGGGTGTCTCTCTTTGGGGTTGCACTTGACTCTGGAGAGTGGCTAGGGCTACAGCCATCTCTTCCATCCTCTTCGCCATTTGGGCGATCATATCGTCTTTCTCTTGAAGCTGCCTTCTCATCACTTCCGGCTCCTCTCTTTTTGCGGCTGCAGGAGCACCTTGTGAAGCTGACGAAGCTCGCGTTTCGACCATGTTGATTTCTGCATACTCATCGTCCAAGAATTCCGACGAATCAATCTCGTCTCCAAATTTCTCTTCTCTTTCTTTTACTAATCGTCGAATATCAGTCCTCAACTTTTCCATAGCATCTTCTAGCGGTCCTTTCTGTGCATCCTCGCAGTTGTCGTGTGATAGCTGCCGGGTTCCCTTCTCGCGAGTCCCCTTTACTGCAGTAGCACTTTCTTCAGATTCAAGTCTCCTGACGAGACTTTCCTTCTCAGGCTGTTGTTTCAATCTTAATTGTCCGGTAGTGGGACGCCATACCATCCTTCTAGCAGTAGAAGGTCTAGGACCGGATGGTGCGTCGGCCAAATGCTTGGAAGGTGGTATCCTCCCTAATCTGTAACCCGAAATGACTACGGGCGGACTAGCCTTCATCCTTTTATTTGGCTTTTACGTAACGATGGCGGGTTCTACTCGTGGCCCGAGACGGGATTTGAGCGCAGCCCGCCACATCCTTCTCAAAATTTCGATACTTGGGCATTTTTCTTTCTTTGCTAACTTCTCGATCACGATCCGTAGTCGGGCGAATGGTGTGATCCTAGCCCTTTTCTTTCTGTTGTCTTTGTAGTATCGTTGGTCGAGGTAATGTAGAAACAATCCTGCGGACATTTTCCTCGTCGACTGCGGCGGAAAGGGGTGGAATCTACTTCCTTCCAAAAAGGGTGTATCTTCGAGCAATGGTATGTATTCAGGTAGTGGTGTGTACTCAGGTATTTTTGGGATTTCCTCCAGGAAAGCAACTTCAGCAGCTCTGGCCTTCCTGGCAATCTTCCTACTTCTGTTCCTTCTTTGGGTCCGTGTTAGTGATGGAAATCTCGAGCTCGGACCCGATTTCAAAAATAGAAGGTCTCACGGGAAGGTCCGTACCCTCCACGGTAACGGGTTCACCATAGTTACGGATTTCCTTCCCCTTTAATTTGGCGAAAGCCGGGGTAGGTGCGAGACGAGCTAGACCGGTGGGGGTAGCAAGAACGGTCCTCCGTGGACATCGGTACTCCTCTCGATTGGAATCTTTTGCGGGGAGGAAACTCTCGAGTTGACCTGAGGTTGAACTCGATCGGCGGCTTCTCGGCTTCGGATACTTTGTTTGTCGGCGCAAAAGGGAAACGTCGGTGATCTTGACATTCGTGTTCTCGAATCCTTGTCCAAGCCGGATGATCCCATTGTCGGGCGGTTCATCCTTGTAAACGACGAAGTCCAGTCCATTGGTGAAGGAGAAAATCGGCTTTGGGGCTTCCATTTCGCGGGGTAGATTCTAATTGTCAGTCCCAAGTTATGCTTGTTCTCATCAGGACGAAAAGAAAGGAATCGAAAAGAGTCCGAACACATTCTTGTTCATGTATTTATTAGAAGGAGTTATTTGTTAAAAGAGTCATTCATTAGAGGGTTTGTTTATTTAGAACGAAATGTTCAAAGGTGTAGAGAAGGTAACAAATCTGATTCAGAGTTGGAAAGGAAAAGAAAGTCTTATGCAAGACTTCTCGACTCGAAGGATCACTCCTAAACTAACACCTATTGGGGGTCCACCCCACCTCAGAAATGAGGTAAAAGGATCTCGGAACCTCTCTATTTAGGGGTGTCTAAATAATGGCTCCTAAATCCAAGAGAATGTTGGCTATACTCGTTCAAGGTTGAAATGAACATAGTATTCCAATGGAAAGAAGGGTAACTTGATCCATTAGGGACATGGATGCATTACCGATTTTTGAAAGCAGAACTATCTGATTAAAAATGGAGAGAGGAGTTTTCCCCAGCGGAGTCGCCAGAAATTGTACGACTTATTTTAGTGTTGTGTTGTATTTTGAAAAGGGGTCGCCTATAGAAATTGTCGGCGAGTTTTTTAATTTAATTTAAATAAATAATTTGGAAAGTAGTATTTGATTTTGAAAATAATTTTAAATTTGAAAATTTTAAGATATTAAATCAAGCGATCTCACATCCCGAATAGTTTATATAAACGAGCACCGCATCACTAACTGTGTATCTATATCGAAGAGTAGACACTGCTTGTTTGGTGATGGAGTTCGATTTAAATAAACTAGAAGATTTGTGACATCCGTTTGGTCCGCGAACCAATTTTATTAGCTGACAAATTCCCCTGCTTAATATGAAAGCATTAAACGGGGTTTATATTACTCCGGGTTCTTTAAAATTCCCTATAAGGGCAAGCCACTATAGTTAATTACATCTTAAGTGACGGGAATCACCTAAGAAAACTCTCGATAATAATCGATAATTGCGCTCTCAAGAATTTCAAAGTTTAAGGTTTTTAAGGGATTGAATTTTGGAATTTCAATAGGGAATGGATCAAATTTGGAACATTTTGTTTTAGGAATTCAAAGGAAGAAAGGTAGGAGAAATCACAGATTCGAAGCAAACTTCGGTAATTCCCCAACTATCCTATTGTTTGGCTTGGATTTAGGAAAGTCCTAATATTTATTTAATGTTTTGATCTTGCCAATTTTAATTAATTAGGACTTATATTTGTATGTTAGAATCACACAAATAGCCTCGAAGATGTGAGGGTTTATATCGTATCGGACGACTACCTCGGAGTCCTAAGACCAGGTTAGGGCTTAATTTGCTTATGCAAATGCCTAAGGAAGAGTTGAGGATTTATGTTGCACTAGTGCAAACTACCTCGAAATCCTATGGCTTGATTATTTAATTCTAGGAGAGGTTTCTTTGAAGTAGACTCGGAGTTTTCTCGATGACGATGGTCGTGTCTTGCCCACCATGCTCCGAGCTCCTTGTTGTTGCAGAGGTTTAGTTATAGAAGACATAAATCAGAAGATGAGAAAAGTGTTTTGGTTTAGAGAAAATCTTAATTTCCAAGTGTCTTTTTATATTTTATTTAAAACAAATCTTAAAGTTGATTATAACGACACCGGTTAAGATCCCACGGTTCCATCCTTCGGGCATCGTTATTTTTATCGGATTCACTTAGTCCAGATGAATTTGCTAAACTCAACTGAATGAGTTCCACACTTTCATTTAGACCGTGGGGAATCCCGTTAGCAACACGTATGTTACATCATCCGAGGTATTCCCGATCATCCAACAAGACGTTTTAATTTAGTTGTAATTGCGAGTTTTGTGTTCATGTTTGTGATTAAATTTTGAGTTGTTTTATATTTTGAAATGTTGTGGCGGTGAATTTTATCTTGTAATGATTTTTAATTTAGTTTTGGTTTCGGTTTTAGGGACTATCCTAAAGGTGTGGGTTTTCATGCAACAGTTGTTTATCATGCAAGAAAAGTAAGTGCGATGCGATTAAATAAATTGCAATAAGATAAATTGCAATAAAATAAAAAGTGTACCTGGAGGGTCTTCCCGTCATCCCAGGCTGCACTTAAACACAATTTAGAATATTTAAGCAAGTTCCTAGGTAAAGCTAAGGGAAGGGTTATGGTTTTCTACCAAATTCCTAATCCTATAGCTAGTCATTTCCTATGACGTCTAGGTTATTGTGTTTTGGTTTGAGGACGATTTTCTTCATCAAAGAATAATTAAGTTCAATTTTTCTTGTAAGTATACTATCATATTGAGAAAGTGCTTAAGAAGAATCTTAAACATCTTTTCAATATTGCTAGAATTGTTTTAAGTCCAAATGAATTTAATTATACAAATGAATTAATCGTCCGAGAATTGAAGTTTTGTTATCTTGCTCGAGTGAACTAGGATATTTGAATATCCTATAAGTGAAGTAACATTTCATTTAATGTTACGTTTAGGAGTTATGATAACCAAAGTTTTCGAAGGCGATTGGTGTTCAAGTGGTTTGTGATTTGGTTTAATTTCAGTTATCGGATTTAAATTTGGAATTGTGTTCAAGTTGCTTTATATTTAATTTCTTTATGTCTTAGGTGATGTTATTTAGTTCAATTTAATTTAACTTTAATTTAATTTAATTTGGTTTAGTTTTAATTTTAATTTAATTTTGATTTTTAATTTTAATTTTAATTTTAATTTTAATTTTAATTTTATTTGATTTTATTTTAATTTAATTTAATTTAATTTAATTTAATTTAATTTAATATGTTTTAATTTAATTTAATTATTTATTTTTTTTAATTTAATTCTATTTAATTTAATTTAATTTAATTTAATTTATTTAATTTGTTTGATTTAATTTAATTTAATCTTTAATTTAATTTTATTTTTAATTTTAATTTAATTGAAAATTTAAAAAGAGTTTAATAATTTAACTTTTTAATTTAATTTTAATGATTAAGTCCTTTAACATTTTAAAACTTAAATTTGAATTATCATTTTAATTAGGAATTAAATATTATTGAGATGATTAATTTAGGGATTTTTAAATTAAAGAATAAATCTCTTCCTAATAATATCCCTATTTAATAATTCCTATTTTATTATTCTTCGAAATTTAATCAATTATTTAATTAAGGTTTATTTCAATTATTTTAAATTTTTTAGTAGGTTTCTACCCTTTAATTATTTAAATTTCAATCATCCAAATCAGATTAAGATCAAATATTTTACTTGTTAATTTTATTAAACCTAAGGTTTTAATTAAGGGTTAAAATTTTAATTACCATTTTGCCCTTCAAGCTTAATAATTTCATAACTCACTAAATTGAGCTTAAATGAACTTGAAATTTTTATGTGACTTCACTCATATGCCAATAAAGACATGAGAGGAGAAAATGTGATTTTTCTGTATTTAATTTATTTATGTAATTATTTTTGGTGGAAAATAGAAATTTCCAAGGAAAATTTAATAATATGACCAAGGGAAAGTTTCTATCCTTAAAAAAATTATGGGACATTCTTAATGACCAGAGGACCACTTGGACCAATTTTGGTGATTTTTTAAATTATATTATTTTTATTATAATTATTTTAAATTTTGGAGTATTAATTAATTTAAAAATAAAATAAAGGTTGAAAAATGAAATTTATATTTTTAAAAAATCTCTCTCATATCAAAGAAATTAGAGAATCAATTTTTGCAATTTTCTGATTTTTCTTTGATTTATTATAATTATTTTAGTGAAAATGCTAGAAGATACATTTTTTAATTTTAAAATTACCCTAGGGCTTTAAAATTTAATATCTCATTAAAGAGACCTAAGAAAAATATGGGATTTGTTCCTAAGTGATTAAAATTCAAAATGTGACATTTTGGTGAATTTAATTATTTTTATGATTTTTATTATTTTTTAATTATTAAAATATTAAAATAATGCAAAAAATTAAATTTTTTAGAAAATTGAAATTTTAATTTCTTTAAATTCCCCGATATCGAGAGGCTCCAAAACCAATTTGGTGAATTTTTGAAAGGTATTTTGAAAGTTATGAATTTTTTAAAGTTTAAAATGGCTAAATGACTTAATCAACCCATTTAGTAGGGCTAACCAAGTCCAATTGACTTCAAGTTTTTATGGTGGGTTCCTCTGATCATAAAGGTCAGTGGAGAATTGATTTCAAGTCAATTTGATGTATGGTTAGCTCTAACTAATTAAGGAGCTATTTTGGGTGTTTAAGCCAATTAGGATTATTTTAAATGAACTAATTCAAAACCTATTTTTCCTAGGGTCCTCTAGTCATAAGAGACATCACCAAATTTTCCTAGAATTTATTTCAAAACATGCTAATTATTAGATATAAAATACTCAAAACAGCAACATGAATTTGGAAAATCAATAACTTCTCATAGGGATCGCCTCTGACTTTGGAAAATTCAGGGAATGTTCCCAAATTCAGAGGCTTCAAAAGCCCTATGGTCTCATGCCATGGTGAATTTCCTATATGCATGGAGAATTAAAAAAATGCAGAAGGAAATAAATCATTAAAAATAAAATACTTGATAAAATTAAATGATTTCTTTTCCACATTATTCTCTCTATTCAACTGAGCGAGAGGGTATTTTTATTTTATTTTTCTAATTTTTCTACACAAAGTTATGGATTTTTGAAGTTTAGGGAATTAAATAAATAAAAAAATACCCTAATTTTCTATTTAACCACGCGGCGCCGCGTCAACCTCGGCAGCTCCGAAACACCGTGTGGCGCTCTCCTATCCGGCGCGATCCTGGTCGTCCGTCCGCGCGTGTATTAAATGAACGGCATCCGTTCATCGTCCCCAGGCGTCCTTACCAGAGAGCCGTCAGTCTTCTAGGCCTAAGATCTCACTCGATACTTGACCAAATTTAACGTTCTTATGCTCTATGGATTCATCTCGAGAAGACGAACACATCCATACGGTTTATGTGGCATGCAATTGACTCAATGAAAATGGAGAATGTTCAGAAGCTCGGGAAGAAGAGTGAGGCCATACCTTTGCTCAGAGAAGTGTGGCTTCGATGCGAGGGTTGTGTCACCTTCGATTAGATCCCGGCAAGCTCCGGATGAAGTCTCCTGGTGCAGTGAATTGCCTAGCTATGAAAGTGACCACGGCCGATCACAAAGATTGGAGGCTGGAGCAAGCTGGGTGGCTCTGGAGATGGGGCTTTCGGTGGGAAACTTCTCCTCTTGGTCCGATGAAGGTGTAGGATCGATCAATTTGAGGATTGGCTCATCGTGGCAAAGTGTCCTTATTTTGGGTGAAATTTCGAGTTGAGAAATTGGATTACGTTGGTGGGGATTAGGGCAAATTGACACTTGGGGATCAAGCTTGCTCTAAGCATGGAGAAGGGTTTGGAACAATTTTGGCGAGTTTCGGCAAGGTTTGTGCAACTCTCCTCTCATGGCCGTGAGGGGGTCGGGTTTAAATAGAGGTGGTCGGAGAGCCTCGCGGGGATGGCCGAGGGCTGGGATCGGCTGCTCTAGTCATGGGAAGAACGGCCATGGTGGCCATTGGGCATGGGGCGGCTCGGCAAGGTGGAATTCCAAAGTTGGCTCACATGTGAGCTCTCGGGTGTGGTGTTTTCGGCGACCAGTGCGGCGGCCGGCGAGCATGGGTCACCCTCGAGGTCGGTGAGGTCGAGCTTGATTCTGTGAGTTCGATTGATGGTTTCCAAGTGTAAAGGTGGTGAATTGAAATGGAATGGGAAAGGGGTGATTTTGGCTTGGTTTAGGTCAACCCAAGTATTTGTGCTTGGTTCACCCTCCAAGGCTTGACACTAGGCTGAGGGGGAATCATTTGGGTCGACTTGAATTGTGGTAGTGAAGTCCCCATCCATGGTGAGGTGGCTAAACATGGTTTAGAGTGTATCATGCTTAAGGTAAAAAGGGCTTAAAAAGGTTTTAAGAAAGAGACCCTCTCTCTTACCATTAATGGTTTGGTGAGGTGGAAAGTGGATTCCATGGCTCTCATAGCTCCTATGGGGCTCATGCATGGCTTCATGGCTTGTCTTTGGCTTGGGGAAAAGCTTGGTCAATTTCATGAAAATGGATCTTAGAAATTTTGGTAATTTGATGGGAATTTGTATGGGTCTCAATTTGGAATCATTTGATGATTGATTTGAACTTAGGGATGATTTTAATTAAGGGTATGATGAGAAGAATTTGTCATATGGGCATTAGCATGAAATTTGGGCTTTTAGGAAGGTTTCATGTAAGTGGGCTTTTGGTTTAAAAATAGATTTATGGATGGGAATTTTGTAGAATTTTGGGCCAAATAATTGTTGGGTTTAGCTCATAGATGTGTCATGAGTGACTTGAAGCAAATTGGGAGTGATTTGGGTTTGAATTGGGTTGAATTTGGGCTTCTTTGGTGAATGGGCCAATATAAGTCGAATTGGGCTAACTTGGGCCAATGTTGGGCTAGGGTTGAAATTGATGTAAAATGAATGTTGGGAAATGTTTATGGGAGTGTTTCAAAGAGGTTTTGGCTTTGGTTGGGCTTTGATTTTGGGGTTTGGGCTTATTTGGGTTAGGTTTGGGTTTAGGTCAAAATTGGGCTTATTGGTTTTGGGTTGAATTTAAGTGGGGTTTGGGTCTAAATGTTGGGCAAATAATGTTAGTGTTTTTTTTGTAGGGATGTTAAGGAAGGTTTAGAAAAGATTTGGGATTAATTGGAGTTGAATTGGGTGAGTTTGGGTTAGGTTTGGGTCATGGGTCCAAATTGGGCCTTAAGGCCAAAAGTGGAATTGGATCCAAATGTCAATCAAATTGAACTTGGATTTGGTCTAGATTGGTGTTGGGAATGTTGAATTGAAGTTTAGAATTGAATTGGACCAGAATTTGGGTCAATTGGGTAGGTTTGGTTTGACATTGGGTTCACTTTGGGTTAAAATGGGTCAAATTGGGGGTTTTGACAAAAGTAGGGTAAATTGACAAAATTGGCCCATGGTGTAGTTAAACAAAATGAAATTGGGAATATTTGAGATTTTCTGGAATTTTCTGGGAATTTTCTGAATTTTTGGATTTTTGGGTCAAGAGGGGTATTTTGGGTATTGGAGGGTATTGGGAGGTATTTTTGGAATTTTTGGTATTTTTGGGTATGGATGATCAATTTGAGTAATGTGGGAATGCTTGGGGTTAATTTTGAGGAATTTTGGGTAATTTAGGTGATTTTGGAGGATTTCAAGGGTTTTGGGTAGATTTAGGCGGGTGTAGGGTCCGGGGTCAAAATTGAAAATTTGGGAAATTGAAGATTGGGTGAATGTAAGTGGAATAAAATCATTTTGGTTGAGCCATGAAGCCATATCAAGCCCACATGAGCCATGAAGGGACTCATTTGAGGCATCCACTATGTTGTTCCTAACCCTCTTAGCCAAGGGCTTAGGGGTTAAGGACCATCCATGTGAATCACCAACATGAGTCAGGAGGTCAAGTTGGGTATGGGTGTGTGAAAGTATAGTGTATGTGTAAGTCGGCCCCTTCACCAGACCAGGCCGCCCGGGGCGGTCCTAAGGCCAAAGAGTCCTATAGGAACTCACCCTTTAAACTTCCACATTTGATTTCGACCCTACAGGTGCTTAGGGGTCTATAGTCGAGTTTGTGGAGTTTGCAGGGAGTTAGGAAGTGGTTTGAATTTCTAAAAGGTGGGTCCCAATTCTAATCCTCTAAGATAGTCAAAGGAAAAGCCTAAGGCTAGATCCTAAGTACTAAAGGGAAGAAGAGAAGACCTCATCAAAAATGAGGTCAACAAAGTAGTGATGGCTTGAGCTTGTGAGTGAAAGTGTGGGGTTGTATGTGTGTGCTATATTGACAAAGGGCACACCACCCAGGGCTAATTTTAAGGCCAGGCAATCCTGTGGGAACCTTCCTTGAGTTCCCTCATGTCTGGTCCCCATTTTACTAAGGGCTAAAGGTTAGAACCAAACATATGGAACTCAAGTAAAGTAAAAAAAGTGTGTAGAGTTTCTAAAGAGATAGGGTTCCTTCACTAGTCTTTTAGGATAGTCAACAACAATTTTATGGCTAGATCCAGGGCTTCTAAGGAAGAAAGCCTAGATCTTCACAAAAGTGAGGCCAACAATTAGACCCCTAATAGACGTTGTGTGCGTACAAGAACACCGTGTATAATGGAATTGACTAAAGAGATCAACGAAACCAACACGAACGTCTAAGCCAACATGCTAAGAACAAAGCACAGAAACAAGCGAGAATCATTTCTGCTAGGGAAAATGCAGGACTATCCTCAAAATTATACCTGTTCAATTTTCACATTTTAGCGTGACTTTCACATTTTATGTCATAATTTTCCTTTTCATATGTCTTTATGAAGGAGTGCTTTATAAATTTATGGAGGCAACCATCAGGATCTCTTATCGAAAACCTAACAGTCTGGATGAATTTAATTTGTGAGGATTTTGTTTCAATTTCAATTCAGATTTGAATGTAAATTTGGATTTATATTCTTGTGATTTCGCAAAGCTTAAGATTAGAAAAGGCACGGGGAATGGAGAGAGTCAGATGCCTTGCTCCATTAAAGGGGGTCTTACATCTATCTTAAAATGTTGAGAATGCCACATTAGGAAGGAATAATCAAGGACTCACATCTATCGTATGAGGTGACGAACTACATTGGAAAGGAAAGCTCAAGGAATCACATCCATCCTAAGCAGTAGTAAAAGTGCTGAGAATGTCACATTAGGAAGAAAAGCTCAGAGACTGACATCCATCCTAAGAGGTGATGAGCTACATTAGGAAGGAAGCTCATGGACTCACACCCAACCCAAGAGGTAGCGAAAGTGCTGAGATTTCCACATTAGGAAGAAAAGCTCAAAGAATCACATCCATCCTAAGAGGTGACGAACTACATCAGGAAGGAAAGCTCATGGACTCACACCCAACCCAAGAGGTAGCGAAAGTGCTGTGAATGTCACATTAGGAAGGAAAGCTTAGGGACTCACATCCGTCCTAAGAGGTGACGAGCTACATCGGGAAGGAAAGCTCTGGGACTCACATCCAACACAAGAGGTAGCGAAAGTGCTGTGAATATCACATTAGGAAGGAAAGCTCAGGGACCCACATCTATCCTAAGAGGTGACGAGCTACATTGGGATGGAAAGTTTAGGGACTCACATCCACCCTAAGGGGTAGCGAAAGCACTGAGAATGTCAGATAGGAAGGAAAGCTCAGAGACTCACTTCCAGCCAAAGATGCGACAAGCTATATTGGGAAGGAAAGTCAGAGTCTCACAACCAACCCAAGAGGTAGCAAAGTGCTGATAATGACACGTTAGGAAGGAAAGCTCAAGGACTCACATCCATTCTAAGAGGTGAAGAGCTACATCAGGAAGGAAAGCTCAGAGACTCACATCCAACCCAAGAGGTAACAAAGTGCTGAGAATGTCACATTAGGAAGTAAACCTCAGGGACTCACATCCACCTTAAGAGGTTACGAGCCACATTGGGAAGGAAAGCTCAGGGACTCACATCCAACCCAAGAGGTAGGGAAGGTGTTGAGCATGCCACATTCAAAAGGAAAGCTTAGGGACATAAATCCATCCTAAGAGGTGACGAGCTACATTGGGAAGGAAGGCTCAGGGACTACATCCAACACATGAGGTAAAGAAAGTGTTAAGAATGCCACATCAATAAGTAAAACTTAGTGACTCACATCTATCCTAAGAGGTTCCGAGCTACATCGGGAAGAAAAGCTCAAGGACTCACATCTAACCCAAGTGGTAGCGAAAGTACTGAGAATGTTACATCAGGAAGGAAGGCTTAGGGACTCACATCCATCCTAAGCGGTGATGAGCTACGTTTGAAAGGAAAGCTCAGAGACTCACATCTAACCCAAGGGGTAGTGAGAGTGCTGAGAATGTCACATTAGGAAGGAAAGCTAAAGGACTCACATCTATCACTACATTGGGAAGGAAAGTTCAGAGACTCACATCCAACCTAAGAGGTAGTGAAAGTGCTGAGAATGTCACATTAGGAAGGAAAGCTCAGGGACTCACATCCATCCTAAGAGGTGACAAAAGTCCTGAGAAAAGAATCAAATTTCTTGCTCTATTTAAGGGGGTCTTATACCGATCATGAAGTGTTGAGAAGAGAATCAGAATTTAGGTACTGATCTTGAAAGAAGAGAATTAAAATTTAGATACTATTCCCAAAGGATGAGAATTTGAATTTAGGTACCAATCTCAGAAAGATTGTGGATATGGAGGAATTATGGAATCTTGCACTATGTGAGAAGTGATGTTGTGAAAAGTCAAAATAAACGAAGGGTGTGGAACTTGTGAAATGCATGAAGAACGTAGAATCACAGAACGCATGAGGAACTTGGGCTTGTGGAAGAATTCACTTATAATTTGTTTACTTGTTTGTTTTCTTTGTATTAATATATCATATTTTGTTAAAACATTTCACCAATTTTGATTTTATTTTATCTTTTTTTTTTAATTTTAAATTTATATTATATTTTTATTTTTCAAATTTCTCTTGTATCATTCTTGTTCGTTATAATTCGTGACCAACATATGGTCTTGCTGCTTTTGATTAATCACACAAATTGTTAACAATTTTGAGGCAATAAGGAAATATCTTTGTTAATTCTTACTGGAACAACTTCATGGATACATCAGAGTAGAAACTGTAATTTTTCAGGTCATGTCTTCCCTATTCTGGCGCAGTGAAAAAGTAGAAAACTGTCTATCCATCTCTTGAGGTCATCCTGTGATTGAGCTAACCTCCTAAGCTACACTCCGGGACATAAATTCCCTTGCACACAATTAGAAGCACAGTTGTCTCACAGCTTAAGAGGCAGAAGCCTCTCCAAGTCTAGGTCGGGCTGGTAATGGTACGACACTTTACTATCATCCATTCTACTGAAAGTAACTGAGACTCCGCGGTGTGTTACTTAGCGAATGGAATGCTTTGCCGAGTATATTCCATTTCTCTTTAAAACTAGTATGGACCTAACTGGTAGTGGGATCTCTATTGACCCTCAAAATTTGCGTTTGCAAACTATCCATATTTCCTTCCCAAACAGAATGTTTTTCTTACTTATGAACACAACTGTGCAGAAAGATCTGATAAATTCACAGTGATCAATGTGAGGGGGAATACAATCTCCCTTTTCGTAAATATTGATGATGCAACTATTCAGAATGCAATCTGATAGCAGTACATGCCATTCCACCATTCTCTTAATCATTTTCTTTATCACGAATGATAGGGGATCCACCTCATCATTTCTTAAAATCCCCAGGGCAAAATTATAGCAGCAGTCACATTGAATAGTGATCCTGCTCTTCCCCTTATTCCATTTATGGGGCTATGAATACATTTTCTCTCTCAAGCGGCCTGCTCGACTAATCCAAATTTATTTTATATACTTTTATATGTACGTGATTATATTTTTAATTCTCTTTATTTAAATTTCTTTCTTTACAACAGCGCCAGAAACTTGATTCTAAGGTAAGAATGAAACTGTTATATTTAAATATAAGGATTCTACGTAAGTATACTTAATATTATCAAGTAATAAAGGACTATCTGATTAAGCCCCCAAAAATAGATCCCACGGGGAGAAATTCAAACTCTTAAGAAGAAATTAGATAACAAACTCTACTTTGAAAAAGTTTCTTACATAAACTATAGATACTCCTGTAGAAATAAAAGTTCGATTTTTTTTGGTAATTTTGAAAATTGAAAATATAATAAACAACTAACTAAATTTAAAGAGATATTTGTAAGATGAAAGTAATATAACTAAAATATTATTTTCCTTATATGAATTAGTAACACATATATAAATTATGTTGTGGAAGTATTTAAATTATGTTGTGTCAAATATGAACAATATTATTCTTTGCCCTTACTAGAGATGTTATAAAGAACATTGGTTAGTCTAAAATTTAATAATCCTGAAGATAGGCTAGGCAAGGAATATACTAGCTCTCACTCTAGAGCTCCCTGTACTCCCTCCTCCTGGAGGGTAACTTCTCGCATCAAGACCTAAAACAATAGATTGAATTGGGGGCTTTAGTCTGTCACCCTAAAGTCTTCTAAATCTACATCCTTCAAACTTTCTCTCCATATTTATTTGTACTTTACCATATGAATTACATTCTCATTCATACAATTTCATTTAGTTCTTACCATAGGTTGACTGAGATAATACCCTCACAGATCTTACGTGTTCTCACAACAAATATTAACATATTAATTGGTCAAATCAAGAAGTAAATGAAGTACAAGATTTGAATCATCATAAATTATTCCAACATTAACGATCTATAATTCACACAACTTCTTTTCAACACTTAATTACTTATCATGTTAAGAAAAAATAGAAAGAGAACTACTCACAATTCATGGAGAAAACATAACAACAATTGAGATTAAAAGTAGAAATGATGTAAAAACACAAAAAGTCTAAATTAAAGCAAAATGTAGTTACAATCATAAAAACTTATCTCAAATTCCTTTCCACCAAACTCTTAAAGTTGTTTTTAATCTCTTCCTTTCTATTACAATCCTCTCTAGGTCTGGTTGTCCAACCCTAGTGAGTTAAATCCTATTAATTTCATTAAGAAACAATGGATTCTTACTTAGAACTATCCAACCACCTTCGCCTTCACTAGGAATGAGATAAGTGAGAACAAACCTTAAGTAATAATATTACAACTCCTTACTTTCTTCTCTCTAAAATACTATAAACTTTCTCTCGGTCAGTGATATACCTAAAGTATATAATATTTTTAAACACATTTTTATACCTATTTTTGATGATATTCCACTTTAATGTAAGATCTTTGTGTGTTTTTCTTTCAGGTACACTTAAATGGAGCAAATATGTGAAAATGAGTGAAAAAGAATTAAATTTGGAGTAAGAATGAAGAAGGTGTTAAAATGAACTGGGGCGCCTAAGGGCCCAGATCCGGTGTCTAAGCGCCAGCACAAAGAAGGCCATGCTTAAGCACCAGAGACTTTGCGCTTAAGCCCCAGGTAGTTACTTTGCAATTTTAAAGAATTTTTGACAAATGTTTAGGAGGTGTCTGAGGCATCCTTTGGTACAAACTTGGGTAAATAATCAAGTGCGCCAAAAGACATTCAAATTTCACTTGAAAGGATGCATCTCTTGGGTAAATTCATTGATTATCGACACATTTTGGAGAGCCACCAAGGCACCTTTTTGAGAATATATAAAAGAATGACTTGAAAATAAGTGTGTGTGTGTAGAGTTGTTTTAGAGAGAGGAAAATTAGAGTTTGTAGAGAGTAGTTTAAGTAAGAAGTTGTAGAATTCCTACTTAGTGTTTCTTCACACATTTCTCCTTCTTAGTGAAAGAGAGGGTGATTAGGGATTTCTAAGTAAAAATTCATTGTGTAGAGAGATTTAAACCTTCTTGGGTTGGGCTACTAGGAAGGGATTCAAAGGAACTTCAAGAGTTTGGTGGAGAGGAACTTGAGATAATTTTTTATCTTTGTACTTCATTTGATTTTAATTAAGACTTCTTGTGTTTTCTACATGGTTTCTACTTTTAAAACTATTTGTGGTCGTGTTTTTTCCATGGATTCTGAGTAGTCTTCTTTATCTTTTTCCTTAAAATGAAAGGTAATTAAGTGTTAGTTGAAAGTTGTGGAAGTATTGATATTTAATGTTGGATGAAAATTGTGGAAGTAATGATCTTTAATGTTGGATGTAGTTGTGTTGATTCAATCCTTGCACTTCATTTACTTCTTGATTTGGTCAATCACGATGTTAAGATTAGTTGTGAAAATATGTAAGATCTTAGTAGGTATTGTCTCAATCAACAATAGGTAGGAATCACATGGGATTGTATGGATGAGAAAGTTATTCATATAATTTTTTGCAAATAAATAGGGAAATATACTTTGATGGGTATTGAATTAGAGACTTTAGGGTCATAAACTAAAGCCCCTAATTTGGTTTATTATTTTAGGTTTTGATGCAAGCATTAGCCCCAGGTGAAAGAAAAGGAAGGAACTCTAGAGTGAGAGCTAGTATCTTTCCAACCTAACCCGTCTTCAGAACATTTTGAAACGTTAAACTAGCCAATGTTCATTATATCATCTCTAGTAAGGTTAAAGAATAAAATTAGTCCTATTTGGCACAACACATTTTAAATACTTCCAAAATAGAATTACTTTACTTATTACTAATTCAAGATAAGGAAAAAAATATTTTCATTTATACTTCTTTAAATCTACAAAAAACTTACTATAGTTAGATAGTTGTTCACTTTATTTCATAATTTAAAAAAATACAAAAAAGAAACATATTTTAAAGTTTTATATTATCTAAAACTATTTAAGTAAGTGTCATTTTTCTAAATAGAATTTGTGATCTAAAAACCTTTTTATCTTTTAAATTTTCAAAATTTTCCCCTGTGGGATCAATATTTCAGGGCTTAGTAAAAAAGGAATATATTACTTGATGACAATAAGTATACTTACATAGATTCCCTAAATTAAAATATCACTGTTGTATTCTTATTCAAATTAGAATCAAGTTTTTAGTGCTATTGCAAAGGAGAATATTTCTTATCAAAAATATAAGTATAATTGGATTAACAAAAGCATAATTTTATCAATTTTCATCTGGTAGTAAAGAGAACCGGGATCAAGTTTTTAGCGTCGTTGCCAGGGAACAAATGACCAAAAGAACAAATGAACAAAAGAACAAAAGAACAAAAGAACAAAGAAATAAAATTTTCTTTGGATTTGAATTTAAAATATAAATTTTAAAAAAATTTTTAGAAAAACAAAATTTCTATTTTTACAAAGTCTTCTTTAAACTTTATTTGTTATTGTGTGTTTTATTTTATTTTTATTTTTTTGTTTTTATTGTTATGTTATAATAGTTTATGCGAAGTTTAGGTTTTGAAGGACTTGACCTTATGATTTTGAATTAGAATGAACTTTTAGAAAAATTTTTAAAAATAAAAATACAGAAAAATTCAAATTTTCAAGAAATGGCAAATCAAATTAATCAAAATGCTGAAATTCATCATGAATTAAGACTTTTAAGAGAGTATGCAAACCCCACAGTGGATGAACTTCATGGTAGTATTCAAAATCCTGCTGTAGCTGCTAATTTATTTGAACATAAACCTGCTATTATCCAAATGATATCTAATAATCAGTTTGGAGGATCACCAGCTGAAGATCCAAATTCACATCTTGCCAAATTTCTAGAATTGTCTGCTACATTTAAATATGATAGTGTTTCTGATGATGCTATTAGGCTTATGCTTTTTCCATTCTCACTTAAGGATAATGCTAAGATATGGTTGAATTCATTAGCCCCTGGATCTATCAGAACTTAGGGTGATTTAACACAAAATCCTTGTTATATATTTTCCACCATAAAAAACTGCGAAGCTTAGAAATGATATTAAATCATTTTGTCAGTTTGAAGGGGGTCTATTTACAAAGATTGGGAACAATTTAAAGAACTCCTAGGAAAGTGTCCACACCATGTTGTGCCAGATTGGTTAATTATTCAAACTTTTTATAATGGATTAGCTGGATCTCTTAGATCTATTATCGATGTCGCTGTTGGTGGTTCATTGATGTCTAAACCATTTCTTGAAGCTTTTGCATTAATTGAAGAGATGGCTACTAATAATTTTTAATGGCCTTCTGAAAGGGTACATCCTAAAAAGGTAGCCAATATTCATGTTTTAAAAGCTTTTAAAATGTTAACAAATCAAGTTGCTACATTTTCAAGCAAGATATACCAGTTTAAAATGAATTTTTCTCAACAAAATCCAATGATTAAAGAGAATTTATTAGGCTAACTGGTAGATTCTCAAACATCAATTGAGACTTTTAATGCTATTAATAACAAGTCAAATAACCCATATTCGAATTACTATAATCCAGGTTGGAAAAACCATCCTGATTTTAACTGGAAAAACAATTTGGGTGGTACTAATCAGCAATGGGGAAGAAACCAAGTAAACCCATTGGAGAACTAGAAAACCAAGTATTAGTAATTATAGACCTGCCAATCCTCTAGGTTTCAATAATAATCTATAATTTAAGGACAAGAAGTTGTCTATAGAAGAAGTGGTGTTACAAATGGGAAATCAATTACAAAGTCAAGGCGCTACTATAAGAAATATTGAGAATCAGTTGGGACAAATTGCAAATTCATCAAGTAACAGAACCCAAGGAACACTTCCTAGTAATAAAAAAGTTTATCCTAAAGACTAGAATAAAGAGCAAGTAAAGACTGTTCAACTTAGAAGTGGAAGAGAGTTGGAAAGCAGAGTTCAAAAAGAGATTGCAGTAGAGAAATAAGAAATTGAAAAATCTAAAGAGGACGCTCGAGAAGATTTTGAGAGACCTATTTCTCCACTTAATATTGATTTAGAAAAACCATCACCACCTCCATTTCCTCAAAGACTTCATCAACAAAAGTTGAATAAAAAATTTTCAAAATTTTTGAAAATCTTTAAGAAGCTTATAAAATTCCTTTTGTCGAAGCTTTATAACAAATGCCAAGCTATGTGAAATTTATGAAGGATATTCTTAACATAAAAAGAAATTTTGAAGATAATGAGACTGTTGCACTTAGTGAGGAGTGCAACGCTATAATTCAGAAAAAATTTCCTGAAAAGCTTAAATATCCTGGAATCTTCACAATTCCTTGTGCGATAGGAGAAAACTTTATGTGATTTGGGTGCAAGTATTAACCTTATGCCATTATCTATTTTTAAAAGACTGGATTAGGAGAAATATCTCCTACAACTGTAACCTTGCAATTAGCAGATTGCTCTATAACATATCCTAAGGGAGTTGGTGTTGGTAAAAGTTTATCGATTTATTTTTCCTGTTGATTTCATTGTGTTATATATAAAGGAAGATTAAGAAATACCTATCATTTTGGGTAGAACTTTCCTAGCAACTGGCAGAGCAATGATAGATGTGCAAAAATGGAAATTAACTATGCATGTTAATGATCAAACAATCACTTTTAATATTTATAAATCAATGAAATACCCTATAAAAGGTAAAGATGATGAATATTTCAGGATGGATGCAATGAAATATTTTAGTGAATGCCATTTTAAAACAACTTATGAAGAGAATTCAAAAATGAAAGAATTGGAACACGAGCAAAAAGAGAAATTAGAACATCTTAATGATTTTTTTGAAGAAAATTCAATATTTGTTCAAGAAAGTTTTGAAGTTTTGGATATGGCATACAAAGACAAATCTTTTTGTCTATCAATTGAAAAAACTCCTAAAATTGAATTAAAGTTACTTCCTAAGCATTTAAAATATGGTTTTTAGGTGATTCCTCAACTTTATTGATTATTATTTCCTCGAATTTAACTTCAAAAGAAGAGTTTTTGCTAAAATTTTTGAAGAGATATAAGAAAGCCTTTGGATGTACAATTACTGATGTTAAAGGAATCAGTCCTTCAATTTGTATGCATAGAATCCTGATGGAAGAAAACTACAACCCTAGAGCTGATTCTCGAATGAGATTAAATCCCATTATGAAAGAAGTTGTCAAGAAAGAGATTTTAAAGTGGTTAGATGTTGGGATTGTTTATCCTATTTTAGATAGTGTATGGGTTAGTCATATTCATTGTATTCCTAAGAAAGGAGGAGTTCCTATAACTATTAATGAAAGAATAAACTTATACCAATAAGACAAGTTACATGATGGAGAATGTCCATTGATTATTTAAAATTAAACATTGCAATGAGGAAAGATAACTTTCTATTACCCTTTCTGGATCAAACGTTGGATAGAGTAGCTGGGCATAAATATTTTTGTTTTCTGGATGGATATACTGGTTGTCACCAAATACAAATTGCTCCAGAGGATTAAGAGAAAATAACCTTTACTAGTCCTTATGGTACTTTTTCTCTTAAAAGAATGCCCTTTAGTTTATGAAATGCCCCTGCTACATTTGAAATATGTATGATGGCTATTTTTTGTGATTTAATAGAAAAAGAAATTGAAGTTTTTATGGATGATTTTTTCAGTGTTTGGAACTTTGTTTGAATCATGTTTAAAATAATTATCACAAGTTCTAAAACTCTGTGAAGAAACAAACTTAGTTCTTAATTGGGAAAAATGCCAGTTTATGGTAGCAGGAGGAATTGTTTTAGGACATCACATTTCTGAGAAAGATATGAAAGTTGATCCTACAAAAATTCAAGAGATCACTAATTTACCTCATCTAATAAATGTGAGAAAATTAGGAGGTTTTGGGACATTCTGGTTTCTACAGGATTATATTGAATATTTTTTTCAAAAAATTCTAATCTTCTATGCCATTTGCTAGAGAAAGATGTGATTTTTAATTTTGATAAAGATTGTCAAAAAGCTTTTGAACTTTTAAAAGAGAAATTAATCACTGCACTAGTTATTGTTTCACCAGATTGGAAAAAACCATTTGAATTAATGTGTGATGCAAGTGATTATGCTATTGGAGTTGTTTTGGGACAAAAATATGATAAAATTTTCAAAGTAATTTACTATGCTAGTAAAACTCTTAATGAAGCTCAAATTTATTATACCACAACTGAGAAAGATTTATTAGCAATAATATTTATCTTTAAAAAGTTCATTTCAAGTTTAATTGAAACTAAATGTGTAGTGCATACTGATCATTCTTCTATAAAGTATTTAATGAAAAAGAAGGATGCAAAACCTAGACTAATAAGATGGGTTCTTCTTTTGCAAGAATTTGATTTTGAAATTGTAGATAGAAAGAAAGCTGATAATCAAATTACTGATCAATTGTCCAGGCTTAATTCTAATCACTTTGTTCTAAAGAAGAAATTAATGAACATTTTCCATATGAAAAATTATTTAATCTTAATGAATGGCATGTTCCATGGTATGCAGACATTGTGAACTTTATTGCTAGTAATATTTTACCTTATGTTTTGACACATCAAGAAAAGAGAAAATTTATATCTGAAGCTAAGATTTATTTTTGGGACGACCTATTTTTGTATAAACAGGGGAATGATTTAATTATTTGAAGATTTGTGCCTTTAGAAGAGACTTTTGAAATTTTCCAAAAATGTCATAATTCTGATTTTGGGGGTTTTAGCCTGTCACTCTAAAATTCTATAATTTTACTCTCTTTCATAAAAATATCTTCTAATATTACATTCAATTATATGGACTACAGTTCTCACCCATATAATTGCATGTGATTCCTACTAACTTTTATGAGACAATACCGCATTGGATCTTACATAATCTCAAGAAATTTTACAACTTAACAAGCCAAATTAAGAAGTAAACAAGGTTTTTAGAATCAATCTTCACAACTTCTTCCAACTTTTAAACACTTATACTTTCCACAACAATTCTCTTTAAATTAATTACTTCTCCATTTAAGAAAGAAAAAGATAAAGTAAACTACTCAGAATGCATTGAGAAAATATAAAAACACATTTATTTGAAATTAAAAATAAAGATAAGAAAATAATAAACGAAAACAAGTATTAATAAACTAAATAAAAGTAAACACTTATCTGAAAATCCTCTCCACAAGACAAGGAAGTTCCTCTGAAACTTTTACTCTTCGCTAAACTACTCTTCAGAGCAAGTCTGCCAACTCCGATGACTCAGAATACAGACTTCAGACTTCAATAAAAACCAAACTAAAAGAAAGAAAATAAGTGAGAAGAAGAATACTTCACCCCGACCCTTTTCTCCTTTCAACTCTCTACTCCTACTCTAAAATAAAACTCTTAAAAAATTAATGGAAAAACAAAAGAAAGAAAGAAATAACCCTTCAAAATGCAAATGAAGAGTCTCTTAATCTTTCATAAGACTCTCTTTAAATAGTAAACCAAAAGATGCCTTGGTGTCTCTTCAAAATGTGTCCAGATTCGATGTATCTACCAAGGAACGCACCCCTTCATTCAAACTTGCCGCCCAAAAAAAAGTTATGGACATTACCACCAAGAGTTGCATCCCATCGCCTTTGAAATTGGTGCTAAATCTATTTGAAATTCAATTTTTAATTGTGGCGGCTAAGCCCCGGGCTAGCGGCGCTTAGCCGCTAGTGCCAATTTTTGATTTTTCATTTTTTTGCTCCAAATTTGATCCAATTTTTCTCCTTTCATCATGACTATCCATTTTCATCATACATGTAAGAAAAACACAAAATACCTTCCATTAAAGTATAATATCATTAAAAATAGGTATAAAAATGTGCATAAATATACTCTATATTTTAGGTGTATCATAACTCTTTTTTCGTTGTTGTATAATTAATTTGAGCTTCATTAAGAGTTCTACTAGCATAGTAGATCACTTTGAAAATCTTATCATATTTCTGACAAAAAACAGCTCCAATAGCATAATCAGTTGCATCACACATTAATTCAAAAGGTTTTTACAAGTGTGGGGAAACTATAACAGGTGCAGTGATTAATATTTATTTAATGATTCAATAACTTTTAGGCATTCTACATCAAAAATAAAAATTAAATTTTTTCTAGTAAACAATATAAAGTCTTTGAAATATTTCAAAAGTCTTTAAATATAACGCCTGTAAAATCCAGCATGTCCTAAAAAACTTCTAATTCCCCTTACATTTATTGGGCAAGGTAAATTAGAGATAAATTAAATTTTTGCAAGATCTACCTCCATACCGTTTTCTGATATACGATGTCCCAATATAATTCCTCCTGTTACCATAAATTGGAATTTTTCCCAGTTAAGGACTAAATTAGTTTCTTTACAGTGCTTAAGAACTTTTGATAGATGTTCTAATCACGATTCAAATGAAATTCCAAACACTGAAAGTCATCCATAAAAACTTCAATTATTCTTTTAATTAAATCATAGAAAATTGCCATCATACATCTCTGAAATGTAGTAGGGGCATTACATAAATCAAAGGGCATTCTTCTAAAAATAAATGTACCATAAAGACTGATAAATGTTGTTTTTCGCTTGATCCTCAGGAGCAATTTGTATTTGCTGGTAACCAGTATATCCATTTAAAAAATAAAAGTATTTATGCCCAGCAGTCTATCCAGTACCTGATCTAGAAAAGGTAGTGGAAAATGGTCTTTCCTTGTGGCTAGGTTTGATTTTCTACAATCAATGCATATTCACCACCCTTTAACTTGTCTTGTTGGTATTAATTTATTATTTTCATTAGCAGTCATAGTAACTCCTCCTTTCTTAGGAACACATTAAATAGAACTAACCCATGCACTATCTGAAATAGGGTAGATAATTCCAGCATCCAACCACTTTAAAATTTCTTTCTTAACAACATCTATCATGTATAATATAATCTCCTTTGAGGATCAGCTCGAGCTTTACAGTTCTCTTCCATAAGGATTCTTTGCATAAAAATTGAAGTACTAATTCCTTTGATATCAAATATTGTCCATCCAAAATCTTTCTTATATTTCTTTAGAACTTAAAGCAAACTCTCTTCTTCTTTTTCGATCGATTCAGAGGAAATTATAACTGACAAAGTTGAGGAATCACCTACAAAGGCATATTTTAAAAGAGTAGGAAGCATCTTTAATTCAAGTTTAGGAGCTTTTTCAATTGATGGATTAAAAGATTCATCATTTTCAGTCATGTCCAACAATTCAAATCTTTCATGAACATAATTTAAATCTTTCTCATGAAAATATTCAGAATGTTGTCATTCCTATTCTTGCTTGTGTTCCAATTTTTCACTTTCAGATTTCTCTTCATAAATTTATTTGAAATGACATTCACTTAGATATCTGATAACATCCATTTTGTTGCATTCATCCTCTTTACCTTTTGCAGAATATTTCATTGATTTTCAGATATTGAATGTAATAGTTTGATCATTGACACGCATAGTTAATTGCTCTTTTTGCACATTTATCATTGCTCTGCCTGTGACTAAGAAATGTCTCCCTAAAATTAGGGGCATCTCTTTATCCTCCTTCATATCTAGCACAATGAAATCAACAGGAAAGATAAATTGATTCACCTTCACTAAACCATTTTCTATAACTCCTTTAGGACATGTGATCAAAAGGTCCACTAATTGCAAAGTTACAGTAGTCGGGGTTATTTCTTATATTCCTAGTCTTTTGAATATAGATAATGGCATAAGGTTAATGTTTGCACTGAAATCACATAAAGCTTTCCCTTAAATCTGTCTCTGATCGCATATGGAATTGTGAAACTACCAGGAATTTTAAGCTTTTCAGGAAGCTTTTTTGAATTATTTCACTGCACTACTCACTAAGTGTAACAATTTCATTATCTTCAAACTTCCTTTTTCTGTTGAGAATATGCTTCATAAATTTCACATAGCTTGGCATTTGTTCTAAGGCTTCAACAAATGGAATGTTGATTGTAAGCTTCTTAAATATTTCCATGAACTTTGAAAATTGCTTATCCAACTATTATTGTCGAAGTATCTGAGGAAATGGAGGTGGTAGCTTTTCTAAATCAATCTTGCATGGAGAAATAAGTCTTTCCGAACCTTTCGGAGCAACCTCTTTTGGTTCTTCAATCCCTTCTTTCTCTACTTCAATCACTTTTTGAACTCTACCTTCCAACTCTCTTCCACTTCTCAACTAAATAGCTTTTACTTGCTCTTTATTCTTGTCTCTTGGATTTATTTCTGTATTACTCGGAAGTGTTCTATAGAATCTGATCGCTGAAATTTTTATTAAGAAATTCATACCTATTTTTGATGAAATTTCACTTTAAAGAAAGGTATTTTCTTTATTTTATTGCAGGAATGGAGAATTTAGGTGATAAAAACAAAAATCATAAAAAGGAGCGAATTTGGAGCAAAAAGGAAGAAAATAATGAAATTTGTGCTGAGTCGCCGACGGCGAGATCGAGCTCGCCAACGGCGAGGCCACGAGGAGACATTTCTGAAGGAATTATAACTGTCTCGCTGAAAGCGAGCCCGAGCCCGCTGACAGCGAGCTAGCGTGGTTTGAAGATCTTCTAGAAGCCTCGCTGACAGCGAGGTATTTCGTCGCCGACGGCGAGCTAGTTCAAATGGCTCTGATACATTGAACCTGGACACTTTTTTAAAGAGATGCTTACACACCTCTTGGTCCTTTGCTCACCTCTATATATAGAGGCCGAAATTAAGTGTTGTGTGTGTCTTTTAGGGTGTGTTCTAAGTGTGTTAAGTGTTATAAGTGTGTCTTTTAGGGTGTGTTCTAAGTGTGTTAAGTGTTATAAGTGTGTCTTTTAGGGTGTGTTCTAAGTTTGAGAGTCTTTTAGTGTTATAAGTGAGTTATTTTGAGTCTTTAGTGAGTATTTAGTGAGTTAGTGAGTTTTTAGTGAGTCTTGCTGTACTGGAAGGAAGAGTCAAAGGAACTGCGAAGAGTTTGCTTGGGGATAAATTGAGATAAGTATTTGTATTTATGGTTTTTAACTTTAAATGAAATCCATGCTTAGTTTAGTTCCAATGCATTCTGAGTAGTTTATTAGTCTTTCTCCCTGTTATGAAATTAAGTGACTTGATGAACTAAAAATAGAAGTACTTTTATATATTAATAAATTGTGATAATTTTTACTTAAAACTTAATTTACTTTCAAACCGGCCATTTGAATTGTTAAAATGTGTTGATTATCAACTATAGTAAAAATTACATCTGATATTCGGGGAATTCAAAAGCCTTGGAAGGAGGGTGCAAATAAATAGGGAAATAATATCACTGAGCGTAGAATTGAGCATTTTAGTGTGACGGACTAAAATATTCAATTCGGTCCTATTGTTTGAGAGATGAAGTGTAGATGTTAGCCCTCGGGTGAGGGGAACGTGGGAGCTACGAAGTGGCGGTCGGTATCCTCCCAGCCTAGCCGCAGATTCAGTAATCAAACATAGAATTAGTCAATATTCTTTACACCTGGACCAAAGGGTAAAGAATAGGAATGCTCCTATTTGTCACAATACCTTAAAATTATCTATTTAAATTCATCAATCACTTAAATTTCTAAACAAGGGGAAAGATACTTTTTCTGAATAGTTAAGACTTATTTAGCAATTAGTTTAATTTCCTGCACTTTCAATACGTATTAATTTTCAACTTAGTTAAGTTACCTGATTAGAATACTTAGTTTACTTTATCGCGCTTAAATTTAGAATTCCAAATTTTCGTATACTATTTTAGAATTATTATTATTATTTTAAAATTAGTCGTTATTTTATTTTCTCTTTCCTCGTGGGATTGATAATCGAGACTCAACTAGAGCCCTGTATTACTTGATACGATACATATACTTGCGTAGCATCCACAACATAAACAATTACAATTCTATACATATAATATAGCGGGGTCAAGTTTTTGGCTTCGTTGCAATTAAATTAAAATATCATAATATAAAATTATGGGTCAAGTTTTTGGCGCCGATGCCGGGGAAAGTAAGAAAAATTTACTAGAGTAACGGACTATTTTAAAATAATCATATATAAATAAATTAATATCTATTCTAAAATTGTATGCGCAAATTTAGAAACGAAAATTTATTACCTTACGATTCTGAATTAGATCGTACAATTAAAAGAATTAGAAAACAAAAGAAACAAATTATAAATTTAACACAAATGGCAAATATTCCTGAAATTCAAAATATGAACCAACAAAGACCATTAAGAGATTATGCCAACCCTACATCGGATGAAATTCATTTAACTATTCAAAACCCCGATGTAGCTCGCTAATTCATTTGAACTTAAACCTCGCAATTATCCAAATGGTACAAAACAATAAATTTAGTGGTTCACCTACTCGAAGATCCTAACTTACATCTTGCTAGTTTTCTAGAACTTTGTGCTACTTTTAAATACCAAGGAGTATCCGATGATGCTTATAAGACTTAGACTTTTTCCTTTTTCATTAAGGGATAAGGCTAAAATGTGGTTGAATTCGTTAAGACTTTGGATCTATTAAAACTTGGGGAGAATTATCACAAAAATTTCTATCCAAATATTTTCCACCATCTAAAACTCGCTAAGTTTAGAAATGATATAACTTCTTTTTGTCGGTTAGATGGAGAATTAATATATGAATCTTGGGAGAGAATTAAGGAACTTCTTAGGAAATGCCCACATCATGCATTACAGTAATTGTCGATTATTCAAACCTTTTATAATGGATTAGTAGGATCTTTAAGATCAATCATCGATGCTTCTTCTTGGAGGTTCATTAATGTCTAAACCATTTAATGAAGCTTATGCACTAATCGAAGAAATGACAACAAATAATTTCCAATGGCTCGCTTGATAGAGTAAATCCGAAAAAGATAGCCGACATTCATGAAAACGATGCAATATCTATGTTAGCTTCTCAAATTGTTGCTATATCTAAGAAATTAGATCATTTTGGAATGAACTACTCTCCTACTCTAGAAGAAAACACATCTGGACAAATCATAAAATCTTAATCTAATTATGAAACTTTAAATGCTATTAATAATAGAACTAATAACCCTTATTCAAATTATTATAATCCTGGTTGGAAAACTCATCCAAATTTTAATTGGAATAACACATCTAATCAACAATGGATGAATCAACCTAATCAAGCAAATCCAAACTATAAACCTAATTACCCACCTAGATTTAATAACAATAACCCTCAATTCAAAGATAAGAAATTATCTATGGATGAATTAATTTTGAATATGGGTCATCAACAACAAAATCAAGGAAATTAACTACAAATTCATGGAAATCAATTACAAATTCAAGAAACATCTATTAAAAATATCGAAACTCAACTTGGACATATTGCTACTGCGCTAAATAATAGAATACCTGGAACTTTTCCTAGTAATGTGGAAATAAATCCTAAAGATCAAGGAAAAGAACAAATTAAAGCAATACAACTAAGGAGTGGAAAAGAATTAGAACCTCAAATTCAAAAAGAACTTGAAAGCCAAAAAGAGGAAGTGTAAATTGAAAGGAAACAATTCAACAAGATTCAAACTTAGAACATCCTTTAATACCTATGAAAATTTCTGTTGAAAAACCTCCACCACCATTTCCTCAACGACTAGCTCAACATAAAAAAGATAAACAATTTGCTAAATTCCTTGAAATATTAAAAAAATTAACAATCAATATACCTTTTGTCGAAGCTTTAGATCAGATGCCAAATTATGTAAAATTTATGAAAGATATTCTAAATAAGAAAAGAAAATTTGCGATAATGAAACGGTCGCACTTAGTGAAGAGTGTAGTGCTATTATTCGAAGAAGCTTCCTGAAAAATTAAAAGATCCTGGTAGTTTCACTATACCACTGCGCTATAGGAGAAAAATTTTATGGAAAAGCTTTGTGTGACTTAGGAGCGAAGCATCGATCTAATTCCTCTATCGATTTTTAAGAGATTAGGATTAGGAAAAATTACACCTACTTCGGTAACCCTTCGATTAGTCGATCGTTCGATTACCTATCCTAAGGGAGTTATTGAAGATGTGTTAGTAAAAGTGGATAAATTTATCTTCCCGAGTAGATTTTATTGTTTTAGATATGGAGGAAGATAAAGAAATTCCTATCATTTTAGGAAGACCATTTTTAGCTACTGGAAAAGCGATGATTGATGTTCAGAAAGGAGAATTAACTATGAGAGTAAATGACCAAAAAATTACCTTTAATATTGAAAAATCAATGAAATATCCTGCGCTAGAAAAAGATGATGAATGTTTTCGGATGGAAATACTTGAAAATTTACAACAAGAACATTTAAGGAATATTACGAAGATAAATTAGAAAAAGAAAACACTGAATAAATTGAAGATAATAATTAAGAACTAGATTATATTTAGGAAAGATTTGAATTTTTGGATAATACTGAAAACACTGATAAGAATATAGTTCCATCAATTATTAAACCTCCTGAACTTGAGCTAAAAATATTACCTGATCATTTGAAATATGCTTATTTAGGTAATTCTTCAACTTTACCAGTTATTATTTCATCTGCATTAAACAAATCTCAAGAACAAAAACTTTTAGAAACTTTAAAAAAATATATGAAAACTTTTGGTTGGACTTTAGCAGATATTAAAGGAATTAGTCCTTCAATCTGTATGCGTAGAATTATTTTAGAAGATGAATACAGATCCCCAAAGGAGATTAAACCCGATAATGAAAGAAGTAGTTAAGAAAGAAATTTTAAAATGGTTAGATAATGGTATCATATATCCTATATCGACGGTTGTCAGGTAAGCCCGATTCACTGTGTTCCTAAGAAGGGAGGAGTGACCGTCACTGCCAATGAAAATAACGATCTTATTCCTATAAGACAAGTTACTGGTTGGCATATATGTATTGATTATAGGAAATTAAATACCAAACCAGGAAAGATCACTTCCCTTTACCATTACAAGACCAGATGTTAGATAGATTAGCCGGACATAAGTATTTTTGTTTTCTAGATGGATACACCGGTTATCATCAAATACAAATTGCTCCTGAGGATCGAGAGAAACTACATTTACTAGTCCTTATGGAACTTTCGCTTTTCGAAGAATGCCTTTTGGAATATGTAATGCACCGACGAACATTCTAGAGATTTACGATGTCTATATTTAGTAAGTTAATTGACGATGGAATATAAGTATTTATGGATGATTTCTCCGTATTTGGAACATCATTTGACACATGCTTAACTCATCTTGAAAAAGTATTAGAAGTATGTGAGAAAACAAATTTAGTTCTAAATTGGGAGAAATGTCAATTTATGGTTGCGGGCGGCATTGTATTAGGGCATAAAATTTTGGAAAAAGGTATGGAAGTGGCCCCTGCAAAAATTCAAGTTATTGCTAAATTACCACCTCCAACTACGGTAAAAAGGGTAAGAAGTTTTCTTGGACATGCTGGATTCTACAGACGCTACATAAAAGATTTTTCAAAAATTACTAAACCTCTATGCCAACTTCTCGAAAAGGACAAGAAATTTGAATTTACAATCGAATGCCTGAATGCTTTTGAACTCTTAAAAGAAAAATTAATTACAACACCTATAATAGTTTCACCTAACTGGGAGAAACCATTTGAGCTTATGTGTGATGCTAGTGATTATCTTGTAGGAGCGATTCTTGAGCAAAGATATGAAAAGATTTTTAAAGTTATATACTTATGCTAGTAAAACTCTAAATGATCTTGAAATAAATTATACGATTCTGAGAAGAGAATTATTAGCGGTAGTATATGGTTTTAATAAATTTAGACCTTATCTTATTGGAACAAAATGTATCGTGCATACTTGATCATTCTGCTATCAAATATTGAATGCAAAAGAAAGATTCCGAACCAAGATTAATTAGATGGATGTTATTAATGCAAGAATTCGATTTTGAGATCGTTAATAAGAAAGGAACCGATAATCGAATTTCGGATCATTTATCGAGATTAGAAAATCATGAATTATCTGATATTGAAAATGAAATTATAGAACAGATTTTCCGATGAACAACTATATAATATCAATGAATGGAAAATACCATGGTATGCTTGATATAGTAAACTATATAGTTAGTAATATTTTACCACCTATGCTAACTTTGCAACAACGAGATAAAATTCATCCATGATACGAAAACTTATTTTGGGATGAACCATATTTATATAAGCAATGTAAGGATTTAATTATTAGAAGATGTGTACCTTATGAAGAAAGCTGAACCAATTATTCAAAAATGTCATGATTCGATTTTGGAGGACATTTTGGGATCGATAAAGCTGCTTATAAGATTCTACAATACTGGATTTTACTTGGCTCTACTCTATTTAGAGATGTATACGAGATATATTAAAACTTGTGATAAATGTCGAAAGAGTAGGAAATATATCTAGAAGAAACGAAATGCCTCTAAATTTTATATTAGAAGTTGAAATTTTTGATGTTTGGGGATTAGATTTTATGGGACCTTTTATTCCTTCATTTGGAAACTCATATATATTAGTAGGCTGTTGATTATGTTTCCAAATGGATTGAGGCACAAGCTTTACCTAGGTGTGATGCTTAAGAGTGTTTGAAAATTTCGATGAAAAATATTTTTACTTAGATTTGGAATGCGAGAGTGATTATCATCGACGGAGGAACTCATTTTAGAAATAAATACATTCACGAAACTAGTAGAAAAACACAATATTACTCATAAGATATCCATTGCTTATCATCCACGAGACTAGCGGATTAGCTGAAGTATCTAATCGTGAGATTAAACGTATTTTAGAAAAATCCGTAAACCCGAATAGGTTAGATTGGTCTATTAGATTAGACAATCTGCATTATGGGCTTATAGGATCTGCTTATAAAACTCCGATTAGAATGACTCCTTACGAGGCTTATATATAAAAAAACATGCCACTTACCGAGTTGAATTAGAACATAAAGCATATTGGGAGATTAAAGAATTTAATTATAATATGAAGGAAGGTCAGTGAGAAAAGATTGCTGCAATTAAATGAATTGGAAGAATTAAGAAATGAATCATATGATAATGATCGGTTTATAAAGAAAAGATGAAATTATGGCATGATCGGAAGATTAATCGAGAGAAATTTTGAACTAGGACGAGGAAGTTTTGCTATATAATACTAGATTGAAATTATTTCCTGGAAAATTAAAGTCTCGATGGTTAGGACCTTTCACCATAACTCAAATATTTTCATACGGAACTATAGAAATTGAAGATCCAAAAATTGGACATAAATTTAAAGTTAATGAACATAGATTAAAACCATATTTTGAAGGTATAACTCCTAACTATAAAGAGGTTTTAATGCTTAGTCGACCTGATTAATAATTGAAATTAGGTCGGGCTGACGACGTTAAACCAAGCGCTTTATGGGAGGCAACCCATATTAGTTATCTATTTTTATTGTATCTTAATAGTTAGTTTATATTATTGAAACTTTACTACTCAATTATTATTAAGAATCATCACATATTCGAACCATTATGATGAGAAAAGAAATTATTCGATTTAGAGCAAAATTGGACATTATTTTGGAATCTCGCCGACAGCGAGGTTCGCGCCTAAATTAATATAAGTTTATTTATCAAGCTCGCTGACAGCGAGAAACGTCCCGTCGACAGCGAGAACATGAAAGGCAGTTTTTATAACTGAGTCGCCGACGGCGAGAAACTTCTCGCCGACAGCTAGGAAGTTATAAAGATGAGTTATTTATACTTTGAATGCCGATCTGGACGGTTTCAACACCAAATCCTTAGTGAAAACCCTTTCTAAATTCATTCTAAATCTACCTTCTTCACTATAATTCCTTCCATTCACCATAATGGCCTCCAAATTCTTAGATTCCTCTAAATCTAGAGTGTTTAACCGGAGGAAATTTGTGAGTGCGAAAGCGTAGCGGATCTTCAACAAGGTTTTGGTAAAGAAAAGAGTTATTAAGGAACGGGGATTTGTCAATCGAGGATTAGAGAATTCCACTACGAAGATAGAAGAAATGATCGCGCGAGCGCGCACTAGGAGGTATTTTGTTACACTACGTCTGCTGTTGTTATTCTAGTTGTGAAAGAGTTCTACTCTAACTTACATGCGATCAACGATGGGAATATCTACGTCAGAGGAAGATGGGTGACGTTTACTCCATCAAGAGTAAATGAATTATTCACTATAGAAAACACCCAGATATGTCACTATTCAAATTTTGTGCCTTCTCGATATAATATGAATGAGATATTTCGATATACGATCGATGAACCGGAAGATTGGGAAATGCGTGAAGACGGGTATGTTAGTTTCTCTGCATCACTTTTGAATCTTGTCTCGAAACACCGGCACTTTTTCATCTCATCTAAATTGTTACCTACTATGAGGGTAAACAAGGTTTCGAAAGAATGCGCTATATTGAATTATTGTACTCAAATTGGATTGCTTATTGATGTTGGATCAATAATTGTTAAGTACGCATTAGGTTTAATTGTGCATGGGTCGGTTCGAGGACTAGGACACCCATCTACTTATTTTTGCATTATGCGATCGGTACCGGGATTCTTATGAAGCTTGGGAAAAGGTTCGTTACCTTGGAAGCCGCTTGATCCTACGGATATGTTCCCTACTTTGGATAATAATGAAGACATTACATTCATCTGCGATAGAGCTTCACGGAATCATCTATAAGCAAGGCTTATTTCGGATAAAACGGAGTTACTTAAGAAGAAAATTAATGGAATGGAGAAAGAGCGCATAATGTGAGAGATTTAATCGACAATATATCGATTTATTTGATCGCATTAGTTGGAGGATGAAGGAACACTTTGATCATTTTGGACACTGGAAGCTAGCTTTCTTCATTTGCGAGACGGAAGGGTTGGGTCATTGAAGAATGCGCCGGAATTTCCCTTCGAGCCTTTCTATAACTTATTTGTGCATCATCGTCATATCGAAATATCGGAGAAGATGAAGATTCGACCTTGAAGAGTAGTAGTAAAGATTTACTATAGTATGTTTGAATTTATGTTATTTGATTTGATTTAGATTTTATTATGTGTGGAGTGATGATTTGAATATCTCAAACTTAATTGAGATATGCGTCATAGTTTTGTATCGGCATTTAGTGTGTCGTGGATTGGTTTGCGATGCTTGATTAGTAGTAAGAATTGAAGTTTGAAGTTTGATTATAGAGTTTAAATTATGTTAGTTTGTACATCTCATGGATTTCAATATTAAAGTTAATTTATTGTATTGTGTGAATTTGTTTGTGTATAAATAGCTAATCTTCATATTAAATTAATAAATGATGTGATCGAAAATATAATATAAGACAAATCAAGGAAGAAAATGAGTGACAAATTTCAGAAATTTAAAATTTTTGGAATCTCGCCGACGGCGAGAAAATCCCGCCGACGACGAGATCGATCTCGGCGACGACGAAGAATTTCTCGCCGATAGCGGATTTTTCCCGAGAGTTTTTGGTTCGAAAAATATTAGCTCGCCGACGGCGAGAAAAATCTCAACGACGGCGAGGTCGGGAAAAACATATATTTTGACCGGTCAAAAACACTATTCATCATCCCCGACCTCTCATTTTCGCAAAAACCGACCTGAGGCTTGAGAGATCTTGGATTTGAAGCGATTTCAACACTTTTTGACACCGGATTTCATCTTCCCTTGGTAAGAGCTTCACTCCTATGCAAAAATTTTTGATTTTCACCATATATTTTCACCACATTGCAAATTTTGGGAAAAATCAAAATGTGGGAGAAATATTAGGTGGAAATCCATGGAATTTGATTTAAATTGCTTATAAATGTTGTAGGAAGCCTTCTTAGTATTATTTTTAAGTTTATTGAAAAATTTCACGATTTTCACAGATCGATCATATGGCTCCACGACAAAAACGTCGAGTAGAATTCGACGAAAACCGATTCATCAATGCACGAGCACGAAGTTAAATATTTTGAAAACATACAAGGAAGAAAGTGTATTGCAGATTGGGTATTCAAAAATCCGGGAGGAGAAGTAGAGCGGATTATTAAGGAACGAGGTTGGGAGAATTTCTGTTATGTTCAATATAGAGCAGTTGTAGAAGTGGATAAAGAATTTTATGCCAATTTGACTGCCGCTGAAGATGCACCAGTAAAGGTACGAGGGTTTTTTGTAGATTTCAATGCTGCAAGAATTAACGCGTTCTATGAAGTTCATGACTCGCACTTTAGCTAGTATGAAACTTTTGGAACGATGGAAGGACCACTGGAGGAAGTCATTAGCTTTCTCACTGATGGGACCGGAGTTTGGAAAATTAAGCGACGGGAAAGAGTGAATTTTCCTCTTTCTAAATTAAATGCGATCTCTAAAGCTCGGCATTACTTTATTTGTTCTACTCTGTTACCCACATATCACCACAGTGAGGTAACACGAGATAGAGCAATTCTGAATTTCTGTATTCAGAAAAACAGAAGCATCAACATCGGGAGAGTTATTTATCAAAACATCCTGGCCACTCCTCGAAATGAGAGTGGAGCTGGATTGGGACACCCTGGATTAATTTTTGCACTCTGCCAACTCTGCGGAGTTGAGGCTAGAGATGATGAAGAATGGGTGGAACCTATGAAACCACTCACGATTGCCAACATTAAGAAGTATGAATCTCATGAAGGGTTGAGATCAGGAGTGAGAAGTTATTTCACTCAGTCAAGTAGAGATATACCCTCTACTAGCTATGAACCTCCTGAGCCTACCACCCCTACCCTACAAGATCTGATGAATGAATTTACCCTGCATAGGAGGAGTTTTGAGCAGTTTGGAGAAACAATGGGGAGAAGATTTGATCATTTTGATCGAAAGGATTGATAATCCGGAGAGGAGACATGATTATGATAGTGAATACCTCCGGCGACATTCGGAATACGAAATTGCATACTATGAAGCCGAACATCGTTATAGGAGTGGAGATTTAGATGTTGTCTTTCCAGAATGCCCCGGGTATACTCAGTATCATCCTGCTCAGTCTTCTCGGCCTACAGATCAAGGAGGGGATGATATAGTTTGGGACTTTGATGCTTGAAGATTAGGACTTTATTTGTTTTATTTGTTTGGTGTAAGTTATTTTGAGGACTTTATATGTTTGTAATATTCAGTACTTTATATTTTGAGACATTGGATGTTTGTTAGATTAATTTGCTTGAATTGTTATAGTAGTTAGTTTTTGTTTTTGTGTTAGTTAATTGCATTTGTTTTTATGTTAAATAGGAAGATAGTTTTCTTTAGTATGTTTTTATTTTATTTTGTATTGTTTTAAGTTTTTAAAATTGTTAATCTGTTAGTTCAATTGTTTTTAATATATAGTAATTCATATGTGTAGTATAGAGTTATTTTAATTGTTGTGTTTAATACTTATCTTAGATTTTATCCCTGCATTTTCTTTAAATTGTTATATATATATGGAGAATACTAACAGTACAGGTTCAATGAAAAATGAAAAAAAAAGTCGCAAAAATTTCAAAGAAAAAAAGAAATACTTAAACTTCAAAGGTATGATTTATTTACTTTCCTCCTTTTTCATTATTTAGATTAGATATAAAAATTTAAGTTTGGGGGGGGAGTAAAATACAAATTTAGTTATTAACTTGTTCTCAATTTCTATTTTTCAAATTATTATAAAATGATTTTTATGGCAAATTTTTTTCAATTTAATTAATATGAATTATTTTATTTAATTATTATAAAAGGTTAAATGAAATATTTCTAGTGCTTTAATTGATTAAATAGAATAAAATATTTGGTTAAAGGAAATAAGAATATAGTAAACTATTTTTAGTAAGGAAAACTATATTCTAAAATTAAATTTCTTAAGTATTCAAGTGAAAAAGAAAAGATTGAAAATCAATGAAGTAAAAACTATGAAGTATATATAAGCTAAGAAATATTTCTAAGTTTCAAATTTAGGAAAATGAAAATGAAGTTCAAAATTATTAACAGGCTCTCCAGATACAATAATCCTCATTAAAAAAAAAAAGAAAAAGAAAAAGAAAAAGAAAATGAAAAAGAAAAAGAAAAAGAAAAATGAGGAGAAGCTTGAGGAGATGCCTTATCAAAAATTGGCTTCATTTGAATTAACCTAAAGGGAAAAACTTAGATATTTCCAAACTTATGTTTATGGATTAGAATTTTACCTAATAGTGTTTTCTTGAATTTCTTATCATATGAATATCTTAGGTAGTTATTCTTTTAAATATAGTCATTCCGAAATGAATAGTAAGGCTAGAAGTCTTAGACACGATAACTAAATAATTTACTTCTATAAGATTAATTAAATTACATGAATTATTTTTATTTAACTTTATTATGATATTAATTAATCTAATTCATAGTTATTTAAATTGAAAAATCTTATTATAAAACTCATTATTTTTATGTAGTACTAAAATTACTTGAGGACAAGTAATAAGTAAGTTTGGGGGATTTTGATGGCTGAAAATTTTATTAAGAAATTCATACCTATTTTTGATGAAATTGCACTTTAAATAAAGGTATTTTCTTTATTTTATTGCAGGAATGTAGAATTTAGGTGATAAAAGCAAAAATCATAAAAAGGAGCGAATTTGGAGCAAAAAGGAAGAAAATAATGAAATTTGTGCTGAGTCGCCGACGACGAGGCCACGAGGAGACATTTCTGAAGGAATTATAATTGTCTCACTGACAGCGAGCCCGAGCCCGCTGACAGCGAGCTAGCGCGATTCGAAGATCTTCTAGAAGCCTCGCCAGACGGCGAGGTAGTTCATCGCCGACGGCGAGCTAGTTCAAATGGCTCTGATACATTGAACCTGGACACTTTTTTGAAGGGATGCTTACACACCTCTTGGTCCTTTGCTCACGTCTATATATCGAGGCCGAAATTAAGTGTTAAGTGTGTCTTTTAGGGTGTGTTCTATGTGTGTTAAGTGTTATAAGTGTGTCTTTTAGGGTGTGTTCTAAGTGTGTTAGTGTTATAAGTGTGTCTTTTAGGGTGTGTTGTAAGTTTGAGAGTCTTTTAGTGTTATAAGTGAGTTATTTTGAGTCTTTAGTGAGTATTTAGTGAGTTAGTGAGTTTTTAGTGAGTCTTGCTGTACTGGAAGGAAGAGTCAAAGGAACTGCTGAGGAGTACGCTTGGGGATAAATTGAGATAAGTATTTGTATTTATGGTTTTTAACTTTAAATGAAATCCATGCTAAGTTTAGTTCCCATGCATTATGAGTAGTTTATTATTCTTTCTCCCTGTTATGAAATTAAGTGACTTGATGAACTAAAAATAGAAGTACTTTTATATATTAATAAATTGTGATAATTTTTACTTAAAACTTAATTTACTTTCAAACTGGCCATTTGAATTGTTAAAATGTGTTGATTATCAACTATAGTAAAAATTGCATCTAATATTCGGAGAATTCAAAAGCCTTGGAAGGAGGGTGTAAATAAATAAGGAAATAATATCACTGGGCGTAAAATTGAGCATTTTTGTGTGACAGACTAAAATATTCAATTCGGTCCTATTGTTTGAGAGATGAAGTGTAGATGTTAGCCCTCAGGTGAGGGGAACGTGGGAGCTCTGAAGTGGCAGTCGGTATCCTCCCGACCTAGCCGCGGATTCGATAATCAAACATAGGATTAGTCGATATTCTTTACACTGGACCAAAGGGTAAAGAATAGGAATGCTCTATTTGTCACAATACCTTAAAATTATCTATTTAAATTCATCAATCACATAAATTTCTAAACAAGGGGAAAGATACTTTTTCTGAATAGTTAAGACTTATTTAGCAATTAGTTTAATTTCCTGCACTTTCAATACGTATTAATTTTCTACTTAGTTAAGTTACATGATTAGAATACTTAGTTTACTTTATCGCGCTTAAATTTAGAATTCCAAATTTTCGTATACTATTTTAGAATTATTATTATTATTTTAAAATTAGCTGTTATTTTATTTTCTCTTTCCTTGTTGGATCGATAACCAGGACTCCACTAGAGCCCTGTATTACTTGATACGATACGTATACTTGCGTAGCATCCACAACATAAACAATTACAATTCTATGCATATAATATAGTGGGGTCAAGTTTTTGGCTTCGTTGCAATTAAATTAAAATATCATAATATAAAATTGTTGGTCAGAATATATTACTTAATGAATTGGCAATTTGTCCCAATTGATTCTTAATATTTCTGATTGTAGCTCGTTGACTTTTGATCACTGAAAATTTTATTAAGAAATTCATACCTATTTTTGATGAAATTTCCCTTTAAAGAAAGGTATTTTCTTTATTTTGTTGCAGGAATGTAGAATTTAGGTGATAAAAGCAAAAATCATAAAAAGGAGCAGATTTGGAGCAAAAAGGAAGAAAATAATGCAATTTGTGCTTAGTCGCCGACAGCGAGATCGAGCCCGCCGACGGCGAGGGTACGAGGAAGAAAATTCGACGGATTTATAATCGTCTCGGCGACGGCGAGCCCGAGCCCGCCGACAGCGAGATAGCGTGGTTCGAAGACCTTCTAGAAGCCTCGCCGACAGCGAGGTAGTTCATTGCCGATGGCGAGCTTGTTCAAATGGCACAGATACATTGAACCTGGACACTTTTTGAAGGGATGCTTATACACCTCTTGGTCCTTTGCTCACCTCTATATATAGAGGCTGAAATTCAGCTTATAAGTGTGTGTTATTTTGTGTTATGTGTGTCAATTTGTGTCTTAAGAGTCTTTTATTTATGTGTGAGCAGTCTTTAGAGTCTTAATTAGTGTAATTAGTGAGTCTTTAGTGAGTTAGTGAGTTTTTAGTGAGTCTTGCGGTACTGGAAGGAAGAGTCAAAGGAACTGCGAGGAGTCTGTTTGGGGATAAATCGAGATAAGTATTTATATTTATTGTTTTTAACTTTAAATGAAATCCATGCTTAGTTTAGTTCCCATATCCAAGCTTAGTTTAGTTCCCATGCATTCTGAGTAGTTTATTAGTCTTTCTCCCTGTTATGAAATTAAGTGACTTGATGAACTTAAAATAGAAGTACTTTTATATATATTAATAAATTGTGATAATTTTTACTTAAAACTTAATTTACTTTCAAACTGGCCATTTGATTTATTAAAATGTGTTGATTATCAACTATAGTAAAAAATTACATCTGATATTCGGGGAATTCAAAAGCCTTGGAAGGAAGGTGCAAATAAATAGGGAAATAATATCATCTGGGCGTAGAATTGAGCATTTTAGTGTGACGGACTAAAATATTCGATTCGGTCCTATTGTTTGAGAGCTGAAGTGTAGATGTTAGCCCTCGGGCGAGGGGAACGTGGGAGCTGCGAAGTGGCGGTCGGTATCCTCCCGAGCCTAGCCGCGGATTCGGTAATTAAACATAGGATAAGTCAATATTCTTTACACCTGGACCAAAGGGTAAAGAATAGGAATGCTCCTATTTGTCACAATACCTTAAAATTATCTATTTAAATTCATCAATCACTTAAATTTCTAAACAAGGAGAAAGATACTTTTTCTGAATAGTTAAGACTTATTTAGCAATTAGTTTAATTTCTTGCACTTTCAATACGTATTAATTTTCTACTTAGTTAAGTTACCTAATTAAAATACTTACTTTACTTTATTGCGCTTAAATTTAGAATTCCAAATTTTTGTATACTTATTTTTAAAATTATTATTATTATTATTTTAAAATTAGTTGTTATTTAATTTTCTATTTCCCTGTGGGATCGATAACCGAGGACTCCACTAGAGCCCTGTATTACTTGATACGATACGTATACTTGCGTAGCATCCACAACATAAACAATTACAATTCTATACATATAATATAGCGGGGTCGAGTTTTTGGCGTCGTTGCGATTAAATTAAAAATATCATAATATAAGATTGTGGGTCAAGTTTTTGGCGCCGTTGCGTGGAAAGTAAGAAAAATTTACTAGAGTAACGGACTATTTTAAAATAATCATAATAAATAAATTAATATCTATTCTAAAATTGTATGCGCAAATTTGGAAATGAAAATTTAATACCTTACGATTACGAATTAGAGCGTACAATTAAAAGAATTAGAAAACAAAAGAAACAAATTATAAATTTAATACAAATGGCTAATATTCCCGAAATTCAAAATATGAACCAACAAAGACCATTAAGAGATTATGCCAACCCTACATCGGATGAAATTCATTTAACTATTCAAAACCCCGATGTAGTCGTTAATTCATTTGAACTTAAACCTCGCAATTATCCAAATGGTACAAAACAATAAATTTAGTGGTTCACCTACTCGAAGATCCTAACTTACATCTTGCTAGTTTTCTAGAACTCCGTGCTACTTTTAAATATCAAGGAGTATCCGACGATGCTTTATAAGACTTAGACTTTTCCTTTTTCATTAAGGGATAAGGCTAAAATGTGGTTGAATTCGTTAGCACTCGGATCTATTAAAACTTGGGGAGAATTATCACAAAAATTTCTATCCAAATATTTTCCACCATCTAAAACTGCTAAGTTTAGAAATGATATAACTTCTTTTTGTCAATTAGTTGGAGAATCAATATATGAAGCTTGGGAGAGATTTAAAGAACTTCTTAGGAAATGCCCACATCATGCGCTACCAGATTGGCTGATTATTCAAACCTTTTATAATGGATTAGTAGGATCTTTAAGATCAATCATCGATGCTGCTGCTGGAGGTTCATTAATGTCTAAACCATTTGATGAAGCTTATGCACTACTCAAAAAAATGGCAACAAATAATTTCCAATGGCCTGCTGATAGAGTAAATCCAAAAAAGATAGCCAACATTCATGAAAACGATGCAATATCTATGTTAGCTTCTCAAATTGTTGCTATATCTAAGAAATTAGATCATTTTGGAATAAACTACTCTCCTACTTTAGAAGAAAACGCATCTGGACAAATCATAGAATCTCAATCTAATTATGAAACTTTAAATGCTATTAATAATAAAACTAATAACCCTTATTCAAACTATTATAATCCTGGTTGGAAAACTCATCCAAATTTTAATTGGAATAACACATCTAATCAATAATGGATGAATCAACCTAATCAAGAAAATCCAAACTATAAACCTAATTACCCACCTGGATTTAATAATAAAAACCCTCAATTCAAAAATAAGAAATTATCTATGGATGAATTAATTTTGAATATGGGTCATCAACTACAAAATCAAGGAAATCAACTACAAATTCAAGGAAATCAATTACAAATTCAAGGAACATCTATTAAAAATATCGAAACTCAACTTGGACATATTGCTATTAGCGCTAAATAATAGAATACCTGGAACTTTTCCTAGTAATGTGGAAATAAATCCTAAAGATCAAGGAAAAGAACAAATTAAAGCAATACAACTAAGGAGTGGAAAAGAATTAGAATCTCAAATTCAAAAAGAACTTGAAAGCCAAAAAGAGGAAGTGAAAATTGAAAAGGAAACACTTCAACAAGATTCAAACTTAGAACATCCTTTAATACCTATGAAAATTTCGTTGAAAAACCTCCACCACCATTTCCTCAACGACTAGCTCAACATAAAAAAGATAAACAATTTGCTAAATTCCTTGAAATATTAAAGAAATTAACAATCAATATACCTTTTGTTGAAGCTTTAGATCGGATGCCAAATTATGTAAAATTTATGAAAGATATTCTAAATAAGAAAAGAAAATTCACCGATAATGAAACAGTCGCACTTAGTGAAGAGTGTAGTGCTTATTATTCGAAGAAGCTTCTGAAAAATTTAAAGATCCTGGTAGTTTCACTATACCCTGCGCTATAGGAGAAAAATTTTATGGAAAAGCTTTGTGTGACTTAGGAGCAAGCATCAATCTAATGCCTCTATCGATTTTTAAGAGATTAGGATTAGAAAAAATTGCACCTACTTCAGTAACCCTTCAATTAGCTGATCGTTCGGTTACCTATCCTAAGGGAGTTATTGAAGATGTGTTAGTTAAAGTGGATAAATTTATCTTCCCAGTAGATTTTATTATTTTAGATATGGAGGAAGATAAAGAAATTCCTATCATTTTAGGAAGACTATTTTTAGCTAGTGGAAAAGCTATGATTGATGTTCAGAAAGGAGAATTAACTATGAGAGTAAAGGACCAAAAAGTTACATTTAATATTGCAAAATCAATGAAATATCCTGCGCTAGAAAAAGATGATGAATGTTTTCGGATGGAAATACTTGAACATTTACAACAAGAACATTTTAAGGAATATTATGAAGATAAATTAGAAAAAGAAAATACTGAATTAATTGAAGATAATAATGAAGAACTAGATTATATTCAGGAAAGATTTGAATTTTTGGATAATACCGAAAACAATGACAAGAATATAGTTCCATCAATTATTAAACCTCCTAAACTTGAGCTAAAAATTTTACCTGATCATTTGAAATATGCTTATTTAGGTAATTCATCAACTTTACCAGTTATTATTTCATCTGCATTAAACGAATCTCAAGAACAAAAACTTTTAGAAACTTTAAAAAAATATAAGAAAACTTTTGGTTGGACTTTAGCAGATATTAAAGGAATTAGTCCTTCAATCCGTATGCATAGAATTATTTTAGATGATGAACATAAACCTAAAGCAGATCCACAAAGGAGATTAAACCCGATAATGAAAGAAGTAGTTAAGAAAGAAATTTTAAAATGGTTAGATAATGGTATGATATTTCCTATTTCTGACAGTGCTTGGGTAAGCCCAATTCACTGTGTTCCTAAGAAGGGAGGAGTGACCGTCACTGCCAATGAAAATAATGATCTTAATCCTATAAGATAAGTTACTGGTTGGCGTATATGTATTGATTATAGGAAATTAAATACAGCCACCAGGAAAGATCACTTCCCTTTACCATTTCTAGACCAGATGTTAGATAGATTAGGAATGCACTAGCAATATTTACTAGTCCTTATGGAACTTTCGCTTTTCGAAGAATGCCTTTTGGATTATGGAATGCACCAGCAACATTCCAGAGATGTATGATGTCTATATTTAGTAAGTTAATTGACAATGGAATAGAAGTATTTATGGATGATTTCTCTGTATTTGGAACATCATTTGACGCATGCTTAACTCATCTTGAAAAAGTATTAGAAATATGTGAGAAAACAAATTTAGTTATAAATTGGGAGAAATGTCAATTTATGGTTGCGGGCGGCATTGTATTAGGGAATAAAATTTCGGAAAAAGGCCTGGAAGTGGACCCTGCAAAAATTCAAGTTATAGCTAAATTACCACCTCCAACTACGGTAAAAGGGGTAAGAAGTTTTCTTGGACATGCTTGGATTCTACGGACGCTATATAAAAGATTTTTCAAAAATTACTAAACCTCTATGCCAACTTCTCGAAAAGGACAAGATATTTGAATTTACAATCGAATGCCCGAATGCTTTTGAACTCTTAAAAGAAAAATTAATTACAGCACTCTATAATAGTTTCACCTAACCAGGAGAAACCATTTGAGTATATGTGTGATGCTAGTGATTATGCTTGTAGGAGCGATTCTTGGGCAAAGATATGAAGAGATTTTTAAAGTTATATACTATGCTAGTAAAACTCTAAATGATGCTGAAATAAATTATACAGTTACAGAAAGAGAATTATTAGCGGTAGTATATGGTTTTAATAAATTTAGACCTTATCTGATTGGAACAAAATGTATCGTGCATACTAATCATTCTGCTATCAAATATTTAATGCAAAAGAAAGATTCCAAACCAAGATTAATTAGATGGATGCTATTAATGCAAGAATTCAATTTTGAGATCGTTAATATGAAAGGAACTGATAATCAAATTGCGGATCATTTATCAAGATTAGAAAATCATGATTTATCTGATATTGAAAATGAAATTATAGACGATTTTCCCGATGAACAACTATATAATATCAATGAGTGGAAAATACCATGGTATGCTTGATATAGTAAACTATATAGTTAGTAATATTTTACCACCTATGCTAACTTTGCAACAACGAGAAAAAATTCATCCATGATACGAAAACCTATTTTTGGGATGAACCATATTTATATAAGCAATGTAAGGATTTAATTATTAGAAGATGTGTACCTTATGAAGAAACTGAACCAATTATTCAAAAATGTCATGATTCTGATTTTGGAAGACATTTTGGGATTGATAAAACTGCTTATAAGATTCTACGATACTGGATTTTACTTGGCCTACTCTATTTAGAGATGTATACAGATATATTAAAACTTGCGATAAATGTCAAAGAGTAGGAAATATATCTAGAAAAAATGAAATGCCTCTGAATTTTATATTAAAAGTTGAAATTTTTGATGTTTGGGGATTAGATTTAATGGGACCTTTTATTCCTTCGTTTGGAAACTCATATATATATGGATTGAAGCACAAGCTTTACCTAGGTGTGATGCTAAGAGTGTTTCAAAATTTCTGATGAAAAATATTTTTACTAGATTTGGAATGCCGAGAGTGATTATCACTGATGGAGGAACTCATTTTAGAAATAAATACATTCACAAACTAGTAGAAAAATACAATATTACTCATAAGATATCCACTTGCTTATCATCCACGAGTACTAGCGGATTAGCTGAAGTATCTAATCGTGAGATTAAACGTATTTTAGAAAAATCTGTAAACCCAAATAGGTTAGATTGGTCTATTAGATTAGACAATCGCATTATGGGCTTATAGAATCGCTTATAAAACTCCGATTGGAATGACTCCTTACAGGCTTATATATGGAAAAACATACCACTTACCAGTTGAATTAGAACATATAGCATATTGGGCGATTAAAAAATTTAATTATAATATGAAGGAAGCCGGTGAGAAAAGATTGGTGCAATTAAATGAATTGGAAGAATTAAGAAATGAATCATATGATAATGATCGGATTTATGAAGAAAAGATGAAATTATGGCATGATCGGAAGATTAATCAGAGAAATTTTGAGCCAGGACAGGAAGTTTTGCTATATAATACTAGATTGAAATTATTTCTCGGAAAATTGAAGTCTCGATGGTTAGGACCTTTCACCATAACTCAAATATTTTCATACGGAACTATAGAAATCGAAGATCCAAAAGCTGGACATAAATTTAAAGTTAATGGACATAGATTAAAACCATATTTCGAAGGTATAAGACCTAACTATAAAAAGGTTTTAATGCTTAGTCGACTCGATTAATAATTGAAATTAGGTCGAGTCGACGACGTTAAACCAAGCGCTTTATGGGAGGCAACCCATATTAGTTATCTATTTTTATTGTATCTTAATAGTTAGTCTATATTATTGAAACTTTACTACTCAATTATTATTAAGAATCATCACATATTTGAACCATTATGATGGGAAAAGAAATTATTCGATTTAGAGCGAAATTAGACATTATTTTGGAATCTCGCCGACGGCGAGGTCGATACTCACCGACAGCGAGGTTCGCGCCTAAATTAAATTCAGTTTATTTATCGAGCTCGCTGACAGTGAGAAACGTCCCGCCGACAGCGAGAACATGGGAGGCAGTTTTTATAACTGAGTCGCCGACAGCGAGGAAGTTATAAAGATGAGTTATTTATAATTTGAATGCCGATTTTGACTGTTTTAACACCAATTCCTTAGTGAAAACCCATTCTTAAATCATTCTAGATCTGCCTTCTTCACTAGAATTTATTCCATTCACCATAATGGCCTCCAAATTCTTAGATTCCTCTAATTCAGAGTGTTTAACCGGAGGAAATTTGTGAGTGCGGAAGCGCAGCGGATCTTCAACAAGGTTTTGGTAAAGAAAAGAGTTATCAAGGAACGGGGATTTGTCAATCGAGGATTAGATAATTCCACTACGAAGATAGAAGAAACGATCGCACAGTGGCACTGGGAGGTATTTTGTTACACTACGTCTGCTATTGTTATTCCAGTTGTGAAAGAGTTCTACTCTAACTTACATGCGATCAACAATGGGAATGTCTACGTCCAAGGAAGATGGGTGACGTTTACTCCATCAAGAGTAAATGAATTATTCTCTATAGAAAACACCCGGTATGTCACTATTCAAATTTTGTGCCTTCTCGATATAATATGAATGAGATATTTCGATATCCGAGCGATGAACCGGAAGATTGGGAAATGCGTGAAGACGGGTATGCTAGTTTCTCGCATCGGTTTTGAATCCTGTCTCGAAAGCACTGGCACTTTTTCATCTCATCTAAATTGTTACCTACTTATGATGGTAAACAAGGTTTCGAAGGAATACACTATATTGAATTATTGTATTCGAAATGGATTGCCTATTGATGTTGGATCAATAATTGTTAATTACGCATTGGGTTTAATTGTGCATGGGTCGGTTCACGGACTAGGACACCCATCTACTATTTTTGCATTATGCGATCGGTACCGAGTTTCTTATGAAGCTTAGGAAAAGGTTCCGTTACCTTGGAAGTTTGCTTGATCCTACGGATATGTTCCCTACTTTGGACAATAATGAAGAAATTACATTTATCTCCGATAGTGCTTCACGGAATAATCCTATAGCAAGGCCTATTTCGGATAAAACGGAGTTACTTATGAAGAAAATTAAAGGAATGGAGAAAGAAGCTGCAGAAAGTGAGAGATTCGATCGATAATATATCCGATTTATTTGATCACATTGATTTGGAGGATGAAGGAACACTTTGATCATTCCGGACACACGGAGGCTAGCTTTCTTCATTTGCCGAGACGGAAGGGTTGGATCAGCCGAAGAATGCGCTCGAAATTTCCCTTCAGGCCTTTCTATAACTTATTTGTGCATCATAGTCATATCGGAAATATCAGAGAAGATGAAGATTCTGACATTGAAGAGTAGTAGTAAAGATTTCCATAGTATGTTTGTATTTATGTTATTTGATTTGATTTAGATTTTATTATGTGTGGAGTGATGATTTGAATATCTCAAACTTAATTGAGATATGCGTCATAGTTTTGTATCGGCATTTAGTGTGTCGTGGATTGGTTTGCGATCGTTGATTAGTAGTAAGGATTGGAGAATTGAAGTTTGATTATAGAGTTTAAAATTATGTTAGTTTGTACATCTCATGGATTTCAATATTAAAGTTAATTTGTTGTGTTGTGTGAATTTGTTTGTGTATAAGTAGCTAATCTTCATATTAAATTAATAAATGATGTGATCGGAAATATAATATAAGGCAAATCAAGGAGAGGATGATAATATAGTTTGTGACTTTAATGCTGAAGATTAGGACTTTATTTGTTTTGTTTGTTTGATGTTAAGTTATTTTGGAAACTTTTATATGTTTGTAATATTCAGTACTTTATGTTGTGAGACATCGGATGTTTGTTAGATTATTTGCTTGAATTGTTATAGTAGCTTAGTTTTTGTTTTTGTGTTAGTTAATTGCATTTGTTTTTATGTTAAATAGGATGTTAGTTTTCTTTAGTATGTTTTTATTTTATTCTGTATTGTTTTAAGTTGTAAAATTGTTAATCTGTTAGTTCAATGTTTTTAATATGTTAGTAATTCATATGTGTAGTGTAGAGTTAATTGTAATTGTTGTATTTAATACTTATCTCAGATTTTATCCCTGCATTTTCTTTAAATTGTTATATATATATGGAGAATACTAACAGTACAGGTTCGATGAAAAATGAAAAAGCCTGCAAAAATTTCAAAGAAAAAAGAAATACCTAAACTTGAAAGGTATGATTTTTTTACTTTCCCTTTTTCATTATTTAGAGTAGATATAAAAATTTAAGTTTGGGGGGGAGTAAAATACAAATTTAGTTATTAACTTGTTCTCAATTTCTATTTTCAAATTATTATAAGATGATTTTTATAGCAAATTTTTCAATTTAATTAATATGAATTATTTTATTTAATTATTATAAAAGGTTAAATGAAATATTTCTAGTGCTTTAATTAATTAAATAGAATAAAATATTTGGTTAAAGGGAATAAGAATATAGTAAACTATATTTTGTAAGGAAAACTATATTCTAAAATTAAAATTCTTAAGTATTCAAGTGAAAAAGAAAAGATTGAAAATCAATGAAGTAAAAACTATTAAGTATATATAAGCTAAGAAATATTTCTAAGTTTCAAATTTAGGAAGATGAAAATGAAGTTCAAAATTATTAACGAGCTCTCCAGGATACAGTAATCCTCATTAGAAAAAAGAAAAAGAAAAAGAAAAAGAAAAAGAAAAATGAGGAGAAGCTTGAGGAGATGCCTTATCGAAAATTGGCTTCATTTGAATTAACCTAAAGGGAAAAACTTAGATATTTCCAAACTTATGTTTATGGATTAGAATTTTACCTAATAGTGTTTTCTTGAATTTCTTATCATATGAATATCTTAGGTAGTTATTCTTTTAAATATAATCATTCCTGAAATGAATAGTAAGCTAGAAGTCTTAGACCTGATAACTAAATAATTTACTTCTATAAGATTAATTAAATTACATGAATTATTTTTATTTAACTTTATTATGATATTAATTAATCTAATTCATAGTTATTTAAATTGAAAAATCTTATTATAAAACTCATTATTTTTATGTAGTACTAAAATTACTTGAGGACAAGTAATAAGTAAGTTTGGGGATTTTGATGGTTGAAAATTTTATTAAGAAATTCATACTATTTTTGATGAAATTGCACTTTAAAGAAAGGTATTTTCTTTATTTTGTTGCGGGAATGTAGAATTTAGGTGATAAAAGCAAAAATCATAAAAAGGAGCGGATTTGGAGCAAAAAGGAAGAAAATAATGCAATTTGTCTTGAGTCGCCGACGGCGAGATCGAGCCCGCCGACGGCGAGCGTACGAGGAAGAAAATTCCGAAGGATTTATAACCGTCTCGTCGACAATGGCTCGAGCCCGCCGACAGCAAGATAGAACGGTTCGAAGACCTTCTAGAAGCCTCACCGACAGCGAGGTAGTTCGTCGCCAACGGCGAGCTAGTTCAAATGGCGCAGATACATTGAACCTGGACACTTTTTGAAGGGATGCTTATACACCTCTTGGTCCTTTGCTCACCTCTATATATAGAGGCTGAAATTCAGCATATAAGTGTGTGTTATTTTGCGTTATGTGTGTCAATTTGTGTCTTAAGAGTCTTTTATTTATGTGTGAGCAGTCTTTAGAGTCTTAATTAGTGTAATTAGTGAGTCTTTAGTGAGTTAGTGAGTTTTTAGTGAGTCTTGCTGTACTGGAAGGAAGAGTCGAAAGGAGCTGCGAGAGTACGTCAGGGATAAATCAAGTTAAGTATTTATATTTATTGTTTTTAACTTTAAATGAAATCCATGCTTAGTTTAGTTCCCATGCATTCCGAGTAGTTTATTAGTCTTTCTCCTCGTTATGAAATTAAGTGACTTGATGAACTTAAAACAGAAGTACTTTTATATATATTAATAAATTGTGATAATTTTTACTTAAAACTTAATTTACTTTCAAACTGGCCATTTGATTTGTTAAAATGTGTTGATTATCAACTATAGTAAAAAATTACATCTGATATTCGGGGAATTTAAAAGCCTTGGAAGGAAGGTGCAAATAAATAGGGAAATAATATCACTGGGCGTAGAATTAAACATTTTAGTGCGACAGACTAAAATATTCAATTCGGTCCTATTGTTTGAGAGCTGAAGTGTAGATGTTAGCCCTCGGGCGAGGGGAACGTGGGAGCTGCGAAGTGGCGATCGGTATCCTCCCAGCCTAGCTGCGGATTCGATAATCAAACATAGGATTAGTCGATATTCTTTACACCTGGACCAAAGGGTAAAGAATTGGAATGCTCCTATTTGTCACAATACCTTAAAATTATCTATTTAAATTCATCAATCACTTAAATTTCTAAACAAGGGGAAAGATACTTTTTATGAATAGTTAAGACTTATTTAGCAATTAGTTTAATTTCCTACACTTTCAATACGTATTAATTTTCTACTTAGTTAAGTTACCTAATTAAAATACTTAGTTTACTTTATTGTGCTTAAATTTAGAATTCCAAATTTTTGTATACTATTTTAAAATTATTATTATTATTATTTTAAAATTAGTTGTTATTTAATTTTCTATTTCCCTGTGGGATCGATAACCAGGACTCCACTAGAGCCCTGTATTACTTGATACAATACATATACTTGAGTAACATTCACAACATAAACAATTACAATTCTATACATATAATATAGCGGGGTCAAGTTTTTGGAGTCGTTGCAATTAAATTAAAAATATCATAATATAAAATTGCGGGTCAACTTTGCAATTGATTTCCTATTTGTAACACCACTTCTTCTATAGATAACTTCTTCTCCTTAAATTGGGAATTATTATTAAAATCTGGAGGATAGGTTGGTCTATAATTATTATTTTCTTGGTTGTTCCAATTCCTCGATAGGTTTACTTGATTGTTCCCACATTATTGATTACTACCACCCGGATTATTGTTGTTCCAGTTAAAGTTTGGATGGTTCATCCAACCTGCATTATAATAATTTGAATATGGGTTATTAGGCTTATTTATGACATTCAAAGTTTCTAATGATGTTTGAGAATCAACTGTTTAGCCTAATGAATTTTCTTCAGTCATGGAAATTGGCTGAGAAAAAATTCATTCCAAACTGGTCTATCTTCCTTAAATTTGCGCAACTTGATTTGCTAGTATTGTAAAAGCCTCATTTTCATGAATATTGGCTATCTTTTTAGGATTTAACCTTTCAGAATGCCATTGAAATTTATTAGTAGCCATTTATTCAATTAATGCATAAGCATCAGAAAACTGTTTAGACATTAATGAACCACCAGTAACGGCATCAATAATAGATCTAAGAGATCCAACTAATCCATTGTAAAAAGTTTGAATTATTAATCAATCTGGTATCAAATGATGTGGATACTTTCTTAGGAGATTTTTAAAATGTTCCCATGCTTCATAAATAAATTCCCCTTCAAACTGACAAAATGATGTAATATCATTTCTAAGCTTCACAGTCTTTGATGGTGGAAAATATTTAGGAAGGAATTTTTGTACTAAATCACCTCAAGTTATGATAGATCCAGGGGCTAACAAATTTAACCATATCTTAGCCTTATCCCTCAGTGAGAAAGACAAAATTCTAAGTCTAATAGCATCGTCCAAAACACTATCGTATTTAAAAGTAGCACACAATTCTAAAAAATTGGCAAGATGTAAACTAGGATCTTCAGTTGGTGCTTCCCAAAACTGATTATTAAATACCATTTGGATAATAGCAGGTTTAAGTTCAAATGAATTAGCCGCTACAACAGGGTTTTGAATACTGCTATGAAGTTCATCTACTGTATGGTTAGCATAATCTCTTAAAAGTCTTAATTCTTGATGGATTTCAACATTTTGATTCACCATTTCTTGATTAATTTTATCTTTTTCTGTATTTTTAATTTTCTGGTTTTTCTTATAATTCTTTCTAATTCAGAATCTGAAAGCACAAATCCTTCAGAACTTAAACTATACATACACAATTATAAAATAAAATAAAATAAAACATATTAACAAAAGCAAGGAAAAGTAAAAATTTGGTTTTTCTTGAATTTTCTTTAAAAAATATTTTAATTAATTTCCCCGGCAATGACGCAAAAAACTTGATCCCTGAATATTTATGCTTACATTTTACACTTTATATTTCTTCTCAATGATAATATCTTTTTCTTTACAATGACATCAAAAACTTGATTCCAAAGCAAATAAGAAATCAACTTTAATTATTTTTAATATGAAATTCTACGCAAGTATACGTATCGTTTATCAAGTATTATAGAACTTTGATTAAGCCCCGAGATATCGAACCCACAGGGAAATGTTCTACAAATTTAAAGAAAGAAGAAAAAACTACTTTTTACTTTCGAAAATGATTTTGTAAGTTATGTTTTATAATTTAAAAGTTTAAATTCTTTTTGCTAATTTTTTAGAAAAAGTAAAGTAAGCAACTAAATTGACAAGACTATCAAATGATATGAACTCAAATGATAATAAAATATCTTTTTTCCTTATTCAATGAATTTGTAATAGTTATGGAATTTTTTTGTGGAAGTATCTAAATATGTTGTGCCAAATAGGAGAAGTTATATTCTTTACCCTTGGTTATGTAAAGAACATAGGTTAATCTGATGCTTTAAAATCTTGAAGATGGGTTAGGCACGGAAGTTACCAGCTCTCACTCTAGAGTTCCCACGTCTCCCTCCACCTGGGGGCTAACATGTCATAATAAAACTTAAAACATCATACCAAATTGGGGGCTTTAGGCTGTCACACTAAAGTTCTCTAATTCTACACCCATCAAAAAGCATATCTCCCTATTTATTTGCACTCAACTATATGGACTACAATTCTCACCCATACAATTTCATGTGATTCACTCTAATTGTTATTTGAGACAATATCACATCGGTTCTTACATGTTCTCACAACAAATTTTAACATCTTAATTGGGTGAATCAAGAGGTAAATGAAGTGCAAGGTAGTGGAATCATCACAACTTCTTCCAACATTAAACATCTATACTTCACACAACCTTCTTCCATAATTTAATTACTTCATCATTTGAAAAGAAAAGGATAAAGAAAACTACTCAGAACTCATGGAAAAAAAACAAACACAATTTGATTTGAAAGTAGAAATCATAGTGAAAACACAATAAGTCTTGCTTTAATACCAAATGTAAAAACAAAGATAAAAGCTTATATGAAAATCCTCTCCACAAGACTCTTGAAGTTCCTCTGAAACTTTGCTTTACACTAAATAGACTCCTTAGAGTGGGTCACCCAACTTCGTAGACTCCAATGGACTCCAAACTCAAATAAAAACTAGATAAATGGATGAAAGAGAAATTGGTGAGAAGAAGGCTTCAACACCAACTCTTTCCCCTCTAAAACTCTCTTAACTCACTACACACTAAAAAACTTGACTAATAGACTCTAGGGAATACTAACTAAGACTCCTCACTAAGTGATTTCATTTCTTCATTTTAATATTTCTTTAAAAGGTACTTTGGTGTCTCTTCAAATCATGTCTAGATTCAAAATATCTACCAAAAGATGCATCTCTTCATTCAAATTTGCCGCCCAAAAGAAGTTAAGGAAGTTTAAATCAAAATTTGCTTCAAACCCCTTAGAAATATCGCTAAATTTGATTTAATTCATCACGTTTAACTGTCGTGCCTATGTGTCAGCCATTGGCGCTTAGGCGCTAGAGGCTAATTTTGCACACCTTTCATTTTTGCTCCAAATTTCAACTTTGATCTTTTTTTGCTCCTTTCATCACAATCACTCATTTTAATCATACATACAAGAAAAAAATGAAAATACCTTCCATTAAAGTGCAATATCATTAAAATAAGTATAAATATGTGCATAAAGACATTATATATTTTAGGTTTATCAATAGTCGCCAGTGCTCATTTTAGCACAAGTCTGCTAAATGCCAAATTTTCATTCTAAGTCCTCTAAGTCATCAAATAAGGTCAAATAAACACCACTATAGCATAAAAACTTCAAATACTACCACATTTTCTCAAATCAAACTAAACAGAAGCAAATAAAATAAACTTAAAGCAAAACACACCTATAACTATGGGTAGACTACCACAAAGCGCTTGGTTTAACGTCTTCAGACTTACATACCCAGAGCTTATTCTGAGTGACCCAACATCAGATTATCATCGAGTTTAGAATGATTGACTGAAAAATGGAATTTTAGTCTATGACCATTGACTTTGAATATTTTTTCAGTCTTAGGATCTTTATTATCCACAGCTCCATAGGGATAAACTTTCATCACAATAAATGGGTCCATCCACCTGGACTTAAATTTTCCAGCAAATATTTTTAATCTTACATTATATAACAAAACTTGTTGTCCTGGCTCAAGATTTTTAGTAAGAATCTTCCGATCATGCCAAAACTTCATCTTTCTTATAAATCTTAGCATTTTCATAAGATTCATTCCTTATTTCTTCAATTGCATTTAATTGCAACAATCTCTTTTAACCAACATCTTTTAACTTATAATTGAAATCTTCAATAACCCAATATGTTTTATGCTCAAGTTCAACTAGTAAATGACAAGCTTTCCCGAAAATTAGCTTATATAGTAGTTCTGAATGCAATCCTATAGGCCCACAAAGCATAATCCAGTTTGATTGACCAATTCTTTCTATTTGAATTAACAATCTTTTCCAATGTTCTTTTAATTTCATAATTGGATAATTTAACCAAACCACTTATCTGTGGATGATAAGCAGTAGCAATGCGATGGTTATTATGATATTTCTTTACTAGCTTTTTCATAATCGCATTTCTAAAATGAAATCCCCCACCAGTTATGATCACTCTTGGTATTCCAAATCTACCAAATATATTCTTTCCTAAAAATTTTGCAACACTTTGAGCATCATATCAAGGTAAAGCAATAGCTTTTATCAATTTGGATACATAGTTTACTGCTATCCGAATGTATATATTCTGAAAGATGGTATAAATAGTCATATTTAATCTAATCCCCAAACATCAATTATTTCAACTTCCAACATATAATTTAGGGGCATCTCATTTCTTCTAGAAATGTTGCCTACACATTGACATCAATCACAATTTTTAATATAAGCATTACCATCCTTAAAAATAGTAGGCCAATAAAATTCAGATTGAAAGATTTTATATGCAGTTTTATCAACACCAAAATGTCTCCCATAATCAAAGTTATGAAATTTTTGAAAAATTTCATAAGTTTATTCTAAAGGCACACATCTTCAAATAATCATATCCTTTCCTTATTTATATAAAAATGGGTCATCCCAAAAATAAGTCTTAGCTTCAGATAAAAATTTCTTCCCCTCTTGGTATGTCAAACCATAAGGTAAAATATAACTGAAATTAAAGTTTACAAAGTTGGTATACCACTTTACACACCACTCAATGATAGTGAACAATTTTTCATCAGGAAAATGTTCATTGATTTCATTTTAATAACAGAGAGATTTTTCATAGTCAAGCCTGGATAGATGATCAACAAGTTAATTATCAGCACCCTTCCTATCTACTATTTCAAAATCAAATTCTTGCAATAGAAGAATCCATCTTATCAGTCTCAGTTTTGCATCCTTCTTTTTCATTAAATATTTAATAGCAGAATGGTCAGTATGCACCAAACATTTTGTTCCAATTATATGTGATCTGAATTTATCAAAGGTAAATACTATTGCTAATAACTCTTTCTCAGTTGTGGTATAATTAATTTGAGCTTCATTAAGATTTCTACTAGCATAGTAGATCACTTTGAAAATCTTATCATATTTCTGACCTAAAACAACTCCCATAGCATAATTGATCCACCCGATATTTATACTTATAATTATGATATGAAAAATGGCAACGAAGATAAATACTTTTCTCCGTTGGATATATATGCTTATGATTTTGATATGAAAATTATGATTTATAATGTGGATACTATGCAAGTATATGTATCGTTTATCAAGTAATATAGGACTTTCTGATTAAGCCCCGAGATATCGAACCCACAGAGAAAGTGAAAAATCTTTAATAAAATAAGAAAATTATCTTTTTATTTTTTAATTGGTTTTTGAAAGTATGTTTTGATTTTGAAAAGTTTGATAGTTTATTTCACTCTTTAAATTTTCTTGTAAAAGTCAAACAAGAAATTAAAATGATAATAACTGTAAACACGGTATGAAAAACACTATTAACTAGAATACCTTTTTCTTTCCTTTATAAAGTAGTAATAATAATGAAAGTATTGTTGTGAAAGTATTTAAATTTGTTGTGATAAATAGAAGCAAATGTATTCTTTACCCTTATTTGGTTCTATAAAGAACATTGGTTAATTTGAAATTTTATCATTTTGAACATGGTTAGGCAGGGAAGATACTAGCTCTCACTCTAGAGTTCCCTCATTTCCCTGCACCTGGGGGCTAACTTCTCATAAAAAATTTCAAAACTTCAAATCACACTAAAAATCCTCTAGTTGTACTCCCCTTTAAAACATCTTCTAATATATTGCATTCAATTATATGAACTTCAAATTTCACCCATATAATTGCATGTGATTCTTATTAACTTTTATGAGACAATACCGCATTGGATCTTACATAATCTCACCACAAATTTTACATCTTAACAGGCCAAATTAAGAAGTAAATAAATTTTATATAATCAATCTTCAAAACTTCTTCCAACTTTAAACATATATACATTTCACAACAATTCTTCATGAATTACTTACTTCTTCATTTAAGAAAGAAAAAGATAAAGTAAACTACTCAGAATGCATTGAGAAAATACAAAAAACTCATTGATTTGAAATTAAAAACCATAAGAAAAATGACAATCACAACAACTATTAATTAAAAACTAAATGCAAGAACAAAAGTAAACAATTATCTGAAAATCCTCTCCACAAGACTCAGGAAGTTCCTCTGAATCTTTGGCTCTTCACTAAACTACTCCTTAGAGTAGGTCTCCTAACTCCGATGACTCAGAAATAGACTTCAAACTTCAATAAAAACTAAACTAAAGGAAAGAAAAGAAGTGGGAAGAAAAAGGCTTCAATCCTACCCTTTTCTCTTTTCTACTCTCTACTCTTACTCCTAATGAAAACTCTTATAAAATACAATAAAAACTCTATAAATACTCTCTTCAAAATGCAATGGAAGAGCCCCTAATCTTTTCTAAGACTCTCTTTAAAAATTAAACCAAAAGATGCCTTGGTGTCTCTTCGAAATGTGTCCAGATTCGATGTATCCACTAAAGAATGCACCCCTTCATTCAAACTTGCCACCCAAACGAAGTTATGGAAGTTACCACCAAGAGTTGCATCCCATACCCTTCAAAAATGGCACCAAATTCAAGTTAATGTCAATTTTTAACTGTGGCGGCTAAGTGCCGGCCCAGCGGCGCTTAGCCGCCAGTGCCCAAATTTTTATTTTTCATTTTTTTGCTCCAAAATTGATCCAATTTTTGTTCCTTTCATCATAATCACTCATTTTCATCACACCGACAAGAAAAACACAAAATACCTTCCATTAAAGTGCAATTTCATTAAAAATAGGTATAAAAATGTGCATAAAAAATACTTTATATTTTAGGTGTATCAATAATCACTAGCATCACAGATTTATTCAAAAGGTTTTTCCCAGTTTAGTGAAACTATAACAGGTACAATGATTAATTTTTCTTTTAATGATTCAAAAGCTTTTAGGTATTCTTTATCAATAAAAAAAATCACATTTTTTTCCAGTAAACGACATAAAGGCTTTGAAATTTTTGAAAAGTATTTAATATAACACTTGTAGAATCCAACATGTCCTAAAAAACTTTTAATTCCTCTTATATTATTTGGACAAGGTAAATTAGAGATAACTTGAATTTTTACAGGATCTACCTCCATACCATTTTCTGGTATATGATGTCCCAAAACAATTCCTCCTACTACCATAAATTGGCATTTTTCCTAGTTAAGGACTAAATTAGTTTCTTCACACCGCTTAAGAACTTTTGATAGATGTTCTAAACATGATTCAAATGAAATTCCAAACACTAAAAATTCATCCATAAAATCTTCAATTTCTTTTTCAATTAAATAACATAAAATTTCCATCATGCATCTCTAAAATGTAGTATGGGCGTTACATAAACTAAAGAACATTCTTCTAAAAGCAAATTTACCATAAGGACTGGTAAACATTATCTTCTCTTGATCCTCAAGAGCAATCTGTATTTGGTGGTAACTAGTATATCCATCCAGAAAACAAAAGTATTTATGCCCAGCGAGTCTATCTAACATCTGATCTAGAAAGGGTAGTAGAAAATGGTCTTTCCTTTTGTCAAGGTTTATATTTTTATAATCAATGCATATTCACCACCCTGTAACTTGTCTTGTTGGTATTAATTCATTCTTTTCATTAACAATCATAGTAACTCATCTTTTCGTAGGAATACAGTGAATAGGACTAACCCATGCACTATCTGAAATAGGGTAGATAATTCCAACATCCAACCACTTAATGTCTTTCTTAACAACATATGTCATGATGGGATTTAATCTCCTTTGAGGATTAGCCCAAGGTTTGAAGTTCTTTCCACTTATTTCTTTAGAATTTCAGGTAAACTCTCTTCTTCTTTTTCAATCAATTGAGAGGAAATTATAACTAGAAAAGTTAAAGAATCACCTAAAAAGAATATGTTAAATGAGTAAAAAGCATCTTTAATTTAAGTTCAAGACATTTTTCAATTGATGGACTAAAAGATACATATTCTTCAGTCATGTCTAACAATTCAAAATTTTCATGAATATAATTTAAATCTTCCTCATGAAAATTTTCATAATGTTGTAATTCCTCTTCGTGCCCATGTTCCAATTTTTCAATTTCAGGTTTCTTTTCATAAGTTAATTTGAAATGACATTCACTTAGATATCTGATAACATCCATCCTATAGCATTCAACATCTTTATCTCTTGCAGGATGTTTCATTGATTTTGAGATATTGAATGTATCAGTTTGATCATTGACGTGCATAGTTAATTTCCCTTTTTGCACATCTATCATTGCTCTATCTATGGCTAGGAAATGTCTCCCTAAAATTATGGGAATCTCTTTATCTTCCTCCATATCTAGCACAATAAAATCAACAGAAAAGATAAATTGATCCACCTTCACTAAAACATCTTCTATAACTCCTTTAGGACATGTGATCGAAAGAGCTGCTAATTGTAGAGTTACATTAGTTGGAGTTTTTTCTCCTAATCATAGTATTTTAAATAAAGATAATATCATAAGGTTAATGCTTGCACTTAAAGCACATAAAGCTTTTCCATAAAATCTGTCTCCGATCGCACATGGAATCGTGAAACTACCAGGATCTTTAAACTTTTTAGGAAGCTTTTTTTAAATTATAGCACTGCACTCCTCACTAAGTGCAATAGTTTCATTATCTTCAAACTTCCTTTTTCTGTTGAGAATATCCTTCATTAATTTCATATAGCTTGGCATTTATTCTAAGGCTTCAACAAATGAAATTTTAATTGTAAGCTTCTTAAATATTTTCAAGAACTTTGAAAATTGCTAATCCAACTTTTGTTGTTGAATTCTCTAAGGAAATGGAGGTGGTGGATTTTTTAAATCAATCTTAGGTGGAGAAATAGGTCTTTTCAAACCTTTTGGAGGGTCCTCTTTTGGTCGTTCAATATCTTCTTTCTCTACTTAAATCTCTTTTTGAACTCTACCTTCCAACTCTCTTCCACTTCTCAGTTGAACTGCTTTAACTTGCTCTTTATTCTTGTCCCTTGGATTTACTTCTGTATTACTAGAAAGTGTTCATTGGGATTTATTACTTAATGAATTTGTTATTTATCCCAATTGATTCTTAATATTTCTGATTGTAGCTCCTTGACTTAGTAATTGATTTCCCATTTGTAACAACACTTCTTCTATAGACATCTTCTTATCCTTAAATTGTGAAGTATTGTTAATATCTATAGGATAGGTTAGTCGATAAATATTATTCCCTTGGTTTTTCTAATTCCCCAATGGGTTTACTTGGTTGTTCCCCCATTATTGATTACTACCACCTAGATTATTGTTATCCCAGTTAAATTTTGGATGGTTTTTCCAGCCTAGGTTATAAATACTTGAATATGGGTTATTAGGCTTATTTATGACATTCAAAGTTTCTAATGATGTTTGAAAATCAACCATTTGGCCTAATGAATTTTCTTGAATCATGGAAATTGGCTGAGAAAAACCATTCCAAATTGGTCTATCTTCCTTGAAATTGCAGCAACTTGATTTGCTAACATTGCAAAAGCGTCATTTTTATAAATATTGGATACCTTTTTAGGATTTAAACTCTCAGAAAGCCATTGAAAATTATTATTAGCCATTTCTTCAATTAAAGCATAAGCGTCAGTAAACGGTTTAAACATTAATGAACCACCAACAACGACATCAATAATAGATCTAAGAGATACAACTAATCTATTGTAAAAAGTTTGAATTATTAACCAATTTGGTATCAAATGATGTTGAAACTTTCTTAGGAGATCTTTAAATCATTCCCATGCTGCATATATAGATCCCCCTCAAAGTGACAAAAAGATGTAATATCATTTCTAAGGTTAACAGTCTTTGATGGTGGAAAATATTTAGCAAGAAATTTTTGAGCTAAATCACCCCAAGTTTTGATAGATTTAGGTGCTAACTAATAACCATATCTTAGCCTTATCTCTCAGTGAAAAGAAAAAAGTCTAAGTCTAATAACATTGTTCGAACACCATCGTATTTAAAAGTAGCACACAATTCTAGAAAATTGGCAAGATTTAAATTAGGATCTTCAGTTGGTGCTCCCCCAAACTGATTATTAGATAAAATTTGGATAATAGCAAGTTTAAGTTCAAATGAATTAGCCACTACAGCTGCCATGAAGTTCATCTACTGTTGGGTTAGCATAATTTCTTAAAGGTCTAAACTCTTGATGGATTTCAACATTATGATTATTTTGATTCACCATTTCTTGAATATTTTCATCTTTTTCTATGTTTTTAATTTTCCTTATTTTTCTAATAGTTCTTTCTAATTCAGAATTGTAAGGCACAAGTCCGACAGAACCTGAACTACACATTCACTATTATAAAACAAAATAAAATAAAACACACTAATGAAAGCAAGGATAAAGTAAAAATTTAGTTTTCTTAAATTTTCTTTAAATGATATTTTAATTAATTTTCCCGGCAACGGTGAAAACAACTTGATTCTTGAATATTTATGCTTATGATTTATATATGAAATTACACTTTATATTTTTTTTTCAACAATAATATCTCTTTATTTACAACAGCACCATAAACTTAATTCCGAAGAAAATTAGAAATCAAATTTAATTATTTGTGTTATGGAATTTACGAAAGTATACATATTGTTCATCAAGTAATATAGAACTTTCTGACTAAGCCTCGAGATATCGAATCCACAGGGAAATGTTCTAAAAATTTAAAGAAAGCAGAAAAACAACTTTTTTACTTTTCAAAATGATTTTGTAAATTATATTATATAAATAGAAAGTTTAAATTCTTTTTAATAATTTTTAAGAAAAAGTAAAGTAAGCAACTAAAATTATCAAGATTATTAACTGATATAAAAGCAAATGAGAATAAAATATCTTTTTTCTCTTCATGAATCAGTAATAATTATGAAATTTTCTTGTGGAAGTATTTAAATGTGTTGTGCCAAATAGGAGCAGTTATATTCTTTACCTTTACATGGTTCTATAAAGAACATAGGTTAATATGATGATTTGAAATCTTGAAGATGGGTTAGGCAGAGTAGATACTAGGTCTCACTCTAGAGTTCCCTTGATTCCCTTCACTTGGGGGCTAACATCTTATTACAAAACTTAAAAAATTAAACCAAATTAAGGGGCTTTAGCATGTCACTCTAAAGTCCTCTAATTCTACAGCCAATCAAAAGCATATCTCCTTATTTATTTGCACTCTACTATATGGACTACAATTCTCACCCTTATAATTTAATGTTTCTCTCCAATTATTGATTAAGACAATATCGCATTGGTTCTTACATGTTCTCGCAACAAATTTTAACATCTCAATTGGCCAAATCAAGAAGAAAATGAAGTGCAAGGTGGTTGAATCATCACAACTTCTTCCAACATTAAACATCTATACTTCACACAACTTCCATCAATAATTTAATTAATTCATCATTTAAAAGGAAAAAAGATAAAGAAAACTACACAGAATTCACGAAGAAAATACAAACACAATTTGATTTGAAAGTAGAGATCATAGAGAAAACACAATAAGTCTTACTTTAAAACCAAATGTAAAAGCAAAGATAAAAACTTATATGAAAATCCTCTCCACAAGACTCTTGAAGTTCCTTTGAAACTTTGCTTTCCACTAATTAAATCCTCAGAGTGGGTCACCCAACTTTGTAGACACCAACTCTGACTTTAAACTCAAATACAAAATAAACAAATGGATGAAAGAAGATTGACAAGAAGAAGGCTTCAACACCAACTCTTTCCCCTCTAAAACTCTCTAAAAGTCTCTAATGAATTCAAGGACTCTATAGAGACTCTCTAAAACCTCCCTAAAAAAAACTCTCTTTCTGATTACAAGTCTTCATTTTAATAATTCTTCAAAAGGTTCTTTGGTATCTCATCAAATCATGTCTAGATTCAATGTATCTTTCAAAGAATACTTCTCTTCATTCGAATTTGCCACCCAAAAGAAGTTAATAAATTTTAAACCAAAGGTTGCTTCATACACCCCTTGAAAATAGTGCTAAATTTGATTTAATTCATCACTTTCAATGGTCGCGGCTATGCGCCAGCCCTTGGCGCTTTACCGCCAGAGGCTAATTTTGCACACTTTTCATTTTTGCCTAAATATGATCCCTTTTTGCTTCTTTCATCACAATCATTCATTTTAATCATACCTATAAGAAAAACATGAAAATAACTTCCCTTAAAGTGCAATATTATCAAAAATAGGTATAAAATATGCATAAAAATACTATATATTTTAGGTGTATTAGTATAGACTCTACTTAAGTCTATAAATAACATGGAAATGAAGATGGAAGTTGCCCTATTCAAAATTTCTATTCTTAAGTCTAAGAGAGGAAGATTTGAGTTGTTTAAGGAGTGCTAAGATATGCAAATGTCTTCTTGGGAGAATGAATTGAAGAAAAAGGAGGAAGCCGTTAAGAAGTTTGTCGGTCAAAGTGCGTAAGAGTTAGATAATGGATTTCTAGTCGTTAGTATTGAAGGAATAGCAGAGAAAATTACAAAGATTGAGGCTGATGTGGCATCAATTGAGGCAAAGGTAAATGAAACTAACACACATTTAGCGCATATTGGTTGGCAACTCAAAATGTAATTCAGTCATTCAAGTTATATTGAAGAAGTGGATAAGGCAATGTATCTAAAAACAAATGGATTGAAGAGGCTTCTATCAGAGTTCTTCTTCATCATCTATTTTATCCAATCTTTGTGCCAATAGGGTCAGAAGGAACAAATGAAGGTCAAGGATATGTTCCACCTAACGGAGAATGAAATTAAGTTCTTTGTTTAGTTTATTTTATTGTTTATGTGTTTTTGTTTGTTTTAAGTGTTTAATGTAAGTTTGTCTTGTGTTATGATCATTTAGAGGGCATCTCATCCAAAAAATTTTTGGAATAAGATTAGACATGTGATGTGTGTTTGTACTTGTTGAATATATGTTAATGAAAGTGTTGTGTTTGTGTGAAATTTTTTGTGTTATTGTGAATGGAATTAAAGTTGTGAAATATGAAAATTTTTTGAGAAAGATGAGAGGACAAGGGAAGAATTTTTTATAGTGATTTATTAAAGATCATTTGAGGATGGTTAACTTGGAAAATTGAGCATTTGAATTAAAATTTAGAAAAATCAAAATTTGTGCACTAGCACCTAAGCACAAAAACCCGCTCTTAAGTGCGAGCAAACCCGAGAGCCTCATGCCTAAGCGCCGAAACAGTCCCGCTTAAAAGTTGGTTCACTAAAATCGATTCATGTCAGTTTTAAGTGCTGAAAACCACCATTTCTTCCCTATTTTATCATCTTCTTCCCCATTTTACTCCCATGGTATCCCTATAAGTGAATATATCTTGGTAGATTCAAGCTAAATTTATTGGATTTCATCTTCTTAGGTTTAGAGCATCTATTATATGTAAAAATTTTTTATTTCCACCATAGATTCTGAGTTCATTGTGGAAATTTTGAAAACTTTACTATTTATGGTGAAATTTTAATGAAAATTGATAGATTTTACATGGAAGAGTAAGTTTAAGCTTTTAGAATTTAGATCTAGTGAGTTTGAGTTTATTTTGGAATTTATTATGAATTTCTTTACAAATTTTAGAATTGCACAAAGAATGAAAAGAAGCAAGGGGAAAGGTACATTTGATTCTAACAAATTTTTACATTCTAAGGCTCATGGTCGTTTTGCCGAAGCACTTTAATCAAGGAAATTGATCCCTGAGCGATGTTTTAAAAATTCAGGTGGAGAAGTAGAAGATCTAATTGTTCACCGACAGTGGGATTGATTCTGTTGTTTCTCTGTTATTGCAGTGATCTCTGTAGTTAGGGAGTTTTATGCAAATCTCCCTGAATCTGAAGATGATCTAATGATGGTGAGAGAGAGATACACCTGAGGGAATCAATTCTTTTTACGAACTGCCTACAAATACTATGTGTTTTTATTCCAATTACAATCCTACGAAGGAGCTAGATGAAATTACATCTTCGTTAACTACCAGAAGAGGTTTTTTGAAAATCACCAGTGGTAGAAAAGTAAACTTTTCTACATCAAAGATGGATGCCACAGTGAAGGGATGACATTTTTTTATTTCTACTCGTTTACTCCCCACTAATCATCTTAGTGAAGTGACCAGAGAGAGGGCTTCACTGAACTACTACATTTAGCATTACAAGATGATCAATATTGGATCTCACATATATCATGTTATTACCAGTTCTGCCAAAGCCGCTACCACTACTGGTTTGGGATTCCCTTAATTTTTTTTAGGTGAGCAAGCTGATGTTAAATATGATAGTTGCGAGGAGATTCTTCAACCTCTAAGGCCCATTACTAGTGTGAATGTGATGACTTAATCTGAACATTTAATTTTGGCTGAAGAGGAGGATTTTCTAGAAGTTCTGGTGCTTCTACGCCACTTGCTTCTACATCTAGAGTTTCTACATCTCTTGGTAGATCCAGTCCAGATTCACTATCTAAAATGCTATAAACTAGTATGGATAACATGGATTTTTCTATGGATAAGGTATCAAATCTTGAAACTATGTTGATCATATTGATTCATATTTAAGAAGACATAGTGATTATGAGGAGAAGTACAACACTTCTTTGGAGAGACTTATTAGAGGATATTAGAGTGCGGCATACACAGTTTGATTCTGCTAGTTTTTAGAAGGATGATAAGGATGAAGAAGATGATGATGGAGATAAGGATGAGTAAGTATTAAGTTATGTTATGTTTTATTTGAGCTGCTAGTTGTGTTGATTTTTGGACTACTTTACGTGTTATTATTTGTGGTTGTAGGAAACATTGTTGTTATTGTTTGTTGTAATGTGTATCTATGTGATGATTATGTGGTAGTTTGTATTTGTACTCTTTTATTTTAAATGTGTTTTGTTGGTTTTTGTTGAACTTATTCCTGCTACTTTTGGAAGTTTAAATAGAGCTAACTTTCATTTCAATTTTAATGTTTAAATTTCAATTTAGTAGCATAAATTTTCTGTTGTGGTTGTGATATTATGTTAGTTTGTGTGATTTGCTTTTACCTTAGTCTCTATTGCATAGAAGTCTTTTGTATCTCTTAAATATTAAAATCAAAATGAATTGTGATCATTTTACTCATGTTTTTAAATTTTTGTACCGCCATAATTAGGGTATGAAAATTCCTATTAGTACAAGTGTTAATTTTTTATTCTAGTCTTTATATATATTATGCTAAAATATTTAATTTTTATAAAAATTTAAGTTGTGGGTGGGGGTTGGGAGGAATGAAAAAAACCAATTTTTAAAACTTAAAGTTTATTTGTTTTCAAGTATTCTACAAATAAATTTGATTTTTGATTTGAAAAATGATTATGTGCATGAAGTAATATTAGGGTAATAAAATTTTGAATATAGAAATGTGTAGAAAAATTTAGTTAAAACTTTATAGTGATGAAGACAAATTTCAAGTTAAAAATTTTCTTAGTAAAGTAATGATAAATATGATGTAACTATCTTTAGTAAGAAATATTGTATTTTTGAAAAATATAGAAGGATTAGACTTTTATTTTCAATACTTAAATTTCTTTTATTAAAAGTAGTTTTTTAGAACTATTATTATACTTTTAAGTAAATAATATATCAGACCTTTCTTTAGGAAAGTAAGAGTGGAATTCAAAAAACATTAAAGACCTTGCCAAAGAAAAAAAAACTAAATAGAAAAGAAAAAGAAAAGAAAAAGGAAAAGAAAGAGTAAATTATAGTATGAGAGGAGAAGCTTGAGGATTAGCGCCTAATCAAAATATTGATCCACATCAGATCTATTTAATGCATAAGATTTTAGAGACTCCTAAGATTAAGTTTATAATATAGTGAGTATAAATTTTTTTAATGAAAATTTCTAAGTAGAGATGATAGAATGCCTAAACTCTATATTTGAACAAATTACAAGTATTTCTGAATTAGATAGGAGCTCTTACGTTCATACTTTTCACTTTAGAAAATTTCTAAACTTTAAATTGGTCTCATTCACTAAAGTTTTTTCTAAATTGGAATACCCCATTTCTAGAAAAAATTTAGAATCTCTTAAAGAAACTCATTCATAAAATTTGATTATGTTGGTTTTGAAATACTATAGTGTCACTTGAGGACAAGCAACATTTTAAGTTTGGGGGAGTTTGATATACCTAAAATATATAATTTTTTATGCACATTTTTATACCTATTTTTGATGACATTGCACTTTAGTGGAAGGTATTTGTGTGTTTTTCTTTCAGGTACACTTAAATGGACCAAATATGTCAAAAAGAGTGAAAAAGGATCAAATTTGAAGAAAAAATGAAGAAGGTGTTAAAATGAATTGGGGCACCTAAGCACCTAGATCAGGCGCTTAAGCGCCAGTAGATAGAGAAGGCTGCGCCTAAGTGCCAGAGACCCCGTGCTTAAGTGCCATGTAGTCACTTTGCAATTTTCTCTGACAATTTTTGAAGAAGTGTTTGAAGCATCATTTGGTACAAAAGTGGGTAGCCAATTTAGGTGTAGAATTAGAGACTTTAGGGTTATAGAATAAAGCCCCTAATTTGGTTTATTGTTTTAGGTTTTGAGGTGAGAGTTAGCCCCCTTGGTGGAGGGAAAGGAGGGAACTATAGAGTGAGAGCTAATATCTTCCCTACCTAACCCATCTTCAAAACCAATTAAGTTTTAAACTAGCCAATGTTCTTTATGGCATCTCTAGTAAAGGTAAAGAATAAAATTGCTCCTATTTGGCACAACACGTTTTAAATACTTCCACAACAGAATTCCTGTACTTATTACTAATTCAAGATAAGGAAAAAGATATTTTCATTTATACTTCTTTAAATCTTACAAAAATCATGCTATAGTTAGATAATTGCTTACTTTATTTCATAATTTAAGAAAATACTAAAAAGAATCATATTTTAAAGTTGTATGTTATTTAAAACTGTTATAGTAAGTGCCTTTTTCTAAATATAATTTGTAATATAAAAACTTTTTTATCTTTTAAATTTTTCAAAATTTTTCCCCGTGGGTTGATATTTCTAGGCTTAATTAGAAAATCTTATATTATTTGGTAATGATACGTATACTTGCATAGAATCCCTAAATTAAAATATCACCATTGTATTCTTATTTACATCAGAATCAAGTTTGTTGCATTGTTGTAGAGGAGGATAATTTATATCAAAAATATAATTTTAATTGGATCACCAATAGCATAAATTTATCAGTTTTCATCTGGTAGTAAAGAGAATCGACATCAGGCTGCCCCCTCTATCTTTAATTCAAGCCTTTTTTAAATGTTTTTCAAAAGGTTCTTTGGTTTCTCTTCAAAATATATTCATATTCAATGAATCTTCCAAGGGCTCCCTCTTTTAAGAGCCATTTCAATGTAGTTTCGTGTCCAGTAACTGTAATTCACGTTTTCATCAAGAGTTGCTTCAACCTCACCTTCGAAATTTGTGTAAAATTCTTTGAATTTATGAAAATAACAGCCCAATGCTTTAGTGCAAGGTCTTCTGTGCTTAGGTGCTGCCTTCTCTGTCTGCTGACGCTTAAGCGCCAGACTTGGGCTCTTAGGCACGACAGTTCATTTCATACCTTCTTCATTTTGATCCAAATTTGATCCTTCTTCACTCCTTTCACCATATCCATCCATTTAATTGTACCTGAAAGAAAAATTCAAATATAGGTATAAAAGGCTTGAATTAAGGAACACATAAAAGGCTTGAAAAGAAAGGAATCAAAAAAAGTCTGAACACATTCTTGTTCATGTATTTATAAGGAGTTATTTGTTAAAAGAGTCATTCATTAGAGGGTTTATTTATTTAGAACGGAATGTTCAAAGGTGTAGAGAAGGTAATGAATCCGATTCAGAGTTGGAAAGGAAAAGAAAGCCTTATGCAAGACTTCTCGACTCGAAGGATCACTCCTAAACTAACACCTATTAGGGGTCCACCCCACCTCAAAAATGAGGTAAAAGGATCTCGGAACCTCTCTGTTTAGGGGTGTCTAAACAGTGGCTCCTAAATCCGAGAGAATGTTGGCTATACTCGTTCAAGGTAGAAATGAACATAGTATTCCAACGGAAAGAAGGGTAGCTTGATCCACTAGGAATATGGATACACTACCGAATTTTGAAAGCAGAATTGTCTGATTAAAAATGGAGAGAGGAATTGTCCCCAGCGGAGTCGCCAGAAATTATCGGCATATTTTTTAGGTTGTGTGTTTTGAAAAGGAGTCGCCTACAGAAATTGTCGGTGAATTTTTAATTTAATTTAAATAAATAATTTGAAAAGTAGTATTTGATTTTTTTTTTAAATTTGAAGATTTTAAGATATGAAATCAAACCGATCTCACATCCCAAATAGTTTATATAAACGAGCACCGTACCACAAACCGTGTATCTATCCCGAAGAATAGGCACACTGCTTGACGATGGGGCTCGATTAAATAAACTAGAAGATTTGTGACATCCGTTTGGTACGCGAACCAATTTTATAAGCCGACAAATTCCCCTGCTTAATATGAAAGCATTAAACGAGGGTTTATATTACCAGGTTCTTTAAATTCCTATAAGGGCAAGCCCCTATAGTTAATTACATCTTAAGTGACGGGAATCACCTAAGAAAACTCTCGATAATAATCGGTAATTCGCTCTCAAGAATTTCAAAGTTTAAGCTTTCAAAGGATTGAATTTTGGAATTTCGATAGGGAATGGATCAAATTTGGAAGATTTTGTTTTGGGAATTCAAAGGAAGAAAGGTAGGAGAAATCACAGATTCGAAGCGAACTTCGGTAATTTCCCGACTATCCTATTGTTTCGCTTGAATTTAGGAAAGTCCTAATGTTTATTTAGTATTTCAATCTTGCCAATTTTAGTTAATTTGGACTTATATTTGTATGATAAAATCATACAAATAGCCTTGAAGATGTGAGGGTTTATGTCGTATCGGACGACTACCTCGGAATCCTAAAACCGGTTAGGGCTTAATTTGCAATGCAAATGCCTAACAAAAGGTTGAGGATTTATGTTGCACTAGGCAAACTACCTCGAAGTCCTATGGCTTGGTTGTTTAATTCTAGGAAAGTTTTCTTGAAGTAGACTCGAGTTTTGCTTGATGACGATGGCCGTGCTTGCCCACCATGCTCCAGAGCTCCTTGTTGTTGCGAGAGGTTTAGTTATAGAAGTCATAAATCAGGAGATGAGAAAAGTGTTTTGGTTTAGAGAAAAATCTTAATTTCCAAGTGTTTTTTAACATTTTAATTAAAACAAATTTTAAAGTTGATTATAACGACACCGGTTAAGATCCCACGGTTCCATCCTTCAGGCATCGTTATTTTTATCGGATTCACTTAGTCCAGATGAATTATCTAAACTTAACTGAATGAGTTCCACACTTTCATTTCTACCGTGGAAATCCCGTTAGCAACACGTAGGTTACATCATCCGAGGTATTCCCGATCATCCAACAAGACGTTTTAATTTAGTTGTAATTGTAGTTTTGTGTTCGTTTGTGATTAAATTTAGAGTTGTTTTATATTTTGAAATGTCGTGGCGGTGAATTTTATCTTGTAATGACTTTTAACTTAGTTTTGGTTTCGGTTTTAGGGACTATCCTAAAGGTGTGGGTTTTCATGCAACGGTTGTTTATCATGCAATAAAAGTAAGTGCGATGCGATTAAATAAATTGCAATAAGGTAAATTGCAATAAAATAAAAGCGTACATGGAGGGTCTTCCCAGTCATCCCAAGCTGCACTTAAAACACAATTAGAATATTTAAGCAAGTTCCTAGGTAAAGCTAAGGGAAGGGTTATGGTTTTCTACCAAATTCCTAATCCTATAGTTAGTCATTTCCTATGACGTCTAGGTCCTCAGTGTTTTGGTTTGAGGACGATTTTCTTCATTAAAGAATAATTAAGTTCAATTGTTCTTAAGAGTATACTATCATATTGAGGAAGTGCTTAAGAAGAATCTTAAACATCTTTTCAATATTGATAGGATTGTTTTAAGTCCAAATGAATTTAATTATACAAATGAATTAATCGTCCGGGAATTCAAGTTTTGTTATCTTGCTCAGTGAACTAGGACATTTGAATATCCTATAAGTGAAGTAGCATTTCATTTAACGTTCTTTTTAGGAGTTATGATAACCAAAGCTCTCGAGGGCAAATTGGTGTTCAAATGGTTTATGATTTAGTTTAACTTCAATTAACGGGTTTAAATTTGGAATAGTGTTCAAGTTGCTTTATATTTAATTTCTTTATGTCTTAGGTGATGTTATTTAATTCAATTTAATTTAACTTTAATTTAACTTAATTTGGTTTAGTTTTAATTTTAATTTAATTTTGATTTTTTAATTTTTAATTTTAATTTTATTTGATTTGATTTTAATTTAATTTAATTTAATTTAATTTAATTTAATTTAATTTAATTTAATTTAATTTAATATGTTTTAATTTAATTTAATTTAATTAATTATTTATTTATTATTATTTTTTTAATTTAATTTAATTTAATTTAATTTATTTGATTTGATTTAATTTAATTTAATTTATTTAATTTGTTTGATTTAATTTAATTTAATCTTTAATTTAATTTTATTTTTAATTTTAGTTTAATTGAAAATTTAAAAAGAGTTTAATAATTTAACTTTTTAATTTAATTTTAATGATTAAGACCTCTAACATTTTAAAACTTAAATTTGAATTATCATTTTAATTAGGAATTAATTATTATTGAGATGATTTATTTAGGGATTTTTAAATTAAATAATTAATCTCTTCCTAATAATGTCTCTATTTTAATAATTCCAATTTTATTATTCTTCCAAATTTAATCAATTATTTAATTAAGGTTTATTTCAATTATTTTAAATTGTTTAGTTGGTTTCTACCCTTTAATTATTTAAATTTCAATCATCCAAATCAGATTAAGATCAAATATTTTACTTGTTAATTTTATTAAACCTAAAGTTTTAATTAAAGGTTAAAATTTTAATTACCATTTTGCCCTTCAAGCTTAATAATTTCATAACTCACTAAATTGAGCTTAAATGAACTTGAAATTTTTATGTGACTTCACTCATATGCCAATAAAGACATGAGAGGAGAAAATGTGATTTTTCTATATTTAATTTATTTATGTAATTATTTTTGGTGGAAAATAGGAATTTCCAAGGAAAATTTAATAATATGACAAAGAGAAAGTTTCTGTCCTTAAGAAAATTATGGAACATTCCTAATGACCAATGAACCACTTGGACCAATTTTGGTAATTTTTTGAATTATATTATTTTTATTATAATTATTTTAAATTTTTGAGTATTAATTAATTTAAAAATAAAATAAAGGTTGAAAAATGAAATTTATATTTTTCAAAAATCTCTCTAATATCAAGGAAATTAGAGAATCAATTTTTGCAATTTTCTGATTTTTCTTTGATTTATTATAATTATTTTAGTGAAAATGCTAGAAAATACCTTTTTTTTTTAATTTTAAAATTACCCTAGGGCTTTAAAATTTAATATCTCATTAAATAGACCTAATAAAAATATGGGATTTGTTCCCAAGTGATTAAAATTCAAAATGTGACATTTTGGTGAATTTTATTATTTTTGTGATTTTTATTATTTTTTATTTATTAAAATATTAAAATAATACTAAAAAATCAACTTTTTTAGAAAATTGAAATTTTAATTTTCTTAAATTCCCCTGATATCAGAGAGGCTCCAAAACCAATTTGGTGAATTTTGGAAAAGTATTTTGAAAGTTAGGAATTTTTAAAGTTCAAATTGACTAAATGGCTTAATCAACCCATTTAGTAGGGCTAACCAAGTCCAATTGACTTCAAATTTTTATGGTGGGTTCCTCTGATCCTAAAGGTCAGTGGAGAATTGATTTCAAGTCAATTTGATGTATGATTATCTCTAATTAATGAAGGACCTATTTTGAGTGTTTAAGCCAATTAGGGTTATTTTAAATGAATTAATTCAAAACCTATTTTTCCTAGGGTCTTCTGGTCATAAGAAACATCACCAAATTTTCCTAGAATTTATTTTACAACATGCTAATTATTGGATTTAAAATACTCCAAACAGTAACATGAATTTGAAAAATCAATAACTTCTCATAGGGATGGCCTCTGACATTGGAAAATTCAGGGAATGTTCCCAAATTCAGAGGCTTCAAAAGCCCTATGGTCTCATGCCATGGTGAATTTCCTATATGCATGGAGAATTAAAACAATGCAGAAGGGAAATAAATCATTAAAAATAAAATACTTGATGAAATTAAATGATTTCTTTTCCACATTATTCTCCTCTGTTCACTGAACAAGAGGGTATTTTTATTTTATTTTTCTGATTTTCCTACACAAAGTTATGGATTTTTGAAGTTTAGGGAATTAAATAAATCAGAAAATACCGTAATTTTCTATTTATCCAAGCGGCGCCGCGTCAACCTCGGCAGCTTCGAAACGCCGCGTTGCGCTCTCTGATTCGATGCCGCCATCCGACTCAGCGCTCCGGGGGCCCGCTGTATCGTTCCGTCTCCTCATCCGACGCGATCCTGGCCGTCCGTCCGCGCGTGTATTAAATGAACGGCATCCGTTCATCGTCCCCAAGCGTCCTCACCCGAGAGCCGTCCGTCTTCTAGGCCTAAGATCTCACTCGATACTTGACCAAATTGAACCTTCTTATGCTCTATGGATTCGTCTCGAGAAGACGAACACATCTATACGGTTTATGTGGCATGAAATTGACTCAATCAAAATGAAGAATGTTCAGAAGCTCGGGAAGAAGAGTGAGGCCATACGTTTGCTCAGAGAAGTGTGGCTTCGATCTGAGGGTTGTGTCACCTTCGATTAGATCCCAGCAAGCTCCAGATGAAGTCTCCCGGTCCGGTGAATCGCCTAGCTATGAAAGTGACCACAGCCCGATCACAAAGCTTGGAGGCCGGAGCAACTGGGTGGCCTCGGAGATGGGGCTTTCGGTGGGAAACTTCTCCTCTTGGTCCAGGTGAAGGTGTAGGAATAGTCAATTTGAGGATTGGCTCACTGTGGCAAAGTGTCCTGGTTTTGGGTGAAATTTCAGTTAAGAAATTGGATTCTGTTGGTGGGGATTAGGGCAAATTGACACTGGGGATCAACTGCTCTAAGTATGGAGAAGGATTTGGAACAATTTTGGCAGAGTTTCGGCAAGGTTTGTGTAACTCTCCTTCATGGCCGTGAGGGGGTCGGGTTTAAATAGAGGTGGATGGAGGGCCTCCCAGGGAGAGTTAGGGCTTGGGATCAGCTGCTCTGGGCATGGGAAGAACGACCATGGTGGCCATTGGGCATGGGGCGGCTCAGCAAGGTGGAATTCCAAAGTTTGGCTCCTCCCGAGGTCTCGGCCATGGTGTTTTCCGATGACCCGGGCGGTCGGCCGGCGAGCATGGGTCACCCTCGGAGTCCAGGTGGGTCGAGGCTGGAGGTTTGTGCGATCAATTGGCCATGGACATGTGTAAAGGGTTTGAATCGAAAGGGTATGGGGAGAGGCTCATTTTTGGTCCAAATGGGTCAACCCACCATTTTGGGTTTGGTGCACCCTTCCAAGCTCGGTTTTGGGCGGGAGGCTCATGTGAGTCAACCTACCAAAGGTAGTGAATTCCACATCAAGGATTAGGTGGCAAAGTATGGTTTAGAGTGTATCATGTTTAAGGTAAAAAGGGCTTAAAAAGGGTTTAAGAAAGAGATCCCCTCTCTTACCATTAATGGTTTGGTGAGGTGGAAAGTGGATTCCATGGCTCTCATGGCTCCTATGGGGCTCATGCATGGCTTCATGGCTTGTCTTTGGCTTGGGGAAAAGCTTGGTCAATTTCATGAAAATGGATTTTAGAAATTTTGGTAATTTGATGGGAATTTGTATGAAGCTTGATTTGGAATGGTTTAATGATGATTTTGAAACTTAGGGGTGATATCAATTAAAGGTATGATGAAAAGAAATTGCCATGTGGGCTTTAGGGCCAATTTTGGGCTTTTGTATTTGGTGTAAATGGGCTTTTAGAATGGTTTAGGAAAGTGGGCCTTTAGGTTTGAAAACAAATTGGTGGATGTAAATTTTGCAAAGGATTGGATCCCATGAGTGTTGAATTTAGTTTAAGAATGTTTCATGAATGATTTGGAATAAACTTGAAGTGTTTGGGCTAGGTTTGGGTTGGATTTGGACCTCTTTGGTGAATGGGTCAATGTAGGTCGAATTGGGCTAACTTGGGCCAATGTTGGGCTAGGGTTGAAATTGATGTAAAATAAGTGTTGGGAAATGTTTATGGGAGTGTTTCAAAGAGGTTTTGGCCTTGGTTGGGTTTTGATTTTGGGGTTTGGGCTTATTTGGGTTAAGTTTGGGTTAAGGTCAAAATTGGGCCTTTTAGCTTTGGGTTGAATTTGAGTGGGGTTTGGGTCTAAATTTTGGGCAAATAATGTTAATGTTTTGCTTGTGGGAATGTTAAGGAAGATTTATAAAAGATTTGGGGTTAATTGGAGTTGAATTGGGTGAGTTTGGGTTAGGTTTGGGTCATGGGTCCAAATTGGGCTTTAAGGCCAAAAATGAAATTGAATCCAAATGACAATCAAATTGGACTTGGATTTGGTCTAAATTGGTGTTGGGAAATTTGAATTGAAGTTTAGAATTGAATTGGACCAGAATTTGGGTCAATTGGGTAGGTTTGGTTTGACATTGGGTTCACTTAGGATTAAAATGGGTCAAATTGGGGGTTTTGACAAAAGTAAGGTAAATTGACAAAATTGGCCCATGGTGTAGTTGAACAAAATGAAATTGGGAATACTTGGGATTTTCTGGAATTTTCTGGGAATTTTCTGAATTTCTAGATTTTTGGGTCAAGGGGGGTATTTTGGGTATTTGAAGGGTATTGGGAGGTATTTTTGGAATTTTTGGTATTTTTGGGTATGGATGATCAATTTGAGTAATGTGGAAATGTTTAGGAATGTTTTTGAGGAATTTTGGGTGATTTGGAAATTTTGCAAATTTTGGGCAGGCTAAGCGGGTGTAGGGTCCCGGGGGTCAAAAAATTGAAAATTTGGAAAATTGAAGATTGGGTGAATATAAGTGGAATAAAATCATTTTGGTTGGGCCATGAAGCCATATCAAGCCCACATGAGCCATGAAGGGACTCATTTGAGGCATCCAATATGTTGTTCCTAACCCTCTTAGCCGAGGGCTTAGGGGTTAAGGACCATCCATGTGAATCACCTACATGAGTCGGGAGGTCGAGTTGAGTATAGGTGTGTGAAAGTGTAGTGTATAAATGTAGTGTGTGTGTGAGTCAGCCCCTTCACCAGACCAGGCCACCCAGGGTAGTCCTAAGGCCAAAGAGTCCTATAGGAACCCATCCTTTAAACTTCCACATTTGATTTCAACCCTCTAGGTGATTAGGGGTCTATAGTCAAGTTTGTGGAGTTTGCTGGGAGTTAAGAAGTGGTTTGAGTTTCTAAGTTGTGGGTCCCAATTCTAATCATCTAAGATAGTCAAAGGAAAAGTCTAAGGCTAGATCCTAAGTACTAAAAAGAAGAAGAGAAGACCTCATCAAAAATGAGGTCAACAAATGGACCCCCAATAGGTGTGGTGAGCTGACGGAGCACACCGCGCATATTGGTGTTGACCGAAGCGATCAACAAAACCAACACAAACGTCCAAGTGACAAACTTAGGACAAAGTAGAAGAGTTTCCGCTGGGGAGTGTCAAGTATATCTCTGAGACTGGAGATTCCTGAACTCTCGCTGGGGGAAGGAAAAGGAGGTGAATCCCAAATCACATGACCTGGGGGAATTTCAATTTAGATTTTATTTTGTTTCAGTTTAAGTTTTGATGTGTGAGCTCAGATTTTAGTTTGGAGTTTTAATTTAGATTGAAGTTTTGTTAAGATTAATTTGAAGGAATTCGAACATGAAATGAAGATTGGAATTTTGTGGTTTTAGATGTAACATCTTCAACCTCAAAAGAAAATTGAATTGATTGGATTGAATCATTACAATGAGGAGAGATCTCAGAGCAATGCGGTATTGGATATAAAATCCTTAACCTCAAGAGTTTAATTTTGATGTATTTCATTGCAATAGGGAGAGAACCTAAAGCAATGCGGTATCAGATGTAAAATCCTTAACCCCAAAAGTTTGATTTTGATGTATTTCATTGCGATAGGGAAGGAATCCTAAAGCAATGCAGTATCGGATGTAAAATCCTCAACTTCAAAAAGTTTGAATTTTGATGTATTTCATTGCAATAGGGAAAGAATCCTAAAGCAATGCAGTCTCGGATGTAAAATCCCCAACCCCAAGAATTTGAATTTGATGTATTTCATTGCGATAGGGAAAGGATCCTAAAGCAATGCAGTATTGGATGTAAAATCCTCAACTCCAAAAGTTTGAATTTGATGTATTTCATTGCGATAGGGAAAGGATTCTAAAGCAATGCAGTCTCGGATGTAAAATCCTCAACTCCAAAAGTTTGAATTTGATGTATTTCATTGCGATAGGGAAAGGATCCTAAAGCAATGCGAGTCTCGGATGTAAAATCCTCAACTCCAAAAGTTTGAATTTGATGTATTTCATTGCGATAGGGAAAGGATCCTAAAGCAATGCGGTCTCGGATGTAAAATCCTCAACTCCAAAAGTTTGAATTTGATGTATTTCATTGCGATAGGGAAAGGATCCTAAAGCAATGCAGTCTCGGATGTAAAATCCTCAACTCCAAAAGTTTTCATTTGATGTATTTCATTGCAATAGGGAAAGGATCCTAAAGCAATGTAGTATCAGATGTAAAATCCTCAACTTCAAAAAGTTTGAATTTTGATGTATTTCATTGCGATAGGGAAAGAATCCTAAAGCAATGCAGTCTCGGATGTAAAATCCCCAACCCCAAGAATTTGAATTTGATGTATTTCATTGCGATAGGGAAAGGATCCTAAAGCAATGCAGTCTCGGATGTAAAATCCTCAACTCCAAAAGTTTGAATTTGATGTATTTCATTGCGATGAGGAAAGGATCCTAAAGCAATGCAGTCTCAGATGTGAAATCCTCAACTCCAAAAGTTTGAATTTGATGTATTTCATTGCGATAGGGAAAGGATCCTAAAGCAATGCAGTCTCGGATGTAAAATCCTCAACTCCAAAAGTTTGAATTTGATGTATTTCATTGCGATAGGGAAAGGATCCTAAAGCAATGCAGTCTCGGATGTAAAATCCTTAACTCCAAAAGTTTGCATTTGATGTATTTCATTGCAATAGGGAAAGGATCCTAAAGCAGTGCAGTCTCGTATGTAAAATCCTCAACTCCAAAAGTTTGAATTTGATGTATTTCATTGCGATAGGGAAAGGATCCTAAAGCGACGAGTCTCGGATGTAAAATCCTCAACTCCAAAAGTTTGAATTTTGATGTATTTCATTGTGATAGGGAAAGGATCCTAAAGCAATGCAGTCTCGGATTTAAAATCCTCAACTCCAAAAGTTTGAATTTGATGTATTTCATTGCGATAGGGAAATGATCCTAAAGCAATGCAGTCTCGGATGTAAAATTCTTAACTCCAAAAGTTTGAATTTTGATGTATTTGATTTTGCAAAGATTTGCAGCGTTGATTTGAAAAGTGTGGAATTTTGGTGTTTCGAGAATTTCATGAAAGTTGTAAAAGACTTTCATGGAAGGAAATTGATTAGGCAGGAATATGTAGATGTTACATACCCCGTTCAAAAGAGTTGATCGAAAGTCACTGGTTTGGATTGGATATAATTCCTCGTCATCAGATTCGATCCGTGTCAATGGAATCAACCACTTCCATCCCAGACAAGGGAAAGAGTAGAACGGATTGGATTCCGGATTTGGGAGATTGAATTTGAATTTTTGATTGAGATTTGATTTGAGATCTGGAAGGATTGAATTTGAAATTTGATTTAAAATTTGATTTGAAATTTGTGTTCATTTTGTCTGTCCTTTAACGATTCAAATTTATTTTATCGTTTCTTTAATGTTCATGTGAATTTGGTGTTCGTCATTTTTAGATTTTTACGGAAAGTTTTTTTTTCTTTATTTATTTATTTTTTTATTTCTTTTCTGCTCTTTGTTCGAAGTTCATTTAACTTTAATGGCGTTTCCCAGTCAATTTGCACAAAAGAGGTGAAGGCCAAAAATGTGACATGGTCACTTCTATTCCAATCATGTCGAAGATACATCATACAACTCGATCTGGAATACATCTCATACAATCCATGTAGACTCAAAGCGGACTATGTATGATCTTTCTCGATCCATCCAAAAAAACATCTGCCAAAAATCCATGTCTGAATAGTGAGGTACATGGTCAATAACATCACCTTCCAAGCCATCCTTGGCAAGGATGCCGGATGGATGTACGTTGGAGGTGTGATATTTTCCATGTAACTCACAGCTCGTAAGGCCGGAGATTCTCTAGCTCCGGGTCTGGCTGGAAGTGGTAAGGTGTCTTCCTGTCGTCCATCCTTCTGAAAGTAACTGAGATCCGCTTCACTGGTACTCCTGGTATGCAATGTTTAGCGACATTTGCTCCGTTCACCTTCAGTATCATGACGGAACCTACCGGTAATGGTATCTTCACCGGCCCTCGGAACTCACCCGGGCTCGCTATCCGGAGGTCGGATCCGAACATGATGTTACACTCGTTCGGGAAAGAGACTCGTGCGAAAGGTCCGACAAAGTCGTGGTGATCTATGTGTCGGGGTATGCAGTCACCCCGCTTGTAAATGTTAATAATGCAGCTATTGGGTATGCAATCTGCTGGCAGTACCCTCCATGTTATCAACCTCTTTACCATTCTCTTGATGACTAATGGCATTGGATCCACTTGGCCATGACGGAGTATCCCTGATGGGTTTCCCTTCCTGTCTTCTACGAAATTGTAGCAGCATCCACATTGTATTGTAATTCTACCTTTCCCTGACATCCATCTCCGGGGTTCTTAGTAGGTGTTTTCTCTTAGGCAGCCCGCTCAGCCCATTCTTTTCAAATCCCGGATGCAATCCACGATTTGTTGTTGTTCATATTCTGAGAATACGTCTGTATGTAGCTCGAGGCCTTCTAGTATATTGATCCTTCTGCCTCAGATTCACTCGAAGTATTCAAAAGTTTTCTTTCCGACATTCTGCATTCTTTCCAGCTCGTACTCTGGAATAATTTGCAAATGTCGGGGCCTGGTGACATATTGTGGGATATACGGCTCAATCCCTTCACGTTCTCCTGCATACCTCGGCTCCTCGGTGATGATGTCCGTTGGGACATCCTCCGGGGTTGCTTCTGCAACAAGGTTATGCATTACTGGTGGTTTTATCTGGTGGCGTGGTAGCCTTCTTTCTTCTGATCTTCTTGCGATTTCCCTAGTCCCTTCTGTTATCCTAGTAGCTGGCCTCCTTTCTTCCGGTACCTGGTGAACTGGCATCCTTGAGGTATATGTACTGGCAGTAGCAACTGTCTCGTCGCGCTGGTCCGCGGCTAATTTGGTTAACATCTTGCGGATGCAGTGATTTTTATTTCTTCGTTGCGTTGCTGTGAGAGTAGCGCTTCAAACTTCCTGAGTTTCTGTGGGCACGGCGCTGAAAAGCCTGCCCTCTGCTGTAGCGACTGCAGACTTGATTTTCTTGTCTTCTTCAGTGTTTGTTTTCCTTTTCTTGCTACTGGATTGGTGGCTTGGGCCACCCACTTTCATCACTGTCTGCCCGGGCAGTTCCTCTCTGTCAGCCGGGATCCAATCACTTTCCTCGTACGCGTAGGCTCGCGGTGCGAAGTCCAAGTCGATCTCGATTATCGCTCCATCTTTCACCCTCTTCTCATCGAGTGCAAGGCTTACGCCATTTCTAAAGTTCGGGACCAACCGCCCGTTCGACATTTGCTCGCGGAAAGACAAAGAAAAGGATCGAGGGTCGTACTAAGAACAAGAACATTAAGAAAATGTTTATTAAAGACATTTTTTTATTATATTTTTTTATTATTATATATATATATATATTTTAAATTTAACAGGAATGAAGTGGGAAAAGATCAGGAAAAAGATCTTGATATGGAAGAGAAAACAAGGAAACTTTATTATCATGATTTTATTTATTTTAGCACATTTTTTTTATTTTTGGGTTCAGACCCAGTCATAAGTAACTACTTCGCCCGTGCTTCTTAGGGATGAAGAATTCATTCCTTCGAAACATTAGGTAGCGTAATACTTTTTTAAGTATCGTCCGTTGATCGGAAGCATATGTCGTTCTCCCTGGCAATTCACTAGCTGGTAGGAACCTCCTGAGTATACTGCTTCAACCACGAACGGTCCTTCCCAAGTGGGTTCAAATTTTCCTTCTATCTTGTGGTGTGCAAGAATAGGTCTCTTGAGAACGAGAACTAAGTCACCAATTTTGAAGGTTCTTGGGCGGACCAGTCTGTCATGGGCTTGAACCATCTTAGCTTGGTATAATTCTAAATTCTGGTGCGCTGCAAGTCTTTTCCCTTCCAGGCTTTCTAATTCCTCTAGTCGTATTTTGGCATTCTCTTCTGTCGTGATCTTGTTTGAAACCACAATCCTGAGTGAAGGAAGTTGGACCTCTAAAGGTAACACTGCCTCGGACCCATACACCAGAGCATAAGGTGTAGCTTGAGTAGGAGTTCTGAAGGTTGTCCGGTAGGCCCATAAGGCTTCTAATAACTTCTCGTGCCAATTTCTCTTATTATCGTCCAAAGTTTTCTTTAAGATTTGAACGAGAGTTTTATTAAAAGCCTCGACAGAGCCGTTTGCTCTTGGGTAATAAATTGTTGAATATCGCCGGTCGATTCCATGTCTCCCGACAAAATTATTGATTTGTGTGCTTCGAATGCCGACCCATTATCCGAGATGATCTCGCACGGCACTCCAAAATGGTAGACAACTTGGTTCTTGAAAAGCCGTAGCACGTGGTGTGCTTTCACTTCTCTAAGTGGAACTGCCTTTGCCTACTGGAAAAGTAATCCGTAGCCGCAAGAATGAAGCGATGTCCTTTTGAAGATGGTGGTTCTATTGGACCCACTATATCTGTGCCCCAACATTCAAATGGCCGCGATGCAATTGTCGGATGTAACACATTTGGAGGTTGGTGTAGAACCACTCCGTGCACTTGGCATTGGTGATAGCTCTTGGCGATTTTCATGCAGTCGGTCATCATCGAGGGCCAGTAGTACCCTAGTCTTTTAATTTTCATTTTCATCTTCGGACCCGACTGGTGAGCACCACAGAGTCCTGAAAGCACCTCTTTAACAATTTCACGGGCCTCGGACCCGCTTAGGCACCTTAGCCACATTTGATCAAAAGACCTTCTGTACAATGTGTTGTTTATTAATGCGTAGGACAGAGTTCTTTTCTTGATCCGATGGGCTAGCGACCTATCGTCCGGTAGCTTTCCTGTTTGCGGGTAGTCCATTAATGGTCGTCGCCAATCCTCTCGTGTTTTCCGTCACTCTGCTGCAAGTGATTCTTCTTCTTTTTCTAATTTGTGTATTGTGTCTATGTCGAGCCGTGATAGGACTCGACGTCCGTGAACCGACACTTCCACCGATTCATCTTGCAAACGAGCAAATTCTTTTGCGAGACGGGCTAACGCATCTCGCTAAAGCATTTTCTTTTACGGGAATTTTGTAGATTGTCACATTCGGAATCTGTTCCAACAGCTGTATGGCATTCTGGAAGTATTGCTCGAGTCTTGGTTTTAAAATTCTGTACTATCCGGCGATCTGTTGAATGATTAACTGCGAATCCCCGTAGATGTTTATGCCTGTTATCCACATTTGAATAGTTAATTCCAGTCCTGTTATGAGGGCTTCGAATTTTGCTTCGTTGTTTGTACATGGCTCTGTCAAGTGGTAGGAGTATCTTAACATCCCCCGCTCCGGTGTTATAAAGATTAGTCCGATTCCTGCCTTACCGGGCATTATCACTTGTGATTCTTCGTCTTTGTGTGCTGAAGATGCTCCGTCGAAATATAATTCCCAACGTCGATCATCAGGGTCTTCTAAGCTCATTATTTGTTCATCTGGCAGATCGTCATTGAGAGGAGATTCGCCGGCAAAGGATGTCTTTGCGAGGAAATCTCGCTAAGACTTGTCCCTTTACGGCACGAAGAGGCACGAAAGTTATATCGAATTGCAATAATATCATTGACCATCCGGCAAGTCCGCGGAAAGCATTGGACGAGTCATCAAGTATTGCAATGGATTAAATTTCGAGATCGGGTTGACCTTATGAGAAAGCATGTAGTGCCCGAGCTTTTGAGCGGCGAAGATCGGGGCCAAACAATGCTTTTCAATTGCGGGATACCTTATTTCCGCCGGAAGTAAACGACGGCTTAGGTAGTAAAGAGCATTTTCTTTACCCTCATCATTGACACAGGCGAACGGGGCTCCGAGAGAGTCGTCTAGAGCCGCGGTATAAAGTATCGGCGGTCTACCCGAGGCCAGGGCTGCTAAGATAGGAGGTGTCATTAAATATTGCTTAATGTCCTCGAAGGCCTTCGGCATTTCTCTTCCCAAATAAATTTGGCATCCTTTTTAACTAATGCCGAGAAAGGCTGACACCTACCTGACAAGTTTGAGATAAAGCGTCGAAGATATGCTAGCTTCCCTTGAAAGGATCGTAATTGTTTTAAGGTTTTGGGAGGCGGCATTTCTAAGATAGCTTTAATCTTTTCCGGGTCGATTTCAATTCCACGATGTCGGACAACGAATCCTAAGAATTTCCTGGAGGTGACGCTGAAGGCGCATTTTAAGGGATTCATCTTAAGGTTAAATTGTCTTAATCGTTCAAAAACAATTCTCAAATCATACAGGTGGTTGTCCTTTACTTTGCTTTTGATGACCACATCGTCCACGTAGCATTCGACTTGATTGTGGATGAGATCATCAAAAATTCTTGTCATCGCTCTCCGGTATGTTGCTCCTGCGTTCTTCGGTTCGAATGGCATCACCGTGTAGCAATATACTCCGATCGGCGTTCCGAATGCTCGTAAGCTTTTCATCTTCCGGAGCCATTTTTATCCGGTTGAATCCTCGAAGATCCATCCACGAATGAGAATATTTCATGTGTCGAAGCAATGTCGATCATTAATTCAGGATCGGTAGAGGGAATTCATCTTTTGGACATGCCTTGTTTAAATCTCCGAAGTCCACACAAATTCGATCTGACCATTCTTCTTTCTGACTGGCACCACATTGGCTAACCAAGTCGGGTATTGTTCTTCATGGATAAATTTAGCGTCTATTAGCTTTTTAACTTCAGCTATGACTTGTTGTTCAATTTCTAGACGCATTCTTCTGGGACCTTGTCTGACTGGGACAGAAGTAGGATCCACTCCTAGCTTATGGGCTGCGACCTCTGGAGCTAATCCTGGCATCTAATCGTAGTTCCAAGCAAAACAGTCTTTAAATTCCATTAATAACTTGATTATTTCTTCGGAGTCTTCTTTATTGAGTAAGGAGCTAACAAAGGTAGGTCTAGGCTCTTCGCTAGTACCTAAGTTAACTTCCGTAAACTCATCTATTGTAGATTTAACCTCTTCTTCGAATTCTGGTGGAGCGTCTCCAATTTGTAAATCTTCGAGTTCTTTTGTAGTTTCCATGCAGTTTTCATTAGACTCGCAAGTGACAACCAAGCAAAATTCAGTATCGTCAACTGATCCTACTGTGCCGAATCCGAGGCCATGCTTTGAATTGGGTGGGCGACTGGAGTTATTCCATAATTTTTCAAAGTGTTGTGATTGACCTTTTGTCCATTGTCGAGGTAAGAAACCACGTTGAATTAAATTTTGAACACAGGGAGAGTACCACTCAAAAGGTAATTCCATTAATTCTGATGAAGTGACATCTTCAAATTGTACATTATTTTCAATTTTGGTGGAAGAAGCACCACAGTAGAATTTGATGGCTTTGCACCGCCGCTACGTACCTCTTTGACCACCATACCCTCGATCTTATTAGAATGGATCGGGGTCAGGGTCATAGTATGTACATAGTGGTTAATCTTCTCGTACATCGATTTATATTCTTCGTTCTTCTCATCTTCGAGAGAGATCTTGAATTGCGGCTTCTTTCGACTTATTGTCGCTCGCTTCTTGTTTGATTTCTTTTTCTTCTTCAGAACTGTCTTCCCAATCAACATTGATGGCTGGTTTCCTCTGTCCAACTGTCCTAACGTCTCTACCACGACCTCGTCCCCGGCCTCGACCTCGGATGCTATTTGTGGAGAAACCTTCACCATCTTGCCGTAAGGGAGTAGTGAGTGACTGTTGGACTAGAACTTCAGGTTCTTCGTTGTCCCAAACTTTCTTTGCTTCATTCGTTATGGTATCTCTGGAGAAGATTGTTTTCTTCGGAGGTGCATAATAAGCTGCATCTTCGTGAATTCCAATTTCATGTACGGAGAATGGTTGTAAGTCACCTTTGATGCACTGTTCCCCTCCATCGTAGTATTTGATGCATCGATGCAAAGATGATGGTACCATCCTCGTTTTCATGTATCCATGGTTGGCCCAGTAGAGCGTTGAACGACGTTTCTGAATCAATTATGTGAAATTTTGCGGTTGTCTTTGCTAAGTCACCGATCTTCATTAGTAGTGTTATCGATCCGAGGGCTCTTTCTCCTTTCTGGTTGAATCCTCTTAATAACATTTTGTCGGCTTCGAGCTCGCGAGCATCAATTTCCAAGTATGCTAGTGTTCGAAGACTCATTATATTGATTGATGCTCCTAGATCCACCAATACTCTGGAGAGTGTAAACTTCCCAATTGTAACTGAAATGTACAACGGTCGGTTGTGATCTCGTCGTCCCAAGTAGTAGGTCATTGTCCGTGAAGGTAACACCTCGTTGTTCCTTTAACGAACAAACCTCATCTAAGGAATCTCCGGCCATTTGAGCTAAGCGAATTTCCGGATCAAGTAATGCCTTGATCGAGCTTCTCTCATCTCCTTTGATAAGATGAGAGCGTCGTAGATGCTCGGCTTGGCGGTAGTTTCCTAAGATGGGCTAGCACGTTGTAGTCCACTTTATTTTCATGTGTCTCAGCTTCTTCTCGAATGGGTATTTCTTCTGCCGGGGTTGGTTCTTCTTGAACAAGCACCTGCTTCCCTTTGTCCTTTGGACCCATTCTCGGAGGTAAAACTCTGCCACTTCTTAAGTTCACTTCTGTAATTTCTTCTGAATCTAGTGTTGAGCTTACTGGTGTTTCTTCTCGAATCGGAATGACGAGTTCTTCCGGATTAGCTTCAGAGTCTGAAGGCTCTAATTCTATTGTGACTGGAGCTCCTCGAAACTCGCAAATAGATTCATTGCTTGTTGAACTCTCGTAACCTCCTTGATGGATGTCTTCTTTGTCATCGTGCTCGTCGAGATTGTGTATGATTTGAGAATTGTCATTGGTATCGAAATCGATGTCCGGATTGTCGCTAGTTACGTAATCGTTAGAAACAGTCAAAACGTAGCCAACGCCATCACCCTTATCATTATAAGATCCCACCGGAGTGAGCAAATAATCATACAGAGTTAGAGGTTCGAGGGATTTCTCCCCTGAATCAGAAATAACTATCCTAGGATAAGCAGCCCCTAGTCTAGCCTTAGGAGCCTCGGTCCTCTCTTCTTCATTGATTTTCTTCTTCTCTTCAATCATCTCCTATTGAGGTGGTTCTTCTATCGCAAGTGATAGTGCCGACTTGACAGGTTTCGAACTCTGAATTGAAGCTCGCACCGAGGCGGTTTGGATGCTGTCTAAAATCTTTTTTGAAGACCTTGTCCAAGCGGTAGTCCATCCATCGTCAGTCGCATAGGGATCTATCGGAACAATGAGATCAGTCGAGACAACATTGACGGAACCTCCTTTATGGGGTTACTTCATGTACTCCTTCGGGATTGTTATATTCCCTTTCCGAAGGTTATCATTGAGCTAACTTTTGAAGGTAATGCAATCTTCTATCTTGTGCCCAAGCATCCGGTGGTAAGGGCAAAAGTTGGGATCACCTTTCTTGTTAACTTCTTCTGGTCTCTTAGGCTCTGGCAGCTGGAAATCTGGACTCTTCATCAGAATACGGAACATTTTTGGCACTGCCTCATTTTTGAATGGATATTCCCTACTCAGAAGCTCCCTTAATGTACGTTGCGGATGAGGCGGTTGTTCATACTATTGAGATGACTGATAGCTGGGTCGGGGTTGTTGATAATTCTGTTGAGGTTGCTGCAGCCGTTCTGACGATATTTGTATCAGCTGCTTGCCTTTGTCGACTGCTGCAACAATCCCGGACTTCTTTTCAAAAGTCTTCACAGGCTTTTGCTTGTCTGTCTTGTCGGCAAAACTTAATTGCTTCGCCTCCTCTTGCAGGCTTCCGGCCTTGCTTAACAACTTCTCGAAAGTCTTAATGGTAAATCCCTTGAGGAGAAGTGCTATCGGGCCATGAATGCTTTTAAGTAAGATGCCGACTGCATGCTGTTCTTGTAATTGTGGCTCACACTTCATACTTAGGTTCCTCCATCGAAGTATGTAATCCACCAAAGTTTCGTTCGGCTTCTGCTTCTCTACCACTAAATCACCTATAGTGATGTGGTGCTGAGCTCTGGCGAATCGCTTGATGAAGAGGTTTTCTAGTTCTGAGAACATCTTCACTGAACCATTCGGTGATTTTGCATACCAATCAAAGGCGATCCACGACGAGTCGCCGACGAACCGTCGGAAGAGTAATGCATCGCTCCCGCCGGCATTGCAACAATCGGCTCGAAAGTGTGCAACATGCTCGTCTGGGGTTCCGGTTCCATCAAAGGTCTTGAACAGAGGTGGTACGAAGCCTTTTGGGTATTGGACAGCGTCGAATTCTTCCGGGTAAGGTCTACCCGTCCAAATGGATGTCCCGCTCTTTGACTGTGCTAAGGCTTCTCGCACCTGCTGTTCTACCAAGATCTTGATATCCTTTTCTGGAATCATGCTTTGTGTTGTATCTTTCTTTAACTGATCATCCCCGTTGACGGACGTAATCTCCTTTCCTCCGTCTACAATGTGAATGACCTCCGGGGGTGTCTCTCTTTGGGGTTGCACTTGTCTCTGGAGAGTGGCTAGGGCTACAGCCATCTCTTCCATCCTCTTCGCCATTTGGGCGATCGTATCGTCTCTCTCTTGAAGCTGCCTCCTCATTACTCCCGGCTCCTCTCTTTCTGCGGCTGCAGGAGCACCTTGCGAAGCTGACGAAGCTCGCGTTTCGACCATGTTGATTTCTGCATACTCATTGTCCATGAATTCCGATGAATCAATCTCGTCTCCGAATTTCTCTTCTATTTCTTTTGCTAGTCGTCGAATATCAGTCCTCAACTTTTCCATAGCGTCCTCTAGCGGTCTTTTCTGTGCATCCTAGCAGTTGTCGTGTGATAGCTGCCGGGTTCCCTTCTCACGAGTCCCCTTTACTGCGATAGCACTTTCTTCGGATTCAAGTCTCCCGACGAGACTTTCCTTATTCAGCTGTTGTTTCAATCTTAATTGTCCGGTAGTGGGACGCCATACCATCCTTCTAGCGACGGAAGGTCTAGGACCGGATGGTGCTCGTCACCAAATGCTGGAAGGTGGTATCCTCCCTAATCTGTAATCCTGAAAAAACGATAGGCGGACTAGCCTTCATCCTTTTATTTGGCTTTTCTGTAACGATGGCGGGTTCTACTCGGGGCCGTAGACGGGATTTGACCGGCACCCGCCCTATCCTTCTTAGAATCTCCGATACGGGGCATTTCTCTTTCTTTGCTAGCTTCTCGATCACAGTCTGTAGTCGGGCAAATGGTGTAATCCTAGCCCTTTTCTTTCTGCTGTCGTTGTAGTATGCTGGTTGAGGTAATGTAGAAACAATCCTGCCGACATTTTCCTCGTCAGCTGCGGCGGAAAGGGGGTGGAATCTACTTCCTTCCAAAAAGGGTGTAACTTCGGAGCAATGGTATGTATTCGGGTAGTGGTGTGTACTCAGGGATTTCTGGGATTTCCTCCAGGAAAGCAACTTCGGCAGCTCTGGCCTTCCTGGCAATCTTCCTACTTCTGTTCCTTCTTTGGGTCCGTGTTAGTGATGGAATTCTTGAGCTGGACCCGATTTCAAAAACAAAAGATCTCACAGGAAAGTCTGTACCCTCCACGGTAACAGGTTCACCATAGTTCTGGATTTCCTTCCCCTTTAATCGGCGAGCTGGGGTAGGTGTAGAGACAACTAGACCGGTGGGGGTAGTAAGAACGATCCTTCGTCGACGGCGAAGTACTCCTCTCGGCTGGAATCTTTTGCGGGGAGGAAACTCTCGAATTGACCTAAGGTTGAACTCGATCGGCGGCTTCTCGGCCGGATACTTTGTTTGTCGGCGCGAAAAGGGAAACATCGGTGATCTTGACATTTGTGTTCTCGAATCCTTGTCCAAACCGGATGATCCCATTGTCGGGTAGCTCATCCTTGTAAACAACGAAGTCCAGTCCATTGGTGAAGGAGAAAATCAGCTTTGGGGCTTCCATTTCTGCAGGGTAGATCCTGATTGTCAGTCCCAAGTTATGCTTCTTCTAATCAGAACGAAAAGAAAGGAATCGAAAAAAGTCCGAAAACATTCTTGTTCATGTATTTATAAGGAGGAGTTATTTGTTAAAAGAGTCATTCATTAGAGGGTTTGTTTATTTAGAACGGAATGTTCAAAGGTGTAGAGAAGGTAATGAATCCGATTCAGAGTTGGAAAGGAAAAGAAAGCCTTATGCAAGACTTCTCGACTCGAAGGATCACTCCTAAACTAACACCTATCGGGGTCCACCCCACCTCGAAATGAGGTAAAAGGATCTCGGAACCTCTCGTTTAGGGGTGTCTAAACAGATGGCTCCTAAATCCGAGAGAATGTTGGCTATACTCGTTCAAGGTAGAAATGAACATAGTATTCCAACGGAAAGAAGGGTAGCTTCGATCCACTAGGAATATGGATACACTACCGAATTTTGAAAGCGGAATTGTCCGATTAAAAATGGAGAGAGGAATTGTCCCCAGCGGAGTCGCCAGAAATTGTCGGCATATTTTTTAGGTTGTGTGTCTTGAAAAGGGGTCGCCTACAGAAATTGTCGGTGAATTTTTAATTTAATTTAAATAAATAATTTGAAAAGTAGTATTTGATTTTTTTTAAAATTTGAAGATTTTAAGATATGAAATCAAACCGATCTCACATTCCAAATAGTTTATATAAACGAGCACCGTACCACAAACCGTGTATCTATCCTGAAGAATAGGCACACTGCTTGACGATGGGGCTCGATTAAATAAACTAGAAGATTTGTGACATCCGTTTAGTCTGCGAACCAATTTTATAAGCCGACAAATTCCTCGCTTAATATGAAAGCATTAAACAGGGTTTATATTACTCGGGTTCTTTAAATTCCTTATAAGGGCAAGCCCCTATAGTTAATTACATCTTAAGTGACGGGAATCACCTAAGAAAACTCGGATAATAATCGATAATTCGCTCTCAAGAATTTCAAAGTTTAAGCTTTCAAAGGATTGAATTTTGGAATTTCAATAGGAATGGATCAAATTTGGAAGATTTTGTTTTGGGAATTCAAAGGAAGAAAGGTAGGAGAAATCACAGATTCGAAGCGAACTTCGGTAATTTCCCGACTATCCTATTGTTTGGCTTGAATTTAGGAAAGTCCTAATGTTTATTTAGTATTTCAATCTTGCCAATTTTAGTTAATTTGGACTTATATTTGTATGATAAAATCATAAAAATAGCCTTGAAGATGTGAGGGTTTATGTCGTATCGGACGACTACCTCGGAATCCTAAAACCGGTTAGGGCTTAATTTGCAATGCAAATGCCTAACAAAAGGTTGAGGATTTATGTTGCACTAGGTAAACTACCTAGAAGTCCTTTGGCTTGGTTGTTTAATTCTAGGAAAGTTTTGCTGAAGTAGACTCAGGTTTTGCTGATGACGATGGCCGTGCTGCCCACCATGCTCCGAGCTCCTTTTTGTTGTAGAGGTTTAGTTATAGAAGTCATAAATCAGGAGATGAGAAAAGTGTTTTGGTTTAGAGAAAAATCTTAATTTTCAAGTGTTTTTTAACATTTTAATTAAAACAAAATTTAAAGTTGATTATAACGACACCGGTTAAGATCCCACGGTTCCATCCTTCCGGCATCGTTATTTTTATCGGATTCACTTAGTCCAGATGAATTTGCTAAACTCAACTGAATGAGTTCCACACTTTCATTTAGACAGTGGGAAATCCCGTTAGCAACACGTAGGTTACATCATCCGAGGTATTCCCGATCATCCAACAAGACATTTTAATTTAGTTGTAATTGTAGTTTTGTGTTCTGTTTGTGATTAAATTTTGAGTTGTTTTATATTTTGAAATGTTGTGGCGGTGAATTTTATCTTGTAATGACTTTTAACTTAGTTTTGGTTTCAGTTTTAGGGACTATCCTAAAGGTGTGGGTTTTCATGCAAAAGTTGTTTATCATGCAATAAAAGTAAGTGCGATGCGATTAAATAAATTGCAATAAGGTAAATTGCAATAAAATAAAAGCGTACCTGGAGGGTCTTCCCGTCATCCCAAGCTGCACTTAAAACACAATTAGAATATTTAAGCAAGTTCCTAGGTAAAGCTAAGGGAAGGGTTATGGTTTTCTACCAAATTCCTAATCCTATAGTTAGTCATTTCCTATGACGTCTAGGTTCTTGTGTTTTGGTTTGAGGACGATTTTCTTCATCAAAGAATAATTAAGTTCAATTGTTCTTATGAGTATACTTATCATATTGAGGAAGTGCTTAAGAAGAATCTTAAACATCTTTTCAATATTGATAGGATTGTTTTAAGTTCAAATGAATTTAATCATACAAATGAATTAATCGTCCGGGAATTCAAGTTTTGTTATCTTGCTCAGTGAACTAGGACATTTGAATATCCTATAAGTGAAGTAGCATTTCATTTAACGTTCGTTTAGAGTTATGATAACCAAAGCTCTCGAGGGCAAATTGGTGTTCAAATGGTTTATGATTTAGTTTAACTTCAATTAACGGGTTTAAATTTGGAATAGTGTTCAAGTTGCTTTATATTTAATTTCTTTGTCTTAGGTGATGTTATTTAATTCAATTTAATTTAACTTTAATTTAGTTTAATTTGGTTTAGTTTTAATTTTAATTTAATTTTGATTTTTTAATTTTAATTTTAATTTTAATTTTAATTTTATTTGATTTGATTTTATTTTAATTTAATTTAATTTAATTTAATTTAATTTAATTTAATTTAATATGTTTTAATTTAATTTAATTTAATTTAATTTAATTTAATTTAATTATTTATTTATTATTATTATTTTTAATTTAATTTAATTTAATTTAATTTAATTAATTTGATTTAATTTAATTTAATTTATTTAATTTGTTTGATTTAATTTAATTTAATCTTTAATTTATTTTTATTTTTAATTTTAGTTTAATTGAAAATTTAAAAAGAGTTTAATAATTTAACTTTTTAATTTAATTTTAATGATTAAGTCCTTTAACATTTTAAAACTTAAATTTGAATTATCATTTTAATTAGGAATTAAATATTATTGAGATGATTAATTTAGGGATTTTTAAATTAAAGAATAAATCTCTTCCTAATAATGTCCCTATTTTAATAATTCCAATTTTATTATTCTTCCAAATTTAATCAATTATTTAATTAAGGTTTATTTCAATTATTTTAAATTGTTTAGTAGGTTTCTACCCTTTAATTATTTAAATTTCAATCATCCAAATCAGATTAAGATCAAATATTTTACTTGTTAATTTTATTAAACCTAAAGTTTTAATTAAAGGTTAAAATTTTAACTACCATTTTGCCCTTCGAGCTTAATAATTTCATAACTCACTAAATTGAGCTTAAATGAACTTGAAATTTTTATGTGACTTCACTCATATGCCAATAAAGACATGAGAGGAGAAAATGTGATTTTTCTGTATTTAATTTATTTATGTAATTATTTTTGGTGGAAAATAGGAATTTCCAAGGAAAATTTAATAATATGACCAAGAGAAAGTTTCTGTCCTTAAGAAAATTATGGGACATTCCTAATGACCAGAGGACCACTTGGAAAAATTTTAGTGATTTTTTGAATTATATTATTTTTATTATAATTATTTTAATTTTTTGATTATTAATTAATTTAAAAATAAAATAAATGTTGAAAAATGAAATTTATATTTTTCAAAAATCTCTCTGATATCAAGGAAATCAGAGAATCAATTTTTTGCAATTTTCTGATTTTTCTTTGATTTATTATAATTATTTTAGTGAAAATGCTAGAAAATACTTTTTTTTTAATTTTAAAATTACCCTAGGGCTTTAAAATTTAATATCTCATTAAATAGAGCTAAGAAAAATATGGGATTTGTTCCCAAGTGATTAAAATTAAAAATGTGACATTTTGGTGAATTTTATTATTTTTGTGATTTTTATTATTTTTTATTTATTAAAATATTAAAATAATACTAAAAAATCAACTTTTTTAGAAAATTAAAATTTTAATTTTCTTAAATTTCCCTGATATCAGAGAGGCTCCAAAACCAATTTGGTGAATTTTTGAAAAGTATTTTGAAAGTTATGAATTTTTAAAGTTCAAATTGACTAAATGGCTTAATCAACCCATTTAGTAGGGCTAACCAAGTCCAATTGACTTCAAATTTTTATGGTGGGTTCCTCTGATCCTAAAGGTCAGTGGAGAAATGATTTCAAGTCAATTTGATGTATGATTAGCTGTAATTAATTAAAGACCTATTTTGGGTGTTTAAGCCAATTAGGGTTATTTTAAATGAATTAATTTAAAACCTATTTTTCCTAGGGTCTTCTGGTCATAAGAAACATCACCAAATTTTCCTAGAATTTATTTTACAACATGCTAATTATTGGATTTAAAATACTCCAAACAGTAACATGAATTTGAAAAATCAATAACTTTTCATAGGGATGGCCTCCGACTTTGGAAAATTCGGGGAATGTTCCCAAATTCGGAGGCTTCAAAAGCCCTATGGTCTCATGCCATGGTGAATTTCCTATATGCATGGAGAATTAAAACAATGCAGAAGAGAAATAAATCATTAAAAATAAAATACTTGATGAAATTAAATGATTTATTTTCCACATTATTCTCCTCTGTTCACTGAACAACAGGGTATTTTTATTTTATTTTTCTGATTTTCCTACACAAAGTTATGGATTTTTGAAGTTTAGGGAATTAAATAAATCAGAAAATACCCTAATTTTCTATTTATCCACGCGGCGCCGCGTCAACCTCGGCAGCTCCGAAACGCCGCGTGGCGCTCTCTGATTCGATGCCGCCATCTGACTCAGCGCTCCGGGGGCCCGCCGTATCGTTCCGTCTCCTCATCCAGCGTGATCCTGGCTGTCCGTCCGCGCGTGTATTAAATGAACGGCATCCGTTCATCGTCCCCAAGCGTCCTCGCCCGAGAGCCGTCCGTCTTCTAGGCCTAAGATCTCACTCGATACTTGACCGAATTGAACGTTCTTATGCTCTATGGATTCGTCTCGAGAAGACGAACACATCCGTACGGTTTATGTGGCATGAAATTGACTCGATCGAAATGGAGAATGTTCGGAAGCTCGGGAAGAAGAGTGAGGCCATACCTTTGCTCGGAGAAGTGTGGCTTCGATCCGAGGGTTGTGTCACCTTCGATTGGATCCCGACGAGCTCCGGATGAAGTCTCCCGGTGCAGTGAATTGCCTAGCTATGAAAGTGACCACGGCTCGATCACAAAGCTTGGAGGCTGGAGCAACCGGGTGGCACGGAGATGGGGCTTTCGGTGTGAAACTTCTCCTCTTGGTCCAGTGAAGGTGTAGGAACAGTCGATTTGAGGATTGGCTCACTGTGGCAAAGTGTCCTGGTTTTGGGTGAAATTTCGGTTGAGAATTGGATTCGTTGGTGGGGATTAGGAGCAAATTGACACCTGGGATCAAGCTGCTCTAAGTATGGAGAAGGATTTGGAACAATTTTGGCGAGTTTCGGCAAGGTTTGTGCAACTCTCCTTCATGGCCGTGAGGGGTCGGGTTTAAATAGAGGTGGATGGAGGGCCTCCCGGGGAGAGTTAGGGCTTGGGATCGACTGCTCTGGGCATGGGAAGAACGACCATGGTGGCCATTGGGCATGGGGCGGCTCGGCGAGGTGGAATTCCAAAGTTTGGCTCCTCCCGAGGTCTCGGCCATGGTGTTTTCCGGCGACCCGGGCGAGTGGCGGCGGGCATGGGTCACCCTCGAGTCCAGGTGGGTCGGGGCTGGAGGTTTGTGCGATCAATTAGCCATGGACATGTGTAAAGGGTTTGAATCGAAAGGGTATGGGGAGAGGCTTATTTTGGGTCCAAATGGGTCAACCCACCATTTTGGGTTTGGTGCACCCTTCCAAGCTGCGGTTTTGGGTGGGAGGCTCATGTGAGTCAACCTACCAAAGGTAGTGAAGTCCACATCAAGGATTAGGTGACAAAGTATGGTTTAGAGTGTATCATGTTTAAGGTAAAAAGGGCTTAAAAAGGGTTTAAGAAAGAGATCCCCTCTCTTACCATTAATGGTTTGGTGAGGTGGAAAGTGGATTCCATGGCTCTCATGGCTCCTATGGGGCTCATGCATGGCTTCATGGCTTGTCTTTGGCTTGGGGAAAAGCTTGGTCAATTTCATGAAAATGGATTTTAGAAATTTTGGTAATTTGATGGGAATTTGTATGAAGCTTGATTTGGAATGGTTTAATGATGATTTTGAAACTTAGGGGTGATATCAATTAAAGGTATGATGAAAAGAAATTGCCATGTGGGCTTTAGGGCCAATTTTGGGCTTTTGTATTTGGTGTAAATGGGCTTTTAGAATGGTTTAGAAAAGTGGGCCTTTAGGTTTGAAAACAAATTGGTGGATGTAAATTTTGCAAAGGATTGGATCCCATGAGTGTTGAATTTAGTTTAAGAATGTTTCATGAATTATTTGGAATAAACTTGAAGTGTTTGGGCTAGGTTTGGGTTGGATTTGGACCTCTTTGGTGAATGGGTCTATGTAGGTCAAATTGGGCTAACTTGGGCCAATGTTGGGCTAGGGTTGAAATTGATGTAAAATAAGTGTTGGGAAATGTTTATGGGAGTGTTTCAAAGAGGTTTTGGCCTTGGTTGGGTTTTGATTTTGGGGTTTGGGCTTATTTGGGTTAAGTTTGGGTTTAGGTCAAAATTGGGCCTTTTAGCTTTGGGTTGAATTTGAGTGGGGTTTGGGTCTAAATTTTGGGCAAATAATGTTAGTGTTTTGCTTGTGGGAATGTTAAGGAAGATTTATAAAAGATTTGGGGTTAATTGGATTTGAATTGGGTGAGTTTGGGTTAGGTTTGGGTCATGGGTCCAAATTGGGCTTTAAGGCCAAAAATGAAATTGGATCCAAATGTCAATCAAATTGGACTTGGATTTGGTCTAAATTTGTGTTGGGAATGTTGAATTGAAGTTTAGAATTGAATTGGACCAGAATTTGGGTCAATTGGGTAGGTTTGGTTTGACATTGGGTTCGCTTAGGGTTAAAATGGGCCAAATTGGGGGTTTTGACAAAAGTAGGGTAAATTGACAAAATTGGCCCATGGTATAGTTGAACAAAATGAAATTGGGAATACTTGGTATTTTCTAGAATTTTCTAGGAATTTTCTGAATTTCTGTATTTTTGGGTCAAGGGGGGTATTTTGGGTATTTGAAGGGTATTGGGAGGTATTTTTGGAATTTTTGGTATTTTTGGGTATGGATAATCAATTTGAGTAATGTGGAAATGTTTAGTAATGGTTTTGAGGAATTTTGGGTGATTTGGAAATTTTGCAAATTTTGGGCAGGCTAAGCGGGTGTAGGGTCCCGGGGGTCAAAAATTGAAAATTTGGAAAATTGAAGATTGGGTGAATATAAGTGAAATAAAATCATTTTGGTTGGGCCATGAAGCCATATCAAGCCCACATGAGCCATGAAGGGACTCATTTGAGGCATCCAATATGTTGTTCCTAACCCTCTTAGCTGAGGGCTTAGGGGTTAAGGACCATCCATGTGAATCACCTACATGAGTCAGGAGGTCAAGTTAAGTATAGGTGTGTGAAAGTGTAGTGTATAAATGTAGAGTGTGTGTAAGTCAGCCCCTTCACCAGACCAGGCCACCCAGGGTAGTCCTAAGGCCAAAGAGTCCTATAGGAACCCATCCTTTAAACTTCCACATTTGATTTCAACCCTCTAGGTGATTAGGGGTCTATAGTCAAGTTTGTGGAGTTTGCAGGGAGTTAAGAAGTGGTTTGAGTTTCTAAGTGGTGGGTCCCAATTATAATCCTCTAAGATAGTCAAAGGAAAAGTCTAAGGCTAGATCCTAAGTACTAAAAAGAAGAAGAAAAGACCTCATCAAAAATGAGGTCAACAGAATCGAACGTGGACTTCCCCTTTCTCCTTTTCATTTTTTATGCCATCTTTTAAAAATAACATTAAAATAAAAAAAATCCTAAACTCAAGTCTAAATCACTAAATTTTACTTCCAAAAGCTTAAACTATCATTTCCATGTATTTTACATAGATTTTTATCAAATATTCACCTTGAATAGTGATTTTGGGATATTCCACAATGTGCTTCAATGATATGGTGAAAATAAAAAATTTCTACATAGAAGTAAAGCTATCACCTTGAGAAGAAGTAATCTAATGAATTGACTCAATCCCACCAAGAAATCTTCATGTTTGGAGGAGCTCTAAGTCCAAAATCGTGAAAAACCGAGGAAGAAGGCGACTGCCAGCGGTAAAAATGGAGGGTTTCAGGTTTATTTTTCTGTTTAAACCATTTGCAAACCAGTTTTCGTGAACCAGCGCTTAAGCGCGACTGATTCGACGCTTAGGCGCCTACCTCTTAGGTAACCTGCACTTAAGAGCGGGGTTTTGGCACTTAGGCGCCAGTGCACAAATTTTGATATTTTTGGTTTTTAAGTTAAATGAAAATCTTGCCTGAGTCATCCATCCCTAAATGGTTTTATAAATGTTAATAACTATTTTCTTCCCCTTCTAACCTCCTCTTTCTCAAAATTCACAAAATTTCATAAATTCGTTTCAACCTTAAATAACACATAATTTTTCACACAAACAAACACTTACACTAATTTTTCAAAATAAATACAAACACATTTCACTCATATTTTCTCCAATCTAAAGATTCTAGGATTATTCAATTTAAATCAAACTTAACATAAAATCTCATAAAAGACATCAATTCAAATACAAAACACACTTAACATTAAACACATAAATCAAATAATCAAAAACTGGACTTAAAACTTAATTCCATTCCCCTTCCGGTGAAGCAAATTCTGGCCTTTCACCTGTTTCTTCTGGGGGATTCAGAATATAGATTTGATAGAACAGACGGTGGTGAAGAACTCTCGTTGAGTTTTCATCAATCCACTTGTTTTCTAAATACATCGCCTTGTTCAATTCTTCTATATAATTTGTATGGCTAAATTGCAGTTTTAGTTGCCATCTGATATGCTCCAAATTTACATTAGTCATATTCACTTTTGCTTTGTTTGAAGCCACGTCAGCCTCAATCTTTGTGATCTTCTTCGCTATTCCTTCTATACTAATGACTAGGAATCCATTGTATAACTCTTGCGCACTTTGACTTATGAACTTTTTCTTAATGGCTTCTTCTTTTCTCTTCATTTCACTATCCAAGAAGATATTTTTGTATGTTCTCTCACTCTTTTGCTTTTCTCTTAGACTTTAGGATGAAAATTTTAAGTGAGGAAAACATTCTCTTCATTCCTATACTATTTATAGGCTTTAGATGAAGGCTAGACCCACTATTCATGTTCAAAAATCACTAAATAATGGTTAAAGCAACTATACCGCGTTAAATACTTCTAGAATATTAATTCTAAACAACCACACTTAAATGTCGTATGTTGGCGCTTAAGCGTCGGTGCTTAATTTAGGACATGTCTGCTTAACGTCCAAATATGCACTCTATCTCGTCTAAGTCAGCAATTAAGATCTTAGAATCATTGCTATATCATTATATATTCAAAATACTAACACATTTTTCTTAACAAACACAACAACATATCAATTAAAACAAATACACACTAATAACAATAAGTTGCCTCCTAGAAAGCTCTTGGTTTTACGTCGTCAGCCTGACATAGTCAGTGCTTCTTCTGGTCGACCAAACAATAAAAGATCATTTCACTTAAGTTTGTCCCCCAAAAAGTAGGGTTTCAGTCTGCAACCATTCACTTTGAATATTTTCTCAGTTTTAGGACCTTTGCTATCCATAAACTTTTATCACAACTGTCGGCATATTTTTAGGTTGTGTTTTATTTTGAAGAGGGGTCGCCTAACAGAAATCTGTTGGCGAATTTTTAATTTAATTAAAATAAATAATTTGAAAATTAGTATTTGATTTTGAAAATAATTTTAAATTTGAAGGTTTTAATATATGAGATTAAACCGATCTCACGTCCCAAATAGTTTATATAAACGAGCACCGCACCACAAGCCGTGTATCTATCCCTAAGGATAGACACACCGCTTGACGGTGGGGCTCGATTAAATAAACTAGAAGATTTGTGACATCCGTTTGGTCCGCGAACCAATTTTATAAGCCGACAAAATTCCCCGCTTAATATGAAAACATTAAACGGGGTTTATATTACACAGGTTCTTTAAAATTCCCTATAAGGGCAAGCCCTCATAGTTAATTACATCTTAAGTGATGGGAATCACCTAAGAAAACTCTCGATAATAATCAATAATTCTGCTCTCAAGGATTTCAAAGTTTAAGTTTTCAAGGGATTGAAATTTGGAATTTCAATAGGGAATGAACCAAATTTGGAACATTTTGTTTTGTGAATCCAAAAGAAGAAAAGTAGGAGAAATCACAGATTCGAAGTGAACTTCGGTAATTTCCCGACTATCCTATTGTTTGGCTTAAATTTAGGAAAATCCTAATGTTTATTTAAAAGTTTTGATTTTGTCAATTTTAATTAATTAGGACTTATATTTATATGATAGAATCATACAAATAACCTCGAAGATGTGAGGGTTTATTGTCGTACCGGACGACTACCTCGGAATCCTAAGACCGGTTAGGGCTTAATTTGCAATGCAAGCGCCTAACGAAGAATTGAGGATTTATGTTGCACTAGGCAAACTACCTCGAAGTCCTATGGCTTTGTTATTTAATTCTAGGAAAGTTTCTGTTGAAGTAGACTCGGAGTTTTCTCGATGACGATGGCCGTGCTGCCCACCATGCTCTGAGCTCCTTATTATTGCAGAGGTTTAGTTTTAGAAATCATAAATCAGGGGATGAGAAAAGTGTTTTGGTTTAGAGAAAATCTTAATTTCCAGGTGTTTTTTGTGTTTTAATTAAAACAAATCTTAAAGTTGATTATAACGACACCGGTTAAGATCCCACGGTTCCATCCTTCCGGCATCATTATTTTTATCGGATTCACTTAGTCCAGATGAATTTGCTAAACTCAACCGAATGAGTTCCACACTTTCATTTAGACCGTGGGAAATCCCGTTAGCAACACGTAGGTTACATCATCCGAGGTATTCCCGATCATCCAACGGGACGTTTTAATTTAGTTGTAATTGTAGTTTTGTGTTACGTTTGTGATTAAATTTTGAGTTGTTTTATATTTTGAAATGTTGTGGCGGTGAATTTTATCTTGCAATGACTTTTAACTTAGTTTTGGTTTCAGTTTTAGGGTCTATCCTAAAGGTGTGGGTTTTCATGCAACAGTTGTCTTATCATGCAAAAAGTAAAGTGCATTTGCAAGAAAGTAAATTGCAGGAAAGTAAATTGCAAGAAAGTAAATTGCAATAAAATAAAAGCGTACTCGGAAGGTCTTCCCGTCAACCCAAGTTGCACTTAAAACACAATTAGAATATTTAAGCAAGTTCCTAGGTAAAGCTAAGGGAAGGGTTATGGTTTTCTACCAAATTCCTAATCCTATAGCTAGTCATTCCCTATGACGTCTAGGTTCTTTGTGTTTTGGTTTAAGGACGATTTTCTTCATCAAAGAACAATTAAATTCAATTTGTTCTTATAAATGTCCTATCATATTGAGGAAGTGCTTAAGAGGAATCTTAAACATCTTTTCAATATTTCTAGGATTGTTTTAAGTCCAAATGAATTTAATTATACAAATGAATTAATCGTCCAAGAATTTCAAGTTTTATTGTTATCTTGCTCAGTGAACTAGGACATTTGAATATCCTATAAGTGAAGTAACATTTCATTTAATGTTCTGTTTAGGAGTTATGATAACTAAAACTTTCGAGGGTAAATTGGTATTCAAATGGTTTGTGATTTAGTTTAATTTCCATTAATGAGTTTAAATTTGGAATAGTGTTCAAGTTATTTTAGATTTATTTTGAATTATTTATGTCTTAGGTGATGTTATATTTAATTTAATTTAATTTAATTTAATTTAATTTAATTGAGTTTTAATTTAATTTAATTCAATATAGTTCAATTTAATTTGATTTGATGTTTAATTAATTTGATTTGATTTAATTTTAATTTAATTTGATTTAATTTAATTTAATTTAATTTAATTATTTAATTTGATTTAATTTACTTAATTTAATTTAATTTAATTTAATTATTCAATTTAATTAATTTAATTTATTTAATTATTTAATTTAATTTAATTTGATTTAATTTAATTTAATTTAATTTGATTGTTTAATTTAATTTAATTTATTTAATTTAATTTAATTTAGTTTAATTTAATTGTTTAATTTAATTTAATTTAATTTAATTCAATTATTTAATTTAATTTAATTATTTAATTTAATTTAATTTAATCTTTAGTTTAATTCAACTTTTAATTTTAATTTAATTTAATTTAATTTAATTCAATTTAATTTACTTAATTTAATTTAATTTTTAATTTAATTTTATTTTTAATTTTAATTGAAATTTTAAAAGAGTTTAATAATTTAATTTTAGTTTAATGATTAAGTCTTTTAATATTTTGAATTTGAGTTATCATTTTAATTAAGAATTGAATATTAATGAGATGATTAATTTAGGGATTTTTAAATTAAAGAATAAATCTCTTCCTAATAATATCCCTATTTTAATAATTCCAATTTTATTATTCTTCCAAATTTAATCAATTATTTAATTAAGGTTTAATTATTTTAAAATTGTTTAATGGGTTTCTACCCTTTAATTATTTAAATTTCAATCATCCAAATCAGATTAGGATCAAATATTTTACTTATTAATTTTTTTTAAACCTAAAGTTTTAATTAAGAATTAAAATTTTAATTACCACTTTACCCTTTAAGCTTAATAATTTCATAACTCACTAAATTGAACTCAAATGAACTTGAAATTTTTATGTGACTTCACTCATATGTCAATAAAGACATGAGAGGAGAAAATGTGATTTTTCTGTATTTAGTTTATTTATATAATTATTTTTGGTAGAAAATAGAGATTTCCAAGGAAAATTTAATAACATGAACAAGGGAAAGTTTCTATCCTTAAGAAAATTAGGGGACATTTCTAATGACCAGAGGACCACTTGGACCAATTTTGGTGATTTTTTGAATTATATTATTTTTATTATAATTATTTTAAGTTTTGGAGTGTTAATTAATTTAAAAATAAAATAAATGTTGAAAAATGGATTTTTTATTTTTCAAAAATCTCTCTGATATCAAGGAAACCAGAGAAGCAAATTTTGCAATTTTCTGATTTTTCTATAATTTATTATAATTATTTTAGTGAAAATGCTAGAAAATACATTTTTTTAATTTTAAAATTACCTTAAAGCTTTAAAATTTAATATTTCACCAAATAGACCTAAGAAAAATGTAGGATTTGTTCCTATGTGATTAAAATTCAAAATGTGACATTTTGGTGAATTTTATTATTTTTGTGATTTTTATTATTTTTTAATTATTAAAAATATTAAAATATGATTAAAAATCAACTTTTTTAGAAAATTGAAATTTTAATTTTTTTAGGTTCCCCTGATATCAGAGAGGCTCCAAAACCAATTTGGTGAATTTTTGAAAGGTATTTTGAAAGTTATGAATTTTTTAAGTTTAAAATGACTAAGTGGCTTAATCAAACCAATTAGTGGGGCTAACCAAGTCCAATTGACCTCAAATTTTTATGGTGGGTTCCTCTGATCCTAAAGGTCAGTGGAGAATTGATTTCAAGTCAATTTGATGCATGGTTAACTTTAATTAATTAAAGACCTATTTTGGGTTTTTAAGCCAATTAGGGTTGTTTTAAATGAACTAAGTCAAAACCTATTTTTCCTAAGGTTCTGCGGTCATAAGAAACATCACCAAATTTTCCTAGAATTTATTTCACAACATGCTATTTATTGGAATTAAAATACTCAAAACGAGTAACCTGAATTTGAAAAATCAATAACTTTTCATAGGGATGGCCTCCGACTTTGGAAAATTCGGGGAATGTTCCCAAATTCGGAGGCTTCAAAAGCCCTATGGTCTCATGCCATGGTGAATTGTATGCATGCATGGAGAATTAAAATAATGCAGAGAGTAAATAAATTATAAAAAATAAAATACTTGATGAAATTAAATGATTTCTTTTCCACATTATTCTCCTCCGTTCACTGAGCGAGAAGGTATTTTTATTTTATTTTTCCGATTTTTCTACACAGAGATATGAATTTTTGAAGTTTAGGGAATTAAATAAATAGAAAAATATCCTAATTTTCTATTTATCCACGCGGCGCCGCGGCAACCTCGGCAGCTCCGAACGCACACGCGTCGCGCTCCTATTCGACGCCGCCATCTGACTCAGCGCTCCGGGCCCCGCGGTTCTCGTACCGTCTCCTGGTCCGACGCAATCCTGCCCATCCGTCCGCGCGTGTATTGAATGGACGGCATCCGTTCATCGTCCCCGAGCGTCCTCACCCGAGAGCCGTCCACACTAAATCCACTAAGATCTCACTCGATACTCAATGGATTTTTATGTTCTTATGCTCTATGAATTCGTCTTGAAGAGACGAACACATCTATGCGGTTAACATGCATTGAAAATAAGGCATTTGAAATGGAGAATCTCCAGAAGCTCGGGATGAAGAATTAGCTCATACCTTTGCTCAGAGAAGTGTGGCTTCAATCTGAGAGTTGTTGCACCTTCGATTGGATCCTAGCAAGCTCCGGATGAAGTCTCCTGGTCCAGTGAATTGTCCGGATGTGATTTCGACCAAGCCCGATCACAAAGCTTGGAGGCTGGAGCAACTCGGGTGGCACTGGAGATGGGGCTTTTATCGGTGGACACCTTCCCTCGGTCCGGTGAAGGTGTAGAACCAATCAATTTGAGGATTGGTCCACTGTGGAGAAGTGTCCTGGTTTTGGGTGGAATTTCGACTACGAAATTGAGCTCGCGAGAGGAGAAATGGCAGGAGGATCTCACTGGGGATCAAGTGCTCTGTGTATGGGGAGGAGTCTGGAACAATTTTGGCAGAGTTTTGGCAAGGTTTGTGCTTAGCTCTTCTCATGGCCGAGAGAGGTGGAGTTTAAATAGGAGAGGGTGGAGGGCCTCCCAGGAGGAGTTGAGGCATGGGATCGACCTGCTCCGGTGAGGAGAAGAACGACCATGGTGGCCACTAGGCATGGGGCGGCTCGACAAGTGAGAATTTCAATGTTGGCTCACATGTGAGCTCTCGGCCATGGTGTTTTCCGGCGACTCGGTGGCCGGCCGGCCGAGCATTGGTCACCATCTTGGTCGGGGAGGTCGTGGCTGGGGCTTAGTGCAATCGATTAGCATTGGCCATGTGTAAAGGGTTTGATTTAGATGGAATGGGGGCATGGCTAAATTTGAACCTAAATGGGTCAACCCACCCATTTGGGCTAGGTGCACCACCCAAGGCCTGGTTTTGGCTAAGGGAAAAGTGATTTGGCTCGGCATAATCGGTAAGGTCAAGTCACCATCCAAGCACGATTAGGCATAAGCATGGTTAAGGGGAATCATGGGAGTGGTTAATCACCTTTAGGAATTAAGGAAAGAGTCTCCTCCTTTTGCCCAAAATGGCATGGTGACATGTAAAGAGGCTCTCATGGCTTGCATATGGCTTGTGCATGGCTCCATGGCTCCATTTGGCTTGGGAAAAGGTTGGGTCGATTTCATAAAAATGGGTTTTAAGAATTTTGGATATTTTGGGGTGATTTGGCATGTGGCTTGATTTGGAATTATTTGATTGATGATTTTGGAACTTAGGGACAATTTTGATTAAATGGATGATGAAAGGAAGTGTCATGTGGGCTTTTGGATGAATTTGGGCTTTTGAATTTGAAGGAAGTGGGCTTTTAGGAAAGTTTAAGGGAAATGGGCTTTTGATTTTAGGATGGGCATTTGGATAAAAACTTTTGTGAAGAACTTTGTCAAATAAATGTCATAATTGGTTTAGGGATGTTCTATGAAGGGCTTGGAATCAATTTGATGTGATTTGGAGTTGAATTGGTTTGAATTTGGATTTATTTGGTAAGTGGGCCTATGTAGGTCTAAGTGGGCCAAGTTGGGCTAATGTTGGGCTAGGGTTGAAATTGATGTAAAATCAATGTTGAGAAATGTTTATGGGGGTGTTTCAAAGAGGTTTTGGCTTTGGTTGGGCTTTGATTTTGGGGTTTGGGCTCATTTGGGTTAGGTTTGGGTTTAGGTCGAAAATGGGCCTTTTAACCTTGGGTTGAGTTTGAGTGGGGTTTGGGTCTAAATTTTGGGCAAATCATGTTAGTATTTTGTTTGTGGGAATGTTAAGGAAGATTTAGAAAAGATTTGGGGTTAATTGGAATTGAGTTGGGTGAGTTTGGGTTAGGTTTAGGTCATGGGTCCAAATTGGGCTTTAAGGCCAAAAGTGAGATTGGATCCAAATGTCAATCAAATTGGGCTTGGATTTGGTCTAGATTGGTGTTGGGAATGTTGAATTGAAGTTTAGAATTGAATTGGACAAAAATTGGGGTCAATTGGGTAGGTTTGGTTTGACATCGGGTTCACTTAGGGTTAAAGTGGGTCAAATTGGGGGTTTTGATAAAAGTAGGGTAAATTGACAAAATTGGCCCATGGTGTAGTTGGACAAAATGAAATTGGGAATATTTGGGGTTTTCTGGAATTTTCTGGGAATTTTCTGAATTTTTGGATTTTTGGGTCAAGAGGAGTATTTTGGGTATTTGGAGGGTATTGGGAGGTTTTCTTGGAATTTTTGGTATTTTTGGGTATGGATGATCAGTTTAAGTGATGTGGAAATGTTTGGGATTGATTTTGGAGAATTTTGGATAATTTGAAAATTTTGAGAAATTTGGGTAATTTCGGGGGTTTTGGGTAGGCTAAGCGGGTGTAGGGTCCCGGGGGTCAAAAATTGAAAATTTGGAAAATTGAAGATTTGGTGGATGTAAGTGGAAAGAAGTCATTTTGGTTGAGCCATGAAGCCATATCAAGCCCACATGAGCCATGAAGGGACTCACTTGAGGCATTCACTATGTTGTTCCTAACCCTCTTAGCCAGAGGCTTAGGGTTAAGGACCATCCATGTGAATCACCTACATGAGTCAGGAGGTCAAGTTAGGTATAGGTGTGGTTTTATGAGGTATGTGGAAGTGTAGTGTGTAGGTGTAGTGTATAAGTGTGGTGTGTGTAAGTCAGCCCCTTCACCAGACCAGGCCACCCAGGGCAGTCCTAAGGCCAAAGAGTCCCATAGGAACTCATCCTTTAAACTTCCACATTCGATTTCAACCCTCTAGGTGATTAGGGGTCTACGAGTCAAGTTTGTGGAGTTTGCGGGGAGTTAAGAAGTGGTTTGAATTTCTAAAAGGTGGGTCCCAATTCTAGTCCTCTAAGATAGTCAAAGGAAAAGCCTAAGGCTAGATCCTAAGCACTAAAAAGAAGAAGAGAAGACCTCATCAAAAATGAGGTCAACAACAACAAATGGCTCAATCCACCTAGACTTATGTTTTTTGGGAATTAATCTTAATATTGTATTATATAGCAAAATTTGTTGCCCTGGCTCAAGATTTTTAGTAAGAATTCTCTGATCATGCCACAAATTTATCTTTTCATTATAAATCTTAGCATTTTCATAATATTTATTCCTTATCACTTCGAGCTCATTTAGCTGTAAATTCCTCTTATCACCAGAATCTTTTAAATGCTAATTGAATTCCTTAATAGCCAATATGCTTTATGCTAACTTCAACTGGTGAATAACAGGCTTTACTAAATATTAGCCTATATGGGGACATTCCTATAGGAGTTTTATATGCAGTTCTATAAGCCCACAAAGCATAATTAAGTTTAAATTACCAATCTTCTTTGTTGGATTCATTAATTTTTCCAAAATTCTTTTAATTTCACGAGTGGATAATTCAGCTAAAACACTTCTCTGAGGATGATAAGCAGTAGCAATTCAATGGTTGATATGATATTTCTTTACTTATTTTTCCATTATTGCATTTCTAAAGTGACTTCCCCTATCAGTTATGATCACTCTCGGCATCCTAAATCTATAAAATATGTTCATTCATAAAAGCTTTGTAACACTACAAGCATCACATCGAGGTAAAACAACAACTTCTATTCATTTGGATAAATTGTCTACTGCTAAGAATATATATAAATTTTTGAAAGATGGTATAAATGGTGCAATGAAATCTAATCCCCAAACACCACTTCCAACATAAAATTGAGGGGCATTTCATTTCTTCAAGAAATATTGCCTAGACGTTGACATTGATCACAAGTTTTGATATATGTATTAACAACTTTAAAGATTGTAGGCCAATAAAATTCAAATTGCAAAATTTTGTATACTGTTTCATCAACACCAAAATGTCCCCCAAAATCAAAATCATGACATTTTTTGTTAATTTCTCAAGTTTCTTCTAAAGGCACACATCTTCGAATAATTAGATCATTTTCTTTTTTATATAAAAAGTGGTCATCCCAAAAATAAGTCTTAGCTTCAGATATAAATTTTCTTTTCTGTTGGTATGTCAGACCATATGGTATAATATCACTAACAATGTCGGCATATCATGGAACACACCACTCATCAATTTTAAATAAATTTTCATCTAAAAAATGTTCGTTAATTTCTTTTTCAAGACAAAGTGATTTTTTTGATTCAAGCCTAGACAAATGATCAACAATTTGATTATCAGCTCCCTTCCTATTTACTATTTCAAAGTCAAATTTTTGCAGAAGAAGAATCTATCTTATTAGTCTTGGTTTTGTATTCTTCTTTTTCAATAAATATTTAATAGTAGAATGATTTATATGCACAACAAAATTTTGTTCCAATTAAAAATGATTTGAATTTATAAAAATCTTATATTATTACTAATAACTCTTTCTCAATTGTGGTATAATTAATTTCAACTTCATTAAGAGTTCTACCAGCATATTAAATTGCTTTAAAAATCTTATGATGTTTTAGTCCTAAAACAACACCAATAGCATAATTACTTACATGATACATCAACTCGAATGGTTTCTCCCAATTAGGTGAAATTTGGATATTGATTAATTTTTCTTTTAGTAGCTTAAAAGCTTTTAAAAACTCCTCATCAAAATAAAAAATTACATATTTTTCAAGAAAATGACATAGAGGCTTGACAATTTTGGAGAAATCTTTAATATACCATTTGCAAAATCTAGTATGTCTTAAAAAACTCATAATTTTTCTCAAATTGACTGGGTGAGATAAATTAGTGATCACTTCGATTTTTGAAGAATCTACTTCCATGCCATTTTCTGATATGCGATGTCCTAAAACAATTCCTCCTGTTACCACAAATTGACGTCTTTTCAATTAAGGACTAAATTGGTTTTTTCACAGCGTTTAAGGACTCTTGATAAATGTTCTAAACATGATTCAATTAAAGTATCAAACACAAAAAAAGATCCAAAAAAACTTCAATTCCTTTTTGAATGAAATAAAAAAAATAACCATCATACATCTTTGAAATGTAGCAGGGCATTACATAAACCAAAGTGTATTCTTCTAAAAGTAAATGTACCATAAGGACTGGTAAAAATTATTTTCTTTTGATACTCATGAGCTAATTTTATTTGGTGATAATCAGTATATCCATATAGAAAAAAAAAGTATTTGTGCCCAGCTAGTCAATCCAACATTTAATCTAAAAAGGGTAGTGGAAAATGATCTTTCCTAGTGGCGAGATTTAATTTTCTATAATCAATGCATATTCACCAACCAGTGATTTGTCTTGTTGGTATTAACTCGTTATGTTCATTAATAGTCACAGTCACTCCTCCTTTCTTAGGAGGAATTTGAGTCTAGAATTGAAATTGGGGAAAATTAGGATCAATTGGGTGGACATTGGAGCTGATTTATGCATTTTCGGTCTTAAGAGGTAATTTGAGGCTTTTGGTAAAAATGAGTCAATTTGGTCAAATTAGGTAGAACTAAGTGGTTTTAATTGATTTTGGGGACATTTGAGATGATTTTGGAATTTTTAGGAATTTTTGGAATTTGAGGGGCGTTTTGGTAATTTTGGTTAATTTGGGGGTATTTTGGGAAATTTGGATTGTTTTGGATATTTTGATGATGAAGAAGATTTTGGCATGATCTTTGGAGAAAGTTGGGTAATTTGGACAATTTTAAGATTTTTGGTCAAAATTAGGGTTGGAGGGGTAGTTTAGTAATTTGGTGGAATTTAGGAGTAAAAAGGTCAAAGGTTGGAATTTTTGGTAAAATTGGGTGTCCATTGGAAATTTCAACTCCTTGAGCCATGTACCAAGAGAAATACCACTTTGGATCCTCCATGTGTTGGTTCCAGCCAAACCCTAGCATAAGGCCAGGAGCTTGGAGAACCACTCACATGAGTTTCCAAAAGAGTAGGGGATCAAGTGCAGGCATGTTTGGTTCAGGGTAGTGAGTGTAAGTGCAGTGTTTAGATGTGTGCGTGTGTGAGCCTGACCCAGACCGTACTACCCAGGGTGAGTCCTAAGGCTTGACCATCATGTAGGGAACTCCTCTTGAGTTTCCTTATGCTTTGCCTCATCCTCATAAGTGCTTAGAGGTTATAATTTAAGCATTTGAAATTCCAAGTGAAGCAAAGAAGTGTATTGATTTTCTGAGGTGTAAGGGTTCCATCACTAGTCTTCTAAGATAGTCACCAGGAAAGTTCTATGGCTAGACCCTAGGCTTCTAAAGAAAGACTAGAGCTCAACAAAAGTGAGGTTAACAGGGGGAGGGCACATAGCAAATGTCTCAGAGGGCATAAGATTATGTAGGGAATTCCACAGGGGTGCTCAAAGGAACTAAAGATTATAACACCCTCAGAAGCATCGAAAACGCTTGGGCATAAGGAAAAGAGTTCCCCCAGTAGCAACCATCGTGACCACCTTCTTGTTCTTCCACGAAGCAGGGTAGAAAGGGACAATGACCAGAAACAAAAAAAGGTCAAGAAATCAATCACAAAAGTACAGTGACATCGATGTATGTGATGCTGCAGCAACTATATTATCGAGGGTGCAAGAAGGGACATAATGCATCGAGTTACTACCCCTAGCAAATAACACTTGGACTGAAAATCAAGGTCTCACAAAAGGCTTAACTGTAACTGGAAAGAAGAAAATGAGGTCACAATAATAAGACTGAAACTCTTAGTATGGAGAGTGAGGCTTTAACCCCAGAAAGCAAACTCCAAGTTTGGAGGGAGAGACTCATCCCCAGCGGAATTTCTATTCTGCTTTCATTCATTTTTCTCTATTTTATTTTTGAAGAAGTCTCTAGCTTGTCGATCATCTTATACTTCCTTTCTCTGAATAAATCTATTTTTTGGGTCATATGAATTACTAGGTGAAGAGAGGAACTGGAAAATATAGACGACAATGACGACAGACAAGAGCAAATGTAAAATATGGAAAGTCTATGTACGGTAAACCTCACAAGGATAGGCTGAGCATGTCCACCCAAACAAGATCGAGTGAAAATAGCTTAAACAAATATATGGGAAAAAATACCTACGTAGACTACTGATGCACCAAAAATATATACTCTTTTAGCTATATGTTTTTACCTATTTTTGGTGATATTGCACTTTAAAGGAAAGTATTTTCCATGATTTGTTGTAGATTATGGGTGATTGGAGCGAAAAGATGCAAAAAGGAATGAATTTGGAGCAAAATGGAGCAATTTGGAGGAAAACAGCCCTGGCACCGCCGGTGCTAGAATGGACGCCGCCGGCACCCTATTCTAGAGACTCTAGAATTAATTGGCACAATAGGGCACCGCCGGCGCCCTATGTCGGTTCACTTCAAATTCAAAAGTTTTGAGGATTTTTGAAGAGGTGCTTGAAGAAACGCTTGAGGAATTCGTTCCTAACATTAAATTAAGTGTCCAAGATGAAAATAGAGAGGAGGAAGAGAAGAGAATTGCTGTAGAGAGTGTGAGGAACGTGTGTGAGAGAGTTAGGGTTTGTGAGTTTAAGAGAGATTCTTCTCTAAGGAGGGGAGAAGAGGGAGTAAAGTGAGAGATTGCTTCTTCATCTTTGTTCCAAGGAGAGAATCATGTGCTGCAAGGAAGAGAATAGGAATCAAGGGGACTTTGAAGGAATTTTCATGGGGAAGATAAAGAGATAAGTTGTATTTACTATTGTAGTTTCTATGACTATTCTTTTATATATAAAATCCATGTATTTTTATATCTTCTCCATGGTTAGTGAGTATTCTCCCTTGCCTTTCTTCTTGCATGAAGTAATTATGATGTGGTGATGTGGAAATGATGTGCTCCTTAAGTGTTATAAAAGTTGTGATGTTTCCTTAATTTGGAACTTAATTTACTTTTCAATCCGGCTAATTGAATTGTTAAAATATGTTGAGGAACATTAATTCCAAAAGAATTGAATGTTCTACAACAAGAATGAAGAAACCATTTAATGTCCTTGAATGAATTGCGTAGTTCATGGGGATTAAGTGAAAATAAATAGGGAAATGAGTTTTAATAGACTTCAAATTGGAGGTTTCATGGTGACAGAATGGGATCCCCAATTTGGTCTTAAGATTGGTAACTAAAGCCCATGGTTAGCCTTCGGGTGAAGGGAGAGTGGGAGCTCCGAAGTGAGAGCTGGTATCCTCCAGCCTAGCCTTAGATTTAGTAACTAAACTTAAGATATGGCAATGTTCTTTACTTGCTTGGAAGAGGGGGGGTACTTTTTTAAAGGTAAAGAAGCAAATATGCTCCTATTTGACACAACACAAATAATTACCATTCTTCATCATCCACACATAATAATCTTTATGCAGGAAGAAATACACTTTTCATATAGAAGTATCTTATAAATCACATAAGTTAGTGTGTTTGTTAGTTAATATAGTTCAGTAATTAGAAGTAATAGTAGTAGCTTTATTATACTTTGCATTAACTAGTGATAGTACACTTACATAATTGTTACATTGGGTATTGGATTTTAGTGCTATATTATATGATTTAAAGAACGTTCACCTCCTTGTGGGATCGATAACTAGGACTCCATTAGAGCCCTGTATTACTTGATACGATACGTATACTTGCGTTGAATTTGTGACTTTACTAAATCATTCTAAATATATATAAATTCAACTTCATAAATTCTTGCTTAATATATAAAGTCGCGGTCAACTACCCATAACTGCAGAGTCAGGAGTAGGTGCCTATGCTAGTGTCAAGATCACTCCCAAGGGAACGTATCGCACTTGGTTAATGACATCTTGGGAGGTATCCAAGAATACTTCTGATAAAAGGAGCTTCTCTTATAATATCATGAACCTGGGGCAATACGTACTCAAAGGAAGGTTATTCTGTGTAATCTATATTATCATAATTGTATTTTTTTTCATAAAAGAAAGATTTTGTTAGTTTTTGTTACTTGGAACTTGTTTTGAATTGATTGTGAATTTAATAATTGTGGGTTCATCTCTCAAATAATTTTTTTCATATTAGTCGATCAATTGAGATATTTATCTTATCATGTTTGATTGAATTGTCACCTCCAAAGAGACTCACATCTGATGGGATCATTGTCATGTGCCATAGATCTTATTCCTGGAAAGCATTTCGATCAACCTCAGGGCTAAATCCTGAATCTTGGATAGCACATGTATTTTGTCAACTGATTGTTAATTTCAAGGGTTTATTTGATTCGAATTGCTGATTTGTAGTTAAACCATTCTTTCAAATATTTTCGAGTCATTCAATAATATATACCAACTAATCTATTTACCCATGGGCCTATGTCATTGCTCACCCCTACAGTGTCAGATCAATTGGATCTTTAACTCGATCAGGGTTATTCTCTCACTAGCTGCAGATCTCATCACTGATGAGTTGAGAACCATCTATGGGAACCTAATCCTCCAGACCTTAGTGGTTCAGGTTCGCAATTCAAAGGTGGTGCAAACCAAGTTAATCAATCCATCTTAATCAAATGATGTTTATATGTATATGTATATATATATATATATATATATATATATATATATATATATATATATATATATATATATATAATATTAGCAAGATGGCGGATGCGAGCCCTGCTCTGCTAGGGTTTCTAGGACGATGACTCCCTGGTGTCGGAGGCGGTTGGTGGTAGGAGGTTCTCTCACTTACTTTGGGGAGCTGCTATTGGTTTGGTTGTCTTTTAACCTGTGGTGGAGTGACTTTTTCCCTTCCCGGGTTCATTGTTATTTGAATTTTACTGTTCTATTAAGGCCTTCACTCAGCTGTGCTTGATGGTTTTCCCCATTGAGCTAGAGACCAATGCACAATGGGTTAAGGCTACTTATGCTGGAGTGGTAGGCAAAGGAATAGAGGTTCTCAAGGACAATGACCAACTATTATTCCCCCAAGCATTCCATGATGTAGAGGCAGGAAGAAGTTCCTACCCTTTTATCCACCCAGTGAGCTCTAAGAATGGAGAACCTACAGTGACTTTTATTAAACTAGAAATGCAATCATTAAATGAGGCAGTAAAGTTCTCACTGATTGGCAAATTCCTGTTGGGTCACCCTAAAATGGAACTGGTGAGGAAATACTTTGAATCTTTAAAATTTGTTGGAGCTTGGAAAATATGCTTGTTGGATGGGAGGCATCTTTTGATACAACTCTCAGTTGAAGAAGACTATGCAAGGCCTGTGGGTAAATACTTTATCATAATTGCAAGGACAAAGATGAAAGTGGTGAAATGGACCCTATATTTTGATCCTAGTAAGGAACCTCATGTGGTGCCTCTTTGGTTTAAACTGCCTGGCCTCCCTCACCAATACTTTAACCATAATGCATTGTTTAACATTGGCCAGGCTTTAAGGGCACCTTTGATGGTGGATACCCCAACCTTCAACAAAGCAAGACCAGGTGTGGCAAAAATCCTAGTTGAAAGGGATATTAATCTTTCTGAACTCAAAAGGCTGTGGATAAAAACTGGTGAGGATGGTTTCTGGTAGGAAGTGGTGTTGCAACAAAAGCCTTATTACTGCCAACACTGCAAAATGTTTGCCCATACTTTGAATAGGTGCTTCAGGTTACATCCTCCCACTAGAAAAAACCATCCCATTACTACTAAGGAACTCGTCTCTGTGGCTCCACCTGTAGAGGTTCTTCCCAGTGGGTCTAACTTGGCAATTGTTCCCACTGAAATCAGACTGGAGAATGTGGCTGAAAGAGTCAACCCCGTAAGCAATCCACCTTTGGTAGACTGTGAAGAGGAGTTGGTTGTCTCAACCACTGTACTTCCTAAAGACTTGCAACAAAATAGGGAGTGTCATTGCCAAATTTAGTTAGACATGCAACATAAGAAGAGGGAGTTTGACTGTGCTAAGGAGGTGCACAACAATGAGATTGTTGCCCCTACAGATGGCACCCTAGAAGATTTACAGCAAGTTATGGAGGAGGTCTGGCAAATTCACGCTGCTAGGAAGAAGAAAAAACAAGTGACTGAAGCTCAAAAGCTAACTGTAAGCTTAACTGTAATTGGGGATCTTAAGACTGGTTCTCCCTCCAGATCTTCTAGAGGTAGAGCAACGTCTAGTTCTCAACCATCATTATCTCAAAAACTATGATCAATTTCCTAGTGTGGAATATTAGGGGGTATTGCTCACCCCCTTTCACTAAAAATGTTATTACACCTCAACAAAAAGCATAGGCTATGGTGCATAGCTATTCTTGAACCTATGGTTCACAAACACTCTCAAAGATTGATTAAGAAGCTATCTAGTTTCTCACATTTTGCAAATAACAACAGTAAAATTTGGATTTTCTGTAGAAAGAAAATTTCATGGACTATTTTAATGGATAACTATCAATTGGTGCATATATATTTTAAGTTGAATGGGCATATGGGGTTTGCCTATTTCTTCTATACTAGTTGCAGTAAAGAAGATATAAGGGTTTTATGGGCTAGTATCCATAGTATCATGTCTTCCCCTGGTTTGTGGGGGGATTTCAACTGCATTATGTCTTCAGCTGAGAAATTGGGTAGTAGGGCCCCTAACATGGCTAAGATAACCACATTTAATGATAACATCAGAATGGCTGGGTTCTTTGATTTAGGTTTTAAAGAAACTAAATTTACCTAGAAAAGAGGTCAGTTATGGGAGCGGCTGGATAGAATTTCAGTGAATGATCATTGGCTCTCACAACTCCTGCTAACTTTTGTCATTCATCTCAGTCTTGTTGGCTCTGATCACATGCCACTTCTCATTTCAATTACTGCTCCTAGAAACCAGGTGCTCACTCCCTCTTTCAGATACCTTAATATGTGGTCTTCACACCCAAAGTTTCTCACCACTATCTCCTTTTCTTGGACTAGGGTTTCACACCCTGATCCTTTTTTTAAGTTAAGTATGCTTCACACCAAATTTAGGATTGCATTAAGAAGTGGGGTTGAACCACTTATGGGGATTTTTTTCTTACTGTGACTGATGTAGAAAAAGAAGTGAGTAAGTTAGAAACTGAGGTGTAGAATGGTAATGCTGAAGAGAAAGATTTGCTGATTGCTCAAGATTACCTTCTTATTGCCATGGAGAGACATGAGTTATTACTAAAACAGAAGGCTTCTATTAACATCTTCAAAGAGGGGGATAGAAATACAAAATTTTATCATGCTTATATAAAGTATAGAAGAAAATGCAACACCATCCATGCTATATAAACTGTTGAGGGGATCTCGTTGAATGACACTTTGCTTTGGATGCAGTGAGACAGTTTCAACAGCTGTTGGGTCAAATATCAGTGCACAGGCTTCCCATTGAGAACTCTTTATTTAATTAAGAATTCAATTATACTAATATCTTTGAGCTTACTGATCTACCAACTGAGCAGGAAATATGGCTGACACTGAATTACATTGACAGTTATAAAACAGCAGACACAGATGGGGCTAATTTTTATAAGAAGGCTTGTCAAATTATCAAAGTGGAGGTCATTGAAGCAATTAGAAGCTTCTTTCAGGGTCATAAGTTAAAAAATTCTTTTAATGCATCAAATATTGTGCTTGTGCCTAAAACTGAAGTGCAAAAGAATTGGGATCATTTCAGGCCAATTAGTCTCACCTCAGTGATCAACAAAATCATAAGTAAGATCATTGTGTGCAGGTTGCAACCCCATTTTGAGAAGATGTTTGGTCTTAATCAAACAACTTTTGTCAAAGGGAGGTCAATTACTGATAATGTGTTACTTGCACAGGAACTGTTATTGAATCTAGATAAACATTGTAGAGGGGGGTAATCTGATCTATAAATTGGATATCAGGAAAGCATATGATACCATCAGCTAGGAGTTCATTGTGGATTTCTTAACTGTAAGGGGTTTCAAAGCTGATTTATGCTCCATTACATATAGATGGCTGTATTCTAATGATCACTCCATCTTGATTAATGGACAAGCCTAGGGGTCTTTCTGTGCTCCTAGAGGTTTAAATCAAGGAGGTCCTCTTTCTCCTAGCCTTTCTATACTTGCGATGGATTATTTATCTAGACTACTCAACAAGAGGTTAGCTTCACAAAACATTAACAATTATCACCACAAATCCAAAGTGCCAGTCTCACATCTAGTGTATGCTGATGATATAATGAACTTTTCCAATGAAACTAAGAATGCTGTTTGACAAGTGTATCAATGTCTCCAATTGTTCCAATCTAATTCTGGGATGATGTTTAATCTTGATAAGTGTCAATTGATTTTCCCAAAAGACTGCCTCCCTATAGAAAGTAGTGGATAATTGACTTTACTAGTTTCTCCAACACTCATCTCCTTATTAAATATCTTGGGGTGCCACTTATCACTGGTAGAGCAAAGCAAATCCAAATTGATGAGATTTTAAACAAATACAATCCCAAATTGACTTCTAGACTAATTCCTTCTCTCCAATGGTGGTAGAGTCACTTTACTAAAAATTATTCTTACTAATTTTCATTCTTACATTTTACAACGGACCAAAATGAAGAAGATCACACAATTACAGTTGGAAAGGGCATTTAACAGGTTCCTTTAATCAGGACAAAGGCATCAACTACACTGGGCTTTGGTAGAAAGTTGTTAAACCTACCATGGCTGGTGGCATGGGGTTTACGGGACTTCAACAATTGCTTCAAGTTAATCTATGTAAGCTGTGGATTAAGTTCATAAATTAGTCATCCCTATGGGCCAAGTTTCTATGGGGAAAATACTGCAAAGACCAGCACCCCTCTCTTATTGTCAGGAAAATGGGAGATTCTATGTTATGGGTTAGAATGCTAAAACACAGACACATTGCTGAAGACAGTTTTCTTTGGGATTTGGGTAATGGGGAGGTCAGCTTCTGGCTAGATCACTGTTGTCCCAAGAAGTGGCTGTCCCCCTGCAGTGAGATTTCTAATCTATAGTTAAAGGTGAGTGATTGCTGGGAGGAAAACTGTTGGTCCCTCCCAATGCTCAACTCCATTCTCCAGGCTCCCTATGCTACCCAGGTTTCCAAATTACATTTTTATAGAAGTAGAGCTGATAAAATCATCTGGCAGACCTATCAGAACTAAAGCATTACAAAAGCTATTTACTGCAAGACCATTAGTTGGCCTTCTGAACCTTAGGGGGAAGTAATCTGGAATAGATTTCTGATCCCTTCTATGTCTTTCTTTTGTTGGAGAACTTTTCACCAATTGATTCCCACTGAGGACATCCAAAAGTTAAAAAGTTTGAGGGGTCCTTCAAGATGCTGGTTATGTATAGAGGAGGAGGAATCTGTTTCTCAACTTTTCTTTTAGTGCAGAATTTTCCAGAATATTTTGAAAAAACTATTTCAACATCTGAAAATTGAGAGGGTGCAGTTTCAGTGAGATCAGCTCCATAATTCTTTGGAAAATGCGGAAATCCAGCAACTTTGAAACTATTCATTTTATTGTCATTTGGTTCATTTGGATGGCGAGGAACCAAGCCAAATTTAATGCTATCCCCCCTACTGTGGCACATGTTGTGAGACAATGTGTAACCTTCATAAATAAATTGATTCAAAATAAAAGGTTCCCTAATATATTGAATTCCTTCTCCCCTTCAGAGGTAGTCTACCCTAGGGTAAGAAAAATTTTTTGGAAGCTTCCTGAGCCTCATGTAATCAAAGTGAACACTGATGGGAGCTTCTCAGATTTGGGTGCTGGGGTGGGAGGAGTATTTAGATGCTCCTCTGGACACTACCTCACTTTTTTCCAGGCACTAGTTATGGCTGCGGATGCACTAGAAGCTGAGCTGATTGTTGTGTATTGGGCATTGCAAATTGCTTTGAGGGTCTCCTGGATTCATTTATGGGTAGAGGTGGACTCAGCTGTCTTAATTCAATTGCTTGACAATGAGGATTAGTCTTATTGGCAACACACATATTGGATACATAAGATCAGAGTAATGAGATCTCATCTCAATATTAACTTCTCTTTCATTTATAGAGGGGGGGAATAAACCTACACATTGGCTTGCCAGGAGTGGTTTGGCTTCTCCTGATGTTTTTCTTTCTTCCTCTTGGAAACACACATATTGGATACAAAAGATCAGAGTAATGAGATCTCATCTCAATATTAACTTCTCTTTCATTTATAGAGGGGGGAATAACCTGCACATTGGCTTACCAGGAGTGGTTTGGCTTCTCTTGATGTTTTGCTTTCTTCCTTTCCTCCTCCTGCACTTCAGTTCCTTTTGGTAGGTGATCTGTTGGAGGTCCCTCACCTTAGAATAGCTGCTCCACAAAAATTTTTTTGTTTGGCTTTTAGGTTAACTTGTAATTTTGGGTATGGGTTACATTTCTTTTGTTTTTGGTTTATTTTTGGGTGGTGGAGAACCTCTATTTTTGGAGGGCTATCCCCCAATTTTCTTGTTCCTATTGTATTCTCATTCTTTTTCTAACATGTAAGGAGCTAGGACTAGCTCCTATATATATATATATCTATATATATATATATATATATATGTATATATATATATGATATATATATATATATATATATATATATATATATATGTATGATGCCAGTGGAGGGCAGGCCGACCATCCTTATGTTAGTTTGGAAGATTTGACCGATCTCCATTAGAGAGTAGGGTTTCCTCTTCTTCTACCTCGAGTACAAAATTTTAAAAAAAAGGGAGCTATCGTAATATCTGTTCCATTCCTTCGTCTGCAGCAATGGCCGGGGCTCTGCAGTGCTTGGAGTCGCAACGAAATGTGTGACCAGATTTGGCTGAGTGGTACGCCAGCCTTGCCGACCTCTATCAGCGCAAACTTTGGCATCAGCTGACGATCAAGCTCCAGCAATTCGTCGCGCTCGCCGTCGTCCAGGCTGGCGATGCTCTGATACAACTTTACCACAACTTCATTACAGACTTTGAAACAAAGATCAATCTCCTTAAACTTGCACATTGTACTGTTGTGGTTTCTCGTCAATATACTGAAAAAGAAGCCGCTGTTAGCTATCTTGAAGGGGTTATTGAAAAGCTGCGTGCTTCTAACGATATAAGAGTTGAGGAACCTATTCTGTATGTTAAGATGCAAATAGCTGCTTATAAACTTGAAAAGGGAAATCAAATGGAGTGCAAGAAACTCTTGCAGAAGGGGAGGACCACGCTTGAAAGCATGAGTGACGTTGATCCCTCGGTGAAAGCTAGCTTTTTTTGGATTTCGTCTCAATACCATAAGTGCCACCAATAGTTTGGTGAATTTTACAATAGTGCTCTTCTTTATTTGGCATACACAGAAGTGGATTTCCTTTCAGAAACATTTAAGCTGGATTTGGCCTTTGATCTGTCCCTCTCGGCTTTGTTGGGAGACAACATATACAACTTTGGTGAATTGTTAGCGCACCCAGTTATCAGAAGTCTTATAGGGACCAAAGCAGAGCCGATTTATCACATATTGCAAGCATTCAACAGTGGCAATTTAGGTCTCTATCTTGAACGTTGTGGCGTTCGTAATGCTGCATTGAATGCACAGCCAGCACTTGTGGCCAATGAAAAGAAGCTTTTGGAGAAAATAAATATACTATGTTTGATGGAAATTATCTTCAGTCAGCCTTCTGAAGAGCGCACAATTCTATTGAGCGTCATTGCTGATCGAACTAGATTTTCTATAGAAGACGTGGAATATCTTCTCATGAAGAGTTTATCCGTTCGTCTTATTGAAGGAATAATAGATCAAGTTGAAAGTAGAGTACATGTCTCATAGGTGCAACCTAGAGTTCTGGGAATTCCACAGATCAATTCTCTGCGTGATTGTCTTGATAATTGGATCGAAAATGTGAGAACAACATTGCTGTCAGTGGAAGCTGAGACGCCCGATTTCTTAGCTCCATGAGAAACCATCACATGCAATGATGCATCTCTTCATGCAACGATCTCTGGTGTAAAGGAGGGCAAAAACAGCAGGGAATGTTAATGTTGGGCTTTCCTGCTTCCAGGACATTATTTCCCTTTTACTTGCAGCACATTTTTTTTTAAAATTTTAAGATTGGTTTTAGGTTAAAGGGAACCTTTTGTATCCTTTACCAAAATCATCAACGACCTGTCTAAACTAGAAATATACGACTACAGATGCAGGAAGAGCAGACTAACTCCTACTTTTTGTTTGGATTAATTGCTGGTTAGCTAAGAATTTTTTCTTCAATTGTGACCCGGGAAAATATATATATATATATATATATATATATATATATATATATATATATATATATATATATATATATTTTGCAAGAAAAGGAAATTTATTTGACCATAGAGTTTGAACATCTAACATGAGGGATCATAATTAAATCCCCATGTAAAAGAGATTTTTAAAAAGGAAAAGAAGAAACAGAAGAGGTGAAAAATAATTCAAGAGTAGATGATGCCCTTGTAGCAAGCCAATTAGCTGGCTTATTTCTACTCTATAAATATGAGACCAAATGATATTCCTGGAAGCAGAAATAGTATTAATCTTCTTTATCCAAATGTGAAGAAACCAAGGGGTGGTAGCCTTATTTGTCAATATCTGAAGTAGAAGCAAGGAATCCAACTCAAAATGAAGAAAATCCAGCTGTTGCTTCACAGCAATATACAGTCCCCAAAAGACTGCGATAGCTTCAGCCTCCATAGCAGAAGTAGCTATAATAGGTGCTGAATAAAACCATAGGCAATGTCCTCTGAAGTTCCGACAAAGTCCTCCAATTCCAGCAGATAAATGTTTAAAACTACCATCAGTGTTGATTTTCAGCCAAGGGTTTTTTGGTGTCCTCCAAATAATCAAATATATTTTGTTGTGCTTGTGATTAGAAGGAAATACATAACTCTGTGACTTATTAAGAAATGTGAGACAATTCTTAATACAATTTTGATAAGAAGGAATCTTGTTATGGAATATAATGTCATTTCGAGCCATCCATGTAAACCAGTATATAATCAAAGGCAAATAAAAAACAGTAGTGTCTTTCCAGTCCTGCCAACAAGCATCCACAGAAGTCCACAGAAAGAATTTATCAAGATGTCCTGTTGAAGACAAAATTCCTTTCCAAACCTGCTGAGTCCAAGTGCAATTAAGGAAGATATGATGTAAGGATTCCTCATCCCTATGACAGAAAGGACAAATAGATGGACCCCTGAGACCTTTGAGCTTCAATATGTCATCAGTAGGCATAAGTTTCTTAAATAATTTCCAGCAAAAAAAAGACATAGATGGAGTTATATATTTGTTCCATAACTTAGCACCCCACTCATTCTTCTGCCAACTGAAGCAAGAAGAATAAATGAATTTGGATAAGCTCTGATTGTCAGAATTCTTGGTAATAATATGGTCCCTGCTATTATTCTGAATAGGAATGGCCAAAATTTTGTTAAGACATTCAGAATTTACATAAGGCTTTATCTTTTCAGAATCCCACTTGTTATTATTCCAACTATCAGCAACAATTGTGATAGGAGAAGATGGGTATAAAAATTTGCTAAGGATACATCAAACATCCATTTATCAAACCAGAAATGTAGTTGCCCATTGCCAATTTCCCGGGTGAAAAACTCTTCGACCTTCATTCTTACTTTGAGTAACTCCTTCCGAGTCCTAGAGTCCCCCATTTTATAAACAGCTTTAGTAGGATGCATACTATGACAATATTTACCATGCATGAATTTAGCCCAAATAGAATTTTTGGCCCTAAATTTAATCCACTGTTTACAGTAGAAGGAAAAAGTGAGATGCTGAAAGATTTTAAAACCAAGTCCTCCACAATCAACAGGCTTGCACACTTTATCCCAATTAGTCCAGTGCATCTGCTTATGTTGACCTTCCCATAAGAATTTATTAAACATGATGGAAAGTAGCTTTTGAGTACTTTTCTTCATTTTTAATCATTTGCGAGAATATAAAGAGGGAAGGATGTTAAAACACTCTTAAGTAGAGTGATTCTTCCACCATTTGTAAGAAAAGTATTGGACCAACAATTAATCTGAGATGATATTTTAGTGATAATATCATCAAAGTGAGATAGTTTCCTTCTTCCTTTAAGTAGTGGAAAACCCAAATACAAGAGAGGATATTGAGTATCTTTAATCCCAGAGAAATCAGTAATCCAATTTTTGATCTTAGCACAGATTTTAGAGCTTGCCAAATAATTACATTTGGCTTTATTGAAAGTCATGCCAGAAATATCTTCAAAGGCATTCAAAATTTTCATCAAAGATTTGATAGCTTGTTTGCTGCCATTAGAAAAAATAATCACATCATCTGCATAAGCCAGATGAGAAACCAAATGAGTAGATCTATGTTGATACTGAGTATAAGGTTGAGAGATTTGAGCTTGATTAAGCATCCTAGATAGATAATCAAAGGCAAGAATGAAGCTATATGTTGACAATGGATCACCTTGTTTAATGCCACGGCCAGCAGAAAAAAAACCATGACTTTCACCATTAATCAGCACACTATAGTAATTGTTGCTAAGCCATCTATAAACAAGGTTACGAAAGCTTCATTAAACCCCCTTGCGGTTAGAACATTCAGAATAAAAGTCCAACTAATTGTATCAAAGGCTTTAGAGAAATCCAATTTAAAGATGATATTAAAGCCTCTACATTTTTGTCGATGTCTAACAAGAGTTCTTGAGCCAAAAGGACATTATCGGTAATGCACCTTCCTTTTATGAATGCTTGTTTGATTTTCGGATATTAAATGCGGAAGTAGTGGTTGAAGTCTATCCACAATAATTTTGCTAATAATCTTGGAAAAGGTAGAGGTTAGGCTAATAGGCCTAAAATCTTGCCAAGAAGCTTTAATTTGATTTTTAGGAATCAATATAATTGTAGAAGAAGCAAAATATTTAGGTAAGGGAACACCTTAGAAGAAACTTTTAACTGCTGCAACAACATCAATATTTATAACCTGCCAGAATTCTTTAAAGAAATTTGATGTAAACCCATCAGATCCAGCGGCTTTGTTACTATCCATAGATTGTAGTGCAGTGTATATTTCCTGATCATCAGAAACAATTACTAGAGCTTCTGATTAATCAATATTCAGGGTTGAAGGCATCAATGAAGATGAAAATAGAGTAGAATCTGTAGGTTGGAAAGCAAACAAATTTTTGAAATTTTCAATAGCATTTTCAGCAATGTCCTTGGAATTATATATCCATCTATTATCAGATGTTTTAATTTGTAGAATGGCATTGATAGATCTTTTATATTTAAGAATAGCATGAAAAAATTTGGAATTTCTATCACCATGAAGAAACCGAGTTGGATGCGGCTTTTGTTGAAGGAATAATTCTTCCTGTGAAATGGCGAGTTTGCGGTTTTCCTGGGCATTAATAAGACATTGTTCGAGGTACTTTCCCCTCATTTACATCTTTTTCAATATCAGAAACTAAAGCTTCAGCAGTAATAACATTGTGATGTACATTTCCAAATGTATTCCAGTTCCAAATTTTAAGTTCCTTGGCTATCCTTTTTTGTAATTGCCATAATTTGACAATTGGATTAAGAGCACCCTCCATAGAAGCACACCAATTATTTTCAACCACCTTTTTAAACTCTGGATGAGTAGACCATACATTAAGATATCTAAAGGAAGAATTATGAACTGGTGAAAATGGGTTAAATTTAATAAGTAAAGGAGTATGGTCCGACCCCATTCTAGCTAAATGTAAAACTCTAGTGATAGGAAACATGTTAATCCAAGACTGATTAACTAAAATTCTGTGAAGTCTTTCAAATATATTGCCCCTCTTCCAAGTATAAGGAGAACCATCAAAGCCAATATCAAATAATTTGGCAGATTGAATATTATTAGAGAAGTTCAGCACAGATTGAAGATTAGGATTTCTACCTCCGTTCTTCTCACTTGGATGTGCAATACAATTAAAATCTCCACCAACAATCCAGCTTTCAGACATTGATAAACTAATCTGATGTAAATTTTCCCAAAGATCAACTCTATCTTCGGGATTGGAAGCGAGCATAAATAAAAGAAGCAAAGCCATGAAAATTTTCCAATCGAAAATGAAAATGTAATAATTGAGAGTGGTCAAGTAGAATCTTCACCTTCAATTCCTTTCTATAGAAAAACCATATTTTATTAGAACAGTTTGCTGAAAAATGAAAACAAGAAAACCTTTTAATGAATCTATCAAAATTAGATTTCACTAAAGGTTCTAACAACGACAATGATCCGGAATTTTTGAATCCTCGTTTAAGCTCGAAACTCTATTAAGGGAGCCGGGATTTGCCACCCCTAATATTCCGAGCATAAAAATTTAAGAATTAATAATTGAACTTCCTCCTCTAGTAAGCCTAGAAGAAGATGAAGAAGGAATAATATTTGCTTCGGATAAATTCTTCAATTCTACTGATTTCTTTTTCTTTTTAGATTCGTTGAACAAGCCGATCATTCGAAGATCAATTTCGGCGGCTTCAGATTATGCGAGCTAATATTGTTATCACCATGAGTCATACTTTGGAAGATAGGATATTCAACGGGTTTAGGAAGATTTACAATAGAATGTGCAATAGTGTACGGATCATTATCACCCTGATTAATATCTTTTCCAACGATTCAACATCCTTAGGCGACTCTTCCAAAGATTGAGAAGCTGGTAATAAATCATTAAACATTTTACCCTTACTGGTTTTCTCCTGTCTTGCTAGAGAAGTAGAAGGAACTTCGAGACATTACCACATCATGATTTTTGAGAATATCGGTAACAACGGTCTCGATAACTTCGGGTTCGAGAATCTGCTTACGGTAGGGGCAATTGCGGTTGGAGTAATAGCATCTTCTACAAGAGGAATATGAGGAGCAGAACTCTGATTATTTAAAATTTTGGTTCCAGTAGTTTTCAGTTGTAAAGAACTATTGTTAGCAGCAACTTTAGAATACTTGGCAGAAGCTAATTTAAGTTCAGGATGAAGCCTAAAACAAGACTCCTTATAATGTCCAAACATTTTGCAATTATACATACATACACCCAATTGTCCTTTCTTGGTGCGTCCTTTGCAAGCTTTGGTCAAGATACCATTATTGGGATCGCTAAACTTATCCTCCTAAAAAAGGGAGGAGGACGCCTCTGCTGATCGCATTCACATTCAAACAAAGAATACTAGTTAGTGAAGATCAATAGGAGTTTGGTCAATTTTACGAGGAACCATAAGTGAAGGTGACTTTCCGCCGACAAGGGTGATGAGCCTCACTTGGGCCTTGTGCTAGTGGACCTTTTCTTCGAGTCAAATGTCAAAGGAAGGGATTTCCTTTGAGTTGGGTGTCGAATGTGACACTTGACTAGGTGGACTATCCAGGCCATCCCACCTTGCAAACAGGTGTAGTGTCTCATGGGGAAACGTTGTGCCATCTTCATGTTCCAAGGGAATGCAATACATTTGATCAATGGTTGCTAAGTTTCTACTTCTTCCTGTTAACGATAGAAGGGTAAGATTTGTAAGCCTTTGGCAGAAAGTATCCATTTCTTCACTCTCTCTACATCCAAGCTTTGTGAGGAAGAATAAAAAGAATATGGGGGCTAATAGGGGGATTAGATCTGGATAGCACACTAGCTAGAAATCCTTTCTATGAATGGATAGGTGACCCACAAATTTATATTATGATATTTTAATTTGATTGCAACGAAGCCAAAAACTTGGTCCCACTATATTATATGTATAGAATTGTAATTATTTATGTTGTGGATGCTACGCAAGTATACGTATCGTATCAAGTAATACAGGGCTCTAGTGGAGTCCCGGTTATCGATCCCACGGGGAAAGAGAAAATTAAATAACAGCTAATTTTAAAATAATAATAATAATAATAATAATAATAATATATGGAAATTTGAAATTCTAAATTTAAGCGCAATAAAGTAAACTAAGTATTTTAATTGGATAAATTAACTAAGTAGAAAATTAATACTAATTACGAGTGCGGGAAATAAAACTAATTGCTAAATAAGTCTTAACTATTCGGAAAAAGTATCTTTCCCTTGTTTTAGAAATTTAAATGATTGATGAATTTAAATAGATAATGTTAAGGTATTGTGATAAATAGGAACATTCCTATTCTTTACCCTTTGGTCCAGTGTAAAGAATATTGACTAATCCTATGTTTGATTGCGAATGCCGGTTGAGTCGGGAGGATACCGATCGCCACTTGAGCTCCCACGTTCCCCTCGCACGAGGGCTAACATCTACACTTCAGCTCTCGAACAATAGGACCAAATTGAATATTTTAGTCACGTCACACTAAAATGCTCGATTCTACGCCAGATGATATTATTTCCATATTTATTTGCACCCGCTTTTCGAGGCTTTTGAATTTCCCCGAATATCGGATGTAATCTTTACTATAGTTGATAATCGACATATTTTAACAAATCAAATGGCCAGTTTGAAAAGTAAATTAAGTTTTAAGTAAAAATTATCACAATTTATTAATATATAAAAGTATCTTTATTTTAATTTCATCAAGTCACTTAATTTCATAAACGGGGAGAAAGACTAAATAAGCTACTCGGAATGCATGGAAACAAAACTAAGCATGGATTTCATTTAAAGTTAAAAATAATAAATACAAATACTTATCTTAATTTATCCCCAAGCGGACTCCTTGCAGTTCCTTTGACTCTTCCTTCCAGTACAGCACGACTCACTAAATACTCACTAAAGACTCAAAATAACTCACTTATAACACTTAGAACACAAAAGATTGGACTTAAATCACAAAGACTGCACACAAAATAACACAAAAGTAAGACCAATTAACACTAAGCTAACACACAAAAGACTTAATTTTGGCTTCTATATATTGAGGTGAGCAAAGGACCAAGAGGTGTGTAAGCATCCTTTCAAAAAGTGTCCAGGTTCAATGTATCCGCACCATTTGAACTAGCTCGCCGTCGGCGACGAACTACCTTCGTTGTCGGCGAGGCTTCAGAAGATCTTCGACCTCTCTAGCTCGCCGTTAGCGGGCTCGGGCTCGTCGTCGGCGAGACAGTTATAAATTCTTCAGAATTTTCTTCTCGTAACCTCGCCGTCGGCGGGCTCGATCTCGCCGTCGGCGACTCAGCACAAATTGCATGATTTTGCTCCAAATTCGCTCCTTTTTATGATTTTTGCTTTTTTCACCTAAAATCTTCATTATTGCAATAAGATAAAGAAAATACCCTTCTTGAAAGTGCAATTTCATCAAAAATAGGTATGAATTTCTTAATAAAATTTTCAGCGATCAAAATCCCCTAAACTTACTTATTACTTGTCCTCGAGTAATTTTAGTACTACATAAAAATAATGAGTTTTATAATAAGATTTTTCAATTTAAATAACTATGAATTAGATTAATTAATATCATAATAAAGTTCAATAAAAATAATTCATGTAATTTAATTAATCTTATAGAAATAAATTATTTAGTTATCGAGTCTAAGATTTCTAGCTTACTATTCATTTCGGGAATGACTATATTTAAAAGAATAACTACTTAAGATATTCATAAGAAATTCAAGAAAATACTATTAGGTAAAATTCTAATCCATAAACATAAGTTTGGAAATATCTAAGTTTTTCCCTTTAGGTTAAATAAAATGAAGCCAATTTTTGATAAAACATCTCCTCAAGCTTCTCCTCATTTTTCTCTCTCTTTTTTTTTCTTCTTTCTTTTTTTTTCTTTTTCTTTTTCTTCTCTTTTTTTATTGAGGATTACTGTATCTGGAGAGCCTGTTAATAATTTTTAACTTCATTTTCATTTTCCTAAATTTAAAACTTAGGAATATTTCTTAGCTTATATATACTTCATAGTTTTTACTTCATTGATTTTCAATCTTTTCTTTTCACTTGAATACTTAAGAATTTTAATTTTAGAATATAGTTTTCCTTACTAAAAATAGTTTACTATATTCTTATTCCCTTTAACCAAATATTTTATTCTATTTAATTAATTAAAGTACTAAAAATATTTCATTTAACCTTTTATAATAATTAAATAAAATAATTCATATTAAATCAAATTGAAAAATTTGCTATAAAAATCATTTTATAATAATTTGAAAATAGAAATTGGGAATAAGTTAATAACTAAATTTGTATTTTACTCTCCTCCCAAACTTAAATTTTTATATCTATTCTAAATAATGAAAAAGAAGGAAAGTAAATAAATCATACCTTTGAAGTTTAGGTATTTCTTTTTTCTTTGAAATTTTTGCAGGCTTTTTCATTTTTCATTGAACCTGTACTGTTAGTATTCTCCATATATATATAACAATTTAAAGAAAATGCATGGATAAAATCTAAGATAAGTATTAAACACAACAATTAAAATAACTCTACACTACACATATGAATTGCTAACATATTAAAAAAAATTGAACAAACAGATTAACAATTTTAAAAACTTAAAACAATACAAAATAAAATAAAAACATATTAAAGAAATCTAACATCCTAATTAATATAAAAACAAATGCAATTAACTAACACAAAAAAAACTAACTACTATAACAATCCAAGCAGATTAATCTAACTAACATCCAATGTCCCAAAATATAAAGTACTGAATATTACAAACATATAAAGTCTCAAAATAACTTACACCAAACAAATAAAATACAAAAAGTCCTAATCTTCAGCATCAAAGTCCCAAACTATATCATCCCCTCCTTGATCACGAGAATTGCTTGAGAAGGCGAGCGGGGTGATGCGAGTGTAGCTAGGGCATTCCGGAAAGACTACATCTAAATCTCCACTCCTATAACGACGTTCAACTTCATAATATGCAATCTCGTATTCCGAATGTCATCTGGAGGTATTCACTATCATAATCATGTCTCCTCTCCAGATTATCAATCCTTTGATCAAAATGATCAAACCTCCTCCCCATGGTCTCTCCAAACTGCTCAAAACTCTTCCTATGCAGAATTAATTCATTCATCAGATCTTGTAAAGTAGGGGTGGTAGGCTCAGGAGGTCCATAGCTAGTAGAGGGTATATCTCTACTTGATTGTGTAAAATAACTTCTTACTCCTGCTCTCCACCCTTCATGGGACTCATACTTCTTAATGTTAGCAGCTGTAAGTGGTTTCATTGGTTCCACCCATTCTTCATCATCTCTAGCCTCGACTCCGAAGAGTTGGCGAGTGCAGAAATCAATCCGGGGTGGCCCAATCCGGCTCCACTCTCATTTCGAGGAGTGGCCGGGATATTTTGATAAATAACTCTCCCGATGTTGATGCTTCGTTATTCGAATGCAAAAATTCGGAATTGCTCTATCTCGTGTTACCTCACTATGGTGATATGTGGGTAACGAGTAGAAACAAATAAAGTAATGCCAGGCTTTTGAGACTGCATTTAATTTGGAAAGAGGAAAATTCACTCTTTCCTGCTGCTTCATTTTCCATACTCCGGTCCCATCAGTGAGAAAGTTAATGACTTCGTCCAGTGGTCCTTCCATCATTCCAAAAGTTTCATACTCGCTAAAGTGCGAGTCATGAACTTCATAGAACGCGTTAATTCTAGCGAGTATTAAAATCTACAAAAAACCCTCGTACCTTTACGAGTGCATCTTCAACGACGATCAAATTGGCATAAAATTCTTTCACCACTTCTACGGTTGCTACTATCTTGAACATAACGAAATTTTCCCGACCTCGTTCCTTTATAATCCGCTCTACTTCTCCTCCCGGATTTTTGAATACCCGATCCGTGATGCACTTTCTTCCTTGTATATTTTTAAAATATTTTGCTTGTGCTCGTGCATTGATGAATCGGTTTTCGTCGAACTCTACTCGACGTTTCTGTCGTGGAGCCATTCGATAAATCTGTGAAAATCACGAAAATTTTCACTAAACTTAAAAATAATCCTAAGAAGGCTTCCTACAACATTTGTAAGCAATTTAAATCAAATTCCATGGATTTCCACCAAATATTTCTTCCACATTTTGATTTTTCCCAAAATTTGCAATGTGGTGAAAATACATGGTGAAAATAAAAATTTTTTGCATAGGAGTGAAGCTCTTACCAAGAGAAGATGAAATCCGGTGTTTTTGAGTGATGAAATCGCTTCAAATCCAAGATCTCTCGAAGCCACTAGGTCGGTTTTGCGAAAATTGGAGGTTGGGGATGATGAATAGTGTTTTTGACCGGTCGAATATATGTTTTTTCCTACCTCGGCTGTCGGCAAGATTTATCTCGCCGTCGACGAGCTAATATTTTTCAGAACCAAAAACTTTCGGGAAAAATCCACTGTCGGCGAGGAATTCTTCGCTGTCAGCGAGATCGATCTCGCTGTCGGCGGGATTTTTCTCGCCGTCGGCGAGATTCCAAAAATTTTAAATTTATGAAATTCGTCACTTATTTTCGTCCTTGATTTGTCTTATATTATATTTCTGATCACATCATTTTTAATTTAATAAGAAGATTAGCTACTTAAACACAAACAAATTCACACAACACAACAAATTAACTTTAATATTAAAATCCATGGGACATACAAACTAACATAATTTTTAGACTATAATCAAACTTCAAACTTCGATCCTTACTACTAATCAGCATCGCAAACCAAACCACGACACACTTAATGCTGATACAAAACTATGACGCATATCTCAATTAAGTTTGAGATATTCAAATCATCACTCCAAACATAATAAAAATCTAAATCAAATCAAATAACATAAACACAAACATATTATAGAAATCTTTACTACTACTACTCTTCAAGGTCAGAATCTTCATCTTCTTTGATATTTCCGATATGACGATGATGCATAAATAAGTTATAGAAAGGCCTGAAGGGAAATTCCTAAGCAGATTCTTCAGTGATCCAACCCTTACGTCTCGGTAAATGAAGAAAGCTAGCTTCCAAGTTTCCGAGAATGATCGAAGTGTTCCTTCATCCTCCGATCAATGTGATCGAATAAATCGGATATATTGTCGATTAAATATCTCACATTACGTAGTTCTTTCTCCATTCCATTAATTTTCTTCATAAGTAACTCCGTTTTATCCGAAATAGGCCTTGCTATAGGATGATTACGTGAAGCTCTATCGAGAGATGAATGTAATGTCTTCATTATTGTCCAAAGTAGGGAACATATCCGTAGGATCAAGCGGCTTCAAGGTAACGATACCTTTTCCCGAGCTTCATAAGAAACACAGTGCTGGTCGCATAATGCAAAAATAGTAGATGGGTGTCCTAGCCCGTGAAGCGACCCATGCACAATTAAACCCAATGCAGACTTAACAATTATTGATTCCACGTCAATAGACAATCCAATTTGAATACAATAATTCAATATAGCGCATTCTTTCGAAACCTTGTTTACCCTCAAAGTAGGTAACAATTTAGATGAGATGAAAAAGTGCCGGTGCTTCGAGACGAGATTCAAAAGTGATGCGGAGAAACTAACATACCCGTCTTCACGCATTTCCCAATCTTCCGTTTCATCGATCGGATATCGAAATATCTCATTCATATTATATCGAGAAGGCACAAAATTTGAATAGTGACATACCGGGTGTTTTCTATAGAGAATAACTCATTTACTGCGGATGGAGTAAACGTCACCCATCTTCCTCGGACGTAGATATTCCCATTGTTGATCGCATGTAAGTTAGAGTAGAACTCTTTCACAACTGGAATAACAACAGCGGACGTAGTATAACAGAATACCTCCCAGTGCCACTGTGCGATCATTTCTTTTATCTTCGTAGTGGAATTCTCTAATCCTCGATTGACAAATCCCCGTTCCTTGATAACTCTTTTCTTTACCAAAACCTTGTTGAAGATCCGATGCGCTTCCGCACTCATAAATTTCCTCCGGTTAAACACTCCAGATTTAGAAGAATCTAAGAATTTGGAGGCCATTATGGTGAATGGAATGAATTCTAGTGAAGAAGGCAGACTTAGAATGGTTTAAGAATGGTTTTTCACTAAGGATTTGGTGTTGAAACCGTCCAGATCGGCATTTAAAGTATATATAACTCATTTTTATAACTTCCTCGCTGTCGGCGGGAGGTTTGTCGCCGTCGGCGACTTAGTTATAAAAACTACCTTTTAGGTTCTCACTGTCGGCGGGCTCGTTTCTCGCTGTCAGCGAGCTTATAAATAAACTGAATTAGGCGCGAACCTCTCTGTCGGCGAGATTTCAAAATAATGTCCAATTTCGCTCTAAATCGAATAATTTCTTTTCTCATCATAATGGTTCGAATATGTGATGATTCTTAATAAAAATTGAGTAGTAAAGTTTCAATAATATAAACTAACTATTAAAAAACAATAAAAATAGATAACTAATATGGGTTGCCTCCCATAAAGCGCTTGGTTTAACGTCGTCAGCCCGACTTAATTTCAATTATTAATCAGGTTGACTAAGCATTAAAACCTCTTTATAGTTAGGTCTTATACCTTCGAAGTATGGTTTTAATCTATGTCCATTAACTTTAAATTTATGTCCAGTTTTTGGATCTTCGATCTCTATAGTTCCGTATGAAAATATTTGAGTTATGGTGAAAGGTCCTAACCATCGAGACTTCAATTTCCCGGAAATAATTTCAATCTAGTATTATATAGCAAAACTTCCAGTCTCGGTTCAAAATTTCTACGATTAAACTTTCGATCATGCCATAATTTCATCTTTTCTTTATAAATCCGATCATTATCATATGATTCATTTCTTAATTCTTCCAATTCATTTAATTGCGGCAATCTTTTCTCACAAGCTTCCTTCATATTACAATTAAATTCTTTAATCGCCCGATATGCTTTATGTTCTAATTCAATTGGTAAGTGACATGTTTTTCCATATATAAGCTTGTAAGGAGTCATTCCAATTGGAGTTTTATAAGCGATCCTATAAGCCCATAATGCGTATGCTAATCTAATAGACCAATCTAACCTATTTGGGTTTACTGATTTTTCTAAAATACGTTTAATCTCACGATTAGATACTTCGAGTAGTCCGTTAGTACGTGGATGATAAGTAGTGGATATCTTATGAGTAATATTGCATTTTTTTACTAGTTTGTGAATGTATTTATTTCTAAAATGAGTTCCTCCGTCAGTGATAATCACTCTCGGCATTCCAAATCTAGTAAAAATATTTTCATCAGAAATTTTGAAACACTCTTAGCATCACACCTAGGTAAAGCTTGTGCCTCGATCCATTTGGAAACATAATCAACAGCTACTAATATATATGAGTTTCCAAATGAAGAAATAAAAGGTCCCATAAAATCTAATCCCTAAACATCAAAAATTTCAACTTCTAATATAAAATTTAGAGGCATGTCGTTTCTTCTAGATATATTTCCTACTCTTTGGCATTTATCACAAGTTTTAATATATCTATATACATCTCTAAATAGAGTAGGCCGATAAAATCTAGATTGTAGAATCTTATAAGCGAGTTTATCGGTCCCAAAATGTCCTCCAAAATCGGAATCATGACATTTTTGAATAATTGGTTCGGTTTCTTCATAAGGTACACATCTTCTAATAATTAAATCCTTACATTGCTTATATAAATATGGTTCATCCCAAAAATAGGTTTTCGTATCATGGATGAATTTTTTTCATTGTTGCAAAGTTAGCATAGGTGGTAGAATATTACTAACTATATAGTTTACTATATCGAGCATACCATGGTATTTTCCACTCATTGATATTATATAGTTGTTCATCGGGAAAAGCATGCTATAATTTCATTTTCAATATCGAGATAATTCATGATTTTCTAATCTTGATAAATGATCCGCAATTTGATTATCGGTTCCTTTCTTATTAACGATCTCAAAATCGAATTCTTACATTAATAGCATCCATCTAATTAATCTTGGTTTGGAATCTTTCTTTTGCATTAAATATTTGATAGCGAATGATCGGTATGCACGATACATTTTGTTCCAATCAGATAAGGTCTAAATTTATTAAAACCATATACTACCGCTAATAATTCTCTTTACGTAGCTCGTATAATTTATTTCGACATCATTTAGAGTTTTACTAGCATAGTATATAACTTTAAAAATCTTTTCATATCTTTGCCCAAGAACTGCTCCTACAGAGTAATCACTAGCATCACACATAAGTTCAAATGGTTTCTCCCAGTTAGGTGAAACTATTATAGGTGCTGTAATTAATTTTTCTTTTAATAGTTCAAAAGCATTCATGCATTCGATTGTAAATTCAAATTTCTTGTCCTTTCGAGAAGTTGGCATAGAGGTTTAGTTATTTTTGAAAAATCTTTTATATAGCGTCTGTAGAATCCAGCATGTCCAAGAAAACTTCCTACCCCTTTTACCGTAGTTGGAGGTGGTAATTTAGCTATAACTTGAATTTTTGCAGGGTCCACTTCCATGCCTTTTCCGAAATTTAATGCCCTAATACAATGCCGCCAGGCAACCATAAATTGACATTTCTCCCAATTTAGAACTAAATTTGTTTTCTCACATACTTCTAATACTTTTTTAAGATGAGTTAAGCATGTGTCGAATGATGTTCCAAATACGGAGAAATCATCCATAAATACTTCTATTCCATTGTCAATTAACTTACTAAATATAGACATCATACATCTCCGGAATGTTCTTTGGTGCATTACATAATCCAAAAGGCATTCTTCGAAAAGCGAAAGTTCCATAAGGACTAGTGAATGTAGTTTTCTCTTGATCTTCAGGAGCAATTTGTATTTGATGATAACCGGTGTATCCATCTAGAAAACAAAAATACTTATGTCCGGCTAATCTATCTAACATCTGGTCTAGAAATGGTAAAGGGAAGTGATCTTTCCTGGTGGCGATATTTAATTTCCTATAATCAATACATATACGCAACCAGTAACTTGTCTTATAGGAATAAGATCGTTATTTTCATTGGCAGTGACAATTACTCCTCCCTTCTTAGGAACACAGTGAATTGGGCTTACCCAAGCACTGTCAGAAATAGGATATATAATACCATTATCTAACCATTTTAAAATTTCTTTCTTAACTACTTCTTTCATTATCGGGTTTAATCTCCTTTGGGGATCTGCTTTAAGTTTATGTTCATCATCTAAAATAATTCTATGCATACAGATTGAAGGACTAATTCCTTTAATATCTTCTAAAGTCCAACCAAAAGTTTTCTTGTATTTTTTTAAAGTTTCTAAAAGTTTTTGTTCTTGAGATTCGTTTAATGCGAGATGAAATAATAAGCGGTAAAGTTGAAGAATTGCCTAAATAAGCATATTTCAAATGATCGAGTAATATTTTTAGCTCGAGTTCGAGGAGGTTTAATAATTGATGGAACTATATTCTTGTCGGTATTTTCGGTATTATCCAGAAATTCAAATCTTTCCCGAATATAATCTAGTTCTTCATTATTATCTTCAATTAATTCGGTATTTTCTTTTTCTAAATTATCTTCGTAATATTCCTTAAAATGTTCGCGTTGTAATTGTTCAAGTAATTCCATCCGAAAACATTCATCATCTTTTTCTAGCGCAGGATATTTCATTGATTTTGCAATATTAAAGGTAACTTTTTGGTCATTTACTCTCATAGTTAATTCTCCTTTACGAACATCAATCATAGCTTTTCCGAGTAGCTAAAAATGGTCTTCCTAAAATGATAGGAATTTCTTTATCTTCCTCCATATCTAAAACAATAAAATCTACTTGGGAAGATAAATTTATCCACCTTTACTAACACATCTTCGATAACTCCCTTAGGATAGGTAACCGAACGATCGGCTAATTGAAGGGTTACTGAAGTAGGTGTAATTTTTCCTAATCCTAATCTCTTAAAAATCGATAGAGGCATTAGATTGATGCTTGCTCCTAAGTCGCACAAAGCTTTTCCATAAAATTTTTCTCCTATAGTGCGGGGTATAGTGAAACTACCAGGATCTTTCTATTTTTCGGGAAGCTTCTTCGAATAATAGCACCACACTCTTCACTAAGTGCGGCTTGTTTCATTATCGGTGAATTTTCTTTTTTATTTAGAATATCTTTCATAAATTTAACATAATTTGGCATCTGATCTAAAGCTTCGACAAAAGGTATATTGATTGTTAATTTCTTTAGTATTTCAAGGAATTTAACAAATTGTTTATCTTTTTTATGTTGAGCTAGTCATTGAGGAAATGGTGGTGGAGGTGTTTCAACAAAAATTTTCATAGGTATTAAAGGATGTTCCAAGTTTGAATCTTGTTGAATTGTTTCCTTTTCAATTTCCACTTCCTCATTTTGGCTTTTAAGTTCTTTTTGAATTTGAGGTTCTAGTTCTTTTCCACTTCTTAGTTGTATTGCTTTAATTTGTTCTTTTCCTTGATCTTTAGGATTTATTTCAACATTACTAGGAAAAGTTCCGGGTATTCTATTATTTAGCGCGATAGTAATATGTCCAAGTTGAGTTTCGATATTTTTAATAGATCTTACTTGAATTTGTAATTGATTTCCTTGAATTTGTAGTTGATTTCCTTGATTTTGTAGTTGATGACCCATATTCAAAATTAATTCATCCATAGATAATTTCTTATCTTTGAATTGTGGGTTATTGTTATTAAATCCGAGTGGGTAATTAGGTTTATAGTTTGGATTTGCTTGATTAGGTTGATTCATCCATTGTTGATTAGATGTGTTATTCCAATTAAAATTTGGATGAGTTTTCCAACCGGGATTATAATAGTTTGAATAAGGGTTATTAGTTCTATTATTAATAGCATTTAAAGTTTCATAATTAGATTGAGATTCTATGATTTGTCCAGATGAGTTTTCTTCTAAAGTAGGAGAATAGTTCATTCCAAAATGATCTAATTTCTTAGATATAACAGCAATTTGAGAAGCTAACATAGATATTGCATCGTTTTCATGAATGCTGGCTATTTTTTCGGATTTACTCTATCTGCAGGCCATTGGAAATTATTTATTGCCATTTCTTCGATTAGTGCATAAGCTTCATCAAATGGTTTAGACATTAATGAACCTCCAGCAGTAGCATCGATGATTGATCTTAAAGATCCCACTAATCCATTATAAAAGGTTTGAATAATCAGCCAATCTGGTAGCGCATAATGTGGGCATTTCCTAAGAAGTTCCTTAAATCTCTCCCAAGATTCATATATTGATTCTCCATCTATCTGACAAAAAGAAGTTATATCATTTCTAAACTTAGCGAGTTTTAGATGGTGGAAAATATTTGGATAGAAATTTTTATGATAATTCTCCCCAAGTTTTAATAGATCCGAGTGCTTAACGAATTCAACCACATTTTAGCCTTATCCCTTAATGAAAAAGGAAAAAGTCTAAGTCTTATAAGCATCGTCGGATACTCCTTGATATTTAAAAGTAGCACAAAGTTTTAGAAAACTAGCAAGATGTAAGTTAGGATCTTCGGTAGGTGAACCACTAAATCGATTGTTTTGTACCATTTGGATAATTGCGGAGTTTAAGTTCAAATGAATTAGCAGCTACATCGGGGTTTTGAATAGTTAAATGAATTTCATCTGATGTAGGGTTGGCATAATCTCTTAATGGTCTTTGTTGGTTCATATTTTGAATTTCAGGAATATTCGCCATTTGTGTTAAATTTATAGTTTGTTTCTTTTGTTTTCTAATTCTTTTAATTGTACACTCTAATTCAAAATCGTAAGGTATTAAATTTTCGTTTCCAAATTTGCGCATACAATTTTAGAATAGATATTTATTTATTATGATTATTTTAAAATAGTCCGTTACTTTAGTAAATTTTTCTTACTTTCCCCGGCAACGGCGCCAAAAACTTGACCCACAAATTTATATTATGATATTTTAATTTGATTGCAACGAAGCCAAAAACTTGGTCCCGCTATATTATATGTATAGAATTGTAATTGTTTATGTTGTGGATGCTACGCAAGTATACGTATCGTATCAAGTAATACAGGGCTCTAGTGGAGTCCTGGTTATCGATCCCACAAGGAAAGGGAAAATTAAATAACAACTAATTTTAAAATAATAATAATAATAATAATAATAATAATATATGGAAATTTGGAATTCTGAATTTAAGCGCAATAAAGTAAACTAAGTATTTTAATTTGATAAATTAACTAAGTAGAAAATTAATACTAATTGCAAGTGCAGGAAATAAAACTAATTGCTAAATAAGTCTTAACTATTCAGAAAAAGTATCTTTCCCCTTGTTTTAGAAATTTAAATAATTGATGAATTTAAATAGATAATGTTAAGGTATTGTGACAAATAGGAGCATTCCTATTCTTTACCCTTTGGTCCAAGTGTAAAGAATATTGACTAATCCTATGTTTGATTACTAAATCTGCGGCTAGGCTGGGAGGATACCGACTGCCACTTCAGAGCTCCCACGTTCCCCTCACCTGAGGGCTAACATCTACATTTCAGCTCTCAAACAATAGGACCAAATTGAATATTTTAGTTTGTCACACAAAAATGCTCAATTCTACGCCCAGTGATATTATTTCCCTATTTATTTGCACCCTCCTTTCAAGGCTTTTGAATTTCCCCGAATATCAGATGTAATCTTTACTATAGTTGATAATAAACATATTTTAACAAATCAAATGGCCAGTTTGAAAAGTAAATTAAGTTTTAAGTAAAAATTATCACAATTTATTAATATATGAAAGTATCTTTATTTTAATTTCATCAAGTCACTTAATTTCATAAACAGGGAGAAAGACTAAATAAACTACTCAGAATGCATGGAAACTAAACTAAGCATGGATTTCATTTAAAGTTAAAAATAATAAATACAAATACTTATCTTAATTTATCCCCAAGCAGACTCCTTGCAGTTCCTTTGACTCTTCCTTCCAGTACAGCACGACTCACTAAATACTCACTAAAGACTCAAAATAACTCACTTATAACACTTAGAACACAAAAGATTGGACTTAAAACACAAAGACTGCACACAAAATAACACAAAAGTAAGACCAATTAACACTAAGGTAACACACAAAAGGCTTAATTTCGGCTTCTATATATAGAGGTGAGCAAAGGACCAAGAGGTGTGTAAGCATCCTTTCAAAAAGTGTCCAGGTTCAATGTATCTGCATCATTTGAACTAGCTCGCCGTCGGCGAAGAACTACCTCGCTGTCGGCAAGGCTTCTAGAAGATCTTCAACCGCTCTAGCTCACTGTCAGCGGGCTCGGGCTCGCTGTCAGCGAGACAGTTATAAATTCTTCGGAATTTTCTTCTCGTAACCTCGCCGTCGGCGGCTCGATCTCGCCATCGGCGACTCGGACTAAATTGCATGATTTTTCTCCAAATTCGCTCCTTTTTATTATTTTTGCTTTTATCACCTAAATTCTTCATTCCTGCAATAAAATAAAGAAAATACCCTTCTTTAAAGTGCAATTTCATAAAAAATAGGTATGAATTTCTTAATAAAATTTTCAGCGATCAATAGGGCGCCTCTAGAAGTAGCTGAAAATAAGCTACTGGTGGGCACCATATCCGTTTGAGGGCTGCTGCCTAAAGTGGAATCATGTCCCTATAGCTAGTTTTTAAATGGTAAGATATGAAAGGCTGCATAGCGATGGTGCTCTCTTTCTTTGATACATTTCCTGCTTCAACTCTTCCTTGTAGGGAAGATATGAGAAGAAAGAGAGTGAGGAGAATGGGTGCCCCGATGAACAAGCTTCAACTGAGAGCCTTTAATTTTGGCTGTTAATAATAATTTTTATTTTATTGATTGAACTTAAAGGTTAGTAACTAAACTCCCTTTTATATTTTACAAAAAAAAGTTCAAGAACTTAATTTCTTCAAGTCATCTCCACTCCACGTCTGAGGGAGTTCTTTCTCATTGTGTGTCTTAATTCTGTAAGCTTCCGGAGAGATTCTTTTGCTGATTACGCACTTGTTCCATTTCTAGTTCAATTTGTCGACTAACTGTCCTTAGGTAGCTGAATCAACTTTCTTCAGAACTAAGTAGCTATGGAAAAAACCTTCTTATGGATGTGTTTGTTGAAGTATCAGTCTGTTTGCCTTTTAACCTCTTCTTGTCAAAGAGCTAAATTGGTTCGCCTCCCTTCTATCAGGTTAAGGGCCAGCATTGTGCGCTCGATATTCATCTCCTGCCACTCGGCTAGGCTCTCTTCTCTTGGATATGTTTGCTAAAGTTTCAATCTGTTTTGGCTATGGTGGTTGTACTTGATTGGTAGTATTACTGCTATTCTGTAAGTTAGCATGAGCGTCATTTAGTTGGTCACTGGTGATGGTGTTGTCTAAATCATCCAAAGTACCGACGATAGTTGGTATGCTCAGCCTTTCTTGGCTCCTTCAACCTTGTTCCTAAGTAAATATAGGAAAACCTTGTTAGCATCTTCAGCTTGTCCATTCGTCCGGTGGTGATGGACTGAAGAAAATTTCAAATCAATCCCCTGACTTGAACAACAATCTTTCATGCGTTGATCCAATAATTGTATCTCATTGCCAGTGATGACAACTAGTGGCAGCCTATATTTGCATAGAAGATCCTTCTAAATGAAGTTTCACACCACTTCAACGGTAATCTGGGTGAGTATTCTAGCTTTGATCCATTTAGAAAAGTAATCAACCTCTACTAAGAGAAACTAATGCTGAACATTAGACGAGGGAAAAGGACCTAGGATATCCAATCCTTAAGTGGAGAACGGTGGTGGGCTTGAAATCAGTTGAAGCTTGCAAGCAGATTGATGATGTAGGCATTCATACTTCTAACATTACTCACATTTGTTAGAGATTTTTTTGGCCTTTCCGAGCAGCGTGGCCCAAAATTAACCCTGCCTTTGCTCCTAATAAGCTAAAATTTTTCCTACAGAGTGACTCCCACATATTATAGAGCAACACCCTAAGAACATCTTGAACTTCGTCTTCCCTTCAACATCTCATGTATACTGAGGTTACTAATCACCAAAAGAGATTCCCTTCAAATGCAATGAAGTCATGGTTTTGAAGCATCTTAGGTCCATTACATCATTTGATACCTTTCCCATTCATGGATCCATCCATATTTTAGGTCCTCCTTCTGAGACTTCCATTACTTTTGGTTCCTGGATTGCTGTTTGAGTGAGCTCTTGTGGTGTCCCACCCGATCATATGTGTTGATAGAATATTAGTGACATGATTTTCCTCGTGACCCATGTGCTCAATATTGATTTTTTTTGAATCTCTTGTTTTCTTTTCTTTAGTTTGCTAGGTACTTAGCCAATAGCTCATCCCATGCCTCAAATTCTCCATTGACTTGATTGACCACCATCTGGGAGTCTGACTTTACCAACAGATCCTGAGTGCCTTTTTCGTAAGCCCAGTGAACCTCAAAAATTAGCACTTCATACTCTACTTGGTTATTTGATATTTCAAACTCTACCACAAAAGACCAGTAGACATGCTCTTTAGCCACGCTACTTAGAGTTAGTCCCAACTCAGCAGTGGCCTTTTTAAAAGCTCCATCGACATGTAACACCCATATTCTATTACTGTAGAGACTTCTGTCATCTTATTTTTTGGCCTCGGAGAAATCCACCATAAAATTAGTGATTGTCTATGGTTTGATAGCCATATGGGGGGAAAACTTAATGTCATATTCAGTGAGTTCCATTGCCCATTTTAACAACAAATCATAATGCTCCAGCTAAGTGAGCACAAACTTCAAGGGGTGATCGATGAAAACTCTAACCGAGTGAGTTTTGAAGTAGGCTCAGAGCCTGTGAGAAGAAATAATTAATGCAAATGTTAGTTTTTCCATAATTGGGTACCACGTTTTTGTGCCTTGGAGAACCATCTCGTGTAATACACTGGAAATTGTTTTCCCACATCTTCTTTGATCAACACTGAATTGACTGCTTTAGGACTGACTCTGAGATACAATGATATTTCTTTGACTGGTTTTTGACTTCAGAGCAACGGTGATGGTGCGAGCGAGACCTTTACACTTTTGAATGTTGACTTGCAGTCAGTCGTCTACTTAAAGTGTTGGTTTTTCCATAACGCCTTGAAGAAAGCCATGTTATTATCACTAAATATTCAAATGAAATGGCAGAGTCCTGCTACATTGCCAGCTATCCTTTAGAATTTCTTAGCGTCCTGAGGGGAGGGCATGTCTAGGATCACCCGAACCTTCTCTAGATTGGCCTTTAAATCATTGATAGTCAGCAAGAATCGAAGGTACATGCCGGTTGATGCCCCGAAGGTGCATTTCAAAGGGCTCAACTCATGTTAAATTATTTAATGGTTTCAAAGGTCTCACTTAGATCTTTATGTGTTTATGAACTAATTTAATTTTTACTAGGACATCATTGACATAAACCCCAACACTTTGCCTTTTGATTTGAAAAAAATTACATCCATGAGGTGTTGATAGGTCACCCCGCATTTTTTTAGTCTGAATGGCATTACATCAAAACTAAAAATCCTCGTGCATAAAAAAAGATATTTTCTTTGTGTTTTCCGAATGCATCTTATCTAGTGATAGCCATAAATACCTCAAGGAAAATGATTATAGAGTTACCGACCAAAATGTCAACTAGTGTTTGAGAGTTGGGTTGGGTACTGCACCTCACAGATGCATCCTGCCTCCTTCAACATTTGGACCATTAATGCTATCAACTTTGTAGGGTTCTTTTAGTCGATCGAAGTATATTCTGCATTGTTCGAATGAAGGAGGCAATATTTAGTTGATAGCATGCAACATCGATTGGGACACTGATCATCTCCGTTCAATTCTGGGTGAATACATTTCAATGTGTGTGAAGTATTCTGATCAACAAGACCTTGTGTCTTACATCAAAGCTCTCATTGATCTGAAAAAACTTACCAGGCTCATCCTTTCGGTTGCGGCAACTAGAAGATGGTCTCCCTAGTCTTAAGGCCCTCTTCTCTTTAGATTTGAATGTCGAGTAGCTCGTGATTGGCATTGGTTTCTGCTCAAAGATAATTGCTTCTGGACTACTCTAACTTCCCTCAGACCATGATTATTTCCCCATCTTTTAGAAATTTTACTGCCACATGATAGTTAGAAGCCACCGCTTGAAAGATATTTAATACTAGTTGGTCGAAGATCACATTATAAGTCTGCGGGGACTCCACTACCAGACAATCTTCCATGTTGGTGAATCATTTATATCGCTCATCCCACGAGAAAATATTGGTAGAAATTTTTGATGTCACATGCTTATGGTGTCTACTTGACTGACTTAGGAAGACTCACTACTCATTCATAGCATCCAGTAGCTTAAGATAATCCTAAGAGACTTTCCTGTTGTGTGTTCGGGGCATGAAAATAGGTTCTACAATGATTTGACCTTACATGGGTGAATCTAAAATTCAATGGGCTCTTTTAGAGAATACGTCATTCTTTGGTGTCCATTTTGGTGTTTGAATGCCATATCATATCCATATAGAGTCCCTTGTGAACAAAGGAACCCATCGAAGCTTCTACTAGATGTTCTAGGGAGATTAAGGTTTAGAACGTTGTACCTAATATTAGATACAATACCCATAAAAAAAACTTGTCTACAAAATATATAAGACATTATTTTATTCATATTTGAACCTCCAAAGCTTTCAGATAAAAAAATTTTCTTCTTCTGGTGAAATACAGGGCTTACGGGGCTAGACCAGTGAAGTGACACCAGACCAGGTACCTATGTATCCAAAACTACCTTGAAATTGTATTTTTGTGAGCTCAAAAAAAGTAAGCACCAACCCTTTGACACCAAGGAGTCAGTCAAAATGGCTTGAAACAACATTTCCTGAGCTCTTTGAAAGTTGGTACCATCCTGGTCGTGCCTAGGTGCCAGGCACCCAATGATAAGGTGCCAAGCATGGAGCCTAAGAATTAGGGTCGTGATTCCTTGGTGCTAGTACAAATTATGGACCCAGATTTCTACTTCAGATTTCATCATTTTTGAGCCTGACCAAGCCCGTGTGAAGCAAAATGGCTGAGATTTCTTTGTCTTGGAGAGGATATTCATGAGGGAAACCAAAAGGAGCTGAGGTGGCTTAGTTTTAAGCACTTTAAAATAAATTGAGGAGGAAGTATCCATTTTTTAACAATAAAGAGAGTAAAAAGGCTAGGGCTATCTCATCTCCTCCATTGGGTTCTATTTTGGTGATATTTCTCCTTAGTCATCTTATTCTTGGAGAGAGAGCTTTGGGGCATCTTCTTCCTCCTATTCTTCTTGCTAGAAAGAAGGTCTTGTGGTGAAGTCTTTGGAAAGAAGGTAGGGAGAGGGCTTGGCTTCCTTGACTTTCTTCTTATTCTTCTTGATCTTCTCAATATTTTTCCATCAAGAAAACCTTCTTACTTCATCTTCCTCCTCTTCCTCCACCAATTTTCTTGAGTGTGTGTGAGGCTTTCTTGAGGAGGAGCTTGGCTAATGAAGAGTTTAAAGTGTCTTCTCTTCTATGGTTAAGGAGAGCTTCCTCATACTTTGGGGAAGGATTGCTGAAGGTTCATTGGAAATTCACTAGAGCTTGAAATTCTCTCAGAACTTTATCAGATTCTCCTCCTAAGGGAGAAATTCTTCATTTATTTGGGAGGGAGAGGAATGAACCTCATTGTAACTTCACTAGAACTTCGCCAGAGCTTGGACAAGTAAAGTGAACGCATCCATAACCTTTACAGTTGTGAGAAAACTTGTAAACTCCTACAATTTCGTTTTATAGGGCCCCTAGGTTAGAATTTTATGGGATTTAGGTTAGGTTTGAACACATCCAAAACCTTCACGGTTGTGAGAAAACTTGGAAACTCCTGTGATTTCCTATTCTAAGATCCCTGGGTTTGGTTGTTAGAGGATTTTATGTTAAGTTTGTTTATACTTAGAGGAATCCTTATAGGATTAGGACCTACTAGTACCTTTGTGCTTCCATAAAAATCCAAGAGTAGAACCTACCTCTTTCCTTATATAGATCATAAATCTAAAAGTCGAGATCGCACTAATTGCAAAAATTACTTTAGTAATTTCATTTGAAGGGATGTTTGAAATCCACCAACCGAGAAGACTAAGGCACTTCCTTAGTCTCTTGGTCATAGAGAATACTCCTCATGAGAGATTCCCCACATTATGCTATGCAAACGAAAGTGGGTACCTTATTTCATCACACAATACGGTGTTGGTACACCTATTCATCACTCATCCACCCTAGGTTTCCCAGGAGATTGCTAGGATGAGCTCGATTTCATTGTCAGAATCTATTGAGCCTCTTACTATGCATGTTTTCGTATTCATATGATTGTACGAATGACATGATTTAAAAATTGCATAAAAAATACTGATTTTTGCATGTGTTAATGATCAGTCACCCAAGCCAATCCAATTTGCTTATTTTATAAACTTTACAGATTGATTGCCTTCGGTCCGATCGGTTCAGCCGAACCTTTTCCTTTGATTAGCTGCTTACATAGGCTCAATTGACCACTTTTATCAGCTTGATCGATCGAGAACAACAAGTCTATTCAGTTTAACCAATCTCTTTCCATCGATTAGCTACCCACGCTGGTCTGACTTAAAACTTTCATGGGCTCAACAGATCTATTGCCACTTGTTTAATTAGTTTGACCGACCCCTTCTTACGTCGAGTGGAAGGTCATACCAGTCCAGTAGACCACCTCCAATCTGATTGGCTATTTCTTTAGCTCGATCGATTGACCTCAGTCTAAATAGTTCTACTAACCCTTTCATGTAGATTGATCACCCATACTGGCTCGATTGACCCCCTTTGGTCTTTTCTATCAATCTTCCTCCACCGGCTCGATCGCATCAATCAAACCTCATTTATTAATTTACTGCCCATGCCAACCCGATCAACTACCTTTATTAGTTTAATAAATAGTTTGCCATTAGTTTGATCAGTTCAACTAACCCTACTTCGTTAATCGGTAGCTCGCATCAGCACGGTCGATCTCTTTTATTGAATCAATTGACTTATCTTGAATGCCAGATAATTGCATGACTTTCTCATACTGTTTTCATGAACAGCTCTACACCATACACCTTGTTGTGTATCCATGAACATATGTCCCATATACTCATGGTGGGAATTTATGCCCGCCTCTAGCATGCATTTTTTGTGCTTATTGATATACCTATAATATAAAATATTTTTGTACACATTTTTATTCCTATTTTTGATGATATGCACTTTAATGGAAGGTATTTGAGTGTTTTTCTTTTAGGTACAATTAAATAGACTAAATATATCAAAAGGAGTGAATAAATATTAAATTTGGAGCAAAAATGAAAAAGGTGTTAAATTGAATTGGGGTGCCTAAGTGCCCAGATTTGTGCCTAAACAGTAGTAGACAGAGAAGGTCACGATTATGTGCCAAAGGCCCCGCGCTTAAGCATAGGTTAGTAATATGTAATTTCAAAGAATTTTTGGTGAATTTTGAAGTGGTGTTTGAGGCAACCTTTGGTACAAACTTGGGTAACAATTAAAGGGCACCAAAAGACATTAAAAAAACTTTAGAAAGGATGCATCTTTTAGGAAAATTCATTGAATATTGATACATTTTGAAGAAACACCAAGGCACCTTTTGAGAAAATATAAAATAATGGACTTGAAGAGAATTTAAGAGAGGCTGAAAAACTATGTGTAGAGAGAGTTAGAAAAAAGTAGTTGTAGTAAAAAGTTATAGGATTATTACTTAGGGTTTCTTCACACTATTCTCATTCCTAGCGAAAAGATAGGTGAGTAGAGATTTCTAAGTAAAAATCCATTGTTTTAGAGAGATTTTAACCCTCTAGGGTTGAGGGACCAGTCCTAGGAAGGCTTGTAAGAGAAAGGAAGAGATTTAAAGGAACTTCAAGAGTTTGGTGGACAGAAACTTGAGATAAGTTTTTATCTTTATACTTAATTTGATTTTAATCGAGTCTTCTTATGTTTCTACATGATTTCTTCTTTTAAAATGAATTGTTGTTGTGTTTTCTTCATAGATTCCGAGTAGTTTTCTTTATATTTTTCATTAAAATGAAAGTAATTAAGCGTTGAATGGAAGCTGTGGAAGTATTGATCTTTAATACTGGAATAAGTTGTGATGATTTAATTCTTTCACTTCATCTACTTCTTGATTTGGCCAATTAAGATGTTAACATTTGTTGAGAGAACATGTAAGATCTGTGATGATATTGTCTCAGTCAACTATTGGTAGAAATCACATGAGATTGTATGGATGAGAAGGTAACTCATATCATTTTGTGCAAATAAATAGGGAAATATACTTTAATGGGTGTAGAGTTAGAGGAGTTTAGGGTGATAGAATAAAGCCCCCAGTTTGTATATTTATTTAGGTTTTGATACAAGATGTTAGCCCCCAGGTGGAGAGAAAGGAGGGAACTCTAGAGTGAGAGCTAGTATCTTCCCTTTCTAACCCGTCTTCTATTCAAACTTTAAACTAGCCAATGTTTTTTATAGTATCATTAGTAAGGGTAAGGAATGATATTGTCCCATTTGACACAACACATTTTTAATACTTCCACAATAGAAATCCTATAATTTTTACTTATTCATGATAAGAAAAAATATATTTTATTTACACTTCTTTTATCTTACAAAAATCTCGTTATAGTTAGTTAATTATTTACTTTATTTCAAAATTTAAGAAAATACCAAAAGGAATCGCATTTTCAATCTTATGATATCTTAAACTATCTAAGTAATTATGTTTTTCTAAATACATTTTGTGATCTAATTCCTTATTATAAATTTTCAAAATTCCTTGTGGGTTCAATTTTTACGGGCTTAATGAGAAAGTCCTATATTACTTGATAACGATACATATACTTGCGTCGAATCCATAAATTTAAATATAACTGTAGCATTCTTATTTACATCGAAATCATGTTTTTGGTTCCATTGTAAAGAAGGAAATTTTATTAAATGAGAATAGAATATTATATCATATATTTATATAAATCATATCACCACAAGTAGAAATATCGGGAGATAACCCATCTTATGATATCATCATGTCACGATGCACTAACACATTGCATGTTTGCACTCTTTATGCACTCTTGCATGTTTGCCCATACTTTCATGTTGTATGTTTGCATTTCATGTTCTTTTGTTTTGCACTTAAGTCACTTGATCCATGGTATACTTGCCCCTTAGTCGATGCCTCGTCCACCCACTCAGCCTCGATTCACTGCCTCCTCGACATACTTACCCCTGAGTCACTGCCTCTTTGTTGCACACACCCCTGAGTCATTGCCTCATTCATACTCACCCTTGAGTCACTGCCTCCTCGACACACTCATCTTCCCTTATGTTTGTATGTTTTCCATGCACCGCTCCACACAGTCAGCACAATCGTCTAGTGGCAAATGTTTGCTACTTTTGAATCTCTTCTACCTTGATAGGATGATTGACCCAAGGAAAAAAGGTTAAGATTTTCATGCTATTTTATACTGATTTTGATGATATTGTACTTTAAAGAAGGGTAGTTTTGGTGTTTTTATACAAGTATGAGGATTTAAGGACAAAGAAGCAAAAATATCCAAAAAGGAGCGAATTTGGAGCAAAAAGGGCTAAAGTATGCAAATTTGACCTAGGGCACCGACGGTGAGGTCGAGGGCACCGACGGTGAGGTCGAGGGCACCGACGACGTGATTTTCCTGAGAGTTTAGAACATATTCCAAGGAGGACGGTCGACAATGGAGCTCGAGGCCGCCGACGGTGAGGTCAGTTTAAAGCACAGCTTCTAGAAGGCCGCCGACGGCGGGATTCGGCGGTTCTTTCATAATATTCATCGAATCTGGATGATTTTTGAAGGGATGCTCAAAAAACCTTTGAGAATCTTCAACAACTTTAAAATGAACCATTTTAGGACAAAAAATTATCCTTTTGGAGTCCTCTCAAAGTCATTAAGAGTCTATAAAAAGTACTACTAGAGATTTCTAATAGTTAGTGTTCAATTAGAGAGCCCACTAGTGTCTATTGTTATTACTAAGTGTTAATTAGTGAGTTTAAGTAGAGATTGTGAGGAATTCTTCGAAGGATAGTAAGAGTGGAAGGGAAGTGAGAGATCTCTTCTGCATTTCCGTTTTGAAGGAGAATTCCATGTACTGTAAAGAAGGAAGAGATTCAGAGGAAGTTCAAGGAGATTGCTTGGGGAGGAATTAAAGATATGTTGTGTTTATTTAATTTAGTTTGTATTACTTTACTTTTATATATGAAATCCAAGTTTTATTGCATCATCTTCATGAATTCTGAGTAGTAGTTCTATTTTTCTCCTTATTTTGATATTTTTGTGATACAATAAATAGAACTAATGTGCCATAAGCGATTTAAATAAGTTGTGATAATCTTTAACTTAGATAATAATTTATTTTCAATTTGGCCAATTGAAAAGTTAAAATTTGTTGAGTTTGATAACTATAGTTAAGATTACATCCGAGATTTAGGGAGATCAAAATCCTTGGAAGCAGGGTGCAAATAAATAGAGAAATAATATTCATTGGGCGTAGAATTGAAGATTTTAGAGTGACGGACTAAAATTCTCAATTCAGTACAATCGTTTCGGTGCTGAAGTGTAGATTGTTAGCACTCAGGCGAGGGGAACGTGGGAGTTCTGAAGTGAGAGCCAGTATCCTCCCAGCCTAGCCGCAGATTCAGTAACCAAGCATAGGATTAGTCAATGTTCTTAATGCCTTGACCAAAGGGTAAAGAATAGGTATGCTCTTATTTGGAACAATACCAATTAAAAACTAATTCTAATTATCTATTCACTTAAATATCTTAACAAAGAAGAAAGAATCTCACTTATATATAGTTGAATTTAACTTTAGTAGTATTAGTTAATTATTAGTAGAGCTAGTTTAATTTAAATTTCATATTATTGTCGGTTGTGTATTAGTGACAGATAGGTAATTTTGATTTAATTATGATTCTGGAATTGATTTCTATAATCCTAGTCTATAGCCTCTAAAATATTCCTTATGGGATCGATATTCTGGACTCCACTAGAGCCCTGTGTTTCTTGAGTGATACGTATACTTGCGTTTAAAGGTAACTCAGCGATTAAAAGATTATAATATGTAATTGTTATTAAAATTAAAATTACGCTCCAAGTTAAGTTTTTGGTGCTATTGCTGAGATTTAGATCTTCTAGTAGTGGTGTTGAATTAATACAATATTAAGTATATTAAAAATCACGGTCAAGTCATTTGGAGCTGTTGCCGGGGAATATAATTAGAGCAACGAACAATTTAGGATTGTTAGAAAACTTTTTAATATAATTGCAACTTATTTAGTTAACTGTTTTACTGTGTACTAATTTCAATTGTATGCGTAAATTTGGTCCTGAAAATCTTATATGCTACGATTCAGAATTAAAACGCACTGTTAGGAGAATTAGAAAGCTAAGAAAAGAACCTATAAATTCTGAAACAATTGAAAACAACGTAAACAACCAAAGAATAGAAAATGAACATCAATCTAGACCATTAAGAGATTGCGCTAACCCTACATTAGATGAAATTCACTTAACTATCCAAAATCCTGATGTAGCCGCTAATTCATTTAAGCTTAAACCTGTAATTATCCAACTGGTACAAAATAAACAATTTGGTGGAACTTCAAATAAAGATCCTAATTTACATCTAGCAAGTTTCTTAGAACTTTGTGTTACTTTTAAATACGACAGAGTGTCTGATGATGCTGTCCGAATTAGACTTTTTCCTTTTACACTAAGGGATAAGCTAAGATTTGGTTAAATTCGTTAGCACCTGGATCTATTAAAACTTGGGGAGAACTTTCCCAAAAATACTTATCGAAATATTTTCCACCATCTAAGACTACTAAGCTTAGAAATGATATCACATCTTTTAGTCAGTATGAGGGAGAATCAATATATAAATCTTGGGAAAGATTTAAAACTTCTTAGGAAATGTCCACATTATTCTTTACCAGATTGGTTAATTATTCAAACATTTTATAATGGATTAGTAGGATCTCTTAGATCTATAATTGACGCTGCTGCTGGTGGATCACTAATGTCTAAACCTTTTGAAGAAGCCTATGCGTTAATAGAAGAAATGGCTACCAATAATTTTCAATGGCCTGCTGAAAGGGTAAATCCTAAAAGATTAGCCAGTATTCATGATTTTGATGCTTTTACTATGATAGTTTTTCAAAAATTTGCTCTTTCTAAGAAAATAGATCAATACAGAATGAATCATTCTCAAACACCTCCTGTGTTAGAATAAAATTCATTAGGATAAATCGTAGATGCTCAGTCTTCATATGAAACTATATATGTAATAAATAATAGAAAAAATAACCCTTATTTAAACTATTATAATCCAGGTTGGAAAAATCATCCAAACTTTAATTGGAATAACCAAGGTAATGCAAATCCTGTTAATCCTCAGTGGGGGAACAATCCTGTAAACCCATTAGGAAATATAAATAACCAGGGTAATTCTAATTATAGAACTTCTAATCTACCAGGTTTTTATAATTATTTACAATTTAAGGAGAAGAAGTTGTCTATTGAAGAATTAGTTTTGAATATGGGTAATCAATTATAAAGTCAAGGAGCTAGTATTAAAAATATAGAAAACCAATTGGAGCAAATTGCTATTGCACTAAGCAATAGATCTTTTGGCACTATGCCTAGCAATGTTGAAGTAAATCCTAAAGATCAAGGAAAAGAACAGATTAAGGCTATTCAATTGAGAAGTGGAAAAGATATGGAAACAAGAGTTTAGAAAGAAACTGTAGTTGAAATGGAAAAAGAAGAAACTGAAGGAGAAAACAAAAGTTTATATCCTAATTTTCCTCTAAAACCTATGAAAATTACTGTTGAAAAACCTCCACCACCATTTCCTCAAAGACTAAAGCAACAAGATAAAGGGAAAAGATATGCTAAATTCTTAGACATTTTGAAAAAATTGTCAATAAATATTCCTTTTGTTCAAGCTTTGGAACAAATGCCTGATTATGTTAAATTTATGAAGGATATACTCAACAAAAAGAGGAAGTTACTAGATCATGAGACTATTGCACTCAGTGAAGAGTGTAGTGTTATAATTTAAAAAAAGCTTCCTGAAAAACTTAAAGATCCTGGTAGTTTCACTTTCTCGTGTGCTATTGGTGAAAATTTTTATGGGCGAGCATTATGTGATTTGGGAGCTAGTATAAATTTGATGCCTCTATCAACTTTTAAAGGTAATGAATTAGAGAAATATCACCAACTTCTATAACTCTACAGTTAGCTGATCGATCTATTACACATCCTAAAGGAGTTGTAGAAGATGTTCTGGTTAAGGTTGATAAGTTTATTTTTCGTGTGGGCTTTATCAATTTAGATATGGAAGAAGATAAAGAAATTCCAATTATTTAAGGAAGACCATTCCTAGCTACAGGAAGAGCCATGATAGATGTTCAAAAAGGAGAATTGACAAGGAGAGTAAATGATCAAGAAGTAACCTTTAACATCTCAAAGTCAATGAAATATCCTTCAATAGAAAAAGATGATGAATGCTTCAAAATGGATATATGTGATCTAAAAAGAGAATATTTCAAGGAAAATTATGAAGAAAAAGAAGATATTGAAAAATATAATTATGATGAAATTGAAAATGAAGAAGCTGGTTATATTCGGGAGAAATTTGAAACACTCGATTCAACAGCACCAGAAAATGAAACATTAATTCCATCTGTTGTAAAACCCCCTGAACTTAAATTAAAGAAACTTCCAAATCATTTGAAATATGTATTTTTAGGAGAGTTTTCAACATTAGACGTAATTGTATCCTCAGACTTAAATGAAATTCAAGAACAAAAATTAATGGATACATTAAAAAAATATAAAAAAGCTTTTGGTTGGACTCTAGCTGATATTAAAGGAATTAGTCCTTCAATTTGTATGCACAGAATTCTATTAAATGAAAAATATAAACAAAGATTTGACCCTCAAAGGAGATTGTACCCTATAATGAAAGATGTAGTTAAAAAAGATATTTTAAAGTGGTTGGATGCTGGAATTATATATCCTATTTCAGATAGTACTGGGGTAAGTCCAATTCATTTTATTCCTAAGAAAGGAGGAGAAACTGTCGAAGCAAATAAAAATAATGAATTAATACCTATCAGACAAGTTTCTGGTTGGCGTATTTGTATTGACTATCAAAAATTAAATGCCGCCACCCGAAAGGATCACATTCCTCTTCCTTTTCTAGACCAAATGTTGAATAGACTTGCTGGACACAAGTTTTACTGCTTTCTGGATGGATATACCGGTTACCACCAAATACCTATTACTCCCGAGGATCAATAGAAAACAACTTTTACTAGTCCTTATGGAACTTTTGCTTTTTGAAGAATGCCTTTCGGACTATGTAATGCACCTGCAACATTCCAGAGATGTATGATGTCTATATTTAGTAAGTTAATAGATAATGGATAGAAGTATTTATGGATGATTTCTCTGTGTTTGTAACTTCATTTGACGCATGCTTGAATCATCTTTAAAAAGCTTTGGATCTATACGAAAGAACTAACTTAGTTCTAAATTGGGAGAAATGTCAATTTATGGTTACAGGAGGAATTGTATTAGGGCATAAAATTTCAGAAAATGGCATGGAAGTAGACCCTGCAAAAATTCAAGTAATAGCTAAATTACCACCTCCTACTACTGTGAGTGGGGTAAGAAGTTTTCTTGGACATGTTGGTTTCTACAAGCGCTATATTAAAGATTTTTCAAAAATTACAAAACCTCAATGCCAACTTTTAGAAAAAGACAAGAAATTTGAATTTACCAAAGACTGCTTAAATGCCTTTGAGTTATTAAAAGAAAAACTAATCACAACACCTGTAATAGTTTCACTTGACTGGGAGAAACCATTTGAATTAATGTGCGATACTAGTGATTATGCTATTGGACCTGTTCTTAGTCAAAGATATGATAAAATTTTTGAAGTTATTATTCTAGTAGAACTCTTAACGATGTTTATATTAACTATATAGTTACTGAAAAAGAGTTACTGGCTATTGTATATGCTTTTGATAAATTCAAATCATATTTAATTGGAACTAAATGTATTGTGCATACTGATCACTCTGCTATCAAATATCTGATGGAAAAGAAGGATACTAAACCTAGATTAATTAGATAGGTACTATTAATGCAAGAATTCGATTTTATGGTGACTGATAGAAAAAGAACTGACAATCAAATTGCTGATCATTTGTTGAGACTAGAATATCATGAATCATCTGATACCGAAAATGAAATTACAGACAGTTTCCCTGATGAAAACTTTATAATATAAATGAGTGTAAAATACCTTGGTGTGCTGATATTGTTAACTATATAGTAAGCGATATTTTACCACTTATGCTAACTTCACAGCAACAGGAAAAATTCATTTATGATGCAAAAGAATATTTTTGGGATGAACAATATTTATATAAGCAATGTAATGATATTATTATTAGGGGATGTGTGACTTATGAAGAAACTGAATAGATTATTCAGAAATGCTATGATTCTGAATTTAGAGGACATTTTGGCATTGACAGAACTGCGCATAAAATTTTGCAAGCTGGATTTTATTGGCCTACTCTTTTTAGAGACGTTTACAGATATATCAAAACTTGTGATAGATGCCAATGAGTAGGTAATATATCTAGAAGAAATGAAATGCCTCTGAATGTTATGTTAGAAGTGGAAATTTTTGATGTTTGGGGTTTAGATTTTATGGGACCATTTATTCCTTCATTTGGGTACTTATATATTTTAATTGCAGTTGATTATGTATCAAAGTGGATTGAAGCACAGACTTTACCTCGTTGTGATGCTAAAAGTGTTTCAAGATTCTTAATGAAAAAAATTTTCACAAGATACGAAATGTCGAGAGTGATTATCACTGACGGAGGATCCCATTTTAGGAATAAATACATTCAAAGATTGGCAAAAAAGTTTAATATTGTTCATAGATTTTCTACTACCTATCATCCAAAAACTAGTGATTTAGCTGAAGTTTCTAATCGTGACATTAAGCAAATTTTAGAAAAGACTGTAAATCCTAATAGAGTAGATTGGTTTACGAGACTGGATACTGCATTATGGGCATACAAGATTGCTTATAAAACTCCTATTGGTATGACTCCTTACAGGCTTATATATGGAAAAAATTGTCACTTACCAGTAGAAATGGAGCAAAAAGCATATTGGGCGATTAAAGAATTCAACTATAATTTGAAAAATGCTAGTGAGAAGAGATTGTTGAAATTGAATGAATTAGAAGAATTAAAAAATGAATCTTACGATAACAACATAATTTATAAGGAAAACCTGAAGTTAATGCATGATTTCAAGATTAACCAGAAGAAATTTGAACCAGGGCAAGAAGTTTTGCTTTGTAATACAAGATTGAAATTATTTCCTGGGAAATTGAAGTCTCTTTTGTTAAGACTCTTTACTGTGACTCAGGTTTACACTTATGGAGCTGTTGAAATTGAAGATCCGAAGACTGTGAATAGATTTAAAGTGAATGGACATAGGTTAAAACCATATTTTAAAGGTAAAAGACCAAATTATAAAGTGGTTTTTATGCTCAGTCAACCTGAATAACACCTGAATAGGTTGGGCTGATGACATTAAACCAAGCGCTTTGTGGGAAGCAACCCATTATTATCTTTATTTGTATGTGTGTTTGTTTGAGTTTGATGTTAGTTTGTAGTAATATTGAATTCTATTACTTGAATTTGACCTTTAATTATCAAGAATTTGGATCAATAGAGAAAATTTGGAACGTGAAAGACCAAGGCGGGTTTTTCCCTATAGCACTGGAATTAATGGCACTAGGCTCGCCGATGGCGGCTTCAAGGCCGCCGACAGCGGGATCAGCGAGTGAGCAGTTTTTTGAGTTTGAAATAGCAGATTTTGGCAGTTTTTAGCGAATTCATCCCTTATAAACTCATATGGACGGTTCCTAAACACTTCAAATCCCAAAAAACGAATGGAAAACACTTTTAATTCCTCCATAATGGCCTCCAATTTAATAGATTACCCAAGATTTCAAGTTTACAACCAGAGTAAGTTCGTCAGTGCTGAGGCTCAGCGAATTTTCAACAAGGTGATGTCTAAGAGAAGGATAATCAAGGAAAGAGGATTCGTCAATCAAGGATTATGCAATTATTCATCACCAATTGAAGAAATGATTTTTAGGCGAAGATGGGGAAGTGTTTTGTTATATTTCTGTCGCAGTAGTCGTTCCAGTGGTTAAGGAATTCTACACTAATTTATAGGGAATCAACCAATGAAGCGTCTATGTGTGAGGTAGGTGGATAACATTCAATTCTGGAAGAACTAATGAGTTATATATGCTTGAGAACGTTCCTGTCAGCCACTATTCAAATTTTGTGCCGATGAGAGACAATAAGAATGAAATATACCAATTTTTGACGGACGAAACCGATGACTGGGAAGTTAGAGAAAACATGTACGATAATTTTTCTGCAACACTTTTAAATCCCGTTTCAAAGAATTGGCACTTTTTCTTATCTGTGACATTATTGCATACGATGAAAATTGGCAAAGTCACTAAAGAAAGTGCAATTTTGAACTACTGCATTCAAATGGGATGGCCCATTGATATTGGATCAATAATTGTGAAGTCTGTGTTTGGCATGATCGTTCAAGGATCATCTCAAGGGATTGGAAATCCTTCCACAATATTCTCAATATGCAGTTTGTTTCAAGTTTTGTACGAGATTTGGGAGAAAATTTTGCTACCTTGGAAACCTTTAGACCTAACTCGTATGTTTCCAGCCAATGATGAAAAGAATGACACAGGCGTGATCATGGATCAAGCATCTCAGAATTCTGTTCCTATTCAACCTCTAGTAGCAGACAAGACATCGATGATTTTACACCGAATTAAGAATCTGGAGAAGCAGGTACAAAATTTAATGAGTATAGTTAACAATATGTCTGATTTCTTTGATCATATTGATTAGAGGATGAAGGAGCATTTTGATCATACTGGGCAATTTAAAGTGAGTCTGATATGCTTAATGAAGAAGATGGGATGGATTGATGAAGATTCAACTAAAGAATTCCCATTCAGACCTTTTTACAACCTGTTCATCCATGTTCAAGCAATGGGTGATATTAAAGGAGAAACCAGTACAGATTCTGAAGTGTAGTAGAATTGATTTACTTATTTGTTTCATTATGTTTTGTTTGATTTGAACTTTATTTGTGTGTTTGCTTTTGTAGTTTACTTTTTAATCTCAATATAGATGAGATATTGATTGAAATGTTTGTTCTCAGTGTTTTGAGTGTTGTGGTTTGGATTGCAACGCTGATTAGATAGATTTAGGTTGAGAAAATACCTATTTATGAGTGTTATGTATTGTGTGTTGTAAACGCTTGGATTCAATATATAAATGTGAAGTTTTGTTGTGTGTAAGTTTATTTGTGTTAATACATCACTTAATCACTAAAATATATGATTAAAATAATCAAACGGATGACGACGAGGATTAAAATTGATCAAAATCGCAAAACTTTAAAAAATGATCAAGTTTTGAGAATCTCGCCGATGGCGCGCTCGAGGCCGTTGACGACGCAATTTTCCCGAGCAAAATGGAATTTAATTCAATTGAGCCCGCCGACGGCACGCACGACCCTGCTGATGGTTTAATCACAAAAAAGTCCTATTTACCGTGATTTTGACCAGTCAAATGCCAATATTCATCGTCTTCTTTGCCGTTTTTACCAAAAAGTCGACCTAGAGCTTGATAGATCTCAGATTTGGAGCGATTTCAACAAAATCTAACACCGGATTTCATCTTCCCTTGGTAATAGCTTCACTCCTATATAAAAATTTTTTATTCCACCATGAATTTCTTAAGAAATTTTGGGAAATTTGAAAATGTGGAGAAAAGACTTGCAAGGAATTCATGGAACTTTTTTTAGATTGCTTTAAATCCCATTTAGAAGCCATTGTATTATTATTTTGGAGATTTGTTTGGATTTTTGTGATTTTGATAGAACAAACAATGGCTTGATGACAAAAGAGAAGACTCGAACACGAGGAAACTCAATTCATAAACGCTAAAGCACAATCGAGGTATACTTCAATCTTTTAAAGTAAGAAGTGTATCCAAGATCGAGTTTTCGAGAATCCTGGAGGAGAAGTGGAACGAGTTATCAAAGAGGAGGATGGGAGAACTTTTGCTATACAACCAACAGAGCTATTATGGAAGTGATGAGGGAGTTCTACTCCAATCTTACTCAGCTCGAGGATGAACTAGTCCAAGTAAGAGGATTCTCTGTCGACTTTAATGCTAACCTCATTAACACTTTTTATGAGCTTCAAGATTATTTTTCTAGCGAGTATGAAACATTTGGCACAATGGAAGGTCCGTTGAACGATGTTATCAACTTCTCACTGATGGGAAATTTTGGAAAATTAAAAATTGTGAATGGATTAACTTTCCATTGTCCATGATGAATGCCACTACTAAGGCATGGCATTATTTCATTTGTTCGACTGTGCTACCCACCTACCATCATAGTGAAGTCTCGAGAGATAGAGCTGTTCTGAATTTCTGTATTTAGAATAACAGAAGCATTAATGTGGGGAGAATCATTTATAAGAACATTATGACCACTACAAAGTGTGAGACAAGTGGATATTTAGGGCATCCTGGCCTTATTTATGCACTTTTTCAATTATTTGGAGTTGAAGCGAGAGATGATGAGGAATGGGTGTATCCGATGAAACCCTTTAGTAAAGCAAATATAAAGACTTATGAATCCCATGAGGAATGGAGAACAGGGAGTAGGAGCAAGGCACCTTCTACTAGTAAAGACATTCCTTCTACTAGCTATGACCCTCCTACCACTAGTCCCCCTACCTTATCTGATCTGATGAATGCCATGACCCTGCAGAGGAAACGTTTTGAGCAATTGGATGAAAAATTGGAAAGAATTGATCACAGGATTGAAGGTTTAGAGAGAAGACATGATCATGATAGTAAGTATCTTCAGAGGCACTCTGATTTTGAGATGGCATATTATGATGCTCAGGCCAGATACTACAGAGGAGAGTCTGATGTGATTTTTCCAAAATACCCCTAGTATACTCAGTATCAGCCTAATCCTCTTGCTGACCAGGTTGATGAGGACGTTGTATGGGATTTTGATTGATCTTTGTGATGGTGATGTGATGTTGTTTGTTTTAGTGTTGTTGTTATACTTTGATTTTTATTGTATTCTGTGGACTATGCTTTTTTCTGAGATATGTGTTTTGGTTTAGCAGTTTACATTTTCATTTATGGATATTTGAGATATTTGTGATGTAATTGTAGTTGTGAACTTTTTAGTTTAAAATAGTAAATTTTTGTTCTGTGTTGTGAAAAGCATATGTCTTGTGTTGTTAGTTAGTTTGTTGTTGTTTGATATTTAGTTTTATATACTTGATTTAAAATTTCATTACCCCAGCAAATTCTATAAACTGTTTTGTGTGTAGAAAGGTTTTTAAATATTACAGGTCAGTTGAAGTAAGAATATTTTGAGAAGAACCTGCAAATTTGAAAAAGATAAAAATGCCTAAAGTGCTGAAGTATGAATTTTATATATTTAGAATTTTTCTTTCTACCATGTATTATTTCATTTATAGAAAACTTTAAGTTTGGTGGAGGGGAGAAAAATATTAACTATTATATGTTCTCAAATAACATATATTCAAAAATTATAATACGATTTTTGTGATAAAATTTAATTCAGATAACTATATTTAGATTCTATCTAAATATTATAGAAGATTTAAGGAAAAATTTTTGGTAATAAAAATTAATTTTGTAGGTTAAGATATTTGTTATATAAGGATAAGACTATAGTTAACTATTTAAAGTAAAGAAAACTATATTTTGAAATGTTAAGAATCTTAGGAATTATTTGAGAAATAAAAGATTGGGTTCAATAATGTAAAAACTATGAAGTACATATAAGGTAAAAAATGTTTAAAAGTTTCAAATTTAGGGAAAGAAGACTGAAGTTCAAAATTATTAACAGGCTATCCAGATATAGTAATCCTCACTTGAAAAAGAAAAAGAAAGAAAAAAAAAGAAAAAGGATTGAAAAAACAATCCAAAAGAAAAGAAAAAAAAGTAAGTGAGGAGAAGCTTGAGGAAATGCGTTATCAAAAATTGGCTTCACTTGGATTAATCTAAAGGGAAAACTAAAAGCATTTCTGAACTTATATCTATGACTAGTTTCTTACTTAATAGAATTCTCATGAAATTCCTATCTTCTGAATATTCTAAGTAAATTGGTATTGCAACATAAAATTCTTGAAATGAATAGAAGACTAGAAATCTTAGACTTTATGACTAGATAGCCTTATACCTGCAAAATTAATCTAATTACTTGAAAATCTTTCTAAGAATTTTTGCTATAATATTTATTTAAATCAAAATTATAGTATTTCTAAATAAAAACTTAACCACAATGAATCATAACTTTTATGTAGTACTAAAGATTACTTGAGGACAAGTAATGGTTAAAGTTTGGGGGATTTTGACCTAAGGAAAAAAGTTTAAGATTTTCATGCCTATTTTATACTGATTTTGATGATATTGTACTTTAAACAAGGGTATTTTTGGTGTTTTTCTGCATGTATGAAGATTTAAGGATAAAGGAGCAAAAATATGCAAAAAGGAGCCAATTTGGAGCAAAAAGGGCTAAAATATACAAATTTGACCTAGGGCGCCTGTTGACCTCATTTTTGATGAGGTCTTCCCTTCTTCTTTTTAGTGCTTAGGATCTAGCCTTAGGCTTTTTCTTTTGACTATCTTAGAGGACTAGAATTGGGACCCACCTTTTAGAAATTCAAACCACTTCTAAACTCCCTGCAAACTGCACAAACTTGACTATAGACCCCTAATCACCTAGAGGGTTGAAATCAAATGTGGAAGTTTAAAGGATGAGTTCCTATAGGACTCTTTGGCCTTAGGGCGCCCTACTAGGTGGCACAGTCGCAGTGAAGGGGCCGACTTACACTACACTTACACACTACATTTCCACACACTTCCTAAAACCACACCCATACCCAACTTAACCTCCCGACTCATGTAGGTGATTCACATGGATGGTCCTTAACCCCTAAGCCCTTGGCTAAGAGGGTTAGGAACAACATAATGAATGCCTCAAATGAGTCCTTTCATGGCTCATATGGGCTTGAAATGGTTTCATGGCTCAACCAAAATGATTTTTTTCCACCTAGGTTCACCCAATCTTCAATTTCCCAAATTTTCAATTTTTGACCCCGAGACCCTACACCTACTAAACCTACCCAAAACCCTCAAATTACCCAAATTTTTGCAAAATTTCCAAATTACCCAAAATTTTCCAAAATCAATCCCAAACACCTCCACATCACTCCAAATTGATCATCCATACCCAAAAATACCAAAGATTCCAAAAATACCTCTCAATACCCTCCAAATACCCAAAATACCCTTCTTGGCCTAAAAATCCAAAAATTCAGAAAATTCCCAAAAAATTCCAGAAAATCCTAAATATTCCCAATTTCATTTTGTCCAACTACACCATGGGCCAATTTTGTCGATTTACCCTACTTTTGTCAAAACCCCCAATTTCACCCATTTTAACCCAAATTCGACCCAATTCAAATCCAAACTACCCCAAATTTGCTTCAAATCATTCATGACACATCCATGAGCTAAACCCAACAATTATTTGGCCCAACCTCTTTACAAAATTCCCATCCATAAATTCATTTTTAAACTTAAGGGCCCATTCCTTAAACCATTTTAAAAGCCCACTTCCACCAAATCCAAACCCCAAAAATTCTTCCAAAGCCCATATGACATTTCCCCTCATCATATTTTCAATTAAAATCATCCCTAAGTCCTAAACCAATCATCAAATAATTCTAAATGAAGCTTCATCCAAATTTCCACCAAATTATCCAAAATCCTTAAAATCCTTTTTTATGAAATTGACTGAAACCTTTTCCCGAAGCCAAATGGAGCCATGGAGCCATGCACAAGCCATATGCAAGCCATGAGAGCCTCTTTACATGTCACCATGCCATTTTGGGCAAAAGGAGGAGGCTTTTTCCTTAATTCCTAAAGGTGATTAACCACTTCCATGATTCCACTAAACCATGCTTAAGCCTAATTGTGCTTGGATGGTGACTTGACCCTACCGATTATGCTCGAGCCAAATCACTTTTCCCTCAGCCAAAACCGGGCCTTGGGTGGTGCACCTAGCCCAAATGGGTGGGTTGACCCATTTAGGTCCAAATCTAGCCATGCCCCATTCCACTTTGGATCAAAGCCTTTACACATGTCCATGGCCGATTGATTGCACAAACCTCCAGCCCCGACCCACCGACCTTGAGGGTGACCCATGCCTGGCCGGCCGGCCACCGGGCCGCCGGAAAACACCATGGCCGAGAGCTCACATGTGAGCCAACATTGAAATTCTCACTTCGCCGAGCCGCCCCTCGCCTAGTGGTCACCATGGTCGTTCTTCTCCTCACCAAAGCAGCTCGATCCCAAGCCCTAACTCCCCAGGAGGCCTCCCGACCAGCTCTATTTAAACTCCACCCCTCTCGGCCATGAGAGGAGAGAAGCACAAACCTCGCCAAAACTCTACCAAAATTGTTTCGCACCCTTCTCCATCCTTAGAGCACTTGATCCCCAGAGTGAAATCCCCCGCCATTTCTCCTCTCGTAAGCTCGATTTCGTAGCCGAAATTCGACCCAAAACCAGGACACTTCTCCACAGTGAGCCAATTCCCAAATTGATTGGCTCTACACCTTCACCGGACCAAGAGAAGGTGTCCACCAGCAAAAGCCCCATCTCCAGAGCCACCCGATTGCTCCAGCCCTCCAAGCTTTGTGGATCGGGCTTGGTCGAAATCATATCCGGACAATTCACCGGACCCGGAGACTTCATCCGGAGCTTGCTAGGACCCAATCGAAGGTGCAACAACTCTCAGATTGAAGCCACACTTCTCTGAGCCAAGGTATGAGCTAACTCTTCATCCCGAGCTTCAGAAGATTCTCTATTTCAAATGCCTTAGTTTCAATGCATGTTAACCGTATAGATGCGTTCGTCTCTTCAAGACGAATCCATAGAGTATAAGAACGTAAAAATCCATCGAGAATCGAGTGAGATCTTAGGGATTTAGTGTGGACGGCTCTCGGGTGAGAACACTTGGGGACGATGAACGGATGCCGTCCATTCAATACACGCGCGGACGAACGGCTCGGATGGCGTCGGACCAGGAAACGGTGCGAGAACCGCGGGGCCCGGGCTGCTGACTCAAGTGGCGGCGTCGAATGGGAGAGCGCCGCGTGGCCTTTCGGAGCTGCCGAGGATGCGCTAGCGCCGCGTGGATAAATAGAAAATTAGGGTATTTTCTTATTTATTTAATTCCCTAAACTTCAAAAATTCATATCTTTGTGTAGAAAAATCACAAAAATAAAATAAAAATACCCTCTTGCTCAGTGAACAGAGGAGAATAATGTGGAAAAGAAATCACTTAATTTCATCAAATATTTTATTTTTTATAATTTATTTACTCTCTGCATTGTTTTAATTCTCCATGCATGCATACAATTCACCATGGCATGAGACCATAGGGCTTTTGAAGCCTCCGAATTTGGGAACATTCCCCGAATTTTCTAAAGTCGTAGGCCATCCCTATGAAGAGTTCTTGATTTTTCAAGTTCGTGTCACTGTTTTGAGTATTTTAATTCCAGTAAATAGCATGTTGTGAAATAAATTCTAGGAAAATTTGGTGATGTTCCTTATGACCAGAGAACCCTAGGAAAAATAGATTTTGGCTTAGTTCATTCAAAACAACCCTAATTGACTTAAACACCCAAAATAGGTCTTTAATTAATTAGAGTTAACCAGGTATCAAATTGACTTGAAATCAATTCTCCACTGACCTTTAGGATTAGAGGAACCCACCATAAAAATTTGAGGTCAATTGGACTTGGCTAACCCCACTAATTGGGTTGATTAAGTCACTTAGCCATTTTAAACTTTAAAAATTCATAACTTTTAAAATACTTTTTAAAAATCTATCAAATTGGTTTTGGAGCCTCTCTGATATCAGGGAATCTAAGAAAATTAAAATTTCAATTTTCTAAAAAAGTTGATTTTTAATAATATTTTAATATTTTTAATAATTAAAAAATAATAAAAATCACAAAAATAATAAAATTCACCAAAATGTCACATTTTGAATTTTAATCACTTAGGAACAAATCCCACATTTTTCCTAGGTCTATTTAGTGAGATATTGAATTTTAAAACCCTAGGGTAATTTTAAAATTAAAAAAATGTATTTTCTAGCATTTTCACTAAAATAATTATAATAAATCATAGAAAAATCAGAAAATTGTAAAATTTAATTCTCTGGTTTCCTTGATATCAGAGAGATTTTTGAAAAATATAAAACCCATTTTTCAACATTTATTTTATTTTTAAATTAATTAACACTCCAAAACTTAAAATAATTATAATAAAAATAATATAATTCAAAAAATCACCAAAATTGGTCCAAGTGCTTCTCTGGTCATTATGAATGTCCCCTAATTTTCTTAAGGACAGAAACTTTCCCTTGGTCATGTTATTAAATTTTTCTTGAAAATCTCTATTTTCCATCAAAATAATTACATAAATAAATTAAATACAGAAAAATCACATTTTCTCCTCTCATGTCTTTATTGACATGTGAGTGAAGTCACATAAAAATTTCAAGTTCATTTGGGTTCAATTTAGTGAGTTATGAAATTATTAAGCTTAAGGGGTAAAATGGTAATTAAACTTTTAACCCTTAATTAAAACTTTAGGTTTAATAAAAAATCAACAAGTAAAATATTTGATCTTAATCTGATTTGGATGATTGAAATTTAAATAATTAAAGGGTAGAAACCCATTAAATAATTTTAAAATGATTAAACTTTAATTAAATAATAGATTAAATTTGGAGGAATAATAAATTGGAATTATTAAAATAGGGATATTTATTAGGAAGAGATTTATTCTTTAATTTAAAAATCCCTAAACTAATTATATCATTAATACTCAATTTTTAATTAAAATGATAACTCAAATTTAAAATATTAAAAGACTTAATTAAATTATTAAACTCTTTTGAAATTTCAATTAAAATTAAAAAAAAAGTAAATTAAAGATAAATTAAATTAAAATTAAATTAAATTTAATAATTAAATTAAATTAAATTAAGACAAATTAAATTAAATTAAACTAAATTAAAATTAAATTAAATTAAATTAAATTTAATAATTAAATTAAATTAAATTAAATAATTAAATTAAATTAAATTAAATAATTAAATTAAATTAAATTAAATAATTAAATTAAATTAAATTAAATAATTAAATTAAATTAAATTAAATAATTAAATTAAATTAAACAATTAAATTAAATTAAATTAAATTAAATTAAATTAAATAATTAAATTAAATTAAATCAAATCAAATTAATTAAACACCAAATCAAATTAAATTGAACTATGTTAAACTAGATTAAAACTCAATTAAATTAAGTTGAATTAAATATAACATCACCAAAGACATAAAGAATTCAAAATAAATGTAAAGCAACTTGAACAATATTCCAAATTTAAACCCTTTAACTTAAATCAAATCATTTGAATACTAACTTACCCTTGAAAGCTTTGATTATTATAACTCCTAAATGGAACATCAAATGAAGTGTTACCTCACTCATAGGATATTCAAATGTCCTAGTTCACCGAGCAAGTTAACAAGACTTGAAAACCTCGGACGATCGATTCATTTATATAATTAAATTCATTTGGACTTAAAACAATCCCGAAAATATCGAAAAGATGTTTAAGATTCTTCTTAAGCACTTCCTCAATATGATAGGATATTTATAAGAACAATTGGACTTAATTGTCCTTTGATGAAGAAAATCGTCCTCAAAACAAAAAACACAAAGAACCTAGACGTCATAGGAGTTGACTAGCTATAGGATTAGGAATTTGGTAGAAAACCATAACCCTTCCCTTAGCTTTACCTAGGAACTTGCTTAAATATTCTAATTGTGTTTTAAGTGCAGCTTGGGATGACGGGAAGACCCTCCGAGTACGCTTTTATTTTTTATTGCAATTTGCTCTCTTGCAATTTACTTTCTTACAATTTACTTTCTTGCAAATGTACTTTATTTTTCTTGCATGATAAAACAACAGCTTGCATGAAAACCCACACCTTTAGGATAGTCCCTAAAACTGAAACCAAATTAAGTTAAAAGTCATTGCAAGATAAAATTCACCGCCACAACATTTCAAAATATAAAACAACTCAAAATTTAATCACAAACAGAACACAAAACTACAATTACAACTAAATTAAAACGTCCCGTTGGATGATCGGGAATACCTCGGATGATGTAACCTACGTGTTGCTAACGGGATTTCCCACGGTCTAAATGAAAGTGTGGAACTCATTCAATTGAGTTTAGCAAATTCATCTGGACTAAGTGAATCCGATAAAAATAATGATGCCGGAAGGATGGAACCGTGGGATCTTAACCGGTGTCGTTATAATCAACTTTAAGATTTGTTTTAATCAAAATACAAGAACATTTGGAAAATTAAGACTTCTCTAAACCAAAACACTTTTCTCATCTCCCGATTTATGGTTTCTAAAACTAAACCTCTGCAATAATAAGGAGCTCAGAGCATGGTGGGCAGCACGGCCATCGTCGTCAGCAAAACCTGAGTCTACTTCAGCAAAACTTTCCTAGAATTAAATAACAAAGCCATAGGACTTCGAGGTAGTTTGCCTAGTGCAACATAAATCCTCAATTCTTCGTTAGGCGCTTGCATTGCAAATTAAGCCCTAACCGGTCTTAGGATTCCGAGGTAGTCGTCCGATACGACAATAAACCCTCACATCTTCTAGGCTATTTGTTTGATTTTATCATACAAATATAAGCCCTAATTAATTAAAATTGGCAAGATTGAAATACTAAATAAACATTAGGACTTTCCTAAACTCAAGCCAAACGATAGGATAGTCGGGAAATTACCGAAGTTCACTTCGAATCAGTGATTTCTCCTACCTTTCTTCCTTTGGATTCACAAAACAAAATGTTCCAAAATTTGATCCATTCCCTATTGAAATTCCAAAATTCAATCTTTGAAAACCTTAAACTTTGAAATTCTTGAAAGCGCAGTTATTGATTATTATCGAGAGTTTTCTTAGGTGATTCCCGTCACTTAAGATGTAATTAACTATAGGGGCTTGCCCTTATAGGGAATTTTAAAGAACCTGTGTAATATAAACCCCGTTTGATACTTTCATATTAAGCGAGGAATTTGTCGGCTTATAAAATTGGTTCGTGGACCAAACGGATGTCACAAAACTTCTAGTTTATTTGATCGAGCCCCACCATCAAGCGTGTGTCTATCCTTAGGGATAGATACACGGCTTGTGGTGCGGTGCTCGTTTATATAAACTATTTGGGATGTGAGATCGGTTTAATCTCATATCTTAAAACTTTCAAATTTAAAAATTATTTTCAAAGCCAAATACTACTTTCTAAATTATATATATATTTAAATCAAATTTAAAATTTAAATTCGCCGACAACTTCTGTTAGGCGACCCCCCTTTTAAAATACAATACAACCTAAAATATGCCGACAGAGCCGACAGCGTGATTTTCCCGAGAGTTCAAAATATATTCCAAGGAAGGCCACCGATGGTGGAGCTCGAGGCCACCGACGGCGAGGTCAGTTTAAAGCTCAGCTTCTAGATGGCCGCTGATGGTGGGATATGCGGTTCTTTCACAATATTCGTCGAATCTAGACGATTTTCGAAGGGATGCTTGGAAAACCTTCAAGACACTTCAACAACTTTAAAAAGAATTGTTTTAAGCCGAAAATTATCCTTTTGGAGTCCTCTAAAAGTCAGTAAGAGTCTATAAAAAGTACTATTAGAGATTTCTAATAGTTACATAGTGTTCAAGAGAGTCCACTAGTGTCCATTGTTATTAGTAAGTGTTAATTAGTGAGTTCAAGTAGAGGTTGTGAGCAATTCTTCGAAGGATAGTAAGAGTGGAAGGGAAGTGAGAGATCTCTTCTGCATTGCCATTTTGAAGGAGAATTCCATGTATTGTAAAGAAGGAAGAGATTCAGAGGAACTTCAAGGAGTTTTCTTGGGGAGGAATTTAAGATAAGTTGTGTTTATTTACTTTAGTTTGTATTACTTTACTTTTATATATGAAATCCAAGTTTTATTGAATCCTCTCCATGAATTCTGAGTAGTTGTTCTATCTTTCTCCTTGTTTTGATATTTTTGTGATATGATAAATAGAATTAATGTGCCATAAATGATTTAAAAAAGTTTTGATAATATTTAACTTAGATATTAATTTACTTTCAATCCGGCCAATTGAAAAGTTAAAATCTGTTGAGTTTGACAACTATAGTTAAGATTACATCCGAGATTCAGGGAGATCAAAATCCTTGGAAGCAGGGTGCAAATAAATAGGGAAATAATATTCATTAAGCGTAGAATTGGAGATTTTAGAGTGATAGGCTAAAATCCTCAATTCGGTCCTATCGTTTAGGTGCTGAAGTGTAGATTGTTAGCTCTCAGGTGAGGGGAACATGGGAGCTCTGAAGTGAGAGCCGGTATCCTCCCAGCCTAGCTGCAGATTCAGTAATCAAGCATAGGATTAGTCAATGTTCTTTATGCCTGGAGCAAAGGGTAAATAATAGGTATGCTCCTATTTGGCACAACACTAATGAAAAACTAATTATAATTATCTATTCACTTAAATATTTTAACAAAGGAGAAAGAATCTTGCTTATATATATTTGAACTTAACTTTAGTAGTATTAATTAATTATTAGTAGAGCTAGTTTAATTTAAATTTCATATTATTGTCGATTGCATATTAGTGACAGATAGGAAATTTCGATTTAGTTGTGATTCTGGAATTGATTTCTTTAATCCTAGTCTGTAGCCTCTAAAATATTCCTCGTGGGATCGATATCCAGGACTATACTAGAGCCATGTATTACTTGAGCGATACGTATACTTGCTTTTAAAGGTAACTTCGTGATTAAAAGATTATAATATATAATTGTTATTAAAATTACAATTACACTCCAAGTCAAGTTTTTGGCGCTATTGCTAAGGATTTAGATCATCTAGTAGTGGTGTTGAATTCTTACATTTTTAAGTATATTAAAAACCATGGTCAAGTCAATGATCACATTACATTGGATCATGTTGCATTTTTATGTGCATCTCGTTTCGTCTCAATGGTGAAACTGACTCATTAGTTGAGTGACCCTCTGTTGGTCATGACAATACATCTAGTATGGCCTGCAAGGATGTCTCAGAGGGCAATACTAGCTATTACGTTGTGGACCAGCATGTTTATGTTGTACTAATGTTTTAAGGGATCTAATAGGAGTCACTTAGGCTCTCTATTTCTTAGGAACTATGTTAAAAGTATAAAAAAATTAACAAAATTTTTTTACTACATGCATCGTATTTTTAAAAATACATATATTTTTTTAAACTATTTACATCCTTACGTTAGACCATACATAAAGGTAACCTTTTAAAACTTAAGTTTTTAAAAAACTTGAATCTAGTGACACATTTTTGAATTCTTGGATCCTTATGATGGGGTCGGTAACGGTGATACCGTTAAAACATATGTTAGCCTTCTGTCCCAACCCTACACTTAGATGAAGTGTTAGGACGCTAAGTTAGATGTTAGGATACAATAAGGATTGGATGCTAGGCACCTTTTCAATGCCCTATCTATTGTTCTCTGCTAGTTTCACTGCCTTAGTCGAGCATCACCTTTTGTTCTTTTTTTTTGGTTGCATGTTTACTAGTTTTGAAATGTGTTCATTAGTACATTATGTATGTCTTTTGCAGGGACCCATGCTTAAATAGACGTACAAGTTTAACATGGAGGAGCGAGTAATGAGTACAACTAACTCTTTTTAGCAAGTGTTGCTAAGCTCCTCTCGCTAGGATGGCTCATATGCATTGCATGTAGATAGTTTTTTTACGAACCTTGTTTTCATGCATGTATAGTATTTTTTTTATTTTTCATATGTACTTTTTAGAGTCCTTAGAAGAGCGTTGTATTATAAATAAGGTACAAGCACGAGTTTCGAGGATCTAGATGGGCGGAACCACGTGACGGGGGCCAGGAGCTACTTTCTTATGTCCCCTATCTTAATTCTATATCTTATTGATGTATAGAATTAGGACTAGGCATGTACTTATGTAGTGTGACTACCATTTTCTATTTCTGGGATATGTTGCTGACCTAGCGACACTCGCATTTTTTATTCTTTGTACTTGGTGATTCCTATACCTTTTTTTATTACATGCTTGTGTACTTCAAATTTGTTTCACCCTTTTTCCCATGTGGTTTTATCTGGGAACCATGCAGATTACTTAGGATTTTTAGGACCTAAAATTTTATAAACATTCTATAATAGTTTAATAATAAAGTTTTTAGACTAATTAAAATTTAGGCTTAAGATATTTAGGATTTTAAAAACCTGTCTTTATTTTCTTTCAAGACTTCAGGCTGGATTTCTAATGGGCTACATGCATGGCTATACATCCAGTCATGAGTAATAAAGCCTCCATGCTTAGAACTTATTAGATAACTGCATCATTTGCATGTTCGAGGAAAAGTCCCTGTGCTTCTCCAACTGAACTAGCCCAATGATCATGATTATCTTAAATAAGTATTTATAAGTGCTTCCAGTTCATTCACAAAGTATAATCAGTCTAATAAGAGAGGAGCCAATCTATACACAAGTATACGTATTGCTCAAGTAATACAAGGTTCTAGTGGAGTCCTGGTTATCGATCCTACATGGAGGAAGCAAATCTTTAAAGTGTTGCACAGAAATCCAATATTCAAATTACAATGCACGTAAAGTAAAAACTAAAGTTACTAAAGTTTAAGGATACTAAAGATTTTAAGATCACTAAAGTATTGTCTAAACTTTAAATTAAAGTTAACTACCAGTGCACTAAGTTCTGTATTGAAAGTTTCAAATTTTGAGAAAGTGTCCTCCCCCTTAAAATGATGTTAAGGTGAGAGAATGATAAAGATTAGTGAAAATCTTGTATTGTGCCAAATAGGAGCATACCTATTCTTTACCCTCTTCCGAGTGCTATAAAGAACATTGACTAATCCTAGGTTTAGTCCCTAAATTCGTGGTTAGGCTAGGAGGATACTGGCTCTCACTCCAGAGCTCTGATGCACCAAAAATATTTATGGTTTTTGCTATCTAATTTTACCCATTTTTTGTGATATTGTGCTTTAAAGAAATATATTTTCATGATTTGTTGCATGTATGATGATTTTAGGTGATTGGAATGAAAAGATGCAAAAAGAAGCTAATTCAGAGCAAAAAGGAGCAAAATGGTGAAAAAGAGTTCTGGCACCGCTGACACCCAAATCCAGAGACTCCAACAATTATTCGGCACGATAGAGCACTGCCGGCACCCCATTTGGCACCGCCGGCGCTCAAAGTATGTGGAATTCAAAATTTGAGAGTTTTGGCAAAATTTTGAAGGGATGCCTATGGAAAATCTTGTGATTTCATCCCTAACTCTTAAATAACTGATTTTGAACGAGAGAGGGGGGCTCTCTTGCATTCTATTGCTCTCTCTTAGTGCTTTAGTGAGTGTTAAGTGTTAGGGTTTAGTAGAGTAGTGTTTAGAAGTGAGGATTTGAGAGGAATTCTTCTATAAGGAGTGAAAGAGAAGAATTAAAGTGAGAGATTGCTTCTTCATTTCCATTCTAAAGAGAGAATCAAGTGTTATAAAGAAGAGAGAGGAGGATTCAAAGGAACTTTAAAAGGATTGCATTGGGGAAGAGAAAGAGATAAGTTGTACTTTCTTTTGTAGTTTGTATGACTTTTCTTTTATATATAAAATCCATGTTTTATTATTTCTTCTCCATAAATTCTGAGTAGTCTTCTTTGTCTTTCTTTTTGCTTAGAGAAGTGATGATGGTTTGATGTCGATTTAATGTGCTTTAATGTATTGAAGCGATTGTGATGGTTTTTCATTTAGAACTTAATTTACTTTCGATTTAGCCAATTGAAATGTTAATATATGTTGTTGAACATTAGGTTTGAAAGGATTTAATGTCCTACAACAATAATGAAAGATCCATTCAATTTCCATGGATGAATTACGTAGTTCATGGGAATTGCGTGCAAATAAATAGGGAAATGTGTTTTGAAGGACTACAATGTGGAGATTTCAGGGTGACAGGCTGAACTCCCCAAATTGGTTCTAAGATTAGTAATTAATATCAAAGGTTAGCCTTCAGGTGAAGGTTGAGTGGGAGCTCCTAAGTGAGAGCCGGTATCCTCCTAGCCTAGCCTTAGAGTTAATAACTAAACTTAGAATATGTCAATGTTCTTTTCTTATTTAGAGGAGGGGGTACTCTTCTAAAGGTAAAGAATGATCTATGTTCTTATTTGGCACAATAAATTAGATAATTAATCCATATCAATTCGCACATCATATTCTCATTGCAAGAAGAAAGATACTTTTCTCATATATATCAAAAACATTTCAAATACTTAATTTATTGTGTCTGTTAGATAATTCTATTTTCAAGTTATTAAAAGTAATTGTACTTTAGTTAGTTGTTATTGTTTTCTGCATATTAGTAGTAGAAGTAAGTCTTGAACTTTAAACATAATTAGAACATAGATCATAAACACTTACTTCTACTACTAATTATTGTAAGGAGAAAGACAAAGAAATCTACTCATAATTCATGAGGAAGATACGACAAAACAATGATTTTATATATAAAGCAAAGTCATACAAACAATAGAACTAAACACAACTTATCTTAATTTATTCCCCAAGAAAATCCTTGAAGTTCTTTTAAATCTCGTTCTCTCTTCACAACAACACAAAATTCTCTCTTATAATAGCAAGGAAGAAGTAATTTCCCACTTTCCCTCTCCTCCTATAGCTCTTTAGAGAAGAATCCCTCACAAAACAATACTTTTATACCAAAACTGAAACTCTAAAGTCTCTACACATTTTCTCTTTGCTCATAAAGCACTCACACTCTAATCTAGTCATTGTTTCTGGAACCAAATTTGTTTTAAAATAGCCTTGGGACGAATTCCCCAAGAGATGCCTAAAAAATCCCTCCAGAAGTCGTCCAATGACATTGAATTTTACCTCCATCGATATTGGGCACCGTCAACACTCTATCGCACTTAATATTAATTTGCTCTGTAGAAAATGGCACCAATTCTGGCACCACCGGCGCCGCTAGAATGCAGAAACTTCTGTTTTTGCCTCATTTTGCTCCAAATTTATTCCTTTTTTCTTCCTCTCGCTCCAATTGCCAAAAATCATCATACCTAGAGGAAAACATGAAAAATACATTCGTTTAAAGTACAATATCACCATAATGAGTACAAAATATATATGAAAAATCTAACATATTTTTGGTGCATCAAAATCTCCCAACTTAACTATTACTTATCCTCAAGTAGTCATTTTACTACATAAAAATTTGACTCATAGTAGTGAACTTTATCTAAATAATACTATGATATTTTATTTAAATGAATATAATAGTGGGGCTTTTAGAAATAATTTCAGTAACTTAGGTCAAAACTATAGGTGTAAGAACATTTAGCAATCAAGTCTTTATTCTAGTATACTATTCATGTCAAGAATAACCATAATTTGTCACATTAAGGGTGCTTTGAAGGATAATATGAAAAAGAATCTCATGAGAAATCTATTAGTAAGGATGCTAATACTTAAATATAAATTTAGAAATGCAACTAAGCTCTTCCCTTAAGTTGATTCAAGTGAAGCTAATTTTTGATTAGGCATCTCCTCAAGCTTCTCCTCACATATATTTTCTCTTTCTTTCTTTTCTCTTTTCATTTTGGGATTGCTTTTCAATCCTCCTTTCTTTTTCTCTTTTTTCTTTTTTTTTTTTCTTTTATTGTGAGGATTACTATATCTGAATTGTCTTTAATAATTTTGAACTTCACTCTCCTCATCCTAAAGTGTCAGTCGTTGAAGTCGTTGTTGGGATTAAAGCTTTTGAAAAAATGTAGTTTTATAAAAATAGAATCTAGATTTAATTTAATGTATATGGATTTTAGAAAATATTATTTTAAAAATACGAAATCAAACCGATCTCATATAATCGATAGTTTAAAATAATTAAGCACTTCACCATAAAGCATGTGACTAACCCAAAGAATAGATGTATTGCTTAGGGTGAGGCTTGATTAAAAAAACTAAAGAATCCATGACATCCGTTTTGTCTATGAATCATTATTGACTGACAATTTCCTCTATCTAATATGAAGGAATCAGATAGTGTTTATATTAATATGGGGTTTTTAAGTTTGCTATAAGTGCAAGCCTCAATAGTTAATTACATCTTAGATAACCAAAGTCACCTAAGAAAACTCTTGATATAGATCATGAAATTTTTATATTCATGACTTCCAAAAGGGTAAGGCCCTTTAAGAAAATGTGATAGTAGGAAATCCAATAGACGAGTGGTTCAAATTTCGGAACAGTTATTATACGAGTTTAAAGGAAAAGAAAGCTAGAGGAAGAACATGGATCCAAGAGGAAAATTGGTGCTTTCCCAAATTATCCTATTATTTGGCTCTGATTTGAAATATTTATTTATTGTTTCATCATACCAATTTTATTATTTAGGACTTATGTTCACTCGATACCAATCATGTGAATAGCTTAGAAGATAGGAGGATTTATGTCATATCCGATGACAACCTCAGAATCCTAAGACGAGTTAGGGCTTATATTGCACAACATGGTTATGTAAATGCTTAAAATAAAAAGAGTGAGGGTTTATGCTACACTAGGAAAGCTACCTTGAAGTCCTATGGCTTGTTATTTTAATTTCTAAAGAGTTTTGCTGTTGAAGATGTTCGTGCTACCCACTGTGCATGCTCTAAGCTCCTCGTCGTAGCAGGTTTAGTTTAAAGAAGTGTTAATTGTAAGAAAAGAGAAGTGTCGTGTTATGAGAATATTTAAATCGAGGTGTCTTAATATTTTATTAGGGGAATTTTAAAGTTGATTATAGCGACACCGATCAAGATCCAACGGTTCCATCATCTCGGAACCACTATTTTCATCGGATTCACTTTGTCCAAATGAATTTGCTAAACTAAACTGAAATGAGTTCCACACATTTATTCAGACCATAGGGAACCCCATTAGCAGCACGTAGGTTACCTCCTTTGTGGGATTCTTGATCATCCAACGAGAAGTTTTAATTTAGTTGCAATTGAGATTTTATTTTGTTTGTGATTAAATTTTGAGTTGTCTTATATTTTGACTATTATGCCAGTGAATTTTATTTTATTTTGATTTTTAATTTTGATTTTAGGTTTTGGTTTTGTGGCTATCCTAAAACTTTTTATTTTCAAGCAGGGTGACATTGTTGTTTAACATGCAAGCTTGTAAGCAAGAAAAGGTAAAGAGAGTACGAGAAAAGAAAGCGATGTGAACTTGTAAAAGTGTACCTGACAAGTCTTCTCGTTCCTCCACCTGAGACTTTAGTGTTTTTTTTTCAATAAACTTTTATATTTTGTAGGATGTAAAACCCTATAAATAGGTTCGCCACAAGCCCACCAAATTCTATGCCATTACTTGATGGATCCTATTCATTTTGGAGATTGCTTCATTTAATAAAATATGATAGGTTCAGTTGTTCTCCAAGGTGTAATGGAGATTTGTGAAAAAATGGTACAGGAGATACCAAGACATTTCAAAATTCTTTTGAGCTTCCATAAGTTCATTCAGAACTTATCAGGATTATTAAATGATTCATCTGTTTTATACCCACATGCTTAGTCAACTAATGTTTTAATTTTCCCCTTTAAATGAGGTAATTATCATTTGTTATTTCATTTAGGAGTTATGTGGGTGGAAATACTTTGGAGAAAAGTGAATTTATTTAAAAAAATTAGCTAATTAATTTTTTGAATTGGGCTTATAGTGTTTCCAAATGTTTGAAGCTTGATTAGGTTTGCTTTTCTAGACTTCTTCTAACAAAGTTTGATTAGGCCTAGCTCACTACCAAGCCCTTAAGATTTATTGAATAAGTTTGTAATTAATTTTATGTGAGTTTAGTATCCATCAAAACATTGTATTATCATTCATACACCAAATATGGGTGAGAATTAGTGGATTTATAACTTCTAAAATCAACCCCTAATCTTTAGGATCATTCGGTTTAATAGTCTTCCAAATTCACATAATTAGGAAATTATTAATTTATTTTTTTTGTGACAAAGTTAAAGTTGGTTTCTACCATTCATCCTTTGATGTTTCAATCTTCTAAACATGTTATTTATGATTATCAAATACCCATTTCACCATTTAATTAATCCTAAATATTAACTAAGGCTAAAAACCTTAAAGTTATAATTTTACCTCTAGGACTTTATCACCTCATAATTCACTAAATTTAATTCAAACAGCTTTAAAATTTTATCATACCTCACTTAAAGGTCAACTAAGACACCAAAGAAGAAAAATTTGAATTTTCAATAATTAATTTAATTTATATAATTATTTGCATGCAAAAATTGGATTTTTCAATGAAAATTCAATACCATGACCAAGACAAAGCCTAATCCTTTGAAAATTTTATTGGAGGTACCCCTAGACTAGAGGACCACTTAGACCAAATTTCATGATTTTTAGAATTATAAATCATTTATTAAAATTATTTTTATTTCTGGAGTATTAATTAATTATAAAATAATCTTAAGTTGAAAAATAAGTTTAATATTTTTCAAAAATCTCTCTGAGGTCATGGAACTTAGAGAAAGAAAATTTATATTTCTTTTATTTTTATTTGAATTATTAGATTTATTTTAGTGAGAAAATAAAAAAATCCATTTTTAGCCCTTTAAAAATTATTTTTAAGCTTTAGAAAATTAATATATTTATTTAGAAAGCTAAGAAAAATATTACAATTGTTCCTAAGTTCTTAGAAGGCCATTTAGAACTTTTCCATGAATTTTATTAATTTTGTGATTTTTATTATTTTTTAATTATTTAAATATTTAAAATATGGTTAAAAATGAATATTTTATCAAAGTTCCAATTTTATTTTTATAAAATTCCTCTGATAAAGAGAACTCCCGAAATAAATTTGATAATTTTTTGACTTGTATTTTAATTGTTATGATTATTTTAAACCTTAAAATTGTCATTTCCACTTAAAAATTTATTTAGGTGGCTAAATGAACTCCAGATATCTTGAAAATTTTTATGGGAGTTTTCTGACCTTTAAAGTATAATGGAGAATTATTTTTAATCCATTTACTCATTTAGTTTATTCTAATTATATAAAAATCATTTTTGAATTAAGTTGACAATTAAGTTTATTTTTAGTGTTTTAACTCATGATAAATTTTCCTTAGGTTCTCTGATCATAGGGAACCTACCATAATTTTCTGGGATTTTTCAAACCAAAATGCTAATTACTAGAATTAATTTACCAGAACGGATGCACAAATTTAAAAAATACATATCTCCTCATAGAAGTCTCCTCTGCCTTTGGAAAAATCAGTGGAGATCCCCCATGACAGAGGCTACAAATGACCCTAAGGACATGCGTTGGTGAAATGTCTACATGCATGGAGAATTGAAAGACTCAAAATAATATTTAATTAATTAAAAATCAAACATGCATCAAATGACCCTAAAAATATTTCCACATTGTTCTCCTATGTTCACTGAGCACTAGAGTATTTTTCTTTTATTTTTATGATTTTTCTACACGAAGTTATGAATTTTCGAAATTAGACTGATTTTATTAAATTAGAAATTTCCTGTTTTTCTATTTATCCAGTGCGACGCCATCTCATCCTCCGCAGCTGCTAAAGCCCACACGTCACTCTGCAATTTGATGCTGCCTTCTGACTCAGCTGCCACGCGGCTGCGCTTTAGGTTAAGATCTTTTGTCCGGCGCAATCCCAGCAATCCACACTAAATCCTTAAGATCTCGAGCTAGACGAAAGTAAATCACATGGGGTTTGTTCCTAAAGCTTCATCTAACCTAGATATGGCTTATACGGTATGAAATATAGTAAACACTTATGGATGATGAAGAATAGCTCAGGAGGAAGAGTGATTTCAATACCTTTGTCTGAGTGGGGAGGCCTAAATTAGATGGTTGTGGCAGCTTTGATTGGTCCCAACGAACCTCTATATGAAGCTTTTTGCCCTGGTGAACTGTCTAGACCCAAGATCGACTAGGCCCAATTTCAGATGTTGATCAAAATTCTGGCACAGAGGCTCTCTATGATGGGGCTTTTATGGGGGATCCTCTTTATTCAATGCTGTGAAGGTGTGGGTGCAATTAGTTCGGGTTTTGTGCACTGTGGAGCTGTGGTGGAGTCTGTCTAAGTTCTGGCTGAGATTTCAGTGGAGAAATTGCTCTTAGGCAGGGGGAATTAGTGGCTGAAGACAGTGGGATCACACTTAGGACCTCTTAGGGAAGTTCTGGATGTAATTCGACAGGGTTTCATTGAGAAAGTGCAGCACCTTGTTTTGGCTGTTGATCCACTGAAAATTTGATAGCTCTTTTACTATTCATTTCATACCTATTTTTGATGATATTGCACTTTAAAAAAGTATTTGTCATGATTTCAGGAAGGTACAATGATTTTAGGCCTTTGGAGCAAAAGGAAGTGAAAAGGAGTAAATTTAGAGCAAAAAGGGACAAAAGTGCATTTTATTGAACTAGCGCTAAACGGTGATGTCACCAGCACCGTAGAACGCTGTTTTACAGAGAGTTACGACTGATTGGCAGAATAATGCATTGAGCGGCGCCCTATCCAGCGCCCGACCGCACCCTATCCCAATTTTAAACAAGATTCAATGTATTTTGTAGGATTTTGAAGGGTTGCTTTAGGGAACTCTTGGAAATTCAGTTTTGGCCGAATTTAAACACTTTTGGAGCCAATTATAGAAGGGGGAGAAGAGAAGAGAAGATTTAAGAGTTTAGAGAGAGTGCCTTTCCATTTTGTTTAGGAAATCTAGGTTTTGTGTTTTCTCTTCTAAGGAGTGTGAGAGGAGAGTGAAAGTGAGAGATTTCTTCTTCCTTACTTATCTAAAGAGAGAATTGTGTGTTGTTGTGAAGAAAGAAGAGGAGTCAAAGGAATTCCTTAAGATTCCCTTGGGGAAGATTTTGAGATAAGTTGTCTTTACTTTACTCTGTTTGTATGACATTTTTTATATATATAAAATCCATGTTTTTTCATCTTTTCCTTATGAGTCTTGATTATGTTTCTTTGTCTTTCTCCTTTTCATGTGAAGTGTTGATGTTGTGATATGGAAATGATGTACTGATTTATTATGGAGAATTTGGGATGACCTTTTCACTTTGAACTTCGTTTACTTTTTGATCTGGCCAATTGAATTGTTAACACTTGTAGGGAAACATATTTTTCAAAAAGATTATGAGTTCCACAACAAAAGTGAAGGTCACATTCAATGTCCATGAATGAGAGACGTAGTTCATGGTGATTAAGTGCAAATAAATAGGAAAATATACTTTGATGGGCGTAGAATTGGAGATTTCAGAGTGACAGGCTGAAATCCTCAATTTGGTCCTAATGTTTGGAAACTGAAGCGAGAGTTAGCCTTCACGCGAAAGGAAGTGGGAGCTCTAGAGTGAGAGCCAGAATCACCCCAGCCTAACCACAGATTTAGGGACTAAACTTAGGATTAGTCAATGTTCGTTATATGCTGAAATAAAGGTAAAGAATAGGAATGCTCCTATTTTACACAATACATTTGCATCACTGATCTATGTCACAATAATCATCACATTATGATTGAAAAGGAGGAAGACACTTTCTTGCAACAGAACTTTGTTATAAATTTAGTCTTGTGTTAGTTTAACTTTACTTTGGTAGAAATAATAATTAAAACTGTTTGTCTTTATTTTAAGAATTAAACTTACTTGCAATTGTGGTGTGATTCGATAAGTGATTTCTGTGCTACGCCATAAAATTAAAGCCTCCCTGTGGGATCGATATCCAGAACTCCACTAGAGCCTTGTATTACTTAAGCGATACGTATACTTGCATTTAATTATGTGACTCATTATAAAACTAAATCAATATATATAGCTAAATATTGTTGACCACATTTTTGATGAGGTCTTCTCTTCTCTCTTTAGTACTTAGGATCTAGCCTTAGGCTTTTCCATTAACTATCTTAGAGGACTAGAATTGGGACCCATCCTTTAGAAATTTAAACCACTTCTTGTCTCCCTGCAAACCCCACAAGCTTGATTGTAGACCCCTAATCACCTAGAGGGTTGAAATCAAATGTGGAGGTTTAAAGGATGAGTTCCCTATAGGACTCTTTGGCCTTAGGACCACCTTGGGTGGCTTGGTCTGGTGAGGGTTGACTTACACATTCACTACACTCATACTCTACACTCTCACACACACAATCCAAATCCTAAAACCACACCCATACCCAACTTGACTCCCTGACTCATGTAGGTAATTCATATGGATGGACCTTAACCCCTAAGCCCCTGGTTTAGAGGGTTAGGAACAACATAGTGAATGCCTCAAATGAGTCCTCTCATGGCTCATATAGGCTTAATATGACTTCATGGCTCAACCAAAGTTCTTCCATTTCACTCATATTTGATCAATCTTCATTTTTCCAAAATTTCAATTTTTGACCCCGGGGACCCTACACCTATCGAACCTACCAAAACCCTTAAAATTGCCCAAATCCTCCAAAATTTCCAAATCACCCAAAATTCCTCAAAATTAACCTTGAACATTTCCTCACCAATCAAATTGATCATCCATAGCCAAAAACACCAAAAATTCCAAAAGTATCCCCCAATACCCTCCAAATTTCCAAAATACCACTCTTGACCAAAAAATACAAAAATTCAGAAAATTCCCAGAAAATTCTAGAAAACCCCAAATATTTCCAATGTAATTTTTTCCAACTACACCATGGGCCAATTTTGTCAATTTACCCAATTTTACCAAAACCCCCCAATTTAGCCCATTCTTAACCCAAGTGAACCCAATGTCAAACCAAACCTACCCAATTGACCCCAATTTTGGTCCAATTCAATTCTAAACATCAATTCAATATTCACAATATCAATCTAGACTAAATCCAGGTCCAATTTGATTGACATTTGAATCCAATTTCACTTTTGACCTTAAAGCCCAATTTGGACCCAAGACCCAAACTTAGCCCAAACTAACCCAATTTAACTCCAATGGACCCCAAACCTTTTCTAAACTTTCCCTAACATCCCCACAAACAAAACACTAACATGATTTGCCCAAAAATTGGACTCAAACCTCACCCAAATCCACCCTAAAGCCAAACTCCCCTAAATAGGCCTAGACACAAACCTAACCCAAATGGGCCCAAACCCTAAAATCAAAACCAAACCAAAGTTGAAACCTCTTTGAAACACCCCCACAAACATTTTTCAACATTAATTTTACATCAATTTCAACCTTAGCCCAACATTGGCCCAAGTTAGCCCAATTTGACCTACATTGGCCCATTTACCAAATGAACCCAAATTCAACCCAATTCAATTCCAAACTACCTCAAATTTGCTTCAAATCATTCAAGACACATCCTTAAACTAAACTCAACATTTATTTGGCATGGCCCTTTGCAAAAATTTTCATCTAAAAGCCCATTGTTAAACATAAAAGGCTCACTCCCTTAAACCTTCCTAAAGCACACTTCCACCAAATTCAAAAGCCCAAATCAATCTAAAGCCCACATGACACTTTCCCTCATCACACATTCAATTTAAAATCATTCCTAAAGTCTTAATTTATCCTTAAAAAATTCCAAATTAAGCCTCATGACAATTCACACCAAAATAACAAAGTTCCTAAAACCCATTTCTATAAAATCAAGCCAAGCCATCCTAAGCCATAGGCAAGCCATGAAGCCATGCATGAGCCACATGGAAGCCATGAGAGCCTCTTTACATGCCACCATGCCATTTTGGGCAAAAGAAGGAGGCTCTTTCCATAATCTCCTAAAGTCATTAGCCTTAACCATGATTCCCCTTAACCCAAATTTAATCTAAATATTCTTAGAAAGAGACCTCACCACCTTTGACCAGCTAACCTAACTTATTCTCTCAGCCTAAAACCAGGTCATGGTGAGGTGAACCCAACCCAAACACATGGGTTGACCCAAACCAAGCCAAAATAGCCATGCCCCCATTCCATTTTGATATAACCCCTTTACACATGGCAAAGCTCAATTGCCTACACAAAACCCCAGCCCTGACCTACCCGAACTCGAGGGTGACCCTCGCTCGCCGGCCGACCACCCGAGCCGCCGGAAAACACCATGGCCGAGACCTTGGGAGGAGCCAAGTTTTGGAATTCCACCTTGCCGAGCCGCCCCACTCCAAATGGCCATTACAAACTGTTCTTCTCCTCACCGGAGCAGCTCGATCCCAACCCCTAACTCCCCACGGAGGCCCTCCAGCCAGCTCTATTGAAACACCACCTCCTCTCGGCCAAGGGGGGGCTAAACCAAAACCTTACTGAAACTGTGCCAAAATCATCCCAGACCACTCTCTACACATAGAGCATTTGATTCCCACTGGATTCCAGCCCCAATTCCCTCTAGCTGAGCTCATTTTTGAGTTCAAATTTCAGCATAAAAACCAGGGCACTTCACCACAGTGAGCCAATCCCTAGATTGATTGGCTCTACACCTTCACCAGACCAAGAGAAGAAGTTTACCAGTAAAAGCCCCCTCTCCAGGCCAGCCATTGCTTCTAGCCTCCAAGCTTTGTGAGCGGCTGTGGGCACATTCATACCTAGACAATTCACCAGGCCAAGGGACTTCATCTGGAGCTTGCTTGGACACAATCGAACGTGACACAACTCTCAGATCGAAGCTTCACTTCTCTGAGCAAAGGTATGAACTCACTCTTCCTCCTGAGCTTCTAGAGATTCTCCATTTAATTTAAATCAATTTCAATGCATGTTTACTGTATGGATGTGTTCGTCTCTTCAAGACGAATCCATAGAGCATAAGAACACAAAAATCTGTTGAGAATTGAGTGAGAAATTAGGGTTAGAAGGTCGACGGTCACGGGTTCACACCAGTCGTAGATGATGACCAGGAGCCGTCAGATCGCGCGTGGATCTAGCAGACGGCCAGGATCGCGCCGGACGGAGCAACGGACATGAACCGCGGGCCGCATGGCATCCTAGTCAGATGGCAGCGCCGAATCAAGAGGCGATGCGTGAAGCTTCGGAGGCGCCGAGGTTGAGTCAGCGCCTCGTGGATAAGTAGGAAAATAGGGTATTTTTCTATTTATTTAATTACCAGAAATTCAAAAATTTATAACTTTGTGTAGAAAAATCATAAAAATAAAATAAAAATACCCTCTTGCTCAGTGAACAGAGGAGAATAATGTGGAAAAGAAATCAAGTAATTTCATTAAGTATTTTATTTTTAATGATTTATTTACTCTCTGCATTGTTTTAATTCTCCATTTGAATAAGTAATTCACCATGGCATGAGACTATAGGGCTTTTGAAGCCTCTGAACTTGGGAACATTCCCTGAATTTTCCAAGGTCAGAGGCCATCCCTATGAGAAGTTATTGATTTTCCAAGTTCATGTTACTGTTTTGAGTATTTTAATTCCAATAATTATCATGTTGAGAAATAAATTCTAGAAAAGTTTGGTGATGTTTCTTATGACCAGAGGAACCTATGAAAAATAAGTTTTGAATTAATTCACTTGGAACAACCCTAATTGGCCTAAATACCCAAAATTGAACTTTAATTAATTAGGGTTAACCACACATCAAATTAACTTAAAAATAGTTCTCCACTGTCCTCTAGGGATATGAGAACACTACATAAAAATTTGAAACTAATTGGACTTGATTTGATCCACCAAGTGGGTTGATTAAGCCCCTTAAGTAAATTAAACTTTAAAAATTCACAACTCACAAAATACTTTTCAAAAATTCACAAAAATGGTTTTAGAGCTTCTCTGATATCAGATGAACTTAGAAAAATTAAAATTGTAATTTTCTAAAAAAGTTGATTTTTATCATTATTTTAATATTTTTAAAAATTAAAAAATAATAAAAAATCATAAAAATATTAAAAATCACCAAAATGTCACATTTTGAATTCTAATCATTTAGGAACAAACCAAATATTTTTCTTAAGTCCCTAGGGTAAGATATTGAATTTTAAAGGCTTAATGTAATTTTTAATATTAAAAAAAATGTATTTTCCAACCTTTTCACTAAAATAATTCTAATAAATCAAAGAAAAATCAGAAAAATACAAAATTTTTTCTCTCAACTCCTTGAGGTTATAGAAATCTAGGAAAAATATAAAATCCATTTTTCAACTTTAATTTTATTTTAAAATTAATAAATGCTCTAAAACACAAAATAATTCTAATAAATAAAATATAATTCAAAAAATCACCAAAATTGGTCCAAAAGGTCCTCTGGTCATTAGAAATATCATATAATTTTTTTTAGGATAGAAACATTTCCTTGGTCATGTTATTGAATTTTCCTTGAAAACCCCTATTTTCCATTAAAAAATAATTACATAAATAAATTAAATACAGAAAAATAAGATTTTCTCCTCTAATGTCTTAATTGACATGTGAGTAAGGTTCCATAAAAATTTCAAGTTCATTTGAGCTTAATTTAGTGAGTTATAGAATTATTAAGCTTGAATGGCAAAAAGATAATTAAAAATTTCAACCCTTAATTAAAATTTTAGGATTAATCAAAAGGGAGGGTAAAATATTTGATTTTAAACTGATTTTTGGATGATTGAAACTTAAATGATTAAGGGTGGAAATCTACTAATCATTTCAAATATAATTAAAGTAAAACTTTAATTAACTAATTAATTGAAATTTTGGAAGAATAATAGAAATTGGAATTATTAAAGTATGGATATTATTTAAGAAGATATTTATTCTTTAATTTGAAAATCCCTAAATAAATCGCTTCAATAATACCTAAGTCTTAATTAAAAAATTAAAATAATAATCTCAATTAAATTAAATTAAATTAAATTAAAATCAAATTAAATTAAATTAAAAGTAAAATAAATTGAAATTAAATTAAAATCAAGTTAAATTAAATTAAATTAAATTAAATTAAAATTAAATTAAATTAAATTAAATTAAATTAAAATTAAAATTAAATTAAATCATATTAAACTAAATTAAATTAAACTAAATTAAAAATTAAATTAAATTAAGTTAAATTAAATTAAATTAAATTAAATTAAATTAAATTAAAATAAAATTAAATTGAATTAAATTAAATTAAAATCATTTAATAACAAATCTAAATGAAATCATTAAGAATTAAATCTAAAATGACTCGAACACTATTCTAAACTTAAACTAACTTTTATAATTAAGTCAAAATTAAAATTAAATCATTAAGTTTAAATCATTAAAATACTTAATAATTTGATTTGCCCTTTTAAAGCTCTTATTGTTATAACTCTTAAATGAGGTATCAAGTGAAGTGTTCACTTATAGGATATTCAAATGTCCCAGTTCACTGTGCAAGAGAACAAAACCTAAACTCCTGGATGATTAATTCACTTGTATAATTAAATTCTCTTGGACTTAAAAGAATCCTAGAGGTATTGAAAAGATGTTTAAGACTCGTCTTAAGCACTTCCTCAATATGATAGGATGTTTATAAGAACAATTGAATTTAATTATTTCTTTGATGAAAAAAATCATCCTTAAACCAAAACACAAGAACCTAGTCGTCATATGAGATGACTAGCTATAGGATTAGGACTTTGGTAGACAACCAAAACCTCTCCCTTAGCTTTACCTAGATACTTGTTAAAATATTTAAATGTCTTAACATGTGTTTTAAGTGCAGCTTGGGATGACGGGAAGACCCTCCAGGTACGCTTTTATTTTATTGCAATTTACTTACATGCACTGTACTTTACTTTCTTGCATGATAAACAACTGTTGCATGAAAACAAAAACCTTTAGGGTAGTCCCTGAACTGAAACTAAAACTAAATTAAAAACCACTGCAAGATAAAATTCACCGCCACAACATTTCATAATATAAAACAACACAAAATTTAATCACAAACAGAACAACAAAACTACAATTGCAACTAAATTAAAACGTCTCGTTGAATGATCGGGAATACCTCGGATGATGTAACCCACGTGTTGCTAACGGGATTTCCCACTGCCTAAATAAAAGTGTGGAACTCATTCAGTTGAGTTTAGCAAATTCATCTGAACTAAGTGAATTCGATGAAAATAACGGTGCCGGGATGACGGAACCGTGGGATCTTAATCAGTTCTGTTTAATTAACTTTAAGATTTGTTTTAATTAAAACACTAAAGACATTTGGACTTTAAGATTTCTCTAAAACCAAAACACATCTCTCATCCTTTGATTTATGACTTCTAAAACTAAACCTCTGCAACAATAAGGAGCTTGGAGCACGGTGGGCAGCACGGCCATCTTCGTCAGCAAAACAACTCTACTTCAGCAAAACCTTTCCTAGTTTTAAACAACAAAGCCATAGGATTTCGAGGTAGTTTGCCTAGTGCAACATAAATCCTCAACTCTTCGTTAGGCATTTGCATGATCATGTCATGTAAATTAAGCCCTAACCGGTCTTAGGACTCCGAGGTAGTCGTTTGGTATGACATAAACCCCCACATCTTCGAGGCTATTTGCATGACTGCATCATGCAAATATAAGTCCAAATTAATTAAAATTGGCAGGATGGAAACATTAAGTAAATTTTAAAATTGACGCCAAACCATAGGATAGTGTGGGAAGTTGCCAAGATTCTTCTTGGATCCTCAGCTTCTCCTACTTCTCTTCCTTTTGGACTCTTGAAAATAAATGTTCCAAATTTGAGCTAATCCCTTTTGAAATTTCAAAAATCCAATCATTTGAAAACCTTAAACTTTGAAATTATTGAGAGCAAAACCACTTATCATTATCGAGAGTTTTCTTAAATGATTCACTTCATTTAAGATGTAATTAACTATAGGGGCTTGCCCTTATAGGGAACTTTAAGAACCCAGGTAATATAAACCCTACTTAATTCCTTTATATTAAGTAGGGGAACTTGTCGGCTTATAAAATTGGTTTGTAGACCAAACGGATTTCACAAATCTTCTAGTTTATTTAACCGAGCCACATCATCAAGCAGTGTGTCTACTCTCTAGGATAGATATACAGTTTGTGGTGCGGTGCTCGTTTATATAAACTATTCGGGATGTGAGATCAGTTTGATTTCATATCTTAAAATTTTCAAATTTAAAATTATTTTTAAAAAATCAAATACTACTTTTCAAATTATATATTTAAATTAAATTAAAAATTCCCCGACAACTTCTGTAGGCGACCTCCTTTTTAAAATACAACATAACCTAAAAGTAAGCCGTACAACTTCTGGTGACTCCACTGGGGACCAGTCCTCTCTCTGTTTTGGTTAGATGGTTCTGCTTTCATAAATCGGTAGTGAGCCCATGCCCCTAGTGGACCAAACTACCATTCTTCTGTTGGAATACCCCGTTCATTTCTGTCTTGAACGAGTATAGCCAACTCCTCTCGGATTTAGGAGTCACTGTTTAGACACCCCTAAACGGAGAGGTTCTGATATCCTTTTACCTCTTTTCTGAGGTGGGGTGGACCCCCAATAGGTGTTAGTTTAGGAGCGGTCCTTCGAGTTGAGAAGTCTTGCATGAGACTTTCTCTTCCTTTCCAATTTTGAATCAGATTCCTTTGAACATTCCGTTCCTAATAAACAAATCTTATAATGAATGACTCTTTTAACAAATAACTCCTTTTTATAAATACATGGACAAAAATGTGTTCGAACTCTTTTCGATTCCTTTCTTTTCGTCCCGATGAGAAGAAGCATAACTCGGGACCGACAATCGGAATCTACCTTGCGGAAAATTTCCGCCCCAAAGCCGATTTTCTCCTTTACCAACCGGACTTGACCTAGCCGTCTACAAGGAGGAGCTTCTTGACAATGGAATCATCAGTTTCGGTCAAGAATTCGAGAATACAAATGTCAAGATCACCGACGTCACCCTTTTCACACTTACAGACAAAGTTCCTGAAACTGAAAGACCTTTGATCGAGTTCAACCTCAAGTCAACTCAAGAGTTCCCTCCCCTGTAAAGGGTTCCAGTTGAGAAGAGTACTGCTGTTCACAGGAGGACTGTTGTTTCTACCCCCGCTGGTCTAGTCGTCTCTGCACCTACCCCGACTTCCGCCAAACTGAAGGAAATTCAAATTTGTGAAGAGCATGTTACTGTGGAGGGTATAGATCTCCATGCGAGACCTTCTGTTTTCGAAATTGGGTCCAGCTCAAGGGTTCCACCCCTAACACAAACTCAGAGGAGAAACAAGAGTAGAAAGATTGTAAGGAAAGCCGTAGCCGCCGAAGTTGCTTTCTTGGAAGAACTGCCTGAGTACACACCACTACCTGAGTACATACCATTGCCTGAGTATACACCGCTTTTGGAAGGAAATAGATTCCATCCCCTCTCCGCCGCAGCTGACGAGGAAAATGTCCGCAAGATTGCTTCTACATTACCTCGACCCACATACTATAGCAACAACCGAAAGAAAAGGGCTAGGATTACACCATTCGCCCAACTGCAGACTGTGATAGAGAAGTTAGCAAAGAAAGAGAAATGTCATGTATCAGAGATTTTAAGAAGAATAGGGTGGGTGCCAGCCAAATCCCATCTTGGGCCGCGAGTAGAACCCGTTAGCGCCACAGAAAAGCGAATAAGAAGATGAAAGCTAGTCCACCTATTGTTGTTTCAGGTTTACAGATCATGGAGGATACCACCTTCCAGCATTCATCCAACAGACCATCCGGTCCTAGGCCTTCTACTGCTAGAAGGATGGTATGGCATCCTACTACTGGCCAATTAAGACCGAAACAACGACCTGAAAAGGAAAGTCTCGTCAAGAGACTCAAGTCCGTAGAGAGCACCACTGCGATGAAGAGGACTCCCAAGAAGGAAGTCCAACGATCATTGCATGTTAACTGCAAAACCTTATGAAAAAGACCATTGGAGGACGCTATGGAAATGCTAAGAACCGACATTCAACGATTAGCAAGAGAAAGAGAAGAAAAGTTTGAAGATGAAGTCGATTCGTCGGAGTTCATGGATGACGAATATGTGGAGATCAACATGGTTGAGACACGGGCATCGTCGCCTTCGCAAGGTGCTCCCAGCAATTGCGGAAAGAGATGAACCGTAAATATTAAGAGCACAACTTCGAGAAAAAGATGATACAATCTCTCAAATGGCGAAAAGGATGGAAGAGATGGCTGCAGCCTTAGCCACTCTTCAGAGTCAGGTTCAACCCCCAAGAGAAACGCCTGCAGAAGTTATTTATATTACAGACGGAGGAGAAGAGATTACATCCGTTAATAGAGATGATCAGCCGAAGAAGGATTCTACCCAGAATATGATTCCAGAGAAAGACATCAAGAGCATGGTAGAACAACAGGTGCGAGAAGCCTTAGCACAGTCTAAGAGCGGAGCATCTATTCAGACGGGTAAACCTTACCCCGAAGAATTTGATGCAATACAATACCCAAAAGGCTTCGTACCACCTCTGTTCAAGACTTTTGATGGTACCGGAAACCCTCGACAACATGTTGCACATTTTCGCGCTAGTTGTTACAACGCGGGTGGAAGCGATGCCTTAGTCTTCCGACAGTTCGTCAGCAGCCTGCCAGGGATCGCCTTCGATTGGTTCGTAGAGTTACCGAACGGTTCTGTAAAGACATTTTCAGAATTAGAGAATCTCTTCATGAAACAGTTTGCCGGAGCTCAGCACCATATCACCATCGGTGATCTAGTGGTAGAGAAACAGAAACCGAACGAAACTTTAGTGGACTACATACTTCGATGGAGAAATGTAAGCATGAAGTGTGAGCCACAACTGCAAGAGCAGCAAGCATTTGGTATCTTGCTTAAAAGCATTCACGGCCCGATAACACTTCTCCTTAAGGGATTTACGATTAAGACTTTCGAGAAGTTTTTAAGTAAGGCCGGAAGCTTGCAAGAGGAAGCGAAACAGCTAAGTTTCGCCGACAAGACAGACAAGTAGAAGCCTGTGAAGACATTTGAAAAGAAATCCGGGATCGTCGCGGCAGTCGATAAGGGCAAGCAGCCAATGCAAATACAGCCGGAGCAGCTGCAGCCCAGCTATCAGCAACCTCAGCAGAACTACCAACAACCTCGACCTGGTTATCAGCCAACTCAACAACATGAGCAACCGCCTCGCCCGCAGCGCACGTTAAAGGAGCTCATAAACGAGAGAATATCCGTTCAAGATTGAAGCGATGCCAAAGATGTTCCGCAGCTTGATGAAGACTTCGCATTTTCAACCGCCGTAACCCAAGAAGCCGGAGGAAGTTAATAAGAAAGACCATCCCAACTACTGCCCTTACCACCAGATGCTTGGACATAAGATAGAGGATTGCATCACCTTCAAGAGTTGGCTTGACAACAATCTCCGAAAGGGGAACATAACGATTCTAAAGGAATACATGAAAGAACCCCAAAAAGGAGGTTCTGTCAATGTTATTTCAACAGATCCCATTGTTTCGATAGATCCTTACACGTCTGATGATGGATGGAGTACTGTCTGGACAAAATCATCGAAGAAAATTTTGGACCACATCCAGGCCGCTTCGGAGCATGCTTCAACTCAGAGTTTGAAACCTGCCAAGACGGCACTATCACTAGCAATTGAAGAACCGCCCCAGGAGGAAAAGACTGTAGAAAAGAAAGAGATCGTAGAAGAAGAAAAGTCCGAGGCTCTTAAAGCTAGACTAGGGGCTGCTTATCCTTGGATGGTTGTTTCCGATTCGGGGGAGAAATTTCTGAACCTCTGACTCTGTATGATTATTGGCTCGCTCCGGCAGGATCTTATAATGATAAGAGTTATGGCGTTGGCTACGTTTTGACTGTTTCTAACGATTACACAACTAACGACAACCAATCTAATCCGAATCTCGATTCCGATACAAATAACAATTCTCAAATCATACATAACCTCGACAATCACGATGACAAAGAAGACATTCACCAAGAAGGCTATGAAAGTTCAACAAGCAATGAATCTATTTGTGAATTTGAAGGAGCTCCAATCACAATAGAGTTAGAGCTTTCAGATTCCGAAGTGACTTCAGAAGAACCTGTCATGCTGATTCAAAAGGAGACACCGAAGAACTCGCACTCGATTCAAAAGAAATTACAAAAGTCAACTTAAGGAGCGGAAGGGTTCTACCTCCGAGAATGGGTCCAAAAGACAAAGGAAAGCAGGTGGTTGTTCAGGAAGAATCAACCCCAACAGAAGAATTTCCCATTCGGGAAGAAACTGAGACACATGGTAACAAAGTGGACTATAACGTGCTAGCCCATCTTAGGAAACTACTGAGCCAAACCGAGCATCTACGACGCTCTCATCTTATCAAAAGAGATGAGGGAAGCTCGATCAAGGCCGTACTTGATCCGGAGATTTGTTTAGCTCGGATGGCCGTGAGATTCCTTAGACGAGGTTTGCTCGTTAAAGGAACAACGAGGTGTTACCTTCACTGGACAGATGATCTACTACTCGGGACAGCCGATCACAACCTACCGTTGTACATTTCAGTCACAATCAGAAAATTTACGCTCTCCAGAGTATTGGTGGATCCAGGAGCGTCAATCAACATAATGAATCTTTGGACGCTAGCATACTTGGAAATTGATGCTCGCGAGCTTGAAGCGGACAAGATTTTACTGAGAGGATTCAACCAGAAAGGAGAAAGAGCCCTTGGATCAATAACACTGTTGATGAAGACCGGTGACTTAACAAAGACAACCACAAAATTCCACATAATTGACTCTGAGAGATCGTTCAACGCTCTACTAGGCCGGTCGTGGATCCATGAAAATCGGATGGTACCATCGTCTCTGCATCAGTGCATAAAATACTACGATGGAGGAGAACAGTGCATCAAAGGTGACTTGCAACCTTTCTCCATACATGAAATTGGAATTCATGAAGATGCAACCTACTACGCGCCTCCAAAGAAAACAATCTTCTCCAGAAATACCATGCCCAATGAAGCAAAAGAAGTTCAAAATGATGAAGAGCCCGAAGTTCTAGTCCAACAGTCACTCACCACTCCCTTACGACGAGATGGTGAAGGTTTCTCCAGAACTCGCATCCGAGGTCGAGGCCGGGGACGAGGTCGAGGAAGAGACAATGGGACAGTTGGACAGAAAAAACCGGTGATCAACATTGATTGGGAAAACAGCTCTAAGGAAGAAGAGGAAGTCAAGAAAGAAGCAGCTACAATAAACCAGAAGAAACCACAATTCAAGATTTCTCTCGAAGATGAAAGGAACGAAGAATACAAATCGATGTACGAGAAGATTAACCACTATGTGCACACTATGACCCTGACCCCGATCCAGTCTAATAAGATCGAGGGTATGGTGGTCAAAGAAGTACATAGCAGTGGTGCAAAGCCAATCAAATTTTACTGTGGCGCTTCTTCTTCCAATACTAAAAACGATGTACAATTTGAAGATGTCACTTCTTCCGAATTAATGGAATTACCTTTTGAGTGGTACTCTCCCTGTGTTCAAAATTTAATTCAGCGTGGTGTCTTACCTCGACAATGGACAAAAGGTCAATCACAACACTTCAAAAAATTATGGAATAACGCCGGTCAGCCTCCCAATGCAAAGCATGGTCTCGGATTCGGTACAGTAGGATCAGTTGAGATTACAAAATTTTGCTTGGTTGTCACTTGCGAACCTAATGAAGGCTGCTTGGAAACTACAAAAGAGCTTGAAGATCGACAAATTGGAGACGCTCCACTAGAGTTCGAAGAAGAAATCAAGTCTACAATAGACGAGTTAATGGAAGTTAACTTAGGTACTAGCAAGGAGCCTAGGCCAACCTTTGTTAGCTCCTTACTCAATAAAGAAGATTCCGAGGAAATAATCAAGCTACTAATGGAATTCAAGGACTGTTTTGCTTGGAGTTATGATGAAATGCCAGGATTAGCTCCAGAAGTCGCAGTTCACAGGCTAGGAGTGGATCCTACTTCCGTTCCAGTCAGAGAAGCTTCCAGAAGAATGCGTTTGGAAATTGAACAACAAGTCATAACTGAAGTTAAGAAGCTAATAGAAGCTAAAGTTGTCCGTGAAGAACAATACCCGACTTGGCTAGCCAATGTGGTACCAGTCAGAAAGAAGAATGGTCAGATCAGAATCTGCGTGGATTTCAGAGATTTGAACAAAGCATGTCCGAAGGATGAATTTTCACTACCAATTCCAGATTTAATGATTGACATCGCTTGGACACATGAAATATTCTCTTTCATGGATGGATCTTCAGGATACAACCAGATAAAGATGGCTCCTGAAGACGAAAGCTCACGGCATTCAGAACACCAATAAGAGTGTATTGCTACACAGCAATGCCATTCGGACTAAAGAACGCAGGAGCAACATACCAAAGAGCAATGACAAAGATTTTTGATGATCTCATTCACAACCAAGTTGAGTGCTACGTGGATGATGTGGTCATCAAAAGCAAGCTGAAGGAAGATCACTTGTATGATTTGAGAATTGTTTTCGAGTGACTAAGGCAATACAACCTTAAGATGAATCCCTTAAAATGCGCCTTTGAAGTCACCTCCGGGAAATTCTTAGGATTTGTTGTCCGACATCGAGGAATAGAAATTGATCTGAAAAAGCTTAATGCTATCTTAGAAATGCCTCCTCCTAAAACCTTAAAACAGCTACGATCCTTTCAAGGGAAGTTGGCATATCTTCGACGCTTTATTTCGAAATTGTCAGGTAGGTGTCAGCCCTTCTCAGCATTAGTTAAAAAGGATGCCAAATTCGTTTGGGAAGAGAATTGCCAACGGGCCTTCGAGGACATTAAGCAATACTTAATGACACCTCCTGTCTTAGCAGCCCCGACCTCGTGTAGACCGTTGATACTTTATACCGCAGCTCTAGACGACTCCCTTGGAGCCCTGCTAGCCCAGGTCAATGATGAGGGAAAAGAAAATGCTCTCTACTACTTAATCCGTCGTTTGATTCTGATGGAAGTAAAGTATCCTCCAATTGAGAAGCATTGTTTGGCTCTGATCTTTGCCGCTCAAAAGCTCAGGCATTACATGCTCTCTCATAAGGTCAACCTTATCTCAAAAGTTAATCCGTTGCAATATTTGATGACCCGTCCAACACTTTCCGCGGTGCTTGCTGTGTGGTCGATGATACTATTGCAATTCGACATAACTTTCGTGCCTCTTCCTGCCGTAAAGGGACAAGTCCTAGCAGACTTCCTTGTAGCACACCCTTTTGCCGGCAGAATCGCCTCTCAACGATGACTTGCCAGACGAGCAGATAATGAGCCTAGAAGACACTGATGATCGACATTGGGAACTATACTTCGACGGAGTATCCTCAGCACAGAAAGACAAAGAATTGCAAACGATAGTGCCCGGTAAGGCAGGAATCGGACTAATCTTTATAACACCGGAGTGGGGGATGTTAAGATACTCCTACCACTTAATAGAGCCGTGCACAAACAACGAGGCAGAATACGAAGCCCTCATAACAGGACTAGAACTGACCATTCAAATGGGAATAATAGATATCAACATCTACGGAGATTCTCAGTTGATCATTCAACAGATCGCCGGACAATACAGAATTTTAAAGCTAAGACTCGAGCAATACTTTCGATATGCCATGAAACCGTTGGAACGAATTCCGAATGTAACAATCTACAAGATCCCCGCAAGAGAAAATGCTCTCGCGGATGCGCTAGCTCACCTTGCAAAAGAATTTGCCTTCTTGCAAGATGAGTCAGTTGAAGTGTCAGTTCAAGGACGACAGGTCCTATCACAGCTCAACATAGACATGATACAGAAATCAGAAAAAGCAGAAGAATCAGTTGCAGCAGTGACAAAAAACACAGATGCTTGGCGTCAACCGCTAATAGACTACCTGCAAACAGGGAAATTACCAGACGATAACTCATTAGCACATCAAATCAAGAAAAGAACTCTGTCTTACGCATTAATAAACAATACATTATACAGAAGGTCTTTTGAGCATATGTGGTTAAGATGCCTGAGCAGGTCCGAGGCTCGTGAAATTGTCAAAGAAGTGCATTCAGGACTTTGTGGAGCTCATCAGTCGGGTCCGAAAATGAAAATGAAAATTAAAAGAGTAGGGTATTACTGGCCCTCGATGATGACCGACTGCATGAAAGTTGCCAAGAGTTGTCACCAGTGCCAAGTGCATGGAGTGGTTCTACACCAACCTCCAAATGTGCTACATCTGACAATTGCGTCGTGGCTATTTGCGGTTGGGGCACAGATATAGTGGGTCCGATAGAACCACCTTCTTCAAGAGGACATCACTTCATCCTTGCAGCTACAAACTACTTTTCTAAATGGACAGAAGCAGTTCCACTCAGAGAAGTAAAGGCACACCACGTGCTACAGTTTTTCAAAAATCAAGTCGTCTACTGTTTCGGAGTACGGCACAGAATGATTTTAGATAATGGGTCCGCATTCAGAAGCACAAAAATCAACAATTTTATCAGAAGACATGGAATCGATTGGCGATACTCAACAATCTATTACCCAAGAGCAAACGACTTGGCCAAGGCTTTTAATAAACATTCTCGTTCAAATTCTAAAGAAAACTTTGGACGACAACAAGAGAAATTGGCACGAGAAGTTGTTAGAAGCCTTATGGGCCTACAGGATGACTTTTAGGACTCCTACTCAGTCTACGCCTTACACTTTAGTGTACGGGTCCGAGGTAGTTTTACCTTTGGAGGTTCAGCTTCCATCACTCAGAATTGCAGTTGCAAATAAAATTACTACATAAGAAAATGCCAGATTACGACTGGAAGAACTGGAAAACTTGGAAGGGAAAAGACTTACAGCGCAACAAAATTTGGAACTGTACCTAGCTAAGGTGATCCAGGCCCATGATAAACTGGTCCGCCGAAGAACTTTCAAAGTTGGTAACTTAGTTCTTGTTCTCAGAAGACCTATTATTGCACATCACAAGATAGGAGGCAAATTTGAACCGACTTAGGAAGGGCCGTTTGTGGTCGAGGCAGTCTACTCAGGAGGCTCCTACCAACTTGTGAATTGCCAAGGAGAACGACAAATGCTTCCAATCAATGGACGATATTGGAAGAAGTATTACGCAAACTGATGTTTCAAAGGAATGAATTCTCATCCCTAGAAACACGGGTGAAGTAACCACTTGTGGCTGGGTCTGAACCCAAAAAACATAAGAAAATGAATAAAAAAAAGAGAATCATTAACAAAAATATGTACTAAAAATAAAATATGTGGAATCATAATAAGTTTTACCCCTCCTTTCAAATCAAATCTTGTTCCTGGTCTTTCCTCATCTTTTCCTACCTTCCTTTAAATTAAAATAAGAGAATAAGAATCTTCAGTGATAAATACTTTCTTAATGTTCTTGTTCTTAGTACAGCCCCTGATCCTTTCCTTATTTTCTTCGCAGGGAAATGTTGAACGGGCGGTTGGTCTTAAACTTTAAAAATGGCGTGAGTCTCGCACTCGATGAAAGGAGGGTGAAGGATGGAGCAGTGATAGAAATTGATTATGACTTCGGACTCGACCACCTACAATATGAAGAAAATGATTGGGTCCCAGTGGACCGGGAAGAGCTTCATAGCCAGACAGTGATGAAGATGGGTGGCCCAAGCCACCAATCCAACAACAAGAAAAGAAAGACAAACACCGAGGAAAGCAAGAAAATCAAGTCAGTAGTTGCCACGGCAGAGGGCAGGCTCGTCAGCACCGCGCCCGTAGAAATTCAAGAAGTGAGGAGAGCTACGCTCACTGCTACTCAAAGAAGGAATAGGAATCGCCGTATCCGCAAGATGTTGACTAAACTAGCAGCAGATCAACACGAGGAGACAGCCACCTTCACCGACACACACATTTCAAAGATACCGGTTCATCAGGAACCTGAAAAGAGAGAACAAGCTCCAAGAACAACAGAACGGATAAGGGAAACTCTGAGAAGATCAGGGGCAGAGAGATCGCCTTGAAGCCAGATAAAGATACCATATCTGAAGAACCTTTTTGCTGAAGCAACCCCAGAGGATGTCCCGACAGAGACAATCCCCGAGGAGCCAAGGTATGCAGGAGAACGTGACGGGATTGAGCCATACATCCCGCAATACGTTACTAGGCCTCGTCACTTGCAGATCATCCTAGAATATGAATTAGAAAGAATGAAAAATGTTGAAAAGAAGACTTTCGAATACTTTGAAAGGATTAGAGGCAAAAGAATCAACATTTTGGAAGGCCTCGAGTTACACACAGGTGTATTCTCAGAGTACGAACAACAGTAGATTGTGTATTGCATCTTAGAACTTCAGAAAATGGGTTGAGCAGGCCGTCTAAGAAAAAAAACTTATTCGAAACCCCGGAAATGGATGCCATGAAAAGGAAGAGTTACAATACAATGCGGATGTTGCTATAACTTCGCAGAGGACAGAAAAGGAAATCCACCAGGGATACTCCGTCACAGTGAGGTGGATTCGATGCTGAGGATAATTAAAAGAATGGTGAAAAGAATGATAACGTGGAGGGTATCGCAGCAGACCGCATACCCAACAGCTTGCATCATCAATATTTATCGAAGGGCGATCGCATACCTCCACACATAGACCACCATGACTTTGTCGACCTTTCGCACGTTTCGTTCGTCAACCAATGCAATATCATGTTCGGATCTGACCTCCGGATAGCAGGCCCGGGTAAGTTCCGAGGGCCGGTGGAGATACCACTTCCTGTAGGTTCCGTCATGATATTACAAGGAAATGGAGCAGACATCGCAAAATATTGTATACCGGGAGTACCAGTGGAGCGAATCTCCGTCACTTTTAGAAGGATGGACGACAGAAAGGCACCTTACCACTTGCAGCCAGATCCAGAATTGGAGAGACTCCGGCCCTACGAGCTGTGAGTTACACGGGAAATAAGACACCTCCAATGCACATCCATGCGACACCGTCGCCAAGGAAGGCTTGGAAGGTGATGTTATCGACCGTGTATCTCATTATTCGTACATGGATTTTTTAACAGATATTTTTTGGATGGATTAACAAGAATCATACATAGTCCGTTTTGAGTCATGGATTGTGTGAGAAATATTTTAGATCGAGTTGTATGATGTATCTTCAACAAGATTGGAATGAAAGTGACCATGTCACATTTTGCCTTCACCTCTTTTTGTGCAAATTGACTGGGAAACGCCATCAAAGTTAAATGAACTTCGAACAAAGAACAGAAAAGAAAAGGAAAATAAATAAGAACTCTCTTCCATAAAAATCCAAACATTAAAAAGAACTTCAAATCCACATGAACACCAAAAAAACAACAAATAAAAAAATGGGATAGTTAAAGGACAAACAAAACAAATCTAAAGCTCAAATTGAATTTCAGTTTAAATCCATCTTTTCAAATCCTCCAATTCTTCTTCAAATCAAGGTCTATTTCAGACCTCCTTTGAAACCCTCTTTCGGGATGGTTCTTCAACACGGAAACTCACACTTCAAATTTCAAAAAAAAAAAAAAAATCCCGCACCCTTTTCATCACATCGAAACCCTTTTGATTTTCTATGATCTCCCTTCCCTCTTGTACGGAGATTGACTAGGTCTATTGACACGGAGCCACGAACTTTGTTCGATTTGGTTCTGATGGCATGAGACTAGGTCTTTCTTCATACATTACAATTTCCGAGACTGTTACCTAAAATCCAGTTCTCATTTCAAGGTCGGTACCTAAATTCCGACTCTCCTTTCGAGATCGATACCTAAATTTCAATTCTCATCTGAATTGATACCTAAGTTTTAATTCAAAATTTCCGAGACTGGTACCTAAATTCCAGTTCTGATTCTGAGATCAATACCTAAATTTCAATTCTCATCTGAATTGATACCTAAATTTCAATTCAAAATTTCCGAGACTGGTACCTAAATTCCAGTTCTCATTCCGAGATCGATAGCTAAATTTTGATTCTCATCCGAATTGATACCTAAATTTCAATTCAAAATTTCTGAGACTGGTACCTAAATTCCAGTTCTCATTCCGAGTTCGATACCTAAATTTTGATTCTCATCCGAATTGATACCTAAATTTCAATTCAAAATTTCCGAGAATGGTACCTAAATTCTAGTTCTCATTCCGAGATCAATACCTAAATTTCAATTCTCATCTGAATTGATACCTAAATTTCAATTCTCAACTTTCGAGATTGGTACCTAAATTCTAGTTCTCTTTCGGGGACAATACCTAAATTCTACCTCCCATCTTTCGGGATCGATACTTAAATTTCGATTCTCTCCCAGGATTGATACTTAAATTTCAATTCCAGCTCCGTTTAAACTTTCGAGATAAGTACCTAAATTCTGATTCTCATCCTTTTCAATCGACACTTAAACTCCGATTCTCATTCCGAGGCTGGTACCTAAATTCCAGTTTTCTTTGCAATCCTGAGATTGGAACCTAGGTTTCAATTTTCATTTCAAATCCAAATTTCCTCAAATTGATTTTAAATCAAACATCAAATCAAAATCCAAACTCACACATTGAAACTTGAAATTTAAAAGTAAAATGAAATCTAAATCAAATTCCCTGCATCTTGTGATTCGCAGCTAACCTCCTTTTCCATTCCCTGCCGAGAGTTCGAGAATCTCCTGGCCTTGGAAATATACCTGATACTCCCAAGCAGAAATTCTTCTACTCGTCCTAAGTTTGTCACTTGGACATCTTTGTTGGTCTTGTTGATCTCTTCAGTCAACGCCAATACACGCGGTGTGCTTGGTTAGCACACCACACCTATTGGGGGTCCATTTGTTGACCTCATTTTTGATGAGGTCTTCTTTTCTCTCTTTAGTACTTAGGATCTAGCCTTAGCTTTTCCTTCGACTATCTTAGAGGACTAGAATTGGGACCCATCCTTTAGAAATTTAAACCACTTCTTGTCTCCCTGAAAACCCCACAAGCTTGATTGTAGACCCCTAATCACCTAGAGGGTTGAAATCAAATGTGGAGGTTTAAAGGATGAGTTCCTTATAGGACTCTTTGGCCTTAGGACCACCCTAGGTGGCTTGGTATGGTGAGGGTTGACTTACACATTCACTACACTCATACTCTACACTCTCACACACACAATCCAAATCCTAAAACTACACCCATACCCAACTTGACTCCCTGACTCATGTAGGTAATTCATATGGATGGACCTTAACTCCTAAGCCCCCGGTTAAGAGGGTTAGGAACAACATAGATGAATGCCTCAAATGAGTCCTCTCATGGCTCATATAGGCTTAATATGACTTCATGGCTCAACCAAAGTGCTTCCATTTCACTCATATTTGATCAATCTTCATTTTTCCAAAATTTCAATTTTTGACCCTGGGACCCTACACCTATCGAACCTACCAAAACCCTTAAAATCGCCTCAAATCCTCCAAAATTTCCAAATCACCCAAAATTCCCCAAAATTAACCTTGAAAATTTCCTCACCAATCAAATTGATCATCCATAGCCAAAAATACCAAAAATTCCAAAAGTATCCCCCAATACCCTCCAAATTACCAAAATACCCCTCTTGACCAAAAAATACAAAAATTCAGAAAATTCCCAGAAAATTCCAGAAAATCCCAAATATTCCCAATTTCATTTTGTCCAACTACACCATGGGCCAATTTTGTCAATATACCCCACTTTTACCAAAACCCCCAATTAAGCCCATTCTTAACCCAAGGGAACCTAATGTCAAACCAAACCTACCAAATTGACCCCAATTTTGGTCTAATTCAATTCTAAACTTCAATTCAATATCCGCAATATCAATCTAGAACAAATTCAGGTCCAATTTGATTGACATTTGAATCCAATTTAACTTTTGACCTTAAAGCCCAATTTGGACCCATGACCCAAACTTAGCCCAAACTAACCCAATTTAACACCAATTGACCCCAAACCTTTTCTAAACTTTCCCTAACATCCCCACAAACAAAAAACTAACATGATTTGCCCAAAAATTTTACTCAAACCTCACCCAAATCCACCCTAAAGCCAAAATCCCCTCAATAGGCCTACACCCAAACCTAACCCAAATGGGCCCAAACCCCAAAATCAAAACCCAACCAAAGTTGAAACCTCTTTGAAACACCCCCACAAACATTTTTCAACATTAATTTTACATCAATTTCAACCTTAGCCCAACATTTGCCCAAGTTAGCCCAATTTGACCTACATTGGCCCATTTACCAAATGAACCCAAGTTCAACCCAATTCAATTCCAAACTACCTCAAATTTGCTTCAAATCATTCAAGACACATCCTTAAACTAAACTCAACATTTATTTGGCATGGCCCTTTGCAAAATTTTTCATCTAAAAGCCCATTGTTAAACATAAAGGCTCACTCCCTTAAACCTTCTTAAAAGCTCACTTCCACCAAATTCAAACGCCCAAATCAATCTAAAGCCCACATGACACTTTCCCTCATCACACATTCAATTTAAAATCATTCCTAAAGTCCAAATTTATCATTAAACAATTCCAAATTAAGCCTCATGACAATTCTCATCAAAATAACAAAATTCCTAAAACCCATTTCTATAAAATCAAGCCAAGCCATCCTAAGCCATAGGCAAGCCATGAAGCCATGCATGAGCCACATGGAAGCCATGAGAGCCTCTCTACATGTCACCATGCCATTTTGGGCAAACGAAGGAGGCTCTTTCCATAATCTCCTAAATTCATTAGCCTTAACCATGATTCCCCTTAACCAAAATTTAATCTAAATATTCTTAGAAAGAGACCTCACCACCTTTGACTAGCTAACCTAACTTATTCTCTCAGCCTAAAACCAGGTCATGGGGAGGTGAACCCAACCCAAACACATGGGTTGACCCAAACCAAGCCAAAATAGCCATGCCCCCATTCCATTTTGATCTAACCCCTTTACACATGGCAAAGCTCAATTTCCTACACAAAACCCCAGCCCTGACCCACCTAAACCTGAGGGTGACCCTTGCCTGCCGGCCAGCCACCTGAGCCGCCGGAAAACACAATGGCCGAGACCTTGGGAGGAGCCAAGTTTTAGAATTCCACCTTGCTGAGCTGCCCCACTCCAAATGGCCATTGCAGCTGTTCTTCTCCTCACCAGAGCATCTGATCCCAACCCCTAACTCCCCCTGGGAGGCCCTCCAACCAGCTCTATTTAAACACCACCTCCTTTCGGCCAAGGGGGGGGGGGGCTGAAGCAAAACCTTACTAAAACTCTACCAAAATCATCCCAGACTACTCTCTACACATAGAGCATTTGATTCCCACTGTATTCCAGCCCCAATTCCCTCTAGTTGAGCTCAATTTTGAGTTCAAATTTTAGCATAAAAACCAGGACACTTCACCACAGTGAGCCAATCCCTAAATTGATTGGCTCTACACCTTTAGCAGACCAAGAGAAGAAGTTTACCATCAAAAGGCCCCTCTCCAGGCTAGCCATTGCTTCTAGCCTCCAAGCTTTGTGAGCGGCTGTGGGCACTTTCATACCTAGACAATTCACCAGGCCAAGGGACTTCATCTGGAGCTTGCTTGGACTCAATCGAACGTGACACAACTCTCAGATCGAAGCTTCACTTCTCTGAGCAAAGGTATGGACTCACTCATCCTCCCGAGCTTCCAGAGATTCTCTATTTAATTTGAATCAATTTCAATGCATGTTTACCATATGGATGTGTTCGTCTCTTCAAGATGAATCCATAGAGCATAAGAACAAAAAAATCCATTGAGAATCGAGTGAGAAATTAGGTTTAGAAGGTCGACGGTCACGGGTTCACACCAGTCGTAGACGATGACCAGGAGCCGTCGGATGGCGCGTGTATCGAGCGGACGGCCAGGATCTCGCCGGACGGAGCAGCGAGACATGAACCGCTGGTCGCGTGGCATCCCAGTCAGATGGCAGCGCCGAATCAAGAGACGACGCGTGGAGCTTCGGAGGCGCCGAGGTTGAGTCAGCACCGCGTGGATAAATAGGAAAATAGGGTATTTTTTTACTTATTTAATTACCAGAACTTCAAAAATTCATAACTTTGTGTAGAAAAATCATAAAAATAAAATAAAAATACCCTCTTGCTCAGTGAATAGAGAAGAATAATGTGGAAAATAAATCAAGTAATTTCATTAAGTATTTTATTTTTAATGATTTATTTACTTTCTGCATTGTTTTAATTCTCCATTTGCATAGGAAATTCACCATGGCATGAGACCATAGGACTTTTGAAGCCTCTGAACTTGGGAACATTCCCTGAATTTTCCAAGGTCAGAGTCCATCTCTATGAGAAGTTATTGATTTTCCAAGTTCATGTTACTGTTTTTAGTATTTTAATTCCAATAATTAGCATGTTGATAAATAAATTCTAGGAAAATTTGGTGATGTTTCTTATGACCAGAGAAACCTAGAAAAAATAATTTTTGAATTAATTCACTTGGAACAACTCTAATTGGCCTAAATACCCAAAATTGAACTTTAATTAATTAGGGTTAACCACACATCAAATTAACTTAAAAACAATTCTTCACTGTCCTCTAGGTATAGGAGAATACTACATAAAAATTTGAAACTAATTGGACTTGATTTGATCCACCAAGTGGGTTGATTAAGCCCCACAAGTAAAATTAAACTTTAAAAATTCACAACTCACAAAATACTTTTCAAAAATTCACAAAAATGGTTTTGGAGCTTCTCTGATATTAGAGGAACTTAGGAAAATTAAAATTGTAAATTTCTAAAAAAGGTGATTTTTATCATTATTTTAATATTTTTAATAATTAAAAATAATAAAAATCATAAAATATTAAAAATCACCAAAATGTCACATTTTGAATTCTAATTATTTAGGAACAAACCAAATATTTTTCTTAAGTCCCTAGGGTAAGATATTGAATTTTAAAGGCTTAATGTAATTTTTAATATTAAAAAAAATGTATTTTCGAACCTTTTCACTAAAATAACTCTAATAAATCAAAGAAAAATAAAAAAAATACAAAATTTGTTTCTCTAAACTCCTTGAGGTTAGAGAGATCTAACAAAAATATAAAATCCATTTTTCAACTTTAATTTTATTTTAAAATTAATTAATGCTCCAAAACTCAAAATAATTCTAATAAATAAAATATAATTCAAAAAATCACCAAAATTGGTCCAAATGGTCCTCTAGTCATTAGGAACATCCCATAATTTTCTTTAGGACAAAAACATTTCCTTGGTTATGTTATTGAATTTTCCTTGAAAACCCTTATTTTCCATTAAAAATAATTACATAAATAAATAAAATATAGAAAAATCACATTTTCTCCTCTAATGTCTTAATTGACATGTGAGTAAGGTTGCATAAAAATTTCAAGTTCATTTAAGCTTAATTTAGTGAGTTATAGAATTATTAAGCTGAAGGGAAAAAAGGTAATTAAAAATTTCAACCCTTAATTAAAATTTTAGGATTAATCAAAGGGGAGGTTAAAATATTTGATTTTAAACTGATTTTTGGATGATTAAAACTTAAATGATTAAGGGTAGATATCTACTAATCGTTTCAAATATAATTAAAGTAAAACTTTAATTAACTAATTAATTGAAATTTTGGAAGAATAATAGAAATTGGAATTATTAAAGTAGGGACATTATTTAAGAAGATATTTATTCTTTAATTTAAAAATCCCTAAATAAATCACTTCAATAATACCTAAGTCTTAATTAAAAAATTAAAATAATAACCTCAATTAAATTAAATTAAATTAAATTAAAATCAAATTAAATTAAATTAAAAGTAAAATAAATTGAAATTAAATTAAATTAAATTAAATTAAATTAAATTAAATTAAAATTAAATTAAATTAAATTAAATTAAATTAAAATTAAATTAAATCATATTAAATTAAATTAAATTAAACTAAATTAAAAATTAAATTAAATTAAGTTAAATTAAATTAAATTAAATTAAATAAAATTAAATTAAATTAAAATTAAATTAAATTGAATTAAATTAAATTAAATTAATTTAATAACAAACCTAAATGAAATCATTAAGAATTAAATCTAAAATGACTCGAACACTATTCTAAACTTAAACTAACTTTTATAATTAAGTCAAAATTAAAATTAAATCATTAAGTTTAAATCATTAAAATACTTAATAATTTTATTTGCCCTTTTAAAGCTCTTATTATTATAACTCTTAAATGAGGTATCAAGTGAAGTGTTGCTTCACTTATAGGATATTCAAATGTCCTAGTTCACTGTGCAAGAGAACAAAACTTAAACTCCTGGACGACTAATTCACTTGTATAATTAAATTCTCTTGGACTTAAAAGAATCCTAGAGGTATTGAAAAGATGTTTAAGACTCGTCTTAAGCACTTCCTCAATATGATAGGATGTTTATAAGAACAATTGAATTTAATTGTTTCTTTGATGAAGAAAATCCTTAAACCAAAACACAAGAACCTAGACGTCATAGGATATGACTAGCTCTAGGATTAGGACTTTGGTAGACAACCAAAACCTCTCCCTTAGCTTTACCTAGATACTTGTTGAAATATTTAAATGCCTTAACATGTGTTTTAAGTGCGACTTGGGATGACGGGAAGACCCTCCGAGTACGCTTTTATTTTATTGCAATTTACTTTATTGCAATTTACTTACATGCACTGTACTTTACTTTTCTTGCATGATAAACAACTGTTGCATGAAAACCAAAACCTTTAGGGTAGTCCCTGAACTGAAACCAAAACTAAATTAAAAACCACTGCAAGATAAAATTCACCGCCACAACATTTCAAAATATAAAACAACTCAAAATTTAATCACAAATAGAACAACAAAACTAGAATTGCAACTAAATTAAAACCTCTCGTTGAATGATTGGGAATACCTCGGATGATGTAACCCACGTGTTGCTAACGGGATTTCCCACGGTCTAAATGAAAGCGTGGAACTCATTCAGTTGAGTTTAGCAAATTCATCTGGACTAAGTGAATTCAATGAAAATAACGGTGCCGGGATGACGGAATCGTGGGATCTTAATCGGTTCTGTTTAATTAACTTTAAGATTTGTTTTAATTAAAACACTAAAGACATTTGGACTTTAAGATTTCAATAAAACCAAAACACTTCTCTCATCCTTTGATTTATGACTTCAAAAACTAAACCTCTGCAATAATAAGGAGCTTGGAGCACGGTGGGCAGCACGACCATCTTCGTCAGCAAAACAACTCTAGTTCAGCAAAACCTTTCCTAGTTTTAAACAACAAAAGCTATAGGATTTCGAGGTAGTTTGCCTAGTGCAACATAAATCCTCAACTCTTCGTTAGGCATTTGCATGATCATGTCATGTAAATTAAGCCCTAACTGGTCTTAGGACTCCGAGGTAGTCGTTTGGTACGACATAAACCCTCACATCTTCGAGGCTATTTGCATGACTGTGTCATGCAAATATAAGTCCTAATTAATTAAAATTGGCAGGATGGAAACATTAAGTAAATTTTAAAATTGAAGCCAAATCATAGGATAGTGTGGGAAGTTGCCAAGATTCTTCTTGGATCCTCAGCTTCTCCTACTTCTCTTCCTTTTGGACTCCTGAAAATAAATGTTCCAAATTTGAGCTAATCCCTTTTGAAATTTCAAAAATCCAATCCTTTGAAAACCTTAAACTTTGAAATTCTTGAGAGCAAAATCTCTGATCATTATCGAGAGTTTTCTTAAATGATTCACTTCATTTAAGATATAATTAACTATAGGGTCTTGCCTTTATAGGGAACTTTAAGAACCCAGATAATATAAACTCTGCTTAATTCTTTTATATTAAGCAGGGGAACTTGTCGGCTTATAAAATTGGTTCGTAGACCAAACGCATGCCACAAATCTTCTAGTTTATTTAACCGAGCCCCATCATCAAGTAGTGTGTCTACTCTCAGGGATAGATATACAGTTTGTGGTGCGGTGCTCGTTTATATAAACTATTCGGGATGTGAGAACAGTTTCATTTCATATCTTAAAATTTTCAAATTTAAAATTATTTTCAAAAAGTCAAATACTACTTTTCAAATGATATATTTAAATTAAATTAAAAATTCACCAACAACTTCTGTAGGCGACCACTTTTTTAAAATACAACATAACCTAAAAATAAGCCGTACAAATATGAGTTCAGAAATTTTGGTAAATTAAAAAAGTCGCACCGATACACAAGGCATGAATCAGGTTGCGGTGTCCTAGTCCACCTGTAGTCTCGCCTTTTGAACTTATCAAAATACTTTTATGATTAATAGCCCCAATATTTATATACTTCATGTTCTGAATACAATAATTCAGAACAGCTCTATCTATAGTAACTTCAATGTGATGGTTGGTAGGCAAAAGTCTTGCAGAAATGAAATAGTGTCAGTCTTTTTATACAAGATTCAAAGTAGAAAAGGGGAAGTTAACTTTTAGCCTTTGTTTAATTTTCCACTCCCCTTTTCCATCTGTCAAAAAGTTTTTGATCATATCCAATGCTTCATTCATAATAGGAAAGTTTTCATATTCATAAGAAGAATACGCTCACAAGTGATAAAATACATTAGTTCGAGCAAGGGTGAATTCAACCATTTGGCCTCAAACCAGAATGTATTCACTACAAGAATAAAACAAATTAGCATAAAATTCTCTAACAATACCCAGCATCACATTTGGAGTGAAATAACAAAAAATTTCTTATTGACGATTAGCAATCAGTTCTTCAAGCATTCCTCCATGATTTTCAAAGGTTCTTTCATGAATATATTTCTTATTGCTAAGAAACCTACTAAAATGTGAATAGGCTTTAAAACTCACAAACTACTTTCATCATACTCAAATTTCCTCTTCCCTTTAGCCAATCTTGGAGCCATTTGTCTAAAAATACCAAAATTTTCCAAATCAATTTTAAAATTACAATGCAATCGACTAAAATAAATTTAAGATAAGAACTCAAAATCCATGAAAAATATCCAAAGTTTCTCCAAAAATTTCAAAATTTCATATTTTAATAATGTAGGAGATTTCCACGGTCAAAATCGAAAAATTTTAGTTTGAAGTGAAGCTCTTACCAAGAGAAGATGAAATTCGAACTTTTCTGGCCACGAAATCGCTTCAAATAAAAATGGTAGTGAGTCCTAGGCGTGAAAATCAACCTTGGCTGGAGGTTGAAGATAATGATTTGGGTAAAAATGGTGAGTCCCAGGGTTATATCGCAAAATTTTGGAGTTTCAGGCATTTTTCACGTTTGAGCCCTGTTCGACACTAGAAGCAGCGCCAATCGGGGCATTATTCTGCAGAAATGGCCAAACTCGCTGAATTTTGGTGTTGTCCGGTGCTGGTGGCAGCGCCATTTGACGCCAGTTCAAAAACTAGGCTTCCGACATTCTTTTGCGATTTCGATCTTTTCAAGCCCCTCCAATGTCTAATTAGTCTAATTAAGCATTGAATAACACTCTAAAGCCTTAGAAAATGATATTTTTTAACACAAACAACACATAACAATACTTTCATATATAAAATCCAAGTGTCATACACATACACACAACATTAAACATTACACCTTTTCAAGCCATATAATCTTAAATTCAGCATCGCACACAACCACAACATAATAACGCTGAAAACTAAACAAACAAGCATGTCCAAATATAACATTTAAGCCAAATAAAGTAAAGCAAAGTAAAGCAATCCGATACACAAATAAAGAAATACAATAATCTAGTTTTCATTCTTCCTCTGAACTATCATCAATTCCAAGATCTCCCTTTGATTGAGCATGAACAAATAAATTGTAGAATGGATGAAACGGAAATTTTTCAGTAGAATCCTCTTCAATCCAATCTTTTCTTCTCATAAATTGCGTCAAACTTCTTTCAAGATATCCAGAATGATCAAATTGTTCCTTCATTCTCCAATTCAGATGATTAAAGAAATCAGAAAGATTGTTGATTGCGTTCATCAAAGGTTGTACTTCCTTCTCCAATTTCTTGATTTTCTTCAAGATGATCTGTGAAGTTTCAGGAAAATAAGGAGGAATAGGTGCCGACCTTTGAGATGATTAATCTTCAATGATGCTCATGTCATTCATATCACCAACTGCCTGGTTATTATATGCATGTGCTGGGTCTATAGGCTTCCAAGGTAGAAGTACTCTTTCCTAGTTCTCATATGGAACTTATGATTGACTGTAGAGGAGAAATATAGTTGAAGGATTTTCAAGCCCATACTTTGATCTATGAACGATCAATCCCAAAACAGACTTAACATTTATCAAACCAACATCAATAGAGATTCTCATTTGAATATAATAATTCAGAATAACACATTCCTTAGTGACCTTACTGATTTTCATTTTTGGAAGCAATTTTTCACATATGAAGTAATGTAAGTGTTTCAATGTAGGATTTAACAGTGTGGTCAAGAAACTTACATACCTTCTATCTCTTATCTTCCATTCATCACTTTCATCCGTCAGATATCTGCATATGTCTTTAATATTGTCCTTCGTCGGGCAAAATTTGAATAATAGCAGATTGGTACATTCTCAATCATGTATAAATCATTAATCTTTACACGAGTAAATGTGACAAACCTTCCTCGTACATAAACTGATCCTTGGTTGATTCCATGAGAATTTACAAAAAACTCCTTCACAACAGGAACAACTACAGTGGTAGTAGTATAACACAATACTTCCCAAAGCTTCTAAACAATAATTTCATCAATTTTAGTCGTAAGAAAATTCGTAGCTTGATTTACACAGCCTCGCTCATTAATCAATCTCATTTTTCAAGATATTTTTGTTTAAAAGTCGATGCGCCTCGAAACTTACAAACCTTCTACGGTTAAACACTTGAAAGCTCTGAATTTCCATCGAGTCAGAATCAATTTGGACGAGAAATTGGGTCTTCCTCTTCATTATTTTGGAAGTTCCAGCATACAGGGGCATTATTAGGAGTTCTAATTAAGGATTTACCTCCTAGACCCGCTAAAACATAGATTTTAAAGATGAGAAACGATTTTCTGATTAGTGGCGTTGATAGCAGTGCCGTTTGACGCTAGTTCAAATTTCGCCAAACTTCACTTCGTTCAAATTTTTTCCAAATTTCAATTCAATTCGTTTCTTATATGTTATTAATGATAATTAAGGAAGAATAATACTTAATTAAGTAACAAGCAAACATAAATAACATATAAAACAAAGCATACACTCAATAACTGTGGGTTGCCTCCCACAAAGCGCTTTGTTTAACGTCATCAGCCCGACATAACTTTCAGTTATTCAGGTTGATCCAACATTAAAACCTCTTTAAAATTAGTCTAATTCCTTCAAAATATGGTTTTAATCATTGGCCATTAACTTTGAATATTCTTCCAAATTTAGGGTCTTCGATAATCACAGCTTCAAACCGATATACTTTTATGACAATGAAAGATCTTGTCCATCTAGATTTCAGTTTCCCAGGAAATAATTTCAATATTGTATTGTATAGTAAAACTGTTTGTCCCAGTTTAAATTCCTTTTTGACAATCTTCTGATGATGCCATATTATTCTTCTTTCCTTGTATATTCTATCATTATCATATAATTCATTTCTGATTTCTTCCAATTCTATCAATTGCAACAGTCTCTTCTCTCCAGTGTCTTTTAAATTAAAGTTCAATTTGTTTATCGCCCAATATACTTTATATTCTAATTCAACTAGAAAGTGACAGGTTTTTCCAAAGATTAATCTGTAAGGGGACATTCCTATAGAAGTTTTATAAGCAGTTCTGTATGCCCTTATTGCAATATCTAATCTAGCAGACTAATCCAATTTCTCAGAATTAATGACTTTCTCCAAAAGTCGTTTAATTTCACAATTAGATACCTCTGCTAAATCATTACTTTGGGGATGATAAGCTGTAGAGATTCTATGCATAATATTATATTTTCCCACCAATCTCTAAATCAGATTATTCTTAAAATGGGATCCTCTATCAGTGAGGATTACTTTAGGCATTCCATATCTTGTGAAAATTTTTTTCATTAAAAAACTCGAAACACTTTTAGCATCACACCTAGGTAGAGCTATTGCCTCAATCCATTTTGATACATAATAAACAACAATCAGTTTATATATATTTCCAAATGAAGGCATAAATGGTCCCATAAAATTTAATCCCCATGCATAAAAGATTTCAACTTTCAGAGTAAAATTAATTGGCATTTCATTTCTTCTAGATATATTGCCTTTTCTCTGACATCAATCACAAGTTTTGATAAATTTTTAAACATCTCTGAAAAGTGTAGGCCAATAAAATCCATATTGAAAATTCTTATGTGCAGTTCTATCAATTCCGAAATGTCCTTCAAATACAAAATCATGACATTCTCGAATAATTTTTTCAGTTTCTTCATAAGGCACACATCTCCTAATAATAAGATCTTTACATTACTTATACAGATAAGGATCATCCCAGAAATAAAATTTAGCATCATGCTTAAATTTTTTATGCTGTTGCATTGTTAAATCAAGTGGTAAATTGTTACTAACGATGTAGTTCACAATATCAGCATACCACGGAAAAATTCCTTCAATAATATTATATAATTGCTCATCAAGAAAAGTTTCAGTAATTTCCTTTTCAAAGTCATCCAAATTAGGTTGTTCGAGTCTAGATAAATGATCAGCTATTTGATTATCAACCCCTTTTCTATTAATGATCTCAAAATTAAATTCTTGCATTAAAAGCATCCATCAAATTAGTCTTGGTTTTGCATCCTTCTTTTGCATTAAGTATTTAATAGCAGAATGCTAAGTATGCACTATACATTTAGCTCTGATTAAGTAAGATCTAAATTTTTCAAAAGCATATACAATCGCTAATAACTCTCTTTCAGTAGTAGTGTAATTAATTTGAGCAACTGTAAGAGTCTTACTATCATAGTATATAACTTTAAACATTTTGTCATGTCTTTGCCCTAAAACAACTCCGATAACATACTCGCTAGCATCATACATTAGTTCAAATGGTTTCTCCCAGTCAGGTGAAACTATTATAGGTGCGTGCAACAATTAATTATTCCTTCAATAGATCGAAAGCTTTTAAAAATTCATTGTTAAAATCAAAATTTCTATCTTTTTCCAACAGTTAGCATAGAAGCTTAGAAATTTTTGAAAAAATCTTTAATATATCGCCTGTAGAATCCTACATGTTCGAAAAAGCTTCTTACCCCTCTCACGATTGTTGGAGGTGGTAATATTTCTATAAATTGAATTTTTGCAGGATCTACTTCAATTCCATATTCAGATAGTTTATGCCCAAACACAATTCCTACTACAACCATAAATTGACACTTTTCCCAGTTTAGGACTAAATTTGTTCTTTCGCATACCTCAAAATCATTTTCTAAGTTGCATAGGTATGCATCAAATGAATCTCAAAATACTGAGAAATCATCCATAAACACTTTTATTCCATCATCAATTAATTTGCTAAATATGGATGTCAAACATCTTTGAAATGTTGCAGGTGCATTATATAATCCAAAGGGCATTATTCTAAAAGCGAAAGTTCCATACGGGATAGTAAATGTATTCTTCTCTTGATCCTCAGGAGCAATAGGTATTTGGTGATAACTAATATATCCATCTAGAAAGCAATAGTACTTGTGTCCAACAAATTTGTCTAGCGTTTGGTCTAAAAATGGTAAAGGAAAGTGATCTTTTCTGGTGACACTGTTTAATTTTCTATAATCAATACATATTCGCTAACCAGTGACTTGTCTTGTCCTTATAATTTCATTTCGATCATTTAAGTCAACAGTCACTCCTCCTTTCTTAGGAACAAAATGAATTGGGCTCACCCAAACAGTATCAAAATAAAATATATAATTCCAGCATCTAACCACTTTAAAATCTCTTTTTTAACTACTTTTTTTATTATGAGTTCAGTCTCCTTTGTGGATCAATTCTTGGTTTGTGTTATTCATCAAACAAAATCTTGTGCATACATATCAAATGACTGATTCCTTTAATATCAGCTATGGACCAACCAAAAGCCTGTTTGTATCTTTTTAAAATTTCCAATAATTTTGTTCTTGATATTCATTTAAATCCAAAGATATAATGATTGGTAAAGTAGATGATTTTCCTAAAAACATGTACTTTAAAAGATTTGGAAGAATTTTCAGCTTAAGTTCAGGGGGTTTAATGATAGATGGAATTAAACTTTTATCTCTATTTTCCATAGTATCCAATCTTTCAAATTTTGCCTGAACAAAGTCTAACTTTTCATTCTTCATATCATCCAAATCATCTTCATTTTCACTTTCATTTTCATCCTAACATTTCAAATTTTCTTCAAATACTTCTCTAAAATGATATTCTCTCAAATAATCGTAGAATTCCATTTGATAACACTCATCATCTTTTCCAGATGAAGGGTACTTCATAGATTTCAGAATGTTAAAAGTTACCCCTTGGTCATTAACTCTCATAGTTAATTCTCCTTTCTGGAGATCGATCATAGCTCTCCCAGTAGCAAGGAATGGACTTCAAAAAATAATTGAAATTTCTTTTTCTTGCTCCATATCTAATACAATAAAGTCCATAAGAAAAATAAATTCATCCACCTTTACTAATACATCTTCCACAACTCTTTTAGGATAAGTGATAGAATGAATAGCCAGTTGAAGAGTCACAGTTGTAGGTGAAATTTCTCCTATTATCAATCTTTTGAAAGTTAATAAAGGCATAAGATTAATACTAGCTCCATGATCACATAAAGCTCTTCCGAAAAAAATTTCACCTATAGCGACGGGATAGTGAAACTACCTGGGTCTTTAAGTTTTTCAAGAAGCTTTTTCTAAATAATTGTACTACACTCACCACTGAGTGCAATTGTCTCGTGGTCTTTAAACTTTCTTTTCTTTATAAGTATATCCTTCATAAATATTACATAATTAGGCATCTGCTCTAATGATTCAATAAATGGAATATTAATTGTTAATTTCTTAAGAATTTCCAAAAAATTTTGCAAATTTGTTATCCCTGTTTTGTTTCTTTTATCTTTAAGGAAAAGGAAGTGGTGGTTTTTCAACAGTTATCTTCATTAGTTCTAGTGGATATTCGCCTGGATATATCTTATTAGAACCTTTCTCAATGTTCACTTCCTCTCTTTCAACTTCAACTTCTTTTTGAACTCTTGGTTCCAATTCTTTACCACTTCTTAATTGAATAGTCTTAATTTGCTCTTTATTTTGATCTTTTGGTTGATCTCAACATTTCTAGGAAGATTCTCAGAAGGTCTATTATTAAGCATAGTAAAGACATGTCCCAATTGATTTTCAACGTTCTTCATTGCAAAGTTTTAAGCTTGAATTTGACTACCCATATTCAGAATCATTTCTTCAGTAGACAACTTCTTTTTCTTAAATTGTTGATTACTATAAAAATTAGGATGATAAGAAGGTATAAAATGGTATTTCCTTGGTTGTTTGGATTTCCAACTGGATTCATAGGATTGTTTCCCCATTACGGATTAACAATAGCATTGGTGTTATTCCAGTTAAAATTCGGATGATTCCTCCAACTAGGATTATAATAATTTAAATAAGGATTATTGACTTTATTATGTATAGAATTCAAGGTTTCATAAGACATTTGAGAGTCTATCATCTATCCTGATGAATTTTCTTCTAACACTGGGGCTATTGGAGAATAATTCATTCCATATTGATCTATTTTCCTAGAAAGTGTAGCAATTTGAGAGACTATCATAGTTATCTCATCAGAATCATGTATATTGGCTACTCTCTTAGGATTTACCTACTCAGAGGGCCATTGAAAATTATTAGTAGCCATCTATTCAATTAACGAATATGCTTCATCAAAAGGTTTTTACATTAATGATCCACCAGCAGCAACATCGATAATCGATTTCAAAGATTCCACTAATCCATTATAAAAGGTTTGAATTATTAACCAGTCTGGTAAAACATGGTGTGGACATTTCCTCAGAAGATCTTTAAATCTTCCCTAAGCTTCATATATGAATTCTCCATCAGACAGACTAAAAGATGTGATATCACTTCTCAACTTAGTAATTTTGGAAGGAGGAAAATTTTTTGACAAAAAACTTTTGAGAAAGCTCTCCCCATGTTCTAATAGATCTAGGTGCTTATGAATTTAACCACGCCTTAGCCTTATCCCTTAATGAAAAAAGAAAAATTCTAAGTCTAACAACATCATTCAACACTCCATCATACTTAAAAGTAGCACATAGTTCTAGAAAACTAGCAAGATGTAAGTTAGGATCTTCATTAGGTGTTCCTCCAAAATGATTATTCTGTACCATTTGGATAATAACAGGTTTAAGCTCAAATGAATTAGCAGCAACATCAGGATTTTAAATAGTTAAGTGAATTTCATCTGCTGCTGGATTAACGTAATCTTGGTATATTTTTGTTTTGATTGTTTAAATTGTTCGCCATTTTGTGAGGATTTGCAGATTATTTTTATTGTTTTTGAATTTTTCTAATACTACGTTCTAATTCAGAATCGTAAGGCACTAAACCTATAGATCCGATACCAGCATGCAAACACAAAAAACAAACTAACAATAAACAGACACACACAACTATGACTTGCAATTTAAATATAAGATTTCAAATACTACAAAAGTTAAATTTTAACAGTTACCTTTTCTTTTACCTTGCTTCCTCGGCAACGGCGCCAAAAACTTGGTGCGACTTTTTTAATTTACAAAAATTATTGAACTCAGATTTAGATATATATATTGATTTAGATGATAATGAGTCACATAATTAATGCAAGTAAACGTATCACTCAAGTAATACAAGGTTCTAGTGGAGTCCTGGTTATCGATCCCACATGGAGGCTTTAATTTTATGGCGTAGCACAAAAATCACTTATCAAATCACAACACAATTGCAAGTGAGTACAGACAAATAGATTCAGTTACTATTTCTACTAAAGCATGTTCTAAACTCTAGCAAGTCAAACTAACATAAGACTAAATTTATAACAAAGTACAATTGCAAGAAAGAGTCTTCCTCCTTTCCAATCATAATGTGATAATTATTGTGACATAGATTAGTGATACAAATGTATTATGCCAAATAGGAGCATTCCTAATCTTTACCCATATTTCAGTGTATAAAGAACATTGGTTAATCCTAAGTTTAGTCCCCAAATATGTGATTAGGCTGAGGGGATACTGGCTCTCACTCCAGAGATCCCACTCCCCTTCACCTGAAGGCTAACTCTCACTTCAGTTTCTAATCATTAGGACCAAATTGAGGATTTTATCCAGTCACACTGAAATCTCCAATTCTACGCCCATCAAAGTATATTTCCCTATTTATTTGTACGCAATCCCCATGAACTACATCTCTCATTCATGGACATTGAATGTGACCTTAACTTTTGTTGTGGAACTCATAATCCTTTCGGAACATATGTTTCCCAACAAGTTTTAACAATTCAATTGGCCAGATCAAAAAGTAAATGAAGTTCTAAGTGAAAAGGTCATCACAAATTCTGCATAATAAATCAACACATCATTTCCATTTCACAACGCCAACACATCATATGAAAAGGAGAAAGACAAAGAAATCTACTCAAGACTCATGAGGAAAAGATGAAAAAACATGGATTATATATATAAAAACAAAGTCAGACAAACAGAGTGAAGTAAAGACAACTTATCTCAAACTCTTCCCCAAGCGAATCTCAAGGAATTCCTTTGACTCAACTTCTTTCTTCACAACAACACACAATTCTCTCTTTAGAATAGTAAGGAAGAAGAAATCTCACTTTCCCTCTCCTCTCACACTCCTTAGAAGAGAAAACACAAAACCTAACTTCCTACACAAAATGGAAAGAAACTCTCTCTAAACTTGAAACTCTTCTCTTCCTTTCTTCCCCCCATTGAAATTTGGCTCCAAAAGTGTTTAAATTCCACTAAAACTAAATTTCCAAGAGTTTCCTCAAGAAAACTTTCAAAATCAGGACAAACACATTGAATCTAGTTCAAAATTGGGATATGGCGCTGTCCGACACTGGTAGGAGTACCGTTCGGTGCATTATTCTGTCAAAATGTCGTAACTCTCTGGAATCTGGCGCTGTCTGGCGCTGGTGACAGCGCCGTTCGACGCTATTCAATAAAATGCACTTTTGTCCTTTTTTGCTCCAAATTTGCTCCTTTTCACTTCCTTTTGCTCCAAAGGCCTAAAATCATTGCACCTACATGAAATCATCAAAAATACCTTTCTTTAAAGTGCAATATCATCAAAAAAAGGTATGAAATGAAAAGTAAAATGCTATCAAATTTTAAGTGGATCATGTATTTAGTTAGGTGTAGCAACTGAAGATAATTATGAGGTAGTCTATCCTCTGAAGCCCATTACTAAATTAAATTTGAAAACCTATGAAGCCCATGTAGGATGTAAGTGGAGTAAGAAATCTGATGAGCCTTCTTCTAGTCATGAGAGACCATCTACTTCTAGGGAGCCTACTTTGCATGATGTTATGGATTAGTTGGAAAGGTTGAACACCACAGTAGAGAGACTAGAAGTAAGGAACAAGATAAATGATCATTATCAAGTGCGGTGGAGAGAATATGAGATAGCTTATCATGATGCACAAATGAGATTTTTTGTGGAGACACTATTACTGTATTTCCTAATTACCTTGAGTATACTGCATACCAGCCTGAGGAACTTGTTGATGGTAGAGCTCCTGTAGAGGATGAATAATTGTAATTTTATAGTTTTATTTTCATTTTATTTTGTATTTGTGTTTGTATATGTAATGTACCCGAGACTATTTCTGATTAGTATCAGTGATGTAATGTGTATTTGGTTGTACTTGTAGCAGACTTTATGTTGACTTGAGATGTATGTGACGTGATAGTAGAGTTTTCATGTGTTTGGTTTGTTAGTCTAATTTGTGATAGTAACAGTTGGATGTTAATGTTGTGTGCATAGTTTATGTTGCATGTTTTTAAACTTCTTCTCTTATAAATTTCTAACCCATATTTGTGTATAGAAATGCTCTTAATTATTTTAGGCCTACTGTTCTACTTTATGAAGAAAAACCTGCTTAAACTCAAAGGAATGAAAAGCTCAACATATTAAGGTATGAGTTATATGTTTATATCTTTTCTTTCTTCCCATGTCAATTTTATTGATATTCAAAAATTTAAGTTTGTAGGAGGGATATAATTAACTATTAATTGTTCTCATTTAAAAGTACTTTCAAAATTATTAACATGATTTCCTGTAATATAACTCAATTTCAAATAACTGTATCTGGATTTTATTTAAGTATTTTTTAAAGTTGAATGAAAGTATTTGATAATGAAAAGTAATTTTGTAGGTTATGATATTTGGTATAAGAGAATAGTACTACAGTCAACTATTCAAAGTAAGAAAAGCTGTATGTTTAAAACATTAAAAATCATAAAACTTTTGGTGATAGGATAGGATTGAGACTCTATGATGAATCATTAATAAGCTAAAGAAATGCCTATAAGGTAAAGGATTGTGGTAAGTTTCAAATTTAGGGTGAGAAGGTTGAAGTTCAAAATTATTAAAGGCTATCCAAATACAATAATCCTCACTTAAAAAAAAAGCAGAAGAAAATAAAAGAAAAGGAAAGAAAGAAAGAAGAAAAAAAGAAAAAGAAAAGAAAGAAAAGCGAGGAGAAGCTTAATCAAAATTGGCTTCACTTGTACCTACCTAAAGGGAAGAACTTAATTACTTTCTTGAACTTATATGTGTGGATTAACATCCTTACTAGTAGTGTTCTCTTAAACTTCTTTTCATGTAATCCTTTTAAGTGCCTTGATAGGACAATCGACAGCCAATTTTGAAATGAATGGAAGGCTAGAACTCTTAAACTTGACTACTAGATAGTCTTACACATGCAGAATCTACTTGAACTATTCAAAGATATTTATGAAAATCTTACTATTGTACTTATATAAATCAAAATTATGGTATTATAGAAAGAAAGTTTATTGCAGTGGATCATATTTTATGTATTAACTAACATTACTTGAGGATAAGTAATAGTTAAGTTTGGGGGATCTTGATCCACTAAAAATTTGATAGCTTTTTACTATTCCTTTCATACCTGCTTTTGATGAGATTGCACTTTAAAGAAAGGTATATTTCATGATTTAATGCAGGTACAATGATTTTAGGCCTTTGGAACAAAAAGAAGCAAAAAGGAGCAAATTTGGAGAAAATAGGGACAAAAGTGCATTTTATTAAACTAGCGCTGAACGACACTGTCACCAGTGCCAGACTGCACTATTTTACAGAGAGTTGCGACTGATTGGCGGAATAATGCGCCAAACGACGCCCTATCTAGCGACGGACCGCGCCCTATCCCGATTTTAAACTAGATTCAATGTATTTGGCCGAATTTTGAAGGGTTGCTTTAGGGAACTCTTGGGAATTCAGTTTTGGTCGAATTTAAACACTTTTGGAGCCTAGTTTAGAGAGGGGGGAGAAGAGAAGAGAAGAGTTTAGAGTTTAGAGAGAGTGTCTTTCCATTTTTTTAAGGAAATCTAGGTTTTGTGTTTTCTCTTCTAAGGAGTGTGAGAGGAGAGGGAAAGTGATAGATTTCATCTTCCTTACTTATCTAAAAAGAGAATTGTGTGTTCTTGTGAAGAAAGAAGAGGAGTCAAAAGAATTCCTTGAGATTTGCTTGAGGAAGAGCTTCAGATAAGTTGTCTTTACTTTACTTTGTTTTGTATTATATATAAAATCCATGTTTTGTCATCTTTTCCTCATGAGCCTTGAGTTGATTTCTTTGTATTTCTTTTATTCATGTGATGTGTTGATGTTGTGATATGGAAATGATGTGCTGATTTATTGTGGAGAATTTATGATGAAATTTTCACTTCGAACTTCATTTACTTTTTGATTTGGCCAATTGAATTGTTAAAACTTGTTGGGAAACATATTTTCTGAAAGAATTATGAGTTCCACAACAAAAGTGAAGGTCACATTCAATGTCCATGAATGAGAGACGTAGTTCATGGGGATTGAGTGCAAATAAATAGGGAAATATACTTTGATGGGCGTATAATTGGAGATTTCAGAGTGACAGGCTAAAATCCTCAATTTGGTCCTAATGTTTGGAAATTGAAGCGAGAGTTAGCCTTCAGATTAAGGGAAGAGGGATTACTGGAGTGAGAGCTAGTATCCTCCCAACCTAACCGTGGATTTGAGGACTAAACTTAGGATTATCCAATGTTCTTTATGCGCTGAAATATGGGTAATGAATAAGAATGCTCCTATTTGTCACAATACATTTGCATCACTGATCTATGTCACAATAATCATCACATTATGATTGGAAAGGAGGAAGACTCTTTCTTGCAACTGAACTTTGTTATAAATTTAGTCTTGTGTTAGTTTAACTTTACTTTGGTAGAAATAGTAATTAAAATTGTTTGTCTTTATTTTAAGAATTAAACTTACAATTGTGCTGTGATTCGATAAGTGATTTCTATGCTACACCATAAAACTAAAGCCTCCCTGTGAGATCGATATCCAGGACTCCACTAGAGCCCTGTATTACTTGAGTGATATGTATACTTGAGTTTAATTGTGTGACTCATTATAAAACCAAATCAATATATATATATATATATATATATATATCTAAATCTGAGTTCATAAATTTAGTCGCACCAGCTGTGGAGAGCTCCATTTATGGTCATGGAAATTTAACTGACCTCAGGGGAAGAATGTAGGTGGAATTATCTTCTTAAGTGGAGTGATGAAGAGCTATGATGACCAATCAGAGCAAGACAGGTTGGGTGGTGAGTTTGGGTTTCATTTGGTGTGGGGTGGCTCTCGGTTTGAGCTCCTCTGGCTAGTAGGCTAGCCGGCTTGGCCAAGGGAGGGGGCCAGTGGGTCAGTGGTCAGACCATCATGGGATGAGCTTAAGTGGTTAAAACATTATGGCAATTCTCCCTTAGGTTTAGTCATAAATGGTGTGAAATCCCCTAATTTAGGGTACCTTTGGTCCATGGCTCCATTAGGGTGGGCTACATGTATTTAGCTCAGTCCCTAGGGTCAGTTTTTATGGTTGTGGGAGGCTTGGATTGATCACATTTGGTTTTATTTGGTTAAATTGGCTCATGGATTCAATTTGGTCATGTAGGGTCAATGTTAGGCTAACTTGGGTTTGGGTTTGGTTTGAGTCCAAATGATTGATCAATATTGTGTATATGATTGTCATGAATGGTTTAGAGAAGGATTGGAGAGATTTTGAATTGTTTTAGAGGTTCAATTTGGCTTAGTTTGGGATTTTGGTTAATTTAGGGACCCTTGGACTAACTTGGGTCTAGGTTGGGTTAGGTTGGTTCCAAGGCTTAATTCATGGGTCAAAATGGTCAAGAAGGACATCATGAAGAGTTTTCAACATAAATTGGGTGCCAATTTTGGGATTGGGGCAACCAATTTGGTAAAATGTGTTCATATGTTCAATTTGGGTTAAAATTGGGGAAGCTTGGTTCAAATGGATTTGAGTGGAGCTTAGGTTCAAATTGGAGGTCACTAAATGTTGCAGTTTTCCTAGGGGAGTATCATGAGAAGTTTGGAATTCAAATTGAGGGGAAATTGATGGACATTGGTTCATTTTGGATGAAAAGGGTCACTTAGTCAAAATTAGGAATTTTAAGTTTATGATTGAGCTTGGATTTGATTTAGACTGGTATTGGGGGTATTGAATTTTGGTTTGGGATTGAATTTGGGCAAGATTGGGGTTGATTTGGTGGACATTGGGTTCAATTTGGGCCCTTTTGGGTTAAATGTGTCAAATTGGGGTTTTTGGTCAAGTTGGGCTAAATTGATGAAATTGGCTCGTGTGGTAATTGAGAGAAATGAAATTAGAATATTTGGGAGGTTTTGGGAATGTTTGGATTTGTGGGCTAAGAGGGGCATTTTGGTAATTTTACAAAATTTGGGACTATTTTGGAAGTTTTGGAAAATTTTGGTAATTTTGATCAATTTGAGTGGTAGGAAATATTTTAAAATAGCTTTTGGAGAAAAATGGGTAATTTGGGTAACTTTGGAAATTTTGGGGAATTTTAGGGTTTAGGGGTATTTTGGGTAGGTTTCGATGCAATGGTGAAAATTTAAAATTTTGGAAAATTTGAGGTTGGTTGAAGGTAAGTAGTATGGAATTGCTTAGATTGAGCCATTAATCAAAGGTAACCCTCATTTGATCCTCTATGTTTTGGTACTAATCAAACCTTTTGCTTGGAGCTAAGGGCTTGGAGAAAACCACACACATGAGTTTCCAGCTTTTGGGCTTACCTATGCTTGGTCTCTTCCTCCCAAAAGCTAGAGGTTAGGCCTTAAGCATATGAAAACTCTCAGTGAAGTGAGAAAAGTTTTAATTTGTAAGGGGATGGCTCCAAGACTAGTCTTCTAAGAAAGTCATCGAGAGAGTCTTATGCTAGACCCTAAGCTATTCTAAAGAATGACTAGACCTCAACCAAAAGTGAGGTCAACAAATGGACCCCCAATAGGTGTGGTGTGCTAGGCAAGCACACTGCACATATTGGTGTTGACCGATGAGATCAACAAAACCAACACAACTGTCTGTGTCAAAACTCAGAACAAAACATAAAATTTAGCGAGGAAGTTTCCCTTTGGGATTATTTAGTTGAAACCTTCAAGTCCCGAGAACTCCTATTGGGGAAGGAAAATGGAATACCTTCATGAGAGAAGCTATGGATTTCAAGCCTCCAAACCTTGAAGGAGTCCGATTCGAATCGATCATGAAGTTGGAATTTGGATTTAGAATTTGGATTTGATTTAAATTTCAAATTTGAATTTTATTTCAATTTAATTTTTGAGTTTGAATTTGGACTTGTTTTGAGTTTTATAGAATTTATGGAAATTTCAGGATTTGTGGAATTTTGAATTTGAAAATTTTAAAACTCGTAAGAAATTTTGAGTTTTAAGTGAGTGCAGAGGGGAGATCAGAATTTCAGTACCAATCTCGGAATTTTGCAGATGTAGAAAATTTAGAAAATTTGAAGGAATCAGACGACTGTGCTCCGATCCCATAATTTCATGGAAGGTGGAAAAATTTCTCGGATAAGAAATGGAAATATATAGAATATTGAGGAATTAGACGATTGAGCTCCGATCCTGGAATTTCATGGAGGGTGGAAAAAATTTCTTGAAAGTGAAATGGAAATATAGGGAATATTGAGGAATCTGACGACTGAGCTCCGATCCCGGAATTTTATGGAGGGTGGAAAAAATTTCTCAGAAGGGAAATGGAAATATAAGGAATATTGAGGAATCAGACGACTGAGCTCCGATTCAAGAATTTCATGGATGGTGGAAAAATTTCTCGGAAGGGAAATGGAAATACGGGGAATATTGGTGAATCAGACGACTGAGCTTTGATCCTAGAATTTCATGGAGGGTGGAAAAATTTCTCGGAATAGAAATAGAAATAGGGAATATTGAGGAATCAGAAGACTGAGCTCCGATCCCAGAATTTCATGGAGGTTGGAAAAATATCTCAGAAGGGAAATGACAATATAAATAATATTGAGAATCAGAAGACTGAGCTCTAATCATAGAATTTCATGGATGGTGGAAAAAATTTCTCGGAAGAGAAATGGAAATGTAGGAAATATTGATGAATCTTTAACTATATTGAGGAGGAATGCTCAGGGACTCATATCCAACTCAAGAGGTAGTATTGTGTCACATTAGGAAGGAAAGCTCAGGGACTCACATCCAATTTAAGAGGTGATAGAAGGGAAACAAAATTTAAGTACTGCCCTCTGAGACTTTAAAGATTTGGAGAAAACTTGATGTTGACTTTTTGAAGAAATTAAAATTCGTGCAATTTGGCCAAGACTGCTAGCCATTGCAAGATTTGCATAATTTCATGACTTTTCAAATTTGTGAAAAGTGAAGCTGTGGAAAGTGTCAAATTTTACGGAATGCTTTCGAAAATAAAGGATTTAAGGGTGAGTGCAAGGACTTGGAATCTCGAGGAAGAGTTAATTCATCATTTAATTTCAATTTATCACCTTCTTCCAATTTGTTTTGTTAAATTTCATTTGATTTTATTTTGTTTAATTTTGATTTTAAATTTAATTTTCTTTCAATTTCATTTAATTTTATCAGATTTTGTTTTAACCTTTTTGAGTTGTTATTAATTTTTTTATTTTATCCTTTTTTATTTGTATTGTTATTTGTTCGTTTAAATTTGGGATTGATGTATGGTCCTGCAGCTCTAGATCGTCACATCAAAAAAAGACATTTTTGATAAATTTGGCAAAACGAAATAGAAATCTTCATTAATTCTTGCCGGAGGCAGTAGTACAATTGATGATATGCTGACAAGCATCCAAAAGTCGATCAAGCGTACAAAGCTGAACAAAAACTATCATATCATATCCTACTGACACAAAAATAGGGACGACTGCTGCAACCGGTCATAGAGGTAGTAGATTTTTGCTATCTGAGGCTGTTCCGTAAACATGCTAACCTGCTAAGGCTACGCTCCAGAATAAAAGTCCTTTTACGAACACCCGGAGATATTACTGTCACACCTGTAAGGGCCGAAGGTTTTCAAATTCTGGATTCGGCTCGTAGTAAAACAGAGCTTTGTCCTCATCCATTCTTCTGAAGGTAGCTGATACCCTTTGTCATGTAACACCTGGGATGCAGTGTTTAACAAGATCTGCCCCGTTTCCTTTCAGCACCAGCGCTGATCCTACTGGTAGAGGAATTTCAACAGAGCCTCGGAACTCTCCCGGTCTGACAATTTGAATTTTCATCCAAAGAAAATATTACTTTCAGTTACAAATGAGACCGTGTAGAAGGGCCTCATAAAGTCATAGTGGTCATTATGAAATGGGATACAGTCCCCGTCCTCATAAATATTCATAATGCAACTGTTAGGAATATAGTCTGTTTGAAGGACGTGCCACTCGACAATCCTTTTTACCATATTCTTGATTTACGACTGCATCAGATCCACCTCATCGTGCTGTAGAATCCCCAGGGGATTGCCTTGTCTGTCTTTTGCAAAATTGTCATAGCAGACACACTGAATCGTGACTCTGCCCTTTCCTCTTTTCCATTTGATTGGCTCTGTGTACGTCCTCGGCCTTAAACGGCCTACTTTGCCCATGTCTTGGAGAGCGAAGACGCAATACATAATCTTTTCTTGATCATTCTTTGAGAATACATCTGTGTATAACTCAAGGCCTTCCAGGATATTGATGAAGTTTCCTTGTATTTCTTCATAATGTTGAAATTCCTTCTTTTTAATTCTTCTAATCTTGGTCATGACGTAATCTGGAATCTCTCGCTGTGGTGGTGGTAGAACAAACTGTGGTACATATGGCTCTAGATCAGGATGTTCCCTGCTCCTGAGATGCATCGAAGCTGCTGCATATGCCTCGAATGTGTCATACTCCTCTAGCTGTAGAACGTGACACTATCAGCACTTTAAAAATGCTCTTGCCACTGAAGGCAGTCTGGGTAAACCCGGACACCTAGTAAAGATTTCTTCCATCAGATCCAGTTTTGGCGTGGGATCCTCAGAGGTCTCTGGCTCAGTATCGGTCCACAGTGCGCTGTCATCAGTTTCTTTTATTTCAGGGTCATAAAAATCTTATGGAATGGGTGGTAGCTCAACGTCTAACTCTTAAGCATGTCTCCTCTCCATCCTGTCTAAGAGGCGACACTTGCGACGTTTTGCATTTCTTCTTTTAGTGTGTGCCAATGACACATCTGAGGCTCTCTCAGCTGAAGCAGCAGTAAGATCACCCTCTGGAGTAGTAATAATGGACATAACCTGACTGTGTCTCCTGACGAGGAGGTGTGAGTTAATGAAACCTCCAGTGCCTCCATGTCCTGACGTCTGTCCGGTCTCTCGGTGACCACCTTTCATCATTGACCTCATATCTGTAGTCCTCTAGTATGTATTATTTCTCTTCAAGAAGCAAGTTCCAAGCCGTCTTTCAAAGCAAATGCCACACGACCTGACACTTCCTGCATAAGAAGACATGAAAATTGTCAGTATCTGACTCTTTGCATGAATATGAGCAATAAAAAGTTTACTCTTATCATTTATTAACAATTCTTTCACAATAATTTTGATGCCTTTATATCATTTAATACGATTTTATAAGATTTAGAAATAGAAACTTTATTTTGTTAGAAACTTTATTTTATTACAAATTTTGGTCCCAGTTACAGACACTGGCCGCATGGCTACATCAAAATTTATATCCTTATTTAGACATATCATGTTGTGTAATACTTCTTTAGATACAGTTCGTTTATTGGCAACATGGGTCTGTCTCATTGGGAATCCACCACTGGTATAACCATCATGAGTGAACTTGTTCCACCACGAAGGCCCCTTCCTAGGTCGGTTCAAAATTTTCACCTATCTTGCAGTGTGCAAGAATAGGTCTTCTATGAATGAGGAAGAGGTCACTGATTTTGAAAGACCTCGGGGGAACCAATTATCGTGGGCATGAATCATCTTTGCTTGGTAGAGTTCTAAATTCTGTTGTGCAAGTAATCCTTTTCCTTCAAGACTTTCCAATTATACAAGTCGTAATTTGGCATTTTCTTCTGTTGTGATTTGATTGGTGATGGCGACCCAGAGCGACGGTAGTTCAACTTCTAGTAGAAGAACTGCCTCAGACCCGTACTCAACTACGTAAGGTGTAGACTGTGTCGACGTTCTGACTGTCATCCTGTAAGCCCATAAAGCTTCCAGTAGCTTCTCGTATCATCCTCTTTTGTTTTGTCGAGTGTCTTCTTTAAGATCTGCACGAGTGTTTTATTGAAGGCTTCTGCCAAGTTGTTTTCTCTTGGGTAAAATATTATAGAGTATCTCCAATCTATCCCGTGTCTTTTGACGAAATTATTAATCTTCATGCTCTTGAAAGCAGACCCATTATCAAAGATGATCCTTCACGGCACACCCAAGCGGTAGACAACCTGATTTCTGAAGAAATGTAGAACCTGCTATGCTGTAACTTCCCGTACCGGAACTGTCTCTACCCATTTGGAGAAGTAATACGTAGCAGCATATATAAATCTGTGTCCATTTGAAGACGAAGGGTCTATCAGACCCACTATATCCGCGCCCCAACACTTGAGAGGTTGGTGCAAGACCACTCTGTGCACTTAACATTGATAACATTTATTTACTATGTCCATGCAGTCTGTCATCATTGCTGGCTAATAATATCTGTTGGCCTCATTTTTATGAAAGGTCTCAATAAACCCCAGTGACCCAACAGGTCAACCCCTGACCTAAAAAGTCAACTTTGGTCAAAATGGTCAATCCTGACCCAATGACCAACCCTACTGACCCAATAGGTCAACCCCTGACCCAAAAGATCAACTTTAGTCAAAATGGTCAATCCTGACCCAATGACCAACGCTACTGACCCAACAGGTCAACCCCTGACCCAAAAGGTCATCTTTGGTCTAAATGGTCAATTCTGACCCAATAACCAACCCTACTGACCTAACAGGTCAACCCCTGACATAAAAAATCAACTTTGGTCAAACTGGTTAATCCTGACCCAATGAACAATCCTACAACAACCCTTGACCCAAAAAGTCAACTTTGATCAAAATGATCTATCCTGACCTAATGACCAACCCTACTGACCCAATAGGTCAACCCCAGACCCAAAAGGTCAACTTTGGTTAAAATGGTCAATCCTGACTTAATGACCAACCATACTGATCCAACATGTCAACCCTTGACTCAAAAAGTAAACTTTGGTAAAAATGGTCAATTTTTGACCCAATGATCAATCATTGAACCAATAAGCCAACTTTTGACCCAGAAAACAACTTTGGATAAATTAATCAATTTTTGACTCAAAGATCAACTATTGACTACCAAGTCAATCAAAACACTAAAATGATCAAATATGATCCATTTAAACACCAAAAGACATTAAATGACCATTAAGACAACTTTGGTTAACCCTTGACTAAGATAGGTCAAAAATTGATTAAAATGCCTAACTCATAGCCCTTTGGTCACCAAATTGACTTCAACAATAGAAATTGACATAATCAAACTGAAATTGATCAAAATTACCAAAAGTTAACCCAAAAGTCACCACATTAAACTTTGGGTTGACTAAAACCCTAAATTTAGTCAATATGACTAATTTAGACCACAAAATGATAAAATCACCAATCTTATGAACAAATCAACCATGAAAAGGTTGAGAAAGTCACATTGGACATCCTTGGACTAAAATTGATAAACTCAGGCTAACTTAAGTCTACTTGGGTCAATGTTGATCAACTATAGTCAACATTCATCAAATTTGATCAAAATACTCAATTTTGAACTAAAAAAAAACACTGATCAAATAATTATTCCAAAATTATTATGATTAATTAATTGGCCAATAATATAATTTTCAACATTTTAATTATTTAAAAAATTAATTAAAATGAAAATATAATCAAAAGCCATGAAATAAGACAAAATTCAATTTTAAATAAAAAATGACATGAAAATTAATCAAATAATTAATTTTAAATTATTTTCAATTAATAATTGATTAAAAAAATAATTTCCAATATTTTAATTATTGACATACTTAATTAAAATGGAAATTAAATTAAGAAAGGGGTATGATATGGAATTTGAACCCATGACACCATGGTTTTTAAAAATTCCAATCTCCTTTATGACATCACACATGACTTCATATAAAGTCATCAATGGGTCACCCATGACCCATGGGACTTATTAGATATGGGTTAACACATTAAATAACCCATAATTCACCACTTTAAACATGGTTAAGGAGGTTCATCATGAAGGGAAATGAGGTGTCATCCTCTCCCAAATTTCAAGGATGACTCATCTCCTCCATCAAGATGAGGTGGCTCGCCACTTTAGGTGTCTCATGAACTCACCAATGGGAGTAAAACACTAATTAAACTCTCTTAGATACCATGCTTAACTCAAGTTATGTTCCATCAAAACTAAATTATAAAATTTTTTTAATGAGAGGTTTATGTGTCATCCCCTCATCAACAATTTAAATTACATGTTGAAAGGAAGAGGGCTTGCCTTCTTGACTCACCATTCACCTCCTAGACCACTTAATGAAGGGGAAATAAGAGTCTAACCCATTCCACACTATGGTTAGAAGCCATCATGGCTAAGGCATGCATGGAATGACTAAGTGGCTAAGGTGTCACCATTCCTTCAAATGAAATAAATGGATTTGGAAATTATCTAGGGGAGGTGAATTCAGTAGGATGCACCAAGCTCAAGCCACCTCACAAGGGATCCAATGAAGGCAAGAGAAGGTCCAAACTCAAAACCATCACCATGGTTAAACCTATGATGCCTAGGCTTGGAAATTAGCAATCCATCATTGCCATAGCCTAAATATTCCCCCAAAACATTAATGAGATAGATAGCAACCTCCCCAGATGATCTAAAGCCAGCCTAAGCTCATCCAAGGCCAGCCATGGCTATAAAAGGACCCAAACCAGAGCCATTGAAGGGAAGGAGACCAAATTTGAAACTCTCCAATTACTGACCAAATCCCTTAGCTCCCAACATCAAAGTTTCTTCTTAGAGCCTAGGCAATGGATCCCCAATGAAACCAGGCACTTAAACTCACCATAACTCCCCAATTTGACCATCCCGAGAGCATAAAAAATAAGCCAGAACCAGGACAAAATGGAGTTCCAAATGAAGTTGTATAAAACTACAAATTAACCTTCTCTAAAGCTTCCTAGGACCCTATGAAGAGGAGCCAAATCAAAATTAGCTATTCCCATATCCTCTAGCCTAGCTATTGACTTTCTTCCCTTAAGTCGAGCTAACTTGAGGAGGATTTCATACCTAGACCCAATTTCAATCCAAATTGGCTTGGGGAAAAGCTTTCTGAGGAGGAGACAAAGCTTCATAACCTTTCAAATCAAATTTAAATTAACTGTGACTATGGTATGGTTTTTCCCCATTAATGGTGTTCGGGTTTGGAACATTGTGAAAGAAATCATTCCAAAACCCCTACGAAGCCGTATGGATGTCTTCGTCTCCTCAAGAAGAAGCTGTAGGATAAAAAATCACTCGATTTCATCAAGAATCGAGTGACATATTGATCCTACACCATGGACGGTCTGTGGGATAAGAGGGATGAAGAAGGTGAACCACAGCCGTCCGTTCCCGTGTTTTGGAAATGGACGATTAAGATTAAATCACGCTGTCTCCTTTGTTTGGATCCCCGCAGGGGATTAAGCGCGATTCGACCTGTCCGAGGACACGTGGCAGCCAAAGATTTACCTAGAATTAATTAAATCTAGATAAACCTTAAAATCTTCAAAATTAAAAATCTTAATAAAGAAAACTCACAAAAATATGACAAAAATACCCCTGGACTCAGCAAGAAGAGGAGAAAATTGTGAGACTAAAATCATAATTTTATTCTCTGTTTTTAATTTTTAATTAATTAAATACTCTCTAAAGAATTTTAATTATTAAAAATTATTTACAATTCAGAAAAATATGAAAATTTTAGGGAAGAACCTTTAAGTCCTTAGACACATCTTCTGATTTTTCTAAGGCTAGGATAATTCTCTAAGACATGATTTCCTAATTTTCAAGACACTTTATAATTATTTTTAACAATAATTATAAAATTTGAAAATATGGAAAATTTAAATTTAAAAATGGTTAGGAATTTAAGGGTGACAGATAATAATCTTAAAATGACAAACCTTAAGTCATAAGTCAATTTTAAAAGACATTTTAAGATAGGGTTAAAATTTATTAATTATAAATTAATATTTTAAAACCCTTTCCTTCACTTACTTAGCCCATTTCACAATGGACTAAGCCAATGATGAGCCTAAACCCAAATAAACTTAAATCAATCTTTAATTGGGTTTAAGGACATATTAAACTTAATTAACTCATTAAACCTTAATTACATTAGGTTTAATACAAAATTAAACTTTAATTTGGTTTACGGACATATTAAACTTAATTAACTCATTAAACCTTAATTACATTAGGTTTAATCTAAAATCAAACATTAATTAAGTTTAAGGACATATTAAATTTAATTAACGCATTAAACCTTAATTACATTAGGTTTAATCTAATACAAAACATAATTAAGTTTAAAGACATATTAAACTTAATTGACCCATTAAACTTTAATTACATTAGGTTTAATCTAACACAAGTTATAATTAAGTTTAAAGAATATTAAAGTTAATTAACATCTTATACCTTAATTACATTACGTTTAAGACAAATCAAACCATGATTAGGTCTAATATCTAATTAGACCTAATTAAACACCATAAACCCTAATTACCTTAGGTTTAAGTAATTTTTAAACATTAAATAGGTTTAAACCCATATTAAACCTAATTAATCGACAAATTTTACTTACATTAAGTTTAAGTAATTCTTATAAACCTTAATTTGGTTTAACCTATATTAAACCAAATTAATAAACTTAAACCTTACTTACATTAGGTTTAAGTAACCTTTATACCCTAATTAGGTCTAACCCATTAAACCTAATTAAACTATTAAGTCTTAACAAAATTAGACTTAATCAAACTTAAATTATAATTAAGTCTACGACGTTAGACTTAATTAAATTATTAAACCTTATTCCACATTAGACTTAATTAAATTATTAAACCTTAACTTTTGCACGGTTATTTTGAAGGTGTTAGCGGTTATTGGACCATCTAGAAGATTGAAAGTTATTCCTGGATTATAGGACATGTGATACATTGTATTTGGATGCTTGGAAATGGTTAGGATCACGAAGAGGTGCGATTAAAAGTGAAGAAGTGTGAAGAACTAGACATAGAGTCCGGCGCCTAGGCGCCAGACACAACTTCTAAAAGATTCATTGAACATGGACATATTTTGAAGAGGTGCCTCAAGGCAACCCTTGAAGCCTATAAATAGGAGGCTACTCCTTCAGAGAAAAATGCCCAAAAACCACCAACGCCCAACCTAGTCCCCTAGCCCCATAGTCCATTTAGAGAGAGAAATTAGAGAAATATTTTAAGGGCCATATTTATAGTTTATTTTATTAATTAGTGAGTTTATTTAGAGTTTGTATTGAGAGTTTTGAAGAGTCGGTGCTTTTGAAGTCTATTTTGCTTTGGAGTCAGAAGGATTCAGAGGTTCAGTTGGAGAAACACTTGAGATAAGTATTTGTATTTTGATTCAAAGTTTTATTTATATGTTTTGTTGTTTAAATTCCATGTGTTATGAGTAGTTACTTTACTTTCTCCTTTCAATTATGAAAATATAAATAAGATAATATAAAATTTGTTGGAGAATTAAAAACTATATATATATTTTAAACATTCTGATGATATTAATACCGGATCTTAATTTACTATTTAAATTGGTCATTTAAATTGTTAAAATCTGTTGAAGAGTTTTGAGACCTAGAAGGAGATGAATCCTTAACTAGTAGATATCACATGAATCCTTGGGTAGTTGAAGGCCTTGCGCGGGTTATTCAAGGTGAAGTACAAATAAATAGGAAAATATTATTCAATGGGCGTAGAATTGATAAGGTTTTAAAGTGACAGGTTAAATTCTTGTAATTTGGTTTATAGAGAAGAAAAGGGTCACTAGTAGGGCCGACCATAGCCACCCTTGAACATCTAGTAGTGTGAGCCTAAATTAACCCATTCTAGTAACAATACATCCAGACCTGATCTATAGATTAGCCAATGTTCTTTATACTATCGAGCGAAGGTAAAGAATAGGAATGCTTCTATTTGGCACAATACCATAAATTTATATTCTCTACGAATATTACATTATCTAAAAAGTCTTGGATTAATTGAAAGGAAGAAAGTTGTTTGCTTATTTTTATTTACATCAATCATTACTTTATTACTGCTTTATTTCTGCATCTAGTAAATTAAATATCAACTTTTTAACTTTAAAAGAAATACATAAAAATAAAATCAAAATATTTTAAAAAAATCTATAATCCTCCTCGTGAGATCGATACTGGGGTCTTTTTTTAAAGCCCTATATTACTTGAAACGATACGTATACTTGCGTAGTACCCCTAATGTGTAAAATATTTTTCATAAAATTATATTTATATACACTAGCCACTATTATTATTTAAGTCAAAGTATTGGCTATAACATATTTTTGATAGCATAAATTGCTGCATTGTTTGGCGATTGCAAACCATGTTTTTGGTGCATTGCTGCGGATCGAGGGTCAAGTTTTTGGCACCTTTGCTGAGGAGGCAAATTTTTAGATTTTTAATATTTATTTTATTTTATTTATTTCTTTTATTGTAAAAAATATATAATACAAAAACATTTATAAAAAAAATTTATTTCTTGCTATTTTATATTTTATTTACTTTTTATGCGTAGTTCTGGATTTGAAGGATTATTACCGTTAGATTCTGAATTAGAAAGAACTGTTAGAAGAATTAAAAAAGGAAAACAAATTCAAAAATATTAAGAGATGGCTAATTTACATAATAATTTACAAAATCCAATTAAAATTAATGAACAAAATGTTTATAAACCATTAAGGGATTATGCTAACCCTACAGTTGATGAACTTCATAGTAGTATTCAAATACCTGCTGTAGATGCTAATTCTTTTGAGCTTAACAGCTTATTATTCAAATGGTTCAAAATAATCAATTTGCGGGAACACCAAATGAGGATCCAAATTTACACCTTGCTAGTTTTTAAGAACTTTCTGCTACCTTTAATTATAACAATGTTTTTGATGATGCTATTAGAATTATACTCTTTCCTTTTTCTTTAAGAGATAAAGCAAAGATGTGGTTGAACTCCTTAGCAACAAGTTCTATTAAAACATGGGATGAAATGACACAAAAATTCCTTGCTAAATATTTTCCTCCTTCTAAAACTGCTAAATTAAGAAATGATATTACTTCATTTAGTCAATTTGACAGGGAGACAATTTATGAAACTTGGGAATGATTTAAAGAACTATTAAGAAAATGTCCTCATCATGCTTTACCTGATTGGTTAATTATTCAAACATTTTATAACGAACTTATTGGATCACTTAAAATAAATTATTGATGCTGCTGCTGGAGGTTCTTTAATGGCTAAAGTATTTGAAGAAGCTTATACTTTAATTGAAGAAATGGCTAATAATAATTTTCAATGGCCTTCTGAAAGGATTAATCCTAAAAGAATGGCAAGTATTCATGATAACGAAGCCTTTTCTATCTTTGCTTCACAAGTAGTTGGAATAACTAAGAAATTAGATAATTTTGTTATCAATATATCACATAACAACTCTGCTAATATTGAAAATTCTCAAACTATTGAAACTTTACAAGCTATTGCTAGTAAAAATACGCCTTATTCCAATTATTATAATCCTGGATGGAAAAATCACCCTAATTTTAACTGGAATAATTCACAACAACAATGGGGTAATAATCAATCCCGTCCAACTGGAAATTGGAACAATCAAGTAAATTCAAACTATAAACAAATAAAGTTCTCTATAGAAGAATTAATTTTACAACTAAGTAATCAATTACAAAATCAAAACACTGCTATTAATAATATTGAGAATCAAATGGGACAAATTGCTAATTTAATTAATTACAAACCTCCATGAACACTTCCTATTAATGTTGAAATCAATTCAAAAGAAACTGGAAAAGAACATGAACATGTTAAAGCTGTGAAACTTAGAAGTAGAAAGGAATTAAAAGAAAGAATGCAGAATGAAATTGAAAATGAGATTGAGTTTGAAGAGATTGAAAAACCTAAAGAAACTCCTTCTCCTAGTCAAGATCAGACTGTTATTCCTATTAATGTGGAAATTGAAGAACCACCTCCACCTTTTCCATAATGACTAAAACAGCAGTGTTGATCTCATTTTTGATGAGGTCTTTTCTCTTCTCTTTCCTTAGTACTTAGGATCTAGCCTTAGGCTTTCCCTTTGACTATCTTAGAGGACTAGAAATGGAACCCACCACATAGAAATTTAAACACCTCTTAACTCCCTGCAAACCCCATAAGTTTGATTGTAAACCCCTAAGTCACTTGGAAGATTCAGATCAAATGTGGAGGTTTAAAGGAAGAGTTCCCTATAGGACTCTTTGGCCTTAGGACTACCCTGGGTGGCTTGGTCTGGTGAGGGTTAACCTACACACTTTACACTTTCACACACATTCCAAATCCTAAAACCATTCATACCTAGCTTGACTTCCTGACTCATGTAGGTAATTCATATGGATGGACCTTAACCCCTAGGCCCTTGGCTAAGAGGGTTAGGAACAACATAGTGAATGCCTTCAACGAGTCCTCTCATGGCTCTTATGGGCTTGATATGGCTTCATGGCTCAACCAAAGTGATTCCATTCTACTCAAACTTGATAAATCTTCATTTTTCAAAATTTTAATTTTTGACCCCCGGGGCCCTACACCCACTAAACCTACCAAATGTCCTTGAAGCTACCCAAAATATGCAAAATTGCCTAAATTACCCAAAATTCATCAATGAATCCTAAACATTTAACACCATTCAAATTGATCACCCATGCCCAAATATACCAAAAATTCCAAAAATACCCCCCAATACCCTCCAAATACCCAAAATGTCATTCTTAACCAAAAAATCCATAAATTCCGAAAATTCCCATAAAATTCGAAAAAATCCCAAATATTCTCAATTTTATTTTGTTCAACTACACCATAGGCCAATTCTATCAATTTAACCCACTTTTACCAAAACCCCCAATTAGACCCATTTTTAACTTAAGTAGACCCAATGTCAAACCAAATCAACCCAATTGACCTCAATTTTAATCCAATTCAATTCTAAAGTTCAATTAAATATCCCCAATATCAATTTAGACCAAATCCAAGCCCAATTTGATTAACATTTAGATCCAAATCCAGTTTGAAGTTTTAAGCCCAATTTTGGCGCATGACCTAAGCCTAGCCCAAACCAACCCAATTCAACCGCAATTAACCCCAAATCTTATCCTAAACCTTCCCAATATCCCCACAAAAAAAGAACTAACAAGATTTACCCCAAATTTGAATCTAAACTCCACCCAAACCTAACCCAAAACCAACATCCCTTTTTTTTGGTCTAAACCCACCATAAACCCAAATGGGCCCAAATCTCAAAATCAAAGCCCAACCAAAGTTGAAAACTCTTTCTGACACTCCCATAAACATTTCTCAACATTAAATTTTTATCAAATCTAACATTAGCCCAACCTTAGCCCAAGTTAGCCCAATTTGACTCACTTTAGCCCCTTTACCAAAAAAAGCCCAAATTAAATCCAATTCCATTCAAAATGATACAAATCTTTTCTAAAATGTTCACGAAACATCCCTAAACTAAACCCAAAATTTGTTTGGCCCAATCCTTCACAAAATTTCCATCCACCAATTTGTTTTCAAACCTAAAGGTCCACTTTCTTAAACCATTCTAAAAGCACACTTCCACCAAATCCAAAAGCCCAAAAATTCATCTAACGCCCACATGAAATTTCCACTCATCACCCCTTTGATTTATATCATCCCTAAAGTTCCAAATTAATCATCAATTTTTCTAAATTAGGCCTCATGACAATTCCCCATAAAATCATTAAAAATGCCAATATCCTTCTTCATGCAAATGACTTGACTTTTCCAAACCCAAATGAAGCCACAATGAAGTCATTCACAAGCCATAAGAAGCCATGATAGCTTGGCCTTGTCATTAATCCATTTATGGCAAGAGACGGGAGCTCTTTAATGATTCCCTTAAAGTTGATTAAACATTCCCATGATTCCCTTAACCTATGCTTGAACTTAATTGTACTTGGATTGTGACTTGACCCCACTAATCAAGCTGACCCAAGGGACTTACTCTTCAGCCCAAACCAACCTTGGGGAGGTGCACCTAGCCTAAAACATGCCTTGGACCAAAATGATCCCAAAATTAGCCTCCCCCCTTTCCATTTAAATCAAACCTTAGATACTTGTCCAAAGCCAATTGCTTGCACCAAATTCAAGCCTTGACCTCCCTGACCCTGAGGGTGACCCATGCCTGGCCGGCCAGCCACCACAATCACCGAAAAACACCCTGGCCGAGAGTACCCATTTGAATCAAAAAATTCAAAATCACTAGCGAAGCTGTTCCAACACAATTGGACTCCATGGCTGTTCTTCCCTTGACCAAGGCAGCTGATCCGAAGCCCTAACTCCCCCTGGGAGGTCCTTCAGCCATGTCTATTTAAACCCACCACCTTCTCGGCCAAACAAAGAGATGAACAAGATCTAAACAAAACTCTGCCAAAATTACTCCAGGACCTTCTCCTAGCCTAGAGCAATTGATCCCCACTGTTCTCCTGCCCTAAACCCCATTGATTGAACTCAATTCTCAGCCCAGAACCAGGACACCTATGAAACCTCCACCAAAATAAAATTAAACTCACCCACACCTGCACAGGACCAAGAGAAGGAGTTCCCGGAGGAAGCCCCTCACTGGGCCGACCATTCTCTCTATCGGCCAAGCTTTGAAATCGGGCATGGTGGAAGTTGTACCTAGGCAATTCCCCAGAGCCAGAGACTTAATCCGGAGCTTCCTTGGGTGCAATCGAAGGTGCCACAACTCTCTGATTAAAGTTTCACTTCTCAGAGCCAAGGTATAGAACTCTCCTTCCTCCAAAGCTTCCAGAGATTCTCTATTTTGATTGGCTTAATTTCATAGCATGTAAACCATATGGATGTGTTTGTCTCTTTAAGATGAAACCATAGAGTATAAGAACACGAAAATTCTTTGAGAAATGAGAGAGTTCTTATGGTTTTAGTGTGGACGGTCATGGGTGCACACCAGTCATAGACAATGACCAGGAGCCGTCCGATCGAGCATGTATCGAGTGAACGGTCCAGATTGCGCCGGACCAGAGAATGATACGTGAACCACGAGCCCCTGGAGTGCTGAGTCAGACGGCTGCATCGAATGGGAGTGCGCTGCGTGGACTTTCAGAGCTGTCGAGGATGAGTCGGCACCGCGTGGATAAGTAGGAAAATATGGATTTTTTGATTTATTTAAGTACCCAGAACTTAGAAAATCCATATCTTTGTGTAGAAAAATTTCAAAAATAAACTAAAAATACCCTCTTGCTCAGTGAACAGAGGAGAATAATGTGGAAAAGAAATAAAGTTATTTTGATGAGTATTTTATTTTTAATTAATTATTTACTCATTTCAGTATTTTGATTCTCCATTAGCATAGAAAATTCACCATGGCATGAGACCATAGGGCTTTTGAAGCCTCTGATCTTTCGAATTTTCCCTGAATTTTTCAAGATCAGAGGCCATCTCTATGGCAAGTTATGTATTTTTCAAGTTTATATCATTTTTTTTGGTATTTTAATTCCATTAATTAGCATATTACTTAGAAAATTCTAGGAAAATTTGGTGAAGTTTCTTAGGACCAGAGGAGCCTAGGATAATTATATCTTGAGTTAATTCATTAAGAATAACCCTAATTGGCCTAATTACTCAAAACAAAATTTTAATTAATTAGGGTTAACCACACATCAAAAGAACTTAAAAACAATTCTCCACTGATCTTTAGAATTAGAGGGACCTCACATAAAAATTTGGAATCAATTGGAAATATTTAACCCCACTAAATGGATTAATTAAGTCACATGAGTAAAATTAAACTTTAAAAATTCATAACTCCAAAAATACACTTTAAAAATTCAATAAATTGGTTTTGGGGCTTATCTGATATCAGAAGAGTCTAAAAAAATTAAAATTGGAATTTTCTAAAAATCTTCATTTTTCACCATATTTTAATATTTTAAATAATTAAAAAATAATAAAAATCATAAAAATATTAAAAATCATAAAAATGTCATTTTTTGACTCCTAATCATTTAGAAACAAACCAAATATTTTTCTCAAGTCTCAAGGTAAAGATATTGAATTTTAAATGCTTAAAAAAATTTTTGAATTAAAAAATGAATTTTCCAATCTTTTCACTAAATTAACTCTAATAAATAAAAAAAAATCAGATAATCATAAAATTTATTTCTCTAAACTTCTTGAGGTTAGAGAGATTTAGGAAAAATATAAAATCTATTTTTCAACTTTAATTTTATTTTATAATTAATTAACACTCCAAAACTCAAATTAATTATAATAAATAAAATATAATTAAAAAAATAATCAAAATTTGTCCAAGTGGTCCTCTAGTCAGTAGGAACATCCCATAATTTTCTTAAGGATAGAAACCTTTCCTTGGTTATGTTGTTGAATTTCCACTGAAAATCCCTATTTTTCATTAAATTCAGGATAGAAAAATCACATATTCTCCTCTAATGTTTTAATTGACATATGAGTAAAGTGACATAAAAATTTCAAGTTTATTTGAGCTCAACTTAGTGAGTTATGAAATAAATAAGCTTAAAGGGGCATAAAGGTAATTAAAAGATTTAACCCTAATTAACATTTAGGTTTAATCAAGGGGAGGGTAAAATGTCTGATTTAAAATTTTTCTTAGATAATTGAAACCTAGGGAATTAAGGGGTAGAAACCCATTAATCATCTTGAAAATATTTAAAGTAAACCTTAATTAATTAAACAATTTAAATTTTGGAAGAGTAAATTAAAATTTGGATTATTAAAATGGAGATATAATTTAGAGAGACTATAATAACTTAAACTAAAATCCCTAAATGAATCACTCTAATAATATTTAACTTTTTTAATTCAATTTAAAGTGATAATTGAGATTAATAATTAAATAATTAAAAGGAAAGAGAACCTTAATTAAATTAAAACTTAAAACATTAAATAATTTGATAATTAAATTGAAATAAATTTAAAACAAAAAAAATAATTATTAATTTCAAAAATCACTTGAAAGAAAATTTAAAGCAAATTTGAAACATTAAAAATTAATTTCATAAAAATAAATTCTTAATTAAAAAAATAATATTCAAACTAATTAAAAGTTAATCCAGAATATTGCAATTAAATTAAAATTAAATCATTAAATTAAAATTAAATTATTAAAGTCTAAATTAAATAATTTAAACTCTTCTTTCAATTCAAATGGTTTAAAAAACTTAAGAATAAAACGACTTGAGCACTATTCCAAACTTAAATTTATTAAAATTTTATAAATTAAATTAAATCACCTTAAAACATTAATTCTAATTTTAAATCATTAAATTCTTTAACAAATTAATTTGCCCTTAAAGGTTTTCATTATTATAACTCTTAAGTAAAACATCAAGTGAAATGTCACTTTACTTATAGGATAATCAAACATCCTAATTTACTGAGCAAGAAGGAAAATTTAACTAAATTCTTGGATGATCAATTCACCAGTGCAATTAAATTCACTTAGACTCAAAAAATAATCCCAAAAATATTGAAAAGATGTGTAGGACTCGTCCTAAACACTTCCTCAAAATGTTGGGATGTTTTAGAAGAACAATTGAAGTAAATTGTTCTTTGATGAAGAAAATCATCCTTAAACAAAACACATAAACCTAGACGTCATAGGAGATGACTAGTAATAGGATTAGGAATTTGGTAGACAACCAAAACCTTTCCCTCAGCTTTACCTAGGTACTTGTTATAAATATTTAAATGCTTTAACATGTGTTTTAAGTGCAGCTTGGACTGACGAGAAGACCCTCCAGGTACGCTTTTATTTTATTGTAATTTACTTTATTGCAATTTATTTATATAAGCTGTACTTTACTATTCTTGCATGATAAACAAGATTGTTGCATGAAAACTAAAACCTTTAGGATAGACACAAAACTGAAACCCAAAATTAAATTAAAAGTCACAACAAGATAAAATTCACCGCCACAACATTCAAAATATAAAATAACTCAAAATTTAATCACAAACAGAACAACAAAACTACAATTATAACTAAAATTAAAACGTATCTTTGGATGATCGGGAATACCTCGGATCATGTAACCCACGTGTTGCTAATGGGATTTCCCACGGTCTAAATGAAAGTGTGGAACTCATTCAGTTGAGTTTAGCAAATTCATCTGGACTAAGTGAATCCGATAAAAATAACGGTGTCGGGATGACGGAACCGTGGGATCTTAATCGGTTCTGTTTAACCAACTTTAAGATTTGTTTTAATTAAAAAATTAAAGACATTTGGACTTTAAGATTTCTCTAAACCAAAACACTTCTCTCATCTTCTGATTTTCACTTTCTAAAACTAAACCTCTGACATGAAAAGAAGCTCGGAGCATAGTGGGCAGCACGACCATCGTCGTCAGCAAAACTTGTGTCTACATCAGCTAAACCTTTCTTAGTTTTAAAAAACCAAGCCATAGGATTTCGAGGTAGTTTGCCTACTGCAACATAAATCCTCAACTTTTCGTTAGGCATTTGTATAATCATATTTTGTAAATTAAGCCCTAACCGGTCTTAGGATTCCGAGGTAGTCGTTTGGTACGACATAAACTCTCACATCTTTGAGGCTATTTGTATGATTATGTCATACAAATATAAATCATAATTAATTAAAATTGGCAGGATTACAACATTAAACAAAATTCTTAAATTGAAACCAAATAATAGGATGATCGGGAAGTCACCAAAGTTCACTTCGGGTCTGTGACATCCCCTACTTCTCCTCCATTGAATTCCTAAAAATAAATTGTTCCAAATTTGAGTCATTCCCTATTGAAATTTCAAAAATCCAATCCTTTGAAAACCTTAAACTTTGAAATTCTTGAGAGAAAAACCACTGATCATTATCGAGAGTTTTCTTAAATGATTGTCGTCATTTAAGATGTAATTAACTATAGGGGCTTGCCCTTATAGGAAACTTTAAGAACCCAGGTAATATAAACCCAGCTTAATTCCTTTATATTAAGCAGGGGAACTTGTCGACTTATAAAATTGGTTCGCAGACCAAACAGATGTCACAAATTTTTTAGTTTATTTAATCAAGTCCCATCATCAAGTAGTGTGTTTATTATTCGGGATAGATACACAGTTTATGGTGTGGTGCTTGTTTATATAAACTATTCGAGATGTGAGATCGGTTTGATTTCATATCTTAAAATTTTTAAATTTAAAAATTATTTTCAAAATCTAATACTACTTTCTAAATGTATATATTTAAATTAAATTTAAAACCTAAAATTTGCCAAAAATTTCTGTAGGCGACCCCTTTTCAAAATACAACACACAACCTAAAAATATCCCGACAACTTCTGGCGACTCCGCTAGGGACTAGTTCCTCTCTCCATTTTGATCAGATGGTTTTGCTTTCATAAATCGGTAGTGAGTCCATATCCCTAATGGACAAAACTATCATTCTTTCGTTGACATACCTCACTCTTTTTTGTCTTGAGCAAGTATAGTCAACTTCTCTCGGATTTAGGAGCCACTGTTTAGACACCCCTAAACAGAGAGGTTCCGAAATCCTTTTACCTCTTAAGAGGTGGGGTGGAGCCCCAATAAGTGTTAGCTTAGGAGCAGTCCCTCGGGTTAAAAAGTTTTACGAGACTTTCTCTTCCTTTCCAATTCCGAACTGGGTCCCTTCCTTTTTCTATAAACCTCCATTCTTTAAACATTTCGTTCCTAACGAACAAATCTTCTAATAAACAACCCTTTTAATAAACAAATTATTTTAAATCATAAATACATTAAGATAAACAAAAATGTTTTCAGACATTTTCTTTTTTTGTCCTTTGTTTTGTGACAAAAGGAAGCATAATTCGGGACTAATACTCAGAATCTACCCTGCAGAAAATGTCTGCCCCAAAGTTAATCTTCTCCTTCACCAACGGAATAGACTTCGCCGTTTACAAGGATGAGCTGCCCGACAATGGGATCATCCATTTCGGACAAGGGTTTAACAATACAGAAATCATGTTCGCTGATGTCACTCTCTTCGCACTAATGGACAAAGTGCCAGAAACTGAGAAACCCCTGATAGAGTTCAACCTGAAGTCGACTCAAGAATTCCATCCCCTGCAAAGGGTTCCAGCTGAAAGAAGTACTGCTATTCGTAGGAGGACTGTTGCCTCTGTCCCCACCGGTCTAGTCATCTCTGCACCTACCCCGGCATCTACCAAACTGAAGGGGAAGGAAATCCAAGTCTGTGATGAGCCTGTCACTGTGGGGGGTACAGCTTTTGCTACAATACCATCTGTTTTCAAGATTGGGTCCAGTTTAAGAGTTACATCCCAAACTCAGACTCAAAGGAGAAATAGAAATAGAAAAATCGCTAGGATCGAGAAAGCCAAAGCTGCTAAAGTTGCTTTTCTAGAAAAAATTCTCGAGGAAAGAGAAGAACTGCCTGAGTATATACCTCTGTTGGAAGGGAGTAGGTTTCACCCCCTCTTTGCTGCATCGGATGAAGAAGACGTCCGAAGGATTGCCGCTACATTACCCCGACCTGCAAAAGAAAAAGGGTTAAGACTACGCCATTTTCTCGGCTACAAGCTGTGATAGAAAAATTGGCAAAGAAAGAAAGATGCCCCGTGTCAGAAATCCTAAGAAGAATGGGACGAGTGCCAGTTATATCCCGCCTCGAACCGCGAGTAGAGCCTGGCACTGTCGTAGAGAAACCAAGGAAGAAAAATGAGAGCTAGTTCACCTGTTGTTGTATCGGGCCATCATATTAGGGAGGATACAACCTACCAGCATATATCCGACAGACCGTCCGATCCTAGGCCTTCTGCTGCAAGAAGGATGGTGTGGCGACCTATTATTACAGAGCCGAGACCAACACAACGTTCTGAGAAGAAAAGCCTCATCGAAGAACTTGAATCAGAAGGAAATGCTACTGTAATAAAAGAAACTCCCAAAAAAGAAGTTCAACAGTCGCCACACGACAACCGCGAGACCTTTTGGAAGAGACCCCTCTAGGATGCTATAGGAAAGCTAAGGATGGATATCTGATGGTTGGCAAATGAAAGAGGAGAAAAGTTAGAAAATGAAGTTGATTCATCAGAGTTCATGAATGAGAAGTATGCTGAGATCAACATGGTTGAAACAAGAGCATCGTCAGCCTCGCAGAGTGCTCCGGCAGCTGTGGAAAGAGATGAACCAAAAGTGATGAGAGCACAGCTTCGGGAAAGAGATGACACAATTTCCCATATGGCAAGGAGGATGGAAGAGATGGCTGCTGCTTTAGCCACTCTCCAAAGTCAGGTGCAACCTCAAAAAGAAACACCCCCAGAAATCATCCATATTGCAGATGGAGGAAAATAGATCACATCCGTCAACGGAGATGAGCAACCAAAGAAGGATTCTGCACAGAGCATGATTCCCGAAAAGAACATTAAAAACATGGTAGAATAGCAGGTGCGAGAAGCTTTAGCACAATCTAAGAGTGGAGCATCTATTCAGACGGGTAGGCTTTACCCTGAAGACTTTGATGCCGTCCAATACCCAAAAGGCTTCTTACCACCTCTGTTTAACACTTTTGATGGAACGGGAAACCCCAGACAGCATGTCGCACATTTTCGTGCTAGTTGCTGCAATGCCGGTGGGAGTGACGCTTTACTCTTCCGTCAGTTCGTCAGCAGTTTTCCAGGGATCGCCTTCGACTGGTACTCAGAATTACCAAATCGTTCAGTTAAGACCTTTTCAGAGTTAGAAAACCTCTTCGTTAAGCGGTTTGCCGGGGCTCGACACCACATCATCATCGATGATCTGGTGGTGGAGCACCAGAAACCGAATGAAACTCTAGTGGATTACATAATTTGATGGAGAAATTTAAGGATGAAGTGTGAGCCACAGCTACAGGAACAACATGCGATCGGTATTTTGCTGAAAAGCATCCACGGCCCGATATCACTTCTCCTTAAAGGATTTACAATCAAGACTTTCGAGAAGCCACTTAGCAAGGCCGGGAGCTTACAAGAGGAAGCAAAGCAGCTAAGTTTCGTGGACAAGAATGATAAACAGAAACCAGTGAAAACATTAAAAAAGAAGTATGGAATCATCGCGACAGTCGAGAAAGGCAAGCAGCCAATACAGATACAGCCAGAGTGGCCACAGCCTAGCTATCAACCACCGCAACGTACCTACCAACAAACTCAAAAGGGTTATCAACAGCCTTAACCGAGCTATCAGTCGCCTCAGTATTATGAACAACCGCCTCGTCCACATCGTACCCTGAAAGATTTTCTGAACAAGGAATATCCATTCAAAACTGAAGCAGTGGCGAAGATGTTCCACAGTTTAATGAAGACACCTGATTTTCAGTTACCAGAGCCCAAGAGGCCGGAAGAAGTCAATAAGGAAGATCATCCAAACTATTGCCCTTAGCACCGGATGCTCGGGCATAAGATAGAGGATTGCATCACTTTTAAGATTTTGCTTGACGACAATCTCCGGAAAGGGAACATAATGATCCCGAAGGAATACATGAAGGAACCACAAAAGGGAGGTTTCGTCAATGTTATTTCAACAGATCCCATTGTTCCGATAGACCCTTACAATACCCATGATGGATGGAGTACCATCTGGACAAAGTCTTCAAAGAAAATTTTGGATCACATCCAAATCGCTTCAGTGCGCACTTCAATTCAGAGTTTGAATCCTGTCGAGCCGGCACTATCACTTGCTATTGAAGAACTGCCCCAGAAGGAGGACAAGATCGTGGAAGAAAAGAAGATCGAGGCTCCGAAGGGTAGACAAGGGGATGCTTATCCTAGGATGGTTATTTTCGATTTAGGGGAAAAATTCCTCGAACCTCTGACTCTGTATGATTATTTGTTCACCCCGGCGGGATCTTATAATGAAAAGAGTTTTGGTGTTGGCTAAGTTTTGACTATTTCTAACAATTACGTAACTAACAAAAACTAAGCTAATCAGGATCTCGATTCCGATATAAATAATGATTCTCAAATCATACTAAACCTCAATGATCATGACGAAGGAGAAGACGTTCACAAGGATGGCTATGAAAGCTCAACAAGCAACGAGTTCATTTATGAATTTCGAGGAGCTCCAATTGCTATAGAATTAGAATCATCAGATTCCAAAGCAACAGCATAAGAGCCAGTCATTTCAATTCAAGAGGATACACCGGTAGATTCAGTACCAGATTCAGAACAAATAATAGAAGTCAACCTAAGAAGCGGAAAAGTTCTACCCCATAAAGGAAAGCAGGTGGTTGCTCAGGAGGAGCCAACCCCAACAGAGGAATTACCCATTCGGGAACAAACCGAGGAACATAGTAATAAAGTGGACTATAACGTGCTAGCCCATCTTAGGAAGCTACCAGCCAAACTAAGCATATACGTCGCTCTGATCCTATCAAAGGAGATGAGGGAAACTCTGATCAAAGCTCTACTTGATCCAGAGATTTATTTAGCTCAAATGGCCGGTAATTCCTTAGACGAGGTTTGCTCGTTAAAAGAACAACGAGGTGTTACCTTCACGGACAATGATCTACTACTCGGAACGGCTGATCACAATCGATCGTTGTACATTTCAGTCACAATTGGAAAGTTTACGCTCTCCAGGGTGTTGGTTGATCCAGGAGCATCAATCAACATAATGAGCCTTCGAATGTTAGCATATTTGGAAATTGATGCTCGCGAACTTGAAGCAGACAAGATGTTATTAAGAGGGTTCAATAAGAAAGGAGAAAGAGCTCTTAGATCAATAATGAAGACCGGTGACTTAGCAAAGATAACTGTAAAATTCCACATAATTGATTCTGAAACATCATTCAACGCTCTACTGGGTCAGCCATGGATTCATGAAAACTGGATGGTACCGTCGTCTCTGCACCAGTGCATAAAGTATTATGAAGGAGGAGAACAATGTATCAAATGTGACTTGCAACCATTCTCCATGCATGAAATCAGAATTCACGAAGATGCAGCCTATTACGTGCCTCTGAAGAAAATAATCTTCTCCAGAAATTTCATACCAAATGAAGCAAAAGAAGTGCAAAACAATAAAGAGCTAGGAATTTTAGTCCGACAGTTACTCACCACTACCTTACGACGAGATGGTGAAGGTTTCTCCAGAACTCGCACCCGAGGTCGAGGCAGGGAATGAGGTCGTGGAAGAGACTTTAGATCAGTTGGACGGAAGAAACCAGTCATCGACGTTGATTGAGAGACCAGTTCTGAGGAAGAAGAAATCTAGAAAGAAGCAACAACAGTAAATCAAAAGAAACCCCAGTTCAAGATCTCTCTCGAAGATGAAAAGAATGAAGAATACAAATCAATGTACGAGAAGATTAACCATTATGTACATACTATGACCCTGACCCTGATCCATTCTAATAAGATCAGGGTATGGTGGTCAAGGAAGTACGTGGCGGTACTAAACCTATCAAATTATACCGTGGTGCTTCTTCTTCCAATACTGAAAAAGATGTACAATTTGAAGATGTTCTTTTGAATTAATGGAATTGCCTTTTGAGTGGTACTCTCCCTGTATTCAAAATTTAATTAAACGTGATATCTTATCTAAATATGTACTGAAGTTTGATCACAACACTTTGAAAAATTATGGAACAATGTCAATCGGCCTCCCAATTCAAAACATGGTCTCGGATTCGACACAGTAGGGTCTGTTGATGATTCGGGATTTTGCTTAGTTGTCACTCACGAGCATGATGAAAGTTGCCTAGAAGCTTCAGATGATCTCGAAGATCTACCAATCGGAGATGCTCCGCTAGAATTCGAAGAAGAAATTAAATCTACAATAGACGAGTTAATGGAAGTTAACTTAGGTACTAGCGAAGAGCCTAGGCCGACCTTTGTTAGCTCCTTACTCAATAAAGAAGACTCTAAAGAGATAATCAAGTTATTAATGGAATTTAAGGACTGTTTTGCTTGGAGTTATGATGAAATGCCAGGATTAGCTCCAGAGGTTGCAGTTCACAAGTTAGGAGTAGATCTCACTGCCGTTCCAGTCAGACAAGCTCCGAGAAGAATGCGTCTAGAGATTGAACAACAAGTAATAGCAGAAGTTAAGAAGCTAATAGACACTAAATTTTTTCGTGAGGAATAATATCCAACTTGGTTAGCCAATGTGGTACCAGTCAGAAAGAAGAATGGTCAGATCAGAATCTGTGTGGATTTCAGAGATTTGAACAAAGCATGTCCAAAGGATGAATTCCCGCTACCCATTCCAGAATTGATGATCGACATTGCTTCAACAAATGAAGTCTTCTCATTCATGGTTGGATCATCATGATACAACCAGATAAAGATGACACCAGAGGATGAAAAGCTTACAGCCTTCAGAACGCCGATCGGGGTATAATGCTACACAGTGATGACGTTTGGATTAAAGAATGCAGGAGCAACTTATCAAAGAGCAATGACAAGGATTTTTGATGATCTCATTCACAACCAAGTCGAGTGCTACGTGGATGATGTGGTCATCAAAAGAAAACTAAAAGGAGATCATTTGTATGATTTGAGAATTGTTTTCGAGCGGTTAAAACAATATAACCTTAAGATGAATCCCTTGAAATGCACCTTTGGTGTCACCTCTGGGAAATTCTTAGGATTTATTGTTCGACATCGTGGAATTGAAATCAATCCAGAGAAGATTAAAGCTATCTTAGAAATGCCGCCTCCCAAAACCTTGAAACAACTACGATCCTTTCAAAGAAAACTGGCATATCTTCGATGCTTTATCTCGAATTTGTCAGGAAGGTCTCAGTCTTTTTCTGCTTTGTTTAAGAAGGATGCCAAATTTACTTGGAACTCCAAATGTCAACATGCCTTCGATGACATCAAACAGTATTTAATGACACCTCCTGTTTTAGCAGCCCCAGTCTTAGGTAGACATTTGATACTTTATACCACAGCTCTAGACGACTCTCTCAGAGCCCTGCTAGCCTAGGTCAATGACGAGGGAAAAGAAAATGCTCTCTACTACTTAAGTCATCATCTGATTTCGACGGAAGTAAAGTATCCTTCGATTGAGAAGCATTGTTTGGCCCTGATCTTCACTGCTCAAAAGCTCAGGCATTACATGCTTTCTCATAAAGTCAACCTTATTTAGAAGTTCAATCCATTGCAATATTTGATGACCTGACCGACGCTTTCTGGCAGACTTGCTAGGTGGTTGATGATACTATTGCAATTCGATATAACTTTCGTGCTGCTTCGTGCGGCAAAGGGACAAGTCCTAACAGACTTCCTCGTAGCACACCCTTTACCGGCAGAATCGCCTCTCAACGACGACTTTCCAAACGAGCAGATAATGAGCCTAAAAGACCTCGATGATCAACGTTAGGAATTGTACTTCTATGGAGCATCCTCAGCACAGAAAGATAAAGAATCTTAAATGATAGTACCCGGTAAGGCAGGAATCAGACTAATCTTTATAACACCGGAGCGGGGGATGTTATGGTATTCCTACCACTTAACAGAACCGTGTACAAACAACTAGACAGAATACAAAGCCCTTATAATCAGACTAGAATTAACCATTCAGATGGGGATAACAGACATCAACATCTATGGGGACTCTCAGTTGATAATTCAACAGGTCGCCGGACAGTACAGAATTTTAAAACCAAGACTCGAGCAGTACATCCAGTATGCCATGAAATTGTTAGAGCAGATTCCAAATATAATGATCTACAAGATTCCTATAAGAGAAAATGCTCTCGCAGATGCGTTAGCCCGCCTTGCAAAAGAATTTGCCTGCCTACAGGATGAATCGGATGAAATGACAGTTAAAGGACGATAGGTCCTATCACAGCTCGACATGGATACAATACACAAATCAGAAGGAAAAGAAAAAGAATCAGTTGCAGTAGTAACAAAAGTTACAGAGGATTGGCAACAGCCACTAATAGACTACTTGCAAACAGGAAACCTACCAGACGATAAGTCGTTAGCTCATCAAATCAAGAAAAGAACTCTATCTTACACATTAATAAACAATATGTTATACAGAAGGTCTTTTGATCAGATGTGGCTAAGGTGCCTGAGCGAGTCTGAGGCTCGTGAAATTGTTAAAGAGGTACACTCAGGACTTTGTGGTGCTCATCAGTCGCGTCCTAAAATAAAAATCAAGACTAAAAGGCTAGGGTACTACTGGTCCTCAATGATGATCGATTGCATGAAGATTGCTAAGGGTTGTCACCAGTGGCAAGTGCATGGAGTGGTTCTACATCAACCTCCAAATGTGTTACATCCGACAATTGCATCATGGCCATTTGAAAGTTGGGGCACAGATATTGTGGGTCCGATAGAACCGCCTTCTTTAAGAGGACATCGCTTCATTCTTGCAGCTACAGATTACTTTTCTAAGTGGGCAGAAGCTATACCACTCAGAGAAGTGAAAACACATAACATGCTACAGTTCTTCAAGAATCAAGTCGTCTACCATTTTGGGGAACCGCGCAGAATTATCTAAGATAATGGGTCCGCATTTAGAAACACGAAGATCAATAATTTTGTCAGAAGACACGGGATCGACTGGCGTTATTCGACAATCTATTACCCAAGAGCGAACGGCTTGGCCGAGGCTTTTAATAAAACTCTCTTCCAAATCCTAAAGAAAACTTTGGACGACAACAAGAGAAATTGGCACAAGAAGTTGTTAGAAGCCTTATGGGCCTACAGGATGACTTTCAGAACTCCCACCAAGTCTACGCCTTATGCCTTAGTGTACGGGTCCGAGTCCGTTCTACCATTAGAGGTTCAGCTTCCGTCTCTCAGAATTGCAGTTGCAAACAAGATCACTACAGAAGAAAATGCCAAACTACGACTAGAAGAATTGGAAAGCTTGGAAGGGAAAAGACTTTCAACACAGCAGAATTTGGAACTGTATCAAGCCAAGATGATCCAGGCCTATGAAAAATTAGTTCGTCCAAGGACATTCAAAGTCGGTGAATTGGTTCTACTTCTCAGAAGACCTATTATTGCACATCGCAAGATAACTGGTAAATTTGAACCGACTTGGAAAGGGCCATTCATGGTCGAGACAGTCTACTCTGGAGGTTCATATCAACTGATAAATTGCTGTGGAGAACGACCTATGCTTCCAATTAATAGACGATATCTAAAGAAGTATTACGCAACCTGACATTTCGAAGGATGAATCCTCATTCCTAGAAGCACGGGAATAATAATTACTTATGACTGGGTCCTAACCCAAGAATATAAAAAAAAAGTGGATGATAAAGAAAATCGTTAAAAAAAATGTTAAAAGAAAACATGTGAAATCATGATAATAAATTTTTTTATCCTTCCTTTCAAATTGAGTCTCACTCTTGATCTTTCTTCATCTTTTCCTACTCCTATTTAAATTTAAAATAAACGAATAAAAGCACTTCATTAATAAACAAATTTTTCTATTGTTCTTGTTTTTAGTACAACCCCAAATCCTTTCCTTGTTTTTCACAGGGAAATGTCGAACGGGCGATTGGTTCTGAACTTTAAGAATGGCGTGAGTCAAGCACTCAATAAAAAGAGGATGAAGGATGGGGCTTTGATTGAGATCGACTCTGACTTCATACCAGCCGGGCTACAGTACAAAGAAACTGATTGGACTCCGATTGATTGGGAAGAGATCCGCAGCCATACAGTGATGAAATTGGATGGCTCAAGTCAACCATCTACCAGCAAGAATAGAAAAGTAAATACCGCTCATGCAATGGGAGAAGATAAGAAAGTTAAGTCCATGGTTACTAGAGCAGAAGGCAGTCTCGTCAGTGCCATTCCCACAGAGATCCAAGCGGTAAGGAGAGCTACTCTCACTGCCACTCAGAGGAGGAACAAGAATCGCCGCATTTGCAAGATGTTAACCAAGTTAGCTGCAGATCAACAAGAAGAGACAATTGCTACCGTCAATGCAAATACTCTGAAGAAATTGGTTCGTCAGGAACCAGAAAAGAGGAGACCAACTCCAAGGAAAGCAGAGCAGATAAAGGAAATCACAAAAGAGCAGAAATAGAATCAGCCCCTCGACTCCAGATAAATGCACCAGTTTTGAAGAGTCTTGTTGCAAAAGCAACCCCGGAGGATGTCACGACAGAGACTATCCCCGAGGAGCCAAGACATGCAGGAGAGCGTGCGGGGGTTGAACCATACATTCCCCAGTACATTACTAGACCTCGGACATTGCAGATAATTCCAGCATATGAGTTGGAAAGAATGCATAATGTTGAAAAGAAAAAGCTTGAATACTTTGAGAGAATTGGAGGCAAGCAGATCAATATCTTAGAAAGCCTTGTATGCATATTTTTAGGTTGAGTGTTTTATTTTGAAAAGGGGTCGCCTAAGAGAAGTTGTCAGCGAATTTTAGATTTTAATTTTAATTTAAATGTATATATATGATTTAGAAAGTAGTATTTGATTTTGAAAGTAATTTTAAATTTGAAAATTTTAAGATATGAAATCAAACTGATCTGACATCCCAGATAGTTTATATAAACGAGCATCGCATCACAAACCGTGTATCTATCCCGAAGAATAGATACACTGTTTGGTGATGGGGCTCGATTAAATAAACTAGAAGATTTGTGACATCCGTTTGGTCTCGCGAACCAATTTTATAAGCCGACAAATTCCCCGCTTAATATAAATGAATTAAGCGAGGTTTATATTACTCGGGTTCTTAAAATTCCCTATAAGGGCAAGCCCCTATAGTTAATTACATCTTAAATGACGGGAATCACTTAAGAAAACTCTCAATAATAATCAGTAATTCTGCTCTCAAGAATTTCAAAGTTTAAGTTTTCAAGGGATTGAATTTTAGAGTTTCAATAGGAAATGGGTCAAATTTGGAAAATTTTATTTTTGGGAATTCAAAGGAAGAAAAGTAGGAGAAATTACAGATTCAAAGCGAACTTCGGTAATTTCCCGACTATCCTATTGTTTGGCTTGGATTTAGGAAAGTTCTAATGTTTATTTAACATTTTGATCTTGCCAATTTTAATTAATTAGGACTTATGTTCATATGTCATGATCATACAAATAGCCTCGAAGATGTGAGGGTTTATGTCGTATCGGATGACTACCTCGGAAATCCTAAGACCGGTTAGGGCTTAATTTGCAATGCAAATGCCTAACAAAAGGTTGAGGATTTATTTTGCACTAGGCAAACTATCTCAAAATCCTATGGCTTGGTTATTTAATTATAAGAAAGTTTTGCTGAAGTAGACTCAGGTTTTGCTGATGACGATGGCCGTGCTGCCCACCATGCTCCGAGCTCCTTGTTGTTGCAGAGGTTTAGTTTTAGAAGTCATAAATCAGGAGATGAGAAAAGTGTTTTGGTTTAGAGAAAATCTTAAAATTCAAGTGCTTTTTAGTGTTTTAGTTAAAACAAATCTTAAAGTTGATTATAACAACACCGGTTAAGATCCCACGGTTTCATCCTTCCGCATCGTTATTTTTATCGGATTCACTTAGTCCAGATGAATTTGCTAAACTCAACTAAATGAGTTCCACACTTTCATTTAGACCGTGGTAAATCCCGTTAGCAACACGTAGGTTACATCATCCGAGGTATTCCCAATCATCCAACAAGACGTTTTAATTTAGTTGTAATTGTAGTTTTGTATTCTGTTTGTGATTAAATTTTGAGTTGTTTTATATTTTGAAATATTGTGGCAGTGAATTTTATCTTGTAATGACTTTTAATTTAGTTTTGGTTTCAGTTTAAGGGGCTACCCTAAAGGTGTGAGTTTTCATGCAACAGTTGTTTATCATGCAAGAAAAGTAAGTGCATTTGCAATAAGGTAAATTGCAATAAAATAAAAGCGTACCTGGAGGGTCTTCCCGTCATCCCAGGCTGCACTTAAACACAATTTAGAATATTTAAGCATTTAGAGCAAGTTCCTAAGTAAAGCTAAGGGAAGGGTTATGGTTTTCTACCAAATTCCTAATCCTATAGCTAGTCATTTCCTATGACGTCTAGGTCCTTGTGTTTTGGTTTGAGGCCGATTTTCTTCATCAAAGAACAATTAAGTTCAATAGTTCTTATAAACATCCTATCATGTTGAGGAAGTGCTTAAGACGAATCTTAAACATCTTTTCAATATTGCTAGAATTGTTTTAAGTCCAAATGAATTTAATTGATCAGGTGAAGTAATCATCCGAGGTTTAATTAAGTTTTATCCTCTTGCTCAGTGAACTAGGACATTTGAATATCCTATGAGTGGGGTAATACTTCACTTAATGCTCCATTTAGAAGTTATGACAATAAGAGTTCTTGAGGGCAAACTGATGTTCAAGTGATTTGTGATTTTAATTTGATTTCAATTAATAGTTTTAAGTTCGGAATAGTGTTCAAATTATTTTAGATTTACTTTTGAATTCTTTATGTCTTAAATGATGTTATATTTAATTCAATTTAATTCAATTTAATTCAATTTAATTTTAATTTAATTTAATTTGGTTTAGTTTTAATTTTAATTTAATTTAATTTATTTAATTTAATTTTAATTTTTTTAACTTGATTTTATTTTTTATTTAATTTAATTTAATTTAATATGTTTTGATTTAATTTAATTTAATGTGATTTATATTGATTTAATTTAACATAATTTAATTGAAATTTTAATTTAATTTAATTTTAATTTAATTTAAATTTTAATTTGCTTTTATTTTTAATTTTAATTTTAATTTAAATTTTAATTTAATTTTATTTTTTTTAATTTTTTTTATTTTAATTTAATATTTTATTTTTTTATGCTTTAGGGATGATTTAATTTTAATTGTAAAGTATTAATTTAATTGAAATTTTAAAAGGATTTTATTTAAATGTTTTAATTTTTAATTTAATTTAATGATTAAGCATTTTAAGTTTTGAATTTGGATTATCATTTTAATTAGGAATTGAATATTATTGAGGTGATCAATTTAGGGATTCTTAGATTAAAGAATAAATTTCTTCCTAATAATATCCCTATTTTAATAATTCCAATTTTTTTAATCTTCCAAGTTTAAACAATTATTTAATTAAGGTTTATTTTAATTACTTTCAAATTGTTTGGTAGGTTTCTACCCTTTAAATACCTAAGTTTCGAACATCCAAAATCAACTTAATATCAAATATTTTACCCACTCTTTTAATTAAACCTAAAATTTTTAATTATAGGTTAAAATTTTAATTACCATTTTGCCCTTTATGCTTATTAATTTCATAACTCACTAAATTGAGCTTAAATGAATTTGAAATTTTTATGTGGCTTCACTCATATGTCAATCAAGATATTAGAGGAGAAAATGTGATTTTTCTGTATTTAAATTATTTATATAATTATTTTTTGTGGAAAATAAGAATTTTCAAGGAAAATTTAATAACATGACCAAGGGAAAGTTTCTGTCTTTAAGAAAATTATGGGACATTCCTAATGACCAGAAGACCACTTAGACCAATTTTGGTGATTTTTGAATTATATTATTTTTATTATAATTATTTTGAATTTTGGAGTATTAATTAATTTAAAAATAAAATAAAGATTGAAAAATGAATTTTATATTTTTCAAAAATCTCTCTAATATCAAGGAAACCACAGAACAAATTTTTATAATTTTTTGATTTTTCTTTGATTTATTAGAATTATTTTAGTGGAATTGCTAGAAAATACATTTTTTTAATTTTAAAATTACCTTAAGGCTTCAAAATTTAATATCTCATCATAGGGACCTAAGAAAAATATGGGGTTTGTTCCTAAGTGATTAAAATTCAAAATATAACATTTTGGTGAATTTTATTATTATTTTTTATTTTTATTATTTTTTAATTATTAAAAATATTAAAATAATGCAAAAAATCAACTTTTTTAGAAAATTGCAATTTTAATTTTCTTAGATTCTCCTGATATTAGAGAGGCTCCAAAACCAATTTGCTGAATTTTTGAAAAGTATTTTGAAAGTTATGAATTTTTAAAATTTAAATTGGCTAAATGGCTTAATCAACCCATTTAGTAGGGCTAACCAAGTCCAATTGACTTCAAATTTTTATGGTGGGTTCCTCTGATCCTAAAGGTCGGTGGAGAATTGATTTCAAGTCAATTTGATGTATGATTAGCTCTAATTAATTAAGGACCTATTTTGGGTGTTTAAGCCAATTAGGGTTATTCCAAGTGGATTAATTTAGAACCTATTTTTCCTAGAGTCATCTGGTCATAAGAAACATCCTCAAATTTTCCTAGAATTTATTTCACAACATGCTAATTATTGGAATTAAAATATTCAGAATGGTGACCTAGAATTGAAAAATCAATAACTCTCCATAGGGGTGGCCTCTGACTTTGGAAAATTTAGGGAATATTCCCAAATTTAGAGGCTTCAAAAGCCCTATGGTCTCATGCAATGGTGAATTTCCTTTATGCATGAAGAATTAAAACAATTTAGAGATTAAGTAAATCATAAAAAATAAAATACTTAATTAAATTAAATGATTTCTTTTCCACATTATTCTCCTCTATTCACTGAGCAAGAGAGTATTTTTATTTTATTTTTAGGATTTTTTCTACACAAAGTTATGCATTTTTGAAGTTTAGGGAATTAAATAAATAAGAAAATCCCTATTTTTTTATTTATCCATGCGGCGCCGCGTCAACCTCGGCGTCTCCGAAGCTCCACGCGTCGTCTCTTGATTCGGTGCAGCCATCTGACTGGGATGCCACGCGGCCCGTGGTTCATGTCCCGTTGCTCCGTCCGGCGCGATCCTGGCCTTCCGCTTGATACACGCGCGATCCGATGGCTCCTGGTCATCGTCTACGACTGGTGTGAACCCGTGACCGTCAACCTTCTAACCCTAATTTCTCGCTCGATTCTCAACAAATTTTCATGTTCTTATGCTCTATGGATTCGTCTTGAGGAGACGAACACATCCATATGGTAAACATGTATTGAAATTGACTCAAATTAAATAGAGAATCCCTGTAAGCTCGGGAAGAAGAGTGAGTCCATACCTTTGCTCAGAGAAGTGAAGCTTCGATCTGAGAGTTGTGTCACCTTCGATTGGGTCCAAGCAAGCTCCAGATGAAGTCCCTTGGCCTGGTGAATTGTCCAGGTATGATTTCGACCAAGCCCGATCACAAAGCTTGGAGGCTGGAAGCAATGGCTGGCCTGGTGAGGGGGCTTTTGCTGGTAAACTTCTTCTCTTGGTACGGTGAAGGTGTAGGACCAATCAATTTGGGGATTGGTTCACCGTGAAGAAGTGTCCTGGTTTTTATGCTGAAATTCGAACTCAAAATCGAGCTCAACTTGGAGGGAATCGGGGCTGGAATCCAGTGAGAATCAAATGCTTTATGTGTGGAGAGTGGTCTGGAATGATTTTGGCAGAGTTTCCTTAAGATTTTTTCAACACACCCTTCATGGCCGAGAGGGGTGGTGTTTAAATAGGAGAGGCTAGAGGCTCTCCGAGGGGGAGTTAGGGACAGGGATCAGCTGCTCTTGGCAAGGGAAGAACAGCTGCAATGGCCACTGGGCATGGGGCAACTCAGCAAGGTGGAATTCCAATGCTTGGCTCCTTCCCATGTCTCGGCCATGGCGTTTTCCGGTAACCCAGACGGCTGGCCGGCAGGCATGGGTCACCTTCAGTGTCCAGTAGTCGTGGCTGGAAGTTTGTGCAGTCAATCGGCCATGGACATGTGTAAAGGGCTCGGATTAAAATGGTATGGGGGAGAGGCCATTTTGGCTTGATTTGGGTCAACCCATCCTTTTGGGCTAGGTGCACCACCCAAGGCTCCGGTTTCTGGGCTGAAAAGAATCACTTGGGTCAGCTCAGAGAAAATGGTGTGGTCTCCATCAAAATAGTTTAAGTTAATTTTGGGTTATGATGTTGCATTAAAGAGGTTAAAATGGCTTAAGGAAGGCTTAGGAAAGGACTCCCTCCTCTTTCCATTAATGGCTTGGTGACAAGTCAAACCCCCCATGGCTTCATGTGGCTTGTCCATGGCTTGCATGTGGCTCCATTTGGCTCATCCTTGGCTTAGGAAAAGTGGATTCATTTATATGAAAAAGGAATTTGGAAATTTTGGCAATTTAGTGGAAATTTAGATGGTGCTTGATTTAGGTTGATTTGATGATGGATTTGGGACTTAGGAATTGATTCTAATTAAGGGGATGATGAGAAGGAATTGTCAATGTGGGCTTTGTCATGGACTTTGGGCCTTTGAAATTGTCTTGGATGGGCTTTTAAAATGGTTTAGGGAAGTGGGCTTTTGGATTTTAAAATGGACTTTAGGATGAAAGTTTGGTAAAGGCTTGGGCCAAATAATTGTTGGGTTTGGTTTAGGGATGTTTCATGAGTGATTTGGAATAAATTTGAGGTGGTTTGGGCTTGAATTGGCTTGGATTTGGACCTCTTTGGTAAATGGGCCAATGTAGGTCAAATTGGGCTAACTTGGGCCAATGTTGGGATAGGGTTGAAATTGATGTAAAATTAATGTTGGGAAATGTTTATGGGAGTGTTTCAAAGAGGTTTTGGCTTAGGTTGGGTTTTGATTTTGGGGTTTGGGCTTATTTGGGTTAGGTTTGGGTTTAGGTCAAAATTGGGCCTTTTAGATTTGGGTTGAATTTGAGTGGGGTTTGGGTCTAAATTTTGGCCAAATCATGTTAGTGTTTTGCTTGTGGGGATGTTAGGGAAGGTTTAGAAAAGATTTGGGGTTAATTGGAGTTAAATTGGTTTGGTTTGGGCTAGGTTTGGGTCATGGGTCCAAATTGGTCATTAATGCCAAAAGTGAAATTGGATTCAAATGTCAATCAAATTGGACTTGGATTTGGTTTAGATTGGTGTTGGGAATGTTGAATTGAAGTTTATAATTGAATTGGACCAGAATTTGGGTCAATTGTATATGTTTGGTTTGACATTGGGTTCACTTTGGGTTAAAATGGGTCAAATTGGGGGTTTTGACAAAAGTGGGGTAAATTGATAACATTGGCCCATGGTGTAGTTGAACAAAATGAAACTGGAAATATTTAGGATTTTCTGGAATTTTCTGGGAATTTTATGAATTTTTGGATTTTTGGGTCAAGAGGGGCATTATGGGTATTTGGAGGGTATTGGGGGGTATTTTTGGAATTCTTGGTATTTTTGGCTATGAATGATCAATTTGAGTGGAGGGGAAATATTCAAGGTTAATTTTGGGGAATTTTGGGTGATTTGGAGATTTTGAAAAATTTGGGTAATTTCAAGGGCATTTGGTAGGTGAGGCGGGTGTAGGGTCCCGGGGGTCAAAAATTGAAAATTTGCAAAATTGAAGATTGGGTAAATGTAAGTGGAATGAAATCATTTTGGTTGAGCCATGAAGCCATATCAAGCCCACATGAGCCGTGATGGGACTCATTTGAGGCATTCACTATGTTGTTCCTAACCCTCTTAGCCAAGTGCTTAGGGGTTAAGGACCATCCATGTGAATCACCTTCATGAGTCAGGAGGTCAAGTTGGGTATAGGTATGGTTTTAGGAGATGTGTGAAAGTGTAGTGTATAAGTGTAGTGTGTGTGTAAGTCAGCCATCACCAGACCAGGCCACCCAGGGCAGTCCTAAGGCCAACGAGTCCTATAGGAACCCATCCTTTAAACTTCCACTTTTGATTTCAACCCTCTAGGTGATTAGGGATCTACAGTCAAATTTGTGGATTTTGTAGGGAGTTAAGAAGTGGATTGAAATTCTAGGTGGTGGGTCCCAATTCTAATCCTCTAGGATAGTCAAAGGAAAAGCCTAAGGCTAGATCCTAAGTATTAAAAAGAAGAAGAGAAGACCTCATCAAAATTGAGGTCAACAGGCCTCGAGCTGCATACAGATGTATTCTCATATTATGAACAATAGCAACTTGTAGACTACATCGTTGAACTTCAAGAAATGGGCCGAGCTGGTCGCCTGATGGAGAAAACTTATTCAGAACCCCGAAGATGGATGCCAGTAAAAGGAAGAGTTACGATCCAATGCGGATGTTTATACAACTTCACGGTAGACAGAAAAGGAAATCCACCAGGGATACTCCGTCGCAGTGAGGTGGATCCGATGCCAAATATTATTAAAAGAATGGTAAAGAGGATGATAACATGGAGGGTATGGCCCGCAGATTGCATACCCAACAGTTGCATCATTAACATCTACAAGGAGGGCGACTGCATACCTCCAGATATAGACCATCATGATTTAGTTATACCTTTCTGCACAGTGTCTTTTGTCAACCAATACAATATCATGTTCGGATCTGACCTCTGGATAGCAGGCCCGGTGAATTCCGAGGGCCAGTAGAGATACTACTACCGGTAGGTTCTATCATGGTGTTAAAAGGGAATGGCACAAAGCATTGCATTCCAGAAGTGCCTGTTGAGCAGATCTCTACTACTTTCAGGAGAATGGATGACAGAAAGATTCCTTTTCACTTCCAGCCAGACCCAGAGTTAGAGAGCCTCCGGCCTTATGAGCTGTGAGTTACATGGGTGATATCACACCTTCAATGCACATCCATACTGCATTCCTGCCAAGGATGACTTAGAAGGTGATGTTATTGTCAATGTATCTCACTATTTAGACATGGATTTTCGCAGACGCTTTTAGAAACAATTTGCAAGAATCTTACACAATCCATTTTTGATTTATATGGATTGTATGAGATATTAAATTCTCAGCGAAAATATCATCATATTTTGGATCAAGGTTTATTATGTATTTTTAGCAAGATTGGAATGAAAGTGACCATGTCATGTCTTACCTTCACCTCTTTTTGTGCAAACTGACTGGGAAACGCCATTAAATTATAAGAACTTCGAACAAAGAACAAAGGAGAAAATAAAAATAAATGAAAACTCTTTAAAAAAAATCTGAATGTCAAAATAAACTACGAATGAACACGAACTCTAAATAAATGTGAACCCTAAATTGAAAATCAAGCTAAAATCAAATTACAACAAGCGACTAAAACAAATTCCTGAATCTGAAATCCCCAGCCTTCGGCTTTTCTCAGATCTCTTTTTGACTCTCCATATTTCCTTCCCTCTTTTGAGAAGGTCAACTGAATCTACTGACACAGAACCACGAAAATTTTTCATTTGGTTCTGATGGCATGCATTCATTTCTTTCGCCAAATGATCAGACTTTGATCGATCCTCGTGGACATGAAACACTTTCACATCTCTGTCCAAATCTTCCGCTAAACTTAAATCTCCACAACAAATTTCAACTCTTTAAACCTTCGATATTGGAACCAGTTTCCATTTCTCTTTAGACCTTCGAGTTTGGAACCAGTTTCCATTTCTCTTTAAACCTTCGAGATTGGAACCGCTTCCATTTCTCTTTAGACCTTCGAGATTGGAACCAGCTTTCCATTTCTCTTTAAACCTTCGAGATTGGAACCAGTTTCCATTTCTTTTTAGACCTTCGAGATTGGAACCAGTTTCCATTTCTATTTAGACCTTCGAGATTGGAACCAGTTTCCATTTCTCTTTAGACCTTCGAGATTGGAACCAGTTTCCATTTCTCTTTAAACCTTCGAGATTGGAGATTGAAACCAGTTTCCATTTCTCTTTAAACCTTTGAGATTGGAACCGGTTTCCATTTCTCTTTAAATCTTCGAGATTGGACCAGTTTCCATTTCTCTTTAAACCTTCGAGATTGGAACCAGTTTCCATTTCTCTTTAAACCTTTGAGATTGGAACCAGTTTCCATTTCTCTTTAGACCTTTGAGATTCCATTTCTCTTTAGACCTTCGAGATTGGAACCAGTTCTATTTCTCTTTAGACCTTCGAGATTGGAACCAGTTTCCATTTCTCTTTAGACCTTCGAGATTGGAACCAGTTTCCATTTCTTTTTAGACCTTCGAGATTGGAACCGGTTTCCATTTCTCTTTAACCCTTCGAGACTGGAACCAGATTCCAATTCTCTTTAAACCTTCGAGACTGGAACCATATTCCAGTTCTCATTAAACCTTCGAGACTGGAACCCGATTCCAGTTCTCTTTAAACTTTCAAGATCAGTACCTAAATTCTGATTCTCATCCTTTTCAATTGATACTTAAACTCTGATTCTCACTCCAAGGTTGGTACCTAAATTCCAGTTCTCTTCGCAGTCATGAGGTTTGAACCTAGGTTCCAATTCTCATTTCAAATCCAAATTTCCTTAAATTGATTTTAAATTAAATCTCAATCGAAATTGAAACTCAGAACAAATCGAAATCTAAACTCACACATTAAGAAAAAAAAAATCAGAATATAAAATGAAATGAAATCTAAATCAAATTTCCCCAGATCTTATGATCTGGAATTCACCTCCTTTTCTTTCCCCAGCAAGAGTTCAGGGATCTCCAGTCTTGGAGATATACTCGATACTCCCCAGCAAAAATTTATTTCTACTTCGTTCTAAGTGTTTCACTTAGACGTCTGTGTTGGTTTTGTTGATCTCTTCGGTCAACGCCAATACACGCGGAGTGCTTGGTTAGCACACCACACCTATTTGGGGTCCATTTGTTGACCTCATTTTTGATGAGGTCTTTTCTCTTCTCTCTCCTTAGTACTTAGGATGTAGCCTTAGGCTTTCCCTTTGACTATCTTAGAGGACTAGAAATGGAACCCACCACATAGAAATTTAAACACCTCTTAACTCCCTGCAAACCCCATAAGTTTGATTGTAAACCCCTAAGTCACATGGAGGGTTAAGATCAAATGTGGAGGTTTAAAGGATGAGTTCCCTATAGGACTCTTTGGCCTTAGGACTATTTTGGGTGGCCTGGTCTGGTGAGGGTTGACTTACACACATTACACTTTCACACACATTCCAAATCCTAAAACCATTCATATCTAGCTTGACTTCCTGACTCATGAAGGTAATTCATATGGATGGACCTTAACCCCTAGGTCCTTGGCGAAGAGGGTTAGGAACAACATAGTGAATGCCTCAAATGAGTCCTTTCATGGCTCTTATGGGATTGATATGGCTTCATGGCTCAACCAAAGTGATTCCATTCTACTCAAACTTAATCAATCTTCATTTTTTTCAAAATTTCAATTTTTGACCCCAGGGCCCTAAACCCACTAAACCTACCAAATGTCCTTGAAGCTACCCAAAATTTGCAAAATTGCCTAAATTACCCAAAATTCATCAAAATCAATCCTAAACATTTCCCACCATTCAAATTGATCACCCATGCCAACCTATACCAAAAATTCCAAAAATACCCCCCATACCCTCCAAATACCCAAAATGCCCTTCTTAACCAAAAAATCCATAAATTCCAGAAAATCTGAAATATTTCCAATTCCATTTTGTTCAACTACACCATAGGCCAATTCTGTTAATTTAACACACTTTTACCAAAACCCCCAATTTGACCCATTTTTAACCTAAGTAGACCCAATGTCAAACCAAATCAACCCAATTGACCTCAATTTTGATCTAATTCAACTCTAAACTTCAACTTAATATCCCCAATATCAATTTAGACCAAATCCAAGCCCAATTTGATTAACATTTGGATCCAATTCCAATTTGAAGCTTAAAGCCCAATTTTGGCCCATGACCTAAACCTAGCCAAAACCAACCCAATTAAAGCCCAATTAACCCCAAATCTTTTCCTAAACCTTCCTAATATCCCCACAAACGAAAAACTAACAAGATTTGCCCCAAATTTAAACCTAAGCTCCACCCAAACCTAACCCGAAACCAAAATCCTTTTTTTTTGGCCTAAACCCACCATAAACCCAAATGGGCCCGAATCTCAAAATCAAAGCCCAACCAAAGTTGAAAACTCATTGTGACACTCCCATAAACATTTCTCAACATTAATTTTACATCAAATCTAACATTAGCCCAACCTTAGCCCAAGTTAGCCCAATTTGACCCACTTTGGCCCTTTACTAAAAAAAGCCTAAATTAAATCAAATTCCATTCTAAATGATACCAAATCTTTTCTAAAATGTTCATGACACATCCCTAAACTAATCCCAACATTTGTTTGGCCCAATCCTTCACAAAATTTCCATCCACCAATTTGTTTTCAAACCTCAAGGTCCACTTTCTTAAACCATTCTAAAAGCCCACTTCCACCAAATCCAAAAGCCCAAAAATTCATCCAAAGCCCACATGAAATTTCCACTCATCACCCCTTTGATTTATATCATCCCTAAAGTTCCAAATTAATCATCAATTTTTCTAAATTAAGCCTCATGATAATTCCCCTTAAAATCATCAAAAATGCCAATATCCTTCTTCATGCAAATGACTTGACTTTTCCAAAGCCAAATGAAGCCACAATGGAGTCATTCACAAGCCATATCAAGCCATGATAGCTTGGACTTGTCATCAATCCATTTATGGCAAGAGAGGGGAGATCTTTAATGATTCCCTTAAAGTTGATTAACTATTCCCATGCTTCCCTTAACCTATGCTTAAACTTCATTGTAGTTGGATTGTGACTTGACCCCACTAATCAAGCTGACCCAAGTGACTTTCTCTTCAGCCCAAACCAGCCTTGGGGAGGTGCACCTAGCCTAAAACATGCCTTGGACCAGAATGAACCCAAAATTAGCCTCACCCTTTCCATTTAAATCAAACCTTAGACATTTGTCTAAAGCCAATTGCTTGCACCAAATTCAAGCTCTGAACTCCCTGACCTTGAGGGTGACCCATGCCTGGCCGTCCAGCCACCACAGTCGCCGGAAAACACCATGGCTGAGAGCACCCATTTGAATCAAAAAATTAAAACTCACAAGCTGAGCTGTCCCAACTCAATTGGACTCCATGGCTGTTCTTCCCTTGACCAAGGCAGCTAATCCCAAGCCCTAAATCCCCCTAGGAGGCCCTCTAGCCATGTTTATTTAAACCCACCACCTTCTCGGCCAAATAAGGTGATGAACCAGACCTAAACAAAACTCTGCCAAAATTGCTCCAGGACCTTCTCCTAGCCTAGAGCAATTGATCCCCAATGTTCTCCTGCCCTAAACCCCATTGATTGAACTTAATTTTGGAGCTCAATTCTCAGCCCAGAACCAGGAAACCTCTGAAACCTCCCCCAAAACCAAATTAAACTCACCCACACCTGCACAGGACCAAGAGAAGGAGTTCCCAAGTGGAAGCCCCCTCACCAGGCCAGCCATTCTCTCTATTGGCCAAGCTTTGAAATCGGGCTTGGTGGAAGTTGTACCTCCAAAGACTTAATCTAGAGCTTCCTTGGTTGCAATCGAAGGTGCCACAACTCTCTGATTGAAGCCTCACTTCTCAGAGCCAAGGTATAGACCTCTCCTTCCTTCCAAGCTTCCAGGGATTCTGTATTTTGATTGGCTTAAGTTCATAGCATGTAAACCATATGGATGTGTTCATATCTTTAAGACGAATCCATAGAGTATAAGAACACGAAAATCCATTGAGAAATGAGAGAGTTCTTAGGGTTTTAGTGTGGATGGTCACGGGTGCACACCAGTCATAGACGATGACCAGGCGCCGCCTGATCAAGCGTGTATCGAGTGAACGGTCCAGATTGTGTCGGACCAGAGAAAGGTACGTGAACCGCGGGCCCCTGGAGCGCTGAGTCAGATGGCTGCGTCGATTGGGAGCACGCTGCGTGGACTTTCGGAGCTCCCGAGGATGAGTCGGTGCCACGTGGATAAGTAGGAAAATATGGATTTTTTTATTTATTTAAATACCCATAACTTAGGAAATCCATATCTTTGTGTAGAAAAATCACAAAAATAAACTAAAAATACCCTCATGCTCAGTGAACAGAGGAGAATAATGTGAAAAAGAAATCAAATTATTTTGATAAGTATTTTATTTCTAATTTAATTATTTACTAATTTTAGTGAAGTTTCTTAGGACCAGAGGACCCTAGGATAATTATATCTTGAGTTAATTCATTAAGAATAACCCTAATTAGCCTAATTACTCAAAACTAAATTTTAATTATTAGGGTTAACTACACATCAAAAGAACTTGAAAACAGTTCTCCACTGATCTTTAGGATCAGAGGGATCTCACATAAGAATTTGGTATCAATTGGAAATATTTAACCCCACTAAATGGATTAATTAAGTCACCTGAGTAAAATTAAACTTTAAAAATTCATAACTCCAAAAATACACTTTAAAAATTTACCAAATTGGTTTTGAGGCTTCTCTGATATTAGAGGAGTCTATGAAAATTAAAATTGAAATTTTTTAAAAATCTTCATTTTTCACGATATCTTAATATTTTAAATAATTAAAAAATAATAAAAATCATAAAAATATTAAAAATCATAAAAATGTCTTTTTTTGACTTCTAATCACTTAGAAACAAACCAAATATTTTTCCCAAGTCTCAAGGTAAAGATATTGAATTTTAAATGCTTAAAACAATTTTTGAATTAAAAAATGAATTTTCTAATCTTTTCACTAAATTAATTCTAATAAATCAAAGAAAAATCAGATAATTATTAAATTTATTTCTCTGAACTCCTTAAGGTTAGAGAGATTTATGAAAAATATAAAATCCATTTTTCAACTTTAATTTTATTTTATAATTAATTAACACTCCAAAAGTCAAAATAATTATAATAAATAAAATATAATTAAAAAAATCACTAAAATTGGTCCAAGTGTAGAAACCTTTCCTTGGTCATGTTGTTGAATTTCCATTTAAAATCCCTATTTTTCATTAAAAATATTATATAAATTAAATTAAATTCAGAAAAATCACATATTCTCCTCTAATGTCTTAATTGACATATGAGTAAAATGAAATAAAAATTTCAAGTTAATTTGAGCTTAACTTAGTGTGTTATTAAATAAATAAGCTTAAAGAGGCATAAAGGTAATTAAAAGATTTAACCCTAATTAACATTTAGGTTTAATCAAGGGGAGGGTAAAATGTCTGATTTAAAATTTTCCTTAGATGTCTGAAACCGAGACAATTAAGGGGTAGAAACCTATTAATCATCTTGAAAATATTTAAAGTAAACCTTAATTAATTAAACAATTTAAATTTTGGAAGAGTAAATTAAAATATGGATTATTAAAATGGGGATATAATTTAGAGAGACTATAATACTTAAACTAAAATCCCTAAATGAATCACTCTAATAATATTTAACTTTTTTAATTAAATTTAAAGTGATAATTGAGATTAATAATTAAATAATTAAAAGGAAAGTGAACCTTAATTAAATTAAAACTTAAAACATTAAATAATTTGATAATTAAATTGAAATAAATTTAAAACAAAAAAAATTATTATTAATTTCAAAATTCACTTGAAAGCAAATTTAAAGAAAATTTGAAACATTAAAAATTAATTTCATAAAAATAAATTCTTAATTAAAAAAAATAATAATCAAACCAATTAAAAGTTAATCCAGAATATTGTAATTAAATTAAAATTAAATCATTAAAGTCTAAATTAAATAATTTAAAATCCTCTTTCAATTCAAATGGTTTAAAACACTTAAGAATAAAACAACTTGAACACTATTCCAAACTTAAATTTATTAAAATTTTATAAATTAAATTAAATCACCTTAAAACATTAATTCTAATTTTAAATCATTAAATTCTTTAACAAATTAATTTGCCCTAAAAGGTTTTCATTATTATAACTCTTAAGTAAAGCATCAAGTGAAATGTCAGTTTTCTTATAGGATAATCAAGCATCCTAATTCAGTGAGAAAGAAGGAAAATTTAACTAAATTCTTGGATGATCAATTCACCGGTGCAATTAAATTCATTTGGACTCAAAAAATAATCCCAAAAATATTGAAAAGATGTGCAGGACTCGTCCTAAACACTTCCTCAATATGATGAGATGTTTTAAAAGAACAATTGAATTTAATTGTTCTTTGATGATGAAAATCATCCTTAAACAAAACACATAAACCTAGACGTCATAGGAGATGACTAGCAATAGGATTAGGAATTTGGTAGACAACCAAAAGCTTTCCCTCAGCTTTACCTAGGTACTTGTTATTAATATTTAAATGCTTTAACATGTGTTTTAAGTGCAGTTTGGAATGACGAGAAGACCCTCCAGGTACGCTTTTATTTTATTGCAATTTACTTTATTGTAATTTATTTATATAAGCTGTACTTTACTCTTCTTGCATGATAAACAAGATTGTTGCATGAAAACTAAAACCATTAGGATAGACACAAAACTGAAACAAAAAATTAAATTAAAATTCACAACAAGATAAAATTCACCGCCACAACATTCAAAATATAAAACAACTCAAAATTTATTCACGAACATGACAACAAAACTACAATTATAACTAAAAGTAAAACGTCTCGTTGGATGATCGGGAATACCTCGGATGATGTAACCCACGTGTTGCTAACGGGATTTGCCACGGTCTAAATGAAAGTGTGGAATGCATTCAGTTGAGTTTAGCAAATTCATCCATTCTACGTGAATCTGATAAAAATAACGGTGCCGGGATGACGGAACCGTGGGGTCTTAATCGGTTCTGTTTAACCAACTTTAAGATTTGTTTTAATTAAAACATTAAAGACATTTGGACTTTAAGATTTCTATAAACCAAAAAACTTTTCTCATCTCCTAATTTTCACTTTCTAAAACTAAACCTCTGCAACGCCAAGAAGCTTGGAGCATAGTGGGCAGCACGGCCATCGTCGTCAGCAAAACTTATGTCTACATCAGCTAAACCATTCATAGTTTTAAATAACCAAGCCATAGGATTTCGAGGTAGTTTTCCTAGTGTAACATAAATCCTCAACTTTTTGTTAGGCATTTGTATAATTACATTTTGCAAATTAAGCCCTAACCGGTCTTAGGATTCAGAGGTAGTCGTTTGGTACAACATAAACCCTCACATCTTCGAGGCTATTTGTATGATTATGTCATACAAATATAAGTTCTAATTAATTAAAATTGGCAGTATTACAACATTAAACAAAATTCTCAAATTGAAACTAAACAATAGGATAGTCGAGAAGTCACCGAAGTTCACTTCGAGTCTGTGACATCCCTAACTTCTCCTCTATTGGATTCCTAAAAATAAATTGTTCCAAATTTGAGTCATTCCCTATTGAAATTTCCAAAATCCAATCATTTGAAAACCTTAAACTTTGAGATTCTTGAGAGCAAAACCACTTATCATTATCGAGAGTTTTCTTAAATGATTCCCGTCATTGAAGATGTAATTAGCTATAGGGGCTTGCCCTTATAGGGAACTTTAAGAACCCAGGTAATATAAACCCTGCTTAATTCCTTTATATTAAGCAGGAGAACTTGTCGTCTTATAAAATTGGTTCGCAGACCAATCAGATGTCACAAATCTTCTAATTTATTTAATCAAGCCCCATCGCCAAGCAGTGTGTTTATTCTTCGGGATAGATACATTGTTTATGGTGCGGTGCTCGTTTATATAAACTATTCAGGATGTGAGAACGTTTTGATTTCATATCTTAAAATTTTCAAATTTAAAAATTATTTTCAAAATCAAATACTACTTTCTAAATATATATATTAAAATTAAATTTAAAACCTAAAATTCGCTGACATTTTCTGTAGGCGACCCCTTTTCAAAATACAACACACAACCTAAAAATATGTCGACAAGCAGAAGCTTGATCATCAATTTTCTAAGTTCTTTGAAATTTTTAAAAAACTTACCATTAACATACCTTTTGCTGAAGCTTTGGAACAGATGCCAACTTATGCAAAATTTATGAAGGATATTTTAAGTAAGAAACAAAAATTTGAAGCTTTTGAAACTGTTGCATTAAGGGTCTGTTTGGGGCAGCTGCAGCTTATCCAGCTTATCCAGATAAGCTGCTGATCTGAATAAGCTGCTGATAAGCAGCTGATCCGGATAAGCAGTCAGTCTGTTTGGTTTGCACTTATGAAAAACAGCTGATTCTGGAAAATTGACCATTCTACCCCTGTTCTGAATAAACTGTTTAGCTGTTTGGTTATTGCGTTTTGTAAATAGCTTATTTGTAAATTTTCTAATGAATTAACAGATGTGACACCTAAAACATTTATATTTTTCCACATAGCACTCAACTCTTTAATATCACTTTTATTTTTATATTTTTTGCCAATAGCATTGAAAAATAGGTGGACCAAATCAACTATAAAATTTACAGGATTTTATAACAAAATGATATAAGCTCGAAATGTAACACTTAAATTTTACAAAAAGGAAAGAAGAGTCTGCATTTCTTAGACAAAACAACACCAAAAACATAGAGACCTTGCCTACTTGTGAGTATCTCAAAACTTAACTAAAAATAAAAAATAAAATATTAAAATTACAAGCAAAAATATGATAATATTCATTTTATAATGCAAGAGCATGTCATGCTGATTGTTGCCCAGTTCTGTCACCCTAGAACCCTGTGTGAAGTTGTCCGGTTGGGAAGCGCTCGAACTACAAGATAATGTGGGACCACGTGCAATGCTTTCGGATTGGGATAAAGGAGAATCTGTTGGGCTATCTGCCCACCTGAAAAACTTACAGTTCTCCATTCCTTGTTTCCACCTCGGGCAACCAAAGAACTGTCGTCCGTAGCTACGATGCTGGCGTGACGTAAGTAGTAAGGCCGGCAGTCCACAACGGCAGAACACTTGCCCGGACTTCCCTGAATGCCTGGAAGTCATCGCCCTACAATTATGGAACACCAAAATATCAAGGCACAAAACAAACATTATATGCCAAAACTATGTTAAAAATATATCTTTAGATGGCGATATGAATCCCAAGATCTCGGACTTCAGCCTCACAATTCTTATGTATTGACATATCTCACACCTAAACTTTAATATCTTCAACAATATCTTCAAAAAGGGTTCAAGTCATAAAAAAATATCCAAATAAATGACATTCCATAAAAACATACAAGAATAAAGCCAGAGAAGGGAAGAGAATATAGGCAAGAAACATAAAGGATGAGCGCTCAAAGCGGAGTTGTCCCTCCCTTTTGTCAGTTGGGACCCAAAATCGTTATACCTTGTTTGATAGTTTAGCGGCATTTATGTACATGCAACCCAATTCCCATGCATTTACAGCTAAATTTTTGGTATCACGTAAAAAAATACCTTCTTTTTTATTTTGTAAGAAGTAAAATGCATTTCTTTAATGCATGCATAAGATGGTATGGATGTAAAAATTGAAGTTTAGAATGTTAGAAATGTAAATACATATGAATTGAGTGGTATGTCTGTAAATCTTATAATATTTTAATTACTTAAAGTGGCCCAAGTTAGAAAAGACTTACAAAAAACATTCTAAGAAGGAAATTTTGACATCTATGCTCCAATTCAACTTTTTTTTTTTTTGCTCATGAATATATTGAGCACTCCCCAGTGGTGTGCAGACAATTGGCTAGTACTCCATGCAATGCAGATACCAATTTGTTTAGAAGGTAGGGAAAACTAATTTTAAATAGGCATAAAAATTAAATATTTCTTTTGCTCAAGCTGGGTAAAAAGCGAATTGCTTCTTCCACATCCTTTTGGCAAAGGTAAAGACAGATAATGTTTACCATCCGAGGCTCAAAAACCCCGCATGCCTTTATATAGTCACGAGAAAATCAGTTCAATGATCAAACCATTTCCATAATTTATCGTGCTCTTGAGGAGAATATAGTATGATTTACTCCAAACCGTCAAGCCCTTCAATCTCATCAAGATGTAAACTTCCAATGCAGCTGGAAAACACTCGCTTCCCGCATAAGAAAGAAACAAAATCATTGCATTTGGAAGAAAGTATTTCAGGATTAATCCTTTCAACCCTTGAGATCAATTTCAGAACTGCCTCCCAATTACCATCTTTAAATTGGGCCTTCATCAACTTTCTATAAGTAATAGTATCTGCAACAAATTTTTTTTGACATAGTTCTCAAAATTGTTTTGTTGCCATTTCTAACTTTTCTTCTTTGCAACAGGGTGATATATGTAAAATTATCACCAACACAGTTTCTAGATATCTCATCTGCCTCACATGTTTTCCCAGCTTTACACAAGCCATGCAACAGAATGCTTCCTCCATCTTGTATCTCTTGCACCTTTTCTAAATGTCCATCCTTGCACAAGCCATCAATGACAGAAGTATAACTGATCAAATCAGGTAATATTCCATTTTCGGACATCAACCTATGTTTCCTAAAAGCTAATTTTAAATAGGCATAAAAATTAAATATTTTAAAACAGAAAAATACACCATGTGAAAATACATAAGAATTATGTGGTGTGTATGTAACTAATTGGCCCTTAAAAAAAATTGATTCGCCATCCAAGCAGGAGAACATCACAGGTAAAAAAATAGTCTCACACTTGTACATATTATTATTTATTGGAATGAAAGAAAAAAAAAAGGCATTCAACCAATTTTCTCAAAAGCTGCTATAACCCCAATGCTATCTAAAAACACGTGTTTACGAAAAGTCAAAACTAGGATAAGATTGGTTCAATTTCGTTGAGTTGAGAAATTACATTAAATATAAACCTACTCCTAAACTAGTATTTGCTTGTTTAGACGTTTACCAACTCTAACAATCATGTGATAAATAATCTAATTAGAAAAAGTCAAGATGAGAAGGGCACACACAGCTGAAAAGCAATGCTATAATGATCACCAGTACAATCACAGTTGTTATGCTTAGGACTGTGGTAAGAGTTTAGCTTCATCTACATTTACTATTTTTTATCATTGAAACTTATTTCATCTCTATTAATGCAAAATGAATTAATGAATAAAAAGGGGCATTTACAAAGTGCAGGATAATCACAACAATGATCTTCATCACATAGTACAGCTAAATCCATTCATGATTGCTCTATCGCATTTGTGATTTGTTCTCTCAAAAAAACCATCTCTGATTCACCTTGACCGTCTCCAGTGTATACATCCTCTGATTGCACTTCTTCGTCAGGCATAGTACGTTCAGGTGATATTTGAACTGAATCATCTTCTAACACGGCAAATTCTTCATCTAAGGCGGAAGGGTGACGCCGTATGAAATTGTGTAGTGCCGTAGTTGCGACTACTATACGCACTTGTTTCTGAAACGGGTAGCTCGACATATCACGTAAAATAACCCATTTCTTTTTCCACACTTCAAACATTCTCTTGATCATGCCACGCAAAGATGGGTGCCTTTTGTTAAATAGTTCTTTCTTTCCTCGCGCAACTCCACTTGCTCTTTGAAAATCGGGGATGTGATATCTCGTGTCTGGGTATGGTTTCATATACCCTCGCTGTAATGGATATGCGACGTCGACCGTGTAGTACTTACCTTCGTAATTAGTATAATTAGGAAATTTTAAAAAGTTCACCGAACATAATTCATGAAAATAAATACCTGGAGGTGGATGCGGGAAGCCGTGGCGAAGGTTTCGAGTTGCAAACTTGAAAACACGGCTATCGTGTGCGCTCCCTTCCCATCCAGCCATTACAAAGGTGAAACACATGTTGAAATCACAAACAACCATAACATTTTGTGTTGGTGAACCAGAACGTCCAATGTAGCCAACCTTTTCTATACCGGATACATATGCATGAACGTGTGTTCCATCAATTGCGCCGATACAGTCCTGACATACAACTTGTAATCGTTAGGAAAGTCACATAAGTGTATCAACATTAATGTGGAATGTTATTTTCAATGAAAACCTTGAAGAACGGCATGTAGCGATGGTCATTCGCAATTTGTGTTGGGACTTTCTCGAATGTTGAATCATTGGGCTTAACTATCTTGCTAGCCAAACTAACTAAGGCATTAAAACCGACAGAGAAATATCTGCTGATAGTTTCAGATGAATGTTGGAAGCGCTTCATTGCTCCTCTAACAGATCTATTTTGGGATAAGATATATATCGTTATTGCAAGGACTTCTCTTGTTGATGTTCTGCTAGAGCCATACAATCCATGATTGTTCTGTAGTTCAGTTAGAAGGTCACAAAATATCTCCTTTGTCATGTGGAACATGTTGAAGAACCGGGTCGGGTGGCCTCGTAATAACTCACCAACCCATCTATCCCCCACCTGAGTGGACGTCATGCACGGGGTCCGGTCAACGTAATTAACGTAGTAATAGTTCATCAATGTTAAGATTACAGCGACTGTTGTAGTGTGGTTAAGTTCTTCTTCCTCCTGGTTAACGAGTTCTTCATCCATTCTACAAAAAAATATATATAAACACAATATTCTACAGACATGTTTAGCAGAAGTTAATACAATTATGACGATACTAGGAATATAGAGTGATAGGATAAAATATATAATGAGAATACGTAACAACTGAAATAAATAGTCTCCAACCAAATACGGAAAAACTAAAGAGTCTATGAAATGAAAAATACAACGACATAATAAATAGAACACATGACAGTGAAGAAACTCAATTGTTTAAGCAAGCCCGTAAAAATTCGAGTCGGTATTTAGGCTCCATCTTTATGAAAATCTTTCTTGTGGCTGGGTCTAGTAGCAATTTCATGTACTTTCCGTATATTGTTGCATCTGCTGCAATTTCAGGATATGTACCTAGGATCTTCATACACTCATCAATTGAGTTATCAGTCAAGGCAGCGGTCCTAGCCTTGCAGCTTTCAATGAGTGTCTCAATGGAGTCTTTGAGGAACGCCACTCCTTTCTTATTTTTTTTCAACCCTTGGGCGTTTAGAAACACCCGTGGATCGAACATCTTGGTGAACTTGGCTAGTACCTCCCTCTGAAGAGTCACCTAACTGCACGGTAGGTACGATTTCTACTTCCTCCGGGAGGTCCGCAAAATCTCGATTGTTCGGGGTGAATGCATAAGCCCCTGTAGCGACTACCCCGGCGAACATCCGTTCCAGCTTCTCCTCCAAAACCGGATCAATCCTGCAGGTTTTAAACTTCTTGGCTAGCGGGACTGCCTCTAGTACAAATAATTATTTAGTATTGAGAACAATTTTATCAAAAAATATGTCTAAAGTCATCATATATATTTGACTTACCAATAGCTTCTCAGCCCACCACTCCTCTGGTGAAGCAATGGTCCGTTTGAGTGGGTCCCAACCTAGTCCCGTTGATCCCATTTTGAGTTCCGCCAAAACTCTCAAATCTTTCTTCAGCTGATCCCATTTATTTTTTAGTTTCGTTCGATCCCAATCCTTTCCAGTCAATTCTTTGAAATTAATCGTTAAATTTTGCCAGCCATCTTTACTGAAATGGGTGCTTGGCCTATTTCCTAATTCCACCTCCCTCAAACAGAGATCACAAAATATAATTGTGACTTCTCTATCCCACATGGCCGATGTTCCAGCCTCTTTTACTTTACTCATCTCGAACTGTCACATAGACATGTTAGAACACGATATTTCGTTTCGTAAACAACGAAGCACAAACCAGAAAGCCAAATCAGTGGCAAAACCATGCAATTGAGTTCACATATGCATAGTAGATATATACATGGACGAGCAAAGGTTGATAATGCACTTTTATTGTAATGAGCACTTTTTTTTCTGAAATGAGAAGGAAAAAAAATAATAGCAATAATAAATTTCCAAAGAGCACTTAACACATTTGACTTCTGCATTAGATAATGATAGTGTTCACAAAACCTATAAATTCTAAACAGTCCTTTCATCACTAGCATAACTAGGGATTTCTTCCCGAATATGTGAATATCAAAACCATGTTAGCAGCCACTTTTTGTATTGTCAAGTTGATTGGACTATAGAAACTAAACAATGCTTAGGACGTTCAACAATCAAATGAAAAGCAGACCCAAATAAGTACGCTGAGTAGTTAACTGGAAAACAAATGCCACCTTTACTATTACTGTCACTTTTTCTCATCCTTGTTATGACAGAGAAGCTTAAGGAGTATATTTGCTGCTGTTCATAATAACAAATCAACAACACAAACCAGAAAGCCAAATCAGTGGCAAAACCATGCAATTGAGTACACATATGCATTGTAGATATATACATGGACGAGCAAAGGTTGATAATGCAATTTTATTGTAATGAGCACTTTTTTTTCTGAAATGAGAAGGGAAAAAATAAGGCTAAGCTATTTTTGCTAATTACTGTCACTTTTTCTCATCCTTGTTATGACAGAGAAGCTTAAGGAACATATTTGCTGCTGTTCATAATTCCATATCATGCATCAAATAAACACTGAAAAGAAAAATGTTCAATTGTACACAAATTCACATATTTGAGAGCTATCAAAAGGCTATCAAAATGTTCAATTGTTAAATTGTGCACTTTTTTCAATTTTGTAAGAACGCTATTTATCTAACAGAACTACACAGTGAAAATAGAATTAGTAGCACAAACCAGAAAGCCAAATCAGCAGCAAAACCCGAAAGCCAAATCATCACAGAACTACATACTTAAATAGAATATATGGCGATGTTCATAATAACAAATCAACAGCACAAACCCGAAAGGCAAATCAGCGGCAAAACCATGCAATTGAGTTCACATATGCATAATATATATATAGATGGAAATGAGAAGGAAAAAAAATTCACAGCAATAATAAATTTCCAAAGAGCACTCAACACATTTGACTTCCACATTGGAAAATAGATACACCTTTCCATGCTTGATTCGTTTGTGGGAGCAGAAAGGGATATTAAGAACAATAATATCCCTTTCTAATTCTAGCACCATCAACACCTCATAATGAGGGTTGTAGATTGCTCTAACATTCAACACTTCATGCAAATATGATAGTGCTGGAAGAAGAAGAGGAGGAGTACCCAATACGAAGAGCAGTACCGAAGATCAGGCAAGAAGCGGATCTGGAGGAAGACGAGGATGGCACGGGATCGCTGCTACTCCGAATGCTAAGATCGAATGGGAGATTGCTGCTGTCGCTTCCTTGTCGATTCGAAGAACGGGAGAGTTTCTAGCAAGCAGATGCGAAGAAACCGAGCGAGCGAGAGGATACGGGAAGAAGCCGACCGAGCGAGAGGATACGGGAAGCAGCCGATCGAGCGACTAGATGCGAAGATACCGGAAGAAGCCGAGGGAGAGGCTTCGCGCTGCTGCTAGGTTACGGGAAAAAAATGTCGATCGAGCGAGAGGATGCGAGGGTCACGGGGTAATAACATGCGAAAAAACCTAAAAACGCGATCGAAAAAGCAGCCCGCAAGATCACCCCCGCGGGCCGCTTCTTTCACAAAAATAAAATTCCATTTTTAAATTTGCACTTTAAAAGTGTGAACCAAACAGTGAGGGGGCGTTTTTAAAAACGCCCCCGCACTTATAAGCTGCCCCAAACGGGCACTAAGTGAAGAATGTAGTGCAATAATTCAAAAGATATTACCTCAGAAACTTAAAGATCCTGGAAGTTTTACTATACCTTGTTCTATTGGAGAAAAATTTTGTGGAAAAGCTTTATGTGATTTAGGAGCAAGTATCAATCTCATGCCATTTTCTATTTTTCGAAGGTTGAATTTAGGAGAAATTACTCCCACCACTGTAACCCTTCAGTTAGCTGATAGATCTATCACCTACCCTAAAGGAGTTATAAGGGATGTTCTTGTTAAATTGGATAAATTTATTTTCCCCATGGATTTCATTGTGCTTGATATGGATGAAGATAAAGAAATACCAATTATTTTAGGGAGACCTTTTCTAGCTACCAGACGAGCTATGATTGATGTGCAAAAAGGAGAATTAACTATGAGAGTTAATGATCAAGAGTTTAAATTCAATGTCCTTAATTCAATAAAGTACCCTGATAAAGAAAATAGCTATCGAATGGATATTATTGATTATATAATTGAAAAACATTATGAAGAAAGATTTAAAGTCATTTCTGAAGAAAAAATTGAATTATTAACTGATGAAAATGAAGAACTAAAAGAAGATGAATTATCTAATGAAACTCATTATATTAAAGATATCTGGGAAATTCTGGACATAATACAAAATGATATACTTTTACCCTCAATTAAAAAAGCCCCTGAACTGGAATTAAAAATGTTAGCTGCACATTTAATGTATGCTTTTCTTAGAAATTGATTAACTTTACCTGTTATCATTTCTTCTAAATTAAGTTTATATCAAGAAGAAAAATTAATAGGAGTGTTAAAGAATTATAAGAAAGCTTTTGGTTGGACTATTGCTGATATAAGAGGAATAAGCGCTTCCATCTGTATGCATAGAATTTTAATGGAAGAAGATTTTAAACCTACTATTTAACCTCAAAGAAGATTAAATCCTATTATGAAAGAGGTTGTTAAAAAAGAAATTTAAAAATGGTTAGATGCTGGAATTATTTATCCTATTTCGGATAGTTAATGGGTGAGTTCTATTCATTGTGTTCTGAAGAAAGGAGGAGTAACTGTCATTGTCAATGATAAAAATGAACTAATTCCTACAAGATAAGTTACTGGATGGCGAATTTGCATTGATTATCAGAAATTAAATAACGCCACTAGAAAGGATAATTTTCCTTTACCTTTCTTGGATCAAATGCTTCATAAATTAGTTGGACACTCGTATTTCTATTTTTTGGATGGATATTCTGGTTATAATCAATTACCTGTCACTCCTGAGGACCAAGAAAAAACAAAATTTACAAGTCCTTATGGAACATTTGCGTTTAGAAGAATGTCTTTTGGTTTATGTAATGCACATGCAACTTTTCAAAGATGTATGATGTCAATATTTTATGATTTGATTGACAAAGGAATTGAAATATTTGTGGATGATTTTTTACTCTTTGGAACTTCTTTTGAATCTTGTTTGGAAAATATTTCCAAAGTTCTAAAAAGATGTGAAGAAACAAACTTAGTTCTTAACTGGGAAAAATGTCAATTTATGGTCACATAAAGCATTGTACTTGTTCATAAAATTTCACAAAAAGGGATGGAAGTTGATCAAGCAAATGTGAAAATTATTGTTGAACTACAACCACCTACTTCTGTTACTGATGTGAAAAGTTTTCTGGGTCATGCTGGATTTTACAGAAGATATATAAAGGATTTTTATAAAATTGCTAAACCTCTGTCATTTATTGGAAAAAGAAGCTAAATTTGAATTTAATGAAGACCGTGTTAATGCTTTTAATATTTTGAAAGAAAAATTAATAACTGCACCTATAATTATTGCACCTAATTGGAATAAACCCTTTGAATTAATGTGTGATGCAAGTGATTTTGCAATTGGAGCTGTATTGGGACAAAAATATGAGAAAATTTTCAAAGTTATATATTATGCTAGTTAAACTCTTACTGAAACTCAAAGAAATTACACTACTACTGAGAAAGAGCTTTTAGCTATAGTGTATGCTTTTAATAAATTTAGACCTTATCTTCTTGGTACCAAATGCATAGTTCATACTGATCATTCCGCTATTAAATATTTAATGTCAAAAGAAGATGCTAAGCCTAGACTGATAAGATGGGTTTTACTTCTCCAAGAATTTGATTTTCAAATAGTGGATAGAAAAGGAACTGATAAACAAATTGCTGATCATTTATCTTGAATTAAGAATGATGATATTACTGAGGAAAATATAAATGAGAAATTTCCTGATGAACATTTATATGTTATTCAAGGATGCCAAACACCTTGGTATGCGGATATAGTTAACTATTTAGTTAGCAATATTCTACCTTATGGATTGAATAACAAATATATTAAGAAATTTAAAAATGATGCTAAATCTTATATTTGGGAAGATCCTCATTTATTTAAATTAGGAAGAGATTCTGTAATTCAAAGATGTGTACCTTATGAAGAAACTTTTGTTATTATTCAAAAATGTCATGATTCCGATTTTGGAGGACACTTTGGAGTAGATAAAACTGCATTTAAAATTTTAAATTGAAGATTTTATTGGTTTACCTTGTTCAAAGATGCGAGACATTATGTTAAAACATGTGATTGATGTCAAAGGATGGGAAATATATCTAGAAAAGATGAAATACCTTTAAACTATATATTGGAAGTTGAAATTTTTGATATATGGGGTTTAGACTTTATGGGACCACTTGTACCATCATCTGGAAAGATTTATATTTTATTAGCAGTTGATTATGTTTCAAAGTGGATTGAAGCTGTAGCTTTACCTAACTATGATTCCAAAAGTGTTTCAAAATTTTTAAAGAAAATGATTTTTTCAAGATTTGGAATGCCTAAGGTAATTATCACAAATGGTGGAAGTCATTTTAGAAATATAAAAATTCAATAATTATTGGAAAAATTTGGAATCAAACACAGAATTGCAACTGTGTATCACCCTCAAACAAGTGGAATGACTGAAGTATCAAATAGAGAAATTAAAAGAAATTTAGAGAAGACTGTTAATCCTAAAAGAACTGATTGGGTTGATAGACTTGATTCTGCATTATGGGCTTATAGAACAGCTTATAAGACACCAATCGGAATGTCACCTTACCGGTTAATTTATGGTAAACATTGTCACTTACCTGTTGAACTTGAACATAAAGCTTATTGGGCGATAAAGGAGTTTAATTTTGATTTGAATACTGCAGGAGAAAAACATTTATTACAATTAAATGAGATGGATGAAATAAGAAATGAATCATATGAAAATGCAAAAATTTATAAAGAGAAATGTCGGCATATTTTTTAGGTTGTGTTTGTATTTTGAAAAGGGGTCGCCTACAGAAATTGTCGGCGAATTTTTAATTTAATTTAAATAAATAATTTGAAAAGTAGTATTTGATTTTTGAAAATAATTTTAAATTTGAAAATTTTAAGATATGAAATCAAACTGATCTCACATCCCGAATAGTTTATATAAACGAGCACCACATCACAAACCGTGTATCTATCCCGAAGAATAGACACATCGCTCGACGATGGGGCTCGATTAAATAAACTAGAAGATTTGTGACATCCGTTTGGTCCGCAAACCAATTTTATGTGCCGACAAATTCCCCGCTTAATATGAAAGCATTAAACAGGGTTTATATTACTCGGGTTCTTTAAAATTCCCTATAAGGGCAAGCCCCTATAGTTAATTACATCTTAAGTGACGGGAATCACCTAAGAAAACTCTCGATAATAATCAATAATTCTGCTCTCAAGAATTTTAAAGTTTAAGTTCTCAAAGGATTGAAGTTTGAAATTTCAATAGGGAATGGATCAAATTTGGAACATTTTGTTTTGAGAATCCAAAGGAAGAAAAGTAGGAGAAATCACAGATTCGAAGCGAACTTCGGTAATTTCCCGACTATCCTATTGTTTGGCTTGAGTTTAGGAAAGTCCTAATATTTATTTAAATGTTTTGGTCTTGCCAATTTTAATTAATTTGGACTTATATTTGTATGACACAATCATACAAATAGCCTCGAAGATGTGAGGGCTTATGTCATATCAGACGACTAACTCGGAATCCTAAGACCGGTTAGGGCTTAATTTGTAATGCAAATGCCTAACGAAGAGTTGAGGATTTATGTTGCACTAGGCAAACTACCTCGAAGTCCTATGGCTTTGTTATTTAATTCTAGGAAAGTTTTGCTGATGTAGATTCAAGTTTTGCTGATGACGATTGCCGTGCTGCCCACCATGCTCCGAGCTCCTTGTTGTTGCAGAGGTTTTAGTTTTAGAAGTCATAAATCAGGAGATGAGAAAAGTGTTTTGGTTTAGAGAAGTCTTAATTTCCAAGTATTTTTGTGTTTTAATTAAAACAAATCTTAAAGTTGATTATAACGACACCGGTTAAGATCCCACGGTTCCATCCTTCCGGCATCATTATTTTTATCGGATTCACTTAGTCCAAATGAATTTGCTAAACTCAACTCGAATGAGTTCCACACTTTCATTTAGACCGTGGAAATCCCGTTAGCAACACGTAGGTTACATCATCCGAGGTATTCCCGATCATCCAACGGGACGTTTTAATTTAGTTGTAATTGTAGTTTTGTGTTCTGTTTGTGATTAAATTTTGAGTTGTTTTATATTTTGAAATGTTGTGGCGGTGAATTTTATCTTGCAATGACTTTTAACTTAGTTTGGTTTCAGCTTTAGGGGCTATCCTAAAGGTGTGGGTTTTCATGCAACAGTTGTTTATCATGCAAGAAAAGTAAGTGCAATGCAGTTAAATAAATTGCAATAATGTAAATTGCAAGAAAGTAGATTGCAATAAAATAAAAGCACACCTGGAGGGTCTTCCCGTCATCCCAAGCTGCACTTAAAACACAATTAGAATATTTAAGCAAGTTCCTAGGTAAAGCTAAGGGAAGGGTTATGGTTTTCTACCAAATTCCTAATCCTATAGCTTAGTCATTTCCTATGACGTCTAGGTTCTTTGTGTTTTGGTTTGAGGATGATTTTCTTCATCAAAGAACAATTAAGTCCAATTGTTCTTATAAATGTCCTATCATATTGAGGAAGTGCTTAAGAATAATCTTAAACATCTTTTCAATATTTCTAGGATTGTTTTAAGTCCAAATGAATTTAATTATATAAATGAATTAATCGTCCGTGGATTCAAGTTTTGTTAACTTGCTCAGTGAACTAGGACATTTGAATATCCTATAGGTGAAGTAACATTTCATTTAATGTTCTGTTTAGGAGTTATAATAACCAAAGCTTTTGAGGGTAAATTGGTGTTCAAATGGTTTGTGATTTAGTTTAATTTCAATTAATTTGGAATAGTGTTCAAGTTATTTTAGATTTATTTTGAATTCTTTATGTCTTTGGTGATGTTATATTTAATTCAACTTAATTTAATTTAATTTAATTTAATTGAGTTTTAATTTAATTTAATTCAATTTAATTCAATTTAGTTTGATTTGATGTTACATTAAATTAATTTGATTTGATTTAATTTTAATTTAATTTGATTTAATTTAATTTAATTGAATTTAATTTAATTATTTAATTTAATTTAATTTATTTAATTTAATTTAATTTAATTTAATTAATTTAATTTAATTTAATTTAATTCATTTAATTTAATTTAATTTGTTTATTTAATTTAATTTAATTTGTTTTAACTTTTAATTTAATTTAATTTAATTTAATTTAATTTAATTTAATTTACTTTAATTTAATTTGTTTATTTAATTTAATTTGTTTGTTTAATTTAATTTAATTTAATCTAATTTAATTCAACTTTTAATTTTAATTTAATTTAATTTAATTTAATCCAGTTTAATTTACTTAATTTAATTTAATTTTTAATTTAATTTAATTTTTTAATTTTAATTGAAATTTTTAAAAGAGTTTAATAATTTAATTTTAGTTTAATGATTAAGTCTTTTAATGTTTTGAATTTGAGTTATCATTTTAATTAAGAATTGAATATTAATGAGATAATTAATTTAGGGATTTTTAAATTAAAGAATAAATCTCTTCCTAATAATATCCCTATTTTAATAGTTCCAATTTTATTACTCTTCCAAATTTAATCAATTATTTAATTAAGGTTTAATCATTTTAAATTGATTAATGGGTTTCTACCCTTTAATCATTTAAATTTCAATCATCCAAATCAAATTAGGATCAAATATTTTATTTGTTAATTTTTTATTAAACCTAAAGTTTTAATTAAGGATTAAAAATTTTAATTACCACTTTACCCCTTAAGCTTAATAATTTCATAACTCACTAAATTGAACTCAAATGAACTTGAAATTTTTATGTGACTTCACTCATATGTCAATAAAGACATGAGAGGAGGAAATGTGATTTTTCTGTATTTAATTTATTTATATAATTATTTTTGGTGAAAAATAGAGATTTCCAAGGAAAATTTAATAACATGACCAAGGGAAAGTTTCTGTCCTTAAGAAAATTAGGGGACATTCCTAATGACCAGAGGACCACTTGGACCAATTTTGGTGATTTTTTGAATTATATTATTTTTATTATAATTATTTTAAATTTTGGAGTGTTAATTAATTTAAAAATAAAATAAATGTTGAAAAATGAATTTTATATTTTTCAAAAATCTCTCTGATATCAAGGAAATCAAAGAAGCAAATTTTGCAATTTTTGGATTTTTCTATGATTTATTATAATTATTTTAGTGAAAATGCTAGAAAATACATTTTTTTAATTTTAAAATTACCCTAGAGTTTTAAAATTTAATATCTCACTAAATAGAGCTAAGAAAAATATGGGGTTTGTTCCTAAGTAATTAAAATTTAAAATGTGACATTTTGGTGAATTTTATTATTTTTGTGATTTTTATTATTTTTTAATTATTAAAAATATTAAAATATTATTAAAAATCAACTTTTTTAGAAAATTGAAATTTTAATTTTCTTAAATTCCCCTGATATCAGAGAGGCTCCAAAACCAATTTGGTGAATTTTTAAAAAGTATTTTGAAAGTTATGAATTTTTAAAGTTTAAAATGACTAAATGGCTTAATCAACCCAATTAGTAGGGCTAACCAAGTCCAATTGACCTCAAATTTTCATGGTGGGTTCCTCTGATCCTAAAGGTCAGTGGAGAATTGATTTCAAGTCAATTTGATGTATGGTTAGCTCTAATTAATTAGAGATCCATTTTGGGTGTTTAAGCCAATTAGGGTTGTTTTAAATGAACTAACTTAAAACCTATTTTTCCTAGGGTCCTCTGGTCATAAGGAACATCATCAAATTTTCCTAGAATTTATTTCACAACATGCTATTTATTGGAATTAAAATACTCAAAACAGTAACCTGATTTTGAAAAATCAATAACTCTTCATAGGGATGGCCTCTGACTTTGGAAAATTCAGGGAATGTTCCCAAATTCAGAGGCTTCAAAAGCCCTATGGACTCATGCCATGGTGAATTGTATACATGCATGGAGAATTAAAAGTATGCAGAGAGTAAATAAATTATAAAAAATAAAATACTTGATGAAATTAAATGATTTCTTTTCCACATTATTCTCCTCCGTTCACCGAGCGAAGAGGGTATTTTTATTTTATTTTTCTGATTATTCTACACAAAGTTATGAATTTTTGAAGTTTAGGGAATTAAATAAATAAGAAAATACCCTAATTTTCTATTTATCCACGCGGCGCCAACTCATCCTCGGCATCTTCGAACGCACACGTGTCGCGTTCCCATTCGACGCCGCCATCTGACTCAGCGCTCCGGGCCCCGCGGTTCTTGTACCGTCTCCTGGTCCGACGCCATCTGAGCCGTACGTCCGCGTGTGTATTGAATGGACGGCATCCGTTCATCGTCCCTGAGCGTCCTCACCCGAGAGACGTCCACACTAAATCCCTAAGATCTCACTCGATACTCAATGGATTTTCATGTTCTTATGCTCTATGGATTCGTCTTGAAGAGACGAACACATCTATACGGTTATCATGCATTGAAATTAAAGCATTTGAAATGGAGAATCTCCAGAAGCTCGTGATGAAGAATTAGCTCATACCTTTGCTCAGAGAAGTGTGGCTTCGATCTGAGGTTTGTTGCACCTTCGATTGGATCCTAGCAAGCTCCAGATGAAGTCTCCTAGTCTGGTGAATTATCTAGATGTGATTTCGACCAAGCCCGATCACAAAGCTTGGAGGCTGGAGTAACTGGGTGGCCTGGAGATGGGGCTTTTGCTGGTGGACACCTTCCCTTGTTCTGGTGAAGGTGTAGAACCAATCAATTTGGGGATTGGCTCACTGTGGAGAAGTGTCCTGGTTTTGGGTGGAATTTCAGTGGAGAAATTGAATTTTATCAGTGGGGATTAGGGCAAATTGACACTAGGGATCAACTGCTCTGAGGGTGGAGAAGGGTTTGGAACAATTTTGGCATAGTTTCGGCAAGGTTTGTGCAACTCTCCTCTCATGGTCGAGAGGGGTGGTGTTTAAATAGGAGAGGGTGGAGGGCCTCCCAGGGAGAGTTAGGGCTTGGGATCAGCTGCTCTCGGCATGAGAAGAACAGCTCCAATGGCCACTAGGGATGGGGCAGCTCGGCAGGTGAGAATTCCAAGTTGGGCTCACATGTGAGCTCTCGGCCATGGTGTTTTCCGGCGGCCTGGTGGCTGGCCGGCCAGGCATGGGTCACCATCTTGTTCAGGTGGGTCAGGGCTGGGGTTTAGTGTAGGCAATTGGCAAATGCCATGTGTAAAGAGCTTGGATTGAAATGGAATGGGGGGAAGGCCATTTTGGGTTCAAATTAGTCAACCCATGGTTTTGGGCTAGGTTCACCACCCAAGGCCTGGTCTTGGGCTGAAAAAGATCACTTGGGTCAGCCAAGAGAGAATGGTGTGGTCTCCATCCATGATGAGGTGGCTAAGCATGGTTTAGTGTGTGACATGCTTAAGGTAAAAAAGGGTTTAAGGAGGATTAGGAAAGAGGACCCCTCCTTTTTCCATTAATGGCTTGATCACATGTCAAGCCTTCCATGGCTTCATGTGGCTTGTCCATGGCTTGCATGGCTCACCTTTGGCTTGGCAAAAAGTTTGGTCAATTTCATGAAAATGGATTTTAGGAATTTTTGGTAATTTGATGGAAATTTGTATGAAACTTGATTTGGAATTATTTGATGATGAATTTAGGACTTAGGTAATAGATTTAATTAAGTGGATGGCAAATGGAGATGTCATGTGGGCTTTAGGGTAGATTTTGGGCCTTTGGATGTGGTGAAGGATGGGCTTTTAAAATGGTTTAGGAAAGTGGGCTTTTGAATTTTAAAATGGATTTTGGGATGAAATTTTGGTAAAGGCTTGAGCCAAATAATTGTTGGGTTTAGCTCATGGATGTATCATGAGTGACTTGAAGCAAATTGGGAGTGATTTGGGTTTGAATAGGGTTGAATTTGGGCTCTTTTGGTGAATGGGCCAATATAGGTCCAAGTGGGCCAAGTTGGGCCAATGTTGGGCTAGGGTTGAAATTGATGTAAAATAAGTGTTGAGAAATGTTTATGGGAGTGTTTCAAAGAGGTTTTGGCTTTGGTTGGGTTTTGATTTTGGGGTTTGGGCTCATTTGGGTTAGGTTAGGGTTTAGGTCAAAATTGGGCCTCTTAGCTTTGGGTTGAATTTGAGTGGGGTTTGGGTCTAAATTTTGGGCAAATCATGTTAGTGTTATGCTTGTGGGGATGCTAAGGAAGATTTAGAAAAGATTAGGGGTTAATTGGAGTTGAATTGGGTGAGTTTGGGTTAGGTTTGGGTCATGGGTCCAAATTGGGCTTTAAGGCCAAAAGTGAAATTGGATCCAAATGTCAATCAAATTGAACTTGGATTTGGTCTAGATTGGTATTGGGAATGTTGAATTGAAGTTTAGAATTGAATTGGACCATAATTTGGGTCAATTGGGTAGGTTTGGTTTGACATTGGGTTCACTTTGGGTTAAAATGGGTCAAATTGGGGGTTTTGACAAAAGTGGGGTAAATTGACAAAATTGTCCAATTGTGTAGTTGGATAAAATGAAATTGGGAATATTTGGGATTTTCTGGAATTTTCAGGGAATTTTCTAAATTTTTGGATTTTTGGCCAAGAGGGGTATTTTGGGTATTTGGAGGGTATTGGGAGGTTTTCTTGGAATTTTTGGTATTTTTGGGTATGGATGATCAATTTGAGTGATGTGGAAATGTTTAAGATCAATTTTGAGGAATTTTGGGTGATTTAGGAAATTTTGAAAAATTTTGGGTAGTTTTAAGGGTTTTGGGTAGGCTAGGCGGGTGTAGGGTCCCGGGGGTCAAAAATTGAAAATTTGGAAAATTGAAGATTGGGTGAATTTGAGTGGAGTGAAATCATTTTGGTTGAGCCATGAAGCCACATCAAGCCGACTTGAGCCATGAAGGGACTCATTTGAGGCATTCACTATGTTGTTCTAACCCTCTTAGCTCGAGGGCTTAGGGGTTAAGGACCATCCATGTGAATCACCTACATGAGTCAGGAGGTCAAGTTAGGTATGGGTGTGGTTCTAGGAGGTGTGTGAAAGTGTAGTGTATGAGTGTAGTGTGTGTGTAAGTCAGCCCCTTCACCAGACCAGGCCACCCAGGGCAGTCCTAAGGCCAAAGAGTCCTAAAGGAACTCATCCTTAAACTTCCACATTTGATTTCAACCCTCTAGGTGATTAGGGGTCTATAGTCAAGTTTGTGGAGTTTGAAGGGAGTTAAGAAATGGTTTGAGTTTCTAAAAGGCGGGTCCCAATTCTAGTCCTCTAAGATAGTCAAAGGAAAAGCCTAAGGCTAGATCCTAAGTACTAAAGAGAAGAAGAGAAGACCTCATCAAAAATGAGGTCAACAAGAAAATGAAGATATTACATGATAAAAAGATTTCAAGAAAAATATTCGAGCCTGAACAAGAAGTATTATTATTTAATACTCGTTTAAGACTTTTTCCTGGAAAATTAAGATCTAAATGGATGGGACCATATATAATTAAGAAATTATACCATTATGGAGCTATGGATATTAAAGACCCCAAAACATTAAAAATATTTAAAGTTAACGGATTAAGACTAAAGCCTTATTTGGGAGACATTAAAATGATTTATAAAGAGGCTTACGAGTTAAGTCAACCTGATTAAAGACTTATTTAGGTCGGGCTGACGACGTTAAACCAAGCGCTTTGTGGGAGGCAACCCATAGTTATTTTTGTGTGTTTTTACATTTTTAATGTAAGGTTATGCCTCGATCTTGACTAATTTTATATAAATTTAGAAAATTGGATGCTAACAAGTCTTCATTGACTTAAGCTAAAAATTATCTCGAAGTATATAAAGTTTGGACTTTGGATCACTCCATTTCATATGTGAGTAAAATGGAGATTAAGTTAACCTTCATTATGATTGTTTATAGTTTGTGTTACTAAGTCTATATTGATCTTACCATTCTAATTTACCTATTTTGAGATCGAAACTTTGAAATTTGACATTAGGCGAAACGGAGTCGAACATGGTTCCGGCGCCTAGGCGCCAGAATTTGGCACCTAAGTGCCAGAATAAACTGTGTATTGATGAGTCTGGTGCCTAGGCGCCAGATTTGGTGCCTAAGCGCCACAGTTACTGGATTGTGTAAAAACCAAAAATTTTAATTTTTTCACACGATTTTCTACTTTAAATTACCCAATCTTTGTCCCCAATCCCTAAGCAACCAAAATTACGACCTAGACACTTCATTCTTGAGAGATTAGAGAGGATTTTTGAAGAAATGGAGAGAAGAAATCTTGGAGAAGAGGCTAGAGACAAAGGTTCAAAGGATCCTCAACCCTACTTCAATGGTTTCATCGCTGTAAGTTTGGAGAAAATTTCAAGTCGTCTAGATAAATTTGAAGCAGAATTAAAAAGTATAGGAGATCACCTCCATGAGATGTATCATCAAATTGAACATCTGGAATGGCAGCCGAAGCTTCAATTTGATCATCTAGCAGCTTATCAAGATGCTCAAGTGGAGATGTATGCTAAGAACAATTGGATCGATGAGAAAAAGACTACGGATTTTCCGAGGGCGTTAGTATTCTTCCCAAGTAGGCCTAGTAATCTTCCTTGCGAAGAGAATGGAAATTTCTAACTTGAAGATTAGATAGTTATTGTGGTGTGATCTAGACTTTTATTAGTATGTTGTTGTATCGATTTAGTAAATCGAATGTGTTGTTGGTATGTTTGATTTATTGTTCAATGTGTGTTGTATTTGCTTTGAAATTGTGTAGTTTGATTGTTTGTTAGGAATTGAATCATAATACTATACTTATCTGTATTGTACTGAGCCAAAATTGAAGATTATGAATGGAATTAGAAGAGTTTGATTTAAACCTTGTGTTTAATTGGTGGATTTAATTTTTAATTTTTAAAATTTTTGGAAAATATTTTGGAAGTTGGAAACTGAAGCACTACTCTAATATGAGTAATTGGAAGTTGAATTTATGAGTTTTGGTGGAAAATAAAATTTTTAAATTGATTTTTGTGAAAGACGAGTTTGGCGCCTAGGCGCCAGAATTTAGCGCCTAGGTGTCGGTTCAGCCTGCTTACCAAAAATTAGCATTTAAACCTCATTAACCATGGTTGACGCCTAAGCTTCATCCCCTTCCTCTTTTTCGCAAAAACCCACCCTCTAGATCCATTTTGAGGTCAATACATCAAGTTCTTGAGCCCAAAATCACTTGATTTCTTCATCTCTAGGTCAGATCTACCTTCTAATCCATTTATTTTTATTCTTACCATAGTTTTTCCTTTTTTTTTGCTAAAAACCAAAATTTTGAGAAAATTTTTTATTTTTAGAGTTTCTCCATGGATTTTCAAACTCATTTTAAGTTTCTCAAGCTTAAAAAGAGTTTAAATATTTGATTCCTAAATTTATTTGTGTTTTCTTTCACGTTTAGATGACACCAAAATCTAAGTGAGGAAAGGCACGAGAAAATTTCTACAGCAGTAAGTTTTCGACTGTGGTAGCGCATTTTTGTTATCATGAATTTGCGACATCAAGAAAGTTTATCTCGGAGTGCAGTTTTTACAATCCTGGTGAAATGATCGAGAACACAATCGTTTCACACAACTGGAAACGATTCTGTTATTTCACTGATGTTGCTGTTATTCCTATTGTAGGCGAGTTTTATGCCAACTTTTTGGATGCGGAAGACTACAAACTCTTCTTTAGAGGTATCAGAGTAGGATTTACTCCGGAACGGATCAATATTTTCTTCGGCCTGCCACCTACTATCGAGTGCTACTATTCTGGTTTATCTCCATCTGAGGGAGATCTTGAGATGATTATTGCATATCTGACTCATGGCACTGGAGCTTGGAAGATCCATAATGACAAACTGGTAAACTTCAAATCTTCTAAGCTAAATGGTATTTCAAAGGCATGGCATTATTTTATTTCTACTAGACTCCTACCTTCCAACCACCTGAGCGAAGTTACCAGAGATCGAGCTATCTTGAACTACTGCATTCAGGAGAGGAAGCTGATAGATGTTGGCAGTATTAATTATGATTCAGTGGAATTGATTGCTAGATCCAGCAATTCTGTGGGATTAGGATTACCATCCTTGATTCATTCTTTATGCATGAGCAATGGAGTTTCTGCTGATATATCAGAGGAGAAGTTGAAGACTGCAAAGCCAATTGGGCAGGAGAGTGTTAGCATTTATGATCGTCTTCGAGGGAAGAGATCTACTGGTCCTTCTACTTTTGTACCTACTCCAGGTAGAGCTTCTACTTCTAGACCTTTTACTTTTACGGCTGAGCCACCATCTAGTTTCTGGGAATCGATACATGATCAATTTCTGGAGCAGCAGAATGAGTTATTTTTAACTCACTGTAGATTAGATACTATAGACAAGAAGATTGATCATTTATCTGAGTTTACCCAAAAGAAAAGTGAGTATGATGCTGAGTATTCAGAGTCTTTAGTGAGATTCTTAAAGGGTGAGCTTGATGTTCAGTTTCCAACCTGTCCTAGATTTTCACCGTAAGTTGATCCAAAGGATGTGGAGTTTTCTTTTGGTGATGACGATGACGAGGCTACAGATAGTGATTAGTAGCTTGATTTACCTCTGAGATGTGTTGATTCTGTTGTTAGTTTATTTCATGTTTGCTAGTACTGTTTGTTGTTTGTTGTTTGTTGTTTGTTAGTATAGATTTGCTTATGAAACTTTGTGTGGATTGTTTGATGTTGAGATTATTTTAGATATTTAGTGTATTGTGTTGAAGACTGAAATTTGGATGAATTAATGTTTATTTCTGTTTCAACCTACTGTTTAGTATTCTTAAATAGTTAGTAATGTTGTTCTGTTTCTGTTACTATGAGTAGTATAGTCATTTAATTCAGCTACTGATAAAAAAAATGAGCCAGCTTACTTTTATATATGCTTCATTATTTCAATAATATTCATGAAAAGCATGTGTAAAAGTAAATTTTTCTTTTTAGACTGTTTTTACATACTTATAAAAATTCCTTTTTAAATTATACCTTTCTTTCTCTCATACTTTAAAATTTTTCATGATATACCAAAACTTAAGTTTAGGGGAAGGTAAAATACATGCAAATTTAAATTTTATTTGTCCTTAATGAACTAATATTTTCTAAAAAAATATTAACATAACATAAGGAATGAAGAATCTATTTAAGATCGTTTAAATTTTTGAAATTATAAATAATTTAATATACTTAACCAAAATTTTAATTACTTTGATTGATTTTAAGAATATAATTATTCAAATTAAAGAAGAGTAAGATTAAGAAATTTTTCTATTAATAGTAGAAATAATTGAATTTTAGAAGAATTAAGAAATAAAAAATTATAACTTGAAAAAGAAAAGATTGAAATTCTTTTTGAAATCTATTCATGTTATAGTAATTAAGTGAAAATATATAAGTTTGAAAATATATGTTAAGGATAGCGAAGTTCAAAACCATTAACAGACTATCAAGATATAGTAATCCTCTCTGTAAAAAAAAAAAGAAGAAGAAGAAGAGAGGAGAAGCTTGAGGAGATGCCTAATCAAAATTGGCTTCACTTGAATTAGCTTATAAAAAAAAACTGATTACATATTTTACTTAATTTTTATGCATGTATCTTTATTAGAAAAGATTTTCATGAAGATCTTTTTCTTGTAAATAATTTATGTGATCTTAATATAATAAACTACAATTATTTTCGAAGTGAATGCAATTTTTTTTGAAATCTTATGATTTGGTAGTTAAATATTCTTTAAATTCTTAAAATTAAACTTAGTTAGTAAAATTTGGTTAATGATTTACTAAAGCCTTTATAAAATAAAAAATTATAAGAATTCTTAAATATTTACCTTTTATTCCAAATGTTATACATTTTATATAGTAAAAGGGGTTACTTGAGGACAAGTAACATTTAAGTTTGGGGGATTTTGATCTATGAAAAAAATACCTATTTTTATGTCTTAATTTTTATCAAATTTTTAAGGATATTATGCTTTAATGAAAGGTATTTTTGTGATTTTGGATGTAGGTGATGCAAAAATGTTCAAGAAAGAAAAAAGGAGCAAAAAGGAGCAAAAAGGAGCAAAAATGGAGCCAAAAATGTAAAATTGTCAAAATAATTGGCACAGCGCCTAGGCGCGAAATCCGGCGCCTTGGCGCCAGAATCCGGCGCCTAGGCGCCAGAATCCGGCGCCTAAGCGCCAGTTTGATACAGAATTCTATAGGATTTTTGATGACTTTTGGAGCGTTATTTTGTGAACCCCTGACCCAAAAGGTCAACTTTGGTCAAAATGGTCAATCCTGACTCAAAAGGTCAACTTTGGTCAAAATGGTCAATCCTGACTCAATGACCATCCCTACAGACCCAACAGGTCAACCCCTGACCCAAAATATCAAATTTAGTCAAAATGGTCAATCCTGACCCAATGACAAACCCTACTGACCCAACAGGACAACCCTTGACCCAAAATGTCAACTTTGGTCAAAATGGTCAATCCTGACCCAATGACCAACCCTATTGACCCAACAGGTTAACCCCTGATCCAAAAGGTCAACTTTGGTCAAAATGGTCAATCCTGACCCAATGACCAACCCTACGGACCTAACAGGTTAACCCTTGACTCAAAAAGTCAACTTTGGTCAAACTGGTCAATTTTTGACCCAATGACCAATCATTAACCCAATAAGCTAACTTTTGACCCAGAAAATAACTTTTGACAAATTAATCAAATTTTGAATCAAAGATCAACTATTGACTATCAAGTCAATCAAAACACTAAAATGATCAAATATGATCCATTTAACCACCTAAAGACATTAAATGACCATTAAGACAACTTTGGTCAACCCTTGACCTAGATAGGTCAAAAATTGATTAAAATGCCTAACCATACCCCTTTGGTCACCAAATTGACAACAATAATAGAAATTGACATAATCAAACTGACATTAATCAAAATTACCAAAAGTTAACCCAAAAGTCACCACATTAACCTTTAGGTTGACTAAAACTCTAAATTTGGTCAATATGACCAGTTTAGACGACAAATTGACAAAATTACCAATCTTATGACCAAATCAACCATGAAAAGGTTGAGAAAGTCACATTGGGCATCCTTGGACTAAAATTGATCAACCCAGGCTAACATAAATCAACATGGGTCAATATTAATCAACCTTAGTCAACATTCATTAAATTTGGTTAAAATACTCAATTTTGAATGAAAAATATTATAAATTAATAAAATAATTATTCCAAACTATTTTGATTAATTAATGGGCCAATAATATAATTTTGAACATTTTAATTAATCAAATAATTAATTAAAATGAAAATATAATCAAAAGTCATGAAATAAGACAAAATTCAATTTTACATAAAAAATGACATGAAAATTAATCATATAATTAATTTGAAATTATTTTCAATTAATAATTGATTAATAAAATAATTTCTAATATTTTAACTCATGGCATAATTAATTAAAATTGAAATTAAATTAAGAAAGGGGTATGAAATGGAATTTTAACCCATGACACCATGGTTTTAAAAAATTCCAATCTCGTTAATGACATCACATGACTTCATTTAAAGTCATCAATGGGTCACCTATGACCCATGTGACTCATTAGATATGGGTTAACACATTAAATAACCCATAATTCACCACTTTAACCATGGTTAAGGAGTATGACTCATCTCCTCCATCAAGATGAGGTGGCTCGCCACTTTAGGTGTCTCATGAACTCAACAATGGGAGTAAAACACTAATTAAACTCTCTTAGATACCATGCTTAACTCAAGTTATCTTCCATCATAACTAAATTATAATTTTTTTTAATGAGAGGTTTATGTGTCATCCCCTCATCAACACTTTAATCGACATGTTGAAAGGAAGAGGGCTTGCCTTATTGACTCACCATTCACCTCCTAAACCACCCAATGAAGGGGAACAAGAGTCTAACCTATTCCACACTATGGATAGAAGCCATCATGGCTAAGGTATGCATGGAATGACTAAGTGGCTAAGGTGTCACCATTCCCTCAAATGAAACAAATGGATTCGGAAATTATCTAGGGGAGGTGAATTCAACAAAATTCACTAAGCCCAAGCCACCTCACAAGGGATCCAATGAAGGCAAGACAAAGTCCAAACTCAAAACCTTCACCATGGTTAAACCTATGATGCCTAGGCTTGGAAATTGGCAATCCATCATTGCCATAGCCTAAATCTTCCCCCAAAACATTAATGAGACAGATAACAACCTCCCAAGATGATCTAAAGCTAGCCCAAGCTCACCTAAGGCCAGCCATGGCTATAAAGGGACACAAACCCGAGCCATGGAAGGGAAGGAGACCAAATTTGAAACTCTCCAATTACTGCCCAAATCCCTTTGCTCCTAACATCAAAGTTTCTTCTTAGAGCCTAGGCAATGGATCCCCAATAAAACGAGGCTCTCAAACTCACCATAACTCCCCAATTTGACCAACCCAAGAGCACCAAAAATTAGCCAAAACTAGGACAAAAATGGAGTTCCAAATGAAGTTGTATAAAACTTCAAATTAACCCTCTCTTTCCTAGGACCCTACGAAGAGGAGCAAAATCAAAATTGGCTATTCCCATAGCCTCTAACCTAGCTATTGACTTTCTTCCCTTAATCCAAGCTACCTTGAGGATGATTTCATATCTAGACCCAATTTCAATCTAAATTGGCTTGGGGAAAAGCTTTCTGAGGAGGAGACGAAGCTTCAAAACCATTGAAATCAAATTTAATTCAACTGTGGCCAACATATGGTTTTTCTCCATTAATGGCGTTCGAGTTTGGAACATTGTGAAAGAAATCATTCCAAAACCCCTACAAAGCCGTATGGATGTCTTCGTCTCCTCAAGACGAAGCTGTAGGATCAAAAATCACTTGATTTCATCAAGAATCGAGTGAGATATTGATCCTAGACAATGGACGGTCTGCAGGATCAAAGGGATGAAGACGATGAACCACAGCCGTCCGTTCCCGTGTTTTGGAAATGGACGGTTAAGATTAAATACCGCTGTCTCCTGTGTTCAGATCCCCACAGGGGATTAAGCGCATTTCGACTCGTCCAAGGACACGCGGAAGCCAAAGATTTATCTGGATTTAATTAAATCGAGATAAATATTAAAAACTTCAAAATTACATATCTTGACATAGAAAATTCACAAAAATATGGCAAAAATACCCCTGGACTCTGCAAGAAGAAGAGAAAATTATAAGACTAAAATCGTAATTTTATTCTCTGTATTTAATTTTTAATTAATTAAATACTCTCTGAAGTATTTTAATTATTAAAAATTATTTACAATTGAGAAAAATATGAAAATTTTAGGGAAGAACCTTTAAGTCCTTAGACACATCTTCTGATTTTTCCAAGGCTAGGCTAATTCTTTAAGACATGATTTCCTAATTTTAGAACCACTTTATTTTTATTTTTAAGAATAATTATAAAATTTGAAAATATGAAAACTTAAAATTTAAAAATAGTTAGGAATTTTAGGGTGATAGACAATAATCTTAAAATGACAATTCTTAAGCCATTAAGTCAATTTTAAAAGACATTTTAAGCTAGGGTTAAATTTGTAAATTAATATTTTAAAACCCTTTCCTTCACCTACTTAGCCCATTTCATAATGGACTAAGTCAATGATGAGACTAAACCCAAATAAACTCAAATCAATCTTTAATTAGGTTTAAGGACGTATTAAACTTAATTAACTCATTAAACCTTAATTACAATAGTTTTAATACAAAATTAAACTTTAATTAGGTTTAAGGACATATTAAACTTAATTAACTCATTAAACCTTAATTACATTAGGTTTAATCTAAAATCAAACATTAATTAAGTTTAAGGACATATTAAATATTATTAACCCATTAAACCTTAATTACATTAGGTTTAATCTAATACAAAACATAATTAAGTTTAAAGACATATTAAACTTAATTGACCCATTACATTAGGTTTAATCGAACACAAATTATAATAAAGTTTGAAGACATATTAAACTTAATTAACCCCTTAAACCTTAATTACATTATGTTTAAAACAAATCAAACCATGATAGGTCTAATCTCTCATTAGACCTAATTAAACACCTTATACCCTAATTACATTAGGTTTAAGTAACTTTTAAACTTTAAATAGGTTTAAACCCATATTAAACCTAATTAATCAACTTAAACTTTACTTACATTAAGTTTAAGTAATTCTTAAACCCTAATTAGGTTTAACCTATATTAAACCTAATTAATCAACTTAAACCTTATTTACATTAGGTTTAAGTAACCTTTAAACCCTAATTAGGTCTAACCCAATAAACCTAATTAAACTATTAAGTCTTGACCAAACTAGACTTAATCAAACTTAAATTATAATTAAGTCTACCACATTAGACTTAATTAAATTATTAAACCTTAACTAACTAAGGTTTAATAAAACTTAAACTATAATTAAGTCTACCACATTAGACTTAATTAAATTATTAAACCTTAACTAACTAAGGTTTAATCAAACTTAAACAAAAATTAAGTCTACCACATTAGACTTAATTAAATTATTAAACCTTAACTAACTAAGGTTTAATCAAATTTGAACTATAATTAAGTCTAACATATTAGAATTATTTAAATTATTATACCTTAATTAGCTAAGGTTTAATCAAACATAAACTATAATTAAGTCTACCATCTTAGACTTAATTAAACTATTAAACCTTAACTAACTAAAGTTTACTCAAACACAAACTATAATTAAGTCTACCACATTAGACTTAATTAAACTATTAAACCTTAACTAACTAAGGTTTAATTAAATAAAAACTATAATTAAGTCTACCACATTAGACAAAATTAAATTATTAAACCTTAACTAAATAAGGTTTAATCAAACATAAACTATAATTAAGTCTACCACATTAGACTTAGTTAAATTATTAAACCTTAAACCTTAATTAACTAAAGTTTAATTAAACTTAAATTATAATTAAGTCTACCACATTAGACTTAATTAAATTATTAAACCTTAACAAACTAAGGTTTAATCAAACTTAAATTATAATCAAGTCTACCACATTAGACTTAATTAAATTATTAAACCTTAACAAACTAAGGTTTAATCAAACTTAAATTATAATTAAGTCTACCACATTAGACTTAATTAAATTATTAAATTTTAACTAGCTAAGGTTTAATCAAACACAAACTATAATTAACTCTACCACATTAGACTTAATTAAACTATTAAACCTTAGCTAACTAAGGTTTAATCAAACTCATATTATAATTAAGTCTAACACATTAGACTTAATTAAATTATTAAACCTTAACTAACTAAGGTTTAATCAAACTTAAAAACTATAATTAAGTCTACCATATTAGACTTTATTACATTATTAAACCTTAACTAACTAAAGTTTAATCAAACATAAACTATAATTAAGTCTACTACATTAGACTTAATTAAACCTTAACTAACTAAGGTTTAATTAAATTAAGTCTAACCCATTAGACTTAATTAATGTTTAAACCTTACTCAAATAAAATTTAAATAATCTCAAATCTCGATTAAGTCAAACTAGACTTAATTAAACCTTAAGCCTTACCTAAAAAGGACTTGAATGGTCTATAATTCTAATTAAGTCTAATCTATTTAGACTTGATTAACCTTTAAGTACTATTTAAACAAGGCTTAAAACTTCATTAGGTCTATTTTAACTAAACCCAACTCAATTATATCTAACTTAAGTTCAAACAGACATGAACTCAAGTTAATTAGATTCAATCTACATTGAATCTAACTTTAAATTTCTAACTTAAGTTCAAAAGACATGAACTTAAGTTAATTAGATTCAATCTACATTGAATCTTACTTTAAATTTTTAACTAAAGTTCAAACAGACATGAACTCAAGTTAATTAGATTCAATCTACATTGAATCTAACTTTAAATTTCTAACTTAAGTTCAAACAGACATGAACTCAAGTTAATTAGATTCAATCTACATTGAATCTAACTTTAAATTTATAACTTAAATTTAAACAGAATTGAACTCAAGTTAACTCAAGATTTAGGTTTAAATCTAATTTGAATTCAAATCAAACTTATGACTAATATGAATGAATCTAACATCCTTTTTCTTGCAGGTTAAAAATAAATGTTAGATTTTCTTTGCATGTTATAGGGTGTACTAACTCTGTTTTGCAGGATAACTAAAATGAAACGATGATATTAATTTCATTTTAGATTTTCTTTGCATGTTATAGGGTGTACTAACTCTGTTTTGCAGAACGACATGGAGCCACGATGAAAAACAAAATTGACATTTTTAGGTTAGTCACAAAACCTAAAACAAAAATATAATGACATTAAAACTTTTAGGATAACTATCAAATGACAAATTGTAAGAAAATAAAATAACGACATTAATAAAACAAAAATTAAAATGACAAAGAACAAAACAAAAACAAAATTGACATAAATGACATTAACGAAATCAAAACTTCAAGGTAGTATGATACATTACCCATAGAAAGGAACATTGATGTTTCTTTGTCCTCAAGATTTCTTAGAAAACAAGTGATCAACATTAATCAGAAGTTTTAATAGACAATCATGATTCTATAAGATGTAATTAACTATAGGAGCTTGCTCCTATAGGAGATTTAAAGGACTCAAGATAGATATCACATCTAGAAAGATCTGGTTAAAACTTCATGATTTTTCCTTATATAGATATTCTAGGATAAGGTATTCTAGAATCTTCTTTTATACGGATTATCATAAACATCATTTTCTACTGTTTTCTATTAGCCCTTACTATCTTTAAATTTCTTAACTCTTTTATAGGATTTATAGAAATAAGATTAGGGCAATACTAAACAGAGTGGCGACTCCTTGACATTGACATGATACGGGAATTGACGGCTATGACAAGCGAATATTCGTCACCATCAGTATCCGAGTATCTTAATTTTCATATTCATTTTTGGTCCTAACTGGTGAGCGCCACACAATCTGGCATGTTCTTGTTCAACGATATTCTGTGCTTCTACTCTGCTGAGACATCTGAGCCACATCTGATCAAAGGATCTTCTATACAGAACATTATCAAATAAGGCATACGACAAAGCCCTCTTCTAATATTGATGTGTTATTGACTTGTCATCCACAGTCTTCTTATTTGCAGATATTCTAATATCGGTTGACTCCAATCTTCTGTATCATCTAACATTGTAGCTGCCATCTCTTATTTTCCAATCTTGTGCAAACTGTCGAGGTCGATTGATGCATGTCGGCATATTTTTAATTTAATTTAAATAAATAATTTGAAAAGGTAGTATTTGATTTTGAAAATAATTTTTAAATTTGAAGGTTTTAAGATATGAGATTAAACCGATCTCACATCCCAAATAGTTTATACAAACGAGCACCGCAGCACAAAACGTGTATCTATCCCGAAGAATAGACACACTGCTTGATGATGGGGCTCGATTAAATAAACTAGGAGATTTGTGACATCCGTTTGGTCTGCGAACCAATTTTATAAGCCGACAAATTCCCCTGCTTAATATGAAAACATTAAACGGGGTTTATATTACTCGGGTTCTTTAAAATTCTCTATAAGGGCAAGCCCCTATAGTTAATTACATCTTAAGTGATGGAAATCACCTAAGAAAACTCTCGATAATAATCAATAATTCTCGCTCTCAAGAATTTCAAAGTTTAAGGTTTTCAAAGGATCGAATTTTGGAATTCCAATAGGGAATGGATCAAATTTGGAACATTTTGTTTTGGGAATCCAAAGGAAGAAAAGTAGGAGAAATCACAGATTCGAAGCGAACTTTGGTAATTTCCCGAATATCCTATTGTTTGGCTTGGATTTAGGGAAGTCCTAATATTTATTTAAATGTTTTGATCCTGCCAATTTTAATTAATTAGGACTTATATTTGTATGACACAATCATACAAATAGCCTCGAAGATGTGAGGGTTTATGTCGTATCGGACGACTACCTCGGAATCCTAAAACTGGTTAGGGCTTAATTTGCAGTGCAAATGCCTAACAAAAGGTTGAGGATTTATGTTGCACTAGGCAAACTACCTCGAATTCCTACGGCTTGGTTGTTTAGTTCTAGGAAAGTTTTGTTGATGTAGATTCAAGTTTTGCTGATGACGATGGCCGTGCTGCCCACCATGCTCCAAGCTCCTTATTGTTGCAGAGGTTTAGTTTTAGAAATCATAAATCAGGGGATGAGAAAAGTGTTTTGGTTTAGAGCAAATCTTAATTTCCAAGTGTTTTTGTGTTTTAATTAAAACAAATCTTAAAGTTGATTATAACGACACCGGTTAAGATCCCACGGTTCCATCCTTCCGGCATCATTATTTTTATCGGATTCATTTAGTCCAGATGAATTTGCTAAACTCAACTGAATGAGTTCCACACTTTCATTTAGACAGTGGGAAATCCCGTTAGCAACACGTAGGTTACATCATCTGAGGTATTCCCGATCATCCAACGGGACGTTTTAATTTAGTTGTAATTGTAGTTTTGTGTTCGTTTGTGATTAAATTTTGAGTTGTTTTATATTTTGAAATGTTGTGGCGGTGAATTTTATCTTGCAATGACTTTTAACTTAGTTTTGGTTTCGGTTTTAGGGTCTATCCTAAAGGTGTGAGTTTTCATGCAACAGTTGTTTATCATGCAAGAAAAGTAAGTGCACTGCAGTTAAATAAATTGCAATAACGTAAATTGCAAGAAAGCAAATTGCAATAAAATAAAAGCGTACCTGGAGGGTCTTCCCGTCATCCCAAGCTGCACTTAAAACACAATTAGAATATTTAAGCAAGTTCCTAGGTAAAGCTAAGGTAAGGGTTATGGTTTTCTACCAAGTTCCTAATCCTATAGCTAGTCATTTCCTATGACGTCTAGGTTCTTTGTGTTTTGGTTTGAGGACGATTTTCTTCATCAAAGAATAATTAAGTTCAATTGTTCTTTTGAACATCCTATCATATCGAGGAAGTGCTTAAGACAAATCTTAAACATCTTTTCAATATTTCTAGTATTGTTTTAAGTCCAAATGAATTTAATTATACAAATGAATTAATCGTCCGGGAATTCAAGTTTTGTTAACTTGCTCGAGTGAACTAGGACATTTGAATATCCTATGAGTGAAGTAACATTTCATTTAATGTTCTATTTAGGAGTTATGATAACCAAAGCTCTTGAGGGCAAATTGGTGTTCAAATGATTTAATTTAAGTTAATGGGTTTAAATTTGGAATAGTGTTCAAATTATTTATTTTGAATTCTTTATGTCTTTGGTGATGTTATATTTAATTCAACTTAATTTAATTTAATTTAATTTAATTTAATTTTAATTTAATTTAATTTAATTTAATTGAGTTTTTAATTTATTTAATTCAATTTAATTCAATTTAGTTTGATTTGATGTTAATTTAATTTGATTTAATTTAATTTGATTTAATTTAATTTGATTTAATTTAATTTAATTTAATTTTAATTTACTTAATTTAATTTAATTTCATTTAATTTTATTTACTTAATTTAATTTAATTTTTTAATTTAATTTTAAATTTTAATTTTAATTGAAATTTTTAAAAGAGTTTAATAATTTAATTTTAGTTTAATGATTAAGTCTTTTAATGTTTTGAATTTGAGTTATCATTTTAATTAAGAATTGAATATTAATGAGATAATTAATTTAGGGATTTTTTAAATTAAAGAATAAATCTCTTCCTAATAATATCCCTATTTTATTAATTCCAATTTTATTATTCTTCCAAATTTAATCAATTATTTAATTAAGGTTTAATCATTTTAAATTGCTCAATGGGTTTCTACCCTTTAATTATTTAAATTTCAATCATCCAAATCAGATTAGGATCAAATATTTTACTTGTTAATTTTTTTATTAAACCTAAAGTTTTAATTAAGGATTAAAAAATTTAATTACCACTTTACCCTTTAAGCTTAATAATTTCATAACTCACTAAATTGAACTCAAATGAACTTGAAATTTTTATGTGACTTCACTCATATGTCAATAAAGACATGAGAGGAGAAAATGTGATTTTTCTGTATTTAATTTATTTATATAATTATTTTTGGTGAAAAATAGAGATTTCCAAGGAAAATTTAATAACATGACCAAGGGAAAGTTTCTGTCCTTAAGAAAATTAGGGGACATTCCTAATGACCAGAGGACCACTTGGACCAATTTTGGTGATTTTTTGAATTATATTATTTTTATTATAATTATTTTAAGTTTTGGAGTGTTAATTAATTTAAAAATAAAATAAATGTTGAAAAATGAATTTTATATTTTTCAAAAATCTCTCTGATATCAAGGAAATCAGAGAATCAAATTTTATAATTTTCTGATTTTTCTATGATTTATTATAATTATTTTAATGAAAACGCTAGAAAATACATTTTTTTAATTTTAAAATTATCCTAGAGCTTTAAAATTTAATATCTCACTAAATAGACCTAGGAAAAATATGGGGCTTGTTCCTAAGTGATTAAAATTCAAAATGTGACATTTTGGTGAATTTTATTATTTTTGTGATTTTTATTATTTCTTAATTATTAAAAATATTAAAATATTATTAAAAATCAACTTTTTTAGAAAATTGAAATTTTAATTTTCTTAGGTTCCCCTGATATCAGAGAGGCTCCAAAACCAATTTGGTGAATTTTTGAAAGATATTTTAAAAGTTATGAATTTTTAAAGTTTAAAATGACTAAGTGGCTTAATCAACCTAATTAGTGGGGCTAACCAAGTCCAATTGACCTCAAACTTTTATGGTGGATTCCTCTAATCCTAAAGGTCAGTGGAGAATTGATTTCAAGTCAATTTGATGCATTGTTAACTCTAATTAATTAGAGACCTATTTTGGGTGTTTAAGAAAATTAGGGTTGTTTTAAATGAACTAACTCAAAACCTATTTTTCCTAGGGTTCTCTGGTCATAAGGAACATCACCAAATTTTCCTAGAATTTATTTCACAACATGCTATTTATTGGAATTAAAATACTCAAAACAGTAACCTGAATTTGAAAAATCAATAACTTTTCATAGGGATGGCCTCGACTTTGGAAAATTCAGGGAATGTTCCCAAATTCGGAGGCTTCAAAAGCCCTATAGTCTCATGCCATGGTGAATTGTATACATGCATGGAGAATTAAAAGTATGCAGGGAGTAAATAAATTATAAAAAATAAAATACTTGATGAAATTGAATGATTTCTTTTCCACATTATTCTCCTCTCGTTCACTGAGCAAGAGGGTATTTTTATTTTATTTTTCTGATTTTCCTACACAGAGTTATGAATTTTTGAAGTTTAGGGAATTAAATAAATCAAAAAATACCCTAATTTTCTACTTATCCACGCGGCGCCAACTCATCCTCGGCATCTCCGAAAGCACACGCGTCGCGCTCCCATTCGACGCCGCCATCTTACTCAGCGCTCCGGGCCCCGCGGTTCTCGTACCGTCTCCTGGTCCGACGCCATCTGAGCCGTCCGTCCGCGCGTGTATTGAATGAACGGCATCCGTTCATCGTCCCCGAGCGTCCTCACCCGAGAGCCGTCCACACTAAATCCCTAAGATCTCACTCGATACTCAATGGATTTTCATGTTCTTATGCTCTATGGATTCGTCTTGAAGAGACGAATACATCTATACGGCTATCATGCATTGAAATTAAAGCATTTGAAATGGAGAATCTCCAGAAGCTCGGGATGAAGAATTAGTTCATACCTTTGCTCAGAGAAGTGTGGCTTCAATCTGAGAGTTGTTGCACCTTCGATTGGATCCTAGCAAGCTCCAGATGAAGTCTCCTGGTCTGGTGAATTGTCTAGATGTGATTTCGACCAAGCCCGATCACAAAGCTTAAAGGCTGGAGCAACTGGGTGGCTTGGAGATGGGGCTTTTGCTGGTGGACACCTTCCCTTGGTCTGGTGAAGGTGTAGAACCAATCAATTTGGGAATTGGCTCACTGTGGAGAAGTGTCCTAGTTTTGGGTGGAATTTCAGTTGGGAAATTGGATTTTATCGAGTGGGGATTAGGGCAAATTGACATCGGGGATCAACTGCTCTACAGGGTGGAGAAGGGTTTGGAACAATTTTAGCGAGTTTCGGCAAGGTTTGTGCAACTCTCTTCCATGGCCGTGAGGGTGAGGGGTTTAAATAGGAGAGGCCGGAGAGCCTTCCGGGGGGAGTTGAGGCATGGGATCGAGCTTGCTCCGGTGAGGAGAAGAACAGCCATAGTGACCATTTGGCATGGGGCGGCTCGGCGAGTGGGAATTCCAAACTTTGGCTCCTCCCAAAGTCTCGGCCATGGTGTTTTCCGGCGATCCGGGCGGGCTGGCCGGCAGGCATGGGTCACCCTCAGGTCCAGGTGGGTCAGGGCTGGAGGTTTGTGCAATCAATTGGCAATTGCCATGTGTAAAGGCTTTGAATTAAAATGGAATGGGGAGGGGGTCATTTTGGCCTTAATTTGGTCAACCCATTGGTTTGGGTTGGGTGCACATCCCCATGGCTTCGATTTTGGGCCGAGAGGATCGGTTGGGTCGACCAAGGGAGAGTGGTGTGGTCTCCATCCATGATGAGGTGGCTAAGCATGGTTTAGTGTGTGACATGCTTAAGGTAAAAAGGGGTTAAGGAGGATTAGGAAAGGGGCCCCTCCTTTTGCCATTAATGGCTTGATCACATGTCAATCCTTCCATGGCTTCATGTGGCTTGTCCATGGCTTGCATGGCTCACCTTTGGCTTGGGAAAAGGTTTGGTCAATTTCATGAAAATGGGTTTTAAGAATTTTTGGTAATTTGATGGAAATTTGTATGAAACTTGATTTGGAATGATTTGATGGTGAATTTAGGACTTAGGTAATGGATTTAATTAAGTGGATGATAAATGGAGATGTCATGTGGGCTTTAGGGTAGATTTTGGGCCTTTGGATGTGGTGAAGTGGGCTTTTAGGAAAGTTTAAGGGGAATGGGCTTTTTGATTTTAGGATGGGCATTTGGGTAAGATTTTGTGAAGGACTTTGTCAAATAAATGTCATAATTGGTTTAGGGATGTTCTATGAAGGGCTTGGAGTCAATTTGGTGTGATTTGGAGTTGAATTGGTTTGAATTTGGGTTTATTTGGTAAGTGGGCCTATGTAGGTCCAAGTGGGCCAAGTTGGGCTAATGTTGGGCTAGAGTTGAAATTGATGTAAAATCAATGTTGAGAAATGTTTATGGGAGTGTTTCAAAGAGGTTTTGGCTCTGGTTGGGTTTTGATTTTGGGGTTTGGGCTCATTTGGGTTAGGTTTGGGTTTAGGTCAAAAATGGGCCTTTTAGCTTTGGGTTGAATTTGAGTAGGGTTTGGGTCTAAATTTTGGGCAAATCATGTTAGTTTTTTGCTTGTGGGAATGTTAAGGAAGATTTAGAAAAGATTTGGGGTTAATTGGAGTTGAATTGGGTGAGTTTGGGTTAGGTTTGGGTCATGGGTCCAAATTGGGCTTTAAGGCCAAAAGTGAGATTGGATCCAAATGTCAATCAAATTGGACTTGGATTTGGTCTAGATTGGTGTTGGGAATGTTTATTTGAAGTTTAGAATTGAATTGGACCAAAATTGGGGGCAATTGGGTAGGTTTGGTTTGACATTGGGTTCACTTAGGGTTAAAATGGGTCAAATTGGGGATTTTGACAAAAGTGGGGTAAATTGACAAAATTGGCCCATGGTGTAGTTGGACAAAATGAAATTGGGAATATTTGGAATTTTCTGGAATTTTCTGGGAATTTTCGGAATTTTTGGATTTTTGGGTCAAGGGGGGTATTTTGGGTATTTGGAGGGTATTGGGAGGTTTTTTAGAATTTTTGGTATTTTTGGGTATGGATGATCAATTTGAGTGATGTGGAAATGTTTGGGAATGATTTTGAGGAATTTTGGGTAATTTAGGAAATTTTGAAAATTTTGGGTAATTTCAAGGGTTTTGGGTAGGCTAGGCGGGTGTAGGGTCCTGGGGGTCAAAAATTAAAAATTTGGGAAATTGAAGATTGGGTGGATGTAAGTGGAGTGAAATCATTTTGGTTGAGCCATGAAGCCATATCAAGCCCATATGAGCCATGAAGGGACCCATTTGAGGCATTCACTATGTTGTTCCTAACCCTCTTAGCAAGGGCTTAGGGGTTAAGGACCATCCATGTGAATCATCTACATGAGTCAGGAGGTCAAGTTAGGTATGGGTGTGGTTTTAGGAGGTATGTGGAAGTGTAGTGTATAAGTGTGGTGTGTGTGTCAGCCAGCCCCTTCACCAGACCAGGCCACCCAGGGCAGTCCTAAGGCCAAAGAGTCCTATAGGAACTCATCCTTAAACTTCCACATTTGATTTCAACCCTCTAGGTGATTAGGGGTCTATAGTCAGGTTTGTGGAGTTTGCAGGGAGGTAAGAAGTGGTTTGAATTTCTAAAAGGTGGGTCCCAATTCTAGTCCTCTAAGATAGTCAAAGGAAAAGCCTAAGGCTAGATCCTAAGTACTAAAGAGAAGAAGAGAAGACCTCATCAAAAATGAGGTCAACAAATGGACCCCCAATAGGTGTGGTGAGCTGACGGAGCACACCGCGCGTATTGGCGTTGACCGAAGCGATCAAAAAAACCAACACAAACGTCCAAGTGACAAACTTAGGACGAAAATAGAAAAATTTCTGCTGGGGAGTAGCAAGTATATCTCTGAAATCGGAGGTTCCTGAACTCTCGCTGGGGAAAGGAAAAGGAGGTGAATCCCAAATCACATGTCCTGGGGGAATTTCAATTTAGATTTTATTTTGTTTCAATTTAAGTTTTGATGTGTGAGTTTAGATTTTAGTTTGGAGTTTCGATTTAGATTGAAGTTTGTCAAAATTATTTTGAGGGATTTGATTTGAAATGAAAATTGGAATTCTGAGGTTTTAGATGTAACATCTTCAACCTCGAAAGAAAATTGAATTGATTGGATTGAATCATTGCAATGAGGAGAGATCTCAGAGCAATGCGGTATTGGATTTAAAATCCTTAACCTCAAGAGTTTGATTTTGATGTATTTCAGTGCAATAGGAAAAGAATCCTAAAGCAGTGCAGTCTCGGATGTAAAATCCTCGACCCAAAAATTTGAATTTTGATGTATTTCAGTGCAATAGGAAAAGAATCCTAAAGCAGTGCAGTCTTGGATGTAAAATCCTCGACCCAAAAGTTTGAATTTGATGTATTTCAGTGCAATAGGAAAAGAATCCTAAAGCAGTGCAGTCTTGGATATAAAATCCTCGACCCAAAAAGTTTGAATTTGATGTACTTCAGTGCAATAGGAAAGAATCCTAAAGCAGTGCAGTCTTGGATGTAAAATCCTCGACCCAAAAGCTTGAATTTGATGTACTTCAGTGCAATAGGAAAAAATCCTAAGGCAGTGCAGTCTTGGATGTAAAATCCTCGACCCAAAAGTTGGAATTTGATGTATTTCAGTGCAATAGGAAAAAGAATCCTAAAGCAGTGCAGTCTTGGATGTAAAATCCTCGACCCAAAAGTTGGAATTTGATGTATTTCAGTGCAATAGGAAAAGAATCCTAAAGCAGTGCAGTCTTGGATGTAAAATCCTCGACCCAAAAGTTGGAATTTGATGTATTTCAGTGCAATAGGAAAAGAATCCTAAAGCAGTGCAGTCTTGGATGTAAAATCCTCGACCCAAAAGTTTGAATTTGAATTTGATTGATATTTGATTCGAGAACTGGAAGAAATTGAATTTGAAATTTGATTGAGACTTGAAATCTGGAAAGATTGAATTTGAAATTTGGAAGGATGAGTTTGAACTCGATTGAAATTTGATTTAAGATTTGATTTGAAATTTGGAAGATCAAATTTGAAATTTGATCGGGAGTGGATTTGGAATTTGATTGAGAATTTGGTTTGTGATTTGAAAAGGTTGAAATTTGATTTGGAATTTGGAAAGATTGAATTTGAAATTTGATTTGAAATTTGGAAGGATGGAATTTGAGATTTGATTTAACACTTATGTTGATTTCGTTTATCTTTTAAAGGTTCAAATTTTATTTTATCGTTTATTTAATGTTCATGTGAATTTGGTGTTTGTCATTTTTTAGATTTTCTTTAGAAAGTTTTCTTTTATTCTTTTTTTTTTATTTCTTTTCTGTTCTTTGTTCGAAGTTCATTTAACTTTAATGGCGTTTCCCAATCAATTTGCACAAAAGAGGTGAAGGCCAAAAATGTGACATGGTCACTTTCATTCCAATCATGTTGAAGATACATCATACAACTCGATCTGGAATACATCTCATACAATCCATGTAGACTCAAAACGGCCTATGTATGATCTTTTTGTCGATCCATCAAAGAAGCATCTGTCAAAAATCCATGTCTGAATAGTAGGGTACATGGTTAATCACATCACCTTCCAAGCCATCCTTGGCAAGGATGCCAGCTGGATGTACGTTGGAGGTGTGATATCTCCCATGTAACTCACAGCTCGTAAGGCCGGAGGTTCTCTAGCTCCGGATCCGGTTGGAAATGGTAAGGTGTCTTCCCGTCATCGATTCTCCCGAAAGTAACCGAGATCCGCTTCACCGGTACTCCCGGTATGCAATGCTTAGCGATATCCGCTCCGTTGCCCTTCGGCATCATGACGGAACCTACCGGTAAAGGTATCTTTATCGGCCCTCGGAACTCACCCGGGCCTCGCTATCCGGAGGTCGGATCCGAACATGATGTCACACTCGTTCGGGAAAGAGACGTGCGCGAAGGTCTGACGAAGTCGTGGTGATCTATATGTGGGGGTATGCAGTCACCCTGTTTGTAGATGTTGATAATGCAGCTATTGGGTATGCAATCTGCCGGCAGTACCCTCCATGTTATCAATCTCTTTACCATTCTCTTGATGACTAATGGCATCGGATCCACTTGCCCATGACGGAGTATCCCGGTGGGTTTCCCTTCCCGTCTTCAAGAAAGTTGTAGCAGCATCCGCATTGTATTGTGATTCTTCCCTTCCCTGGCATCCATCTCCGGGGTTCTGAGTAGGTATTTTCCCTTAGGCGGCCCGCTCGGCCCATTCTTTTCAAATCCCGGATACAATCCACGATTTGCTGTTGTTCATACTCTGAGAATACGTCGGTATGTAGCTCGAGGCCCTCTAGTATATTGATTCTTCTACCTTTAATTCTCTCGAAGTATTCAAAGGTTTTCTTTTCAACATTCTGCATTCTCTCCAGCTCGTATTCCGGAATGATATGCAGATGGCGAGGCCTTGTGACATATTGTGGGATATATGGTTCAATCCCTTCACGTTCTCCCGCATACCTCGGCTCCTCGTGGATGATGCACCGTCGGGACATCCCCCGGGCTGCTTCGCAACAAGGTCATGCATTATCGGTGATTCTATCCGGTGGCGTGGTAGTCTTCTTTCTTCGATCTTCCGGAGATTTCCCCGGTTCTTTCGTTATCCTAGGAGCTGGCCTCCTTTCTTCGGGTTCCCGGTGAACCGGTGTCCTTGAAGTGTGTGTACTGGCATTAGCAATTGTCTCGTCGCGCTGGTCCGCAGCTAGTTTTGTTAACATCTTACGGATACGGCGATTCTTATTTCTTCGTTGCGTTGCTGTGAGAGTGGCTCTTCGAACTTCTTGAATCTCTGTGGGTGCGGCGCTGACAAGCCTGCCCTCTACTGTAGCAACTACAGACTTCATTTTCTTGTCTTCTTCAGTGTTTGCTTTTCTTTTCTTGTTGCTGGATTGGTGGCTTGGGCCACCCACTTTCATCATCTGTTTGCTCGGGCAGTTCTTCTCGATCAACCGGGACCCGGTCACTTTCCTCGTATCGTAGGCCTGTCGGTGCGAAGTCCGAGTCAATCTCGATTATCGCTCCATCTTTCACCCTCTTTTCATTGAGTGCAAGGCTTACGCCATTCTTAAAGTTCAGGACCAACCGCCCGTTCGACATTTCCCTGCGAAAAGACAAGGAAAAGGATCAGGGGCTGTACTAAGAACAAGAACATTAAGAAAATGTTTATTAAAGACATTTTTTTATATATATTTTTTTATATTTTCGAATTTAACAGGAATGAAGTAGGATAAGATCAGGAAAGAGATTTTGATTTGGAAGAGAAAACAAGGAAAACTTAATTATCATGACTTTATTTATTTTAGCACATTTTATTATTTTTTGGGTTCGGACCCAATCATAAGTAATTACTTCGCTCGTCTTTCTTAGGGATGAAGAATTCATTCCTTCGAAACATCAGGTAGCGTAATACTTTTTCAAGTATCGTCCGTTGATCGGAAGCATATGTCGTTCTCCCTGGCAATTCACTAGCTGGTAGGAACCTCCAGAGTATGCTGCTTCAACCACAAACGGTCCTTCCCAAGTGGGTTCAAATTTTCCTCCTATCTTTCGGTGTGCAAGGATAGGTCTCTTGAGAACGAGAACTAAGTCACCAACTTTGAAGGTTCTTGGGCGGACCGGCTTGTCATGGGCTTGAACCATCTTTGCTTGGTATAGTTCTAAATTCCGTCGCGCCGCAAGTCTTTTCCCTTCCGAGCTTTCTAATTCTTCTAGTCGTAATTTGGCATTCTCTTCGTCGTGATCTTGTTCGCAACTCGCAATTCCGAGTGAAGGAAGCCGAACTTCTAATGGTAACATCGCCTCGGACCCATACACCGGAGTGTAAGGTGTAGCTTGAGTAGGAGTTCGAAGGTTGTCCGGTAGGCCCATAAGGCTTCTAACAATTTCTCATGCCAATTTCTCTAATTATCGTCCAAAGTTTTCTTTAAGATTTGAACGAGAGTCTTATTAAAAGCCTCAGCGAGGCCGTTTGCTCTTGGGTAGTAAATTGTTGAGTATCGCCAGTCGATTCCGTGTCTCCTGACAAAATTTTTGATTTGTGTGCTTCGAATGTCGACCCATTATCCGAGATGATCCTGCGCGGCACTCCGAAACGGTAGACAACTTGGTTCTTGAAAACGCGTAGCACGTGGTGTGCTTTCACTTCTCTAAGTGGAACTGCCTCTACCCACTTGGAAAAGTAATCTCTAGCCGCAAGAATGAAGCGATGTCCTTTTGAAGATGGTGGTTCTATCGGACCCACTATATTTGTGCCCCAACATTCAAATGGCCACGTCGCAATTGTCGGATGTAGCACAATTGGAGGTTGGTGTAGAACCACTCCATGCACTTGGCATTGGTGATAGCTCTTGGCGATTTTCATGCAGTCGGTCATCATCGAGGGCCAGTAGTACCCTTGTCTTTTAATTTTCATTTTCATCTTCGGACCCGACCGGTGAGCGCCACGAGTCCCGAATGTACCTCTTTAACAATTTCACGGGCCTCGGACCCGCTTAGGCACCTTAGCCACATTTGATCAAAAGACCTTCGTATAATGTGTTGTTTATTAATGCGTAAGACGAGTTCTTTTCTTGATCCGATGGGCTAGCGACCTATCGTCCGGTAGTTTTCCTGTTTGCGGGTAGTCTATCAATGGTTGTCGCCAATCTTCCGTGTTTTCCGTCATCGCTGCAACTCGATTCTTTTTCTTTTTCGATTTGTGTATTGTGTCTATGTCGAGCCGTGATAGGACCTAACGTCCGTGAACCGACACTTGCACCGATTCATCTTGCAAACAGGCAAATTCTTTTGCGAGACGGGCTAAAGCATCTCGCTAAAGCATTTTATTTTCTCGGGAATTTTGTAGATTGTTACATTTGGAATCGTTCCAACAAGCTGTATGGCATACTCGGAAGTATTGTTCGAGTCTTGGCTTTAAAATTCCGTATTGTCCGGCGATCCGTTGAATGATAAACTCGCGAATCCCCGTAGATGTTGATGTCTCGTTATCCCCATTTGAATAGTTAATTCCGGTCTCGTTATGAGGGCTTCGTATTCGCTTCGTTGTTTGTACATGGTTCTGTCAAGTGGTAGGAGTATCTTAACATCCCCCGCTCTGGTGTTATAAAGATTAGCCTGATTCCTGCCTTACCGGACACTATCACTTGCGATTCTTCTTCTTTGTGTGCTGAAGATGCTCCGTCGAAGTATAATTCCCAACGTTGATCATCAAGGTCTTCTAGATTCATTATTTGTTCATCTGGCAGATCGTCATTGAGAGGAGATTCTGCCGGCAAAGGGTGTGCTGCGAGGAAGTCTGCTAAGACTTGTCCCTTTACGACACGCAGAGGCACGAAAGTTATATCGAATTACAATAATATCATCGACCATTTGGAAAGTCTGCCAGAAAGTGTTGGACGAGTCATCAAGTATTGCAATGGATTAAACTTCGAGATCAGGTTGACCTTATGAGAAAGCATGTAGTGCCTGAGCTTTTGAGCGGCGAAGATCAGGGCCAAACAATGCTTTTCAATTGCGGGATACCTTACTTCCGTCGGAAGTAAACGACGACTTAAGTAGTAAAGAGCGTTTTCTTTACCCTCATCATTAACCTGGGCCAACAGGGCTCCGAGAGAGTCGTCTAAAGCCGCGGTGTAAAGTATCGCCGGTCTACTCGAGATCGGGGCTGCTAAGACAGGAGGTGTCATCAAATATTGTTTAATGTCCTCGAAGGCCTTCTAGCATTTCTCTTCCCAAATAAATTTGGCGTCCTTTTTAACTAGTGCCGAGAAAGGCTGACACCTACCTGACAAGTTTGAGATAAAGCATCGAAGATATGCCAGCTTCCCTTGAAAAGATCGTAGTTGTTTTAAGGTTTTGGGAGGCGGCATTTCTAAGATAGCTTTAATCTTTTCCGGGTCGATTTCAATTCCACGATGTCGGACAACGAATCCTAAGAATTTCCCGGAGGTGACGCCGAAGGCGCATTTTAAGGGATTCATCTTAAGGTTAAATTGTCTTAATCGTTCGAAAACAATTCTCAAATCATACAGGTGGTTTTCCTTTACTTTGCTTTTGATGACCACATCGTCCACGTAGCATTCGACTTGATTGTGGATGAGATCATCAAAAATTCTTGTCATTGCTCTCTGGTAGGTTGCTCCTGCGTTCTTCAGTCCGAATGGCATTACTGTGTAGCAAAATACCCCGATCGGCGTTCTGAATGTTGTAAGCTTTTCATCTTTTGGAGCCATTTTTATCTGGTTGTATCCTGAAGATCCATCCATGAACGAGAATATTTCATGTGTTGAAGCAATGTCGATCATTAATTCCGGGATCGGTAGAGGGAATTCATCCTTTGGACATGCCTTGTTTAAATCTCCGAAGTCCACACAGATTCCGATCCGACCATTCTTCTTTCGATCGGCACTACATTGGCTAGCCAGTCGGGTATTGTTCTTCACGGACAAATTTAGCGTCTATTAGCTTTTTAACTTCGGTTATGACTTGTTGTTCGATTTCTAGACGCATACTTCGGGACCTTGTCCGACCGGAATGTAGTAGGATCCACTCCTAGCTTATGGATCGCAACCTGCGGAGCTAATCCTGGCATTTCATCGTAGTTCCAAGCAAAACAGTCCTTAAATTCCATTAATAATTTGATTATTTCTTCGGAGTCTTCTTCATTGAGTAAGGAGCTAACAAAGGTAGGTCTAGGCTCTTTGCTAGTACCTAAGTTAACCTCCGTTAACTCATCTATTGTAGATTTGATTTCTTCTTCGAATTCTGGTGGAGCGTCTCCAATTTGTACATCTTCGAGTTCGTCTGTAGTTTCCATGCAGTTTTCATTGGATTCGCAAGTGACAACCAAGCAAAATTCCGTATCGTCAACTGACCCTACTGTGCCGAATCCGAGTCCATGCTTTGAATTGGGTGGACGACCGGAGTAATTCCATAATTTTTCAAAATGTTGTGATTGACCTTTTGTCCATTGTCTAGGTAAGAAACCACGCTGAATTAAAATTTGAACGGTAATTCCATTAATTCTGATGAAGTAGCATCTTCAAATTGTACATTATTTTCAGTTTTGGAGGAAGGAGCACCACGGTAGAATTTGATGGGCTTTGCACCGCCGCTACGTACCTCTTTGACCACCATACCCTCGATCTTATTAGAATGGATCGGGGTCAGGGTCATAGTATGTACATAGTGGTTAATCTTCTCGTACATCGATTTGTATTCTTCGTTCTTCTCATCTTCGAGAGAAATCTTGAATTGCGGCTTCTTCTGACTTATTGTCGCTGCTTCTTGCTTGATCTCTTTTTCTTCTTCGAACTATCTTCCCAATCAACATTGATGGCTGGTTTCCTCCGTCCAACTCGTCCTAACGTCTCTACCACGGCCTCGTCCCCGGCCTCGACCTCGGATGCGAGTTGTGGAGAAACCTTCACCATCTCGCCGGAAGGGAGTGGTGAGTGATCGTTGGACTAGAACTTCGGGTTCTTCATTGGCCCGAACTTTCTTTGCTTCATTTGTTACGGTATCTCTGGAGAAGATCGTTTTCTTTGGCGGTGCATAATAAGTCTGCGTCTTCATGGATTCCAATCTCATGTACGGAGAATGGTTGTAAGTCGCCTTTGATGCACTCGTTCCCCTCCATCGTATTATTTGATGCACCGGTGCGAGATGATGGTACCATCCTGTTTTCATGTATCCACGGTCGGCCCAGCAGAGCGTTGAACGATGTCTCTGAATCAATTATGTGGAATTTCGCGGTTGTCTTTGCTAAGTCACCGGTCTTCATTAGTAGCGTTATTAACCCAAGGGCTCTTTCTCCTTTCTGGTTAAATCCTCTTAATAACATTTTGTCTGCTTCGAGCTCGCGAGCTTAAATTTCCAAATATGCTAGTGTTCGAAGACTCATTATATTGATTGATGCTCCTGGATCCACCAATACTCTGGAGAGCGTAAACTTCCCAATTGTAACTGAAATGTACAACGGTCGGTTGTGATCCGCCGTCCCAAGTAGTAGGTCACCGTCCGTGAAGGTAACGCCTCGTTGTTCCTTTAACGAACAAACCTCATCTAAGGAATCTCCGGCCATTTGAGCTAAGCAAATTTCGGATCAAGTAAGGCCTTGATCGAGCTTCTCTCATCTCCTTTGATAAGATGAGAGCATCGTAAATGCTCAGTTTGGTCGGTAGCTTCCTAAGATGGGCTAGCACGTTGTAGTCCACTTTGTTTCCATGTGTCTCGGCTTCTTCTCGAATGGGTATTTCTTCTGCTGGGGTTGGTTCTTCTTGAGCAACCACCTGCTTTCCTTTGTCCTTTGGACCCATTTTGGAGGTAGAACTTTTCCACTTCTTAAGTTGACTTCTGTAACTTTTTCTGAATTTAGTGTTGAGCTTGCCGGTGTCTCCTCCTGAATCGGAATGACAGGCTCTTCCAGGTTATCTTCAGAATCTGAAGGCTCTAATTCTATTGTGACTGGAGCTCCTCGAAACTCGCAGATAGATCCGTTGCTTGTTGAACTCTCGTAGCCTCCTTGATGGATGTCTTCTTCGTTATTTTGATCGTCGAGATCGTGTATGATTTGAGAATTGTCGTTGATGTCGAAATCGATGTCCGGATTGTCGCTAGTTACGTAATCGTTAGAAACAGTCAAAACGTAGCCAACGCCATCACCCTTATCATTATATGATCCCACCGAAGTGAGCAGATAATCATACAAAATCAGAGGTTCGAGGGATTTCTCCCCCGAATCGGAAACAACTATCCTAGGATAAGCAGCCCCTAGTCTAGCCTTAGGCGCCTCGGTCCTCTCTTCTTCGTCAATTTTCTTCTTTTCTTCAATCGTCTCCTGTTGAGGTGGTTCTTCTATCGCAAGTGATAGTACCGGCTTAACAGGTCTCGAACTCTGAATTGAAGCTCGCACCGAAGCGGTTCGGATGCTGTCTAAAATCTTCTTCGAAGACCTCGTCCAGGCGGTAGTCCATCCATCGTCGGTTGCATAGGGATCTATCGGAATGACGGGATCGGTTGAGATAACATTTACGGAACCTCCTTTACGGGGTTCCTTCATGTACTCCTTCGGGATTGTTATATTTCCTTTCCGAAGGTTGTCGTTGAGCCAACTTTTAAAGGTAATGCAATCTTCTATCTTGTGCCCAAGCATCCGGTGGTAGGGGCAAAAGTTGGGATCACCGTTCTTGTTGACTTCCTCCGGTCTTTTAGGCTCGGCAGTCGGAAATCTGGAGTCTTCATCGACTACGGAACATTTTCGGCATTGCTTCATTCTTGAACGGATATTCCCTGCTCAGAAGTTCCCTTAACGTACGTTTCGGACGAGGCGATTGCTCATACTGTGGAGATGACTGATAGCTGGACTGGGGTTGCTGGTAATTCTGTTGTGGTTGCTGCGGCCGTTCTGGTGGTATTTGCATCGGTTGCTTGCCTTTGTCAACCGCCGCCACGATCCCGGATTTCTTTTCGAAGGTCTTCACCGGCTTCGCTTGTCCGTCTTGTCGGTGAAACTTAATTGCTTCGCCTCTTCTTGCAAGCTTCCGGCCTTGCTTAACAACTTCTCGAAAGTCTTAATAGTGAATCCTTTCGAGGAGAAGTGCTTATCGGGCCGTGAATGCTTTTAAGCAAGATGTCGATCGCATGTTGTTCTTGCAGTTGTGGTTCACACTTCATGCTTAAGTTTCTCCATCGAAGTATGTAATCCACCAAAGTTTCGTTCGGCCTTTGTTTCTCTACCACTAAATCACCTATAGTGATGTGGTGCCGAGCTCCGGCGAATTGCTTCGATGAAGAGGTTCTCTAGTTCCGAGAACGTCTTCACCGAACCATTTGGTAATTCCGCATACCCGGTCGAAGGCGATTCTCGACGGACCGCCGACGAACTTGTCGGAAGAGTAGTGCATCGCTCCCGCCGGCATTACAACAACCGGCATGAAAGTGTGCAACATGCCGTCGGGGGTTCCGGTTCGTCGAAGGTCTTGAACGAGAGGTGGTACGAAGCCTTTCGGGTATTGGACAGCGTCGAATTCTTCCGGGTAAGGTCTACCCGTCCGAATGGATGTCCCGTTCTTCGATTGTGCTAAGGCTTCTCGCACTCGCTGTTCTACCAAGTTCTTGATATCCTTTTCGGGGATCATACTTTGTGTTGTGTCCTTTTTAGCCGATCATCCCCATTGATCGATGTAATCTCCTTTCCTCCGTCTACAATGTGAATGACCTCCGGGGGTGTCTCTCTATGTGGTTGTACTTGACTCTGGAGAGTGGCCAGAGCTACGGCCATCTCTTCCATCCTTTTCGCCATTTGGGCGATCGTGTCGTCTTTTTCCTGAAGCTGCCTTCTCATCAGTTCTGGCTCCTCTGGCGATCCTTCTACTTCTGTTTCTTCTTTGGGTCTTTGTCAGTGACGGAATCTTTGAACTGGACCCGATTTCGAAAACAGAAGGTCTTACAGGAAGATCCGTACCCTCCACGGTAACGGGTTTACCATAGTTCGGATTTCTTTCCCCTTTGATTTGGCGAAGTCGGGGTAGGTGCGGAAACAACTAGACCAGATGGGGGTAGTAAGAACGATCCTCCGCGGACGGCGAGTACTCCTCCTAGTCGGGATCCTTTGCAGGGGAGGAAACTCTTGGGTCGACCTAAGGTTGAACTCAAGCGATGGTTCCTCAGCTTCGATACCTTGTTCGTCAGTGCAAAGAGGGAGACGTCGGTGACCTTGACATTCGTGTTTTCAAATCCTTGTCCGAATCGGATGATCCCATTGTCGGGCAGCTCATCCTTATAGACAGCGAAGTCCAGTCCGTTGGTGAAGGAGAAAATCAGCTTCGGAGCTTCCATTTCGCGGGGTAGATTCGGTTGTCGGTCCCAAGTTATGCTTCTTTTCTTTAGGATGAGAAGAAAGGAATTGAAAAGAGTCCGAACTCATTCTTGTTCATGTATTTATAAGAAGGAATCATTTGTTAAAAGAGTCACTTATTAGAGGGTTTATTTATTTAGAACGGAATGTTCAAAGGTGTAGAGAAGGTAAGGAATCCGATTCAGAGTTGGAAAGGAAAAGAAAGTCTTATGCAAGACTTCTCGACTCGAAGGATCATTCCTAAACTAACACCTATTGGGGGTCCACCCCACCTCAGAAATGAGGTAAAAGGATCTCGGAACCTCTCTGTTTAGGGGTGTCTAAACAGTGGCTCCTAAATCCGAGAGAATGTTGGCTATACTTATTCAAGGTAGAAATGAACATAGTACTCCAACGGAAAGAAGGGTAGTTTGATCCACTAAGGACATGGATGCACTACCGATTTTTGAAAGCAGAATTATTTGATTATAATGGAGAGAGGAATTATTCCCCAGCGGAGTCGCCACAAATTGTCGCCATATTTTTAATTTAATATAAATAAATAATTTGAAAAGGTAGTATTTGATTTTGAAAATAATTTTTAAATTTGAAGGTTTTAAGATATGAGATTAAACCGATCTCACATCCCAAATAGTTTATACAAACGAGCACCGCACCACAAACCGTGTATCTATCCCGAAGAATAGACACACTGCTTGATGATGGGGCTCGATTAAATAAACTAGGAGATTTGTGACATCCGTTTGGTCTGCGAACCAATTTTATAAGCCGACAAATTCCCCTGCTTAATATGAAAACATTAAACAGGGTTTATATTACCTGGGTTCTTTAAAATTCCCTATAAGGGAAAGCCCCTATAGTTAATTACTTCTTAAGTGATGGAAATCACCTAAGAAAACTCTCGATAATAATCAATAATTCTGCACTCAAGAATTTCAAAGTTTAAGGTTTTCAAAGGATCGAATTTTGGAATTCCAATAGGGAATGAATCAAATTTGGAACATTTTGTTTTGGGAATCCAAAGGAAGAAAAGTAGGAGAAATCACAGATTCGAAGCGAACTTTGGTAATTTCCCGACTATCCTATTGTTTGGCTTGGATTTAGGGAAGTACTAATATTTATTTAAATGTTTTGATCCTGCCAATTTTAATTAATTAGGACTTATATTTGTATGACACAATCATACAAATAGCCTGGAAGATGTGAGGGTTTATGCCGTATCGGGCGACTACCTCGGAATCCTAAAACTGGTTAGGGCTTAATTTGCAGTACAAATGCCTAACAAAAGGTTGAGGATTTATGTTGCACTAGGCAAACTACCTCGAATTCCTATGGCTTGGTTGTTTAGTTCTAGGAAAGTTTTGCTGATGTAGATTCAAGTTTTGCTGATGACGATGGCCGTGCTGCCCACCATGCTCCGAGCTCCTTGTTGTTGCAGAGGTTTAGTTTTAGAAATCATAAATCAGGGGATGAGAAAAGTGTTTTGGTTTAGAGCAAATCTTAATTTCCAAGTGTTTTTGTGTTTTAATTAAAACAAATCTTAAAGTTGATTATAACGACACCGGTTAAGATCCCACGGTTCCATCCTTCCGGCATCATTATTTTTATCGGATTCACTTAGTCCAGATGAATTTGCTAAACTCAACTGAATGAGTTCCACACTTTCATTTAGACCATGGGAAATCCCGTTAGCAACACGTAGGTTACATCATCCGAGGTATTCCCGATCATCCAACGAGACGTTTTAATTTAGTTGTAATTGTAGTTTTGTGTTCTGTTTGTGATTAAATTTTGAGTTGTTTTATATTTTGAAATGTTATGGCGGTGAGTTTTATCTTGCAATGACTTTTAACTTAGTTTTGGTTTCAGTTTTAGGGTCTATCCTAAAGGTGTGAGTTTTCATGCAACAGTTGTTTATCATGCAAGAAAAGTAAGTGCACTGCAGTTAAATAAATTGCAATAACATAAATTGCAAGAAAGCAAATTGCAATAAAATAAAAGCGTACTTGGAGGGTCTTCCAGTCATCCCAAGCTGCACTTAAAACACAATTAGAATATTTAAGCAAGTTCCTAAGTAAAGCTAAGGTAAGGGTTATGGTTTTCTACCAAGTTCCTAATCCTATAGCTAGTCATTTCCTATGACGTCTAGGTTCTTTGTGTTTTGGTTTGAGGACGATTTTCTTCATCAAAGAATAATTAAGTTCAATTGTTCTTATGAACATCCTATCATATCGAGGAAGTGCTTAAGACAAATCTTAAACATCTTTTCAATATTTCTAGGATTGTTTTAAGTCCAAATGAATTTAATTATACAAATGAATTAATCGTCCGGAATTCAAGTTTTGTTAACTTGCTCGCTGAACTAGGACATTTGAATATCCTATGAGTGAAGTAACATTTCATTTAATGTTCTATTTAGGAGTTATGATAACCAAAGCTCTTGAGGGCAAATTGGTGTTCAAATGATTTAATTTAAGTTAATGGGTTTAAATTTGGAATAGTGTTCAAGTTATTTATTTTGAATTCTTTATGTCTTTGGTGATGTTATATTTAATTCAACTTAATTTAATTTAATTTAATTTAATTGAATTTTAATTTAATTTAATTTAATTTAATTGAGTTTTTAATTTATTTAATTCAATTTAATTCAATTTAGTTTGATTTGATGTTAATTTAATTTGATTTAATTTAATTTGATTTAATTTGATTTAATTTAATTAAATTTAATTTAATTTAATTTAATTTTAATTTACTTAATTTAATTTAATTTCATTTAATTTTATTTACTTAATTTAATTTAATTTTTTAATTTAATTTTAAATTTTAATTTTAATTGAAATTTTTAAAAGAGTTTAATAATTTAATTTTAGTTTAATGATTAAGTCTTTTAATGTTTTGAATTTGAGTTATCATTTTAATTAAGAATTGAATATTAATGAGATAATTAATTTAGGGATTTTTTAAATTAAAGAATAAATCTCTTCCTAATAATATCCCTATTTTATTAATTCCAATTTTATTATTCTTCCAAATTTAATCAATTATTTAATTAAGGTTTAATCATTTTAAATTGCTCAATGGGTTTCTACCCTTTAATTATTTAAATTTCAATCATCCAAATCAGATTAGGATCAAATATTTTACTTGTTAATTTTTTTATTAAACCTAAAGTTTTAATTAAGGATTAAAAAATTTAATTACCACTTTACCCTTTAAGCTTAATAATTTCATAACTCACTAAATTGAACTCAAATGAACTTGAAATTTTTATGTGACTTCACTCATATGTCAATAAAGACATGAGAGGAGAAAATGTGATTTTTCTGTATTTAATTTATTTATATAATTATTTTTGGTGAAAAATAGAGATTTCCAAGGAAAATTTAATAACATGACCAAGGGAAAGTTTCTGTCCTTAAGAAAATTAGGGGACATTCCTAATGACCAGAGGACCACTTGGACCAATTTTGGTGATTTTTTTGAATTATATTATTTTTATTATAATTATTTTAAGTTTTGGAGTGTTAATTAATTTAAAAATAAAATAAATGTTGAAAAATGAATTTTATATTTTTCAAAAATCTCTCTGATATCAAGGAAATCAGAGAATCAAATTTTACAATTTTCTGATTTTTCTATGATTTATTATAATTATTTTAATGAAAATGCTAGAAAATACATTTTTTAAATTTTAAAATTATCCTAGAGCTTTAAAATTTAATATCTCACTAAATAGACCTAGGAAAAATATGGGGCTTGTTCCTAAGTGATTAAAATTTAAAATGTGACATTTTGGTGAATTTTATTATTTTTGTGATTTTTATTATTTCTTAATTATTAAAAATATTAAAATATTATTAAAAATCAACTTTTTTAGAAAATTGAAATTTTAATTTTCTTAGGTTCCCCTGATATCAGAGAGGCTCCAAAACCAATTTGGTGAATTTTTGAAAGATATTTTAAAAGTTATGAATTTTTAAATTTTAAAATGACTAAGTGGCTTAATCAACCCAATTAGTGGGCCTAACCAAGTCCAATTGACCTCAAACTTTTATGGTGGATTCCTCTGATCCTAAAGGTCAGTGGAGAATTAATTTCAAGTCAATTTGATGCATGGTTAACTCTAATTAATTAGAGACCTATTTTGGGTGTTTAAGCCAATGAGGGTTGTTTTAAATGAACTAACTCAAAACCTATTTTTCCTAGAGTTCTCTGGTCATAAGGAACATCACCAAATTTTCCTAGAATTTATTTCACAACATGCTATTTATTGGAATTAAAATACTCAAAACAGTAACCTGAATTTGAAAAATCAATAACTTTTCATAGGGATGGCCTCTGACTTTGGAAAATTTAGGGAATGTTCCCAAATTCAGAGGCTTCAAAAGCCCTATGGTCTCATGCCATGGTGAATTGTATACATGCATAGAGAATTAAAAGTATGCAGGGAGTAAATAAATTATAAAAAATAAAATACTTGATGAAATTGAATGATTTCTTTTCCACATTATTCTCCTCTGTTCACTAAGCAAGAGGGTATTTTTATTTTATTTTTCTGATTTTCCTACACGTAGTTATGAATTTTTGAAGTTTAGGGAATTAAATAAATCAAAAAATACCCTAATTTTCTATTTATCCATGCGGCGCCAACTCATCCTCGGCATCTCCGAAAGCACACGCGTCGCGCTCCCATTTGACGCCGCCATCTGACTCAGCACTCCGGGCCCGACGGTTCTCGTACCGTCTCCTGGTCCGACGCCATCTGAGCCGTCCGTCCGCGCGTGTATTGAATGAACGACATCCGTTCATCGTCCCCGAGCGTCCTCACCCGAGAGCCGTCCACACTAAATCCCTAAGATCTCACTCGATACTCAATGGATTTTCATGTCCTTATGCTTCTATGGATTCGTCTTGAAGAGACGAATACATCTATACGGCTATCATGCATTGAAATTAAAGCATTTGAAATGGAGAATCTCCGAAGCTCGGGATGAAGAATTAGTTCATACCTTTGCTCGGAGAAGTGTGGCTTCAATCCGAGAGTTGTTGCACCTTCGATTGGATCCTAAGCAAGCTCCGCGATGAAGTCTCCTGGTCCGGTGAATTGTCTAGATGTGATTTCGACCAAGCCCGATCACAAAGCTTGGAGGCCGGAGAAACTCGGGTGGCCTCGGAGATGGGGCTTTTGCTGGTGGACACCTTCCCTTGGTCCGGTGAAGGTGTAGAACCAATCAATTTGGGAATTGGCTCACCGTGGAGAAGTGTCCTGGTTTTGGGTGGAATTTCGGTTGGGAAATTGGATTTTATCGATGGGGATTAGGGCAAATTGACACCGGGGATCAACTCGCTCTAAGGGTGGAGAAGGGTTTGGAACAATTTTGGCAGAGTTTCGGCAAGGTTTGTGCAACTCTCTTCCATGGCCGTGAGGGTGAGGGGTTTAAATAGGAGAGGTCGGAGAGCCTTCCGGGGGAGTCGAGGCATGGGATCGACTGCTGCTCGGTGAGGAGAAGAACAGACCATAGTGACCATTTGGCATGGGGCAGCTCAGCAAGTGGGAATTCCAAACTTTGGCTCCTCCCAAGGTCTCGGCCATGGTGTTTTCCGGCGATCCGAGCGGCCGGCCGGCAGGCATGGGTCACCCTCGGGTCCAGGTGGGTCGTGGCTGGAGGTTTGTGCAATCAATTGGCAATTGCCATGTGTAAAGGCTTTGAATTAAAATGGAATGGGCAGGGGGTCATTTTTGCCATAATTTGGTCAACCCATTGGTTTGGGTTGGGTGCACCTCCCCATGGCCTGATTTTGGGTTGAGAGGATCAGTTGGGTCAGCCAAGGGAGAGTGGTGGGGTCTCCATCCATGATGAGGTGGCTAAGCATGGTTTAGTGTGTGACATGCTTAAGGTAAAAAAGGGGTTAAGGAAGATTAGGAAAGGGGCCCCTCCTTTTGCCATTAATGGCTTGATCACATGTCAAGCCTTCCATGGCTTCATGTGGCTTGTCCATGGCTTGCATGGCTCACCTTTGGCTTGGGAAATGGTTTGGTCAATTTCATGAAAATGGGTTTTAAGAATTTTTGGTAATTTGATGGAAATTTGTATGAAACTTGATTTGGAATGATTTGATGGTGAATTTAGGACTTAGGTAATGGATTTAATTAAGTGGATGACAAATGGAGATGTCATGTGGGCTTTAGGGTAGATTTTGGGCCTTTGGATGTGGTGAAGTGGGCTTTTAGGAAAGTTTAAGGGGAATGGGCTTTTTGATTTTAGGATGGGAATTTGGGTGAAGATTTTGTGAAGGACTTTGTAAAATAAATGTCATAATTGGTTTAGGGATGTTCTATGAAGGGCTTGGAGTCAATTTGGTGTGATTTGGAGTTGAATTGGTTTGAATTTGGGTTTATTTGGTAAGTGGGCCTATGTAGGTCCAAGTGGGCCAAGTTGGGCTAATGTTGCGCTAGAGTTGAAATTGATGTAAAATAAATGTTGAGAAATGTTTATGGGAGTGTTTCAAAGAGGTTTTGGCTTTGGTTGGGTTTTGATTTTGGGGTTTGGGCTCATTTGGGTTAGGTTTGGGTTTAGGTCAAAAATGGGCCTTTTAGCTTTGGGTTGAATTTGAGTAGGGTTTGGGTCTAAATTTTGGGAAAATAATGTTAGTGTTTTTCTTGTGGGAATTTTAAGGAAGATTTAGAAAAGATTTGGGGTTAATTGGAGTTGAATTGGGTGAGTTTGGGTTAGGTTTGGGTCATGGGTCCAAATTGGGCTTTAAGGCCAAAAGTGAGATTGGATCCAAATGTCAATCAAATTGGACTTGGATTTGGTCTAGATTGGTGTCGGGAATGTTGAATTGAAGTTTAGAATTGAATTGGACACAAATTGGGGGCAATTGGGTAGGTTTGGTTTGACATTGGGTTCACTTAGTGTTAAAATGGGTCAAATTGGGGATTTTGACAAACGTAGGGTAAATTGAAAAAATTGGCCCATGGTGTAGTTGGACAAAATGAAATTGGGAATATTTGAGATTTTCTGGAATTTTCTGGGAATTTTCTAAATTTTTGGATTTTTGGGTCAAGAGGGGTATTTTGGGTATTTGGAGGGTATTGGGAGGTTTTTTAGAATTTTTGGTATTTTTGGGTATGGATGATCAATTTGAGTGATGTGGAAATGTTTGGGAATGATTTTGAGGAATTTTGGGTAATTTAGGAAATTTTGAAAATTTTGGGTAATTTTAAGGGTTTTGGGTAGGCTAGGCGGGTGTAGGGTCCCGGGGGTCAAAAATTGAAAATTTGGAAAATTGAAGATTGGGTGGATGTAAGTGGAGTGAAATCATTTTGGTTGAGCCATGAAGCCATATCAAGCCCATATGAGCCATGAAGCCATATCAAGCCCATATGAGGCATTCACTATGTTGTTCCTAACCCTCTTAGCCAAGGGCTTAGGGGTTAAGGACCATCCATGTGAATCATCTACATGAGTCAGGAGGTCAAGTTAGGTATGGGTGTGGTTTTAGGAGGTATGTGGAAGCGTAGTGTATAAGTGTGGTGTGTGTGTCAGCCAGCCCCTTCACCGCACCAGAGCCACCTGAGGCGGTCCTCAAGGCCAAAGAGTCCTATAGGAACTCATCCTTAAACTTCCACATTTGATTTCAACCCTCTAGGTGATTAGGGGTCTATAGTCAAGTTTGTGGAGTTTGCGAGGAGTTAAGAAGTGGTTTGAATTTCTAAAAGGTGGGTCCCAATTCTAGTCCTCTAAGATAGTCAAAGGAAAAGCCTAATGCTAGATCCTAAGTACTAAAGAGAAGAAGAGAAGACCTCATCAAAAATGAGGTCAACAATGCACCAAAAATATATACATTTTTTGCTATATATTTTTACCTATTTTTGGTGATATTGCACTTTAAAGAAAGGTGTTTTTGATGATTTGTTGTAGGTATGATGATTTTAGGTGATTTGAGTGAAAAAGAAGTAAAAATGAATGAATTCAGAGCAAAAAGGAGCAAAAAGGAGGAAAATGGTAGAAAACATGTACTGGCACTGCCAGCGTCAGAATGGGCACCGCCGGCGCCATTTTTCTGAGACTATGATTGAGCTCCGCCGGCGCCCGAATTTTGTGGAATTCAAATTTAAAGAGTTTTGGTGACTTTTTGAAGGGATGCCAATGGAAACTCTTGGGATTTCGTTTCTAACTTATAAGTAACTGTTTTTGGACAAGAATGGTGTCTCTTGTGTGTGTCTTGTGTCTTTTATAGTAGTTTTAGTGTGTGTGTTAAGTGTTAGAGTTTAGGAGAAGAGTGTGTAGAATTGAGGATTTAAGAAGAATTCTTCTCTAAGGAGTGAAGGAGAAGGAGTAAAGTGGGAGATTGCTTCTTCCTTTCCATTATAAAGAGAGAGCCGAGTGTTGTAAAGAAGAGAGAAAAGGATTCAAAGGAACTTCAAGGGAATTGCATTGGGGAAGAGAAAGAGATATTTGTATTTTCTTTTATGGTTTGTATGAATTTTCTTTTATATATAAAATCCATGTTTTATTGTATCTTCTTCATGAATTCTGAGTAGTCTCCCTTGTCTTTCTTCTTGCATAGAGATGTGATGATGGATTGATGTGGATTTGATGTGCTTTTAATATATTGAAGAAATTGTGATGGTTTTTCATTTCGAACTTAATTTACTTTTTGAATTGGCTAATTGAAATGTTAAAATATGTTGTTGAACATTAACTCTGAAAGGATTAATGTCCTACAAAAATAATGAAAGATCCATTCAATTTGCATGGATGAATTGCGTAGTTCATGGGAACTGAGTGAAAATAAATAGGGTAATGTGTTTTGATGGACTTCAATGTGGAGATTTCAGGGTGACAGGCTAAAGTTCCCAAATTGGTTCTATGATTAGTGACTAAACTTGAAGGTTAGCCTTCAGGTGAAGGGTGAGTGGGAGCTCCAAAGTGAGAGCCGGTATCCTCCCAGCCTAGCCTTGGATTTAGTGACTAAACTTAGGATATGTCAATTTTATTTCATGCTTAGAAGAGGGGGTACTCTTTTAAGGGTAAAGAATCATCTATGCTCCTATTTGACACAATAACATAAGTAATTGTTCCATATCAATCTACACATCATATTCTTATTGCAAGAGGAAAGATACTTTTCTCATTATCAATAACCTTTCAAATACATAGTTTAGTGTGTTTACTAGTTAATTCTGTTTTCAAAGTTGTTAGAAGTAATTGTAGTTTGATTTAATATTACTATTTTCTGCATAGTGGTAGTAGAAGTAATTAGTAAACTTTAAGCATATTTTTAGTATCAGATTTTAGTGTTATATTATATATATTGTGAAACACCTTCTTATACTTCGTACTTCCCTGTGGGATCAATAACAAGGACTCCATTAGAGCCCTGTATTACTTGATGCAATGCATATATTTGTGTTGAGTGTTCAGACTTTACAAAATCATTATAAACATATAAATTTGAGTTCATAAATTCTTGCATATATAAGTCCGCCGCATCAAGTTTTTGGCGCCGTTACTGGGGAAGGTAACGAAGTAACTAAGAAAGTATAAATGGTATTTATTAATAATATAGTAACAGAAAACCTTTAATTTGTAGTGTGTAATTGCTTGTTTGTTTATTCTAAAAAATATTTGTGTTCTTGTATATGCATCATAGTGGATCTATAGGTTTAGTGCCTTACGATTCAGAGTTAGAGCGTACTGTCAGAAAAATTAGAAAACAACAAAAACAAAAAGAAAATCCTTGCGAAATGGTGAATGATCAAGATAATAAGAGAAATGATATTGGAAATTTGTCAAAACCTTTAAGAGATTATGCTAACTCAACAACAGATGAAATTCACATAACTATTCAAAATCTTGATGTTGTTACTAATTCATTTGAACTTAAACCTGCCATTATCCAAATGGTACAAAATAATCAATTTGGAGGAACACCAAATGAGGATCCAAATTTACATCTCACTAGTTTTCTAGAACTCTATGCTACTTTTATATATGACGGAGTGTCTAGTGACGCTGTTAGACTTAGATTTTTTCCTTTTTCATTAAGGGATAAAGCTAAGGTGTAGTTAAACTCGTTAAAACCTGGATCTATTAGAACTTGGGGAGAATTATCTCAGAAGTTTCTATCAAAATATTTCCCTCCATCAAAGACTGCTAAACTAAGAAATGATATTACATCTTTTTGTCAGTTTGAAAGAGAGTCAATATATGAAGCTTGGGAGAGATTTAAAGATCTTCTTAGGAAGTGGCCCCATCATACTTTACCAGATTGGTTAATAATTCAAATATGTTATAATGGATTAGTGGGATCATTGAGATCTATTACAGATGCTGTTGCTAGTGGATCATTAATGTCAAAACCTTTTGATGAATCATACGCATTAGTTGAAGAAATGGCTACTAATAATTTTCAATGGCCCTTTGAACGGGTAAGTCTAAGAGAGTAGCTAGTGTTCATGATTTAGATATGATGACTATGGTAGTTTCTCAAATTATAGCCCTTTCTTAGAAAATATATTAATATGGAATGAATTATTCTCAACCATCTCAAGTGTTGGAGGAAAATTCTTTTGGACAGATTACAGAATCTCAAACACCTTATGAGACTTTAAATGCTACTAATAGACTTAACAATCCTTATTCAAATTATTATAATCCTGGTTGGAAGAATCACCCAAATTTCAATTGGAATAATAACAAGCCAATGTTAACCCGCATTGGGGTAACAATTCTATGAATCCAATTGAAAATTCGAACAATCAAGGAAATACTAATTTTAGACCATCTTATCCTCCTGGATTTAATAGTAACCCATAATTTAATGGTAAGAAGTTGTCTACTGAAGAAATGATTCTGAATATGGGAAATCAATTACAAGCTCAAGGTGTTGCTATAAAAAATATTGAAAATCAATTGGGACATATTTTCACTGCACTTAATAATAACTTCTGGAACACTTCCAAGTAATGTTGAGATCAATCCAGAAGATCAAAAAAAGGAACAACTTAAGGCTATTCAATTAAGGAGTGGAAAAGAATTGAAAACTAGAGTGCAAAAAGAAGTTGAAATAGAAAATGAGAAGGTGGAAATAAAAAAAAGTTCAAACAAGATTTATCCAGACCTGGAATATCCTCTTGAGCGAATGACGATAACTGTTGAAAAACCGCCACCTCCATTTCCTCAAAGATTGAATAAACAAAATAAGGATAACATATTTGGAAAATTTTTGGAGATCCTTAAGAAATTAATGATAAATATTCCTTTTGTTGAAGCATTAGAACAGATGCTGACTATGCCAAGTTTATGAAGGATATTCTGACAAAGAAAACAAAGTTTACAGATCATTAAATTGTTACACTTAGCGGAGAGTGTAGTGCAATTATTCAGAAGAAGCTTCCTAAAAAATTTAAAGATCTTGGTAATTTCACTATTCCGTGTGCTATAGGTGAAAATTTTTTCGGAAAGGCTTTACGTGATCTGGGAGCTAGTATTAATCTTATGTCATTATCAACTTTCAAAAGGTTGGGGATAGGAGAAATTTCTCGTGCATCTGTGACTTATCAGTTGGCCGATTGTTCCATTACTTACCCTAAAGGAGTGGTGGAAGATGTGTTAGTGAAAGTGGATAGATTTACCTTTCCTGTGGATTTACAATCATTTTGGGAAGACATTCCTTGCTACAGGAAGAGCAGTGATTGATATTCAAAAAGAAGAATTAACTATGAGAGTTAATGATCAAGAGGTGACCTTTAATATTTTAAAATCTATGAAGTATCCCTCAATGGAAAAAGATAATGAATGTTTTAGGATGGAGGTCTGTGAATACTTGAGAAACGATCATTTTGAGAATATATTTGAAAAAGAATTGAAATATAAAGATATATTTGAAGAAGAAATTGAAGATGAAGAAAATTCAGATAGTAAGAAGAATGAAGATTTGGAGTACGTTCAGGAGAGATTTGAAGTATTAGACACTATGGAAGGTGGAAATAAAAGCTTAATTCCATCTATCATAAAACCTCCTGAACTTGAGATGAAAATTCTCCCTAATCATTTAAAGTATATGTTTTAGGAGAATCATCTACCTTGCTAGTTATTGTATCTTCAAAATTAAATGAATATCAAGAACATAAGTTATTGGAAACTTTAAAAAGATACAAGAAAGCTTTTGGATGGACTTTGGTAGATATTACAGGAGTTAGTCCTTTGATTTGTATGCACAAAATTTTATTAGATGAAGAACATATACCGAGAGTTGATCCGTAAAGGATATTGAATCCTATTATGAAAGAAGTAGTTAAGAAAGAGATTTTTAAATGGCTGGATGCTGGAATTATTTATCTTATTTCGGATTATGCTTGGGTAAGTCCAATACATTGTGTACCGAAAAAGGGAGGAGTGACTGTTGAAGTGAATGAATGCAATGAAATTATACCCACAAGACAAATTAATGGATGGTGAATTTGTATTGACTATAGGAAATTAAATACCGCCACCAGAAAAGATCACCTTCCTCTTCATTTTCTCGATCAAATGCTAGATAGACTTGCTGGACACAAGTACTACTGCTTTCTGGATGTATATACTGGTTACCATCAAATACCTATTGCTCCTAAGGATTAACAAAAGACAACATTTACTGGCCCTTATGGAACCTTTGATTTTCGAAGAATGCCTTTTGGACTATGTAGTGCACCTGCAACATTTCTGAGATGTATAATGTCTATCTTCAGTAGTATGATAGATAATGGAATAGAAGTTTTTATGGATGATTTCTCTATATTCTGGCTTCATTTGAAATTTTCCTGGAAAACTTAGAAAAATTTTTGGAGCTTTGTGAGAAAACAAATCTAGTTCTGAATTGGGAGAAATGTCAATTTATGATTGTAGTATGAATTGTGCTTGGGCATAAAATTTTTGAAAATGGTATGGAGGTCGATCCTGCTAAAATTAGAGCAATTGAGAGATTACCGCCACCCACCACTGTGAGAGAGGTGAGTTTCTTAGGACACGCTGGATTTTATAGAAGATATATTTAAGATTTTTCTAAAATTACTAAACCTTTGTGCCGACCATTAGAAAATGATAAAAAATTTGATTTTAATGATGAATGCTTGAGTGCTTTTGAATTATTGAAAGAGAAATTAATCACTGCACCTATAATTGTTTCACCAGATTAGGATAAATTGTTTGAACTTATGTGTGATGCAAGTGATTATGCGATTGGAGTAGCATTAGAGCAAAGGCATGATAAAATTTTCAAAGTCATTTACTATGTTAGTAAAACTCTTAATGAGGCTCAAATTAATTATACCACTACTGAAAGAGAGTTATTAGCTATAGTATTTACTTTTGAAAAATTTAGACCTTATTTAATTAGACAAAAAGTATTGTGCATACAGACCATGCGGCTATCAAATATTTAATGTAAAAGAAGGATGTGAAACCTAGACTCACTAGATGGATACTTCTTTTGCAAGAATTTGATTTTATGATAGTTGCTAGGAAGGGAGCTGATAATTAAATAGCTGATCATCTATCAAGAATAGACTATGATAAATTATCTGAATTTGAGAAGGAAATTACAAAAGTTTTCCCTGATGAGGAACTTTATACTATTATGGGAAGTAATTTGCCTTGGTATGCTGATATTGTGAATTATATTGTAAGTGATATTATACCATCTGATTTAATAAGGCAATAACAAAAGAAGTTTAATTATGATGCAAAATTTTATTTTTGGGATGAACCCCATCTATATAAACTGTGTATGGATCTGATTATTAGAAAATGTGTGCCACAAGAAGAAACTGATTTGATTATTCAACAATGTCATGATTCTAAATTTGGAGGTCATTTTGGTATTGATAAAACTGCTTTTAAGATTCTATAATCTGGATTTTATTGGCCTACTCTTTTTAGAGATTTTTATAGATATATTAAATCATGTGATTGATGTCAAAGAGTAGGTAATGTTTCTAGAAGAAATGAAATGCCTCTAAATTATAAATTGGAAGTTGAAATTTTTGATGTATGGGGATTAGATTTTATGGGACCATTTACTCCTTCATTTGGAAATTTATATATATTGGTTGTTGTTGATTATGTCTCGAAATGGATTAAAGCTATTGCTTTACTTAGATGTGATGCTCGCAGTGTTTCAAAATATTTAAAGAAAAATATATTTACTATATATGGAATGCCGAGAGTGATCATAACTGATGGTGGATCCCATTTCAGGAATAATCAAATTAAGAGATTAATTGAGAAATATAATATTATTCATAGAATCTTTACTGCTTATCATCCCCAGACTAGTGCTTTAGCAGAAGTATCTACTCGTGAAATTAAAAGAATTTTAGAGAAAACTGTTTATAATCATAAATTAGATTGGTCTGCTTGATTAGATACTGCTTTATGGGCTTATAGGACTGCTTTAAAACCCCTATTGGAATGCCTCCTTATAGACTAGTGTTTGGTAAGACTTGTCATTTACCGGTTAAATTGGAGCATAAGAATATTGGGTAACAAAAGAGATGAATTTTAATTTGAAAAATATTGGAGAGAAAAGATTTATGCAATTGAATGAATTGGAAGAGATTAGAAATGCTTCTTATCACAATGATAGGATTTATAAAGAGAAAATGAAATTGTGGCATGATCAGAAGATATTGAAAAAGAACTTGGAATTTGGACAAAAAGTTTTATTATACAACAAGATTGAAGTTATTTCCTGGAAAGCTCAAGTCTAGATGGTTAGGACCTTTTACAGTTGTAAAAGTTCATTCTTTTGGAGTTATTGATATTAAAGATCCTGATATTGGAAAGATTTTCAAGGTTAATGGGCATCGATTAAAGCCTTACTTTGACGGGTTTCAACCTGACTTCAAAGAGGTTTTAATGCTTAGTCATCTCGATTAACTGAATTGTTTGTCGGGTTGACGACGTTAAACCAAGCGCTTTATGGGAGGCAACCCATATATATCTTTGTGGTGTGTTTGCTTGTTTGTTGTAGTTGTGCTTTTTAGATAGTTGTTTTTGAATCCTATTTACTCCAAAATACTTTAAAAATGGATAAATATTAGATCGAATTGAGAAATTAGAATATTTTGGGCCAAACGAAGTTCAGTGAGAATTATTGACCACTGGCGCTGCCGACGCAATAATGGGCTCCGTCGGCGCCCTATCACAGACCATACACTGAACTCCCAGGTTTGAGTGCCGTCGGCGCCCTATCAAGCGCCGCCGGCGCCCAAAACCTGTTGACGGTTTTTAGGTTTTAAAATGCTAGTTTTGGCGGTTTTGAGCAGGATCTTCGTCCTTATAACTCCCTAAACAACATTTTTTGACTTCCTAACTCCAGAAAAATGAAAACTACCATTCCCAATTAGTATCCCATGGATTCCTACTCCATTGAAACCCTTCAATCTCGCGTTTTCAACCGAAGGAAATTCATAAGTTTCGAAGAGCAGCATTTTTTTAACAAAGTTATGATGAAGAGAAGGATTATCAAGGAAAGAGGCTTCATAAATCAGATCATGGTTGTCTACCAAGTCCTATGATGTCTATGTGAATTCTATGTTGTGTTTTGATAAACTTTGTTTAATTTAATTGAGGATGGTTTCGTTAAACGAGACATATTAAGTTTAATAGACCTCGAGGTATCCAAACGATCAAAAGAGGATGCGGAGTCCATGCTTCCCTCTCATATCTGACGAAAAGTCTCGGGCTCATTTAGACTTATTATGTTGCTTAACAATTCACCCTACCTATACCCTTATGCTTAGTAAACCGGTTGTTCGGGGTAGGTTGGAAGGCGGATGGGTTTAGGTGTGGTTTGGGTTTGTATTTGGTGGTAATTGGTAGTTCGATTTGGACTTATGGGAGTGCTATAAAGAGTTTGTGGTTTTTTGAGTGAGTTTGATTTTGGTTGGGGATTGGAAGTTTGAATTTGGTTTTTGTGTTTGTATTTGGTTTGGGTTTGAACTAGGTTTGCTTTTGGTTTGGTTTGGTTTTGGTTTTGGTATTGGTATTGGTTTGGTTTGAATTTGGTTTTGTTTTGGGTTTGTTTTTTGGAGGTAGGAACTTGAGTTTGGAATGTGAATTGGGAAGGTTGTGTGGACATCGGGTAAAATTTGGGTTACTTCATGCATTTCACTAAGCAAGAGTATTCTTATTATGTTTTCTAAACCAAGTTGTGATTTCTAAGGTCTTTGTAAAGGGAAAAATAAACCATGCCTCGAGAGCCTATCTTGGGATTTGATTGTTATGGAGTATTTAGTATTGTATTGTGATCGGGGCTTGTTGTATGTTGTGGTGATTATTGTTTGTGTTGGGATTGTAGTTATGATTATATGTGATTGTTATTTATATCTTATTATCGTATTATATTGTTATTGTTTATGTTGTTATGTGTTATCATTGTTGCATGTTGTATGTTATTGTTTTATTTTGTTTATGTGTTATATTATTTTTGTATGTTATTTTATTCGTATATTAATGTTATTTTATAAGATGTTATGTTATTATTGTTATTTATTGTTTATGTGTTTTGTTATTGTTATTTTTATCATGTGTTGTTTAAAATTATTATCTTTTATTTGTAATTGAAATTATTATTATCTCTATTATTTATTTAATTTATTATCTTTAATTTTATTTTAATTTATTTTGTTATTTAATTTAATCTTAATTTAATTTAATTAATTATTATTTACAATTATTATTAATTTAATTTTATTTATTTATTTAATTTAATGTAAAGTATTATTGTTTAATTTAATAAAATTTAATTTAATTTGTTTTATTTTATTTAATTCAATTAATTTAATTTGTTTAGTTTAATTTAATTTATTATTTATTCATTATCGATTTAATTTATTTGTTAATTGGTTTATTTAATTTATTTAATTTATTTAATTTAATTTTTATTTATATTATTATTTAATTTAATTTAATATGATTTGATTTATTTAATTTAATTAATTTAATTTAATTTATTATTATTTACAATTATTATTTTAAGTTTAATTTAATATTCGGTTTTCATTAATTTATTTAACTTAATTTAACTTATTATTTAATTAATTTAATTTAATTTTAAATTATTTATTTACGTTATCATTTAATTTAATATAATTTTGATTTATTTAATTTAATTTAATGAATTTTGGTACTGATCTCGAAAAGGGCTTGGAATTTGGTATCGGTCTCGAAAATTGAGTGGAGTATCAATCTCGGAAAGAGTCGAATTTGATGCAGAGCCTCGAAGGAGAGAACTGGAATTTGGTACCGGTCTCGAAAGAGAGAATTGAAATTTAGTATCAATCTCGGAAAGTCGGAAATTCGAGTGCGACCTCGAAGCTGGAATTTGGTACCGATCTCGAAAGAAAATTGAAATTTAGTATCAATGTAGGAAAGAGTAGAATTTGGTACCGACTCGAAGAAAAGCTGAATTTAGTACCGGTAACGAAAGGAGAATTGAAATTTGGTATCAATCTCGGAGAGAGTCGAATTTGGTACGCGACCTCGAAGCGAAGCTGGAATTTAATTGCCGATCTCGAAGAAATTGAAATTTTGTATCAATGTTGGAGAGAGTCGAATTTGGGTACCGACCTCGAAATCAAAACTGGAGTTTGGTACCAGTCTCGAAAGAAGGTGAAATTTTGTATCAATCTCGGAGAGAGGTCGAATTTGGTAACGACCTCGAAAGGAAAGTAGGTGATACCGATCTCGAGAATTAAAATTAGGTATCAATCTCGGAGAGAGAGTAGGGTGGTACCGACTAAAGAAGAAAACTGGGGTAGTACCAATTCTCAAAAGAATGGGAATTGGAATTTAGGTACCAATCCCAAAAGTTTGTATTGATTTGGTTTGGAAGATTTTATGGAAATTTTAGTTTAGTGGAGTATTGGAATGAGACATGAAAGTGTTTCACATCTCGAAGAGTTGATTAAAGTTTGATTGGTTGGCAAAGGATATGAATCAATGCCATCGAACCCAGTGATGTTGATAAGTTACGTATTCGATGAAACTAAGTCGACCTTCTCAAAAGGAAAGAAATCGCGGAAGTCGAAAAGGTTTGAGAATGCTTTGGTAGTTAGAATTTGTTTCATTTTCTTAGTGATTTGATTTTGTTTTTCTTTATTTAGAGTTCATGTTAATTTGGAGTTCATTTTGACATTCGGATTCTCGAAAAGTTCTTTATTTTCTTTTCTTTTTCTTTCATTTTCTTTTCTATCTTTTCTTATGTTCATTTGTTTTGATCGTCGAATTTTTTAGATTAGGACTTTAAAGATAAACCTCGTCAAGAAGGAAGGGTTTGAAGACATGTGCCCCTTTCTAGTGTCGGGGAGAGGAATTCAGATTTTATTTGTTTTTTGTCTTTTTCTTGATTTTTTATTATTATTATTTTTGATGTTTTAATTTTCTTTTGAATTTAAATTTTTTGTTTTGATTTGAATTTTGTTTCACTTTGGTTTGAATTTCATTTGATTTACATTTTTATTTTGTTTATTTTTTGGTGAATTCATTATGTTTTTGTTATTCATAGAGGTACCGAGTTTATATTTTTTTATCCTTCTCCTCTTCTAAAGCAGCCACAATCACTCACTTCCTCTCTTAGCCAAGGTTTCCAACAAGTCCCTTTTCCAAGGCAAGGTAACATCTTCCCTTCTCTCTACTTTTTTACTTTTAGTTCAAAATTTCTTAAAGGGAAAAGTTCATCATCATGTTTATGTTTAACTTAAAAGTCTAAATCACACATACATGCATTTGTTTTTTATTCTCCTTCATAGGTTTGCTCACACCTCCTTATTGTGCGACTTCTCATGTCCCATCCATAGTCTGGCTCCACGAGGTGATTTGGTTGCGGCAATGGCGAAATTCCGGACGCTCCATCGTAGATAAGTAGAAGAGACGAAATCGGCGCAGCGGCTGCTTCCTGGAAAGGATGGAGGCGACGAGGCTCGGGAGGCAGCCGTCGGACTTGCACTAGTGCTGGACGGTTCTACCGACCCAACATGAAAGAGGCGGACGACGGTCGCCGAGGCCGTCTGAGAACTAGGATCTTTGTGAGGGGCCCGTGCCGATAGACATGTTACAGGAGATCTTCACGGGATGCCCGACGTGCGGCTCGGACATACCTGAGCTTCCTCCTCTTCGGGCGTTCTCGATATGCCCCGAGGCTATGACCTCCGGTTAGAGAATCTGAACCTTCGAAGCATACGCAAGCTGCGTCATTAAACATGCAACTTGGAGAACGGCCAGGTGTTGAGCCATCAACCCTGAATTTATCCAGCCACCGCCGCCACTGATACCGGATTACATTATGGCAAGGATAAGACAGGTTCAAAAGAAAATGACTTAAGAAAGTGACATCATCCGGAGAGGAAAATTTGTTCACATTTTTGGAAGGCCTTGAATTGTACACCGATGTATTTTCACCGACCGATGAAGAAAATTTTACATGTTATAAAAGCGCTCAAGACTTTGGGCAAGAGAGACAGTACGAAGCCAAGGACATACACAATACCGACAAAGTGGATGAGAGGTAGGGACGAATTAATGTCTGATGTGGTTGTTGTTATAGCCATGAGGAGCAAGCAAGGTAATCCTCGGATCCTACAACATGATGAGGTGGACGAAATATCGCCGAGAGATCAAAAAGATGATAAAAAGGATGGTTGAATGGCATATATTACCACCAACATGCATCACGAACATTTGCATCATTAACATGCACAGGATGGGGATTACCTGTACTTCTTCCCATCGACCACCATGACTTCTTGAGGCCCTTTTACACGGTCATTTGTAAGTGAAAAGTGACATCCTATTCGGGCGAGAAGATACGAATCGTCGGGGAAGGAGAATTTTGAGGTACGGCAAAGTCACTTTACCGGTGGGATCGGTCTTAGTGCTTAAAGGAAATGGAGCGGGCTTTGGCGAAGCATTGCATCCCGAGGAGTTGAGGAAAAAGTCTCGATCCTTTTAGAAGGATGGATGAAGACAAGGCGCCATTCTACTATGAACCAGACCCTGAACTAGATAGTTACTGCCATGGATAGGCCGTACCTCCGGTGTCGCCCGGGGGACTTTTTGTTCGACGTAACCTTGGCGAGTTGGCCGTCCTACGACGAAGCCTCGCGGTAGTTATTATTTTCACTTCCGCAACAACGAGATGACATGATACACCAATTTTTTTTTCAATTTTGTACATGCAATCTGTTTTGTCCGATCTTGTAGACATGATCCGTTTTGGATGCTTGTTAATGTCGGATCGGTTGTACTTCTTTTCAGATGAATCAATGAAGATTTTCCTTTTTAGAAATGTTTCTTTCAATGTGACGGTCGAAAGCCGTTGGATCACTCATTGGTTCTAAATTAAAAGAAAAAGAATGAAAATTAAAAACAAAATTTAAATCAAGTCAAATTAAAATGAAAAAGCTCAAGAAAAGCAAAATCAAAATTAAACAAAATGAAACGATATGAAATCGAGAAGCAGACAGGTTAACAATATCCTCTCTTTCCCAAGCAAAATCCCCTAAATTCATCTTCCTTCCGAATATTCCGATTTCCCAAATTCCCTATGCATCTTCCTTAAAGGGATTATTTTCCGCCTTCCACGATAAATGCAGGATCGGAGCTTAGTCGTTCGATTTCACAATAATTCCCTAAATTTCCATCTTCCTTCGAGATATTTTTCCGCCTTCCACAATATTACGAGATTAAGAAGTAGTTTAGTCGTCGATTTCCCAAAAATTCCCTAAATTTCCATCTCCTTCCGAGATATTTTTCCGCCTTCCATGATATTAGGATGGATCTTAGTCGTCGATTTCTGAAAATTCTCTAAATTTCCATCTTCCTTCCGAGATATTTTACGCAGCTTCCACGATATTCGGGATCGGAGCTTGGTACGTCTGATTTCCCAAAAATTCCTAAATTTTCATCTTCCTTCCAAGATATGCAGGATGGAAGTTTAGTCGTCGATTTCTGAAAATTACCTAAATTTCCATCTTTCTTCCGAGATATTTTTATGCTTCCACGATAATGCAGGATCGGAGCTTAGTCGTCTAATTTTAAAAATTTTCTAAACTTCCATTCCTTCCAAGATATTTTTGCCTTGTAATGCAGGGATCGAGCTTGATAGATTTCAAAAATTACACAATTTTTCCATCTTCCTTCAAGATATTTTTCGCCTTCCATGATATTTGGGGTCGGAGCTTAGTCGTCCGATTTCCCAAAAATTCCTAAATTTCCATCTTCCTTTCTAGATATTTTTCCACCTTCCTTGATATTAAAATTCGGAGCTTAGTTGTCGATTTCTAAAAAAAAAGAAATGTTTCGTCTTGAATTTCAGTGGTCTTCCTAAATTCTGATTCTCCTCACACGGCGTCATTCTGATTTCACTTGAATTTTCAAATTCCCACATTCAAATCCTAAAATTAAATTCGAAAACAAAATTCGAATTTCAAATTTAAAACAAAAATTCAAACCAAATTCTGACGTTAAGAAACTTGAAATCAAATTCAAAATTCCCATTTGTTTAAATCAAATTGGTTCAGATTCGTTCGAGTTTGGGAGCTTGAAACTCATAGCCCCCGGCTTGATGGTGTTATTAATTCTTTCCCAAACAAGAGTCACAGTTTGAAGGCTTTCGGCAATGATCCGTGAAGTTGCCGGGAAAGTTTGTCGGCACATTTTAGGTTTTAAATTTAATTCAAGTATATATATATAATTTGGAAAGTAGCATTTGAGATTTGAAAATAATTTTAAGTTTGAAAATTTTAAGATGAAATCAAGCGATCTCATCCCAGATAGTTTTGCAAAACCTGGCACCCTGTTGTGTATACATCATTGTTGCTTGACGATGGGGCTCGATTAAATAAACTAAAGATTGTGACAACCATTTTAGTCCTTAAACCAATATAAGCCGACGGGTTCCACAGTGAACATATAAAGGAATTAAGCATGTTTTATATTACACAGGTTCTTAAAGAGTTCTTTATAGGCGAGCCCATATAGTTGGTATCCTAAATGACGGGAATCATTTAAAAAGCTCTCAATAATGATCAGTGGTTATTCTCAAGAATTTCAAAGTTTAAGGTTTTCAAAAGGATTGAATTTTGGAATTTCAATATGGAATGGATAAAGTTTGGAACGGTTATTTTAAAGTGCGGAAGAGAAGTAGGAAAGTTTGAGGATCGAAAGAATCTTGGAAACTTCCAAACTATCTATTGTTTGGCTTCAGTACAGGAGTTCATTTAATGTTTCATTTTGTCTATTTTAATTAATTAGGACTTATATTTGTATGACACAATCATACAAAAACGGCCTTGAAAGATGTGAGGGCTTATGTCGTACAGCTTATTTACCTCGGGGTCCTAAGACCGGTTAAGGCTTAATTTGCATAAAGACAATTATACAAATTCCTAGCAGAAAGTTGAGGATTTATGTTGCACTAAGGCAAACTACCTCTAAATCCTATGGCTAGTTATTTATTTATAAGAAAAGAGAAAGTTCTTGTTGAAGATCGTAATTTGCTCTTTTGAGCAAGTCATGGCATCCTTGATCATGCTGCCCTTCAATGTATTTCTCGAGCTCCTTTTGTTGCAGAGTTTGGTTTTAGAATGTGAAAATCAGGAGATGAAAGTATTTTGGTTTGAAAAGTCTTAGAATCCAAATATCTTTGTGTTTTAATTTAAAAACAAATCTTAAAGTTGATTATAACGACAGGTTAAGTTAGAGGTTAGTGGCCACATCATCATTCTTTTATCGGATTCCACTTAGTCAGATGAATTTGCTAAACTCAGCGGATAGGTTCACACTTTCATTTAGACATTGGAAAATCCCGTTAGTAACACGTAGGTTACATCATCCAGGAACATTCCCGATCATCTGACAAGACGTTTTAATTTAGTTAAAGTTGTAGTTTTTTTGTTGTTTGTGATTAAATTTTGAGTTATCTTATATTTTGAAATTTTATGGCGATGAGAAATTTTTATCTTGTATGACTTTTAATTTAGTTTTGGGTTTCGGTTTGGTTATCTAAAGGTTTCGATTTCATGCAGCAATCTTATTTATCATGCAGAAAAGTAGAACGCAGTGCGAGGGTAAATAAAGTGCAATAAAGATAAATTACAATAAAGGAGGTCTTCTCTTCATTCCCAAATTTGAGACAGTATTTCAATGTATATATGTGTTTATAATTTTGCGAAAGTGCGTACGGAAAAACGAGAAGAAGTAGAACTAACAAAAAATAATACTGATCTTATGATGTCTATATTGGATCATGGTTGTCTGCAAAGTCATATGATGTCTATACAAATTCCTATGTTGTGTTTCAATAAACTTTGTTTAATTTAATTGAGGATGGTTTCGTTAAGCGAGACATATTAAGAAGTTTACATCGACCTGTTATCAAACGATCGAAAGAAGGATGCGATTATGCTTCCCTCTCATATCGTGAAAAGTCTCGGGCTCATTTAGACTTATAATGTTGCTTAACAATTCACTTACCTATACCCATATATGAACATTTGTTGAGATGAGTTAGGCCAATGGGTTTAGGTGTGATTTAAGTTTATTTGGTGTGTGCCCAGTAGTTTGATTTGGACTTGTAAGTCTTGTGAAGATTTGTTTGAGTTTATGTTTTAGATTTGGTTTTGGTTTGATTTTGGTTTTGGCTTTGGTTTATGTTTAAATTTGGTTTGTGTTTGGATTTGGTTTTGGTTTTATGTTTAAATTTGGATTGTGTTTGGATTTAGTTTTGATTTTTGATTTAGTTTAAAATTTGAGTTTGAAATGTGAATTGGGAAGGTTATGTGGACATCAGGTAAAATTTAGATTTATATTGCATTCACTAAGCATAAGGGTATTCTTGTTATGTTTTCTACACCAAGTTGTGATTCCTAAGGGACTTTATAAAGGGAAAAATGAACCATGCTCAGAATCTATCCTAGGTTTGATTCTTTATCGTGTTGGTATTGTATTGTGGTCGGGATTGTTGTTGTTGTGATTTGTAGTGGTTGTGTTATTTATATATTATCATTTTATTATGTTATTATTGTTTATGTTGTTATGTGTTATTATTCTTTGTTATTTTTATTATTTATGTGTTGTTATGCTGTTTAAAGTATTATCTTTTATGTGTAATTAAGTATTATTATCTTTATGGTTTATTTAATTTATTATTTATTATCTTATGTGATTTATTATAGTTATTTTATTATTTATTTAATTTATTATCTTTATTTAATTTCATTATGATTTATTTACTTTATCATCATATATTTATTTTTTTATTTAACTAATTGGTTGTTATTCATTTGTTTTATTTAATTAATTGTTATTTATTTAATTTATTTATTCTCTTTTACTTCAACTTAATATTTAATTATTTAAATTATTATCTTTTATTTTATTTTAATTTATTTTGTTATTTAATTTAATTTTAATTTAATTTAATTAATTATTATTTACAATTATTATTAATTTATTTTATTTTATTTATTTAATTTAATGTAAAGTATTATTGTTTAATTTAATAAAATTTAATTTAATTTGTTTTATTTTATTTAATTTAATTAATTTAATTTGTTTAGTTTAATTTAATTTATTATCTATTTTACATTATTGTTTAATTTAATTTAATTTAATTTATTTAATTTATTTTGTTTAATTTAACTTATTATTTATTTACATTATTAATTTAATTTATTTAATTTAATATATTGTTTATATACATTATCATTTATTTTAATTTGATTTTCATTTATTTAATTTAATTTAATTCAATTTTATTTAATTTATTTAATTTATTTAATTTATTTAATTTAATTTAAATTATTATTTTCATTATCATTTAATTTAGTTTTATTATCCATTTATATTATTTAAATTATTTTTAATTTATATATATATGTATTATTTATTTTATTATTCTTTATATTATTTATCTTCTTTTTAATATATATATATATATATATATATATATATATATATATATATATATATATATATTATAAGTCATTTTTATTTTAATTTATTATTGTTATTAATTATGTATATTTAAGTTTATCATTTATATTATTTGTTATCATTTATATTATTATTTATTTAATTATAAAGCTTTCATTTTCTCTCTCCTCAATTATCCTTTTTCTTTATTTGAAAATTCATGATCATTTATATTAAGTTATTATTATTAAAAATTATTATTTACACATATATTTACATTTAGATTATTTTGAGGGCATGGGATTTTTATTTGTATTTTTTATTATTATTTATCTATTTATAAATTTTTTTTAATATTCTCTCTTAAATTATTCTTTCATTTATTTAAATTGTTATCCTTTATTTAAAGCTATTAAATTATTATTTATTTGTATTATTTTAAAAAAATGACATTTTTATTTTACTTATTTTTTATATTTAAATTATTATTTTATTATTATTATCCTTTCTTATATTTTTCATTAATTTTAGTTCTAAATCATTTATTTTATTCTTATCACATTGCTATATTATTTACATATTGTTATTATTCATTTACATATATAAATATATATATATATATATATATATATATATATATATATATATATATATATATTATTCATTTATATTTTAGTAGTATGTAGTTATGTTATTTAAATGTAGTGTAGTTATTTATTTAGTATTATAATTTATTTACAATATTTAGCACATATAATATATTTACATTTTATTTTATTTATTTTACATATGTATATAGTTATGTTATTTTATTATTATAAATTATTAAAAATTTATTCCATTTCCTCTTATCTTATTTTATTCTTATGTTTTTTTCTTTTCTTCCTTTTTTATTTTATTTCCTTTATGTTATATTATCTCTTTTAAATTTTAAAATTTATTTTTCAAATTAGTAAAAATTAAGATATTTAGATTTATGTGATACCTTTAAACTAGTAAAATTAAATAGCTAAATAACTTTGCATAAAAGGAGAATTCTAAGCTAAGCATGGAAAATTTGCAAAAAAACTAGCCAATCTGGTAGCGCATGATGTGGGCATTTCCTAAGAAGTTCCTTAAATCTCTCCCAAGATTCATATATTGGTTCTCCATCTATATGACAAAAAGAAGTTATATCATTTCTAAATTTAGCAGTTTTAGATGGTGGAAAATATTTAGATAGAAATTTTTGTGATAATTCTCCCCAAGTTTTAATAGATCCGAGTGCTTAACGAATTAACCACATTTTAGCCTTATCCCTTAATGAAAAAGGAAAGAGTCTAAGTCTTATAGCATCGTCAGATACTCCTTGATATTTAAAAGTAGCACAAAGTTCTAGAAAACTAGCAAGATGTAAGTTAGGATCTTCAGTAGGTAAACCACTAAATTGATTATTTTGTACCATTTGGATAATTGCGGGTTTAAGTTCGAATGAATTAGCGAGTACATCGGGGTTTTGAATAGTTAAATGAATTTCATCGATGTAGGGTTGACATAATCTCTTAATGGTCTTTGTTGGTTTATATTTTGAATTTCGGGAATATTCGCCATTTGCGTTAAATTTATAGTTTGTTTCTTTTGTTTTCTAATTCTTTTAATTGTACGCTCACAATTCGGAATTGTAAGGTATTAAATTTTTGTTTCCAAATTTGCGCATACAATTTTAGAATAGATATTAAATTATTTATTATGATTATTTTAAAATAGTCCGTTACTCTAGTAAATTTTTCTTACTTTCCCCGGCAACGGCGCCAAAAACTTGACCCACAAATTTATGTTATGATATTTTAATTTGATTGCAACGAAGCCAAAAACTTGACCCCGCTATATTATATGTATAGAATTGTAATTATTTATGTTGTGGATGCTACGCAAGTATACGTATCGTATCAAGTAATACAGGGCTCTAGTGGAGTCCTGGTTATCGATCCCACACGGAAAGAGAAAATTAAATAACAGCTAATTTTAAAATAATAATAATAATAATTTTAAAATAGTATACGAAAATTTGGAGTTCTAAATTTAAGAGCAATAAAGTAAACTAAATATTCTAATCAGGTAACTTAACTAAGTAGAAAATTAATACGAATTGCAAGTGCAGGAAATAAAATTAATTGCTAAATAAGTCTTAACTATTCAGAAAAAGTATCTTTCTCCTTGTTTAGAAATTTAAGTGATTGATGAATTTAAATAGATAATGTTAAGGTATTGTGACAAATAGGAGCATTCCTATTCTTTACCCTTTGGTCCAGAGTGTAAAGAATATTGACTAATCCTATGTTTGATTCTCGAATCTGCGGTTAGGTCGGGAGGATACCGACTGCCACTTCGAGCTCCCACGTTCCCCTCGCACGAGGGCTAACATCTACACTTCGACTCTCGAAGCAATAGGACCGAATTGAATATTTTAGTACGTCACACTAAAATGTTCAATTCTACGCCCGATGATATTATTTCCTATTTATTTGCACCTTCCTTCAAGGCTTTTGAATTTCCAGAATATCGGATGTAATTTTTACTATAGTTGATAATCGACATATTTTAACAAATCAAATGGCCGATTTGAAAAGTAAATTAAGTTTTAAGTAAAAATTATCACAATTTATTAATATATATAAAAGTACTTCTATTTTATTTTCATCGAGTCACTTAATTTCATAAACGGGGAGAAAGACTAAATAAACTACTCAGAATGCATGGAAACTAAACTAAGCATGGATTTCATTTAAAGTTAAAAACAATAAATACAAATACTTATCTTAATTTATCCCTGACGGACTCTCGCAGTTCCTTTGACTCTTCCTTCCAGTACAGCAAAACTCACTAAAAAACTCACTAACTCACAAAATACTCACTAAAGACTCAAAATAACTCACTTATAACACTTAGAACACAAAGACCGCACACTAAAAGACACTAAATAACTCAAAAGTAACACACAAAAGACTTAATTTCGGCTTCTATATATAGAGGTGAGCAAAGGACCAAGAGGTGTGTAAGCATCCCTTCAAAAGTGTCCGGGTTCGATGTATCGCACCACTTGAACTAGCTCGCCGTCGACGACGAACTACCTCGTTGTCGGCGAGGCTTCTAGAAGATCTTCGACGGCTCAGCTCGTCGTCGGCGGGCTCGGGCTCGTTGTCGGCGAGACGGTTATAAATTCTTCGAATTTTCTTCTCGTAACCTTCGCCGTCTGGCGACTCGGCCTAAATTGCATGATTTTGCTCCAAATTCGCTCCTTTTTATGATTTTTGCTTTTATCACCTAAATTCTTCATTCCTGCAATAACATAAAGAAAATACCCTTCTTTAAAGTGCAATTTCATCAAAAATAGGTATGAATTTCTTAATAAATTTTTCAGCGATCAACACGCTACTGAGGACAAATACAGTTAGGTTTTCTTTAAAATTTTTCTTCCCCCCAAACTTAAATTTTAAAATATTTTGCAGTTAATTTCATAAAATGTAGTAGGAAGAAAAAGTAAAAACTGAATCTACTAACTACTATAATATCCTATCAAATTCATATACATGCAAAATCAGGATAGAATGACTGCATGAGAAAGTAAATCTAGTCTAAAATATGCTTACAATAATATTATACTAAAATAAAGTATTTTCACTTTAAAATTTTACTTTTCTTCCTACCACTAAACTTAATTTTTAACATATATAGCATTTTAGTACAGCAAAAGATAAGCAGAAAGAAAAATAGTTTAGAAATTCTATCTACCACAAATGTCTATCAAAAACATCTTCAATTATTCATCAGGACATAACAATATGCAACAGAAAATAAATCTAAACTAATCATGTCAGAATGAAGTTCACAAATAAAATTTTAATTAGCATAGCAAGTATCAACAAGGGAATATAAAAATGTTCTTCAAGTCTTATATAAAGTTGTAACACAAACATAAACACACATATGATAAATGAGGACAATTCTTCCTTTAACTCATCACATCTCAGTAAATTACCTCCAATCTCTAACGAAATCACTACACTAACAAATTAAGTACTTTTAAATGATTTTACAGATTATAATCCCAAAGATAAAATTATCCCTGATGTATTGGCTCCTAGGCACCAATCTTAGGCATCATCTAATCTCTTTAATTAAGCACCTCTAACAATTATAAATCGTAGTGTAAGATTATCCATAAATTATTCATCAAATAGGTTCGCGACTCCTACCAAATGAAATCAAATTCATAGAAAGGAAGTAACAAAATTAAGATGGATCAGTTACAGTTTAAATTCATGACGTCACTTGTAAAACATAAATCCTGGTAAGACTCAAGTCAAAGTAGACTCGTCAATCCAACAACTATAAGAGAACATAAAAGTCTAACATAATAAGAAGTTAATGAATCAACTCCCTCATGACACACAAAGATCAAATAAATCAACAAACAATCCAAACATCTTTCAACAACAATCAAACTTGAACAATCCACACTAAAGCAAGCACAATACAACACTAACAATCATGACTCTCAAGCACACTAAATCAAAGCACACTGATAACTATGGGTTGCCTCCTATAAACCGCTTGGTTTTAACGTCGCGGGCCTGACAAATGATTCCTCCTAGATCAAAATTCCAATTACGTAATCCTCGATCAATGACCCAATCTTTTCAGATCCAGGGATTCCTACAGAATTCTCAAATTATAATTTTTCATTCAGCTCTTCTTTTTTAGATTGATTTATATCATTGTTCGTCATATTTCTTTCTAGATCCAATATTCTTCTATTAATTTTCTGAAATTGCATATTAATATCATCCTTGAAATTTATAAGAAATTGATCTTTATAAGATACTTCAATATCTCCCAAATTTTGGATCAGATTCTCTTTAAATAATTTAGATTCATGATCAATATTTTCTATGTTACTCTTCTGTTTCAAATTATCTTCCAATTCTTCCCCTTTATAATTATTAAATGATGAAGGATCTATCTTAGTTGAGGAAATCGATTTTTCTAATTCCTTAGGAATTTCTTCCAATGGTCTTACAATATCCTTATTCTCTTTTCTCAACTCAAAGTTCTTTTGAAATTTATCCTCAAATTCTTTTCCAAGTCTTAATTCAATAATATTATCTTGTTCATCATTCAATTCAGGTTTTTCTTGTGGTTGAGTCAAATCTAAAGATATTAAGACTAGTTGTGTAGATGAATTCCTTAAATAGATAGACTTTAAAATTGTATGGGGTACATCCATCTTATGTTCCTGAGATTTTTTCAACAGATGAAATTAAAAGATTAATATTTTTGGTAGCGTCCATCATTTCACACCTCTCCTGAACATACATACAGTCTTCTTTAAATAATGTTTTCAAATCATCATGAAAATCTATTTCAATCTCATCTGTTAACTTACCCTTAAAACTTTCTTGGAAATGGTCTTTACTTAGATAATCAATTTTATCCATCCAAAAACATTCATCATATTTTCTCTCAGATGTATATTTCATAGTCTTTAATACATCTAAAGTGACTTCATGGTCATTAATATTCATATTCAACTCTCCTTTTTGCACATCTATCGTAGTTTGTCCAGTAACAAGGAAATGTCTCCCTAAAATAATTTGAATTTCTTTATCTTCCTCCATATCTAATAAATAAAGTCCAAAGGAAAGATAAATTTATCCACTTTAACAAGCACAACTTCTATAACTCATTTTGGATAAATGATAAATCGATCAACTAACATAAGGGTTACAGTAGTAGGAGAAATATCGACTAAACCTAACCTTCTAAATATAGATAGAGGCATCACATTAACGCTTACTCCTAAATCACATAAAGTTTTTCCACATAATCTTTTTTCAATTGCACAAGGAATTGTAAAGCTACAAGGATTTTAAAGTTTCCGAGAAAATTTTTTCTGATGTATAGCGCTGCACTCCTCACTTAGTGCAACTGTCTTGTAATCCTCAATTTTTCTTTTCTTGTTTAATATATCATTCATAAACTTTGCATAACTTGGCATCTGTTTCAAAGCTTCTGTAAAAGGAATATTTATCGTTTTTTTTCTTAAGTACTTTCATGAATTTTGAAAATTTTTTATTCAACTTCATGCTGTATAAGTCTTTGAGGAAATGGAGGTGGTGGTCTTTCCAAACTGATTTTAGTTGGAGATATTAATTTTTCTAAATCCTTAGAAACATGTTCTTCAGGTTTTTTAGTTTTTTTTATTTCTCTCACAACATATTTCTCTTTTCTAACCACATCCTCTATCTCTCTTCCACTTTTTAATTGAACAGCTTCTACTTGCTCATTAGTGTTCTCTTTAGGGTTGATCTCAATGTTTCTAAGAAGTGTTCCTTGGGTTCCATTGCTAAGTGAATTAGCAATTTGTCCCAGTTGATTCTCTATGTTTCTAATCGCAGCATTTTGACTTTTTAACTGGTTTCTCATTTGCAATACCACTTCTTCCATAAACATCTTCTTATCCTTAAATTGTTGATCATTGTTAGAGTCCGGTGGATATGAAGGTTTATAGCTTGTATTCCCCTGATTATTCCAACTTCCATTAGGATTTTCATGATTTTTTCCCATTGTTCGTTTCCACCATCAATAATATGATTCCATTTAAATTTAGGATGGTTCTCCCAACCTCGGTTGTAAAAGTTAGAGTACGGGTTGTTTATGGTATTTAAAGGCTCATATGATAATTTAGAATCAATCATAGGCCCTAATGAACTTTCCTCACTTACATGAGTAAATTGAGGTTGTTACATTCCAAATTGGTCCAACATCCTTGATATTGCAGCAACCTGTGATGCAATAATTGTAATCACATTTGTATCATGAACACTAGCTACATTTTTATGATTTACCATAACAGATGGCCATTGAAATTTATTTGTAGAAATTTTTTCAATTAACACATACGCTTCATCAAATGGTTTTGACATTAATGATCCACCAGCAGCAACATCAATTATAGACCTAAGGGATCCTACTAACCCATTGTAAAAAGTTTGAATGATTAACCAATCGGGCATAACATGGTGTGGACACTTTCTTAGGAGTTCCTTAAATCTTTCCCAGGCTTCGTATATTGATTCCCCTTATACTGACAAAATGAGATAATATAGTTTCTAAGTTTAGTAGTACTTGAAGGTGGAAAATACTTAGCTAAGAGTTTCTGAGTTAACTCCTCCCAATTTTTAATAGAACCAGGTGCTAATTAGTATAACCACATTTTAGCCTTATCCCTTAATGAGAAAGGAAAACGCCTTAGTCTCACAGCATCATCTGACATACCGTTATAACGAAATATAATATAAAGTTCTAAAAAATTTGATAAGTGTAAATAGGGATCATCCAAAACAGTTTCCCCAAACTGATTGTTCTGCACCAGTTGGATAATCTCAGGATTTATTTTAAATAAGTCAGCTTCTACGACAGGGTTTTGTATGCTTGAGTGAATTTCATCTGTCGTAGGATTTATGTAATATCTCAATGAAGTATGATGATTTTCTAAGTTATTATTTTGAAAGTTTTCCATCTTCATTTCTAGTTTTTTGAGTCCTTTCTGTATTTTTATTTTTTTATTTTCTTCAAACTCGGGATCATAAGGCACAAGTCCTGCATATCCTTTGTTTCGCATACGTAACACAACAAACAATACATTAACAATTAAATAAATTAAATGAAAAATATATTCAACACAACAAAACAATTTCACGAACACCTTATTTTTCACACAAACAGTTTTTTTTCGTTTTTCACAACACTTTTTCATATAAAAATACTTTTCACACAAAAATAGTTTTTACAATATTACAGTTTTTCAAATCTAAGCCTAATTACTTCGACTAAAATTCTCCTAAAGTTCTTACCGAAGCTTCCCCAGTAACGACGCCAAAAACTTGATGCGACTTTTTTATATGTAAGAATTTATGACATCAAATTTATATATTTATAATGATTTTTGTAAAGTCACAATTTTAAACGCAAGTATACGTATCATATCAAGTAATACGAGTAGCTCAATGGAGTCTCGTTTATCGATCCACGGAGAATCGAGGTAAGAGGTTCTTAGTCAAATTCTAGTCTACTACTAACAACCTTAGATTGAAAGGTCGATATAAGTGATTTTTATAATAACTACTCCTAAATGCAGATGATTATATGTAAGGATAATAATTACTCCTAAATGCAAATATTACTTCTAAAGATAGCCTTTTTTGGATGAATTGGTTTGAAGAATTTTGAGATATTTAAAAATACTATTCTTATGTAATGAAATAGATAATGTATAAGAATGAGATGCATTTAATATTGTATGTGCCAAATATGAGCAATCCTATTATTTACCCTTTGGTCCAGGCATAAAGAACATTGACTAATCCTATGCTTGATTATCGAATGCGAGCTGAGGTCGGGAGGATACCGACTCTCACTTCGGAGCTCCCACGTTCCCCTCACCTGAGGGCTAACAATCTACACATCAGCACCCAAACGATAGGACCGAATTGAGGATTTTAACATGTCACTCTAAAATCTCCAATTCTACGCCCGATTAATATTATTTCCCTATTTATTTGCATTCAATTCCCATGAACTTCACCATCCATGGAATTTGAATGTGGTTCCACTTTGTTGAGAATTACACCGCCCTTTCGAGTCAATGCAATTACAACGAATTTTAACACTACAACGAGCTCTTTTTGTAATGTAAATGAAGTACAAGTAAAAATCATCACATTTATAATTAAATTTACTTCTATCATGCATCACAAAATCTTAAATATGATTTCTACTCATTACAAAGGAAAAGTAAAATGAAAATAATGGCATAATCTTTTCATGCCACTATTTCCAAAGAAAAAGAAAAAGTAAGAGAGATACGTCACAAAGCACGAAGAAAACACAATGAAAACTTCATGTAACCAAAGTAAATCCACTAGGTAAGTGTTTACAAAATCATAAGATAATGAAGAATAATACTTAGATTTTTCCCTTTGAAAGAAAGACGAAGATCTCTCCCACTAAGTCTCCCGGAGATCCATGCAATGCTATCGAAATCCCTTACAAATTCTCTCAAAATCTCCTCTCCAATCTCTCCAAAAGGGTAGAAATCTACATTTCTAATCCTATTCTAAGATCTCTAATCATTCTATACATTTTTCTAACTTCTCATCTCTTTTCTTGGCTTCAAATTCGGTTTAAAATAGTGTAGGGACGAATTTCCCAAGAGGTGCATGAAGAAACTTTCCAAAAAGCGTCCTGGTTCAATGTATTTGGCTAATAACCGCCCAATTTCGCATCTCAACCGTCCAGAGCGCCGCAGGTGCTGCCGGTGCCCTATTTTCGTGGTCTCGGGCTTCTGGCGCTGCCGGCGCCGATTTGGGCGTCACGACGCCCATCCTGCGCAGCTCCTCTATTTTGCTTCATTTGGATCCATTTCAGCTCCGATTTGCCCCATTTCAGTTGCGTTGCGTTCGTAATAGATAGCCCTACAAAATAAGCATAAAAATAACCCTTCTTTAAAGTGTAATCTCATTCAAAAATATACAAGAAGTGTAAAAAAGATTAAGCATCAAAAGACTTATCGAAAGGTGTCAGGGCAGAATTTGATTTTTTACTCGTTTTTGCTCCAAATTGCACCGTTTTTGCTTCTTTTTTCTCCAATCAAAATTTCTTGTACCTAAAACCAAAAAACATACCAAATATCTTCCTTTAAAGTGTAATATCATCAAAAATAAGTAAAATGATATAACAAAAAGCGTATATATTTTAGGCGTGTCACTTAGCCTAATAAAGACCTTCAAGTTCTTCTCTTTTTTTCGGTGATATGATTTATGAAAATATTTTGGATGACCTTATTTAGTGATATGCATAACATTATCCAATCTCTGCTTCATTTTCAGTTTCATCTTCAATTATATCTTCATACTCTATTCTTTTCAAAGATCTCTTAAAATAATCATTTCTCAAATATTCGTACTTCCATCCTAAAACATTCATTATCTTTTGCAACCGAGGGATACTTCATAGATTTCAAAATATTAAAGGGCACCTCGATCATTAACTCTCATAGTTAATTCCCCAACATCAATTACCGCTCTTCCGCATCTAGGAATGGTCTTCCTAAAATAATTGGAATATCTTTATCTTCCTCCATATCAAGCATAATAAAATCCACAAAATGAAAGATAAATTTATCCACTTTCACTAACACATCTTCTACCACTCCCTTAGGATAAGTAATAGAACGATCAACTAATCAAGAGTTACGTATGTAGGAGAAATTTCTCCAATTCCTAATCTTTGAAAGTTGATAAAGGCATAAGGTTAATACTAAATTTCCCGTGTCACATAAGGCTCTTCCAAAAAACTTTTTCACCTATAAGACACCTGAATAGTGAAACTACCAGGATCTTTAAGTTTTTCAAGAAGCTTTTTTCTGAATTATTGCACTACACTCTCCTCTAAGTGCAAATTTTCACTACGATCCGTGAACTTTCTCTTCTTTTTAAGAATATCCTTCATAAATTTCACATAATCGTATCCGTTCTAATGCTTTCCAACAAAAGGTATATTTATTGTTAACTTCTTAAGGATTTCCAAAAATTTTCCAAATCTATTATCCCTATTTTTCTGCTTCAATCTTCGAGGAAATAGAGGAGGTGGTTTTTCAACAGTAATCTTCATAGGTTCAAGAGGATATTCGTATCCTGGATAAATCTTATTTGAACTTTTTCAATATTCACCTTCTCCTTCTCTTCAACTTCTTTATGCACTCTAGTTTCTAATTCTTTCCACTCCTTAGTTGAATAGCCTTAAGTTGCTCCTTGTTTTGATCTTTCGATTGATCTACACATTACTAGGAAGCGTTCCCGAAGGTCTATTATTAAGTGCAAGAAAATATGTCCCAATTGATTTTCAATATTTTTTGATCGCAACACTCAATTTGTAATTGATTACCCATATTCAAAATCATTTCATCCGTGGGTTATTATTAAATCCAAGAGGATAAGATGGCCTAAAGTTAGTATTTCCTCGGTTGTTTGAATTTCAACTCGGGTTCATAGAATTGTGTCCCCATTGTGGGTTCACATTAGCATTACTATTATTACAATTGGAAATTGGGTGATTCTTCCAACCTCGCAGTTATAATAATTGACAAGGTTATTAGCTCTATTAATTGCGTTTAAAGTTTCATAAGGTGTTTCGAGATTCGTTATTTACCAATGAATTTTCCCAACACTGTGGGTGGCTGAAAGAATAATTCATTCCATATTGATCTATTTTCTTAGAAAGTGCTGCTAATTGAGAAACTATCATAGTCATCATATCAGAATCATGAACACTAGCTACTCTCTTAGGATTCACTCCGTTTAGAGGGCCATTGAAAATTATTAGTAGCCATCTCTTCAATTAATGAATATGCTTCATCAAAAGGTTTTGACATTAACGATCCACCAAGAAGAAAGATCAATACCGATCTTAATGATCCCACTAATCCGTTATAAAAAGTTTTAATTATTAACCAATCCGGCAAAGCATGATGTGGATACTTCCTAAGAAGATCTTTAAACCTCTCCCAAGCTTCATATATCGACTCTCCTTCAACCGACCAAAAGATGTGATATCATTTCTTAATTTAGCAGCTTTTGATGAGGGAAATATTTTGATAGAAAATTTTGAGAAAGTTCTCCCCAAGTTCGAATAGATCTAGGTGCTAACGAGTTTAGCCACGCCTTAGCTTTATCACTTAAGGAAAAAGGGAAAAGTCTAAGTCTGACAACATCATTCGACACTCCATCATACTTAAAAGTAGCACATAGTTCTAAAAACTAGCGAGACGTAAATTTGGATCTTCATCATGTGTTCCTCGAATCGATTATTTTGTACCATTTGGATAATAAACAGGTTTAAGTTCAAACGAATTAGCAGCTAACATCAGATTTCGAATAGTTACATGAATTTCTTCTCGCCGTCGGGTTAGCATAATCTCTTAAAGGTCTTGGCAAATTTCCAACATTAATATTCGATTCCCTGATTATTCGCCATTTCACAAGAATTATCACGTTTGGTTTTGTTGTTTTTTAATTTTTCTAATAGTACGCTCTAACTCTGAATCGTAAGGTATCAAACCTATGTATCCACTACTACGCATATAAATCACACTACTAAGTAAATAAGCACACAAATATCCTACAAAGTAAAGGTTTTTACTACTACAATATCTATAAATAAGTACCGTTTATCTACTCCCTGCAACGCCACCAAAAACTTGATGCGGTGACTTATATACTTAAAAATGTAGGACTTTATGAATTTAGATTTATATATTTATAATGGTTTAATAAAGTCACACTTTCAACGCAAATATACGTATCGTATCATAATACATGCGCTCTACTGTAGTCCTAGTTATCGATCCCACAGGGAGGTGAACGTTCTTTAAATCAGATAATATAACACTAAAATCCAATACCAAATGTAACAATTGCTATGTACTACAACTAGTTAATGCAAAGTTCAATAATAAAATTACTACAATTACTTCTACGTACTAAACTCTTAACTAACACACGCACTAACTTATGTGATTTATAAGATACTTCTATATGAAAAAGTGTCTTTCTTCCCGCATAAAGGTCATGATGTGTGGATGATGAAGAATTTTAATTATCTATATTGTGCCAACAGAGCATATTTGCATCTTTACCCTTAAAAGAGTACCCCTCTTCTAAGCATGTAAAGAACACTGACATATCTTATGTTTAGTTACTAAGTCTAAGGCTAGGCCGGGAGGATACCGACTCACTACGGAGCTCCCACTCACCCTTCACCCGAAGGCTAACCATAGGCTTTAGTTACCAATCTTTAAGACCAAATTGGGGATCCCATTCTCGTCACCATGAAACCTCCAATTCAAGTCCGTCAAAACTCATTTCTATTTATTTGCACTTAATCACCATGAACTACGCAATTCATTCACGGACATTAAATGATTTCTTTATTCTGTTGTAGAATATTCAATTCTTTTGGAATTAATATTCCTCAACATGTTTTAACAATTCAATCGTCGGATTGAAAAGTAAATTAAGTTATAAATGAAAGAAACATCACAAATTTATAATACTTTAAGGGCACATCAATTCCACATCATCACATCATCACTACTTCATGCAAGAAGGAAGGCAAGTGGAAACTACTCACAATTCATGGAGAAGATATAAAAACACATGAATTTTATATATAAAAGAAGAGTCATACAAACCACAAAAGTAAATGCAACTTATCTCTTTCTCTTCCCCAAGCAAATTCTTCAAAGTCCCCGATTCCTTTTCTTTTCCTTGCAACACTTGATTTCTCCCTTGGAACAAAGATGAAGAAGTAATCTCTCACATTACTCCTTCTCCCCTCCTTAGAGAAAATCTCTCTTAAAATCACAAACCCTAACTCTCTCTTACACTTTTCTCACACCCCTACAAGAATTCTCTTCTCTTCCTCCTCTTTATTTTTGTCTTGGACACTTAATTTAATGTTTGGAACGAATTCCCCAAGAGTTTCTTCAAGAACCTCTTCAAAAATCCGCCAAAACTTTTGAATTCGAAGTGAACCGACATATGGCGCCGGCGGCTCCCTATCGTGCCAATAAATTTGAACTCTTCCGGAATGTGACGTCGGCGGCGCCAAAACAAGCTTTTCCTCCAAATTGCTCCATTTTGCTCCAAATTCATTCCCTTTTGCATCTTTTCGCTCCAATCACCTATAATCATCATACCCGCAACAAATTATGAAAAATACCTTCCTTTAAAGTGCAATATCACCAAAATACAGTAAAAACATATAGCTAAAAGTGTATATATTTTTGGTGCATCAAGAGAGTAGCAAGAGTAGAACAATTGAATAATGTCATGCCTTAGTTGTGAAATTCATCATGGATATAGGAAAGTTAATCCGTTCACGATGCTTAATTTTCCAAATCCCTTTTCTATCGTTGAGAAAGTCAATAACATCGTCTACCGTACCTTCCATATTTCCAAATGTTTCGACTTCGTAGAATAACAATCATTAAGCTCGTAAAAGAAATAATGCGAAAGCATTAAAATCACTAGAAAAACCTATCGTTTTTACAAGCACGTCCTCAAGTTGGGTCGCATTGGTATAAAAATCTTTCACAACTTCGACATCGCCCTTTATTTCAGAAAGTAATAGAAGTTCTCCCATTTCCTTTATCCGATAACTCTTTCCATCTCTTCCAGATTATCAAAAAACTCGATTCGAATACATTTCTTCTCGAAAGATTGAAATGTATCTCGATTATGCTTTTGCATTTATAAATCGAGCCTCGTCAAATTCAAGTCTCCTCATGGAGCCATTACTCGATCTATCAAAATTACAAAAATCCAAACTAAATTCCAATACAATAATACAATGGCTTCCAAAGGTGACTAAAGCAATCTAAATCAAGTTTCATGAATTCCTTCCAAGTCTTTTCTCCAAATTTTCAAGTTTTCCAAAATTTTTTAATGTGGAAGAAATTCACAGAAAATAAAAAAAATTTTTACACAAAGGAGGAAGCTCTTACCGAGGGAAGATGAAATCCGATGTTAAGATGGGTTGAAATCGGTCCCAATCCAAGATCTCTCATGTCCTAGGTCGAAATTTTCGGTGAATACATGAAGATGATGAATAGTAGCGGTTGACCGGTCAAAATCGCGCTTAAAAGGTAATTTTTAGGATCTCACCGTCGGCGGGGTCGTTTGCGCCGTCGGCGGGCTCCATAGGATTTAATTTCAATAGCCTTGAGAAAATCACATCGTTGTCGGCCTTCGGATACGCCGTCGGCGAGATTCTCAAATATTGATCATTTTTCAAATTTTTACAATTTTGATTAATTTTATGCCTCGTCGTCATCTATTCGATCATTTCAAACAAAAATTTTAAGTGATTTAGTGATGTATTAACACAAATAAACATACACACAACAAAACTTCACAATTATATATTAAATTCAAGTGTTACAATACACATTACATAACACACAAGCTAGGTATTTTCTTAACCTAAATTTCTCAATTTAGAGTCGCAATCCAAGCCACAACACTCAAAATAAAAAAAAATTCCAATCAAAAATCTCAACTATACCGAGATAAAAAAGCAAACAATCAAAACAAACAAACAAACATAGTTCAAATCAAGTTCTACATAAAGAAACAAATAAAGTAGTTCTACTATTCTTCGAATCGCGTTTAAGCTCGATATCACCCATTGCTTCGAACATGGACAAACAAAGTTATAAAAAGGTCGGAATGGGAATTCTTCAAGCTTGAATCTTCTTTAATCCATCCCATCCTTCTCATTAAGCGTATCAAACCGCTTCAAAATGTCCAAGATGATCAAAATGCTCTTTCATTCTCCAATTAAGGTGATCAAAGAAATCGAGATATTTTTAACTAAATTCATTAAACTTTGTACCTAGTTCTCAAAATTCTTGATGTGCCGTGTATGATCAACGGTGTCTTGTTCGCTACAAGAGGCTTCGAATTGAAATCGTATTTTTGTGATGCTTTATCTATAATCACACCCATATCATTATCTTCATCGTTGGCTAGGAAAATTCCAGTTTTGCCCAAAGGTTTCCAAGGTAGTAATACCTTTTCCAAATCTCGTATGATACTTGGAAATGATCGCTTTATTGAGAAAATTGTTGAAGGATGTCTAAGCCTGAAAGATGATCCTTGAACGATCGTGTCAAAAAAAGACTTCACAATAATTGATCCAATATCAATTGGTCATCCCATTTGAATGCAGTAGTTCAATATAGCACTCTCTTTTGTAACTTTACCGATTTTCATTGTCGGTAATAATTTTGTAGATATGAAAAACAACCAATGTTTCGAAATGGGATTTAAAAGTGTTGCGGAAAAATGGACGTACCAATTTCTCTAACCTCCCCGTCTTCAGTTTCGTCCGTCAAATATTGGTATATTTCATTCATCTTATCTCTCGTCGGCACGAAATTCGAATAATGGCGTACAAGAACATTCCCTAAGCATGTATAATTCATTAATTCGTCCAATTAAAACTTATCCACCTACCTCGCACATAGACGCTTCCTTGGTTGATTCCATGCAAATTGGCAGAACTCCTTTACCACCGGAACGACTACTACGATACTGTGGTAGCGAAATACTTCCTCTTCGACGCACGATCATTTCTTCAATTGCTCGTCAAGGATCGTTTAATCCTTTGATTAACAAAACCTCTTTCTTTGATTAGCCTCCTTTTTGACATCACCTTGTTGATAAGCCGTTGTACCGACGAACTTTCTCCGTCAACACTCGAAATCTAGGGTGATCTATTGAATCGGGAATCCATTTCTCAGAGAAGAATTCAAGGAAGTTTCCATTTGCTTTTGAGAACTATATGTTTTTGTAATACCATGGAATATAGATAAATTCGCTAATACCAAGAAAAAACCGTCGTTCCAAACTTGAAAACTACCCACTCGCCGATCTCACTATAAGCGGCCTCTATGGCACCGTCTAAGCGAGCTTTATGCAATTAATTATCGGGCCCCTGGGAAAACCCAATCACGGCCGTGTCGAGCATGCCGTCGGTGTTCTAGGTAAAATTTTGCACATATACACCGTGGTCAAATACGTTCCAAATTTTCTTCATGGATCCAAATTTTATGATGATTAAATGGTAAATACGAGCAGTAGAATTCAATACTACTACAAACTAATGATAATTTCAAACAAACACACAACAAATAAAGATAACTATGGGTTGCCACCCATAAAGCGCTTGGTCTAACGTCATCAGCCCGACCTATTCAGGTGTTATTCAAAAGTTGACGAGCATTAAAACCTCTTTAAAGTTTGGTCTTTTACCCTCAAAATATGATTTTAATCTATGTCCATTTACTTTAAATCTATTTCCAAATGGCCGTATCTTCAATTTCAATAGCTCCATAAGTATAAACTTGAAGTTACAATAAAGGTTCCTAACCAACGAGACTTTAATTTCCCAAAAATAATTTCAACCTTATATTGTAAAGCAAAACTTCTTGTCCTCGGTTCAAAGTTCTGCTAAACTTCCGATCATGTCTTAACTTCAAACTTTTCCCTTATAAATTATGTCGTTATCATAAGATTCATTTCTTAATTCTTTTAATTCATTCAATTGTAACAATCTCTTTTCATACATGTCCCGCTTATTCGACCTTTCTTTAGTTTAATTTTATTTTAGATTTACTTTCTATTGCAAATTTTTATGTCCTGATGAATATTTATAGATGTTTTTGACAAACATTTGTGGTAGATAAAATTTCTGAACTATTTTTCTTCTTGCTTATTGTCGGCATATTTTTAGGTTATGTGTTTTGAAAAGGGGTCGCCTACAGAAGTTGTCGGCGAATTTTTTAGATTTAAAATTTAATTTAATTATATATAATTTAGAAAGTAGTATTTGATTTTGAAAATAATTTTGAGTTTGAAAATTTTAAGATATGAAATCAAACCGATCTCACATCCCAAATAGTTTATATAAACGAGCACCGCACCACAAACCGTATATCTATCCCAAAGAATAGACACACTGCTTGATGATGGGGCTCGGTTAAATAAACTAGAAGATTTGTGACATCCGTTTGGTCTGCGAACCAACTTTATAAGATGACAAGTTCCCCTACTTAATATAAAGAAATTAAATAGGGTTCATATTACATGGATTCTTAAAGTTCCCTATAAGGGAAAGCCCCTATAGTTAATTACATCTTAAATGACAGGAATCATTTAAGAAAACTCTCGATAATGATCAGTGGTTTTGCTCTCAAGAATTTCAAAGTTTAAGGTTTTCAAACAATTGGATTTTGGAAATTTCAATTAGGAATGGATCAAATTTGGAATAGTTAATTTCAGGAGTCCAAAGGAAGAGAAGTAGGAGAAGCTGAGGATCCAAGAAGAATCTTAACAACTTCCCAAACTATCCTATGGTTTGGTTTCAATTTGAGAATTTATTTAATATTGCAATCCTGCCAATTTTAATTAATTATGATTTATATTTATTTTATATAATCACACAAATAGCCTCGAAGATGTGAGGGTTTATGTAGTACCAAACGACTACCTCGGAGTCCTAAGACCGGTTAGGGCTTAATTTATGTGACATGATCATGCAAATGCCTAACGAAGAGTTAAGGATTTATGTTGCATTAGGCAAACTACGTCGAAGTCCTATGGCTTGGTTATTTAATTCTAAGAAAAGTTTAGCTGGTGTAGATCCGAGTTTTGCTGAAGTAGATGGCCGTGCTGCCCACTATGCTCCGAGCTCCTTATTGTTGCAGAGGTTTAGTTTTAGAAGGTGAAAATCAGGAGATGAGAGAAGTGTTTTGGTTTAGAAAAGTTTTAAAGTCCAAATGTCTTTAGTATTTTATTAGGGGAATCTTAAAGTTGATTATAACAATACCGGTTAAGATCCCACGGTTCCATCGTTCTGGCACCGTTATTTTTATCGGATTCACTTAGTCCAGATGAATTTGCTAAACTCAACTGAATGAGTTCTGTACTTTCATTTAGACCGTGGGAAATCCCGTTAGCAACACGTAGGTTACATCATTCGAGGTATTCCCGATCATCCAATAAGACGTTTTAATTTAGTTATAATTATAGTTTTGTTGTTCTATTTATGATTAAATTTTGAGTTATTTTATATTTTGAATGTTATGGCAGTAAATTTTATCTTGTGGTGACTTTTAATTTAGTTTTGATTTTCAGTTTTGTGACTATCCTAAAGGTTTCAGTTTTCATGCAATAATCTTGTTTAACATGCAAGAAAAAGTAAAGTGCAGTGCATGTAAGTAAATTGCAATAAATTAAATTGCAATAAAATAAAAGCATACCTGGAGGGTCTTCCCATCATCCCAAGCTGCACTCAAAACACATGTTAAGGCATTTAAATATTTCAACAAGTTCCTAGGTAAAGCTAAGGGAAGGTTCTGGTTGTCTACCAAGATCATAATCCTATAACTAGTCATTTCCTATGACGTCTAGGTTCTTGTGTTTTGTTCATGGATGATTTTCTTCACCAAGGAACAATTAAGTTCAATTGTTATTCTAAAACGTCTCATCATATTGAGAAAGTGCTTAGGACGAGTCCTAAACATCTTTTCAATACTTCCGAGATTATTTTGAGTTCAAGTAAATTTAGTTGCATAGGTGAATTAATCATCCAAGAGTTTAGTTAAGCTTTATCTCTTGCTCAGTGAACTTGTGTATTTGATTACCTGATGAATGAAGTGACATCTCACTTAATACTCCATTTAAGAGTTATAATAATTAAAGCCTTTAGGGGCAAGTTGGTTTGTTGAGAATTTTAATCATTCTTAATTTGATGTTTGAGTTAGTGGTTTAAAGTAATTAAGTTTAATTATGAGGTTTTAATTAATAATTTTAAGTTTGGAATAGTATTCAAATTATTTTTGGTTTAAATCTTTATACTTAAGTGATCTTAATATTTTAAATTAATCTTTGGTGTTTCAAATTCACTTAGATTATTCATACACCTTAATGATTTGATTTAGGTTAATTATGATATTTTAGGTTAATCTTGATTAGTTTGATTTTTTATATTCTTAATTATGAATTGTCTTAATATTTCAAATTTGTTTTACTTTTATTATTGTGTGATGTTAATTTAATATAATTTAAATTTAATTTAATTGAATTTAATTTAATTTAATTTAATTTAATTTCAATATTTTAAATTAAATTAAATTTAATTGTTAAAATGTTAATTTAATTTAATTTTTACTAAATTTAATTTATTTAATTTTAATTTAATTTAATTTAATTGTTAAACCACTTAATATTTTGAGCTTTCCTTTAATTTAAGGGTTATTATTTTTTAATTTTTAATTTACTTAGTTTGGATTATCATTTTAATCTTAATTAAGAGTTAAATATTATTGAAGTGATTTATTTAGGGATTTTTTTATTAAAGATTTAATATCCTCTCAAGTTATATCCATATTTTTAATAATTCAAATTTTCATTAATCTTCCAAAATTTAAATTGTTTAAATAATTAAAGTTTCTTTTTTGGTTTATTAAAAGCGATTAATGGGTTCCTACCCATTTAATTTCCCAAATTTTCAATCATCCAAGAAAGATAAAATCAAATATTTTACCCTCCATTTTAATTAAACCTAAAATTTTATTAAAGGGGTTTAAATTCTTTAATTACCTTTATGCCCTTTTAGGCTATTTATTTCATAACTCACTAAATTGAGTTCAAATGAACTTAAAATTTTTATGTCACCTCACTCACATGTCAATTAAGATATTAGAGGAGAAAATGTGATTTTTATAAATTTAATTTATTTATATAATTATTTTTAGTGAAAAATAAGGGATTTCAAGGAAAATTCAACAACATGATCAAAGTAAGGTTTCTGTCCTTAAGAAAATTATGGAATATTCCTAATGACTAGGAGGACTACTTGGACCAATTTTGGTGATTTTCTAAATTATATTTTATTTATTATAATTATTTTGAATTTTGGAGTGTTAATTAATTCTAAAATAAAATTAAAATTGAAAAATGGATTTTATATTTTCTTAAATCTCTCTGACTTCAAGGAGTTTAGAGAAATAAATTTTACAATTTTTTTGATTTTTCTTTGATTTATTAGAATTAATTTAGTGAAAAGGTTGGAAAATATATTTTTTAATATTAAAAATTGTTTTGAGCCTTTAAAATTCAATATCTTAACTTAGAGACTTAGAAAAAATATTTGGTTGGTTTATAAGTGATTAGGAGTCAAAATATGACATTTTTATGATTTTTATTATTTTTGTGATTTTTATTATTTTTTAATTATTTAAATATAAAAAATATCATTAAAAATAAAAAAATTTAGAAAATTCTAATTTTAATTTTTATAGACTCCTCTGATATTAGAGAGCCCACAAAACCAATTTGGTGAATTTTTGAAATGTATTTTTGGAGTTATGAGTTTTTAAAGTTTAATTTTGATCATGTGGCTTAATTAATTTATTTAGTGGGGCTAATCATTTCCAATTGACTTCAAATTTTTATGTAAGGTTCTCTGTATCCTAAAGATTAATAAAGAATTGATTTCAAGTTATTTTGATGTGTGCTTAACCCTAATTAATTAAAATTCAATTTTGAGTATTTAGACTAATTAGGGTTATTCTTAATGAATTAAGCCTAACCATAATTATCCTAAGGTCCTCTGGTCCTAAGAAACTTCTCCAAATTTTTTTAGAATTTATTGAGCAATATGCTAATTATTGGAATTAAAATACCAAAACAGTGACATAAACTTGAAAAATACATAACTTGCCATAGAGATAGCCTCTGACCTTGAAAAATTCAAGGAATATTCCCAAGATCAGAGGCTTCAAAAGCTCTATGGTCTCATGCTATGATGAATTGTGTATGCAAATGGAGAATCAAAATACTCAAAACAAAATAATTAATTAAAAATAAAATACTTATCAAATTAACCCAATTCTTTTTCCACATTGTTCTCCTCTGTTCACTGAGTAAGACAATATTTTTATTTTTTTTTGTGATTTTCTATGAAAAGTTATGATTTTTTGAAGTTTATGTTCAAAAATAAATCAAAAATCCAATTTCCCTCTCAAACTATCGCTATCATGGGGGGCCACGTGTCGCTCCGTGATTGGCTGGTGCGTTTCTGCTTGTGGTTAAAGCTCCTGTCTGACTACATCTCGGCCGTCCGTGCGATACACATGTGATCGGACGACTACTGCTCCTCTCTCCTAGTTCTATTCACCCAAAACCATCTACCTTAAAACCTTGATATCTCACTTGTTTCTCAACGAAATTGAGTGATTTTTTTTTAAAATGATCGTCTAATCGAGTAGCACACATCTATACGGTGATGATATACTTAAAGCATGTGAATATTTACAGAAATTTAAAATAAGCTCGGTTGGAGGAGAAAAAATTTGATACCTTTGTCCAGGAGGTGAGGCCTCAATTGGAAATGGTTGGATTGAGCTTAGGAGTGCTTGGAGAAGCTTTGAGAACAATTTGACAGAGTTTTCCCAAGGTAATCTTTTGCATCTCTTCTCTTTGTCCATGAATGGAGCTTAAATAGAGGAGTTTTAAGTTCAAATTGGTCAAAGCATGAGGTTGGGCTTGGTTCACCTTTCCATGGTCTGATTTGGGCTGAGAAAAGCTCCCTTGATTCAGCTTGATTAGTGGGGATAAGTCACAATCCAAGTACAATTAGGCTTAAGCATGGGTTAGGGGAGACATGGGAGTGCTTAATTAATTTAAGGGAATCAAGAAAGAGGCTCCTCCTTTTGCCCAATATGGTATGGTCACATGAACACCACTCACATGGCTTGCATGGGGCTTAAGGATGGCTTCATGGCTAGCCTATGGCTTGTCCATGGCTTGGTCAATTTTCATGAAAAAAAGTTATTTGGAATTTTTTGAAAACTTTGGAATTTTTGATTGGTTTTGTCATGATGCTATTTTGGTTTAATCAAAATGATGGGTTTTGGACTTAGGGGTGATTTAAATCATAGGGAATGATGAGGGAAAATTTCATGTGGGCTTTGGAATGAAATTTGGGCTTTTGAATTTGTTGGAAATGGGCTTTTAAAAAGGTTTAAGGAGGTGGGCTTTTAGGTTTGAAAACAAATTGGTGGATGGAAATTTTGTAAAAGATTTGGTCAAAAAAATGTTGGGTTTAGTTTAAGGATGTGTCATGAGTGATTTGGAACAAATTTGAAGTGATTTTGAATTGAATTAGGTTTAATTTAGGTCTTTTTAGTAAAGGGGCCAAAGTGGATCAAATTGAGCTAACTTGGTTTAAGGTTGGGCTAATGTTGGATTTAATGTAAAATTAATGTTGAAAAATGTTTATGGGGTGTAACAAAGAGTTTTCAATTTTGGTTGGGCTTTAATTTTGGGATTTGGGCCTATTTGGGTTAGGTTTGGGTTTAGGCCAATTTAGGGGATTTTGACTTTAGATTAGGTTTGGGTGGAGTTTAGGTTCAAATTTGGGGCAAATCTTGTTAGTGTTTTGTTTTTTGGGATATTTGGAAGGTTTAGGAAAAGATTTGGGGCTAATTGGAGTTGAATTGGGTTGGCTTGGGCTAAGTTTAGGTCATGGGCCAACATCGGGCTTTAAGCTTCAAATTGGAATTGGATCCAAATGTTAATCAAATTGGGCTTGTATTTGGTCTAAATTGATATTGGAGATATTGAATTGAAGTTTAGAATTGGATTGGATCAACATTGAGGTTAATTGGAGTGGTTTGGTTTGACATTGGGTTCACTTGGGTTAAAAATGGGTCAAATTGGGGGTTTTGGTAAAAGTTGGTTAAATTGACAAAATTAGCTTATGGTGTAGTTGAAAAAAATGAAATTGGGAATATTTGGGATTTTCTGGAATTTTTTGGGAATTTTTGGAATTTATGAATTTTTTGTTAAAAAGGGCATTTTGGGTATTTGGAGGGTATTGGGGGGTATTTTTGGAAATTTTGGTATATTTGGCTAAGGATGATCAATTTGAATGGTGGGAAATGTTTAGGATTGGTTTTGAGGAATTTTGGATAATTTAGGCAATTTTACAAATTTTGGGTAGTTTCAAGGGCATTTGGTAGGTTTCGTGGGTTTAGGGTCCCGGGGTCAAAAATTGAAATTTTAGAAAAATAAAGATTGATCAAGTTTGAGTAGAATGAAACAACTTTGGTTGAGCCATGAAGCCACATCAAGCCCATAAGAGTCATGAGATGACTCATTTGAGGCATTCACTATGTTGTTCCTAACCCTCTTAGCCAAGGGCCCAGGGGTTAAGGTCCGTCCATACAAATTACCTACATGAGCCAGGAAGTCAAATTAGGTATGAATGGTTTTAGGATTTGGAATGTGTGTGAAAGTATAATGTTTGTGGGTCAACCCTCACCAGACCAGGCCACCCAGGGTAGTCCTAAGGCCAAAGAGTCCTATAGGGAACTCATCCTTTAAACCTCCACATTTGATCTTAACCCTCCAAGTGGCTTAGGGGTTTATAATCAGGCATGTGGGGTTTAAAGAGAGTTAAGAGGTGTTTGAATTTCTAAATGGTGGGTGCCATTTCTAGTCCTCTAAGATAGTCAAAGGGAAAGCCTAAGGCTAGATCCTAAGTACTAAGGAGAGAGAAGAGAAAAGACCTCATCAAAAATGAGGTCAACACTTATATTTTCTGTGCTGAATGCTATACATGTTCAAATTCAAGTTTGGGGTAGGAAGAAAAATATATTTTAAAGTTAATATACTTCCTTTAAGTTTAATATTATAGCAAGCATGTTTTAGGCTAGATTTACTTTCTCGTGCAGTCATTCTATCCTAATTATGCATGCATATAAATTTGATACGATGTTGTAGTAGTTAGTAAATTTAACTTTTATTTTTCTTCCTCCTACATTTTATGGAGTTAATTGCAAAATATTTTAAAATTCAAGTTTGGGGGGAATGAAAAATAATTTTAAAAAACATAAATTTTATTTGTCCTAAAAAATACTATAAATAAATTTGATTTTTGATTAAAAATAATTATGTGTATGAAGTTATATTAGGGAAATAAAATTTTGAATATAGAAATGAGTAAGAAAATTTAGTTAAAATTTATAATAGTGATGGAAAATTTAAAGTTAAATTTTTCTTAGTGAAGAAATGATAAATATTGTGTAACCATCTTTAGTAAGAAAAGTTCTATTTTTAGAAAAATAGAAGGATTAGACTTTTGTTTTCAATATTTAAATTTCTTTTATTGAAAAATAAGTTTCAAAACTGTTATTATATTTCTAAGTAAAAGATATATATCTACCTTATGCTTTAGGAAAGGAAGGGTGGAATTCAAAATTATTACAGGCCTATCCAGATATAGTAATCATTGCCCAAGAAAAGAAAAAGTAAGAAAAGAAAAAGAAAGAGACAAAGAAGAGAAAAGAAAAAAAAGGAAGGAGAAGCTTGAGGATTAAAGGGCCTAATCAAAAATTGGTTCCACACCTGAGCTTTTTAAAGTATAAGATTTGAGAAAATCTTAAGATTAAAAAAATAATATAGTTAGTATAATTATTTTTAATAAAGATTTTTAAGTAAAGAAAATAAAAATGTCTAACCCCTATATTTTAAAAAATCTATAAGTATTTCTGAATTAGATAGCAACATATATTTTCATACTCTCTGATCTAAGAGATTTCTAAACTTTAAATTGGTCTCATTTACTAAAATTTTTTCTAAATTGGACTACTACATTTCTAGAACAAAATAGAAACTCCTAAAGAAACTCATACACATGATTTGCTTATGTGGTTTTACATGATTATAGTGTTACTTGAGGACAAGTAACGTTTAAGTTTGGGGGAATTTGATCCACTTAAAAGGTACCTATTTTTATGCCTTATTTATGATTCAATTTATAAGGATATTATGTTTTAATGAAAGGTATTTTTATGTTTTTGGATGTAGGTGATAAAAAAAGAGTTCAAGAAGGAAAAAGGAGCAAAAATGAGTAAAAATTGAGCTTTTAAGCAAAGTTGTCGAAATTTTAAGTCTGGCGCCTATGCGCCAGAATCCGATGCCTAAGCGCCAGTTCGATACTAAAGCAGTGAAGAATTTTTGACAACTTTGGGCAGTTATTTTGACTGTGTTAAGTGGTTATTAAACCTTCTAGAAGACTGGAAGTTACTTTTAATATATAGGACATGTGATACAATGAATTTAGACACGGGAAAACAGTTTAAATTACAAAGAGGTGCGACTCAAAGTGAAGGGGTGTGAAGACTTGGTCACGGAGTCTGGCGCCTAAGCGCCAGATCCCAACGCTTAGGCGCCATAGTTACTTTCTAGAAGATTCATTGAATTTCAATGAATTTTGAAGAGGGGCCTTAAGCAACCCCTGACCATTTTTAGAGCTCTATAAATAAGAGACATTTCTACAGCCAAAGGGCCTCCCCCACCCTCGTTTCAAGTCATTTTCTTTAGGGTGAGCCATTTTAGAGTTAGGTTTAAGTATGAAGATCTAGATTTCTACATCTCATGGAGAGATTGGTGAGGGATTTTGAGATATTTATGTAAGGGATGTACGAGCAGCGCATAGATCGGTGGGAGACTTTGGTGGAGAGATCTTCTTTCTTTCAGAGGGAAAAAAAGCTAAGTATTGTATTCTTCAGCTCTTGTAATTGTTGTAAACACTTTCTAGTGGATTTTCTTTGGTTTAAACCGAGTTTTCTGTCGTGATTTATCCATGCTTCGTAAGTGATTTTCTTTACTCATTCTTTTAATATGAAGTAGTGGCATGTGTAGGAAAATTATTTTTATGATAGAATTATCTATTAGATGCTTCTAGGTGACATATAATTGCATAAATATAATATAATACTAATGAAATAAGTTCCTTGTTGGCACTTAATTTATTAAATAATTCTATCAATTCTTTTACTTCTTATCTCATTGTTTTCATTTACTTTTATTTTATAATGAAATTGATTCATGTTTAGGAATTAAGATTTGCTTAGATATTCTCTTATTAAATTATGGTGATGATATTCATACCAGATCTTCATTTACTTTACAAATTGATCACTTGTATTGTTAAAATCTTTTGAAGAATTCTGAGACCTAACTTGAGATGAGTTCTTAACTAGTAGATATCACATGAATCATTGAGTAATCGAAGGCTATATGCGGGTTATTCAAGGTGAAGTGCAAATAAATAGGAAGATATTATTTATTGGGCATAGAATTAATTAGTTTTTAGAGTGACAAACTAAATTCTAATAGTTTGGTTTATAGAAAGGGAACATGTCACTAGTAGGGCCGACCATAACCACCCTCGGACATCTAGAAGTGTGAACCTAGATTAACCCATTCTACTAATAATACATCATGAACCAATCTATAGATTAGCCAATGTTCTTTATACTATCGAGCAAAGGTAAAGAATATGAATGCTTCTATTTGGCACTACTATATAAAATTCTAAGCATTTCTTTTCTACACATTATCTATGTAATTGCAAGAGAAAGGTAGTTTTTAATATCTCAAAATTCTCCAAACCAATTTATCAAGATAAGTTATCTTTTTTATTTAAGAACTTTACCTAGGATTAGTTATAGAAAACCTATTTTAATCGACATTCCAAATTTAGGCCTTATAGAAATAGACTGGAATTAGCCTAAAGGATTGCTTACCTCGCTTCTCTGTGTGATCGATACTGGGATCTTAACAGAAAACCCTATATTACTTGAAACGATACGTATACTTGCGTAGTACCTCTAGTGTGTAAAATATTTTTCTAAAATTTTATAACTTTTTAATTTTATACACTACCCGCTATTTATAAATTGGGTCAAGTTTTTGGCCATCTTTTGGAAGCAAATATTACTACGTTATTGCGGGTCGGGTCATGCTCCAATTGGCTACCCTTTCAATGCAAACGTTGAATCAGCCCACTGTTTCACATATCGCTCTCTTGTTTGACTTCTTCTGTGCCGTCTACTCGATACATGTGCAAATGAACAACATTTGTTCATCGTCCCCGATCACCCTAACCCGAGAACAGTCCGTGTTCTAACCCTAACATCCAGCTTGATACTGACCCACTGAAAATATGTTAAGATTTTCATGCCTATTTTATATTGATTTTAATGATATTACACTTTAAAGAAAGATATTTTTGATGTTTTATTGAAGATATGTTGATTTAATGGACATTGGAGTGAAAAGATGCAAAAAGGAGCAAATTTGGAGCAAAAAGGACAAAAAATATGAAAATTTGATCTAGGGCACCAAAAAAAACGACGGTGCCAACGGTAGAATTTTACTGAGAGTTCAGAAAATATATTACAAGGAAAGCCGTTGACGGCAAGATCGAGGCCGCCGACAATGGGCCTTATGAGAGAGTCCAAAACCAAGTATTCTAGAAGGCCGCCGACGGCAAGTAAGTCGGTTCTCTCATGAGGTTCATCGAATGTGGATGATTTTTGAAGGGATGCTTGGGTAACTCTTGGAAACATTTCAAATACTTTAAAAGAAACAATTTGGGGCCGAAAATGAGGGTCCACCAAGTCCATAGTGTGTCAGTAGTGTGTTCATTGTGTCTATTAGTGTTGGTGGTTCCATTATAGTTTTAGATAGTGAGTTCAATTAGTGTTATTTGTGAGAGTGGAAGGAAAGTGAGAGATTTCTTCCTCCTTGCCATTTCGGAGGAGAATTCTGTTCTCAGTAAAGTTAGGAAGATATTCATAGAAACTTTAAGGAGTTCGCTTGGGAAGGAATTCGAGATAAGTTGCATTTACTTATTTTAGTTTGTATAACTTTGCTTTTATAGGAAATCCAAGTTTTGTCGTATCTTCTCCATGAAATCTAGGTAGTTTTTCTGTCTTCTTCTTGTTTTGAGATTTTTGTGAAATGGTAATTTGAATTAGTGTGCCAAGAGAATGTTAAAGAAGTTGTGATAATATTTTCACTTCAATCTTAATTTACTTTCAATCTGGCCAATTGATTTGTTAAAATATGTTGATTTTTACAACTAAAGTGAAGATTACATTCGAGATTCAGGGAGGTCAAAGTCCTTGAAAGTACGGTGCAAAAAATAGGGAAATAATATTTATCGGGTGTAGAATTGGAGATTTTAGAGTGACATACTAAAATCCTTAATTCAGTCCTATCGTTTGGGTGCTGAAGTGTAGATGTTAGCCCTCAGGCGAGGGGAACGTGGGAGCTCCAAAGTGAGAGCCGGTATCCTCCTAGCCTAGCCGCAAATTCAGTAACCAAACATAGGATTAGTCAATGTTCTTTATGCCTGGACCAAAGGGTAAAGAATTGGTATGCTCCTATTTGGCACAACACAATGTTAAACTAATTCTAATTATCCATTCACTTAAATTTCTTAACAAGGAGAAGGATTCTTGATTATATATTGAACCTCGCTTTATTAGTAGAAGTAGTTAATTATTAGTAGAATTAGTTTTTTTTAAATTTAATCTTATTTACAATTGCATATTAGTGATAGATAGGCAATTCATTTACAAAGTTGTGATTCTGAATTGGTTTCTATACTCCTAGTCTGTAGCTGTTGACCTCATTTTTGATGAGGTCTTCTCTTCTTCTTTTTAGTGCTTAGGATCTAGCCTTAGGCTTTTCATTTGACTATCTTAGAGGACTAGAATTGGGACCCACCTTTTAGAAACTCAAACCACTTCTTAACTCCCTTCAAACTCCACAAACTTGACTATAGACCCCTAATCACCTAGAGGGTTGAAATCAAATATGGAAGTTTAAGGATGAGTTCCTATAGGACTCTTTGGCCTTAGGACTGCCCTAGGTGGCCTGGTCTGGTGAAGGGGCTGACTTACACACACACTACACCTACACACTACACTTCCACACACCCATACCCAACTTGACCTCCTGACTCATGTAGGTGATTCACATGGATGGTCCTTAACCCCTAAGCCCTTGGCTAAGAGGGTTAGGAACAACATAGTGAATGCCTCAAATGAGTCCCTTCATGGCTCATGTGGGCTTGATATGGCTTCATGGCTCAACCAAAATGATTTCACTCCACTTACATCCACCCAATCTTCAATTTTCCAAATTTTCAATTTTTGACCCCAGGACCCTACACCCGCTTAACTCTACCCAAAACCTTGAAATTACCCAAATTTTTCAAAATTTCCTAAATCACCCAAAATTCCTCAAAATTGATCTTAAACATTTCCACATTACTCTAATTGATCATCCATACCCAAAAATACCAAAAATTCCAAAAATACCTCCCAATACCCTCCAAATACCCAAAATACCCCTCTTGGCCAAAAAATCCAAAAATTCCAAAAATTCTCAGAAAATTCCAGAAAATCCCAAATATTCCCAATTTCATTTTGTCCAACTACACCATGGGCCAATTTTGTCAATTTACCCTAATTTTGTCAAAACCCCCAATTTGACCCATTTTAACCCTAAGTGAACCCAATGTCAAACCAAACCTACCCAATTGACCCAAATTCTGGTCCAATTCAGTTATAAACTTCAATTAAACATTCCCAATACCAATATAGACCAAATTCAAGACCAATTTGATTGACATTTGGATCCAATTTCACTTTTGGCCTTAAAGCCCAATTTGGACCCATGACCCAAACCTAACCCAAACTCAACCAATTCAACCCCAAATCACACTAAATTGACTCCAAGCCCTTCATAGAACATCCCTAAACCAATTATAACACTTATTTGACAAGGTCCTTCACAAAATCTTCACCTAAATGCCCATCCTAAAATCAAAAAGCCCATTCCCCTTAAACTTTCCTAAAAGCCCACTTCCTTCAAATTCAAAAGCCCAAATTCATCTAAAGCCCACATGGCACTTCACCTCATCATCCATTTAATCAAAATTGCCCCTAAGTTTCAAAGTCATCAATTAAACAATTCCAAATCAAGCCCCATACAAATTCCCATCAAAATATTAAAATTTTCTTAAATCCTTTTTTATGAAATTGACCTGAGCTTTTCCCGAGCCAAATGGAGCCAAGGATGAGCCATTCACAAGCCATATGGAGCCATGAAAGTTTGGCATGTGACCATGCCATTAATGGCAAAAGGAGGAGGTCCTTTAACCATCTCCTAAAAGTCATTAGCCTTAAGCATGTTTCCCCTTAACCAAGATTTAATCCAAATATTCTTGGATAAAGACATCACCACCTCTTGACCAGCTAGCCTAACTGATCTTCTCAGCCCAAGACCAGCCATGGGGAGGTGAACCCAGCCCAAACAAATGGGTTGACCAAACCTAGCCAAGTATAGCCTTCCCCCCATTCCATTTCGATCCAAAGCCTTTACACATGTCAAACTCCAATTGACTTCACCAACTTCAAGCCCTGGACTCCCTGACCCTGAAGGTGACCCATGCTCGCCGGCCGGCCTCTCGGATCACCGGAAAACACCATGGCCGAGACCTTGGGAGGAGCGAAACTTTGGAATTCCACCTTGCTGAGGCGCCCCATGCCCAATGGCCACCATGGCTGTTCTTCCCATGACCAGAGCAGCTGATCCCAACCCTTGGCCATCCCTGGGAGGCTCTCCAGCCACCTCTATTTAAACCCGACCCCCTCACGGCCATGAAAGGAGAGTTGCAAAAACCTTGCCGAAACTCTGTCAAAATTATTCCAAACCTTCTCCACCCTTAGAGCGAGTTGATCCCAGAGTGTCAATTTGCCCTAATCCCCAGCGACAAAACCCAATTTCTCAGTCGAAATTCCACCCAAAACCGGGACACTTCTCCACGGTGAGCCAATCCCCAAATTGATTGGTTCTACACCTTCACTGGACCGGGGAAGGTGTCCACGCAAAAAAGCCCCATCTCCGGGCCTCCCCGGTTGCTCCAGCCTCCGAGCTTTGTGATCGGTCGTGGTCGAAATCCAACCTAGACAATTCACCAGACCAGGAGACTTCATCTTGAGCTTGCTAGGATCCAATCGAAGGTGCAACAACTCTCAGATTGAAGCCACACTTCTCTGAGCAAAGGTATGAGCTAATTCTTCATCCCGAGCTTCTGGAGATTCTCCATTTCAAATGCTTTAATTTCAATGCATGATAACCGTATAGATGTGTTCGTCTCTTCAAGACGAATCCATAGAGCATAAGAACATGAAAATCCATTGAGTATCGAGTGAGATCTTAGGGATTTAGTGTGGACGGCTCTCGGGTGAGGACACTTGGGGACGATGAACGGATGCCGTTCATTTAATACACGCGCGGACGGACGGCCAGGATCACGTCGGATCGGAAGACGAACGATACGGCGGGCCCCGGGAGCGCCGAGTCGGATGGCGGCGTCGAATGGGAGCGCGCCACGCGGCGTTTCGGAGGCTGCCGAGGTTGACGCGGCGCCGCGTGGATAAATAGAAAATTAGGGTATTTTTTGATTTATTTAATTCCCTAAACTTCAAAAATTCATAACTGCGTGTAGAAAAATCGGAAAAATAAAATAAAAATACCCTCTTGCTCAGTGAACAGAGGAGAATAATGTGAAAAAGAAATCATTTAATTTCATCAAGTATTTTATTTTTTATAATTTATTTACCCTCTGCACATTTTTAATTCTCCATGCATGTATACAATTCACCATGGCATGAGACCATAGAGCTTTTGAAGCCTCTGAATTTGGGAACATTCCCTGAATTTTCCAAAGTCAGAGGCCATCCCTATGAAGAGTTATTGATTTTTCAAATTCATGTTACTGTTTTGAGTATTTTAATTCCAATAAATAGCATGTTGTGAAATAAATTCTAGGAAAATTTGATGATGTTCCTTAAAACAACCCTAATTGGCTTAAGCACTCAAAATAGGTCTCTAATTAATTAGAGCTAACCATACATCAAATTGACTTGAAATCAATTCTCCACTGACCTTTAGTATCAGAGGAACCCACCATAAAAATTTGAGGTCAATTGGACTTGGTTAGCCCCACTAATTGGGTTGATTAAGCCACTTAGTTATTTTAAACTTTAAAAATTCATAACTTTCAAAATACCTTTCAAAAATTCACCAAATTGGTTTTGGAGCCTCTCTGATATGAGGGGAATCTAAAAAAATTAAAATTTAAATTTTCTAAAAAAGTTGATTTTTAATATTATTTTAATATTTTAATAATTAAAAAATAATAAAAATCACAAAAATAATAAAATTCACCAAAATGTCACATTTTGAATTTTAATCACTTAGGAACAAACCCCATATTTTTCTTAGGTCTATTTAGTGAGATATTAAATTTTAAAGCTTTAAGGTAATTTTAAAATTAAAAAAAATATATTTTCTAGCTTTTTCATTAAAATAATTATAATAAATCATAGAAAAATCAGAAAATTGCAAAATTTGCTTCTCTGATTTTCTTGATATCAGAGAGATTTTTGAAAAATATAAAATTCATTTTTCAACATTTATTTTATTTTTAAATTAATTAACACTCCAAAACTTAAAATAATTATAATAAAAATAATATAATTCAAAAAATCACCAGAATTGGTCCAAGTGGTTCTCTGGTCATTAGGAATGTCCCCTAATTTTCTTAAGGACAGAAACTTTCCCTTGGTCATGTTATTAAATTTTCCTTGGAAATCTTTATTTTCCACCAAAAATAATTATATAAATAAATTAAATACAGAAAAATCACATTTTCTCCTCTCATGTCTTTATTGACATATGAGTGAAGTCACTTAAAAATTTCAAGTTCATTTGAGTTCAATTTAGTGAGTTATGAAATTATTAAGCTTAAAGGGTAAAGTGGTAATTAAAATTTTTAATCCTTAATTAAAACTTTAGGTTTAATAAAAAATTAACAAGTAAAATATTTGATCCTAATCTGATTTGGATGATTGAAATTTAAATAATTAAAGGGTAGAAACCCATTAAGCAATTTAAAATGATTAAACTTTAATTAAATAATTGATTAAATTTGGAAGAATAATAAAATTGGAATTATTAAAATAGGGATATTATTAGGAAGAGATTTATTCTTTAATTTAAAAATCCCTAAATTAATCATCTCATTAATATTCAATTCTTAATTAAAATGATAACTCAAATTCAAAACATTAAAAGACTTAATCATTAAACTAAAATTAAATTATTAAACTCTTTTAAAAATTTAAAATTAAATTAAAAATTAAATTAAATTAAGTAAATTAAATTGGATTAAATTAAATTAAATTAAATTAAAATTAAAAGTTGAATTAAATTAAATTAAATTAAATTAAATTAAATAAACAAATTAAATTAAATTAAATGAATTAAATTAAATTAAATTAAATAAATAAAACAAAATTAAATTAAGTTAAACCAAATTAAAAATTAAATTAAATGAATTAAAATTAAATTAAATTAAATTAAATTAAATTAAATCAAATTAAATTAAAATTAAATCAAATCAAATTAATTTAATGTAACATCAAATCAAACTAAATTGAATTAAATTGAATTAAATTAAATTAAAACTCAATTAAATTAAATTAAATAAAATTAAGTTGAATTAAATATAACATCACCAAAGACATAAAGAATTCAAAATAAATCTAAAATAACTTGAACACTATTCCAAATTTAAACCCATTAATGGAAATTAAACTAAATCACAAACCATTTGAACACCGATTTACCCTCAAAAGCTTTAGTTATCATAACTCACTAAACATAATATTAAATGAAATGTTACTTCATTTATAGGATATTCAAATGTCCTTGTTCACTGAGCAAGTTAACAAAACTTGAATCCCTGGACGATTAATTCATTTATATAATTAAATTCATTTGGACTTAAAACAATCCTAGAAATATTAAAAAGATGTTTAAGATTATTCTTAAGCACTTCCTCAATATGATAGAACATTTATAAGAACAATTGGACTTAATTGTTCTTTGATGAAGAAAATCATCCTCAAACCAAAACACAAAGACCTAGACGTCATAGGAAATGACTAGCTATAGGATTAGGAATTTGGTAGAAAACCATAACCCTTCCCTTAGCTTTACCTAGGAACTTGCTTAAATATTCTAATTGTGTTTTAAGTGCGGCTTGGGATGACGGGAAGACCCTCCGAGTACGCTTTTATTTTATTGCAATTTACTTTCTTGCAATTTACATTATTACAATTTCATTAATCGCATCGCACTTAATTTTCTTGCATGATAAACAACTGTTGCATGAAAATCCACACCTTTAGGATAGTCCCTAAAACTGAAACCAAAACTAAGTTAAAAGTCATTGCAAGATAAAATTCACCGCCACAACATTTTAAAATATAAAACAACTCAAAATTTAATCACAAACAGAACACAAAACTACAATCACAACTAAATTAAAACGTCTCGTTGGATGATCGGGAATACCTCGGATGATGTAACCTACGTGTTGCTAACGGGATTTCCCACGGTCTAAATGAAAGTGTAGAACTCATTCAGTTGAGTTTAGCAAATTCATCTGGACTAAGTGAATCCAATAAAAAATAATGATGCCGGAAGGATGGAGCCCGTGGGATCTTAACCGGTGTCGTTATAATCAACTTTAAGATTTGTTTTAATTAAAATATTGAAAACACTTGGAAATTAAGATTTTCTCTAAACCAAAACACTTTTCTCATCCTCTGATTTATGACTTCTAAAACTAAAACCTCTGCAACAACAAGGAGCTTGGAGCATGGTGGGCAGCACGGCCATCGTCGTCAGCAAAACTTGAATCTACATCAGCAAAACTTTCTTAGAATTAAACAACCAAGCCATAGGATTTCAAGGTAGTTTGCCTAGTGCAACATAAATCCTCAACCTTTTGTTAGGCATTTGCACTGCAAATTAAGCCCTAATCGGTTTTAGGATTCCGAGGTAGTCGTCCGATACGACATAAACCCTCACATCTTCGAAATTTGTTTGTATGATTGTGTCATACGAATATAAGTCCTAATTAATTAAAATTGGCGAAGATCAAAACATCAAATAAACATTAGGACTTTCCTAAACTCGAAGCCAAACAATAGGATAGTCGGGAAATTACCAAAGTTAGCTTCGAATCTGTGATTTCTCCTACTTTTCTTCCTTTGGATTCCCAAAACAAAATGTTCCAAATTTGATCCATTCCCTATTGGAATTCCAAAATTCAATCCTTTGAAAACTTAAACTTTGAAATTCTTGAGAGCGGAATTATTGATTATTATCGAGAGTTTTCTTAGGTGATTCCCATCACTTAAGATGTAATTAACTATAGGGGCTTGCCCTTATAGAGAATTTTAAAGAACCCGAGGTAATATAAACCTGTTTAATGTTTTCATATTAAGCGAGGAATTTGTCGGCTTATAAAATTGGTTCGCGGACCAAACGGATGTCACGAAATCTTCTAGTTTATTTAATCGAGCCCCACCATCAAGCGAGTGTGTCTATCCTTAGGGATAAATACACGGTTTGTGGTGCGAGTGCTCGTTTATATAAACTATTTGGGATGTGAGATCGGTTTGATTTCATATCTTAAAATTTTCAAATTTAAAATTATTTTCAAAATCAAATACTACTTTCTAAATTATATATATATTTAAATTAAATTTAAAATTTAAATTCGCCGAGCAATTTACGTAGGCGACCCCTTTTCAAAAACACACAACCTAAAAAATAATGCCGACAGTAGCCTCTATAATATCCTTGTGGGATCGATATCCAGGACTCCATTAGAGCTCTGTATTACTTGAGTGAGACATATACTTGCGTTGAAAGATTAAATCTGCGATTATTGAATAATCTATACACATCTATATCAAATTCTAGCCATATTAAGTTTACGCAAAGTGCGTGGAGTGGTTCAAGTTTTTGGTGCCGTTGCCGGGACTATAACATAATTAGAGTAACAGACAATTTAAGACAATTAGAAAAGTTTTTAATATAGAATTACAACTTATTATTATATTTAGTCAACTGTTTTTCTGTGTACTGATTTCAATTGTATGCATAAATTTGGATCTGAAAATCTTATACCCTACGATTTGGAATTAGAACGCACTGTTAGGAGGATTAGAAGATTGAAAAAAGAACCTAGAAATCCTGATAATACTGACATAATGGAAAACAATGTAAACAACTAAAGAATAGAAAGTGAACATCAATCTAGACCACTAAGAGATTACAATAACCCTACATTTGATGTAGCTGCTAATTCATTTGAGCTTAAACCTACAATTATCTAAATGGTACAAAACAATCAATTTGACGGAACACCTAATGAATACCCTAATCTACATCTTGAGAGTTTTTTAGAAGTTTGTGCTACTTTTAAATATGACAGGGTGTCTGATGATGCTGTCAGACTTAGACTTTTCCTTTTTCACTAAGGGATAAGGCTAAGGCTTGGTTAAATTCGTTAGCACCTGGATCTATTAGAACTTGGAGGGAACTTTCACAAAAATTCTTATCGAAATATTTTCCACCATCTAAGACTGTTAAGCTTAGAAACAATATCACATCTTTTAGTCAGTATGAGGGAGAATCGATATATGAATCTTGGGAAAGGTTTAAATATCTTCTTAGGAGATGTCCACATCATGCTTTACTAGATTGGTTAATTATTCAAACTTTTTATAACGGATTAGTAGGATCTCTTAGATCCATCATTGACGTTGCTACTGGTGGATCATTAATGGCTAAACCTTTTGAAGAAGCTTATGCTTTAATCGAAGAAATGGCTACCAATAATTTTCAATGGCCTGCTGAAAGGGTAAATCCTAAGAGATTAGCTAGTATTCATGATTCAGATGCTTTAACTATGATAGTTTCTCAAATTACTGCTCTTTCAAAGAAAATAGATCAATACAGAATGAATCGTTCTCAAACACCTTAAGTGTTAGAAGAAAATTTATTGGGACAAATTGTAGATACTCAATCTTCATATGAAACTGTAAATTTTATAAATAATAGACAAAATAACCCTTATTCAAACTATTATAATCCAGGTAGGAAGAATCATCCAAACTTTAATTGGAATAACCAGGGTAATGCTAATCCTGTTAATTCTCAATGGGGGAACAATCATGTAAACCCATTAAGAAATGTAAACAATTAGGGTAATTCCAATTATAGATCTTCTAATCCACCAGGTTTTTTTAATAATTCACAATTCAAGGAGAAGTTGTTTATGGAAGAACTAGTCTTGAATATGGGAAATCAATTACAAAGTCAACGAGCTGCTATTAAAAACATAGAAAACCAATTGGGGCATATTGCTACTGCACTGAGCAATAGACCTGTTGGAACTTTACCTAGCAATGTTGAAGTAAATCCTAAAGATCAAGGAAAAGAACAGGTCAAGGTTATTCGATTAAGAAGTGGAAAAGAGTTGGAAACAAGGGTCCAAAAAGAAACTGTAATTGAAAAGGAAAAAGTGGAAACTAAAGGAGAAAATGAAAGTTTATATCCTAATTTTCCTCTGAAACCTATGAAAATTACTGTTGAAAGACCACCACTACCATTTCTTCAAAGACTGAAGCAATAAGATAAGGGAAAGATTTTTTAAATTCTTAGACATTTAGAAAAAAACTGTCAATAAATATTTCTTTTGTTGAAGCTTTTGAATAAATGCATGATTATGTTAATTTTATGAAGGATATACTTAATAAAAAGAGGAAGTTAATAGATCATGAGACTGTTGCACTCAGTGAAGAGTGTAGTTTTATAATTTAGGAAAAGCTTCTTGAAAGACTTAAAGATCCTGGTAGTTTTACTATCCCGTGTGCTATTGGTGAAAAATTTTATGGACGAGCATTATGTGATTTGGGAACTAGCATAAATCTGATGCCTCTATCAACTTTTAAAAGGTTAGGAATTGGAGAGATTCCACCAACTTTTGTAACTCTACGATTAGGTCGATCGATCTATTACACATCCTAAAGGAGTTGTAGAAGATGTTCTGGTTAAGGTTGATAAATTTATCTTTCCTGTAGATTTTATTATATTAGATATGGAAGAAGACAACGAAATACCTATCATTTTAGGAAGATCATTCTTAGCTACAGGAAGAGCCATGATAGATGTTCAAAAAGGAGAGTTGACTATGAGAGTAAATGATCAAGAAGTGACTTTTAACATCTCTAAATTAATGAAATATCCTTCAATAGAAAAGGATGATGAATGTTTTAGAATGGATATATGTGATTATTTGAGAAAAGAATATTTCGAAGAAACATTTGAAGAAAATGAAGATATGGAAAACGATAAATATGATGAAATTGATAACGAAGAAGCTTATTATATTCAAGAACAATTTGAAACGCTCGATTCAATAGCACCAGAGAATGAAATCTTAATTCCATCAATTGTAAAACCCCCTGAAGTTGAATTAAAAGATCTTCCAAATAATTTAAAAAATGCAGTTTTAGGAGAGTTTTTAACATTACCAGTAATTGTATCCTCAGACTTAAATGAAATTTAAGAACAAAAACTAATGGATACATTAAAAAAGTGCAAAAGAGCTTTTGGATGGACTTTGGCTGATATAAAGGGAATTAGTCCTTCAATTTGTATGCACAGAATTTTATTAAATGATGAACATAAACCAAGAATTGATCCACTAAGGAGACTGAACCCTATTATGAAAGAAGTAGTTAAAAAAGAGATTTTAAAATGGTTAGATGCTGGAATTATATATCCTATTTTGGATAGTACTTGTGTAAGTCCAATTCATTGTGTTCCTAAGAAAGGAGGAGCGACTGTTAAAGCAAATGAGAATGACAAATTAATACCTATCAGGAAAGTTACTGGATGGCATATTTGTATTGATTATAGAAAATTAAATGTTGCCACTAGAAAAGATCACTTTCCTCTTCCTTTTCTAGACCAAATGTTGGATAGACTTGCTGGACACAAGTACTACTGCTTTCTTGATGGATTTACCTATTACCATAAATATCCTATTGCTCTTGAGGATCAAGAGAAAACAACATTTACTAGTTCTTATGGAGATTTTGCTTTTCGAAGAATGCCTTTCGGATTATGTAATGCACCTGCAACATTTCAGAGATGTATGATATCTATATTTAGTAAGTTAATTGATGATGGAATAGAAGCATTTATGGATGATTTCTCTGTATTTGGAACATCATTTAACACATGCTTAAATCATCTTGAAAAGTTTTTGAGTTATGCGAAAGAACTAATTTAGTTCTAAATTGGGAGAAATGTCAATTTATGGTTGCAGAAGGAATTGTATTAGGGCATAAAATTTGAGAAAATGGCAAGGAAGTAGACCATGCAAAAATTCAAGTTATAGCTAAATTACCACCTCCTACTAAAGTGAGAGGGGTAAGAAGTTTTCTTAGACATGCTGGCTTTTACAGGCGTTATATTAAAACTTTTTCAAAAATTACCAAACCTCTATGCCAACTTTTAGAAAATGACAAGAAATTTGAATTTACTGAAGATTGCTTAAATGCCTTTGAGTTTTTAAAGGAAAAACTAATCACAACACCTGTAATAGTTGCACCTAACTGGGAGAAACCATTTGAATTAATGTGCAATGCTAGTGATTATGCTATTGGAGCTCTTCGCGATTAAATCTGTTGTCCTGTGTCCAGATGCATTGTATCACATAGGACATGTGATACAATGCATCTGGACACAGGAAAACAGATTTAATCGTGAAGTGGTGCGGTCCAAAGTGAAGGGGTGCGAAGATCTTATCACGGAGTCCGGCGTCTAGGGGCAGATCCTAGCGCCTAGGTGCCACAGTTACTTTCTAGAAGATTCATTGAATTTGGATGAATTTTGAAGAGGTGCCTTAAACAACCCCTGGTAATTTTCGAAGCTCTATAAATAGGAGACATTTCTACAGAGAACGGTGCCCCCTAGATCTCCAGCATCCGGAGATAGATTTAGAGAGCCACCATATTTTATTCTTAAGTATTTAGTTTTAGTTATTTTGAGTGTTAGTACTCAATTCCTTGAGTAGTAAGTGAGAGTTCGTAAGTGTTGTTGTTGTTGAAGTCTTGTACCTTGTATTGGAGTCAGTAGGAGTCAAAGGATCACTTGAAGGAACATTCCAGATAAGTATTTGTAACTTGGTTTAAAGTTTTATAAATATTTTTTATTGTGTGAGTTCAATGGGTTCTTAGTAGTTAATTTTCTTTCTCCTTTCAACTATGAAAAGATAATAAGATAATTTGATTTTGTTGGAGAACTACACTTAAATTTTTAAAATTATTGTGATGATATTCATTCTAATCTTAATTTACTTTTTAAACTAACCAATTGAATTGTTAAAAATTGTTGAAGAATTCTGAGACCTATCTAGAGACGAGTTCTTAACTAGTAGATATCACATGAATCCTTGAGTAATCGAAGGCCTTGAGCGGGTTATTCAAGGTGAAGCACAAATAAATAGGGAGATATTGTTTATTCGGCATAGAATTGATTAGTTTTTAGAGTGACAGACTAAATTCTAATAATTTGGTTTATAGAAGGGGAACGGGTTACTAGTAGGGCCTGCAAAGCCACCCTTGGACATCTAGAAGTGTGAGCCTAGATTAACCCATTATACAAATAATACATCCTGAACCAATCTATAGATTAGCCAATGTTCTTTATACTATCGAACGAAGGTAAAGAATAGGAATGCTTCTATTCCGCGCAATACCATAATCTCAAGTTCTCCACGAATGATAATTATTCTGAAAAATCTTGGATTAGTTGAAAGGAGAAAGTTGTTTTATTTATACTTGCATTAATCTTTACTTTATTCCTACTTTACTTACATTTAGTAGAAATTTCATTAAACTAAAAATCTGAATTTTGAAAAGAAATAAAAATTATAATTTCTTTTAATTTGAAAAACTATTAAATTCCTTCAATTAATCTTCCCTTAATCGTCCCTGTGGGATCGATAACCAGGAATCCAATAGAGCCCTGTATTACTTGAAACGATACGTATACTTACGTTTGAAATTGTGACTTTACAAAATTATTATAAATATATATAAATATAAGTTCATAAGTTCTTGCATACACAGAAAGTGTAAAGTGCGGTTCAAGTTTTTGGTGCCGTTGCCGGAAAAGAAAGAAAGGAAGTGAAAGAAAGAAGGAAGTGAAAGATAATTTTTAGATTTTTCAAATTAAAAATATTTTCTATACACTTTTATTTCTTTAAATAAAATAATACAAAAATATTTACAAAAAAATACCAAAAATATTTTATTTTATTTTCAAGTCCTTTTATTTAATTTGTATTTGTAGTTTTGGATCCGAAGAATTATTACCTTTTAATTCAGAATTAGAAAGAACTGTTAAAAAAATTAGAAAAGGAAAACAAATTCAAAAATATTAGGAAATGGATAACTTACATAACAATAATCAAAATTCAATAGAAATTAATGAATAAAATGGTTATAAACCATTAAGGGATTATGCAAACCCTACAACTGATGAACATCATATTAGTATTCAAATGCCTGCTGTAGATGCTAATTCTTTTGAGCTTAAACCTTCTATTGTTCAAATGGTTCAAAATAATCAATTTGGAGGAACACCAAATGAGGATCCAAACTTACACCTTGCTAGTTTCTTAGAACTTTGTGCTACTTTAAATATAATAATGTTTCTGATAATGCTATTAGGTTTAGACTCTTTCCTTATTCCTTAAAAGATAAAGCAAAGATGTGGCTTAACTCATTAGCAACTGGTTCTATTAAAACTTGGGCAGATATTACACAAAAATTCCTCGCTAAATATTTTCCTTCTTCTAAAACTGCTAAATTAAGAAATGATTTTACTTCATTTATGCAATTTAATGGAGAGACAATTTATGAAATGATGCGATGCAACTTTATATATGCTTTAAAATACACGAATTTGATACCACTTTTTAGAATATTTAATTTCCAGCAAATGGCTTCAAAAACTTGATGTGTGAGGTTTACTTTTATAATTTTATATTTAGATTTAATTATTGTAAAAGTCATAATTTTAAACCCAAGTATACGTATCGTTCAAGTAATACAGGACTCTAGTAGAGTCCTGGTTATCGATCCCACACGGATAGTGAAATAAAAAGTAAGAGATTTAAGTAATATTTTGAAATTTTCTTATGCAAATTATATATACTCTTATATATATATATTTATTTATTCAAATAAAAATTTTTACTAAAATAAAAGAAGCAGTAAGCAGTAAATTAAAATAAGCAGTAATTAAAATTCTATGCAAGTGTAAAAACGACTTTCTCCTTTTTCAACTAATCCAAGAATTATAGACTAATTATCTTTTGTAGGAAATTAAGATTATGGTATTGTTCCAAATAGAAGCATTCATATTCTTTACCCTTTGGTCCAGGTGCAATGAACATTGACTAATCTATAGTTAGGCTCAAGATGTTTTATTAGTAGAATGGGTTAATCTAGGCTCATACTACTAGATGTCCAAGGGTATCTATGGCCAGCCCTACCAGTGACTCGTTACCTTTCTATAAACCGAATTATTAGAATTTAGTCTGTCACTCTAAAAACTAATTAATTTTACGCCAAATGAATAATATATTCCTATTTATTTGCACTTCACCTTAAATAATCTGCGTATAGCCTGCGATTACCTAAGGATTCATGTGATATCTACTAGTTAAGAATTTATCTCCGGATAGGTCTCAAAGTTCTTCAACAGGTTTTAACAAATTAAATAACCAATTTAAAAAGTAAACTAAGATCAGGTATTAATATCATCACAATATTTTAAAAAATTTTATATTTAATTCTCCTACGAAATTTCGTTAATTTATGATATTTTCATAGTTGAAAGGAGAAAGATAACTAACTACTCAGAACTCATTAAAATAACACAACAAAACATATTTATAAAACTTTAAACTAAAGTACAAATACTCATCTGAAGTGTTCCTTCAAGAGATCCGCTGACTTCTACTGACTCCAAAGGAATGATCAAAGACTCCAACAACAATTACACACAATAAACACTCAGAATAAACTCACTAGATACAAAATAAAGTGGCACCCTAAGTTTAGAAGAGACTAAATTATACTAGAGATGAGAGAGAATATGCTAAAATGGGTATGTATACTAAGAGGGGGGGTTGGTGCGATTTTCTCTGTAGAATGGGCTCCTATTTATAGAGCTCTGAATTTAACCAGGGGTTGCTTAAGACACCTCTTCAAAATTCATCCAAATTCTATGTATCTTCTAGAAGGTAACCATCGCGCTTAGGAGCCAGGATCTGGGGCCTAGGCGCCGGACTCCGTGACCAGGTCTTTCACACCTCTTCACTTTGGGTCGTACCTCTTTGTGATCCAGACCGGTTCCTTGTGTCCAAATACATTGTATCACATGTCCTATATATTAGGAGTAACTTCCAGTCTCTAGAAGCTCCAATAACTGCTTAACACTGTCAAAATAACTGCCCGAAGTCATCAAAAAAAAACTTAACAGCGTCTGTACGAACTGGCGCTTAGGCGCCGGACTCTGGCGCCGGGCTAATAATTCCAAAATTTGCTCCATAAGCTCCATTTTTGCTCCTTTTTGCTCCTTTTTCCTTCTTTTTCTTTCTTGGACTCTTTTTAATCATCTACATCCAAAAAAATAAAAATACCTTTCATTAAAGCATAATATCCTTAAGAATTGAATCATAAATAAGGCATAAAAATGGGTATTTGTTTAGGTAGATCATGAAACATGGTAAAGATTTAAAGAACTATTATGAAAATATCCTCATCATGCTTTACCAGATTGGTTAATTATTCAAACATTTTATAACGGACTTATTGGATCACTTAGATCTATTATAGATGTTGCTGCTGGTGGTTCTTTAATGGCTAAGACATTTGATGAAGCTTATACCTTAATTGAAGAAATGACTGACAATAATTTTCAATGGCCTTCTGAAAGGGTTAATCTTTAAAGAATGGAAAGTATTCAAGATAATGAAGCCTTTTCTATTTTAGCTTCACAAGTGGCTGCAATATCTAAGAAATTGGATAATTTTGCTATTAACGTGTCGCATGTAAGTAATGATAATTCTGCAAATATTGATGATTCTCAAACAATGGAGACATTGCAAGCTATTGCTAGTAAAACTAATAACCCTTATTCAAATTATTATAATTCAGGTTGGAAAAATCAACCTAATTTTAATTGGAATAATGGACATTAACAATGGAGTAAAAATCAAGTTAATCCAACTGGAAATTAGAACAATTAAGCAAATTTAAAATTTAGACCAACTTATCCTTCTGGTTTTAACAATCAACAGAAAAAGTTATCTTTAGAAGAATTGATCCTGCAACTAGGTAATCAATTACAAAGTCAAAACACAACTATTTGAAATATTGAGAATCAGATGGGACAAATTTTTAACTTAATTAATTACAGAACTCAAGGAACACAGCCTAGCATTGTCGAAATTATTCCAAAATAAACAGGAAAAGACCATGAACAAGCAAAAGCTGTACAACTTAGAAGTGGAAAGGAATTAAAAGAGAAAATTCAGAATGCAATTGAAAAAGAGAGAGGTTGAAGAGATTGAAAAAACTAAAGAAACTCTTTCTTTTTTTTTATTAGGCATTTCCTCAAGTTTCTCCTCTCTTTCTTTTTCTTTTCTTTTTTGAAGTGAGGATTACTATTTTTGGATAGCCTGTTAATGATTTTGAACTTCACTATCCTTAACTTATTTTCAAAAACTTATAGATTCTTACTTAATAAATATGACATTAATAATTTATTATTTTTCAAAAAAATAATAATTTCAATCTTTTATTTTTCAAGAAATAATCTTGATTCCTTAGTATTTCAAAAATACAATTCGCTTTACTATATATAGAAAAATTTTGATCTTATTATTCTTTAAGCTAAATTATTCTATTCTTAAAATCAACCAAAATTTTTCAAATTTTAGTTAAGTTTACTAAATTATTTATAAATTAAAAAATTTAGATAATCTTAAAAAAAATTTTCATTCCTTATGTTATGTTAATATTTTTTAAAGAAAATATTAGCTATTTAAGGACAAATAATATTTAAATTTGATAAATATTTTTCCTTCCCCCAAACTTCTGCTTTAGTATAAATATGAATTATGAAATTTTCTAAAGCATGAAAGAAAGAAATAAACAGGAATTAATCTAAGTACAATAATGATGTAGTAAGGAAAAACTAACTTCTAATTCTACACTTGCTTCAATATGAATATAATAGAAATGATTAAGCATATATATAAAAGTTTCTGCAGAGCAGGAGTTAATTTCTAAAAATAAATCCTTTTTTTTTAATTTGATTTTTATTATTATTTATTTTTTTAAATTTTTCTCTTTTTGAACATGCAAATTTACTAAATATTCATGAACACTAAATAATAGGCTGAAACAGAAATAAACTTTTATAGAATTCATTCACATCTCAGCCTTAAACACACATCAGATAAGCTAAGAAACAATTTTAATATAAAAAGTTCACAAAAACTCTAACAAATAATATCACAATAAACAGTACAAGAAATAAGAAAACAAGCTAAAAATAGAATCAATAATCTCTAGAGATAAGTCAAGCTACTAATTACTGTCTGTAGCTTCATCATCATCACCACCAAAAGAGAACTCCATATCCTTAGGATCAACATAGGGTGAAAATCTGGGACAAGTAGGGAACTGAACATCTTGCTCTCCCTTCAGAAATCTCACTAAGGACTCTGAATGCTCAGCATCGTAATCACTCTTTCTTTGTGTATACTCAGAAAGATAATCAATCTTCTTGTCTATCATATCTACTCTGCAGTGAGTTAAGAATAACTCATGCTGCTGCTCTATAAACTGATCATGCATGGTTTCCCAAAATGTAGATGATGGCTTGGCAGAAGTAGATGGTCTCGATGTAGAAGCTCTACCTAAAGTAGGTAATGAACCAGCAGGTGCAGTAGAACTCTTACCTCGCAGTTGATCATAAATGATGATGCTTTTTGTTCCTATAGGCTTCATCGACTTGAGCTTTTCCTCAGAAAGCTCAACAACTACTCCAGCACTTTGACATAGAGAATAGATCAGTGATGGAAAACCAAGTCCAATAGATGTGCTAGAACGAGCAGTAGCCTCCACAGAATCATAAATAATGCTCCCTACATCAATAAAATTCTTCTCTTAAATGTAGTAGTTTAGAATAGCTTTATCTCTGGTAACTTCACTCAGATGATTGCATGGAAGGAGACGAGAAGAAATAAAGTAGTGCCATGCCTTGGAAACACCATTAAGCTTAGAAGATGAAAAATTTACCCTTTTTCAGTTCTAAATCTTCCAGGCTCCAGTACTATCAGTCAGATAGGTAATGATCATGTCCAAATCTTCTTCAGATGGAGATAAACTTGAATAATAACACTTTATGTTTGGCGGCAGGCCATAGAAAATGTTGATGGGTTCAGGAGTGAATCCTACTCCAACTCCTCGAACAAAAATCTCGTATTCCTCCGCATCCTCGAAATTAGCTTAAAATTCTCGAACCATTGGGATAACGGCAGCAGCAGTGAAATAACAGAATCATTGCCAGTTGAGTACAATGATTGTTTCCTTAATTCTTTCTCCAGAATTATAAAAACTTCGCTCCGAGTTAAACTTTCGAGTAGTAGCAAAATCATTGTATCGAAAGTGTGCAGCAGCAGTGATGAACTTTCTACAATCAAAATTTTCTCATTCCTGTCCTAGCTTAGATTTGGGTGCCATCTAAATGTGAAAGAAAATGCAAAATAAATTCAATGGATCTAGGAAAATAAACTAATTTAAGCATTTCAAACTTGAAAAAGCTTAAAAATTCATGGATTTAACAAAAAAAAATCAAAATTTTTCTCAAAATTTCAGTTTTTCTAAATGAGAGCAAAATCCATGGTGAAAATAAAAAATAATGAGTTTAGAATGTAGATCTGACCTTGAGATGAAGAAATCGGGTGATTTCAAGTCCAAAACTTGAAAATTCGGCTCTAAATGGGATCTCTAGCTGGTATTTTCACGAAAAACAGTGGAGAAGGAAGCGTAGGCGTAAAAAATGGCGTTGGGGGGGGGTGGGTTAAGAAGATGAGGTTTCAGGTTTAGGTCGAACCAGCGCCTAGGCACCAGACTCGCCTTTCCAAAAATTTGATTTAAATTAAATATATTCCACCAAATCTTGTCAAATTTGACTCCTAATTACTCTTATGAGAGTATTTATCCATTTTATAACATCCAAATATTTTCACAATTAATTTAAAATGATAGCATAAATCCACATAAATGTATCCAAATTCTTCAATTCAATATCCTAATATCCATTCCAAATTCAACAACTTTCAGTACAAGACTGTATCAAGGTTCATCGTTTTATAAATAACACAAACAACAACAAAGCAAACATTCAAATCTAATAGCACACATTGAACAAATTAAGCAAATACACACATGAGATATTCAACACACTAAAACAAAACTCGAGCACACCTAAACCACATATAGAATCTATTTAACACCGATCTTCAATTTCCATCTCTTTCACAATGAAGTTCGCTAGGATCGAAGGGATAGAACACCAACGCCCTTGGAAATTCCAAAGCCATCTTTCCATCAATCCACTTGTTCTTCGTATTCATTTCTACTTGTGTGTCATGATAGGTAGCCATGTGATCAGATTGAAGTTTGGTTTGCCATTCCAAGTGTTCGTATTGGTGGTGCATCTCATGGAGACGATTACCAATACTTTGAAGTTCCGCTTCAATCTTATCCATTCGACTAAACATCTTCTCCAAACTAACAACAATAAAACCATTAAAATAAGGCTGAGGATCTTTAGGAGATTTGTCTCTTACCTCATTTCCATGATTTCCTCTATCCATTGCCTCTAAATCCTTCATAACTCCTCTAAAATGAATTGTTCTGGTCGAAATTAGTGTTTCTATGGGATTGGGGACGAAAACTAGGCTATAAATAAAGAGATTTTGTGTGAAAACTGAAGAAATTCAGTTTTTCCACAATCTGTAACAGCGACGCTTAGGCGCCGGATCATCGATACACATGTTATTCTGGAGCTTAAGCGCCGAAAACTTGATCGACTCTGATTCACCTATCGTCAAATTTTGCAAAGTTTCGGTCATAAAAATAAGTCTAACAAACGAGTATGATCAACACACAAACACAATTACAAATAATTCAAATCACAAAAAATCACAAACAAAGGTTAACTTGATCACCTTTTTACTCACATTTGACATGGAGTGGTCCAAGTCCAAATTATATATACTTCAAGAAAATGTTTAGCTTAAGCCAATACAGACGTATTAGCCTTCTATTTCTAGAAGTTCAATACAAATTCAGTCAAGACCAAGACATAAACTCATAGCGATAATTAAACTCAAAGTAATAAATATGGGTTGCCTCCCACAAAGCGCTTGGTTTAATATCGTCAGCCCGACCTAATTAATTAAATTAATCGGGTAGACCTAGCTCATAAGCCTCTTTGTAATTTAATTTCATTTCTCCCATATAAGGCTTCAGTCTTAATCCGTTAACTTTAAATACTTTTCCAGTTTTGGGATCTTTAATATCCACAGCTCCATAAGGGTATACTTTCTCAATTATAAACTGTCCCATCCATTTAGATTTTAATTTTTCAGGGAAAAGTTTTAAACGAGCATTAAATAATAATACTTCTTGTCCAGGCTCAAATATTTTCCTAGAAATCATTTTGTCATGTAATTTCTTCATTCTTTCCTTATAAATTCTTGCATTTTCGTAAGACTCATTTCTTAACTCTTCCATTTCATTTAATTGTAATAATCGTTTTTCTCCTGCAGTATTCAAATTATAATTGAACTCCTTTATCACCCAATAAGCTTTATGCTCCAGTTCAATAGGTAAGTGACATTGTTTACCATAAATTAATCGATAAGGTGACATTCCGATATGTGTCTTATAAGCTGTTCTATAATCCCATAATACAGAATCAAGTCTATCAACCCAGTCAGTTCTTTTAGGATTAAAAATCTTTTCAAATATTCTTTTAATTTCTCTGTTTGATACTTCAGCCATTCCACTTTTTTTGAGGATGATAAGCAGTTGTAATTCTATGCTTGATTTTGAACTTTTCCAGCAATGATTTAATTCTTATATTTCTGAAATGACTTACCCCATCTGTGATAATTATCCTAGGCATTCCAAATCTTGTAAAAATCATTTTCTTTAAAAATTTCAAAACACTTTTGGAATCACAGTTCGGTAAAGCTACGACTTCAATCCACTTTAAAACATAATCAACTGCTAATAAAATATAAATCTTTCCAGATGATGGTATGAAAGGTCCCATAAAGTCTAAACCCCATACATCGAAAATTTTGATTTCTAATATAAAGTTTAGAGGCATTTCATCTTTTCTGGATATATTTTCCATTCCTTGACTTTAATCACAAGTTTTCACATAATGTCCAACATCTTTAAATAAAGCAGGACAATAAAATCCAGAATTTGAAATTTTAAATGTAGTTTTATCCACTCCAAAGTGTCCTCCAAATTCAGAATGGTGACATTTTTGAATAATTTCACAGGTTTCTTCATAAGGTACACATCTTCGAATCACAGAATCTCTTCCTAATTTAAATAAATGAGGATCTTCCCAAATATATGATTTACAATCATTCTTGAATTTCTTAATATATTTACTATTCATCCCATATGGTAAAATATTGCTAACCAAGTTGTTAACTATATCTGCATATCACGACATTTGTAATCCTTGAATGACATATAATTGCTCATCCGAGAATTTCTCATTTATATTTTTTTCATAAATCTTCTCATTATTGTTTTTGATTCTTGATAAATGATCATCAATTTGGTTGTCAGTCCCTCTTATGTTCACAATTTTAAAATCAAATTCTTGCAAAAGTAAAACCCATCCGATCAATCTAGGTTTAACATCCTTTTTAGATGTCAAATACTTAATAGCAGAATGATCAATATGCACAATATATTTTGTTCCAAGAAGATATGGTCTAAATTTATCAAAGGCATATAACTAATAGCTCTTTTTCAGTAGTTGTGTAATTTACTTGAGTTTCATTAAGCGTTTTGCTAACATAATATATAACTTTGAAAATCTTCTCATATTTTTGTCCTAATACAGCTCTGATTGCATAATCACTTGCATCACACATTAATTCAAAAGGTTTATTCCAATCAGGTGCAACAATGACATGTGCAGTGATTAACTTTTCTTTCAGAATATTGAACGCATTCTAACAATCTTCATTAAATTCAAATTTAGCTTCTTTTTCCAATAAATGGCAAAGAAGTTTAGCAATTTTAGAAAAATCCTTTATATATCTCCTATAAAATCCAGTATGACCCAGAAAACTTCTTACATCAGTAACAATAGTAGGTGGTTGCAGTTCAACAATAATTTTCACTTTTGCTTGATCAACTTCCATCCCTATTTGTGAAACTTTATGTCCAAGTACAATGGCTTCTGTGACCATAAATTGATATTTTTCCCAGTTTAGAACTAAATTTGTTTCTTCACATCTCTTCAAAACTTTCGTTATATTTTCCAAGCAAGATTCAAAAGAAGTTCCAAAAACTGAAAAATCGTTCATAAATACTTCAATTCCTTTATCAATAAAATCACAGAATATTGACATCATACATCTTTGAAAAGTTGCAGGTGCATTGCATAAACCGAAAGACATTCTTCTAAAGGCAAATGTTCCATAAGGACTAGTAAATGTTGTCTTTTTTGATCCTCAGGAGCAACATGTAATTGATGATAACCAGAATATCCATCCAGAAAATAGAAATATGAGTGTCTAGCAAGTTTATCCAACATTTGATCCAACAAAGGTAAAGGAAAATGATCCTTTCTAGTAGCGTTGTTTAATATTCGATAGTCAGTGCAAATTTGCCATCCAGTAACTTGTCTTGTTGGGATTAATTTATTATTTTCATTAACAATGACAGTTACTCCTCCTTTCTTCAAAACACAATGAATAAGACTTACCCATTGGCTATCTGAAATAGGATAAATAATTCCAGCATCTAAACATTTCAAAATCTCTTTCTGGACAACCTCTTTCATAATTGGATTTAATCTTCTTTGAGGTTCAATAGTAGGTTTACAATTTTCTTCCATTAAAATCCTATGCATACAGATTGAAGGGCTTATTCCTTTTATATCTGCAATAGTCCAACCAAAAGCTTTCTTATAATTCTTCAGAACTCCAATTAATTTTTCTTCTTAATCTTTACATAATTCTGAAGATATAATTACAGATAAAGTTAATGAATCTCTAAGAAATGCATACTTTAAATGTGTAGGTAGCATCTTTAATTCCATTTCAGGGGCTTTTTCAATTGAGGGTAATAGAATATCATTTTTAGTTGTGTTTAAAATTTCCCAATTTTCATGAATATAATGAGTTTCTTCAGATGAATTTTCTTCATTTAATGACTCATCATATAACATAGATTCTTTATCTTTATCATCAAATATGACCTTACATCTTTCTTGGTAATGCTTTTCAATCATATAATAAAAAATATCCATCTGATAGCATTTTTATTTTTTAGGATACCACATTGATTTCAGAACATTGAATGTTATCTCTTGATCATTAACTCTCATCTTTAATTCTCATTTTTGCACATCAATCATAGCTTGACCGGTAGCTAGAAAAGGTCTCCCTAAAATAATAGGTATTTCTTTATCTTCTTCCATATCTAGAATAATGAAATCTACGTGGAAGATAAATTTATCTACCTTAACAAGAACATCCTCTATAACTCCTTTAGGATAAGTGATCGATCGATCAACTAACTGAAGAGTTACAGTGATAGGAAAAATCTCTCCTAAATGTAACATTTGAAAGATTGAAAATGATATGAGATTAATACTAGCTCCTAAATCACATAAGGCTTTTCCATAAAATTTTTCTCTAATAGCACATGGAATAGTGAAACTTCCAGGATCTTTAAGTTTCTGAGGTAATTTCTTCGGAATTATTGTACTACATTCTTCACTTAATGCAACAGTTTCATAAGCTTCAAATTTTCTCTTCTTGCTTAAAATAACCTTCATAAATTTTGCATAGCTTGGCATTTGCTCCAAAGCTTCAGCAATAGGAATGTTGATGGTAAGTTTCTTAAAAATTTCAAAGAACTTAGAAAATTGATGGTCAAGCTTCTGCTGTTTAAGTCTTTGAGGAAAAGGTGGTGGTGGTCTTTCAACTCCCACTTCAACAGGTACAATAGTATGTTCTTTACTTGGAGAAAGGGTATCTTTAGGTTTTTCAATCTCTTCAACTGCTTTCTCTTTTTCAATCTCATTCTGTGTTTTCTCTTTTAATTCCTTTCCACTTCTATGTTGTACAGCTTTTGCTTGTTCATCTTCTTTTCCAGATCCTTTAGGATTAATTTTAACATTGCTAGGTAGTGTTCCTTGAGGTCTATAATTAATGAAATTAGCAATTTGACCCAGCTGATTCTCAATATTACAAATAATAGTGTTTTGACTTTGTAGCCGATTGCTTAGTTGTAAGATCAATTCTTCTACAGACAACTTTTTTTGCTGATTGTTATAACCAGGAGGATAAGTTGGTCTATAGTTTGAATTTCCTTGATTGTTCCAATTTGGATTAACTTGATGTCCATTACGCCAATTAAAATTAGTTGATTTTTCCAACCAGGATTATAATAATTAGAATAAGGATTATTAGTTTTACTAGCAATAGCTTGCAAAGTTTTCATTGTTTGAGAATCATCAGAAGTTGCATAATTATCATTACTTACATGCGATATATTAATAGCAAAATTATATAATTTTATTGATATCACAACCACTTGTGAATCTAAAATAGAAAAGGCTTCATTATCATGAATACTGGCCATTATTTTAGGATTAACCCTTTCAGAAGGCCATTAAAAATTATTATAAGCCATTTCTTCAATTAAGATGTAGGCTTCTTCAAATGTCTTAGCCATTAAAGAACCACCACCAGCAGCATCAATAATTGATCTGAGTGATCCAATAAGTCCATTATAAAATGTTTGAATAATTAACCAATCTGGTAAAGCATGATGAGGACATTTTCTTAATAGTTCTTTAAATCTTTCCCAAGCTTCATAAATTGTTTCTCCATCAAAATACGTAAATGAAGTAACATCATTTCTCAATTTAGCAGTTTTAGAAGGAGGAAAATATTTAGCAAGGAATTTTTGTGCCATATCTGCCCATGTTTTAATAGAATAAGTTGCTAATGAATTAAGCCACATCTTTGTTTTATCTTTTAAGGAAAAAGGAAAGAGTTTAAGCCTAATAACATCATCATAAACATTATTATTTTTAAAGGTAGCACAAAGTTCTAAAAAACTAGCAAGGTGTAAATTTGGATCCTCATTAGGTGTTCCTTTAAATTGATTGTTTTGAACCATTTGAATAATAGAAGGTTTAAGCTTAAAAGAATTAGCATCTACAGCTGGAATTTGAATACTAACATGAAGTTCTTCAGCTGTAGGGTTTGCATATTCCCTTAATGGTTTATAAACATTTTGTTCACTAATTTCGATTGAATTTTGATTATTGTTATGTATGTTAGCCAGTTTTTGATGTTTTGAAATTTGTTTTACTTTTTTAATTCTTTTAATTGTTTTTTTTAATTCAGAATAAAAAAGTAGTAATCCTTCAGATCCAGAACTACGCATAAAAATTTAAAGAAAAGTATTTTTGTTTTATGTTTTGTTTTTATGTTTTGCTTTTACTTCTTATTTTTTCTTATCCCCGGCAACGTGTGCCAAAAACTTAGTGCGATGCGACTTTATATATGCTTTAAAATACAAGAATTTGATACCACTTTTTAAAATATTTAATTTCCAGCAAATGACTTCAAAAACTTGATGTGCGAGGTTTAATTTTATATTTTATATTTAGATTTAATTATTGTAAAAGTCACAATTTTAAACGCAAGTATACGTATCGTTCAAGTAATACATGGCTCTAGTGGAGTCCTGATTATCTATCCCACAGGGATAGTGAAATAAAAAGTAAGAGATTTAAGTAATATTTTGAAATTTTCTTTTGCAAATTATATATACTCTTTATATATATATATATATATATATATTAAAATAACAATTTTTACTAAAATAAAAGAAGCGATGCATGAGTAAATTAAAATAAGCGGTAATTAAAATTCTATGCAAGTATACAAACGACTTTCTCCTTTTTCAACTAATCCAAGAATTATAGATTAATTATCTTTTATAGGGAATTAAGATTATGGTATTATGCCAAATAGAAGCATTCCTATTCTTTACCCATTGGTCTAGGTGCAAAGAACATTGACTAATCTATAGTTAGGCTCAGAATATTTTATTAGCAGAATGGGTTAATCTAGGCTCACACTACTTGATGTCCAAGGGTGGCTATGGTCGGCCCTACCAGTGACCCATTACCTTTCTATAAACCAAATTATTAGAATTTAGTCTGTTACTCTAAAAACTAATTAATTTTACGCCCAATAGATAATATCTTCCTATTTATTTACACTTCACCTTAAACAATCCACGTATAGCCTGCGATTACCTAAGGATTCATGTGATATCTACTAGTTAGGAATTTATCTCCGAATAGGTCTCAAAATTCTTCAACAGATTTTAACAATAACACAACAAAACATATTTATAAAACTTTGAACCAAAATACAAATACTGATCTGAAGTGTTCCTTCAAGAGATCCGCTGACTTCTATGACTCCAAAGCAATGATGAAAGACTCCAACAACAATTACACACAATAAACACTAAAAAAAAACTCATTAGATATAAAATAAAGTGGCACCCTAAGTATGGAAGAGACTAAATTAAACTAGAGATGAGAGAGAATATGCTAAAATGGGTATGTGTACTAAGAGTGGGGGGGGGGGTTGGTGCCATTTTCTCTATAGAATAGGCTCCTATTTATAGAGCTCTGAATTTGACCAGGGGTTGCTTAAGGCATCTCTTCAAAATTTGTCCAAATTCTATGTATCTTCCAGAAGGTAACCATAGAACCTAGGCACCGGGATCTGACGCCTAGGCGCTGGACTCCGTGACCAGGTCTTTCACACCTCTTCACTTTGGGTCACACCTCTTCGTGATCTAGACCGTTTCCTTGGGTCCAAATACATTGTATCACATGTCCTATATATTAGGAGTAACTTCCAGTCTTTTAGAAGCTCCAATAACCTCTTAACACCGTCAAAATAACTGCCCAAAGTCATCAAAAAATCTTAACAGCGTCTGTATCGAACTGGCACTTAGGCGCCAGACTCTGGCGCCTAGGCGCCAGGCCAATAATTCCAAAATTTGCTCCGTAAGCTCCATTTTTGCTCCTTTTTGCTCCTTTTTCCTTCTTTTCTTTCTTGGACTGTTTTTAATCATCTACATCCAAAAAACATGAAAGTACCTATCATTAAAGCATAATATCCTTAAGAATTGAATCATAAATAAGGCATAGAAATGGGTATTTGTTTAGGTAGATCATGAAACATGGGAAAGATTTGAAGAACTATTAAGAAAATATCCTCATCATGCTTTACCAGATTGGTTAATTATTCAAACATTTGATAACAGACTTATTGGATCACTTAGATCTATTATAGATGCTGCTGCTGGTGGTTCTTTAATGGCTAGGACATTTGGTGAAGCTTAATTAAAGAAAAGGCTAACAATAATTTTCAATGGCCTTCTGAAAGGGTTAATCCTAAAAGAGTGGCAAGTATTCAAGATAATGAAGCCTTTTCTATTTTAGCTTCACAAGTGGCTGTGATATCTAAGAAATTGGATAATTTTACTATTAACGTGTCACATATTAGTAATGATAATTCTGCAAATCTTGATGATTCTCAAACAATGGAGACATTACAAGCTATTGCTAGTAAAACTAATAACCCTTATTGGAATTATTATAATCCAGGTTGGAAAAATCACCCTAATTTTCATTGGAATAATGGACATCAATAATGGAGTAATAATCAAGTTAATCCAACTAGAAATTGGAACAATCAAGCAAATTTAAACTTTAGACAACTTATCCTCCTGGTTTTAACAATCAACATATAAAAGTTATCTTTAGAAGAATTGATCCTGCTACTAGGTAATCCATTACAAAGTCAAAACACTGATATTCAAAATATTCAGAATCAGATGGGACAAATTGCTAATTTAATTAATTATAGACCTCAAGGAACACTGCCTAGCAATGTCGAAATTAATCAAAAAAAAGGACAAGACCATGAACAAGCAAAAGCTGTACAACTTAGAAGTGGAAAGGAATTAAAAGAAAAAATTCAGAATGAAATTGAAAAAGAGAGAGAGGTTGAAGAGATTGAAAAAACTAAAGAAACTCTTTCTCTAAGTAAAGATCAAACTATGATTCCTATTGAAGTGGAAGTTCAAAGACCACCACCACCTTTTCCTCAAAGACTAAAACAATAGAAGTTTGATCATCAGTTTTCTAAGTTCGTTGAGATTTTTCAGAAACTTACCATCAACATTACTTTTACTGAAGCTTTGGAACAAATGTCGAGTTATGAAAAATTTATGCAGAATATTTTAAGCAAGAAAAGGAAATTTGAAGCTTATGAAACTATTGCATTAAGTGAAGAATGTAGTGTGATAATTCAAAAGAAACTACCTCAGAAACTTAAAGATCCTGAAAGTTTCACCATACCATGTGCTATTGGAGAAAAATTTTGTGGAAAAGCCTTATGTGATTTAGGAGAAAGTATTAATCTCATGCCATTTTCTATCTTTCGAAGGTTAGATTTAGGAGAGATTCATCCCATCACTGTAACCCTTCAGTTAGATGATCGATCTATTACTTATCCTAAAGGAGTTATAAATGATGTTCGTGTTAAAGTGGATAAATTTATCTTCCCTGTGGATTTCATTGTACTGGATATGGAAGAAGATAAAGAAATACCTATTATGTTAGGGAGACCTTTTCTAGCTACCGGACGTGCTATGATTGATTTGCGAAAAGGAGAATTAACAATGAGAGTTAATGACCAAGAGATAACATTTAATATTCCGAAATCAATGAGGTATCCTGACAAAGAAAAATGCTATCGGATGGATATGTTTGATTATATAATTGAAAAGCATTATCAAGAAAAATGTAAAGTCATTTCTGAAGAACAAAATGATAAATCCATGTTATATAACGAGTCATTAACTGAAGAAATTAAAGAAGTAAATGAAGAAAATTTATTTGAAGAAACTCATTATATTCATGATAATTGGGAAATTTTAGACACAACTAAAAATGATATACTTTTACCCTCAACAACAAAAACCCCTGAACTGAAATTAAAAATGTTACATGCATATTTAAAGTATGCATTTCTTAGAAATTTATTAGCTTTACCTGTGATTATATCTTCAGAACTAAGCGAAGATCAAGAAGAACAATTAATAGGAGTTCTGAAGAATTATAAGAAAGCTTTTGGTTGGACTATTGCAGATATAAGAGGAATAAGCCCTTGATACGTATGCATAGGATTTTAATGGAAGAAAATTGTAAACCTATTATCGAATCTCAAAGAAGATTGAACCCAATTATGAAGGAGGTTGATAAAAAAGAGATTTTAAAATTGTTAGATGCTGGAATTATTTATCCTATTTCAGATAGTCAATGGGTACGTCCTATTCATTGTGTTCCGAAGAAAGGAAGAGTAACTATCATTGTTAATGATAAAAATGATTTAATTCCTACAAGACAAGTTACTGGTTGGCAAATTTGCATCTATTATCGAAAATGAAACAATGACACTAGAAAAGTTCATTTTCCTTTACCTTTCTTGGATCAGATGCTGGTTAAATTAGCTGGACACTCATATTTCTATATTTTGGATGGATATTCTAGTTATCATCAATTACCTGTTGCTCCTGAGGACCAAGAGAAAGCAATATTTACAAGTCCTTATGGAACATTTGCCTTAAGAAGAACGCCTTTCGATTTATGTAATGCATCTGCAACTTTTTAAAGATGTATGATGTCAATATTCTGTGATTTAATTGAAAAAGGAATTGAAGTATTTATGGACGATTTTTCAGTATTTGGAACTTCTTTTGAGTCTTGCTTGGAAAATATAACTAAAGTTTTAAAAAGATGTGAAGAAACAAATTTGGTTCTAAACTGGGAAAAATGTCAATTTATGGTCATAGAAGGAATTATAATTGGACATAAAATTTCACAAAAATGGATGGAAGTTGATCAGGTAAAAGTGAAAATTATTGCTGAACTTCAACCACCTACTACTGTTACTGAAGTGAGAAGTTTTTACGGGTCATGATGAATTTTACAGAAGATATATAAAAGGATTTTTCTAAGATTGCTAAACGTCTTTGTCATTTATTAGAAAAAGAAGCTAAGCTTGAATTTAATGAAGATTGTATGAATGCTTTCAATATTTTAAAAGAAAAATTAATCATTGCACCTATCATTGTTGCACCTGATTAGAGTAAACCTTTTGAATTTATGTGTGATGCAAGTGATTATGCAATTTGAGCTGTATTGGGGCAAAAATATGAAAAATTTTTCAAAGTTATATATTATGCTAGCAAAACTCTTAATGAAACTCAAGGAAATTTCACTACTACTAAGAAAGAGCTCTTAGCAATAATATATGCCTTTCATAAATTTAGACCTTATCTTCTTGGGACCAAATGTATCGTACATACTGATCATTCCACTATTAAGTATTTAATGTCTAAAAAGATGCTAAACCTAGATTGATAAGATGGGTTCTACTTTTACAAGAATTTGATTTTAAAATAGTGGACAGAAAAGGAGCTGACAACCAAATTGCTGATCATTTTTCAAGAATTAAAAATAATAATGAAAATATTTCTGAAGAAAACATGAATGAGAAATTCTCTCATGAACAGTTATATGTCATTCAAGGATTACAAACGCCTTAGTATGCAGATATAGTTAACTTTTTGGTTAGCAATATTTTACCGTATAGATTAAATAACAAATATATTAAGAAATTCAAGAATGATTTTAAATAATATATTTGGGAAGATACTCATTTATTTAAAATAGGCAGAGATTCTGTGATTCAAAGATGTGTACCTTATGAAGAAATTTTTGCAATTATTCAAAAATATCACGATTCTGAATTTGGAGGACACTTTGGAGTGGATAAAACTGCGTTTAAAATTTTAAATTCTGGATTTTATTGGCCTACATTATTCAATGATGTTGGATATTATATGAAAACTTGTGATCGATGTTAAAGAATGGGGAATATATCTAGAAAAGATGAAAAGCCTCTAAGCTATATATTAGAAATTGAAATTTTTGATGTATGGGGTTTAGACTTTATGGGACCTTTTATACCATCATCTGGAAAGATTTATATTTTATTAGCAGTTGATTATGTTTCAAAGTGGATTGAAGCTATAGCTTTACCTAAGATTCCAAAAGTGTTTCAAAATTTTTAAAGAAAATGATTTTTACGAGATTTGGTAGCCAAGGGTAATTATCACAGATGGGGGAAGTCATTTTACAAATATAAGAATTCAATCATTATTGGAAAATTTCAGAATTAAACATAGAATTGCAACTGCTTATCACCCACAAACAAGTGGAATGGCTGAAGTATCAAATATAGAAATTAAAAGAATATTAGAAAAGGTTGTTAATCCTAAAAGAACTGACTAGGTCGATAGACTTAATTCTGCATTATGGGCTTATAGAACAGCTTATAAGACACCTATCGGAATGTCACCTTATCAGTTAGTTTATGGTAAACATTGTCACTTACTTATTGAACTAGAACATAAAGCTTACTGGGCGATAAAGGAGTTTAATTATTTGTTGAATGCTGTAGGAGAGAAATGACTATTACAACTGAATGAAATGGAAGAGATAAGAAATGAGTCCTATGAAAAAGCAAAGATTTATAAGGAAAGAATGAAGAAATTGCATGATAAAAAGATTTCAAGAAAAATATTTGAGCCTGGACAAGAAGTATTATTATTTAATACTCGTTTAAGATTTTTTCCTGGAAAATTAAGATCTAAATGGATGGGACCATTTATAATTGAGAAAGTATACCCTTATGGAGTTGTGGATATTAAAAATCCCAAGACAGGAAAAATATTTAAAGTTAATGGATTAAGACTGAAGCCTTATATGAGAGTGTTGACTTCATTTTTGATGAGGTCTTCTCTTCTTCTCTTTAGTACTTAGGATCTAGCCTTAGGCTTTTCCTTTGACTGTCTTAGAGGACTAGAATTGGGACCCACCTTTTAGAAATTCAAACCACTTCTTAACTCACTGCAAACTCTACAAACTTGGTGTAGACCCCTAATCACCTAGAGGGTTGAAATCGGATGTGGAAGTTTAAAGGATGAGTTCTATAGGACTCTTTGGCCTTAGGGCGCCTACTAGGTGGCACTGAGTGCAGTGAAGGGGCTGACTTACACACACACTACACTTATACACTACACCTATACACTACACTTTCACACACCCATACTTAACTTGACCTCCTGACTCATGTGGGTGATTCGCATGGATGGTCCTTAACCCACAAGCCCTTGGTCAGAGGGTTAGGAACAACATAGTGAATGCCTCGAATGAGTCCCTTCATGGCTCATGTGGGCTTGACATGGCTTCATGGCTCAACCAAAATGACTTCTTTCCACTTACATCCACCAAATCTTCAATTTTCCAAATTTTCGATTTTTGACCCCAGGGACCACTACACATTTCCAACTACACAAAACCCCGAAATTACCCAAATTTCTCAAAATTTATCCAAAATTCTCCAAAATCATTTCCAAACATTTCCACATCACTTAAATTGATCATCCATACCCAAAAATACCAAAAATTCCAAGAAAACCTCCCGATACCCTCCGAATACCCAAAATACCCCTCTTGGCCAAAAAATCCAAAAATTCAGAAAATTCCCAGAAAATTCCAGAAAATCCCAAATATTCCCAATTTCATTTTGTCCAACTACACCATGGGCCAATTCTGTCAATTTACCCTACTTTTGTCAAAACCCTCAATTTGACCCATTTTAACCCAAAGTGAACCCGATGTCAAACCAAACCTACCCGATTGACCCCAATTTTGGTCCAATTCAATTCTAAACTTCAATTCAATATCCCAAATACCAATCTAGACCAAATCCAAGCCCAATTTGATTGAGATTTGGATCGATCTCACTTTTGGCCTTAAAGCCCGATTTGGACCCATGACCCGAGCCTAAACCGAACTTACCCAATTCAATTCCAATTAACCCCAAATCTTTTCTAAATCTTCCTTAACATCCCCAAAAACAAAATACTAACATGATTTGCCCAAAATTTGGACCCAAACCCCACTCAAACTCAACCCAAAGTTAAAAGGCCCTATTTTGACCTAAACCCAAACCTAACCCAAATGAGCCTAAACCCCAAAATCAAAGCCCAACCAAAGTCAAAACCTCTTTGAAACACTCCCATAAACATTTCTCAACATTGATTTTATATCAATTTCAACCCTAGCCCAACATTAGCCCAAGTTAGCCCAATTTGACCTACATAGGCCCACTTACAAATAAATCCAAGTTGAACCAATTCGACTCCAAATCACACCAAATTGATTCCAAGCCCTCCATAGAACATCCCTAAACCAATTATGACATTTATTTGACAAATTTCTTCACAAAATATTTACCCAAATGCCCATCCTAAAATCAAAAAGCCCATTTCCCTTAAACTTTCCTTAAAGCCCACTTCACTACATCCAAAGGCCCAAAATCTACCCTAAAGCCCACATGACATCTTCATTTGTCATCCACTTAATTAAAGCCATTACCTAAGTCCTAAATTCACCATCAAATTATTCCAAATCAAGCTTCATGCAAATTTTCACCAAAATATCCAAAATTCTTAAAACCGATTTCCATGAAATTGACGAAACCTTTTCCCGAGCCAAAGGTGAGCCATTCGCGAAGCCATATGAAGCCATGAAAATTTGGCATGTGACCATGCCATTAATGGAAAAAGGAGGAGGTCCTTTAACCATCTTCTAAAAGTCATTAGCCTTAAGCATGTTTCCCCTTAACCAAGATTTAATCCAAATATTCTTGGATAAGGACATCACCACCTCTTGACCAGCTAGCCTAACTGATCTTCTCAGCCCAAGACCGGCCATGGGGAGGTGAACCCGACCCGAACCGATGGATTGACCAATTTCAAGCCAAAGTGGCCTCTCCCACATTCCATTTTAATCCAAACACTTTACACATGTCCGAAGCCCGATTGACTTCACCATTGCCGAGCCACGACCTCCACGAGTCGAGATGGTGACCCATGCTGCTCGGCCGGCCGCACGGATCGCCGGAAAACACCACACCCGAGAGCTCGCATGTGAGCCGACTTTGAAATTCCACCTTGCTTGAGCTGCCCCATGCCCGATGGCCACCATGGCTGTTCTTCCCATGACCGGAGCAGCTGATCCCGACCCTTGGCCATCCACGGGAGGCTCTCCGGCCACCTTTATTTAAACCCGACCCCCTCGCGGCCATGAGAGGAGAGTTGCACAAACCTTGCCGAAACTCGCCAAAATTGTTCCAAACCCTTCTCCACCCTTAGAGCGGTTGATCCCAGGTGTCGATTTGCCCACAATCCCCGGTGATAAGATCCGATTTCCTAGCGAAATTCCACCAAAGCCAGGACACTTCTCCACGGTGAGCCAATTCCCAAATTGATTGGTTCTACACCTTCACCGGACCGAGGAAGGTGTCCGCGACAAAAGCCCCATATCCGAGGCCACCCGGTTGCTCCGGCCTCCAAGCTTTGTGATCGGGCTTGGTCGAAATCACATTTAGATAATTCACCGGACCGGGAGACTTCATGCGGAGCTTCGTCGGGATCCGATCGAAGGTGCGACAACTCTCGGATCGAAGCCACACTTCTCCGAGCGAAGGTATGAGCTAATTCTTCATCCCGAGCTTACGGAGATTCTCCATTTCAAATGCCTTAGTTTCGATGCATGATAGCCGTATAGATGTGTTCGTCTCTTGAAGACGAATCCATAGAGCATAAGAACATGAAAATCCATTGAGTATCGAGTGAGATCTTAGGGATTTAGTGTGGACGGCTCTCGGGTGAGGACGCTCGGGGACGATGAACGGATGCGCGTCCATTCGATACACGCGCGGACGAACGGCTCGGATGGCGTCGGACCGGGGAGACGGTACGAGAACCGCGGGGCCCGGGCTGGCGACTCGGGTGGCGGCATCGAATGGGAGCGCGACACGCGGCGTTTCGGAGATGCCGAGGATGAGTTGGCGCCGCGAGGATAAATAGAAAATTAGGGTATTTTTTGATTTATTTAATTCCACTAAACTTGAAAATTCATATCTTTGTGTAGAAAAATCAGAAAAATAAAATAAAAATACCCTCTTGCTCGGTGAACGGAGGAGAATAATGTGGAAAAGAAATCATTTAATTTCACAAGTATTTTATTTTTTATAATTTATTTACTCTCTGCATACTTTTAATTCTCCATGCATGTATACAATTCACCATGGCATGAGACCATAGGGCTTTTGAAGCCTCTAAGATTTGGGAACATTCTTTGAATTTTCCAAAGTCGGAAGCCATCCTTATAAAAAGTTATTGATTTTTCAAATTCATGTTGCTGTTTTGAGTATTTTAATTCCAATAAATAGCATGTTGTGAAATAAATTCTAGGAAAATTTGAGGATGTTTCTTATGACCGAGAGGACCCTAGGAAAAATAGGTTTTGACTTAGTTCATTTAAAACAACCCTAATTGGCTTAAACACCCAAAATAGGTCTCTAATTAATTAGAGTTAACCATGCATCAAATTGACTTAAAATCAATTCTCCACTGACCTTTAGGATCAGAGGAACCCACCATAAAAATTTGAAGTCAATTGGACTTGGTTAGCCCCACTAATTGGGTTGATTAAGCCACTTAGCCATTTTAAACTTTAAAAATTCATAACTTTTAAAATACCTTTCAAAAATTCACCAAATTGGTTTTGGAGCCTCTCTGATATCAGGGGAACCTAAAAAAATTAAAATTTCAATTTTCTAAAAAAGTTGATTTTTAATAATATTTTAATATTTTTAATAATTAAAAAATAATAAAAATCACAAAAATAATAAAATTCACCAAAATGTCACATTTTGAATTTTAATCACTTAGGAACAAATCCCACATTTTTCTTAGGTCTATTTAGTGAGATATTAAATTTTAAAGCTTTAAGGTAATTTTAAAATTAAAAAAAATGTATTTTCTAGCATTTTCACTAAAATAATTATAATAAATCATAAAAAAATCAAAAAATTACAAAATTTACTTCTCTGGTTTCCTTGATATCAGAGAGATTTTTAAAAAATATAAAATTCATTTTTCAACATTTATTTTATTTTTAAATTAATTAACACTCCAAAACTTAAAATAATTATAATAAAAATAATATAATTCAAATAATCACCAAAATTGGTTCAAGTCATCCTCTAGTCATTAGGAATGTCCCCTAATTTTCTTAAGGATAGAAACTTTCCCTTGGTCATGTTATTAAATTTTCCTTGAAAATCTCTATTTTCTACCAAAAATAATTATATAAATAAATTAAATACAGAAAAATCACATTTTCTCCTCTCATGTCTTTATTAACATATGAGTGAAGTCACATAAAAATTTCAAGTTCATTTGAGTTCAATTTAGTGAGTTATGAAATTATTAAGCTTAAAGGGTAAAGAGGTAATTAAATTTTTTAATCCTTAATTAAAACTTTAGGTTTAATAAAAAAAATTAACAAGTAAAATATTTGATCCTAATCTGATTTGGATGATTGAAATTTAAATAATTAAAGAGTAGAAACCCATTAAGCAATTTTAAAATGATTGAACTTTAATTAAAAAACGGATTAAATTTGGAAGAATAATAAAATTGGAATTATTAAAATAGGGATATTATTAGAAAGAGATTTATTCTTTAATTTAAAAAATCCCTAGATTAATTATCTCATTAATATTCAATTCTTAATTAAAATGATAACTCAAATTTAAAATATTAAAAGACTTAATCATTAAACTAAAATTAAATTATTAAACTCTTTTTAAAATTTCAATTAAAATTAAAAAATAAAATTAAATTAAAATTATATTAAATTAAATAATTATATTAAATTAAATTAAATAAATTAAATTAAATTAAATAATTAAATTAAATTAAATCAAATTAAATTAAATTAAATAATTAAATTAAATTAAATTAAATAAATTAAATTAAATTGAATAATTAAATTAAATTAAATTAAATTAAGTAAATTAAATCAAATCAAATTAAATTAAATTAAATTAAATTAAATTAAATCAAATTAAATTAAATAAATTAAATCAAATTAAATTAAATTAAATTAAATTAAATTAAATCAAATTAAATTAAAATTAAATTAAATCAAATTAAATTAATTTAACATCAAATCGAAACTCAATTGAATTAAATTAAGTTAAAATTAAAAATCGGTTAAATTAAATTAAATTAAATTAAATTGAATTAAATAACAACACTTAAAAAAGAAAGAAATTAAATATAAAACGAAGCTTGAACACTTATTCAATTTAAACCCTTTAACTTAAATCAAATCATTTGAATACCGAATTTACCCTTGAAAGTTTTAGTTATCATAACTCTAAACAGAACATTAAATGAAATGTTACTTCACTTATAGGATATTCGAATGTCTAGTTCATTTGACAAGATAATAAAAAAACTTGAATTCTCGGACGATTAATTCATTTGTATAATTAAACCCATTTGGACTTAAAACAATCCTAGAAATATTGAAAAGATGTTTAAGATTCTTCTTAAGCACTTCCTCGATATGATAGGACATTTATAAGAACGATTGAATTTAATTATTCTTTGATGAAGAAAATCGTCTTCGAACAAAAACACAAGAACCTAGACGTCATAGGAAATGACTAAGCTATAGGATTAGGAATTTGGTAGAAAACCATAACCCTTCCCTTAGCTTTACTAGGAACTTGTTTAAATATTCTAATTGTGTTTTAAGTGCGGCTTGAGATGACGGGAAGACCCTTCAGGTACGCTTTTATTTTATTGCAATTTACTTTCTTGCAATTTACATTATTGCAATTTATTTAACTGCATTGCACTTACTTTTCTTGTATGATAAACAATTGTTGCATGAAAACTCACACCTTTAGGATAGACCCTAAAGCTGAAACCAAAACTAAGTTAAAAGTCATTGCGAGATAAAATTCACCGCCATGACATTTCAAAATATAAAACAACTCGAAATTTAATCACAAACGGAACACAAAACTACAATTACAACTAAATTAAAACATCTTGTTGAATGATCGGGAATACCTCGGATGATGTAACCTACGTGTTGCTAGCGGGATTTCCCAGTGCTAAATGAAAGTGTGGAACTCATTCGGTTGAGTTTAGCAAATTCATACGGATTAAGTGAATCCGATAAAAATAATGATGCGGAAGGATAGAGCCAGTGGGATCTTAGCCGGTGTCGTTATAATCAACTTTAAGATTTGTTTTAATTAAAACATAAAAAACACCTGGAAATTAAGATTTTCTCTAAACCAAAACACTTTTCTCATCCCACGATTTATGATTTCTAAAACTAAACCTTTGCAACAACAAGGAGCTCGGAGCATGGTGGGCGGCACGGCCATCGTCATCGGCAAAACACGAGTCTACTTCAGCAAAACTTTCTCAGAACTAAACAACAAAACCATAGGACTTCGAGGTAGTTTGCACTAGTGCGACATAAATCCTCGACCTTTTGTTAGGCATTTGCATTGCAAATTAAGCCACTAACCAGTTTTAGGATTAGAGGTAGTCGTCCGATACGACATAAACCCTCACATCTTCGAAGGCTATTTGTATGATTCTATCATATAAATATAAGTCTAATTAATTAAAATTGGCGAAAATCAAAACATTTAAATAAATAGTAGGACTTTCTTAAATCCGAAGCAAACAATAGGATAGTCGGGAAATTATTGAAGTTCACTTCGAATACGTGATTTCTCCTACTTTTCTTCCTTTGGATTCACGAAACAAAATGTTCCAAACTTGATCCATTCCCTATTGAAATTCCAAATTTCGATCCCTTGAAAATCTTAAACTTTGAAATTCTTGAGAGCGGAATTATTGATTATTATCGAGAGTTTTTTAGGTGATTCCCATCACTTAAGATGTAATTAACTATAGGGGCTTGCCCTTATAGGGAATTTTAAAGAACCCGAGTAATATAAACCACTGCTTAACTCCTTTATATTAAGCGGGGAACTTGTCGGCTTATAAGATTGGTTCGCGGACAAACGGATTTCACAAATCTTTTAGTTTATTTAATTGAGCCCCATTATCGAGCGATTGTGTACTATTCTTCGGGATAAATACACGGTTTGTGGTACGGTGCTCGTTTATATAAACTATTTGGGATGTGAGATCGGTTTGATTTCATATCTTAAAATTTTCAAACTTAAAATTATTTTCAAAATCAAATGCTACTTTCTAAATTATATATATATATATATTTAAGTCAAATTTAAAATCTAAAATTTGCCGATAATTTCTGTTAGGCGACCCCTTTTTTTTAAAAATACAACATAACCTAAAATAAGCCGTACAAAGAGAAATGAAACCGATTTACAAGGAGGCTTATGAACTGAGTCTACCCGATTAATATAATTTATTAGGTCGGGCTGACAACGTTAAACCAAGCGCATTATGGGAGGCAACCCATATATTATCATTGTGATTGTTTGTGATTTGAATTTATCTTAATCAATGTATATGTGTTGATCACACCATTTTAATAGACCTATTTTAAGACCGAAACTTTGTAAATTTGACGATAGGCGAAACTGAGTCGAACGTGGTTCCGGCGCTTAGCCGCCAAACTTGGCGCCTAAGCACCAGTGTAAACCATATATATCGATTGTCAGACGCCTAGGCGCTAGATTTCTGTGCCTAAGCACCCCAGTTACTGTTTGTGAAAAAACAAAAAATCTTCAGTTTTTTTCACATAAATTCTTCTTATAAATTGCCCTTAGTCATCCCCAATCCCTAAGCAACCCTATTTTCGACCAGAACAATTCATTTTGGAGGAAAAAAATAGAAGTTTGGAAGCAATGGAGAGAGGAGATCATGGAAATGCAATAAGAGATAAGTCTTCTAAAGATCTTCAACCTTATTTCAATGGATTTATTGATGTGAGTTTGGAAAAATTGTTTAGTCGTCTAGATAAGATTGAGGCCGAATTGCTAAGCGTTGGGAATCGTCTGTATGAGATATATCACGAAATAGAGCACTTGGAATGGCAGATGAAGCTTCAATTCAATCATATGGCGGCCTATTAAGATTCTCAAGTAGCGATGTATGCAAAGAAGAAATGTATTGATGGGAAGACGGCTTTGGAATTTCCAAGGGCGTTAGTTTTCTATCCATGCGGGCCTACCAAACTTCATTGCGAGAGGGATGGAAATTCAAAGTTCGGAGATGAATAGATCATTGATGTGTTATAGGTGTGATTAAGTCATGTTCTAGTGAGTCAAATATTTAGTTTGTGTGTTTGCTTTCATTGTTCAAAGTGTGTTGTTGGATTGTGAATTTGCTTTGAATTTGTAATGTTTGGTTGTTTATAGAGTGATGAACCTTGTTATAGTATTTTCTGGAATTTCTTGAGCTTGGAATGGAGAAATCTAAAATGGAACTGAAGAGTTTGATTATATCTTGTGTTTGAATGTTAGATCTAAATTATCATTTTAATTGTTTGTGGAAATGTTTGGAAGTTAGAAATTGGAGTAATACTCTCATGTGAGTTATTAGAAGTCGAATTATTTAAGTTTTGATGGAAAATATAATATTTAAATCAAATTTTGGTAAGGCGAGTCTGGTGCCTAGGCGCCAGAACTCGCCGCCTAAGCGCCGGTTTGGTTTGCACCCAAAAATCACATTTTTAAGCCCATTGACACCATTAACGACGCCTAAGCTCCCTTATTCTTCCCTTTTTCTCAAAAATCAACTTTAGGGATCCATTATTAGGATGGATTTTTGAGTTTTTGAGCTTGGAATCACTCGATTTCTTCATCTTGAGGTCAAATCTACCTTCTAATCCATTTATTTTTGATTTTCACCATGGATTTATCAACTTTTGAGCAAAATTGAAAAATTTTGATTTTTGGAGTTTAATCCAAGAATTTTAAGCTTTATTTAAGTTTTTATAAGCTTAAATAAGATTATTCTTTTGACCCTTTAATTTATTTTGCATTTTCTTTCTCTTATGTTTAGATGGCTTCAAAATCTAAGCGAGGGAAAGAACAAGAAAATTTAATCGTAGCAAGTTTGCCACTGCCGCAGCACATTTTCGTTACAACGATTTTGCTACGACAAGGAAATTTATCTTGGAGAGGAGTTTTTACAATCTTGGTGGAAGGATTGAAGATACGATCGTTGCACTGAATTGGCAACAATTCTGTTAATTCACTATTGTTGCCGTTATCCCTGTCGTTAGGGAGTTTTATGCAAATTTCTTGGATGCTGAAGAATATGAGATCTTCATGAGAGGAGTTGAAGTAAGATTTACTCCAGAGAGAATCAACATTTTCTATGGCCTGCCACCAAACATTGAGTGCTATTACTCTGGATTATCTCTATCTGAGGGAGATTTGGAGATGATTATTGCGTACTTGACAGATGGTACTGGAGCTTGGAAGATCCAGAATGAAAAATGAGTAAATGTTTCATCTTCTATGCTAAATGGGGTTTCTAAGGCATGTCATTACTTTATTTCTGCTCGACTCCTTCCATTCGACCATTTGAGTGAGGTTATCAAGGATAGAGCTATCCTCAACTACTGCATACAGAAGAGGAAGCTGATTGATGTTGGGAGTATTATTTATGATTCTGTACTGCTCATTCTAGCACTTCTGTGGGATTGGAATTCCCATCTCTAATTTATTCTCTGTGTGAAAGTGGTGGAGTTGTTGCTGAGCTTTCAGAGGAGAAGCTCAAGTCTACAAAGCCCATTGGATGAGAAAGTGTCAATATTTATGATTCACTCTGAGGCAAGTGTTCTACTGCACCCTCTAGTTCATTACCTACTTCTGATAGACATTATACTTCTAGACCCTCTACTTCTGCTGCTGAGCCAATATCTAGTTTTTGGGAGAATATGCATGAGAAATTTATAGAGCAGCAGAATATGTTACTTTTAACCTAGTGTAGAGTTGATACTATAGATTTGAAATCGGATTATCTTTCTGAGTACACCAGACGAGGAGTGATTTTGGTGCTGAGTATTCTGAGTCTCTTGTTAGATTCTTGAAGGGTGACCATTCAGTTCAGTTCCCGACCTGCCATATATTCTCACCATTTGATATCCAGAATAAGAATGTAGACTTTTCCTTTGATGATGATGAGGATGAGGAGACTGTTAGTGATGATTAGATTTTTAGGATTGTGTATTTGTATTATTTATTTTTTGTTTTATTAGTGTGTTAGTTTTGCTTGTATGTGATGATTTGTTTGTTTTTATGTTTAATGCACTGTTCTGAGACACTTATTGATGTACTGATGATAGTTGGATTGTTAAAATTTAATTCTGTATTGAGATGTTCTATTTCTATGTTAGTATAGTAATCGGAAGATTTGTTTAGTTTAGTTATTTTTTGTTTAAAAAATAAAAAGAAAATATGAATTTTGTAGAAATTGATCCTGCTTACTAAAATTTTTCTATATATGCTTAGAACTTTCTTTTATATTCATAAAAAACATGTGTAGAAATAAATTTTTCCTTTCTAGATTACTTTTCATATACTTAGAAAATATCCTGGTAGAAATATGCTATTCTTTCTCTCATATTTTAGAAATTTTCATGATTTATGTTTATACCAAAATTGAAGTTTGGGGGAAGGGAAAATTCTTTGAAATTTAAATATTATTTGTCCTTAATGTACTAATATTTTCTTTAAAATTTTAACATAACATAAGGAATGAAGAATTTATTTAAGATTACTTAAATTTTTGAATTTATAAATAATTTAGTAAACTTAACTAAAATTTCAATAATTTTGATTGATTTTAAGAATATAATTATTTAACTTAAAGAATAATTAGATTAAAAATTTTTCTATTTATAGTAAAGAGAATTGTATTTTTGAAATACTAAGGAATTAAGATTATTACTTGAAAAAATAAAAGATTGAATTTTTGAAAAATACTTATTAAGAATGTCATATTTGTTAAATAAAAATGTATAAGTTTTTAACTCTAAGTTAAGGATAGTGAAGTTCAAAATCATTAACAAGCTATCGAGATATTGTGATCCTCACAAATTAAAAAAATGGAGGATTGAAAAATATCCTTAAATAAATTATTAAATAAATAAATAAAAGAGCAAAAAAAAAAAAAAAGGAATGTGAGGAGAAGCTTGAAAAGATGCCTAATCAAAAATTGGCTTCACATGAATTATCTTATTGGAAGAAAACTAATTACATTTTTAACTTAATTTTTATGTACATGCATCTTTACTAGAAAAGTTTTCCATGAAGGTCTTTTTCTTGTAAATTATCTATGTGACCTTAATATGATAAATTACAATTATTCTTGAAATAAATCAAAAATTGAAAGTCTTATGATTTGGTAGTTAGGTATTCTTTAAATTCTTAAAATTAAACTTAATTAGTGAAATTTGGTTAATGATTTGCTAAAGTATTTATAGAACCAAAAATTTACAAGGAATCTTAAATATTTAAACTTCATTCCATATGTTATACATTTTATGTAATAAAAGGATAACTTGAGGACAAGAAACGTTTAAGTTCGGAGGAATTTGATCTACTTCAAAAGTACCTATTTTTATGCCTTAATCATGATTCAATTTTTAAGTATATTATGCTTTAATCAAAGGTATTTTTATGTTTTTGGATATAAGTGATGAAAAAAGAGTTCACGAAAGAAAAGGAGAAAAAATAAAGCTAAAAAGCAAAGTTGCCGAAATTATAGGTCTAGCGCCTAGGCTTCAGAATCCGGAGCCTACGCGCCAGTTCGATACTAAAGCAGATAATTTATTTTGACAACTTTGGGCAGTTATTTTGACGGTGTTAAGTGGTTATCAGACCTTCTAGAAGAGTGGAAGTTACTCCTAATACATAGGACATGTGATACAATGCATCTGGACACAAGAAATTCTATTTATAGTAAAGAGAATTGTATTTTTGAAATACTAAGGAATTAAGATTATTACTTGAAAAAATAAAAGATTGAATTTTTGAAAAATACTTATTAAGAATGTCATATTTGTTAAGTAAAAATGTATAAGTTTTTAACTCTAAGTTAAGGATAGTGAAGTTCAAAATCATTAACAAGCTATCGAGATATTGTGATCCTCACAAATTAAAAAAATGGAGGATTGAAAAATATCCTTAAATAAATAAATAAAAGAGCAAAAAAAAAAGGAATGTGAGGAGAAGCTTGAAAAGATGCCTAATCAAAAATTGGCTTCACTTGAATTATCTTATTGGAAGAAAACTAATTACATTTTTAACTTAATTTTTATGTACATGCATCTTTACTAGAAAAGTTTTTCATGAAGGTCTTTTTCTTGTAAATTATCTATGTGACCTTGATATGATAAATTACAATTATTCTTGAAATAAATCAAAAATTGAAAGTCTTATGAATTGGTAGTTAGGTATTCTTTAAATTCTTAAAATTAAACTTAATTAGTGAAATTTGGTTAATGATTTGTTAAAGTATTTATAGAACCAAAAATTTACAAGGAATCTTAAATATTTAAACTTCATTCCAGATGTTATACATTTTATGTAATAAAAAGGGTTACTTGAGGACAAGTAACATTTAAGTATGGGGGAATTTGATCCACTTAAAAAGTACCTATTTTTATGCCTTGTTTATGATTCAGTTTTTAAGGATATTATGCTTTAATCAAAGGTATTTTTATGTTTTTGGATATAATTGATGAAAAAAGAGTTCACGAAAGAAAAGGAGAAAAAATAAAGCTAAAAAGCAAAGTTGCCGAAATTATAGGTCTAGCGCCTAGGCTCCAGAATCCGGAGCCTACGCGCCAGTTCGATACTAAAGCAGATAATTTATTTTGACAACTTTGGGCAGTTATTTTGACGGTGTTAAGTGGTTATCAGACCTTCTAGAAGACTGGAAGTTACTCCTAATACATAGGACATGAGATACAATGCATCTGGACACAAGAAAATAGTTTTAATCGCGAAGAGGTGCGATCCAAAGTGAAAAGGTGCGAAGACTTGGTCACGTAGTCCAGCACCTAGGAGCCAGATCCCAGCGCCTACATGCCACAGTTACTTTCTAGAAGATTCATTGAATTTTGATGAATTTTAAATAGGTGCCTTAAGCAACCCCTGACCATTTTCGAAGCTCTATAAATAGGAGGCATTTCTAAGAAGAACGGTGCCCTGTAGATCTTCAGCCTCCAGAGAGAGATTTAGAGAGCTACCATATTTGCTTCTTAAATATTTAGTGAGTTTATTTAGTTATTTTGAGTGTTACTACTCAATTCCTTGAGTAGTAAGTGAGAGTTTGTAAGTGTTATTGCTGTTGAAGTCTTATACCTTGCATTGGAGTCAGTAGGAGTCAAAGGATCACTTGAAGGAATATTCCAGATAAGTATTTGTAACTTGGTTCAAGGTTTTATAAATATGTTTTGTTGTGTGAATTCAATGTGGTTTGAGTAGTTACTTTTCTTTCTCCTTTCAACTATGAAAAAATAATAAGATAATTTGATTTTGTTGGAGAACTTAACTTAAAATTTTTAAAATTATTGCGATGATATTCATACCTGATCTTAATTTACTTTTTAAACTGGCCATTTGAATTGTTAAAACCTGTTGAAGAATTCTGAGACCTATCTGGAGATGAGTTCTTAACTAGTAGATATCACATGAATCTTTGGGTAATTGAAGGCATTGAGCGGGTTATTCAAGGTGAAGTGCAAATAAATAGGGAGATATTGTTTATTGGGTGTAGAATTGATTAGTTTTTAGAGTGACAAACTAAATTCTAATAATTTGGTTTATAGAAAGGGAACGGGTCACTAGTAGGGCCGACCATAGCCACCCTTGGACATCTAGAAGTGTGAGCCTAGATTATCCCATTCTAGTAATAATACATCCTGAACCAATCTATAGATTTTCCAATGTTCTTTATGCTATCGAGCGAAGGTAAAGAATATGAATGATTCTATTTGGCGCAATACCATAATCTCAAGTTCTCCACGAATGATAACTATTCTGAAAAATCTTGGATTAGTTGAAAAGGAGAAAGTTGTTTTATTTGTACTTGCATTAATCTTTACTTTATTGCTACTTTACTTTCATTTAGTATAACTTTTATTAAACTTAAAATTTGAATTTTGAAAAGAAATAAAAATTATAATTACTTTTATTTTAAAAATCTATTAGATTCCTTCCATTAATTTTCCCTGTGGGATCGATAACTAGGACTCCAATAGAGCTCTGTATTACTTGAAACGATATGTATACTTGAGTTTGAAATTGTGACTTTACAAAATTATTATAAATATATATAAAGAATAAGTTCATAACTTCTTGCATATACAGAAAGTGTAAAGTGCGGTTCAAGGTACACATCTTCGAATCACAGAATCTCTGCGTAGTTTAAATAAATGAGGATCTTCCCAAATATATGATTTAGAATCATTCTTGAATTTCTTAATATATATGTTATTCAATCCATACGGTAAAATATTTCTAACCAAATAGTTAACTATATCTGCATACCAAGGTGTTTGTAATCCTTGAATAACATATAACTGTTCATCAGGGAATTTCTAATTTATGTTTTCTTCAGTAATTTTCTCACAATCTTTTTAATTCTTGATAAATGATCAGCAATTTGGTTGTCAGCTCCTTTTCTGTCCACTATTTGAAAATCAAATTCTTGTAAAAGTAGAACCCATCTTATCAATCTTAGTTTAGCATCCTTTTTAGACATTAAATACTTAATAGCGGAATGATCAGTATGTACGATACATTTGGTCTCAAGAAGATAAGGTCTAAATTTATCAATGGCATATACTATTGATAAGAGCACTTTCTCAGAAGTAGTGTAATTTATTTGAGTTCCATTAAGAGTTTTGCTAGCATAATATATAACATTGAAAATTCTCTCATATTTTTGTCCCAATACAGCTCCAATTATATAATCACTTGCATCACACATTAATTCAAAAGGTTTACTCCAATTAGGTGTAACAATGACAGGTGCAGTGATTAATTTCTCTTTTAGAATATTGAAAGCATTCAGACAATCTTCATTAAATTCAAACTTAGCTTCTTTTTCTAATAAATGACAAAGAGGTTTAACATTCTTAGAAAAATCCTTTATATATCTTCTATAAAATCCAATGAAGACCCATAAAATTTCTCACATTAGTAACAGTAGTAGGTGTTTGAAGTTCAGCAATAATTTTCACTTTTGCCTGATCAACTTCCATCCCTTTTTGTGAAATTTTATGTCCAAGTACAATTCCTTATGTGACCATAAATTGACATTTTTCTCATTTTAGAACCAAATTTGTTTCTTCACATCTTTTCAGAACTTTTGTTATATTTTCCAAGCAAGACTTAAAAGAAGTTCCAAATACTGAAATCGTCCATAAATACTTCAATGCCTTTTTCAATTAGATCATAGAATATTGACATCATACATCTCTGAAAAGTTTCAGGTGCATTACATAAACCGAAAGGTATTCTTCTGAGGCAAATGTTTCATAAGGACTTGTAAATGTTGTTTTCTCTTCGTCCTTAGCAGCAACGGGTAATTGATAATAACCAGAATATCCATCCAAAAAATAGAATATGAGTGTCCAGCTAATTTATCTAGCATATGATCCAAGAAAGGTAAAGGAAAATGACGCTTTCTAGTGGAATTATTTAATTTTCGATAATCGATGCAAATTCGCCATCCAATAACTTGTCTTGTAGGGTTAATTCATTTTTATCATTAACAATGACAGTTACTCCTCCTTTCTTTGGAACACAATGAATATGACTTACCCATTGACTATCCGAAGTAGGATAAATAATTCCAGCATCTAACCATTTTAAAATCTCTTTTTTAACAACCTCTTTCATAATTGAATTCAATCTTCATTGAGGTTCAATAGTAGGTTTACAATTTTATTCCATTAAAATCCTATGCATACAGATTGAAGGGCTTATTCCTTTTACATATGCAATAGTCCAACCAAAATCTTTCTTATAGTTCTTCAGAACTCCTATTAATTTTTCTTCTTGATCTTTGCTTAGTTCTGATTATATAATCACAAGTAAAGTTAATGAATTTCCAAGAAATGCATACTTTAAATTTGCAGGTAACATTTTTAATTTCAATTTAGGGGCTTTTTCAACTGAGGGTAAAAGTATATCATTTTTAGTCGTGTCTATAATTTCCCAATTATCATAAATATGATGAGTTTCTTCAAATAAATTTTCTTCATTCACTTCTTCAATTTCTTCAGTTAATGACTCATTATATAAGATAGATTCATCATTTTTTCTTCAGAAATGACTTTATATTTTTCTTGATAATGCTTTTCAATTATATAATTAACAATATCCATCTGATAGCATTTTTCTTTGTCAGGATACCTCATTGATTTTAGAACATTAAAAGTTATCTCTTGATCATTAACTCTCATTGTTAATTCTCCTTTTTGCACATCAATCATAGCACACCCGGTAGTTTGAAAATGTATCCCTAAGATAATAGGTATTTCTTTTCTTCTTCCATATCCAGTACAATGAAATCCACAGGGAAGATAAATTTATTCACTTTAACAAGGACATCCTCTATAACTCCTTTAGGATAAGTAATAGATCGATGAGTGATCCACTTAAAAGTACCTATTTTATGCCTTATTTATGATTCAATTTTTAAGGATATTATGCTTTAATGAAAGGTATTTTTATGTTTTTGGATATAGGTGATGAAAAAAAGAGTTCAAGGAGGAAAAAGGAGCAAAAAAGAGCAAAAATAGAGCTAAAAAGCAAAGTTGCCAAAATTATAGGCGCTAGTTCGATACTGAAGCAGTTAAGATTTTTAAAAACATTAGGCAGTTATTTTGACGGTGTTAAGCGGTTATCAAACCTTGTAGAAGACTAGAAGTTACTCCTGATACATAGGACATGTGATACAATGCATATGGACACAGGAAAGCAGTTTTAATCGTAAAGAGGTGCGATCCAAAGTGAAGGGGCGTGAAGATCTGGTCACGGAGTCTGGCGCTTAGGAGCCAGATCCCGGCGCCTAGGCGCCATAGTTACTTTCTAGAAAATTCATTGAATTTGGACGAATTTTGAAGAGGTTCCTTAAGTAACCCTTGGTTATTTTTGAAGCTATATAAATAGGAGACATTTCTATAGAAAGGAGAGCTCTCCTGCACCCGAAAATAGTTCTAGAGAGCCACCAAATATTCTTCTTAAGTATTTAGTGAGTTTATTTTAGTTTATTTTAGTTACTTTGAGTGTTACTACTCAATTTCTTGAGTAGTAAGTGAGAGTTTGTAAGAGTTGGTGCTGTTGAAGTCTTATACTTTGCATTGGAGTCAGTAGGAGTCAAAGGATCACTTGAAGGAACATTTCAGAGAAGTATTTGTAACTTATTTTAAAGTTTTATAAATTTGTTTTGTTGTGTGAATTCAATGTGTTATGAGTAGTTACTTTTCTTTCTCCTTTCAACCATGAAAAGATAATAAAGATAATTTGATTTCGTTGGAGAACTTAAACTTAATTTTAAAAATTATTGTGATGATATTCATACCTGATCTTAATTTACTTTTCAAACTGGCCATCTGAATTGTTAAAATCTGTTGAAGAATTCAGAGACCTATCTGGAGATGAGTTCTTAACTAGTAGATATCACATGAATCCTTGGGTAATCGAAGGCCATGTGCAGGTTATATAGGTGAAGTGCAAATAAATAGGAAAATATTATTTATTGGGCGTAGAATTAATTAGTTTTTAGAGTGACAGACTAAATTCTATTAATTTGGTTCATAGAAAGGGAACAGTTCACTAGTAGGGCCGACCATAGCCACCCTTGGACATCTAGAAGTGTGAGTCTAGATTAACCCATTCTACTAATAATACATCCTAAACCAATCTAAAGATTAGCCAATGTTCTTTATACTATCGAGGGAAGGTAAAGAATAAGAATACTTCTATTTGGTGCAATACCATAATTTAAAGTTCTCCAAGAATGATAGCTTTTTTGAAAAATCTTGGATTAGTTGAAAAGGAGAAAGTTGTTTTATTTATACTTGCACCAACCTTTACTTTATTGCTAGTTTAGTTACATCTAGTGAAAATTTCATAAAACTTAAAATCTGATTTTTGAAAAGAAATAAAAATTATAATTACTTTTAATTTGAAAATCTATAAATTTCTAAAATTAATCTTCCCTGTGGGATTGATAACCAGGACTCCAATAGCGCCCTGTATTACTGGATATGATACACATACTTGTGTAGTACCTCTGGTGTGCAAAATATTTTCTAAAATTATATATTTATTTTTGCATACTACCCTTTGAAATATTAATTAAAGGATAAATTATAGGCATTGTTATGGGTCGAGGTCATCAATCAGCTTACTGAAGGGTTACAGTGGTGGGAGAAATCTCTCCTAAATCTAACCTTCGAAAGATAGAAAATGACATGAGATTAATACTTGCTCCTAAATCTCATAAGGCTTTTCGACAAAATTTTTCTCCAATAGCACATGGTATAGTGAAACTTCCAGGATCTTTAAGCTTCCAAGGTAGTTTCTTTTGAATTTTTACACTACATGCTTCACTTAATGCAACAGTTTCATAAGCTTCAAATTTATGTTTCTTGCTTAAAATATCCTTCATAAATTTTGCATAACTCGACATTTGTTCCAAAGCTTTAGCAAAAGGAATGTTGATGGCAAGTTTATTAAAAATTTCAAAGAACATAGAAAATTGATGGTCAAGCTTCTGCTGTTTTAGTCTTTGAGAAAAAAGTGGTGGTGGTCTTTCAACTTCCACTTCAATAGGAATTATAGTCCGATTTTTACTTGGAGAAAGAGTTTCTTTAGGTTTTTCGATCTCTTGACCTCTCTCTCTTTTTAATTTCATTCTGAATTTTCTCTTTTAATTCCTTTCCACTTCTAAGTTGTACAACTTTTGCTTGTTCATGGTATTTTCCAATTTCTTTTGGATTAATTTTGACGTTTCTTGGAAGTGTTCCTTGAGGTCTGTAATTAATTAAATTAGCAATTTGTCCCATCTAATTCTCAATATTTTGAATAGCAGTGTTTTGAATTTGTAACTGATTACCTAGTTCCTAGATCAATTCTTCTAAAGATAACTTTTTCTGTCGATTGTAAAAACTAGGAGGATAAGTAGGTCTAAAGTTTGAACTTCCTTGATTGTTCCAATTCCCAGTTGGATTAACTTGATTATTACCTCATTGTTTATGTCCATTATTCTAATTAAAATTGGGGTGATTTTTCCAACCTGGATTATAATAATTCGAATAAAGGTTATTAGTTTTACTAGCAATAGCTTGCAATGTCTCCATTCTTTGAGAATCATCAATATTTGCAGAATTGTCATTACTTACATGCGATACATTAATAGCAAAATTATCCAATTTCTTAGATATCGCAGCCACTTGTGAAGCTAAAATAGAAAAGACTTCATTATCTTGAATACTTGCCACTCTTTTAGGATTATCCCTTTCAGAAGGCCATTGAAAATTATTGTTAGCCATTTCTTCAATTAAGGTATAAGCTTCATCAAATGTATTAGTCATTAAAGAACCTCAAGCAGTAGCATCTATAACAGATCTAAGTGATCCAATAAGTTCGTTATAAAATGTTTGAATAATCAACCAATCCGGTAAAGCTTGATGAGGACATTTTCTTAATAGTTCTTTAAATCTTTCCCATGTTTCATAAATTGTCTCTCCATCAAATTGAATAAATGAAGTAATATCATTTCTTAATTTAGCAGTTTTAGAAGGAGGAAAATATTTAGCAAGGAATTTTTGTGTCATATCTGCCCAAGTTTTAAGAGAACCAGTTGCTAATGAGTTCAGCCACATCTTTGCTTTATTTTTAAAGGAAAAAGAAAAGAGTCTAAGCCGAACAACATCATCAGAAACATAATTTTATTTAAAGGTAGCACAAAGTTCTAAGAAACTAGCAAGATGTAAGTTTGGATCCTCATTTGGTGTTCCTCCAAATTGATTATTGAATAATAGAAGGTTTAAGCATAAAAGAATTAACATCTACAACAGACATTTGAATAATAGAAGGTTTAAGCTTAAAAGAATAAACATCTATAACAGACATTTGAATACTATTATGAAGTTCATGAGCTGTAGGGTTTGCATAATTTCTTAAAGATTTAAAAACATTTTGTTCATTAATTTCTATTGGATTTTCATTATTGTTACGTAAGTTAGCCATTTCTTGATATTTTTGAATTTGTTTTCCTTTTCTAATTCTTTTAACAGTTCTTTCTAATTCAGAATCAAAAGGTAATAATTCTTCAGATCTAGAACTAAGCATAAAAATTAAAAAAAATGATTTGAAAATAAAATAAAATAAAATAAAATAAAATAAAATCTTTTTGGTATTTTTTTGTAAATATTTTTGTATTTTAAAGAAATAAAAGTGTATGTAAAATACTTTTAATTTGAAAAATGTAAAAATTGTCTTTCACTTCCCGACAACGGCGCCAAAAACTATGATGACCTCGATCCGTAACTATGCCTACAATTTATCCTTTAATTTATATTTCAAATAATAGTATGCAAAAATAAATATATAATTTTAGAAAATATTTTGCACACCAGAAGTACTACGTATGCAAACGTATCGTATCCAGTAATACAGGGCTCTATTGGAGTCCTGGTTATCGATCCCATAAAGAAGATTAATTTTAGAAATTAATAGATTTTCAAATTAAAGAAATTATAATTTTTATTTCTTTTCAAATATCAGATTTTAAGTTTTATGAAATTTCTACTAGATGTAAGTAAAGTAGCAATAAAGTAAATGTTGATGCAAGTATAAATAAAACCACTTTCTCCTTTTTAACTAATGCAATATTTTTCAGAAAAACTATTATTCATGGAGAACTTGAAATTATGGTATTGCACCAAATAGAAATATTCCTATTCTTTACCTTCACTCGATAGTATAAAGAACATTGGCTAATCTATAGATTGGTTCAAGATGTATTATTAGTAGAATGGGTTAATCTAGACTCACACTTCTAGATGTCCGAGGGTGTCATGGTGAACCCTACTAGTGACTCGTTCCTTTCTATAAACCAAATTAATAGAATTTAGTCTGTCACTCTAAAAACTAATTAATTCTATGCCCAATAAATAATATTTTCCTATTTATTTGCACTTCACCTTGAATAACCCGCACATGGCCTTCGATTACCCAAGGATTCATGTGATATCTACTAATTAAGAACTCATCTCCGGATAGGTCTCAGAATTCTTCAACAGATTTTAACAATTCAAATGGCCAGTTTAAAAAGTAAATTAAGATCAGGTATGAATATCATCACAATAATTTTTAAAATTAAGTTTAAGTTCTCCAACGAAATCAAATTATCTTTATTATCTTTTCATGGTTGAAAGGAGAAAGAAAAGTAACTACTCAGAACACATTGAATTCACACAACAAAACATATTTATAAAACTTTAAAGCAAGTTACAAATACTTATATGAAATGTTCCTTTAAGTGATCCTTTGACTCCTACTGAGTCCAATGCAAAGTATAAGACTTCAACAACACCAACTCTTACAAACTCTCACTTACTACTTTTGGAATTGAGTAGTAACACTCAAAGTAACTAAAATAAACTAAAATAAACTCACTAAATACTTAAGAAAAGTATTTGGTGGCTCTCTAGAACTATTTCGGGCGCGGGAGAGCTCTCTTTTCTATAGAAATGTCTCCTATTTATAGAGCTTCAAAAATGACCAGGGGTTGCTTAAGGAATCTCTTCAAAATTTATCCAAATTCAATGAATCTTCTAGAAAGTAACTGTGGCACCTAGGTGCCAGACTCCGAGACCAGATCTTTGCACCCCTTCACTTTGGATCACACCTCTTCGCGATTAAAACCGTTTTCCTGTGTCCAGCTGCATTGTATCACATGTCCTATGTATCATAAGTAACTTCCAGTCTTCTAGAAGGTCTGATAACCTCTTAACACCGTCAAAATAACCACAAAAGTTGTCAAAAATATTAACTACTTCAGTATCGAACTGGCGTCTAGGCGCCAAACCTATAATTTTAGCAAACTTTACTTTTTAGCTCTATTTTTGCTCCTTTTTCCTTCTTGAACTCTTTTTTTCATCACCTATATCCAAAAATATAAAAATACCATTCATTAAAGCATAATATCCTTAAAAGTTGAATCATAAATAAGGCATTAAAATATGTACTTTTTAAGTGGATAAATATCAGAGGAGAAACCATCACTAATTTAGAAGAGTAGTAGAATTACTTTATTTTTTTTATGTTTCTTTATGTTGGACTTGATTTGAACTATGTTTGTTTGTTTGCTTTTGATATTTGATATTTGATCTCAATATAGTTGAGATTATGTTTGGAATATTTATTTTCAGTGTTTAGAGTATTGTGGATTGGATTGTGACGTTGATGTGATGAATTTAGGTTGAGAAAATAGTTGACTTGTGTGTTGTGTAATGTTTATTGTAAACCTTAGATTTTATATATAATTGTGAAGTTTTGTTGTGTGAATGTTTATTTGTATTGTTACTTCCTTATTCACTTAAATTTTATGTTTAAAATGATCGAACGGATGACGATGAGGTTTGAAATTGATCGAAATCGCAAAAATCAGGAAAATGATCAATATTTAAGAATCTCACCGACGACACGCTCGACGCTGCCGACGACGTGTTTTTCCCGAGACTACAGAAATTAAATTCAATAGAGCCCACCGACAGAGTGAACGACCCCGCCGATGGCGAGATCCAAAAAATTACCTTTTAAACGCTATGTTGACCAGTCAACCACCATTATTCATCATTTTCTTCACTTATTTACCAAAAATTTTGACCTAGTGCTTGAGAGATCTTAGATTTGGAGCGATTTCAACTCATTTTGACACCAGATTTGATCATCCCTCGGTAAGAGCTTCCCTTCTATGTAAAAAGTTTTGATTTTCACCATGAATTTCTTCCACATTGAAGAATTTCAGAAAAATTGAAAATGTGGAGAAAATACTTGGAAGAAATTCATGGAACTTAATTTAGAATACTTAAAGTCATCTTTGGAAGCCATTTTATCGTTATTTTGGAGTTTAGTTATTTTTGTAAATTTGATAGATAAAAAAATGGCTCTCTGACAAAAGAGGCGACTTGAATTTGACGAGGCTCGATTTATAAATGCTAAAGCCCAATCAAGATACACTTCTGTCTTCCAAGGAAAGAAACATATTCAAAATAGAGTTTTTGATAATCCTGGAGGAGAAGTCGAGCGATTTATTAGAGAAAGGAAGTGGGAAACATTCTGTTACTTTACAAACAAGGCTGCTTCTGCTAATCTGACTCAACTCGAGGACAAGCCAGTAAAAGTAAGAGAATTTTCTGTTAATTTTAATGCTGCTTGCATTAATTCTTTTTACGAGCTTCATGATTTTTACTCTAGTGAGTAAGAAACATTTGGAACTATGAAGGTTCGTTAGACGTTGTTACTGACTTTCTGACTGATGGGAAACAGACGTAGAAAACTAAGCAACATGAATGGATTAACTTTCCTCTTTTCATGATGAATGCCCCAGCTAAGGCATGATATTATTTCATTTGCTCTACTCTGCTACCTACCTATCACCACAGTGAAGTATCGAGAGATAGAGCTGTTCTGAATTTTTGTATTCAGAACAATAGAAGTATAAATGTGGAAAGTATAATTTATAAGAATATTTTGTCACGGCTAAGAGTGAATCAAGTGGAGGATTATGACATCCTAGCCTCATTTATGCACTTTGCCAATTATTTGGAGTGTAAGCTAGAGATGATGAAGAATGGGTGTATCCTATGAAACCCATTAGTAAAGCTAATTTGAAGACATACGAATCCCATGAAGAATGGAGATCTAGGAGTAGGTTTAAAGCACCTTCTACTAGTAGAGATATCCCCTCCACTAGTTATGACCCTCCTGCTTGTAGCTCCCCTACTCTTTATGATTTAATGAATGAAATGTCCCTGCAGTGGAAAAGTTTTGAAAAGTTAGATGAAAGACTTGAGAGAATAGATCAAAGGATTGAAGTATTAAAGATGATACATGATCATGATAGTGAATATCTTCAGCGGTATTCTGATTTCGAGATTACTTATTATGATGCTCAGGCTAGATACTATAGAGGTGAGCCTGATGTTACTTTTCCAGAATGCCCCCGTTGTACTCATTATCAGCCCAATCCACCTGCTGACCATGGAGATGAAGACATAATATGGGATTTTGATGTCTGATCTGTAAATTTGATTGTGATGTGATGTATGTGTGTGTGTTTTGTTGTAGTATTTTTTAATTTGTATTTTGTGAACTATTTTATTTTATGAAATGTGTACTTTGTTTGTAGTTTGTATTTTAATTTTTGGAATTGTAATTGTGGACTCTAAGTTAAAATAGTAAACTATTTGTTATTGTGTTGTGAAATGCAAATGCTATTTGGTATTGTACTGTGTAGTATAGTCTATTGTTGTTGTTAAATGTTTTATTTTATGTACTTATTTCAAAATTTCAATACCCTAGCAAATTATTTAATCTGTTATATGTGTAGAAAAGTTCCTAATATTACAAGTGAGTTGAAGTTAAATTTTTTGAAAAGAACCTGCAAAAATTTTAGAAAGACGAAAATGTCTAAAGTACAAAGGTATGATCTATTTTTAGAATTATTCTTTCTCCCTGTATTTTCTATAATTGAAAACTTTAAGTTTGAGGGGGAGAAAAATATTAACTATTATGTGTTCTCTATTAAAATATTTTCAAAAATTTATAATATGATTTTTGTGATAAAATTTAATTCAGTTAACTATTTTTAGATTTTATTTAAATAATTTACAAGACTCAAAGAAATATTTTTAGTAATGAAAATTAATTTTGTAGGTTAAGATATTTAGTATAAGAGGATAAGACTATAGTTAACTATTTAAAGTAAAGAAAACTATATTTTGAAATATTAAGAATCTTAGGAATTTAGTTGAGAAAGAAAAGATTGGGACGCAATGATGTAAAGACTATGAATTACATATATGGAAAAGGAATAATATAAGTTTCAAATTTAGGAAACGAAGAGTCAAATTCAAAATTACTAACAGACTATTCAGATATAGTAATCCTCACTTGAAAAAGAAAAAAGAAAGGATTGAAAAAAAAATCCCTAAAACGAAAAGAAAAATATAGAAAGGATTGAAAAGCAATCCATATAAAAAAAAAGAAAAAGTAAGTGAGGACAAGCTTGAGGAGATGCCTTATAAAAAATTGGCTTCACTTGGATTAACCTAAAGGGAAAACTAAATACATTTTTAAACTTATATTTATGGACTAGTTTCTTTATTAGTAGTGTTCTCATGAATTTCCTATCATCTGAATATTCTAAGAGAATTAATGTTGCAACATATAGTCATTCTTGAAATAAATAAAAGACTGGAACTCTTAGACTTGATGACTAGATAACCTTATATCTGTAGAGTTAATCTAGTTACTTGAAAATCTTTCTAAGAAGTCTTACTATAATATTTACTTAAATCAAAATTAGAGTATTTCTGAATTAAAAATTTACCACAATGAATCATAACTTTTATGTAGTACTAAAATTTACTTGAGGACAAGTGATAGTTATGTTTGGAGGATTTTGACCCACTGAAAATATGTTGAGATTTTCATGCCTATTTTATATTGATTTTAATGATATTATACTTTAAAAAAAGGTATTTTTGATGTTTTGTTGCAGATATGTTGATTTATGGACATTGGAGAGAGAAGATGCTAAAAGGAGCAAATTTGGAGCAAAAAGGACCAAAAATATGAAAATTTGATTTAGGGCATTAACGGTGAGATCGACGGTGCCGACAACGGTATTTTCCCTAGAGTTCAAAAAAAATATTACAAGGAAGGCCGCCGCTGGCAAGATCAAGGCCGCCAACAGTGGGCTTTATGAGAGAGTCCAAAGCTAAGTATTCTAGAAGGCCGCTGACGGAGAGCTCGAGGCTGCCGATGGCGAGTAAGTCGGTTCTCTCACGAGGTGCATCAAATGCGGATGATTTTTGAAGGGATGCTTGGGTAACTCTTAGAACCTCTTCAACTACTTTAAAAGAAACAATTTGGGGCCGAAAATGAGGGTCCACCGAGTCCATAGTGAGTCAGTAGTGTGTTCAGTTAGTGTTATTTGTGAGGAATTCTTCCAGAGGTTGTGAGAATGGAAGAAACATGAGAGATTTCTTCCTCCTTGCCATTTTGAAGGAGAATTCTGCGTGCTGTAAAGAAATGAAGAGATTCAGATGAACTTTAAGGAGTTTACTTGGGGATGAATTCGAGATAACTTGTATTTACTTATTTTAGTTTGTATAACTTTGCTTTTATATAAAATCCAAGTTTTGTCGTATCTTCTCCATGAAATCTGAGTAGTTTTTCTGCCTTTCTTCTTGTGTTGAGATTTTTGAGAAACTGTAATTTGAATTAGTGTGCCAAGAGAATGTTAAAGAAGTTGTGATAACCTTTTCACTTCAATCTTAATTTACTTTTAATCTGGCCAATTGATTTGTTAAAATATGTTGATTTTTTCAACTAAAGTGAAGATTACATCAGAGATTCACGGAGGTCAAAGTCCTTGAATGTAGGGTGCAAATAAATAGGGAAATAATATTTATCGGGTATAGAATTGGAGATTTTAGAGTGACAGACTAAAATCCTCAAATCGGTCCTATCGTTTGTGTGCTGAAGTGTAGATGTTAGCCCTCAGGCGAGGGGAACTTGGGAGCTCTAAAGTAAGAGCCAGTATCCTCCCAGCTTAGCCGCAGATTCTGTAACCAAGTATAGAATTAGTTAATGTTCTTTATGCCTAGACCAAATGGTAAAGAATAGGTATGCTCCTATATGGCACAACACAGTTTTAAACTAATTCTAATTATCCATTCACTTAAATTTCTTAACAAGGAGAAGGATTCTTGCTTATATGTTGAATCTTGCTTTATTAGTAGAAGTAGTTAATTGTTAGTAGAATTAGTTATTTTAAATTCCATCTTATTTACAATAACATATTAGTGACAGATAGGCAATTCAATTTACAAAGTTGTGATTCTGAATTGGTTTATGTAATCCTAGTCCATAGCCTGTATAATATCCCTATGGGATCGATATCCAGGACTCCATTAGAGCCCTGTATTACTTGAGCGATACGTATACTTACGTTGAAAGATTAACTCTGTGATTATTGAATAATCTATACACATCTATATCAAATTCTAGCCATATTAAGTTTACGCAAAGTGCGCGGAGTGGTTCAGATACTCATCCAAATTAGGTGAGGTTTGTTACCTTCAACTAAGTGAGACGAAAACTTCTATACATCTAGCTACACATGAATTGTAAGTTTTTTTTTCATAAAAGTCTAAACCGAAGCAAAAATGGAAAATTTTGAGTCATACCTTCACCTAAGAGGCAAGGCCTCATTGGGTTTGTTCCTAATCTTTGACTTGTGTCCACGAACATCTTCCAAGCTTCAATTAGATATGTGATTGGCCTAAGTATGTTTTAGGTCAAGAGGTGGCTCGGGTATGGTTTGGGTCTATGTTGGAGGGCTCAAGAAGGGCCAGTATTGGTGGAGAAGTTCGTCTCTTGCACTGGGGAAGCTTTTGAGAAGAGCAATTTAGAGTTTTATAAAGTTTTGTGGTATGGCAGAAAATTTCCCTGGGTTTGAAGTTTAATATTAGTTTTTTTACGGTGGTGAGGATAGGCTGAAATGGCGGGGGATGAGCTTCACAGTGCTATGGGAAGGCTTGAAAACAATTTAGCAGAGTTTCCCCAAGGCTAAGGCACTTCTCCTCTTTTGGCTGAGGGGGGGGGGTGGGGATTATTTATAGACTATGTCAGAGCTGCCAATAGGGCAAGCGATGGTAGTCAAAGTGGTTGTTGACCTCATTTTTGATGAGGTCTTCTCTTCTCTCTTTAGTACTTAGGATCTAGCCTTAGGCTTTTCCTTTGACTATCCTAGAGGATTAGAATTGGGACCCACCACTTAGAAATTCAAACCACTTCTTAACTCCCTGCAAACTCCACAAACTTGATTGTAGACCCCTAATCACATAGAGGGTTGAGATCAAATGTGGAAGTTTAAAGGATGAGTTCTCGTAGGACTCTTTGGCCTTAGGACCGCTCTGCGGGTGGCTCAGTGCAGTGAGGGCTGACTTACACACACACTACACTTATACACTACACTTTCACACACCTCCCGAAACCACACCCATACCCAACTTGACCTCTGACTCATGTAGGTGATTCACATGGATGGTCCTTAACCCCTAAGCCCTTGGCTAAGAGGGTTAGGAACAACATAGTGAATGCCTCAAATGAGTCCCTTCATGGCTCATGTGGGCTTGATATGGCTTCATGGCTCAACCCAAAATGGTTCCATTCCATTTACATTTACCCTATCTTCAATTTTCCAAATTTTCAATTTTTGACCCTCGGGACCCTACACCCGCTTAGCCTACCAAAAACCCTTGAAATTACCCAAATTTTTCAAAAAAATCTCCAAACCACCCAAAATTCCTCAAGACCAATCCCAAACATTCCCAAATTACCCAAATTGATCATCCATAGCCAAAAATACCAAAAATTCCAAAAATACCTCCCAATACCCTCCAAATACCCAAAATGCCCCTCTTAGCCAAAAAATCCAAAAATTCAAAAAATTCCCAGAAAATTCCAGAAAATATCAAATATTCCCAATTTCATTTTGTTCAACTACACCATGGGCCAATTTTGTCAATTTACTCCACTTTTGTCAAAATCCCCAATTTGACCCATTTTTAACCCAAAATAAACCCAATGTCAAACCAAACCTACCCAATTGACCCAAATTCTAGTCCAATTCAATTCTAAACTTCAATTCAACATCCTAACACCAATCGAGACCAAATCCAAGTCCAATTTGATTGGCATTTGAACCCAATTTCATTTTGGACCTTAAAGCCCAATTTGGACCCATGACCCAAACTTAGCCCAAACTAACCCAATTCAACTCCAATTAACCCCAAACCTTTTCTAAACCTTTCTTAACATCCCCACAAACAAAACACTAACATGATTTACCAAAAATTTGGACCCAAACCCCACTCAAATTCAACCCAAAACCAAAAGGCCCAATTTTGACATAAACCCAAACCTAACCCAAATAAGCCCAAACCCCAAAATCAAAACCCAACCAAAGTCAAAACCTCTTTGAAACACTCCCATAAATATTTCCCAACATTAATTTTACATCAATTTCAACCCTAGCCCAACATTGGCCCAAATTAGCCGAATTTGACGTACATTGGCCCATGTACCAAATGAACCCAGATCCAACCCAATTCAAGCCCAAACCACCTCAAATTTATTCCAAATCACTCATGAAACATCCCTAAACCAAACCCAACAATTATTTGGCGCAAGCCTTTACCAAACATTCATCCTAAAGTCCATTTTAAAATCTAAAAGCCCACTTCCCTAAACCATTTAAAAAGCCCATCTTCACTAAATTTTAAAGGCCCAAAATTCATACAGAGCCCATATGACACTCTTCTTCATCATGACTTCAATTAAAACCATCCCTAAAGTTCCAATCAAATATAAATTTATTCTAAATCAAGCTTCATGTTAACCTCTCATACATTTATCAAAAATGCCAAAATCCATTTTCATACAAGTAAGCCAAGCTATGTGCAAGCCATAGGAAAGCCATGAAGCCATGCATGAGCCACATGGAAGCCATGAAAGCCCCTTTACATGTCACCATGCTATCTTGGGCAAATGGAGGAGGTCCTTTCCATATTCCCTTAAAGTGATTAACCATTTCCATGTCTCCCCTAAACCATGTTTAATCCTAATTGTGCTTGGAATGTGACTTGACCCCACTAATCAAGCTGAGCCAAATCACATTCTCTTCAGCCTAAACCAAGTTTTGGGTGGTGCACCTAGCCCAAAAGGATGGGTTGACCCAAATCAAGCCAAAATGGCCTCTCCCCCATACTATTTTAATCCAAGCCCTTTACACATGTCGATGGCCAATTGACTGCACAAACCTCCAGCCATGACCCACCTGGACCTGAGGGTGACCCATGCCTGCCGGCCAGCCGCCTGGGTCGCCCGAAAATGCCATGGCTGAGACATTAGAAGGAGCCAAGCATTGAAATTCTCCCTTGCTGAGTTGCCCCATGCCAGTGGCCATTTCAGCTGTTCTTCCCTTGCCAAGAGCAGCTGATCCCGAGTCCCTAACTCCCCCAGGAGGCTCTCCAAGCCTCTCCTATTTAAACCCCACCTCTCTCGGCCATGGAAGAGGTGCTTGAACCAACCTTAAGGAAACTCTCGCCAAAATCATTCCGGACCACTCTCCACACATAGAGCATTTGATTCCCACTAGATTCCAGCCTCAATTCCTCCGACTTGAGCTCGATTTTGAGTTCAAATTTCAGCATAAAAACCGGGACACTTCTTCACAGTGAGCCAATCCCCAAATTGATTGGTCCTACACCTTCACCGGACCAAGAGAAGAAGTTTACCAGCAAAAGCCCCCTCACCGGAGCCAGCCATTGCTTCCGGCCTCCAAGCTTTGTGATCGGGCTTGGTTGAAATCATACCAGACAATTCACCGGGCCAAGGGACTTCATCCGGAGCTTGCTTGGACCCAATCGAAGGTGACACAACTCTCAGATAGAAGCTTCACTTCTCTGAGCAAATGTATGGACTCACTCTTCTTCCCGAGCTTACAAAGATTCTCTATTTAATATGAGTCAATTTCAATACATGTTTACCATATGGATGTGTTCGTCTCCTCAAGACGAATCCATAGAGCATAAGAACACGAAAATCCGTTGAGAATCGAGTGAGAAATTAGGGTTAGAAGGTTGATGTACACGGGTGCACACCAGTCGTAGACTATGACTCGGAGCCGTCGGATCAAGCGTGTATCGAGTGGACGGTCTGGATTGAGCCGGACAGCGCGATGGTACGTGAACCGCGGGGCCCTGGAGCGCTGAGTCTGATGGCGGTGCCGAATGAGAAGTTGACACGCGGCGTTTCGGAGATGCCTAGGTTGAGCTGGCGCCGCGTGGATAAGTAGGAAATTAGGGTATTTTTTTGATTTATTTAATTCCCTAAACTTCAAAAATGCATAACTTTGTGTAAGAAAATCAGAAAAATAAAATAAAAATACCCTCTTGCTCATTGTACAGAGGAGAATAATGTGGAAAAGAAATCATTTAATTTCATTGAGTATTTGATTTTTAATAATTTATTTACTCTCTGCACATTTTCAATTCTCCATGCACGTATGCAATTCACCATGGCATGAGACCATAGAGCTTTTGAAGCCTCTGAATTTGGGAACATTCCCTGAATTTTTCAAAGTCAGAGGCCACCCCTATGAAGAGTTATTAATTTTTCAATTCTAGGTTACTATTCTAAGTATTTTAATTCTAATAATTAACATGTTGTGAAATAAATTCTAGGAAAATTTGGTGGTGTTTCTTATGACTAGAGGACCCTAGGAAAAATGATTTTTGAGTTAACTCACTTATAATAACCCTAATTGGCTTAAACACCCAAAATAGAGCTTTAATTAATTAGAGCTAATCATACATCAAATTGACTTGAAATCAATTCTCCACTGACCTTTAGGATCAGAGGAACCCACCATAAAAGTTTGAAGTCAATTAGACTTGGTTAGCCCTATCAAATGGGTTGATTAATCCATTTAGCCAAACTTAAACTTTAAAAATTCATAACTTTCAAAATCCTTTTCAAAAATTCACCAAATTGGTTTTGAAGCCTCTCTGATATCAGGGGAATTTAAGAAAATTAAAATTGCAATTTTCCAAAAAGTTGATTTTTTGCATTATTTTAATATTTTTAATAATTAAAAAATAATAAAAATCACAAAAATAATAAAATTCACCAAAATGTCACATTTTGAATTTTAATCACTTAGGAACAAACACCATATTTTTCTTAAGTCTCTATGATGAGATATTAAATTTTAAAGCCCTAAGGTAATTTTAAAATTAAAAAAATGTATTTTCTAGCATTTCCACTAAAATAGTTCTAATAAATCAAAGAAAAATCAGAAAATTATAGAAATTGGTTCTCTGGTTTCTTTGATATCAGAGAGATTTTTGAAAAATATAAAATTTATTTTTCAACCTTTATTTTATTTTTAAATTAATTAATACTCCAAAACTCAAAATAATTATAATAAAAATAATATAATTCAAAAAATCACCAAAATTGGTCCAAGTGGTTCTCTGGTCATTAGGAATGTCCCATAATTTTTTTAAGGACAGAAATTTTCCCTTGGTCATGTTATTAAATTTTCCTTGAAAATTCTTATTTTCCACCAAAAATAATTATATAAATAAATTAAATACAGAAAAATCACATTTTCTCCTTTAATGTCTTGATTGACATATGAGTGAAGTCACATAAAAATTTCAAATTCATTTCATCTCAATTTAGTGAGTTATGAAATTAGTAAGTTTAAAGGGCAAAATAGTAATTAAAATTTTAACCTATAATTAAAAATTTTAGTTTTAATTAAAAGGGTCGGTAAAATATTTGATACTAAGTTGATTTTGGATGTTTGAAACTTAGGTAATTAAAGGGTAGAAACCTACCTATCAATTTGAAAATAATTAAAATAAACCTTAATTAAATAATTGTTTAAACTTGGAAGAATAATAAAAAATTGGAATTATTAAAATAGGGATATTTTTAGAAAGAAATTTATTCTTTAATCCAAGAATCCCTAAATTAATTACCTCAATAATATTTAATTCCTAATTAAAATGATAATCCAAATTCAAAATTTAAAGTGCTAAAAGACTTAATCATTAAATTAAATTAAAATTAAAACATTTAAATTAAATCCTTTTAAAATTTCAATTAAATTAATACTTTAACAATTAAAATTAAATCATCCCTAAAGCATAAAAAATAAAATATTAGATTAAAATTAAAAAAAATAATAAAATTAAATTAAAATTAAAAATAAAACCAAATTAAGATTTAAATTAAAAATAAAATAAAATAAAATAAAATAAAATTAAATTAAAAATTAAATTAAATTAAATTAAATCACATTAAATTAAATTAAAACATATTAAATTAAATTAAATTAAATAAAAAAATAAAACCAAGTTAAAATTAAATTAAAATTAAATTAAATAAATAAAATTAAATTAAAATTAAAACTAAACCAAATTAAATTAAATTAAAATTAAATTAAATTAAATTGAGTTAAATATAACATCACTTAAGACATAAAGAATTCAAAAATAAATCTAAAACAACTTGAACACTATTCCAAACTTAAACCCATTAATTAAAATTAAGTCGAATCACAAATCATTTGAACATCGATTTCCCCTCAAAAGCTCTTGTTGTCATAACTCCTAAATGAAGTGTTAAGTGAAGTATTACTTCACTCATAGGATATTAAAATGTCCTAGTTCACTGAGCAAGATAACAAAACTTGAACTCCTGGATAATTGATTCAATGCATAATTAAATTCTCTTGGACTTAAAATAATCCTATAAGTATTAAAAAGATGTTTAAGATTCATCTTAAGCACTTCCTCAGTACGACAGGATGTTTATAAGAACAACTGAACTTAATGGTTCTTTGATGAAAAAAAATCATCCTCAAACCAAAACACAAGAACTTAGACGTCATAAGAGATGACTAGCTATAGGATTAGGAACTTGGTAGAAAACCATATCCCTTCACTTAGCTTTTCCTAGGAACTTGCTTTAAATGCTTAAATATTCTAAATTGTGTTTAAGTGTAGCCTGGGATGACGGGAAGACCCTCCAGGTAAGCTTTTATTTTATTGCAATTTACCTTCTTGTAATTTACTTTATTGCAAATGCACTTACTTTTCTTGCATGATAAGCAACTGTTGCATGAAAACCCACACCTTTAGGATAGTCCCTAAAACTGAAACCAAAACTAAATTAAAAATTATTACAGGATAAAATTCACTGCCACAACATTTCAAAATATAAAACAACAATATTTAATCACAAACAGAATACAAAACTACAATTATAACTAAATTAAAACGTCTTGTTGGATGATCGGGAATACCTCGGATGATGTAACCTACGTGTTGCTAACGGGATTTCCCACAGTCTAAATGAAAGTGTGGAACTCATTTAGTTGAGTTTAGCAAATTCATCTGGACTAAGTGAATCCGATAAAAATAACGATACCAGAAGGATGGAACCGTGGGATCTTAACCGGTGTTGTTATAATCAACTTTAAGATTTGTTTTAATTAAAACAAAAAAACTTGGACTTTAAGATTTCTAAAACCAGAATCCTCTCTTTTCTTTTGATTACAATCTTCTAAAACTAAACCCTATGCAACAACAAGAAGCTCGGAGCATGGTGGGCAGCACGACCATCGTCATCAGCAAAACCTAAGTCTACTTCAGCAAAACTTTCTTAGAATTAAATAACCAAGCCATAGGATTTCGAGGTAGTTTGCCTAGTGCAACATAAATCCTCAACCTTTTGTTAGGCATTTGCATTGCAAATTAATCCCTAACCGGTCTTAGGACTCCGAGGTAGTTGTTCGATACGACATAAACCCTCACATCTTTGAGGCTACTTGTATGATCATGTCATACAAACATAAGTCCTAATTAATTAAAATTGGAAAGATCAAAACATTAAAAAAAAACATTAAGACTTTCCTAAATTCAAGCCAAACAATAGGATAGTCGGGAAATTACCGAAGTTCGCTTCAAATCTGTAATTTCTTCTACCTTTCTTCCGTTGAATTCCCAAAACAAAATGTTCCAAACTTGATCCATTCCTTATTGAAATTCCAAAATTCAATCCCATGAAAACTTAAACTTTGAGATTCTTGAGAACAGAATTACTGATTATTATCGAGAGTTTTCTTAAGTGATTCCCGTCACTTAAGATGTAATTAACTGTAGGGGCTTGCCCTTATAGGAAATTTTAAGAACCCAGGTAATATAAACCATGCTTAATTCATTTATATTAAGCAGGGGAATTTGTCGGCTTATTAAATTGGTTCGCAGACCAAACGGATGTCACAAATCTTCTAGTTTATTTAATCGAGCCCCATCACCAAACAGTGTGTCTATTCTTCGGGATAGATACACGGTTTGTGATGCGGTGCTCGTTTATACAAACTATCTGGGATGTGAGGTCGGTTTGATTTCATATCTTAAAATTATTTTCAAAAATCAAATACTACTTTTCAAATTATTTATTTAAATTAAATTAAAAATATGCCGACAACTTCTGGCGACTCCGCTGGGGAAAATTCCTCTCTCCATTTTAATCAGATAGTTCTGCTTTCAAAAATCGGTAGCGTATCCATGTCCCTAGTGGATCAAACTACCCTTCTTTCCGTTGGAATACTATGTTCATTTCTACCTTGAACTAAGTATAGCCAACATTCTTTCGGATTTAGGAGCCACTGTTTAGACACCACTAAACAGAGAGGTTCCGTGATCCTTTTACCTCATTTCTGAGGTGGGGTGAGCCCCCAATAGGTATTAGTTTAGGAGCAGTCTTGCGGGTCGAGAAGTTTCTACAAGTCTTTCTCTTCCTTTTCCAGTTCCTAATCAATTCCTTTTACCCTTCCTATAACTCTCATTCTTTTAATAATTCTCCTTTCTAATGAACAAATCTTTTCAAAAAATAATTATCTTCTAATACCACAAATACACTAAGATAAACGGAAATGTGTTCGAACTCTTTCTTTTTCGTCATAAGTTTTACGACAAGAAGAAGCACGATTCGGGGACTAACACTTGGAATCCGCCTGCCGAAATGGAAGCCCCAAAGCCGATCTTCTCCTTCGTCAACGGATCTGGACTCGGCGTGTTCGATGACGAACTGCATGATAATGGAATCATTCGATTCAGATAAGGATTCGGGGACACCGACATCAAAATCCCCGACGTCACCCTCTTTTCCCTTACAAGAAAAGTATCGAAAACTGAGAAGTCGCTGATTGAGTTTAACGTCAAGTCAACTCATGAATTCCCTCCTCTACAAAAGATTCCAGCCGAGAGAGATGCTCGTTGGTCGCAAAGGATCGTTGTTGCTACCCCACTGGTCTAGTTGTCTCCGCACCTACCCCAAGCTCGCCGTGACTAAAGGGGAAGGAAATTCGAAGCGTGATAAACTTGTTGCCGTGGAGGGTACGGATCTTCCCGTAAAACCTTCTGTTTTTGAAATCGGGTCCAACTCAAGAATTCCACCACTGACACGGACTCAGAGGAGGAACAAAAGTAGAAGGATTGCTAGAGAAGCCAGAGCTGCTGAAGTTGCTTTCCTGGAGGAAATCCCAGAACTGCCCGAGTATACACCGCTTCCTGAATACATACAACTATTAGGTGGAAGTAGATTCCATCCCCTCTCCGCCACAGAGGATGAAGAAAATGTCCGCAAGATTGCTTCTGCATTGCCTCAACCCGCATATTACAACGACGACCGTAAGAAAAGGGCTAGAATTACGCCATTTGCTCGACTGCAAACCCTGATAGAAAAGTTAGCAAAGAAAGAAAAATGCCCTGTATCAGAAATTTTAAGAAGGATAGGGCGGGTGTCAGCCAAGTCCCGTCTTGGGCCGCGAGTAGAACTCGCTATCGCCGCGGAAAAGCCACATAAGAGAATGAAAGCTAGTCCACCTATCGTTGTTTCGGGATTACAAATTAGGGAGGATACCACCTTCCGAAGCATTTGGTCGACGGACCATCCGGTCCTAGACCTTCTGCTGCTAGAAGGATGTTATGGCGTCCCACTACCAGACAATTAAGATTAAAACAACAGCCTGAAAAGGAAAGTCTCGTCAGGAGACTTGAGTCTGAAGAAAGTGCTACCGCAGTAAAGGGGACTCATGAGAAGGAAACCCGACAGCTATCGCATGACAACTGCAAAGATGTACAGAAAAGACCACTAGAAGATGCTATGGAAAAGCTAAGAACTGATATTCGGCGATTAGCAAAAGAAAGAGAAGAAAAATTCGGAGATGAAGTCGACTCGTCAGAGTTCATGGATGATGAATATGCAGAAATTAACATGGTTGAAACACGAGCTGAGAGGAGCCGGAAGTAATGAGGATGCACCTTCAGGAGAAAGATGATACGATCGCCCAAATGGCAAAAAGATGGAAGAGATGGCTGCGGCCCTAGCCACTCTCCGGATTCGGAGTTCAACCTCAAAGAGAAACACCCCCGAAGTTATTCACATTGTAGACGGAGGAAAGGAGATTACATCCATCAACGGGGATGATCAATTAAAAAAGGATGCAACACAAAGCATGATTCCGGAAAAGGATATCAAGAGCATGGTGGAACGACGAAGTGCGAGAAGCCTTGGCACAATCAAAGAGCGGGACATCCATTTGGACGGGTAGACCTTACCCCGAAGAATTCGACGCCGTCCAATATCCAGAAAGGCTTTGTACCACCTCTCGTTCAAGACCTTTGATGGAACGGAAACCCTCGGCGGCATGTTGCACATTTTCGTGCCGGTTGTTGCAATGCCGGCGGAAGTGATGCTTTACTCTTCCGACGGTTTGTCGGCGACTGTCGGGGATCGCCTTTGATTGGTATGCGGAATTACCGAACGGTTCGGTGAAGACATTTTCGAATTAGAGAACCTCTTCATCGAGCGATTTGCCGAAGCTCGGCACCACATCACTATAGGTGATTTAGTGGTAGAGAAGCGAAGCCGAACGAAACTTTGGTGGACTACATACTTCGATGGAGGAATCTAAGCATGAAGTGTGAGCCACGGCTACAAGAACAGCATGCAGTCGGCATTTTACTTAAGAGCATTCATGGCCCGATAGCACTTCTCCTCAAGGGATTTACTATTAAGACTTTTGAGAAGTTGTTAAGCAAGGCCGGAAGCTTGCAAGAGGAGGCAAAGAAATTAAGTTTCACTGACAAAACAGACAAACAGAAGCCCGTGAAAACTTTTGAAAAGAAGTTCGGGATCATCGCAGCAGTCGATAAAGGCAAGTAGCCAATACAAATACCGCCAGAATGGCCGCAACAAATTTAACAGAATTACCAGCAACCCCGACCCAGCTATCAGTCATCTCAACAGTATGAACAACCTCCTCGTCCACAACGTACGTTAAGGGAGCTTCGAGCGAGGAGTATCCATTCAAGAATGAGGCGATGCCAAAAATGTTCCGCGAGTCGATGAAGACTCCAGATTTCCAACTGCCAGAGCCTAAGAAACCGAAGAAGTCGACAAGAAAGGTGATCCCAACTTTTACCCTTACCACCGGATGCTTGGACACAAGATAGAAGATTGTATTACCTTCAAAAGTTGGCTCAACGATAATCTCCGAAAAGGGAACATAACGATCCCGAAGGAATACATGAAGGAACCCCAGAAAAGAGGTTCCGTCAAGGTTATCTTGACAGATCTCATTGTTCCGATAGATCCCTATGCGGCTGATGATGGATGGACTACCGCCTGGACAAAGTCTTCGAAGAAAATTTTGGATCGCATCCACACCACCTCGGTGCGAGCCTCAATTCAGAGTTCGAAACCTGTCAAGTCGGCATTATCACTTGCGATAGAAGAACCCCCTCAACAAGAGACGATTAAAGAAAAGAAGAAAATTGATGAAGAAGAGAAGACCGAGGCTCCTGAGGCTAGACTAGTGTCGGCATATTTTTAGGTTGTCTTGTATTTTGAAAAGGGGTCGCCTACAAAAATTGTGCGGTGAATTTTTAATTTAATTTAAATAAATAATTTGAAAAGTAGTATTTGATTTTTTTTTTAAAATAATTTTAAGTTTGAAAATTTTAAGATATGAAGTCAAACTGATTTCACATCCCAAACAGTTCACATAAACGAGCACCACACCACAAACCGTGTATCTATCCCGAAGAATTGACACCGTTGCTTGATAATGGGGCTCGGTTAGATAAACTAGAAAGGTTTGTGACATCCGTTTGGTCCGCGAACCAATTTTATAAGCCGACAAATTCCACTGCTTAATATGAAAGCATTAAACGGGGTTTATATTACTCAGGTTCTTTAAAATTCCCTATAAGGGCAAGCCCCTATATTTAATTACATCTTAAGTGACGGGAATCACCTAAGAAAACTCTATATAATAATCAATAATTTTGCTCTCAAGAATTTCAAAGTTTAAGGTTTTCAAGGGATTGAATTTTGGAATTTCAATAGGGAATGGATCAAGTTTGGAACATTTTGTTTTGAGAATCTAAAAGGAAGAGAAGTAGGAGAAGCTGAGGATCCAAGAAGAATCTTAGTAACTTCCCAAACTATCCTATTGTTTGGCTCGGATTTAAGAAAATCCTAATATTATTTGATATTTCAATCTTGCCAATTTTAATTAATTTGGACTTATATTCGTATGACATGATCATACAAATAGCCTCGAAGATGTGAGGGTTTATGTCGTATCGGACGACTACCTCGGAAATCCTAAGACCGGTTAGGGCTTAATTTGCAATGCAAATGCCTAACAAAAGGTTGAGGATTTATGTTGCACTAGGCAAACTACCTCGAAATCCTATGGCTTAGTTATTTAATTCTAAGAAGGTTTTGCTGAAGTAGACTCAGGTTTTGCTGATGACGATGGCCGTGCTGCCCACTATGCTCCGAGCTCCTTGTTGTTGCAGAGGTTTAGTTTTAGAAGTCATAAATCAGGAGATGAGAGAAGTGTTTTGGTTTAGAGAAAATCTTAATTTTCAAGTGCTTTTATATTTTGATTAAAACAAATCTTAAAGTTGATTATAACGACACCGGTTAAGATCCCACGGTTCCATCCTTCCAGCATCGTTATTTTTATCGGATTCACTTAGTCCATATGAATTTGCTAAACTCAACTAAATGAGTTCCACACTTTCATTTAGACCGTGGGAAATCCCGTTAGCAACACGTAGGTTACATCATCCGAGGTATTCCCGATCATCCAACAAGACTTTTTAATTTAGTTGTAATTGTAGTTTTGTGTTCTGTTTGTGATTAAATTTTGAGTTGTTTTATATTTCTAAATGTTGTGGCGGTGAATTTTATCTTGTAATGACTTTTTACTTAGTTTTGGTTTCAGTTTTAGGGACTATCCTAAAGGTGTGGGTTTTCATGCAACAATTTGTTTATCATGCAAGAAAAGTAAGTATGATGCGATTGAATAAATTGCAATAAAGTAAATTGCAATAAAATAAAAGCGTACTGGAGGGTCTTCCCGTCATCCCAAGTCGCACTTAAAACACAATTAGAATATTTAAGCAAGTTCCTAGGTAAAACTAAGGGAAGGGTTATGGTTTTCTACCAAATTCCTAATCCTATAGCTAGTCATTTCCTATGACATCTAGGTCCTTGTGTTTTGGTTTGAGGACGATTTTCTTCATCAAAGAATAATTAAGTTCAGTTGTTCTTGTAAACATCCTATCATATTGAGAAAGTGTTTAAGAAGAATCTCAAACATCTTTTCAATATTGCTAGAATTGTTTTAAGTCCAAATGAATTTAATTATACAAATGAATTAATCGTCCAGGAATTCAGGTTTTGTTATCTTGCTCAGTGAACCAGGACATCTGAATATCCTATAAGTGAAGTATCTTTTCATTTAATGTTCTATTTAGGAGTTATGATAATAAAAGTTTTCGAGGGCAAATTGGTGTTCTAATGATTTGTGATTTAGTTTAACTTCAGATAAAGGGTTTAAATTTGGAATAGTGTTCAAGTTGCTTTATATTTAATTTCTTTATGTCTTAGGAGATATTATTTAATTCAATTTAATTTAACTTTAATTTAATTTAATTTAGTTTAGTTTCAATTTTGATTCAATTTAACTTGATTTTAATTTTAACTTGATTCTATTATTTAATTTAATTTAATTTAATTTAGTTTGATTTGATATGAATTAATTTAATTTAATTTAACTTGATTTAATTTAATTTAATTTAATTTCCTTTAATTTAATTTAATTTGATTTAATTTTAATTTAATTTAATTTAATTTAATTTAATTTAATATGTTTCAATTTAATTTAATTTAATTTAATTTAATTTAATTTAATTTAATATGTTTTAATTTAATTTAATTTAATTTAACATTTTTTTTAATTTAATTTAGTTTAATTTAATTTAATTTACTTAATTTGTTTGATTTAATTTAATTTAATCTTTAATTTAATTTTATATTTTTTTTAATTTTAATTTAATTGAAAATTTAAAAAGAGTTTAATAATTTAACTTTTTTTTTTTAATTTAATTTAACGATTAAGTCCTTTAAAATCTTAAAACTTAAGTTTGAATTATCATTTTAATTAAGAATTAAATATTATTGAGATGATTAATTTAGGGATTTTTAAATAAAAGAATAAATCTCCTCCTAATAATATCCCTATTTTAATAATTCCAATTTTATTATTCTTCCAAATTTAATCAATTATTTAATTAAGGTTTGTTTCAATTATTTTAAAATTGTTTAATAGGTTTCTACCCTTTAATTATTTAAATTTCAATCATCCAAATCAGATTAAGATCAAATATTTTACTCTTTAATTTTATTAAACCTAAAGTTTTAATTAAGGGTTAAAATTTTAATTACCATTTTGCCCTTCAAGCTTAATAATTTCATAACTTATTAAATTGAGCTTAAATGAACTTGAAATTTTTATGTGACTTCACTCATATGCCAATAAAGACATGAGAGGAGAAAATGTGATTTTTCTGTATTTAATTTATTTATGTAATTATTTTTGGTGGAAAATAGGGATTTCCAAGGAAAATTTAATAATATGACCAAGGGAAAGTTTCTATCCTTAAGAAAATTATGGGACATTCATAATGACTAGAGGATCACTTGGACCAATTTTGGTGATTTTTTGAATTATATTATTTTTATTATAATTATTTTAAGTTTTGGAGTATTAATTAATTTAAAAATAAAATAAAGGTTGAAAAATGAATTTTATATTTTTCAAAAATCTCTCTGATATCAAAAAAATCAGAGAATCAATTTTTACAATTTTCTAATTTTTCTTTGATTTATTAGAATTATTTTAGTGAAAATGCTAGAAAATACATTTTTTTAATTTTAAAATTACCCTAGGGCTTTAAAATTTAATATCTCATTAAATAGACCTAAGAAAAATATGGGGTTTATTCCTAAGTGATTAAAATTCAAAATGTGACATTTTTGTGAATTTTATTATTTTTGTGATTTTTATTATTTTTTAATTATTAAAATATTAAAATAATACCAAAAAATCAACTTTTTTAGAAAATTGAAATTTTAATTTTCTTAAATTCTCCTGATATCAGAGAGGCTCCAAAACCAATTTGGTGAATTTTTGAAAGGTATTTTGAAAGTTATGAATTTTTAAAGTTTAAAATGGCTAAATGGCTTAATCAACCCATTTAGTAGGGCTAACCAAGTCCAATCGACTTCAAATTTTTATGGTGGGTTCCTCTGATCCTAAAGATCAGTGGAGAATTGATTTCAAGTCCATTTGATGTATAATTAGCTCTAATTAATTAGAGACCTATTTTGGGTGTTTAAGCCAATTAGGGTTATTTTAAATAAATTAATCCAAAACCTATTTTTCCTAGGGTCCTCTCGGTCATAAGAGACATCGCCAAATTTTCCTAGAATTTATTTCACAACATGCTAATTATTGGAATTAAAATACTTAAAACAGCAACATGAATTTGAAAAATCAATAACTTCTCATAGGGATGGCCTCTGACTTTGGAAAATTCAGGGAATGTTCCCAAATTCAGAGGCTTCAAAAGCCCTATGGTCTCATGCCATGGTAAATTTTCTATATGCGTGGACAATTAAAACAATGCAGAAGGTAAATAAATCATTAAAAATAAAATACTTGATGAAATTAAATAATTTCTTTTCCACATTATTCTCCTCTGTTCACTGAGCAAGAGGGTATTTTTATTTTATTTTTCTGATTTTCCTACACAAAGTTATGGATTTTTGAAGTTTAGGGGAATTAAATAAATAAAAAATACCCTAATTTTCTATTTATCCACGCGGCGTCGCGTCAACCTCGGCAGCTCCGAAAGGCCACGCGACGCGTTCTGGTTCGACGCCGCCATCTGACTCAACGCTCTGGAGCCCCGCTGTGTCGTTCCATCTCCTGATCCGACGCGATCCTGGCCGTCCGTCCGCACGTGTATTAAATGTACGACATCCGTTCATCGTCCCCAAGCGTCCTCACCCGAGAGCAGTCCACACTAAATCCCTAATATCTTACTCAATACTCAATGGATTTTCGTGTTCTTATGCTCTATGTATTCGTCTTGAAGAGACGAATACATCTATACGGTGATCATGCATTGAAATTAAAGCATTTGAAATAGAGAATCTCCAGAAGCTCGGGATGAAGAATTAGCTCATACCTTTGCTCAGAGAAGTGTGGCTTCAATCTGAGGGTTGTGTCACCATCGATTGGATCCCAGTAAGCTCCAGATGAAGTCTCCTGGTCTGATGAATCGCCTAGGTATGATTTCAACCACAGCCGATCACAAAGCTTGGAGGCTGGAGAAACTGGGTGGCCTGGAGAGGGGGCTTTTGCTGGTGGACTCCTTCCCTTGGTCCGGTGAAGGTGTAGGACCAATCAATTTGAGGATTGATCCACTGTGGAGAAGTGTCCTAGTTTTGGGTGGAATTTTGGCTGAGAAATTGGGCTCTGTTGGTGGGGATTAGGGCAAATTGTCACTGGGGATCAACTGCTCTAAGTATGGAGAGTGTTCTGGAACAATTTTGGCAGGGTTTCAGTAAGATCTGGTTCAACACCTCTCATGGCCGAGAGGGGGTGGTGTTTAAATAGGAGAGGGTGGAGGGCCTCCCAGGGAGAGTTAGGGCTTGGGATCAGCTGCTCTTGGTAAGAGAAGAACAGCTGCAATGGCCACTGAGGATGGGGCAGCTCAGCGAGTGAGAATTCCAAGTTTGGGCTCACATGTGAGCTCTCGGCCATGGTGGTTTCCGGCGGTCCGTGGTGGCTGGCCGGCCAGTCTCAGGTCACCATCTTGTTCAGGTGGGTCAGGGCTGGGGTTTAGTGTAGGCAATTGGCAAATGCCATGTGCAAAGCACTTGGATAAAAATGGCATGGGGATATGGCTAATCTTGGCTAGGTTTGGTCAACCCATTTGTTTGGGCTGGGTTCACCTCCCCATGGCTAGCCTTGGGCTGAGAAAATCAGATAGGTTAGCTGGTCAAAAGGTTGTGATGTCTTTATCCAAGAATATTTGGATTAAATCTTGGTTAAGGGGTATCATGGGTGAGGTTAAAGACTTTTAGGAATTAAGGAAAGCTCCCCCTCCTCTTACCCTATGTGGTATGGTGACATGTAAAGAGGCTCTCATGGCTTCCATGTGGCTCATGCATGGCTTCATGGCTCATCTTTGGCTTGGGAAAAGTTGAGTCAATTTCATGGAAATGGATTTAAGAAAATTTTGGTATTTTGGTGGGAATTTGTATGAAGCTTAATTTGGAATGGTTTAATGATGATTTTGAAACTTAGGGGTGATATCAATTAAAGGTATGATGAAAAGAAATTGCCATGTGGGCTTTAGGGCCAATTTTGGGCTTTTGTATTTGGTGAAAATGGGCTTTTAAAATGGTTTAGGGAAGTGGGCTTTTGGATTTTAAAATGGATTTTAGAATGAAATTTTGGCAAAGGCTTGGGCCAAATAATTGTTGGGTTTAGCTCATAGATGTGTCATGAGTGACTTGGAGCAAATTGGGAGTGATTTGGGTTTGAATTGGGTTTAATTTGGGCTTCTTTGGTGAATGGGCCAATATAGGTCAAATTGGGTTAACTTGGGCCAATGTTGGGCTAGGGTTGAAATTGATGTAAAATTAATGTTGGGAAAAGTTTATGGGAGTGTTTCAAAGAGGTTTTGACTTTGGTTGGGCTTTGATTTTGGGGTTTGGGCTCATTTGGGTTAGGTTTGGGTTTAGTTCAAAATTGGGCCTTTTAGCTTTGGGTTGAATTTGAGTGAGGTTTGGGTCTAAATGTTGGGCAAATCATGTTAGTGTTTTGTTTGTGGGAATGTTAAGGAAGATTTGGAAAAGATTTGGGGTTAATTGGAGTTGAATTGGGTGAGTTTGGGTTAGGTTTGGTTTGACATTGGGTTCACTTAGGGTTAAAATGGGTCAAATTGGGGGTTTTGACAAAATTAAGGTAAATTGACAAAATTGGCCCATGTTGTAGTTGAACAAAATGAAATTGCGAATATTTGGGATTTTCTGGAATTTTCTGGGAATTTTCTGAATTTTTGGATTTTTGGGTCAAGGGGGGGTATTTTGGGTATTTAGAGGGTATTGGGAGGTTTTTTTGGAATTTTTGATATTTTTGGGTATGGATGGTCAATTTGAGTAATGTGGAAATGTTTGGGATTTATTTTGAGGAATTTTGGGTGATTTGGGAATTTTGGAGGATTTCAAGGGTTTTGGGTAGGTTAGGCGGGTGTAGGGTCCCGGGGTCAAAAGTGAAAATTTGGAAAATTGAAGATTAGGTGAATGTTAGTGGAATGAAATCATTTTGGTTGAGCCATGAAGCCATATCAAGCCCACATGAGCCATGAAGGGACTCATTTGAGGCATCCGATATGTTGTTCCTAACCCTCTTGCTGAGGGCTTAGGGGTTAAGGACCATCCATGTGAATCACCTACATGAGTCGGGAGGTCATGCTGAGTATAGGTGTGTGAAAGTGTAGTGTATAAATGTAGTGTGTGTGTAAGTCGGCCCTTCACCGGACCGAGGCCACCTGGGGCGGTCCTAAGGCCGAAGAGTCCTATAGGAACTCATCCTTTAAACTTCCACATTTGATTTCAACTCTCTAGGTGATTAGGGGTCTACAGTCAAGTTTGTAGAGTTTGCAGGGAGTTAAGAAGTGGTTTGAAATTCTAGGTGGTGGGTCCCAATTCTAGTCCTCTAAGACAGTCAAAGGAAAATCCTAAGGCTAGATCCTAAGTACTAAAAAGAAGAAGAGAAGACCTCATCAAAAATGAGGTCAACAACTAGGGGCTGCCTATCCTAGGATAGTTGTTTCCGATTCGGGGGAGAAATCCCTAGAACCTCTGACTCTGTATGATTATCTGCTCACTCCGGTGGGATCTTATAATGATAAGGGTTATGGCATTGGCTACGTTTTGACTGTTTCTAACGATTACGTAACTAGCGACAACCAACCTAATCCAGACATCGATTCCTATACAAGTATCAATTCTCAAATCATACACAATCTCGACGATCACAATGACAAAGAAGACATCCACCAAGGAGGCTATGAGAGTTCAACAAGCAGTGGATCTATTTGCGAGTTTCGAGGAGCTCCAGTCACAATAGAGTTAGAGCCTTCAGACTCTGAAGCTAATCCAAAAGAACCTGTCATTCCGATTCAAGAGGAGACACCAGCAAACTCAATACTAGATTCAGGAGAAATTATAGAAGTCAACTTAAGAAGTGGAAGAGTTCTACCTCCGAGAATGGGTCCAAAGGATAAAGGAAAGCGGTGGATGTTCGGGAAGAACCAACCCTAGCGGAAGAAATACCCATTCGGGAAGAAATCGAGACACATGGAAATAAAGTGGACTACAACGTGCTAGCCCATCTTAGGAAACTACCGGCCAAACTAAGCATCTACGACGCTCTCATCTTATCAAAGGAGATGAGAGAAGGTCTGATCAAGGCCTTGCTTGATCCAAAAATTTGCTTAGCTCAAATGACCGGAGATTCCTTAGATGAGGTTTGCTCGTTAAAGGAACAGCGAGGTGTTACCTTCAAGGACAATGACCTACTACTTGGGACAACAGATCACAACCGACCGTTGTACATTTCAGTTATAATTGGGAAGTTTACACTCTCTAGAGTATTGGTGGATCCAGGAGCATCAATTAATATAATGAATCTTCGAATGCTAGCATACTTGGAAATTGATGCTCGCGAGCTCGAAGCGGAAAAAATGTTATTAAGAGGATTCAACCAGAAAGGAGAAAGATCCCTCGGATCAATAACACTGCTAAAGAAGACCGGTGACTTAGCAAAGACAACCGCGAAATTTCACATAATCGATTCAGAAACGTCATTCAACGCTCTACTGGGCCAACCATGGATACATGAAAACCGGATGGTACCATCATCTCTACATCAGTGCATCAAATACTACGATGGAGGGGAACAGTGCATCAAAGGTGACTTACAACCATTCTCTGTACATGAAATTGGAATCCATGATGATGCAGCTTATTATGCACCTCCGAAGAAAACAATATTTTCCAGAGATACTATAACAAATGAAGCAAAGGAAGTTCGGGACGATGAAGAACCTGAAGTTCTACTCCAACAGTCACTCACCACTCCCTTACGACGAGATGGTGAAGGTTTCTCCACAACTCGCATCCCAGGTCGAGGCCGGGGACGAGGTCGTGGCAGAGACGTTAAGACAGGTTGGACGGAGGAAGCCAACCATCAATGTTGATTGGGAAGATAGTTACGAAGAAGAAAAAGAGATCAAGCAAGTAAGCAGCGACAATAAGTCGGAAGAAGCCACAATTCGGGATCTCTCTCGAAGATGAAAAGAACGAGGAATATAAATCGATGTACGAGAAGATTAACCACTATGTACATACTATGACCACGATCCCGATCCATTCTAATAAGATCGAGGGTATGGTGGTCAAAGAGGTACGTAGCGGCGGTGCGAAGCCCATCAAATTCTACCGTGGTGCTCCTTCCTCCAAAGCTGAAAATAATGTACAATTTGAAGATGCTACTTCATCGGAATTAATGGAATTAGCTTTTGAGTGGTACTCTCCACTTGTGTTCAAAATTTAATTCAGCGTGGTTTCTTACCTCAACAATGGACAAAAGGCCAATCACAACATTTTGAAAATTTATGGAATAACTCCGGTCGTCCACCCAATTCAAAACATGGTCTCGGATTCGGCATAGTAGGATCAGTTGACGATATTGAATTTTGCTTGGTTGTCACTTGCGAGTCTAATGAAAACTGCATGGAAACTACAGAAGAATTTGAAGATTTACAAGTTGGAAACGCTCCACCAGAGTTCGAAGAAGAGATCAAATCTACAATAGATGAGTTAACGGAAGTTAACTTAGGTACTAGCGAAGAGCCTAGACCTACCTTTGTTAGCTCCTTACTCGATAAAGAAGACTCCGAAGAAATAATCAAGTTATTAATGGAATTTAAAGACTGTTTTGCTTGGAACTACGATGAGATGCCAGGATTAGCTCCAGAGGTCGCAGTCCATAAGCTAGGAGTGGATCCTACTATTCCAGTCAGACAAGGTCCCAGAAGAATGCGTCTAGAAATCGAACAACAAGTCATAGCTGAAGTTAAAAAGCTAATAGACGCTAAATTTGTCCATGAAGAACAATACCCGACTTGGTTAGCCAATGTGGTACCAGTCAGGAAGAAGAATGGTCAGATCAGAATTTGTGTGGATTTCGAGAGATTTAAACAAGGCATGTCCAAAAGATGAATTCCTCTACCGATCCCGAATTAATGATCGACATTGCTTCAACACATGAAATATTCTCATTCATGGATGGATCTTCGAGGATACAACCGGATAAAAATGGCTCCGAGAAGATGAAAAACTTACGGCATTCAGAACGCCGATCGGAGTATATTGCTTACACGGTGATGCCATTCGGATCGAAGAATGCGGGAGCGACATACCGGAGAGCGATGACAAGAATTTTTGATGATCTCATCCACAATCAAGTCGAATGCTACGTGGATGATGTGGTCATCGAAAGCAAAGTAAAGGAAAACCACATGTATGACTTGAGAATTGTTTTCGAACGATTAAGACAATTTAACCTTAAGATGAATCCCTTAAAATGCGCCTTCGGCGTCACCTCGGGAAATTCTTAGGATTCGTTGTCCGACATCGTGGAATTGAAATCGACCGGAAAAGATTAAAGCTATCTTAGAAATGCCGCCTCCCGAAACCTTAAAACAACTACGATCTTTTCAAGGGAAGCTGGCATATCTTCGACGCTTTATCTCGAACTTGTCGAGTAGGTGTCGGCCTTTCTCGGCATTAGTTAAAAAGGACGCCAAATTTATTTGGGAAGAGAAATGCCGGAAGGCCTTTGAGGACATTAAACAATATTTAATGACACCTCTGTCTTAGCGGCCCCGAGTCTCGGGTAGACCGGTGATGCTTTATACCGCGGCTTTAGACGACTCTCTCGGAGCCCTGTTAGCCCAGATCAATGATGAGGGTAAAGAAAATGCTCTTTACTACCTAAGCCGTCGTTTACTTCCGACGGAAATAAAGTATCCCACAATTGAAAAGCATTGTTTGGCCCTGATCTTCGCCGCTCAAAAGCTCAGGCACTACATGCTTTCTCATAAGGTCAACTTCGATCTCGAAATTTAATCCATTGCAATACTTGATGACCCGTCCAACGCTTTACGGCGGACTTGCCGGGTGGTCGATGATATTATTGCAATTCGATATAACTTTCGTGCCTCTTCGTGCCATAAAGGGACAAGTCCTAGCGAGACTTCCTCGCGGCACACCCTTTGCGGCAGAATCTCCTCTCGATGACGACTTGCCGAGATGAACAAATAATGAGCTTAGAAGACCACGATGATCGACGTTGGGAATTATATTTTGATGGAGCATCTTCAGCACACAAAGACGAAGAATCGCAAGTGATAGTGCCCGGTAAGGCGGGAATCGGACTAATCTTTGTAACACCAGAGCGGGGAATGTGAAGGTACTCCAACCATTTGACAGAGCCGTGTACGAATAATGAAGCGAGAATACGAAGCTCTCGTAACGGGACTGGAATTAACTATTCGAATGGGGATAACAAACATCGACATCTACGAGGATTCGCGAGTTAATCATTCGACGGATCGCTGGACGAGTACATAATTTTAAAGCCAAGACTCGAGCAATACTTCCAGTATGCCATACGGTTGTTGGAACAGATTCCGAATGTGACGATCTACAAAATTCCCGGAAAGAAAACGCTTTAGCGAGATGCGTTAGCCCACCTCGCAAAAGAATTTGCACGCTTGCAAGATGAATCGGTAGAAGTGTCGGTTCACGGACGTCGAGGTCTTATCACGAGCTCGACATAGACACAATACACAAATCGAGAAAAAGAAAAAGAATCGGTTGCGGTAGTGACGGAAAACACGAGAAGATTGGCGACGGCCATTAATAGACTACCTACAAACGGGAAAACTACCGGACGATAGGTCGTTAGCCCATCGGATCAAGAAAAGAACTCTATCCTACGCATTAATAAACAACACGTTATACGAAAGGTCTTTCGATCGAAATGTGGCTAAGGTGCTTAAGCGGGTCGAGGCCCGTGAAATTGTTAAAGAGGTGCATTCGGGACTCTGTGGCGCTCACCGATCGAGTCTAGAAGATGAAAATGAAAATTAAAAGACTAGGGTACTACTGGCCATCGATGATGACCGACTGCATGAAAATCGCCGAGAGTCGTCACCAATGCCAAGTGCACGGAGTGGTTCTACACCAACCTCCAAATGTGCTACATCCGACAATTGCATCGTGGCCATTTGAATGTTGGGGCACGGATATAGTGGGTCTAATAGAACCACCATCTTGAAAAGGACATCGCTTCATTCTTGCTGCTCATGATTACTTTTCCGAGTGGGCGGAGGCGGTTCCACTCAGAGAAGTGAAAGCACACCACGTGCTACGGCTTTTCAAGAACCGAGTTGTCTACCGTTTCGGAGTGCCGCGCAGGATCATCTCAGATAATGGATCAGCATTCAGAAGCACGCAAATCAACAATTTTGTCAGGAGACACGGAATCGACTGGCGGTATTCAACAATTTACTATCCAAGAGCAAACGACCTGGCTGAGGCTTTTAATAAAACTCTCATTCAAATTTTAAAGAAAACTTTGGACGATAATAAGAGAAATTGGCACGAAAAGTTATTAGAAGCCTTATGGGCCTACCGGACAACCTTCAGAACTCCTACTCGAAGCCACACCTTACGCTCTAGTGTATGGGTCCGGCGAGTGTTACCCTTAGAGGTCCGGCTTCCTTCACTCGGAGTTGCGAGTTGCAAACAAAATCACGATAGAAGAGAATGCCAAATTACGGCTCAGAGGAATTAGAAAGCCTGGAAGGGAAAAGACTTGCGGCGCAGCCGAATTTAGAACTATACCAAGCTAAGATGGTTCAAGCACATGACGGATCAGTCCGCCCAAGAACCTTGAAAGTTGGTGAATTAGTTCTCGTTCTCAAGAGACCTATTCTTGCACACCGCAAGATAGAAGGAAAATTTGAACCCACTTGGGAAGGACCATTTGTGGTTGAAGCAGTATACTCAGGAGGCTCCTACCGGCTAGTGAATTGCGAGGAGAACGACATATGCTTCAGATCAACGGACGATACTTGAAGAAGTATTACGCTACACGATGTTTCAAAGGAATGAATTCTTCATCCCTAGAAGCACGGGCGAAGTAATTACTTATGATTGGGTCCGAACCCAAAAATAATAAAAAATGTGCTAAAATAAATAAAATCATGATGATAAAATTTTCTTTGTTCTCTCTTCCAAATCAAAATCTTTTTTTCGATATTTTCCTACTTCATCCCTATTGAATTAAAAAAATATATATATACAAAAGAAAACTCTGTCTCTAATAAACTTTTTCTTAATGTTCTTGTTCTTAGTACAACCCCTGTTCCTTTTCCTTGTCTTTTCGCAGGGAAATGTCGAGCGGGTGGTTGGTCCTGATCTTTAGAAATGGTGTAAGCCTTGCACTCGAAAAAGAGGGTGAACGATGGAGCTATAATAGAGATTGTCTCAGACTTCGCACCAGCAGGCCTGCAATACGAGGAAGGTGGCTCGGGTCCCGAGTTGGCCGAGAGGAGCCGCCCGGTCGGACGATAATGAAAGTGGGTGGCCCGAAGCCGCCTACCCTAGCAGACGAAAAGGAAAACAAACAACGAGGAGGACAAGAGAATCAGAGTACGTAGTCGCTACAACGGAGGGCGGGCTTGTCGGCGCCGCTCCCAGCGGAGATTCGGGAAGTACGAAGAGCTACTCTCACGGCAACTCGGCGAAGAAATAAAAATAGCCGTATCCGCAAGATGTTAACTAAACTAGCGACGGACCGGTGCGACGAGGCGATCGCCTGCTACCAGATGCATATACTTCAAGGATACCGATTCGCCAGGAACCTGAAGAAAGGAGGCCAGCTTCGAGGATAACAGAAGAGGCTAGAGAAATCTCAAGAAGATCAAAAGAAGGAAGGCTACCACGCCACCAGATAAAGCCACCAGTAATGCATGACCTTGTTGCAGAAGCAACCACGGAGGATGTCCCGACGGGGAGCATCCACGAGAGCCGAGGTATGCGGGGAGAACGCGAAGGGATTGAGCCATATATCCCACAGTACGTCACCAGACCTCACCATTTGTAGATTATTCCAGAATACGAGCTAGAAAGAATGAAGAATGTTGAAAAGCAAACTTTTGAATACTTCGAGGGAATTAGAGGCAGGAAGATCAATATACTAGAAGGCCTCGAGCTACATACAAACGTGTTCTCAGAATATGAACAACAACAAATTGTGGACTGCATCCGGGATTTGAAAAGAATGGGTCAAACAGGCCGCCTAAAAGAAAACACTTACTCGGAACCCCGGAGATGGATGCCAGGGAAAGGAAGAATTACCATACAATGTGGATGTCTGCTACAACTTCGCGAGAAGACGGGAAGGAAACCCACCGTGAATACTCCGTCATGGAAAGGTAGATCCAATGCCATTGGTCATCAAAAGGATGGTAAAGAGAATGATAACATGGAGGGTACTGCCGGCGGATTGCATACCCAACGGTTGCATCATTAACATTTACTAAGCGAGGTGACTGCATACCCCCGCACATAGATCACCACGACTTTGTCGAGACCTTTACGCACGGTTCTTTTACGAACGAGTGTAATATCATGTTCGGATCCGACCTCCGGATAGCAATCCTGGGTGAGTTCCGAGGCCGGTAAAGATACCATTACTCAGGTAGGTTCCAGTCATGATACTAAAGGGCAACGGAGCGGATTTCACTAAACATTGCATCACTAGAAGTACCGATGAAGCGAATCTCATTTACTTTCGAAGGATGGATGACAGGAAAGCACCTTACCACTTCGAAGCCGGACCCGGAGCTAGAGAGCCTCGGCCATTACGAGCTCGTGAGTTACATGGAAAATATCACACCTCCAACGTACGTCCATACGACATCCTTGCCAAGGATGGCTTGGAAGGTGATGTTATTGACCATGCACCTCACTATTCAGACATGGATTTTTGACAGATGCCTTTTTGGATGGATCGACAAAGGTCATACATAGTCCATTTTGAGTCTACATGGATTGTATGAGATGTATTTCAGATCGAGTTGTATGATGTATCTTCGACATGATTGGAATGAAAGTGACCATGTCACATTTTAGCCTTCACCTCTTTTGTGTAAATTGACTGGGAAACGCCATTAAAGTTAAATGAACTTTGAACAAAGAACAGAAAAGAAACAAAAAGAATAAAAGAAAACTTTCCATAAAAATCTAAAAATAATGATGAACGCCAAATTAACATGAACATTAAATGAACGATAAGGCAAATTTGAATTGTTAAAGGACAAAAAAAATGAACACAAATTTTAAATCAAATCTCAATCAAATTTCAAATTCAATCTTCCAGATCTCAAATCAAATCTCAATCAAATTTCAATTTCAATCTTCCAGATCTTAAATTACAAAAAATCAAATTCTTGGGGTTGAGGATTTTACATCCCAGACTGCATTGCTTTAGGATTCTTTCAGTATAACAATGAAATACATCGAACTCAAATTCTTGGGGTTGAGGATTTTACATCCAAGACTGCATTGCTTTAGGTTCTTCCCCTATCGCAATGAAATACATCAAAATCAAACTTTTGGAGTTGAGGATTTTACATCCGAGACTGCATTGCTTTAGGATTCTTTCCCTATCACAATGAAATACATCGAAACTCAAATTCTTGGGGTTGAGGATTTTACATCTGAGACTGCATTGCTTTAAGATTCTTTCCCTATCGCAATAAAATACATCAAAACTCAAATTCTTGGGGTTGAGGATTTTACATCCGAGACTGCATTGCTTTAGGATTCTTTCCCTATCGCAATGAAATACATCGAACTCAAACTTTTGGGGTTGAGGATTTTACATCCGAGACTGCATTGCTTTAGGATTCTTTCCCTATCGCAATGAAATACATCAAAATCAAACTTTTGGAGTTGAGGATTTTACATCCGAGACTGCATTGCTTTAGAATTCTTTCCCTATCGCAATGAAATACATCAAAACTCAAATTCTTGGGGTTGAGGATTTTACATCCGAGACTGCATTGCTTTAGGATTCTTTCCTTATCGCAATAAAATACATCAAAACTCAAATTCTTGGGGTTGAGGATTTTACATGCGAGACTGCATTGCTTTAGGATTATTTCCCTATCGCAATGAAATACATCGAACTCAAACTTTTGGGGTCGAGGATTTTACATCCGAGACTGCATTGCTTTAGGATTCTTTCCCTATCACAATGAAATACATCAAAATGAAACTTTTGGGGTTGAGGATTTTAGATCCGAGACTGCATTGCTTTAGGATTCTTTCCCTATCGCAATGAAATACATCGAACTCAAACTTTTGGGGTTGAGGATTTTACATCCGAGACTGCATTGCTTTAGGATTCTTTCCCTATCGCAATGAAATACATCAAAAAAAAATCAAACTTTTGGGGTTGAGGATTTTACATCCGAGACTGCATTGCCTTAGGTTCTTTCCCTATCGCAATGAAATACATCAAAGTCAAACTTTTGGGGTTGAGGATTTTACATCCGAGACTGCATTGCTTTAGGTTTTTTCCCTATCGCAATGAAATACATCAAAATCAAAATTTTGGAGTTGAGGATTTTACATCCGAGACTGCATTGCTTTAGGATTCTTTCCCTATCGCAATGAAATACATCAAAACTCAAATTCTTGGGGTTGAGGATTTTACATCCGAGACTGCATTGCTTTAGGATTCTTTCCCTATCGCAATGAAATACATCAAAACTCAAATTCTTGGGGTTAAGGATTTTACATCCGAGACTGCATTGCTTTAGGATTCTTTCCCTATCGCAATGAAATACATCAAAAATCAAATTTTTGGGGTTGAGGATTTTACATCCGAGACTGCATTGCTTTAGGATTCTTTCCCTCTCGCAATGAAATACATCAAAACTAGAATTCTTGGGGTTGAGGATTTTACATCCGAGACTGCATTGCTTTATGATTCTTTCCCTGTCGCAATGAAATACATTAAAGTCAAACTTTGGGGTTGAGGATTTTACATCCGAGACTGCATTACTTTAGGATTCTTTCCCTATCGCAATGAAATACATCAAAATCAAACTCTTGAGGTTAAGGATTTTACATCCAATACCGCATTGCTTTGAGATCTCTCCTCATTGCAATGATTCAATCCGATCAATTCAATTTTCTTTTGAGGTTGAAGATGTCACATCTAAAACCACAAAAATCCAATTTTTCATTTCAAGTTCAAATCCTTTCAAATTAATCTTAACAAAACTTCAATCTAAATTGAAACTCAAACTGAAATCTGAGCTCACACATCAAAACTTAAACTGAAACAAAATGAAACCTAAATCGAAATTCCCCCAGATCATGTGATTTGGGATTCACCTCCTTTCCCTTTCCCAGCGAGAGTTCAGGAATCTCCAGTCTCAGAGATATACTTGACACTCCCCAGCGGAAATTCTTTAATTTCGTCCTAAGTTTGTCACTTGGACATCTGTGTTGGTTTCATTGATCTTTTCGGTCAACGCCAATACGCGCGGTGTGCTTGGTTAGCACACCACACCTATTGGGGGTCCATTTGTTGACCTCATTTTTGATGAGGTCTTCTCTTCTCTCTTTAGTACTTAGGATCTAGCCTTAGGCTTTTCCTTTGACTATCCTAGAGGATTAGAATTGGGATCCACCACTTAGAAATTCAAATCACTTCTTAACTCCCTACAAACTCCACAAACTTGATTGTAGACCCCTAATCACCTAGAGGGTTGAGATCAAATGTGGAAGTTTAAAGGATGAGTTCCTGTAGGACTCTTTGGCCTTAAGACTGCCCTGGGTGGCCTGGACTGGTGAGGGCTGACTTACACACACACTACACTTATACACTACACTTTCACACACCTCCTGAAACCACACCCATACCCAACTTGACCTCCTGACTCATGTAGGTGATTCACATGGATGGTCCTTAACCCCTAAGCCCTTGGCTAAGAGGGTTAGGAACAACATAGTGAATGCCTCAAATGAGTCCCTTCATGGATCATGTGGGCTTGATATGGCTTCATGGCTCAACCCAAAATGGTTCCATTCCATTTACATTTACCTAATCTTCAATTTCCCAAATTTTCAATTTTTGACCCCGGGGACCCTACACCCGCCTAGCCTACCCAAAACCCTTGAAATTACCCAAAATTTTCAAAAAAATCTCCAAACCACCCAAAATTCCTCAAGACCAATCCCAAACATTCCCAAATTACCCAAATTGATCATCCATAGCCAAAAATACCAAAAATTCCAAAAATACCTCCCAATACCCTCCAAATACCCAAAATGCCCCTCTTAGCCAAAAAATCCAAAAATTCAGAAAATTCTCAAAAAATTCCAAAAAATATCAAATATTCCGAATTTCATTTTGTTAAACTACACCATGGACCAATTTTGTCAATTTACTCCACTTTTGTCAAAATCCCCAATTTGAACCATTTTTAACCCAAAATAAACCCAATGTCAAACCAAACCTACCCAATTGACCCAAATTCTGATCCAATTCAATTCTAAACTTCAATTCAACATCCCCAACACCAATCTAGACTAAATCCAAGTCCAATTTGATTGGCATTAGAACCCAATTTCATATTGGACCTTAAAGCCCAATTTGGACCCATGACCCAAACTTAGCCCAAACTAACCCAATTCAACTCCAATTAACCCCAAACCTTTTCTAAACCTTCCGTAACATCCCTACAAACAAAACACTAACATGATTTACCCAAAATTTGGACCCAAACCCCACTCAAATTCAACCCAAAACCAAAAAGCCCAATTTTGACATAAACCCAAACCTAACCCAAATAAGCCCAAACCCCAAAATCAAAACCCAACCAAAATCAAAACCTCTTTTAAACACTCCCATAAACATTTTCCAACATTAATTTTACATCAATTTCAACCCTAGCCCAACATTGGTCCAAATTAGCCCAATTTGACTTACATTAGCCCATGTACCAAATGAACCCAAATCCAACCCAATTCAAGCCCAAACTACCTCAAATTTATTCCAAATCACTCATGAAACATACCTAAACCAAACCCAACAATTATTTGGCCCAAGACTTTAATAAACTTTCATCCTAAAGTCTATTTTAAAATCCAAAAGCCCACTTCCCTAAACCATTTTAAAAGCCCATCTTCACTAAATTTTAAAGGCCCAAAATTCATACAAAGCCCATATGACACTCTTCTTCATCATGACTTCATTTAAAACCATCCCTAAAGTTCCAATTAAATATACATTTATTCTAAATCAAGCTTCATGTTAACCTCTCATACATTTATCAAAAATGCCAAAATCCATTTTCATACAAGTAAGCCAAGCTATGTGCAAGCCATAGGCATGCCATGAAGCCATACATGAGCCACATGGAAGCCATGAAAGCCCCTTTACATGTCACCATGATATCTTGGGCAAATGGAGGAGGTCCTTTTCATATTCCCTTAAGGTGATTAACCATTTCCATGTCTCCCCTAAACCATGTTTAATCCTAATTGTTCTTGGATTGTGACTTGACCCCACTAATCAAGCTGAGCCAAATCACTTTCTCTTCAGCCTAAACCAAGTCCTGGGTGGTGCACCTAGCCCAAAAGGATGGGCTGACCCAAATCAAGCCAAAATGGCCTCTCCCCCATACTATTTTAATCCATGCCCTTTACACATGTCCATGGCCAATTGACTGCACAAATCTCCAGCCCTGACCCACCTGGACCTGAGGGTAGCCCATGCCTGCTGTCCAGCCGCCTGGGTCACCGGAAAACGCCATGGCTGAGACATTGGAAGGAGCCAAGCATTGAAATTCTCCCTTACCGAGTTGCCCCATGCCCGAGTAGCCATTTCAGCTGTTCTTCCCTTGCAAGAGCAGTCGATCCCGGTCCCTAACTCCCCCAGGAGGCCCTCCAACCTCTTCTATTTAAACCCCACCTCTCTCGGCCATGGAAGAGGTGCTTGAACCAACCTTAAGGAAACTCGCCAAAATCATTCCGGAGCACTCTCCACACATAGAGCATTTGATTCCCACTAGATTCCGGCCCAATTCCCTCCAGATCGAGCTCGATTTTGAGTTTAAATTTCAGCATAAAAACCGGGACACTTCTTCACAGTGAGCCAATCCCCAAATTGATTGGTCCTACACCTTCACTCGGACTAATAGAAGAAGTTTACCAGCAAAAGCCCCATCACCGAAGCCGGCCATTGCTTCCGGCCCTCCAAGCTTTGTGATCGGGCTTGGTCGAAATCATACCTAGACAATTCACCAGGCCAAGGGACTTCATCTGGAGCTTGCTTGGACCCAGTAGAAGGTGACACAACTCTCAGATCGAAGCTTCACTTCTCTGAGCAAAGGTATGGAATCACTCTTCTTCCCGAGCTTACAGAGATTCTCTATTTAATTTGAGTCAATTTCAATACATGTTTACCATATGGATGTGTTCGTTTCCTCAAGCAGAATCCATAGAGCATAAGAACATGAAAATCCGTTGAGAATCGAGTGAGAAATTAGGGTTAGAAGGTTAACGGTCACAGGTGCACACCAGTCGTAGACGATGACTGGGAGCCCTCAGATCAAGCGTGTATCGAGCAGACGGTTTGGATTGAGCCGAACAGCATGATGGTACATGAACCGCGGGGCCCTGGAGCGCTGAGTCGGATGGCGGTGCCGAATCAGAAGATGACACGCGGCGTTTCGGAGATGCCTAGGTTGAGCTGGCGCCGCGTGGATAAGTAGGAAATTAGGGTATTTTATTTATTTATTTAATTCCTTAAACTTCAAAAATGCATAACTTTGTGTAGGAAAATCAGAAAAATAAAATAAAAATACCCTCTTGCTCAGTGAACAGAGGAGAATAATGTGGAAAAAAAATCATTTAATTTCATTGAGTATTTAATTTTTAATAATTTATTTACATATGAGTGAAGTTACATAAAAATTTCAAATTTATTTAAGCTCAATTTAGTTAGTTATGAAATTAGTAAGTTTGAAGGGCAAAATAGTAATTAAAATTTTAACCTATAATTAAAAATTTTAGGTTTAATTAAAAGGGTGGGTAAAATATTTGATACTAAGTTGATTTTGGATGTTTGAAACTTAGGTAATTAAAGAGTAGAAACCTACCTAACAATTTGAAAATAATTAAAATAAACCTTAATTAAATAATTGTTTAAACTATGAAGAATAATAAAAATTTGGAAATATTAAAATAGGGATATTATTAGGAAGAAATTTATTCTTTAATCCAAGAATCCCTAAATTAATCACCTCAATAATATTTAATTCCTAATTAAAATGATAATCCAAATTCAAAATTTAAAGTGCTAAAAGACTTAATCATTAAATTAAATTAAAATTAAAACATTTAAATTAAATCATTTTAAAATTTCAATTAAATTAATACTTTAACAATTAAAATTAAATCATCTCTAAAGCATAAAAATTAAAATATTAAATTAAAATTAGAAAAAATAATAATTAAATTAAATTAAAATTTAAATTTAAATTAAAATTAAAAATAAAACCAAATTAAGATTTCAATTAAAATTAAAATAAAATAAAATAAAATTAAATTAAATTAAAAATTAAATTAAATTAAATTAAATCACATTGAATTAAATTAAAACATATTAAATTAAATTAAATTAAATAAAAAAATAAAACCAAGTTAAAATAAAATTAAAATTAAATTAAATAAATTAAATTAAATTAAAATTAAAACTAAACCAAATTAAATAAAATTAAAATTAAATTAAATTAAATTGAGTTAAATATAACATCACTTAAGACATAAAGAATTCAAAAATAAATCTAAAACAACTTGAACACTATTCGAAACTTAAACCCATTAATTAAAATTAAGTCGAATCACAAATCATTTGAACATCGATTTGCCATCAAAAGCTCTTGTTGTCATAACTCCTAAATGGAGTGTTAAGTGAAGTATTACTTCACTCATAGGATATTCAATTGTCCTAGTTCACTGAGCAAGATAACAAAACTTGAACTCCTGGATAATTGATTCATTGCATAATTAAATTCTCTTGGACTTAAAATAATCCTAAAAGTATTGAAAAGATGTTTAAGATTCGTCTTAAGCACTTCCTCAGTACGACGGGATGTTTATAAGAACAACTGAACTTAATGGTTCTTTGATGAAAACAAATTGTCCTCAAACCAAAACACAAGAACCTAGACGTCATAGGAGATGACTAGCTATAGGATTAGGAACTTGGTAGAAAACCATAACCCTTCCCTTAGCTTTTCCTAGGAACTTGCTTTAAATGCTTAAATATTCTAAATTGTGTTTAAGTGTAGCCTGGGATGACGGGAAGACCCTCCAGGTACGCTTTTATTTTATTGCAATTTACCTTCTTGCAATTTACTTTATTGCAAATGCACTTACTTTTCTTGCATGATAAGCAATTGTTGCATGAAAACCCACACCTTTAGGATAGTCCCTAAAACTGAAACCAAAACTAAATTAAAAGTCATTACAAGATAAAATTCACCGCCACAACATTTCAAAATATAAAACAACTCAAAATTTAATCACAAACAGAATACAAAACTATAATTATAACTAAATTAAAACGTCTTGTTGGATGATCGGGAATACCTCGGATGATGTAACCTACGTGTTGCTAACGGGATTTCCCACGGTCTAAATGAAAGTGTGGAACTCATTTAGTTGAGTTTAGCAAATTCATCTGGACTAAGTGAATCCGATAAAAATAACGATACCGGAAGGATGGAACCGTGGGATCTTAACCGGTGTTGTTATAATCAACTTTAAGATTTGTTTTAATTAAAACATAAAAAACACTTGGACTTTAAGATTTCTAAAACCAAAATCCTCTCTTTTCTTTTGATTACAATCTTCTAAAACTAAACCCTCTGCAACAACAAGAAGCTCGGAGCATGGTGGGCAGCACGGCCATCGTCTTCAACAAAACCTAAGTCTACTTCAGCAAAACTTTCTTAGAATTAAATAAATAAGCCATAGGATTTCGAGGTAGTTTGCCTAGTGCAACATAAATTCTCAACCTTTTGTTAGGCATTTGCATTGCAAATTAAGCCCTAACCAGTCTTAGGACTCCGAGGTAGTTGTTCGATACGACATAAACCCTCACATCTTCGAGGCTACTTGTATGATCATTTCATACGAACATAAGTCCTAATTAATTAAAATTGGCAAGATCAAAACATTAAAAAAAAACATTAAGAATTTCCTAAATTTAAGCCAAACAATAGGATAGTCGGGAAATTACCGAAGTTCGCTTCGAATCTGTAATTTCTCCTATCTTTCTTCCTTTGAATTCCTAAAACAAAATGTTCCAAACTTGATCCATTCCTTATTGAAATTCCAAAATTCAATCCCTTGAAAACTTAAACTTTGAGATTCTTGAGAGCAGAATTACTGATAATTATCGAGAGTTTTCTTAAGTGATTCCCATCACTTAAGATGTAATTAACTGTAGGGGCTTGCCCTTATAGGGAATTTTAAGAACCCAGGTAATATAAACCCTGCTTAATTCATTTATATTAAGCATGGGAATTTGTCGGCTTATAAAATTGGTTCGCAGACCCACTGATGTCACAAATCTTCTAGTTTATTTAATCGAGCCCCATCACCAAACAGTGTGTCTCTTCTTCGGGATAGATACACGGTTTGTGATGCGGTGCTCGTTTATACAAACTATCTGGGATGTGAGGTCGGTTTGATTTCATATCTTAAAATTATTTTCAAAAATCAAATACTACTTTTCAAATTATTTATTTAAATTAAATTAAAAATATGCCGACAGTGGTACTTAGGTGGAGGGAAAAGAGGCTCCAATGTCCAATGGAAGTGAACCAAGTCAGGGAGTTCAAATTATGGATTTTAGCCATGGGGGCCTTTTCAGATTTGGTGTTTTCGGGTAGTTAAGGGCGGTCGACCGGCCAAGTAAGGTCACTTCCACACAATAGGAGGTTAGACCTGGTAAGACGTGAAGTCAATTTGATCTAAACATGGGTAATTGCAGTTATTAAAAGTGGCAAATGGGTTTGGATTAGGTTGGGTTAAACATGGGTTCAACCCCATGGAAATGGGCTAGGGTCATGTCCAAGGTGGTTGGAGCTGGTGGGTAACTTTTGGGGGTTTGGGTGGCTTGTTTGGATTAAGAATCAAGGGTTTGGTGGGTTCATGGAAGTGGTGAAGCATTTTGGTGGGAGGTGAAAGGAGAACCTCCTTTTTCCAAATTTGGTGTATATGATCCCTGTGATGTTCATGGATTTTTCCATGAGCGATTTCATGGCATAGATGAGACCATGATAAAATTTCATGAAAGTGGAGTTTGGGGATTTTGAAAATTGGGTGAGAGAATTTCTTGAAGCCCAAAAATGGATAGGTTTCATCATGTCTACATGGTGCATGGCCATGATGTTTAAATTTGATTTTTTAATTAGGTTGATGAAGGGGAAATTTGCCATGATGGTGAAATTAAAATTGGGATTCATTCATGGGCTTTTGAATTTTTCCATGAAGGGATTAAATTTGGTTTTTAAAGTTTAAGAATGTGGGCTTTAAACTTTTGAAATTTTGATTTTGGATTTCAGCTTAGAGTAAAGCTTGATGGGCTTTGGAATTTGTCATGAAAAGTTGATTTTATGAAATTTTAGTATGAATTTAAACATTTGGCTCAAAATTGGGGACTGTGGGCTTGGAATTGAAATTTAGATTTGAATTTGGGATAAATTGGACATCTTGATAAATTTTGGGGACATTTGGAAAATTTAGAAAATTGAATAATTTGTGTAGAATTGAATAAGGTGATCGTGCATGTCATGAATAACCATCTTGGAACCATAAGACACCAAATGAGAACTCTGTTTTGAGTCTTCACATGTTGGTCTTAGCCTTCTTAAAAAAAAGCTTAGGGCTTGGGTCCACCCATGTGAGTTTCCCAAAGAGTTAAGGAGGTAGGTCCAGTGTAGGTGATTTTAGGGTTCTAGGGTATGTGAGGAATTTGATGGGTGTAAGTGTGTGTAGGTGTGTGTGAGACCAAACCCGAGCCACCAAAGGCTGTCTTAAGATTGATTATACCTATAGAAACTCACCCTTGAGTGTCCAAATGTTGGTCTTAGCCATCTTAAATGACATTTGGGGGCTTGTGACCACTCAGGTGAGACTTCACAAGAGGAGTCAGTAAATGTTTTGAATGTTTATGTGTGGTGTGGATTCCCTCACTAGTCTTCTAAGAAAGTTCATAAGAAATCCTAAGGCTAGATTCCTGTTTTAGAGAATAGAATTTGTCCTCATCAAAAATGAGGTCAACAGAAGCGGTTACATAAACATAACAATACCCTAGTTTTACTCAGCTAAGTTGGCAATTGCGTGGGGTTGGACGAAGAGCAGTCAAAACTGACAAGCTCTAAAGAAAGAAAAAAAATATCTCATTGGTGTGTGATAAGTTGGACTGAGAGAAAGTTTTTTTTAACTCAAAATTATCAACTTAATGGATTAATTCACAAGACCAACCTTGACTGGCCTGGAAGAAATAAACCTAATCAAATTGTGTTGGTGTCGTGTATGGTGTACTACAACTCCCAATGAACTAATGCCAAACTTGTGGAAGGTTTGGATAGGATCAAACTAAGTTCGGCGAGCATCTTTCGGTGCACATTGAGTGTACTTGATGAGAGTAAGGCATACCTCGACTAAGATTTACCAACTCAAGAAATTGACAGTTGTAGGAAGGTGAATAATACTAATCACATTGTATTGGTGTCGTGTTGGGGGGGGGGTACTCCAACTTCCAATGGTCTTGAAAAATGTTCAAAGAAGGGTTACAATGGGCTAAAATAAAAGGGAAATGTGTGATTTGTCGCATCTCAACTTTAATAGTCCAAAGGATTGACAACCAAAATCAGCCCTCACAGCTATGAAGTAAACCAATTTGATCGCATCGTGATGGTGCCACGTGGGGTGTGCTCCAACTTCTAATGGATCAAGAAGAGCTTATTTCAATGTATAATAAACTAATTTGAGAAGATTCATAGTTTAAAGGATTGATCTCAAAAACCAACCTCAATTGGTTTTAGGTCAATGAACTCAGTCCCATCATGTTCGTGCCTTGTGAGTTGTTCTTCAAATTCTAACGGACTTGAAAAAGTTCAAACAAAGTTTGTTGTGCATTATGTTTGATTTATAATTTTTTTGTTGGATTGATTTGTTTAGATTTGATTTTGTGAAAAGTTCTTCTATTTTTGAATAACCATGAATTTTCCACCTATATTTGGATGTAAGAGATCACATATGGCAATAAACCTCGACCAAATAGTGACTTGAGTAGTTTATGGATGTCATCCTTAAGACTGTAGAGGGTTTTGATGTTTGGAAAATTTTAAAATATTTTTTGGAGTTTTTCTTGAAAATTTTGTCATGATTTTTCTTTGAATCTAGTGCTTTTAATTATTTTGAATTTCATCATTTTGATTGCTGTGGTTTTAATTGGTTTTGGAAAAGTCGTTGATTTATTTTGTGAATATTCATTTTTGAAAGTTTTAATTATTTTGGAGGAACGTTTTTTTTGGAGGATGTTGATTGTTTTGAGAAAAATGTTTTTTTTAAATGTTTTTGGAAATATATTTGTTTATTTTGATTATGATTATTTGATTAATTTTTTGAGTGTTTATTTTGAGAATGTTGTTTGTTCATTCACTCGTTTGTTTGTTTGTTTGTAGTGGCTTGATCTCTCGTGATAATGGAACCTTTTCCATTTTATTTGAATCTTTATGAAAATCCTTATGAAGATTCTTTACTTTTACCCCAAGAACTTCCTATGGAACAATGAAACTTTGAGGAAGTCGATAGAAAAGGGAAAGGAATCTACATAGAGAAGCAAGGTAATGATGATTTAGTATCATTATATGAGTTTGGGCCCAGTTCTAAAGCTATTCCTGCAACTTATATTCAAAAGAAGAATAAGAATCAGAATGAAAATGAAATTGAGAAATTTACCCTCAATGGACATGAAGAAAAGATACATCCTTGGGGAGAAAATGAATTTTATCACGTACCGATTGAATATAACGAAGGTATGTATCAGTCTTTAAAAGAAGAAAATTCTCCTTCAATTTAAACAATACATACTGTATTCAAAAGGTTAGCACAAAAATAGATGTTCAACAGCTAAACTATTGGAAAAAATGGGATTTACGGTTACTACCACAATGAAAAAAAAAATTCTTGTGTACGATGATTCCATTTATCATCAGGGTACTCAAGTACAATCTAAATCTCGTTCAAAATAAAAAATGGAGGATTCAGTTATTTTGACAAATAGTATAAAGCATAATAAACTGATTTTTGAGGCTGAACAAACTTCCAAAAAGATGAAAGCCATCATGCAAATGTTACGGGGAGGAGATCATTCAAGAAAACATAAATCAAAGAAGTAGGAAGTTTTAGATGGTGCTTATGGTATCATAAATACTCCTATGGATATTTCCCAAGGCATTACCTCTAAAAAGATTCCTGATAAAATATTTAAGGAAAGACTGGAAAAATTATGAGAAAATATGAAATTATTAGCTGCACTAAGAAAAGAAAACTATTCTGGCAAGCACGATAAAAAATTTATAGAAATAACTGTCGTTGAAATACGATCTAGTGCCTGAGAAACACCTCTACAAGATGAGTTAAATATTACTGAAGAGCTACGCTCTGTTATCAATTAACGAGACGAATAAATCTATCGTCTTGAATGAAAGATAGAAGAAATGATGATAGCCATGCAAAATTCTTCACAAACAACTCAATCACCTACCATGAAATCATCCGATCAGAAGTAATTCATTCTCATGAGGAAAAGGCTGAAGCCCAAGAAAGTTCACATAAGAAAAAAGAACCTCTTCAAAATATGATTCGTGAAAATGAATTGTCACAACTAGTGGAATAAAAAAGTGAAGGAATCCATGGCACAAGCAAGAATTAGACCACTAATTTCAAAAAGTAGACCTTACCCAAAGGAATTTGATTCAGTTCAATATCCTAAAGGCTTTGTTCTTCCACTTTTAAAATATTCGATGGGACAGGTAATCCATGACAACATCTTGCACACTTTAGAGTAAGTTGTTGCAATGCCGGAGGAAGTGATGCGTTGCTATTATGACAGTTAGTTAGCAATTTAAGAGGAGTTCCTTTCGACTGGTATACTAAATTACTTAATGATTCTGTCAAAACCTTTACGGAATTAGAAAATCTCTTCATCTAATGCTTTGCTGGAGCCCAACATCATGTAACAGTTGGAGACTTGGTTGTGGAAAAACAAAAGCCAGGGGACACACTTGTAGATTACATTTTGCGCTGGAGAAATCTTAGCATGAAATGCAAACCACAACTCCAAGAGAAACATGCAGTAGAAATACTTCTCAAAAATATACATGGCCCGATAGCATTCATGCTTAAGGGATTTACTATAAAGACTTTTGAAAAGTTACTCAGCAAAGCCGCTAATCTTGAAGAAGAGGCTAAGCAGATGAAAAAGACTGAAAAGAAAAAAAACCAGTCAAAATATTAGAAAAGAAAATCACCACGATAGAAAAAGGGAAGCAAGTAATGCAAATATAACCTGAGCAAAAGAAATAAAAGCAAAATTAACCACAATAACATTCATCTTCCCAGTTACAGTTTCTACAACCAGCTCTAGTACAAATTGATAAAAGAACAATAGATGACAGAATGAATAAAGAACATCCATTTAAAATGGATGCAGTCGTTAAAATCTTTCGTGGTTTATTGAAAATACTAGAATTTAAATTACCCGAAACCAAGAGGCCAGCGCAGGTTGATTTGAAAGATCATCCTAATTACTGCCCATATCATAGGATGTTGGGGCATAAAATTGAAGATTGCTTCGTCTTCAAAGATTGGTTGGTAAGAAACTTTAAACAAGAAAATATCACCATCCCAAAGGAGTACTTAAAAGAACTAGAAAAAAGTTCGGTAAATATGATCTCGACGATTATTCAAAAAGATAGCTCCGAAGACAAAACTATTCTAGACAAATCTCACAAAGAAATGCTCATCAAACCTAGGAATGTTCCTAAAGAGTCCTCTGGGAAGCAAAAAAATAATAAGGGTCTTGTCCTCCTTTAGTATCTTTTACTCCTACTTCATCTTATCCTACTAGGATAGTTGTCTTGGACGATCAGAGAAAATCCCTCAGACCCTTAACTTTGTATGATTTTCTGTTTATTAATAAAAATGTTTCTCTTTTTACTTACATTTTGACTATTTCTCATGATATTCATAAAAATGAGCGAGTCAGTTTTGATCCCATAAACAATACTTCGATCATATGTAAAACTGACAAAACTATTGACAACTAAAATAATGACGACAGTGAAGATCGTACTTTCACGCTGGAATTAGGAAAAGTGCCAATTTCCATAGAATTGGAATTTTTTTATTCAGAAACTCAAGATTTGAATGATATACCGCCTAAAATAACTGAAGTCAACCTGCGAAGTGGAAAAATTCTACTTCCATGAATGGGCCCTGCAGGAAAAGAAAAACAGATAGTAGCACCAAATGAAAATGTTCCTCCGATACAAGAAGAATCATTGGAAAAAAATAGAAATAATATTCATGAAAAAGTGGATTATAATGTATTGGCTCATCTAAGGAATCTACCAGCAAAATTAAGCATATATGATGCCCTTGTCTTATCTAAGGAAATGAGAAATCTTTGATAAAGGCTCTCTTAGATCCAGAAATTTGTCTATCTGAACTTGCCGGTACTTCCGTGAATGAAGCATACTCGTTCAAAGAATGAACAAAAATAACCTTTTATGACGATGATTTGCAACTTGGCACAACTGAGCATAATCACCCACTTTATATCACATTGAATATTAATGATATTATGCTTCCGAGAGTACTCATCAACCATGGAGCTTCAATTAATATTATGAATTTAAGAACTCTCACATATTTGGACATTGATGCCGATAGAATAATGACTGATACTATCATGTTACGAGGATTCAATCAACAAGGAGAAGGAGCCGTAGGATCAATAACTCTGCTTTTAATGAAAGAAAGTCTTGTGACAACTGCAAAATTTCATGTCATTGATTCTGACACGTCTTTCAATGCTTTACTTAACCAACCTTGGCTACACAAGAATAAGATGATACCATCATCATTACACCAATGCATCAAAAATCCACAAAAGGGGGAAGAATGTTGCATAATTGGTGATATTCAACCATTTTCAATTCAGGAAATCGGTGTACATGGAGATACTGCATATTATACCCCAGTAGAGAAATCAATATTGTCTAGAGATATGGTGCCAAATAAGAAGAAAAAAGACACAGATAAAAATAAAGAAAAACAAATTGACGCTTTTAAGCCATTCATAAAGAAGAAAGATATCTTTCAAGCTCATACCCGTGGTCGAGGTGGAGGCTGAGGATGAGCACAAAAAAGAGGAATTCCTACTACCAATATGAAGAAGATACCAAAATTTGAAATCCAGTTGGATTATGAAAAAGAAAAAAAGAAGAAAATAGTTTCAAAGAATCCCAGTTCAAGATACTTCTTGAAGATGAAGATAAATAAAAAGAGTTTGAATCTATGTATGAACAAATAAATCACTATGTAGATAATATGACCCTAACTCCTCTTTCTTCTCCAAAAGTTAAAATTTTTGGTGGTCGAAGAAATACATGGTGAAGATAAGAAAACCATAAAATTCCGACTTCGCTCTACCAGCTCGGGTATTGATGTAAAATCAAATGATGAAAACTTTTCGGAATCAATAAAAATTCCTTTTGAACTTTATTCTCCATATGTTTAAAAACTTGTTCAAAATAGTTTAATGTCTAGTCAAAACTCATTAAGCCAATCTTATGATTTTGAGCAATTATGGAATAATAATAAAAGAAATCATAATTCCAAAGAAGGAGTAGGATCTGGTGTCCTAGGACCTTTAGAGGACACAAAATTTTTTCTGGTTATCGCCAATGATCTAACTTTTGAGCAATTAACTGATCCTATGATAGAGGACGCTCCAACAGAATTTGAAGAAGAAATTAAATCAACAATGAATGAACTAAAAGAAATAAATTTGGGTACTGATGAAAACCCAAAACTGACTTTTATCAGTAGTTCTCTTAATGATATTGAAGCAAAAGAAATAATTTAAGTATTAAGAGAATAGAAAGGTAGTTTTGCCTAGAATTATGATGAAATGCTCTGACTTGCTCCAGAATAAGTAGTTCACAAGCTAGGGATCGATCAAAAAGCCATCCCTATAAAACAAGGTCCAAGAAGAATGCACATTGACCTAGAAAAACAAGTTATCACCGAAGTTAAGAAACTAATTGAGGCCAATTTTATTTGAGAAGAAAAATATCCACTATGGCTGGCCAATATAGTGCCAGTAAAGAAAAAAAATGGCCCAATTCGAGTCAGATGCTCTAGCAAAACTCGCAAAAGAGTTTGCTTGTCCTGAGGGGAATCATATTTCAATATCTGTAAAAGGAAAACTAGTTTTATCTCAAATTGACATTACTAATTTGGGCAAAAAAAAAAGAAATGTGACAGTAACAGTTTCCAACAAAGAAGAGAATAATGATTGGCAACAACAAATCATTGAATATTTACGAACAGGAACATTACCTGATAACAATTCCTCCACATTTCAAATCAAACAAAGAGCATTATCTTATGCTTTGATAGATGATGTTCTTTATCGACGATCATTTCAACAAATGTGGCTAAGATGTTTGAGTCAATCTGAGTCATAAGAACTTGTCAAAGAAGTCCATTCAGGCTTATGTGGTGCACACCAGTCGGGGCCCAAAATGAAAATAAAAATAAAAATAATGGGGTACTATTGGCCATCAATGATGAATGATTACCTTGAAATACCAAGGAAATGTCATCAATGTCAAGTTCATGGAGTGGTTCTACATCAACCACCAAATGTATTACATCTGACAATTGCATCTTGGCTGTTTGAATGTTGGGGCACAGATACTGTGGGCCCTTTAGACCCTCCGTCAACTAAAGGACATAGGTTTATATTAGCAGCCACTGACTACTTCTCAAAATGGTCAGAAGCCGTACCATTAGGGAAGTTAAAGTAGAACAAGTTCTTCACTTTCTCAAAATACAAATTGTTTATAAATTTTGAGTTCCTCAAAGGATTATCTCAGACAACAGATTAACCTTTAAAAACACAAAAATAAATAATTTTGTTTAAAGTCATGGACTAGATTTGTGATATTTGACAATTTATTATCCAAAAGCCAATGGTTTAGTTGAGGCTTTTAATAAAACATTGGTTCAAATTTTAAAGAAAAAATTAACTAGCAATCGAAGACAATGACATGAAAAATTAATCGAATCGTTATGAGCTTATAGAACTACATACCGAACACCAACACAGTCGACACCATTTTCTTTGGTATATGGTTCTGAAGACATACTTCCTTTAGAAATTCAACTTCCTTCTCTTAGGATTGCAGTTACGAACAAAATCACTGAAGAGGAAAACACAAAATTACGTTTTGAAGAACTAGAAAATCTAGAGGGTAAATGACTTTAGGCTCAACAAAATCTAGAATTGTACCAAGCAAAAATGATACAGGCCCACGACAAATTGGGTCGTCCTAGGACATTTCAAATCTGGGATTTGGTTTTAGTACTTCGAAGACCTACCTTTGCCCACAGAAAAATAACTGGGAAATTTGAACCAATGTGGGAGGGCCCTTACTTAATTGAAATGACTTATTTAGGAGGATCTTATCAATTGGTTGACTATCAAAGCGACAAAATTTTGCATTCGATTAATGGGCGTTTCTTCAAGAAATACTATGCAAACTAAAAAAAATGACTTGTTTATGAATTGGATAAATAATAAAAATTTTCTTTTGTCTTATTGTGCAAATTTGAATTAATTCCTTGAAATTCCCTTCTTACTTATTAAGTGTATACTTATGAGCATAATTTTGAAAATGAAATGTAATATGACATATAACCCTGCCCCTTACAGGAAAAATGTCTAATAATAGATTATACTTCAGCTTTAAAAATGACATGACTTTTGCAATGGACCGCCAATATTTCGACAAAGGTGCAAGGATCCATTTCAATTTCAATCACCTAAAAGTTGAATCGATATACCATGGGGATTAAATTTTTCACCAATATATTTGATGAATACGAGTAGGCAACCATCATTGATCATGTCATGAAAGTTCGAGATCTAGGTCAGGCTGGGTGCGTCAGAAGGAGAACCTACTCTGGGCCAAATAAATGGATACGTGGTAAGGGATGGTTGACGATACAATACGGATGTTATTATAATTACGTTGTAGATAATGAAGGGAATCCACCAGGAATCTTACAACATGAGCAAGTGGATCCACTCCCTACTGTGATCATACAAATCATCAAACAACTTGTTACTTGGGGAGTCATACCAGCAAAGTTGCATACCTGATAGTTGTATCATCAATATCCACACCAAGGTAGACTGCATCCTGCCTCACATTGATAGTCATGAATTTGAAAGTTCATTCTACATGGTGTCTTTAATGAACCGCTGCTCCATTCTTTTTGGAAGAGAAATATAAAGCCTAGGACTAGGGAAATTTGCAGTGACATTCCGAGCTCTTTTGCCTCGAGGATTAGTACTTCTGTTACAAGGAAACGGTGCCAACGTGGTAAAACATAGTATACCCAGTGTTAATAGACCTCGCATTTCAATAAATCTGCATCGAATGCAACCAGATAAACTGCCCATCAGATATCAGGCTTTCCCAGAGTTAGAAGGGTTAAAACCTTTTGAGTTACCTTGACCCCATAAATATCTAAACACCTAAGACATTTATTACATATGATGTTTTGGAGTGTTAGATGTTTATGGTTGGTCTAGTAATATCAAAAGTTATGATAATAATAGAAAGATGACGTGACAGTTTCTAAAAACAATATATCGTCAGTTTGTAGTATGTGTGCTGTGTGACATATGTACATATACATCTACTGTTGAGTTTTGATATGTATCATTGACTTTTGTTCCCAAAGATATGTACTGTTTGCTTTCATTTGCAATGTACATTTTCTATGAAAACAAAATGAAATGTTGTGAAAAATTCCCTTGTTGTCTGTGATACGTTGGCGGGTCCTAAAATAATTAAAAATACATACACCGAGAAAATAAAATAAATCTCCTTAAATTTTAACATAGATTTTATGTTTGAATCTTTGAAATGAATCCCCAGTGGGTGTACTCTACTTCTTGAGTTTGCTAATCTCTCTTTAGCTAGGGATATAAGACTGGTCTCCTAACACAAAAAATGACATTCCATTAGCTATAATTCTGAGATAGGATGTATGTCGTATGGCGTTTCTTCTCAGGACCGACATTTAACGTTTTGAGAGAAACTCGGACATATACTCTCTCTATGGTTATTGGATATAAGTCCTTTCCTAACATGGAAGTTATGGGATTCCTTTAACTTGACACCGACATTTGACATTTTGAGAGAAAGTAGGACATATACTCTCTCTCTATGGTTATTGGATATAAGTCCTTTCCCGACACGAAAGTTATGGCATTCCTCTAACTTGACACTGACATTTAACATTTTGAGAGAAAGTAGGACATATTCTCTCTCTCTATGGTTATTACATATAAGTCCTTTCCTGACACAGAAGTTATGGCATTCCTCCAACTTGACATCGACATTTGACGTTTTGAGAGAAAGTAGAACATATACTCTCTCTAAATGGTTATTGTATATAAGTCCTTTACTGACATGGAAGTTATGACATTCCTCTAACTTGAAATCGACATTTGACATTTCGAGAGAAAGTAAGGACATATACTCTCTCTACGGTTATAGGATAAAAATCATTTCCTGACATGGAAGTTATGGTTTTCCTCTAACTTGACATTGACATCTGTCATTTCATAAAAATGAAACTTAACATCCATTTTCTCTCTCCAGTTATTGGATATAAGACCTTCCTAACATTGAATGATGGCAATCCCATAACTCTATCTTTGAGAAAAGATAAAAGCCACATAGCATTCCTTCTCAAAATTGACAAACCGATATTTGACATTTTATGACATTCATTTACTGACATAAAAGAACCTTCTGACAAATTGATAGACATGACATCCAGATAGTATCAGTCAACGTTAATATGTGCGGCATACTTTAACAGTATCCCACACATTTTTGGGCCCATTTGTTGACCTCACTTTTATGAGGGTTACTTACCAGGCACATTAAGATAGGAAGTCTACCCATATAAACCCCCTAAAAATCTAGCAAGAGACAACAGACCCTGAGACCTGGGGAGAAATCAATTCATGACCTTTTGACCAACCATTGACTTAATAAGTCAAATTTTTGATTAAAAAAAAATTCAATATTGGTCAAAGCAGTTAATTTTTAACCCAAAGCTCAATTACTGACCTAATTGATTAACTTTTGACCCAAAAAATCAACTTTGGTCAAACTAGTCAATTTTTGACCCAATGACCAACCATTGACCACTAAGTCAATCAAGACATTAAGATTGTCAAATATGACTCATTTGACCATTTTAAGACATCACATGACCATTAAGAAAACTTTGGGAAACCCTTGACCCAGATAGGTCAAATTTAGTAAAAAATGGTCAGCTCATGCCCCTTAACCCTAAAAGTGAGTTCAAAGACAGACATTGACATGATCAATTTATTGATCAAAGTCACCAAAAATTAATTCAAAAGTCCCCACATCAACCTTTGGATTGACCTAAACCCCCAAATTGGGTCAACATGACCTATTTGGACCCCAAAATGACAAAACCATCAATTTTGTAACCAAATCAATCATGACAAGATTGAAAAGGTTACATTGGACACCCTTGGACTAAAATTGACCAACTCGGGTTAACTTGGGTCAACCTGGGTCAACATTGGTCAACCATGGTCAATATTCATCAAATTTGGTCAAAATATCCAATTTTAAACCAAAAATGATAAAAAATGATAAAAATTAATAAAATAATTAATTTAAATTATTTTGATTAATTATAATGGCTAAAAATATAATTCTCAATATTTTAATTAATTATTTAATTAATTAAAAGTGGAAATATAATTAAAAGGCCATAAAATGACAAAATACACCATTTTGAACTAAATTAATATAAATTAATCAAATAATTAATTGTAAAATTATTTTTGATTAATTTATTGATCAATAATATAATTTCCAAAATTTTAATTAATTAATAATTAATTAAAATGGAAATATCATTAAAAGACATGAAATGAGACCAAATTTAATTTTTAAACAAAAATGACATAAAATTAATTAAAATAATTAACCTAATTGGAATGATTAATTAATTGGTTATTAAAATAGTTCCCAAAAAATTTAATTAATGACATAATTAATTAAAATGGAAATTAAAATAAAAAGGCCATAAAATGAAAATTGACCCATGACATCACACATGACTTAAAAATTCCCATAATTTGTTTTAAATCAAAAATAAATTATGGAGGGTCACTAATGGGTTACCCATGACCCATTAAACCCATCATGACATAAAACCCATTGGATAAACCCTAGGTTAACCATGGTTAACCCTTTAATTAAAAAATTCAAAAATAAGGGCTTACATGGCATTCCCTCACTTAATCATGAAATGATTTGGCAAAAGGATGGTGGCTTCCCATCATTGAGTCATTCCACACATTAGGGATAGCAAAAGAAGAGGGAGAATGGCTTGGATTAAGGCTTTACCATGGTTGAGCACCATGATTGCCCACTTGTGCATGAAATGACTCACCTTGCTTATTTGGCACAATTCCATCAATTGAATTCAAAATGGCTGTAAAATTTATGTGAGGGAGGTTCTACCAAAACCACATGATCAGCCTCACTCACCTCCCAAAAGATCAAATGGCAAGATTTAAAATTTAAAATTCAATCTTAACCCAAGGTGACCATGAATAAACCTCACATGAGTTTGATTTTTAAATTCCAACCCCCAATCAATTGAAGACCAAAATCCTCTTTGGAATTGTTTATAAGGATGATAACAACTCCCTCAAATAATCTCTAGGCCAGCCAAACCCAAAGCTTGCCATCTTTAGCTATAAATAGAGCATGAACTCAAAGAGAAGACATAGAGAAAGAATAAACCATAGATGCCCAAACTTTGCCCAATTTCTATGACTCCTAACATCAAAAACTTAGTTTAGGACCTAAGCAATAAGTCCCAATCAAAATTGGATCGAGCTAGCCATCCGATCATGCCAATTAAGTCTAACTGAGCCAACCCGGGTGCGCCCAAATTGACCCATTTGGTCTTGCACCTATATAGACCCGATTTGAGTCCAAATTGAGTTGGGGGAAAGGCTTCCTTAGGACCACAAGTGGCTGCCAAACTAGTTTGATTAAGCTCAAAGTTGCTGTGGCTAAGGTATGGAATTTTATTTTCAAAAATATTTTGAATTTTTGGTAAATCGTGTACCAAATTAATTCGAAACCCTATGATCACCATATGAATGTAATCTACATCCTTAGATGATTCCATAAGTTCATAAATCACTCAATTTTGTTGAGAAATGGGTTAGATATTGAGCCTAGAAGATCTACGGTTCGTGAAAGTCCTGAAAATAGCCAGATTAAATGACAGCCGTCTATTCACGTGTTTCGAAACGGACGTCACTGATCAAAAGCCTCGGGATCTGCTATTCGGCCTCCTCTACGGATCGTCCCGTGCGTTCGACGGTACGAGGACACGTGGTAGGCTGTGGAATTTTTGGGCTAAGGTTAATTCAATTTAACCTTAAAAGAATAAAAAATTCATAATGTTTTACAAAAAAATTACAAAAATAAAATAAAAAAACCTCTGGAAAGAGGAAAAGAGGAGAACAATGTGGAATAAATTTTTTTAATTTTTGGGTTATATTTGATTTTTAATTAATTAATTACTCTTTGGTGCAATTTAATTATTAAAAATTAATTATAACTCCAAAAAATTATGAAATTTTCACCAAATCATCCTCTGATGATATTACACATCCCCTAATTTTTCTAAGGACAGAGAAATTACTTAGGGTGATATTTCATAATTTCTAAGCCACTTTGTAATTATTTTTAAAAATATTTATAAAAATTAGAAATTAAAAAAATAAAATTGAAAAATGGTTAGAAATTTAAAGGTGGAAGACAATAGCCATAGGACAATAATTTCTAAGTCATTAAACAATTTTAAATGACATTTAAAATTTGGGATTAAATTTTATTATTAAATTAATAAATTTAAATCCTAAAAATCATCTTTTTATAACTTAGCCTATTTTCCTCAATAGACTAAGTTCAAAATGAGTCTAGCCCACACTAGACTTATGACGAACCTTAGTTGAGTCTAAGAGGACAAATTAGGCTTAATTATCACCTTAACCAAAATCTTAATCAAGCTTAAAGATAAATTAAGCTTAATTACACCCAACTTAGCCTATTTCATAATGAGCTAAGTCAAAGCTGAGTCCAATCCAAAATAGTCTTATGATAAACCTTAATTAGGTCTAAGACATCAAATTAGACTTAATTAAAACTCATTCAACCTCAAGACAATATGTTTAATAACTCAGAAATTAAACTTAATTAAGTTTAAAGATACACTAAGCTTAATTAACCCATTAAACCACATGACATTAGGTTTAATAACAAAAATCAGACTTTAATTAAGTTTAAGGACATATTAAACTTAATTAACTCACTAAAATACATCTAGGATTAATCAAATCCTAAAGCCTTAGGTCTGGTCAGATCCAGGATAAGGTCTAAACTCACATGTAACCTAAAGTTTAACACACAAAGACATAGGTTAAATTTTGAATTCAATCCCAAATGAATTCAAATCAAACTTAGACCCTTAGGTTCAACCCATGTGAACCTAAACTTCACCAACACCTTAATTAGGTCTAAGAGACATTATTAGACTTAATTAATCATTAAACCTTAACTAAATTAGGTTTAATACAAATCAAAACCTTAATTAGGTCTAAGAGACATAATTAGACTTAATTAATCTTTAAACCTTAACTAAATTAAGTTTAATACAAATCAAAACCTTAATTAGGTCTAAGAAACATAATTAGACTTAATTAGTCATTAAACCTTATTTAAATTTAGTTTAATCAAATTCTAAACCCCAATTAGGTCTAACCCATTAGGCTAATTAATTATTAAGACTTAATCACATTAGGCTTAATCAAACTTTAAATTCTAATTAGGTTTAATCCATTAGGCCTAATTAAACTATTAAACCTTAACTAAATTAGATTAATCAAAGTTAAACTTTAATTAAGTCTAACCCATTAGACCTAATTAACTATTAAGTCTTAATAACATTAGGCTTAATCAAAACTTAAACCCTAATTAGGTCTAATCCATTAGGCCTAATTAAACTATTAAACCTTAACTAAATTGGTTTTAATCAAACTTTAAACTTCAATTAAGTCTTACTCAATTAGACTTAATTAAACATTAAACCTTACTTAAATTAGGCTTAATTAACCATAATCAAACATAAACCTCAATTAGATCTAATCCATTAGATCTAATTAAATCTATTAAACCTTAACAAACTTAGGTTTAATCAAAACTTAAACCCTAATTAGGTCTAATCTGTTAGACCTAATTAACTATTAAACATTAACAAACTTAGGTTTAATCAAACTTTAAACTTTAATTAGGTCTAACCCATTAGACCTAATTAATCATTAAAACTTAACTAAATTAGGTTTAATCAAAATTAGGTCTAACCCATTAGACCTTATAAATCATTAAGCCTTAGTCACATTAGGCTTAATCAACCTAATCTTCTCAATTAAGTCAACCCCATTAAACTTAATTAACCATTAAGTCTTACAAACATTAAGACTTAATCAATAATCAAATATTAAACTAATTATATCAATTAAACCTTAGCCAAATTATGTTTAATCAACCCTAAATCAGATAACTTGACATAAACCAAACCAAACTTAAGTTCAATCCATATTGAACTTAAGTCAAAGCCCAGGTTCAACCTAACTTGAACCTGACTCAAAATTTAAACTAAACCTAACTTATGACTAACCCATGTTAGACTTAGGTCAAACCCAAAATTAGGTTCAACCTGACATAAACCCAAGTTAACCTCAAACCTAAACAGGTTCAACCTGACATGAACCCAAGTTAACCTTAAAACTAAACTTAGGTTCAACCTGACATGAACCCAAGTTAAACTGAAACCTAAACATATGTTCAATATAACATGGAACCAAGTTAAACTTAACTTGAGTCTAACTCATATTAGACTTAAGTCAAACCTGAATCGACTTAACCTTTAAGTTCGACATAAATCAAACTTATTTTTGACATAAATATTAAATTCGATCCAAATCGAACTTAATTTGACATTAAGTTCGACCTAAATCGAACTTATTTTTTACATAAATATTACGTTTGATCCAAATCAAACTTAATTCCACATTAAGTTCGACCCAAATCAGACTTAATCTTAAGTTCGATCTAAATTGAATTTAATTCTACATAAATCAAAATAAACTTTTAAGTTTAACCAATATCAAAATTAATACAATATAAGTTCGATCTAAGTCAAACTTAACTTGACATAAAATTAAATATAAAAAAACATTTCAACCGAATTTGGAAATCCGACAACTTTAAAACAATAGACATTTTTATGACATTATTTCTGACATTGTTTACTTCGTAGGGATAAAAACAAAACCTAGTTTAGATTTCTTTGCATGTTATAGGGTGTGCTAACTCTATTTTGCGGGACGTCGACAACGAAACATAAAAAAAATAGCAAAATAAAAAGACATTAAAATCACTTCAAAAATAAAAAAATAAGACATAAATAACAAAACACGACATGATAAGACATATTGAATAAAATAATAAAATAAGATATGAAACAGTGACATGACAAGTCATAAAATATCAATACGACAAACAAAATCAACTTTGAAATAACAAAACAAAGTCTTATTTTCTTGACATTTTAGAAGATACCTCATGACATAAAAACTGACATAATATCTCATGACAACGAGATAAACATTAGGGATAAGACATTTTATATGTCTATTTTTACTAAAAACTCATTTAGAAAATGGATATTGAACATTAATCAAGAGTTTTCTTAGGTAAAACTAGAATTGTCTAGGATGTAATTAACTATAGAAGCTTGCTTCTATAAGGGAAATTAAAAGAACTCAAAATAAGTTAACACCTAGAAAAATCTCTGGTTATCAGACTTGTGATTTTCCTAATAAGGTGATCCATGAAAAAAATACCCATTTTTATGCCTTGATTTTTATCAAATTTTTAAGGATATTATGCTTTAATGAAATGTATTTTTGTGTTTTTAGATATAGGTGATGGAAAAATATTCAAGAAGAAAAAAAAGTGAAAAAGGAGCAAAAAGGAACAAAGAGGAGCAAAAAGGTGCAAAAATGGAGCCAAATGGAAAATTTTCAAAATTATTGGTCTGGCGCCTAAGTACCAGGTCGATACGGGATCTGTCATGATTTTTGATGACTTTTGGACGATTATTTTGACTGTGTTAGCTGTTATTGGACCTTCTAGAAGACTGGCAGTTGTTCCTGGTTTATAGGACACGTGATACAATGTATTTGGACGTTTGGAAACAGTTTTAATCGCGAAGAGGTGCGATCCAAAGTGAAGAGGTGCGAAGAACTGGATGCCGAGTCCGGTGTCTAGGTGCCAGATTCCAGCGCCTAGGCGCCAGATTCCAACGCCTAGGCGCCAAACACACCTTCTAGAAGATTCATTGAATGTGGACACATTTTGAAGAGGTGCCTCAAGGCAACCCTTGAAGCCTATAAATAGGAGGGTACTCTTTCAGGGAAAAATGCCCCCATACATCCCCCTATCTTGAGCCCCATCTAGAGGGAGAATTACAGAAATACTTTAGGGCCACTTTTATTAATTAGTGAGTTTATTTAGAGTTTGTATTGAGAGTTTAAAGAGTTGGTGCTTTTGAAGTTTATTTGTTTTGGAGTCAGAAGAATTCAGAGGTTCAGTAGGATAAACACTTGAGATAAGTATTTGTAATTTTATTCAAAGTTTTATTATCATGTTTTGTTGTTTAAATTCAATGTGTTGTGAGTGTTTAATTTACTTTCTCCTTTCCATTATGAAAAGATAAATAAGATAATATAAAATTCGATGGAGAATTAAAAACTATTTATATTTTTAAAAATTGTGATGATATTAATACCGGATCTTCATTTACTTTACAAATTGATAACTTGTATTGTTAAAATATGTTAAAGAGTTTTGATACCTAGAAGGAGATGAATTCTTAACTAGTAGATATCACTTGAATCCTTGGGTAGTCTAAGGCCTTGTGCTGGTTATTCAAGGTGAAGTGCAAATAAATAGGAAGATATTATATAATGGGCGAAGAATTAATAAGTTTTTTGAGTGACAGAATAAATTCTTGTGATTTGGTTTATAGAAAAGGAAATGGTCACTAGTAGGACTGACCATAGCCACCCTTGGACATCTAGTAGTGTGAGCCTAGATTAACCCATTCTATTAACAATACATCCGGACTCGATCTATAAGTCGGCCAATGTTCATTACACCTGGATCAAAGGGTAAAGAATATGAATGCTTCTATTTGGCACAATACCATAAATTTATATTCTTCAAGAATATTATCATTTTCTTAGAAAATCTTGGATTAGTTGAAAGAAAGAAAGTTGTGTTCTTATTGCTATTTACACCAATCATTTCATTATTGCTTTATTATTGCATCTTTCATTACTACTTTATTATTGCATCTAGTAAATTTAAAATATCAAATTTATAAACTATAAAAGAAAACATAAAAATAAAATTAAAATATTTAAAAATCCATAACTCACTCTTCGTGGGATCGATACTGGGGTCTTTGTTTCAAAGCCCTATATTACTTGATACGATACGTCTACTTGCGTAGTACCCCTAGTGTGTAAAATATTTTCAATAAAATTATATTTGTATACACTAGTTACAATTGTTAGCTATTACATATATTTGAAAACATTAATTATTATATTTATCATCAGTGGATTGCGGGTCAAGTTTTTAGCGCTGTTGTCGGGGATTGAATTTTTAGTACGCATATATATAGCATTGGGTCATAGGGTAAGAATATTTTAGAGTTCTCCCTATAAAAATATCACTTTACCTTCCTTGATTGTCCACCTTCCTTACTTTTACCTTTGAAACAAATTTTTAAAAGATTAGGATAATTAGACTGGCAACTCCTTGAGATTTAACATAAAAACCCTGAATTGGTGACGATAGGAACGACGAGTTTTTATCGTCGATAATGATGATGATGAATATTGTGTTTCTAATAAAAAGGCTCCTTTATTAAACTCAATTATCATGGGATGCACAAATGTCCCTCAACTTATTAGTTCTCTGCTGATCAAAGTCAAAGTGATAGTAAGGTGAGACGAAAGGAGTTGTGCTTTGATGATACCAAATTATGATTGGGCTTTCCTCATTATGTCATCTTTTAAGATAAAAGTTAAAGTTGAATAGGATACTTGTTATGAATCGAATGTGGTTTCACAAATTACAAACACTGGGAGTTTGTACAGCCATGGTGATTCAAAATTAGTCTAGGATCAAGAAGATGCCTGCGAGGAGATACCCTAGGGATGTGTTATCAACATTCATATTCCCTTATATGTTTAATTTGCTTTAGAGAATTGAAGTGTTGGCTCTTGAATTAGTTTCTTAAGGACACTACATAAATTTCATGCTTGTAGGAGTATAATGGTTGATGACTTGCATAATTTTTTGTACCTCCTCGATTTAAATTTTGATAGAAAGGAATTTTACTTTAAAAAGTTGATACACATGTTACCAGATCTGATCTAATGATTTTGAGTGATTATAATTAAAATAAAGAGGATATAAGTCTTTCATATTATTATTCTTCTCTTGTTAATAGCCTTTTGGGATAATGTTTTATTACCTGAGAAGTGGTATGTTCTTCAAGCCAAAAAGTGAAAGGATATGTGGCGTAATAGAACCCTTGAAAAGAAGCTTGGTCTAGGATACGTTAAAAGTCCAAAAAAGCCAAACATTCCACTATAACATTTAAAATGGTTTTTAAATTTGAAGTTGTCGATTTAATTTTTTTATTTATGGGCTATTTGGAAACCACAAAAATTCAAAGATTTAAGTGGTTAAATAATAAAACATAACATCATCAACAATACAATCATGAATGAAAGAAAAACCACTTTACAATGGGTTTACTTACTTAAAACAGAAAAAGTTGGATATTTGTATGGTTTAGGAGTAAACCAACAAATATTGATGAATTGAAGATATGATACACAATCTAAGCTCTACATTCTAAACCAACTAACCACAATAAAATATATGCATGGCCGATATTGATGAATTGAAGATATGATACACAATCTAAGCCCTAATTTTTTCTTCTTTCTCTCCAAAAGCTCACCAAAATCCTTCACAATAATCCATACCAGTTCCCTTATTCTCAACCCCCTTAAGTTCTGAAGGCTAAGAAAACGAAAGAGGAAAGGAGGGAAAAAGATTTCCCAAAGTTCATCCTCATTTGACCATGAGACTACCTTCAAATGGTCATGTATAATGCATTTAATTGGTAATATATTGAAGTGTTGGGCTAATAAATTTCTATGACACCATCCCTCACCTTTTCATATCCAAATTTTTGACTTTAGTGACTTAATGTGGTCAAATCCAAAAATTGAATCTTGACAGCTCCTAAGCAAGGGAGAACCCAAAATTAGTGTTTAGGCGCCACTCTCTTTGTTCTTGGGCACTTGGTAGCCCATCCTTGGAGTTGGGATGCTAATCTTAAGTTCCTGGGCACCAAAACCTAGTGCCTAATCGCTAGGCAGTCTACGAGGGCACCTGTTTAGACCCTGATTTGTAAAAATGAGCTTTGAGATTAGCTTTATTGATTTCTTTGACTATGAGAGGCTATGTCTGAATGAAATATGATCCTTAAAAATTAAAATATACATCAAACATCTGTCATGTTGAAAATTAATTCCCACTAAGGGTAACGACTTACAGGAATGCCTACACTAAGACATACCCTTGTTTAATGCCAAAAACATCTGCTAATGAGTTTTATGGATTCATGAGAACATGAGGAGCCACACATAAATAAAATATGGTTCTCATAAATTAAAATGGACATACAACAAGTATAATATAAAAAGAAATTAATTCCAACCAAGGGAAACCAATTTTGGGGATGGCTGCACCAAGTCAAACAATGGTATCGAGCCCTAAATGCATGCAGAAGATTTTGTATGAATGTCTTAAGCTATACGAAGCTATGTATGAATAGAATAAATTCCCATAAAATTCTTGAAAAAATATTATAAATGTGCAAAATTGATGCTAATCGGTGCTTTAATCTCTTTCATGAGTGTGCTAGTTCAAAACCTAGTTCAAACACGCATTAGTGAGCCTCAATTGATGTCTTTACACGTTGGAAGACACAAATAGAAGAAATAATGTCATACAAAATTTAACTGGACATCTTAATTGCGTGATATCAAAAAATGATGCCAACAGTACCCAATAGAATGAATTAAGGACTATGACGTATAAAATTAATGGCCTACCCCCTTGGATTAACGGGGAAAGTACTCATTGTTACTAACAGAGGGACCCCAAACTACTTATTAATATATTGGTCTATCTTAATTCATTACTTTGAAAATAAGGGAGGCAAGTGTTAATTTCTTGGTTAATAATTTAAGGATTTTATTGCACTAGAAATTATGGAAAGTCATGGGCATCCTGATCGGCAGTCTTATTCCAAAAATTTAGATTGTTCACCCATCAGTTACCTTTTTAGAGTTATTTTACGTTAAGGATTCAAATCCATTTAGAAATTTCCTACCCTTTCCTACCCTTATTCTATGATCAAACTCAATACCAATCCAGCTCAAGCTCAGTTTCAACTCAATCTCAAAGGCAATTCCAAACGAACCTAAATAAATTTCAAGTTAAATCAATTCCAACTCCATTCAATTTCAATGCCAGATCAAGTCAACTCCAATTCAACTCAAATGAAACTCAATCTCAAATGCAATTCTAACTCAACACAAATTCAATTTCAAGTCAACTCAATTTTGAATCATCTTCAAATCTAAACCTCAAAATTAAACTCAATTCCAAACACAATATCAGAATTTTGAACTTCAGTACTGAATTTCTTTGCCCAAACTCTATGGATCTAGAATTCTTAATACACAAACCCAAATTTAATCTCAAACTCAAAAATAATAAACTCTAATCAAATGTCATCAAATTTCATCAAAATTTAACTTTAAACAAAATAAAATAAACAAAAACAAACTTAAATAAACGTTAACAACAAACAATACTAAATTTTAATAAGTTTAAAAAAATTTTAATAAGTCTTAAACAAAATATTTAAATGTCAAACTTAATTGAAATTCAACCAAAATCATATATAACTTTAATAAATTTTACTAAATTTTATCAAACCTAAATAAATTCTAGTAAACTTTAACAAGTTTAAGGAAGTTAAAATAATCTTAATAAACTTAAATGAGTATAAAGGAACTAAAATAAAGTTAAATAAACTTTAACCAAACTTTAATAATGTTTTAAAAATTTTAAAGATACATTAAAATTAAATACAAAAAACTTTAATGAATTTTAATTAACTTTAACAATTAATAACCTAGTCTTAAATTTTTAAATAAAAGCTAACAAATCACAACCATACACTTAATAATTCTTAAATTAAATTTAATAATATTCTAACTAATTTTGAAATAAACTTGAAACAAAATTAAGGAATTTAAATAGCTATAAAAAATCAATTTTAAAAGACTTAAATAAAGAAAACTTAAAAAACATCCCCAACAAACCACTTTTATAACTTAACAAACTTAAACCAATCAAACATAAATGTCAAACCAAAACAAACTTTAAAATGAAATTATACACAACAAACTTAAGTTCTCAACTCAAATAAAATAATCCTATCCAAATTTTTAATTCCACTCAAATCAATTAAAAATTTTCAAGTCTTCAATATCTATCAGCTCATAGAAACTTACCAATGATCGTGAATGACATAAGCCAAGACTTTAATCGAGAGTATTCTTTGTAGCCATAACTCTTGAAATGTAATTAAATATGAGCACTTTCCACCTTAGAATAAAATAAACATTATCTTACAACCTTAATGTAAGAAAAAAAATATAGTTATGTAGACTCATAAATCACGAAATTTTTTTTCATCCAGGTAATTAGATACATATTAAGGTAATATTTCTATCCCTCGGGGCAGTGCATTATTCTTAGATTGTCGTATCTAATCATTTAGATGCAAATATTTTGTGACCTATGGTGGGATACAATTTATAGACATCCATCAAAAACTAGCACCAAGATGAATGGCTCAAAAACTTGAGTTCTTGAAAAGCCAACACCCATGAAGAGCACAGTAGTACCAAGATCTCACCCTGCAGTTGATTGTCAGGAAACCCAATGCTTGGAAGTGGCGCCCCAACTCCTATAACTAATTTTGTAGTTAGAAACATTTAGTTTTAGGATTCTTCATTGTTGAAATGGCAAGAGAATAGAGTGTGGCGGTGTGTGGATTTATATGTATTTCTTTTGTGAGATCAAGAGAGGAGGAGCATTCATGAGTTCCAAAATTTTAGAGTGGATTTGAGAGTGGTGTAATTTGTAAATTTCTTCTTATTTCATGGTCAATTTTTTGATGTAGTGTGGTTTCAGGATTTTTTTCCCATCCTCAGCTTTTTTCATGTTAAATCTTTGTGTTCTGTTTTTAGAGTTCCTTGTTTATGTTTTTTCAATGGTTAGCTTCAGATCTCTTGAATAGATCTTTTCTATAATTTTAAAAAAGCGAATATAACCCCATAAGAGCATCATCTTATAGATTCTGTAACACTAATGAGTGAATTGGGCTCAATTTATTACTATTCAAGAGATCAGAAAAGGGATGGAAACTAAAATTCTAAGGAAAAGAAAAATTTTTATGTTGTAATAAAATATAATAAACATAATTACAAAAAGATGGAAATTTAAGGAATATATCTGAAACAAGCTAAGGTCTAAGTATAAGATTTTATCTAAATGGATTTATTATATTATTTTTAATAGAATGAAGAATTATCACAGCATATCCTTAGGTCCAATCAAAGATTGCAACCTTGATCTCACAAGCCTTAGATTTTTTTTTTCTTATCTACACAACCAATCTATCTCTTGATGATAAACTTAGTAAAATAAAAAAAATATTGACACTTTTGGGTTCCTAATATGGACTGCACAAATTTGTCATAATTATTTTTAACCTATAATCTTTCATTATGGTATTTTAGTTGTTGAAGCATCCATCCATCACCTTTAAATTATTTATAGACCTACTAGGTTGTTAATATGTATCCATAAAATGAATTATTTTCTCTAAGAACAAAATAAAATACATTGTAAATAAGGAACACATTGACTCTCATAAGAAGTATAGAAATAAAATCCAACTTTAGCATACATTTACAACCAATGCTAAGAATTTAAAGCATAAAATAAATGAAATTGAGAATGATAAATGATGCACCAAATATATTAGGTTTTTGCTATATAATTTAACTCAATTTTTGTGATATTTCACTTTAAAGGAAGGTATTTTCCATGTTTTACTGTAGGTATGATGATTTTAGCTGATTGGAGAAAAAGGAAGCGAAAAGGAATGAATTTGAAGCAAAAAGGAGCAAAATGAACAAAATTGACTTCTGGCGCTACCGGTGCCCAATTCCAGATAGTTCATGCAATTAATTGGAGGCACAACGCTGCCGGCGCCCTATCCACGCCGCTGGCACCCAAAGTTTGTTCAAATCAAATTCAATGTATTTGGAAAAATTTTTGAAGGGTTGCTTGAGAAAACTCTTTGGTAATTCATTTCTAACTTATTATAGACTATTTTGGATGCCAAAATAGAGAGAGTGAGACTGGTGTGTGTGAGTGTGTGTGAAAGAGAAGTGAAGAGAGTGTGTTAGGGATTGTAGTGATTGTGAGGACAGTGCGTAGAAGTCTTGAATTGTGAGGGATTCTTCTATAAGGAGTGTAGGAGAATGCGTAAAGTGAGAGATTGCTTCTTCCTTACGATTCTAAAGAGGGAATTGGGTGTTGAAGAGAAGAGATAAAATGATTCAAAGAAACTATAAGAGATTTGCTTGAGGAAGAGAAAGAGATAAGTTGTTTTTACTTTTGTGTTTGTATGATTTTTCTTTTTTATTAAAAATACATGTTTTGATGTATCTTCCTTGTGAGTTCTGAGTATATTCCTTTGTCTTTCTTCTTGCAATGAGATGTGGTGAAGTGTTGATGTAAATTTGATGTGCCATAACAATGTTAAAGAATTTGTGATGGGTTTTCATTTCGAACTTCATTTACTTTTTGATCTGGCCAATTCAATTGTTAAAATCTATTGTGAAACATCAAATCTGAAAGGTCTAAGTGCTCTATAATAATAGTGGAGAATCCATTCAATGTCCATGAATGAGTTGTGTAGTTCATGGGAATTGAGTGCAAATAAATAGGGAAATATGGTTTAACGAGCGTTGAATTGGAGGTTTTAGAGTGACAGGCTGAAATCCCTAATTTGGTCCTAAAGTTTGGTAACTAAAGCTAGGGTTAGCCTTCAGGTGAAGGGAAGTGGGATCTCTGAAGTGAGAGCCAGTATCCTCCCAGCCTAACCACGGATTTAGTGACTAATCCTAGGATTTGCTAATGTTCTTTACATGACTTGGAAGAGGGGGTACTCTGAAGAGGGTGAAGAATTCGAATGCTCATATTTTTCACAGTACAAATCTATTATCAATCTATATCAATCACTCACCATAGAATCATTGCAAGAGGCTTTTCCATATAAAAACCTTTCAATTACAAAACTTAGTGTGTGTGTGTGTGTTAGTTAATCCTGCTTAGAAAATTTAGAAGTAACTTGTAGTACATCTAGTTGTTGTTATCTTTGCATTAGCATAATAAATATTACTTGAACTTGCATTGTAAATTGAGTGTTGGATTTCAACATCTTTTCTATATTTTGAAGAGTTTTGCCTTCCGCATGGGATTGATAACTAGGACACCACTAGAGTTTTGTATTACGTGAGTGATACGTATACCTGTGTATACAGGTGACTACTTAATTATTAAATTGATCTATTTGCAAAACTAAAATAAAACTATCTTTTGAATATTGAATTTTGAGGCAGTTTGCAGTTACACAATCAAGTTTTTGGCGCAGTTTCTTATGAAGGTATAAAAGGTAACTAATCTAAATTGTAGTAGTTGAAACCTTTACTTTTTAGTTTGCAATTGTGTGCTTGTTTACTTTTTAATGTGTTTTGTGTGATTTTATATGTGCATGAGTAGATCTATAGGTTTAGTGCCTTACAATTCAGAGTTAGAGCGTACTATTAGAAAAAATTGAAAACAATAAAAACAATCTAAAAATCCTCACAAATGGCGAACAACCAAGCAAATCGAAGAAATGAAAATTTACAAAGACCTTTAAGAGATTATGCTAACCCAACGACAGATGAAATTCATATAACCATTCAAAACCCTGATGTTGCTGCTAATTCATTTGAGCTTAAACATGCTATTGTCCAAATGGTACAATATATTCAATTTGGAGGAACTTCTAATGAAGATCCTAATTTACATCTCGATAGTTATCTAGAACTGTGTGCTAGTTTTAAATATGATGGAGTGTCGAATGATGTTATTAGACTTAGACTTTTTCCTTTTTCATTAAGGGATAAATTCAAGGCGTGGTTAAATTAGTTAGCACCTGGATCTATCAGAACTTAGGGAGAACTTTCACAAAAGTTTCTATCAAAATATTTTCCTCCATAAAAAACTGTTAGGCTAAGAAATGATATCACATATTTTGGTCAGTTTGAAGGGGAATCAATATATGAAGCTTGGGAAAGATTTAAATATCTCCTTAGGAAATGTCCACATCAAGCTTTATCAGATTGGTTAAATTGTCTTCATCTGAATTAATGGAATTACCTTTTGAGTGGTGCACTCCCTGTGTTCAAAATTTAATTCAATGTGGTGTTTTACCTCGACAATGGACAAAAGGCCGATCACAACACTTTAAAAAATTATGGAATAATGCCGGTCGGCCTCCCGATTCAAAACATGGTCTCTGATTCAGCACAGTAGGATCAGTTGAAGATACAGGATTTTGCTTGGTTGTCACTTGCGAACCTAATGAAGACTGCTTGGAAGCCTCAGAAGATCTTAAGGATCTACCAATCGGCGACGCTCCACCAGAATTCGAAGATGAAATCAAATCTACAATAGACGAGTTAATGGAAGTTAACTTAGGTACTAGCGAAGAACCTAGGCCTACATTTGTTAGCTCCTTACTCAATAAAGAAGACTCCAAATATATAATCAAGCTATTAATGGAATTCAAGGACTGTTTTGCTTGAAGTTACGATGAAATGCCAGGATTAGCTCCAGAAGTCGCAGTTCACAGGCTAGGAGTGGATTGTACTTCCGTTCCAGTCAGACAAGCCCCCAGGAGAATGTGTCTAGAAATTGAGCAACAAGTAATAGCCGAAGTTAAGAAGATAATAGACGCTAAATATGTCCATGAAGAACAATACCCAACTTGGTTGCTCGATGTGGTACCGGTCGAAAGAAGAATGGTCGGATCGAGAACTGCGTGGATTTCGGAGATTTGAATAAAGCATGTCCAAAGGATGAATTTCCACTACCAATCCCAGAACTGATGATCGACATCGCTTCAACGCATGAGATCTTCTCATTTATGGATGGATCGTTGGGATACAACCAGATAAAGATGGCACCAGAAGACTAAAAGCTCAAGGCATTCAGAACGCCGATCGAAGTGTATTGCTACACAGTAATGCCATTCGGACTAAAGAACGCAGGAGCAACATACCAAAGAGTGATGACGAAGATTTTTGATGATCTCATTCACAACCAAGTCGAGTGCTACGTGGATGATGTTGTCATGAAAAGCAAACTGAAAGAAGATCACCTGTATGATTTGAGAATTGTTTTCGAGCGACTAAGACAATTTAACCTTAAGATGAATCCCTTAAAATGCGCCTTCGGGGTTACCTCCGGGGAATTCTTAGGATTTATTGTCCGACATCGTGGGATTGAAATCGATCCGGAAAAGATTAAAGCTATTTTCGAAATGCCTCCTCCCAAAACTTTGAAACGACTACGATCCTTTCAAGGGAAGTTGGCATATCTTTGACGCTTTATCTCGAACTTGTCAGGTAGGTGTCAGCCCTTCTCGGCATTAGTTAAAAAGGACTCCAAATTCGTTTGGGATGAGAAATGCCAGCGGGCTTTCAAGGACGTTAACAAATATTTAATGACACCTCCTGTCTTAGCAGCCCCAGTCTCGGGTAGACCGTTGATACTTTATACAGCGGCTCTAGACGACTCCCTTGGAGCCCTGCTAGCCCAGGTCAATGATGAGGGAAAAGAAAATGCTCTCTACAACTTAAGCCGTCGTCTAATCCCGACGGAAGTAAAGTATCCTCCGATTGAGAAGCATTGTTTGGCCCTGATCTTCGCTGCTCAAAAGCTCAGGCATTACATGCTTTCTCATAAAGTCAACCTTATTTTAAGAGTTAATCCGTTGCAATACTTGATGACCCGACCGACACTTTCTGGCAGACTTGCCAGGTGATCGGTGATACTATTGCAATTTGACATAACTTTCGTTCCTCTTCGCGCCGTAAAGGGACAAGTCCTAGCAGACTTCCTCGCAGCACACCCTTTACCGACAGATTCGCCTCTCAACGAAGATTTGCCTGATGAGCAGATAATGAGCCTAGAAGACCCCGATGATCAACATTGGGAATTGTACCTCGACGGAGCGTCCTCAGCACAAAAGAACAAAGAATTGCAAATGATAGTGCCCGGTAAGGCAGGAATCAGAATAATCTTTATAACACCGGAGCGGGGGATGTTAAAATTCTCCTAATACTTAACAGAACCGTGTACAAACAACGAGGCAGAATACGAAGCCCTCATAACAGGACTGGAATTAACCATTCAGATGAGAATAACAGACATCAACATCTACGGAGATTCTCAGTTGATCATTCAACAGTTCACCGGATAGTACATAATTTTAAAGCCAAGACTCGAGCAGTACTTTCAGTACGTCATAAAATTGTTGGAACAAATCCCAAATGTAACAATCTACAAGATTCCCAGAAAAGAAAATGCTCTCGCCGATGCGCTAGCCCGTCTTGCAAAGGAATTTTCCTGCTTGCAAGATGAGTCAGTTGAAGTGTCAGTTCAAGGACGACAGGCCCTATCACAGCTCGACATGGATACAATACACAAATCAACAGAAAGAAAAATAGAAGAAACAATTGCAGCAGTGACAGAAAATACAGAAGATTGGCGGCAACCACTAATAGACTACTTGCAAATAGGAAACTTACCGGACGATAAGTCATTAGCCCATCAAATCAAGAAAAGAACTCTGTCTTACGCATTAATAAACAATACATTATACAGAAGGTCTTTTGATCAGATGTGGCTAAGATGCCTGAGCGGGTCCGAGGCTCGTGAAATCGTTAAAGAAGTACATTCAGGACTTTGTGGCGCTCATCAGTCGGGTCCGAAAATGAAAATGAAGATTAAAAGATTAGGGTACTACTGGCCCTCAATGATGACTGATTGTATAAAGTCGCCAAAAGTTGTCACCAGTGCCAAGTGCACGGAGTGGTTCTACACCAACCTCCAAATGTGCTACATCCGACAATCGCGTCGTGGCCATTCGAGTGTTGGGGCATAGATATAGTGGTTCCCATAGAACAGCCTTCTTCAAGAAGACATCGCTTCATTCTTGCAGCTACAGATTACTTTTCTAAATGGGCAGAAGCTATACCACTCAGAGAAGTGAAGGCACACCACTTACTATAGTTTTTCAAGAACCAAGTTGTCTACCGTTTTGGGGTACCGTGCAGAATCATTTCAGATAATGGGTCTGCATTCAAAAGTACAAAGATCAACAATTTTGTTAGAATACACAGGATCGATTGGCAACGGTCTACTACCCAAGAGCAAACGGCTTGGCCGAGGCTTTTAATAAAACTCTCGTTCAAATTTTAAAGAAAACTCTGGATGAAAACAAGAGAAATTGGCACGAGAAGTTGTTAGAAGCCTTATGGGCCTACAGGACGACTTTTAGGACTCCTACTCAGTCTACGCCTTACGCTTTAGTGTACGGGTCCGAGGCCGTCTTGTCCCTGGAAGTTCAACTTCCGTCACTCCGAATTGCAGTTGCAGAAAAGATCACTACAGAAGAAAATGACAGACTACGACTGGAAGAATTGGAAAGCTTGGAAGGGAAAAGACTTTCCGCACAACAGAATTTGGAACTGTATCAAGCCAAGATGATCCAGGCCCATGATAAACTGGTCCGTCCCAGGACATTCAAAGTCGGTGACTTAGTTCTTGTTCTCAGAAGACCTATTCTTGCACATCGCAAGATAGGTGGTAAATTTGAACCAACATGGGAAGGGCCGTTCATAGTCGAGACAATCTACTCAAGAGGTTCCTACCAGCTTGTGAACTGCCGTGGAGAACGACCTATGCTTCCAATCAATGGACGGTATTTAAAGAAGTATTACGCAACCTGATGTTTCGAAGGGTGGCCTCTAAAATAGAATCTTATCCCTAGAAACACGGGTGAAGTAATCACTTTGTGACTGGGTCCGAACCCAAAACAAAATAAAATGGATGATAAAAAAAATCTCTCATCAACGAAAATGTTAAAAAGAAAACATGGGAAATCATAATAATAAAATGTCAATCTTTCCTTTTAAATCCATCCATTCCTAATATTTTCTCATCTCTTCCTACTTCCTTTAAATTTAAAAGAAGTGAATAAGAATTTTTAAGTGTTTTTCTTATTGTTCTTGTTCTTAGTACGACTCTCGATCCTTTCCTTGTTTTTTCACAGGGAAATGTCGAATGGGCGGTTGGTTCTAAACTTTAGAAATGGCATGAGTCTAGCACTTGATGAAAGAGGGTGAGGGAGTGAGCAGTGATAGAGATTGACTCAGACTTCACACTAGTCGGCTTACAATACGAAGAAAATGATTGGATCCCAGTTGATCGAGAAGAACTTCACAGCCAGACAGTGATGAAAATGGGTGGCCCGAGCCACCAATCCAGCAGCAAGAAAAGAAAAGCAAACGCCACGCATGCAACCAGAGAAGATAAGAAAGTTAAGTCCGTGGTTTCCACAGCAGAGGGTAGGCTTGTCAGCGCCACGCCCGCAGAAATTCAAGGGGTAAGGAGAGCTACTCTCACTACTACCCAGCGAAGAAATAAGAATCGTCGCATTCGCAAAATGTTGACCAAGTTAGCAGAAGATCAATATGAACAGACAGTGGATACTGTTAGTGCAAATGCTCCAAGTAGACCGATTCATCAGGAACCAGAAAGAAGAAAGACAACTCCAAGAAGGTCGGAACAGATAAAAGAAATACCAAGAAAAGCAGAAATAAAGTCGGTACCTCGACGCCGAGCAGATGTATCGGATCCGAAGAGTCTTGTTGCGAAAGAAACCCTGGAGGATGTCCCTACGGAGACTATCCCCGAGGAGCCGAGTCATGAAGAAGAACGTGCTGGGGTTGAGCCATACATCCCGCAGTATGTTACTAGAAACCGAGGACTTCAAATAATCCCGAAATACGAGCTGGAAAAAATGCAATTAGTTGAGAAGAAAATCTTTGAATACTTTGAAAGATTTGGAAACAAGAGGGTCAACATCTTGGAAGACCTCGAGCTACATACAGATGTTTTCTCTGATTATGAGAAACAACAAATTGTAGATTGCATCCTTGAATTACAGAAAATAGGTCGAGGTGGCCGCCTGAGAGAAAATACATATTCAGAACCCCGAAGATGGATGCCGGGGAAGGGAAGAGTTACAATCCAATGCAGATGTTGCTACGATTTTGCCATACGCAGAAAAGGAAATCCACCAGGGATACTCCGTCGCAGTGAGGTGGATCCAATGCCAAGAGTCATCAAGAGAAAGGTGAAAAGGATGATAACATGGAGGGTACTGCCTGCAGATTGCATACCCAACAGCTGCATTATCAACATCTACAAGGAAGGCAACTGCATACCTCCGCATATAGACCATCATGACTTTGTTAGACCCTTCTACACAGTGTCATTCCTCAGCCAGTGCAACATTATGTTCAAATCTGACCTCCGGATTGAAGGCCCCGGTGAGTTCCGAGGGCCGGTGGAGATACCACTACCGGTAGGTTCCGTCCTGGTGTTAAAAGGAAACGGAGCAGACATTGCGAAGCATTGCATTCCAGGAGTGCCTGTGGGGAGGATCTCAGTTACTTTTAGAAGAATAAATGACAGAAAAATGCCTTACCACTTTCAGCCAGATCCAGAATTGGAGAGTATGTGGCCCTACGAGCTGTGAGTTATATGGGAAATAACACAGCTCCAATGCACATCCATGCGGCACTCCTTCCATGGGTGGCTTGGAAGGTGATGTTATTGCCCATGTTTCTTACTATTCAGACATGGATTTTTGACAAACGCTTTTGGATGGATCAATAAGAATCTTACACAATCCGTTTTGGATTTACCTGGATTGTATGAGACATAAAATTTTTGAGGAAAATGTCATCATGTCTAGATCAAGTTGTATGATGTACTTTCAGCAAATTGGAATGAAAATGACTACATCATATTTTGCCTTAACCTCTTTTTGTGCAAATTGACTGGGAAACGCCATTAGAGTTAAATGAACTTTGAACGAAGAACAGAAAATAAAAATAAAATAAATGAGAATTTTTCCTAAAAATCTGAATATTAAAATGAACTTCAAAATTCATAACAAAAAAAAAATGGGATCGTTAAAGGACAAACAAAACGAATCTAAATTTCAAATTGAATTCCGATCTAAATCCACTCATTCGAACCTTTCAGTTCTTTCCTCAATCGAAATTTCTTTGAAACTCTTTTGAAATTTGAATATTTTCCTCGACTTATTGCTAAGTCAAGTCTTTTAAGCTTGGTACACTTACCAACTCCTTTCAATTCTCTTTCTTCGTGTCTTAGAGGATCAACTAGTTCTATTGACACGGAGCCACGAACTTTGTTCGATTTGGTTCTGATGGCATGAGACTGGGTCCCTCTTCATACAGATAAATCTTCGAGACTGGAGCCTAACTTCCAGTTCTCTTCGAGGCTAGAGCTAACTTCTAGTCCTTTTTCAAATTTTTGAGACTGGTACCTAAATTCCAGTTCTCTTCCTTCGAGGTCGGTACCTAAATTTCGACTCTCATTCGAGATCGATACCTAAATTTTGATTCTCTTTCGAATTGATACCTAAATTTCAATTCTAAATTCCGAGACTGGTACCTAAATTCCAGTTCTCTTCCCTTGAGTTCAGTACCTAAATTCCGACTCTCATTTGAGGTTGATACCTAAATTTCGATTCTCTGTCGAATTGATACCTAAATTTCAATTCTAAATTCCGAGACTGGTACATAAATTCCAGTTCTCTTCCTTCGAGGTCGGTACCTAAATTCTGACTCTCATTCGAATTTGATACCTAAATTTTGATTCTCTTTCGAATTGATACCTAAATTTCAACTCTAAATTTCGAGAATGGTACCTAAATTCCAGTTCTCTTCCTTTGAGGTCGGTACCTAAATTCCGACTCTCATTCGAGATCGATACTTAAATTTTGATTCTCTTTCGAATTGATACCTAAATTTCAATTCTAAATTCCGAGACTGGTACCTAAATTCCCGTTCTCTTCCTTCGAGGTCGATACCTAAATTTCGACTCTCATTCGAGATCGATACCTAAATTTTGATTCTCTTTCGAATTGACACCTAAATTTCAATTCTAAATTCCGAGACTGGTACCTAAATTCCAGTTCTCTTCCTTCGAGGTTGGTACCTAAATTCTGAATCTCATTCGAGATCGATACCTAAATTTCGATTCTCTTTCGAATTGATACCTAAATTTCAATTCTAAATTTCGAGACTCGTACCTAAATTCTAGTGCTCTTCCTTCGAGGTTGCTACCTAAATTCTGACTCTCATTCGAGATCGATACCTAAATTTCGATTCTCTTTCGAATTGATACCTAAATTTCAATTCTAAATTTCGAGACTGGTACCTAAATTCCAGTTATCTTCCTTCGAGGTCGGTAACTAAATTCCAACTCTCATTCGAGATCGATACCTAAATTTCAATTCTCTTTCAAATTGATACCTATATTTCAATTCTAAATTCCGAGACTGGTACCTAAATTCCAGTTCTCTTCCTTTGAGGTCGGTACCTAAATTCTGACTCTCATTCGAGATCGATACCTAAATTTTGATTCTCTTTCAAATTGATGCCTAAATTTCAATTCTAAATTCTGAGACTGGTACCTAAATTCCAGTTCTCTTCCTTCGAGGTCGGTACCTAAATTCTGATTCTCATTCGAGATCGATACCTAAATTTCGATTCTCTTTCAGATTTGATACTTAAATTTCAAATCTTACACTCTCGAGATCAGTACCTAAATTCTGATTCTCATCCTTTGTGAGGTCGGTACCTAAATTCTGACTCTTATTAGAGATCAGTAACTAAATTCTGATTCTCACCCTTTTTACATCAACACTTAAACTCTGATTCTCACTCCGAGGCTGGTACCTAAATTCCAGTTCTCTTCGCAATCCCGAGGTTGAAATCTAGGTTTCAATTCTCATTTCAAATCTAAATTTCAAATTCAAAATTTCCTTAAATCGATTTTAAATCAAACTTCAAATCCAAATCTAAACTCACACATCGAAACTTGAAATTTAAAAGTAAACTGAAATCTAAATCGAATTCCCCAGATCTTGTGATTTGGAGTTCACCTCCCTTTCCATTCCCTAACGAGAGTACAGGAATCTCCGGTCTTGGAAATATACCTGATACTCCCCAGTGAAAATTCTTTTACTTCGACCTAAGTTTGTTACTTGGACATCTGTGTTGGTCTTGTTGGTCTCTTCGGTCAACGCCAATACGCGCGGTGTGCTTGGTTAGGACACCACACCTATTGGGGGTCCATCTGTTGACCTCATTTTTTATGAGGTCTTTTGCTTCTCTCTTTAGTACTTAGGATCTAGCCTTAGACTTTTCCTTTGATTAATCTTAGAGGACTAGAAGTGGAACCCACCCTTTAGAGGTTCAAATACCTCTTGACTCCCTGCAAACCCCACAAGCTTGATTGTAGACCCCTAATCACCTAGAGGGTTGAAATCAAATGTGGAGGTTTAAAGGATGAGTTACCTATAGGACTTCTTGGCCTTAGGAATACCCTGGGTGGCCTGGTCTGGTGAGGGTTGACTTGCACATACACTACACTCTCACACACATTCAAAGTCCTAAAACCACACTCTCACCCAACTTGACTTCCTGACTCTTGTAGGTAATTCACATGGACGGTCCTTAATATGGCTTCATGGTTCAACCAAAGTGATTCCATTTTACTCAAATTTGATCAATCTTCATTTTTCCAAAATTTCAATTTTTGACCCCCGGGGCCCTATACCTACTAAACCTACCAAAAGCTCTTGAAACTACCCAAAATTTACAAAATCACCTAAATTACCCAAAATTCCTAAAAATCAATCCTAAACATTTCCCCCCACTTAAATTTATCATCCATAGCCAAAAAATACCAAAAATTCCAAAAGTACCCCCCAATACCCTCCAAATACCCAAAATGCCTTTCTTAGCCCAAAAATCCAAAAAATTCAGAAAATTCCCAAAAAATTCCAAAAAATCCCAAATATTCCTAATTTAATTTTCTTCAACTACACCATGGGCCAATTTTTCCAATTTACCCCACTTTTACCAAAACCCCCAATTTGGCCCATTTTAAACCCAAGTGAACCCAATGTCAAACCAAACCACCCCAATTGACCTCAATTTTGGTCCAATTCAATTCTAAACTTCAAATAAACATCCCAAATATCAATTTAGACCAAATACAAGTCCAATTTGATTGACATTTGAGCCCAATTTCAATTTGAAGCCTAAGGCCCAATTTTGGCCCATGACCTAAACCTAGCTCAAACCCATCCAATTCAACTCTAGCCCCAAATCTTTTCTAAAGCCTTCCTAACACCCCCATAAACAAAACACTAACTTGATTTGCCCAAAATTTGAACCTAAACTCCACGCAAACCTAACCCAAAACCAAAATCCCTTAAATGGACCTAAGCCCAAACTTAACCTAAATGGGCCCAAATCCCAAAATCAAAGCCCAACCAAAGTTGAAAACTCTTTGTGACATTCCCATAAACATTTCTCAACATTAATTTTACATCAAATCCAACTTTAGCCCAACCCCCAAGTTAGCCCAATTTGGCCCACTTTGGCCCCTTTAACTAAAAAGACCAAATTAAACCCAATTCAATTCAAAATCTCTTCACACTTATTCCAAACCACTCATGACACATACCTAAACCAATTGCAACATTTATTTGGCATGATCCTTCACAAAATTTTCATCCACTAATTTATTTTCAAACTTAAAGGCCCACTTTATTAAACCATTCTAAAAGCCCACTTCCACCAAATCCAAAAGCCCAAAATTCATCCAAAGCCCACATGACATTTCTCTACACCATCCATTCAATTAAAATCATCCCTAAGTCCTAAACCAATTATCAAATAATTCCAAATAAAGCTTCATCCAAATTTCCACCAAAAATTTCAAAATTCATAAAATCCCTTTTATGAAATTGGCCAAACTTCTTCCAAGCCAAATGTGAGCCATTGAGCCATGTACAAGCCACATGGAAGCCATGGGAGCCACTTTCCACCTCACCAAGCCATTAATGGAAAGAAGAGAGGACCCTTTCCTAATCTTTCATTAAGCATTTTTAACCATACTCATGTCACACTCTAAACCATGCTTAGCCACCTCACCATGGATGGCGACTTCACCACCCCTTCCAAGCTGACCTAAATGATTCTCTCAGCTCAAAATCAGGTATTGGGGAGGTGCACCAAGCATATTTCCATGGATTGACCAAACCAAGCCCAAAATACACTCTCCCCCATTCCATTTTAATCAAGCTTTTTACACATGTCAAACTCCAATTAACTTCACCAAATTCAACCCCTGATCCCACTGAGTCAGATGGTGACCCATGTCTGGCCGGCCAGCCACCACAGCCACCGGAAAACTCCATGGTCGAGAGCTCCATGTGAGCCAAAAAATTTAATTCTCCCTTGCTGAGCTGTCCTAACCCTAATGGACACAAGAGCTCTTCTTCTTCTCCTCTGAACAGCTGATCCCAGCCTCCAATGGCCCCTAGGAAGCCTTCCAGCCATGTCTATTTAAACCCACCACCCTCTCGGCCAAAAGAAAAAGAAGAACCAGACCTTAAGAAAACTCTGCCAAAATTTCTCCAGGACTTTCTCCTAATCTAGAGCAGTTGATCCTCAGTGTTCCTTTTCCTTAATACCCATTAACAGAGCTCAATTTCTGAGTTTAAAATCCACCCAAAAAACATGACACTTCACCACAGTGAGCCAATCCCCAAATTGATTGGTCCTACACCTTCACCAGACCAAGAGGAGAAGTTCCCCAGCAAAAGCCCCCTCACCAGGCCAGCCATTGCTTCCAGCCTCCAAGCTTTGTGATCAACCTTGGTCACTTTCATACCTAGATAATTCCCCAGAGCCAGAGACTTCATCTAGAGCTTTCTTGGAGTCAATCTAAGGTGATACAACTCTCAGATCGAAGCTTCACTTCTCTGAGCAAAGGTAAGAACTCACTCTTCCTCCTGAGCTTCCAGTGATTCTCCATTTTGTTTAGGTTAATTTCATAGCATATAAACCGTATGGATGTGTTCGTCTCTTCAAGAAGAATCCATAGAGCATAAGAACACGAAAATCCATTGAGAATCGAGTGAGATCTTAGGGTTTTAGTGTGGACGGTCACGGGTGCACACCAGTCGTAGACGATGACCGAGAGCCATTGGATCGCGCGTGTATCGAGCGGACGGTTCAGATTGCGCCGGACCAGGGAATGTTAGGTGAATCGCGGGCCCCTGGAGCGCTGAGTTAGATGATAGCGTCAAATGGGAATGCGCCACATGAGCTTTCGGAGATGCCGATGTTGTGCTGGCGCCGCGTGGATAAGTAGATAAATAGGGTATTTTTGAATTATTTAAATGCCCAGAACTTCAAAAATTCATATCTTGGCATAGAAAAATTACAAAAATAAAATAAAAATACCCTCTTGCTCAGTGAACAGAGGAGAATAATGTGAAAAAAAAATCAAGTTAATTGGATGAGTATTTTATTTTTAATAATTTATTTACCATTTTCAGTATTTTGATTCTTCATTTGCATAGACAATTCACCATGGCATGAGACCATAGAGCTTTGAAGCCTCCGATCTTGGGAACATTCCCTGAATTTTTCAAGGTCAGAGGCCATCTCTGTGAAAAGTTATTGAATTTTCAATTTCATGTCACTGTTTTAGGTATTTTAATTTCAATAATTAGCATGTTGTGAAATAAATTCTAGGAAAATGATGTTCCTTAGGACCAGGGGACCCTATGAAAAATATATTTTGAGTTAATTCATTCATAATAACATTAATTAGCCTAAACACCTAAAATTGAATTTGAATTAATTAAAGTTAACCACACATCAAATTGACTTGAAAACAATTCTCCACTGATCTTTAGGATCAGAGAGACCTCATATAAAAATTTGAAATCAAGTGGACTTGATTAACCCTACCAAATGGATTGATTAAGCATCATAAGCAAAGTGAAACTTTAAAAATTCATAACTCCAAAAATACTTTCAAAAATTCACAAAAATGGATCTGGGGCTTCTCTGATATCAGAGGAGTTCAGGAAAATTAAAATTGGAATTTTCTAAAAAAGTTGATTTTTCACAATATTTTAATATTTTAATAATTAAAAAATAATAAAAATCATAAAAAAATATTAAAATCATAAAAATGTCACATTTTGATTTCTAATCACTTAGGAACAAACCAAATATTTTTCCTATGTCCCTAGGATAAAATATTGAATTTTAAAGGTTAATGTAATTTTTAATATTAAAAAATGAATTTTCAACCTTTTTCACTAAAATAATTCTAATAAATCAAAGAAAAATTAGAAAATTATAAAATTTATTCCTCTGAACTCCTTGAGGTTAGAGAGATTTAAAAAAAATATAAAATCTATTTTTCAGCGTTAATTTTATTTTATAATTAATTAATACTCTAAAAATTAAAATAATTATAATAAGTAAAATATAACTCAAAAAATCACCAAAATTGGTCCAAGTAGTTTTCTAGTCATTAGGAACATCCCATAATTTTCTTAAGGACAACAACCTTTCCTTGGTCATGTTATTGAATTTTCTTTGAAAAATCTTATTTTCTACTAAAAATAATTATATAAATAAATTAAATTTAGAAAAATCACATTTTCTACTCTAATGTCTTAATTTACATGTGAGTGAGGTGACATAAAAATTTCAAATTCATTTGAGCTCAATTTAGTGAGTTATGAAATAAATAAGCTTAAAAGGGCATAAAGGTAATTAAAAATTTTAACCCTTAATTAAAACTTTAGGTTTAATCAAAATGGGGAGGTAAAATATTTGATCTTAATTTTCTCTTGGATGATTGAAACTTAGGAAAATTAAGGCGTAGAAACCCATTGAACATTTTGAAAATATAAAAAAAATGAAACTTTAATTAATTAAATAATTTAAATTTTGGAAAGAATATATTTAAATTTGGATCATTAAAATAGGGATATTATTAAGAGGACATTTATTCTTTAATTTAAAAATCCCTAAATAAGTCACTTTAATAATACTTAATTCTTAATTAAAAATTAAAATAATAATCCAAATTAATAATTAAAATTAACAATTAAAATGAAATTAAATTTTAATAAATTAAAACTAAATTAAATTAAAATTAAATTGAATTAAAAATTAAATAAATTTAAATTAAATTAAAATTAAAAATTAAATTAAAATTAAATTAAAATTAAATTAAAATTAAATTAAAATCAAATTGAATTAAAATCATTTAACAACAAACCTAAATGAAATCATTAAGAATTAAATCTAAAATAATTTGAACAATAATCCAAACGTAAAATTATTAATTAAAACCTCATTATTAAATTAAAACACTTTAAACCATTAATTAAAACTTTTAATTAATTATGATTAAAATTCTCGATAAACCAATTTGCCCTTAAAGGCTTTAATTATTATAACTCTTAAATAGAGTATTAAGTGAGATGTCACTTCATTCATTTAAGTTCATTGAGCAAGAAACAAAGTTTAACTAAACTCCTGGATGATTAATTCACCTGTGCAATTAAATTTACTTGGACTCAAAACAATCCCAGAAATACCGAAAAGATGTTTATGACTCGTCCTAAGCACTTCCCCAATATGACGGGATGTTTTAGAAGAACAATTGAATTTAATTGTTCTTTGATGAAGAAAATCATCCTTAAAACCAAACTAAGAACCTAAACATCATAGAAGATAACTAGTTATAGGATTATGAATTTGGTAGACAACCAAAACCCTTCCCGTAGCTTTACCTAGGTATCTGTTGAAATATTTAAATGCCTTAACATGTGTTTTAAGTGCAGCTCGGGATTACGGGAAGACCCTCCAGGTACGCTTTTATTTTATTGCAATTTTCTTTAGTGCAATTTACTTACATGCACTGAACTTTACTTTTCTTGCATGTTAAATAAAATTGTTGCATGAAAGCCAAAACCTTTAGGGTAGTCCTTGAACTGAAACCAAAACTAAATTAAAAGTCATTGCAAGATAAAATTCACCGCCACACATTTCAAAATGTAAAACAACTCAAAATTTAATCACAAATAGAACAAATAAACTACAACTACAACTAAATTAAAACGTCTCGTTGAATGATCGGAAATACCTCAGATGATGTAACCCGTGTGTTGCTAATGGGATTTCCCACGGTCTAAATGAAAGTGTGGAACTCATTCAGTTGAGTTTAGCAAATTCATCTGGACTAAGTGAATTCGATGAAAATAATTGTGCCGGGATGACGAAACCGTGGGATCTTAATCGGTTCTGTTTAATCAACTTTAAGATTTGTTTTAATTAAAATATTAAAAACACTTGAATTTTAAGATTTTCTCTAAACCAAAACACTTCTCTCATCTCCTGAATTATGACTTCTAAAACTAAACCTCTGCAACAACAAGGAGCTCGGAGCACAGTGGGCAGCATGTCCATTGTCATCAGCAAAACTCGGATCTACTTCAGCAAAACTTTCTTAGAATTAAATAACCAAGCCATAAGACTTCGAGGTAGTTTGCCTAGTGCAACTTAAATCCTCAACTCTTCGTTAGGCATTTGCATGATCATGTCATGTAAATTAAGCCCTAACCGGTCTTAGGAGTCTGAGGTAGTCGTTCGGTACGACATAAACCCTCACATCTTTGAGGCTATTTGTGTGATTATGTCATAAAAATATAAGACCTAAATAAATAAAATTGGCAGGATTGCAACATTAAATAAACTTCCAAATTGAAGCCAAACAATAGGATAGTTTGGGAAGTTGCCAAGATTCTACTTGGATCCTCAACTTCTTCTACTTTTCTTCCATTGGACTCCAAAATAAACTGTTCCAAATTTGAGCTAACCCCTTTTGAAATTTCTAAAATCTAATCCTTTGAAAACCTTAAACTTTGAAATTCTTGAGACTAAAACCACTAATCATTATCGAGAGTTTTCTTAAATGATTCCCATCATTTAAGATGTAATTAACTATAGGGGCTTGCCCTTATAGGGAACTTTAAAAACCCAGGTAATGTAAACCCTGCTTAATTCCTTTATATTAAGAAGGAGAACTTGTCGGCTTATAAAATTAGTTCGCAGACCAAACGGATGTCACAAATCTTCTAGTTTACTTAATCGAGCCCCATCGTCAAGCAGTGTGTCTATTCTTCGGGATAGATACATGGTTTGTGATGTGGTGCTCGTTTATATAAACTATTTGGGATGTGAGATCTGTTTGATATTTCATATCTTAAAATTTTCAAACTCAAAATTATTTTCAAAATCAAATACTACTTTCTAAATTATATATATATTTAAATTAAATTTAAAATCTAAAAAATTCGCCGACAACTTCTGTAGGCGACCCCTTTGCAAAACACATAACCTAAAAATTTGTCGACATCCTTATGCAAACTATTATAATCCTAGTTGGATGAATCACTTGAATTTCAACTGGAACAATAACAACAATGCTACTGTTAACTCGTAATGGGGAAATAATCCTATTAACCTAGTTGAAAATTTAAACAACCAAGAAAACACCAATTACAGACCCTCTTATCCTCTTGGCTTAGTAGTAACCCATAATTTAAGAAAAAGAAGTTGTCTACAGAAGAATTAATGTTGAACATGGGTAATTAATTACAAGCTCAAGATGTTGCGATTAAAAACATTGAGAATCAATTAGGACATATTTCACTGAGCTTAATAATAGACCTTTTAGAGGTCTTCCCAGCAATGTTGTGATCAATCTAAAAGATCAAAACAAGGAGCAAATTATGCTATTCAATTAAGGAGTGGAAATGAATTAGAAACAAGAGTGAAAAAAGAAGTTGAAGTTGAGAAAGAGAAGGTGGATATTGAAAAAGGTTCTAATAAGATATATCCAAACTTAGAATATTTGCTTGAACCAATGAAGATTACTGTTGAAAACAGACCTCCTATATTTCCTCAAATATTGGAAAAAAACAAAATAGGGATAACATATTTACTAAATTTTTGGAAATCCTTAAGAAATTAACGGTGAATATTCCCTTTGTTGAAGCATTAGAGTAGGTGCCTGGTTATGCAAAGTTTATGAAGGATATTCTTAAAAGGAAAAGAAAGTTCGCAGATCACGAGACTGTTACACTTAGTGGAGAGTGTAGTGCAATTATTCAGAAGAAGATTCCCAAAAAACTTAAAGACCCTGGTAGTTTCATTATCCCATGTGCTATAGGTGAGAAATTTTTTGGAAGAGCTTTATGTGATCTAGGAGAAAGTATTACTCTTATGCCTTTATCAACTTTCAAAAGATTGAGAATAAGAGAAATTTCACCTACATCTGTGACTTTTTAGTTGGCTAATCGTTCCATTACTTATCCTAAAGGAGTGGTGGAAGATGTGTTAGTGAAAGTGGATAAATTTATCTTTCCTGTGGATTTCATTGTATTAGATATGGAGGAAGATAAAAAAATTCCAATTATTTTGGGAAGACCATTCCTTGCTACTGGGAGAATTAACTATGAGGGTTAATGATCAAGAGGTGACCTTTAATATTCTAAAATCTATGAAATATCCTTCAACAGAAAAAGATGATGAATGCTTTTGAATGGAAATCTGCGATTATTTTGGAGAAGATCATTTTATAGAAGTGTTAGAAGAGAAAAACGAATATGAAAATGTGGAGTGTGAGGATGAAACTGAAATAGAAAATGATTTTGATGATATGGAGAATGAAGAGTTAGACTATGTTTAGGAAAGATTTGAAATGTTGGATATTATGGAAAGTGTTGATGAAAGTTTAATTCCATCTATCATAAAACTTCCTGAACTTGAGATGAAAATTCTTCCTAATCATTAAAGTATATATTTTTTGGAGAATCATTCACCTTACCAGTCATTGTATCTTCGAACTTGAATGAATATAAAGAACATAAATTATTAGAGACTTTAAAAAGATACAAAAAGGCTTTTGGTTGGACTTTAGCAGATATTAAAGGAATCAATCCTTCGATCTGTATGCACAGAATTTTTTTGAATGAACAACATAAACCTAGAGCTGATCTGCAAAGGAGACTGAATCCAGTAATAAAAGAAGTAGTTAAGAAGGAAATTTTATAATGGCTTGATGCTGGAATTATTTACCCAATTTCAGATAGTGCTTGGGTAAGTCCAATTTATTGTGTTCCTGAGAAGGGAAGAGTGACTGTTGATGTGAATGAATGTAATAAAATTGTACCAGTGAGAAAAATTAATTGTTGGCAAATTTGTATTGACTATATAAAATTAAATGCTTCCACCAGGAAAGATCACTTTCTTCTTCCTTTTCTAGATCAAATGTTAAATAAACTTTTTGGATACAAGTACTATTATTTCTTGGATGGATATACTGGTTATCATCAAATACCTACTGCTCCTGAAGATCAAGAGAAGACTACATTTACTAGCCTTTACAAAAGTTTTGCTTTTCGAAGTATGCCCTTCGGATTATGTAATGCACTTGAAACATTTTAATGATGCATGATGTCTATTTTTTAGTAATCTGATTGATAATGGAATAGAAGTATTCACGGATGATTTTTCTGTATTTGGAACTTCATTTGACATATGTCTGAATAATTTAGAAAAATTTTTGGAGCTTTGCGAGAAAATAAATTTAGTTCTAAATCGGGAAAAATATCAGTTTATGGTTGCAGGAGGAATTGTTCTTGGGCATAAAATTTCTGAACTTGGTATGGAGGTAGACCCTGCAAAAATTTATTTTATTAAGAAATTACCACCTCCTGCTACTGTTGTAGGAGTAAGAAGTTTCGTAGGACATGCTGGATTTTACAGGCATTATATTAAAGATTTTTTCAAAATTACTAATCCTTTGTGCCAACTTTTAGAAAAAGATAAGAGATTTGATTTTAATGAAGAATGTTTGAATGCCTTTGAACTATTAAAAGAAAAATTAATCACTTCCCCTATAATTGTTTCGCCTAATTGGGAGAGACCATTTGAACTTATGTGTGATGCCAGTGATTATGCGATTAGAGTTGCTTTAGGGAAAATGTGTAATAAAATGTTCATGGTTATTTATTATGCTAGTAAAACTCTTAATGAAGCTCAGATTAATTATACCACTACTGAAAGAGAATTATTAGCTATAGTGTATGCCTTCAAAAAGTTTAGCCCTTATATGGTTGGAACTAAATGCATAGTGCATACTGACCATTCAGCTATCAAATATTTAATGCAAAAGAAGGATGCTAAACCAAGACAGATCAGATGGATACTTCTAATGCAAGAATTTGACTTTGTGATAGTTGATAGGAAAGGATCTGATAAACAAATTGCTGACCATCTGTCTAGATTGGAGTATTATAAGTTATCTAAATTTGAAAAGGAAATTAAAGAAACTTTCCCTGATGAGCAACTTTATACTATTATGGAAAGAAATTTGCATTGGTATGCTGATATTTTCAATTATATTGTAAGTGATATTGTACCACCTGATTTAATAAGGGAGCAACAAAAGAAATTTAGATATGATGTTAAATTTAATTTTTGGGATGATCCCTACCTATATAAATAGTGTAAGGATCTTATTATTAGAAGATGTGTGTCGTATGAAAAAACTGAACCAATTATTCAGAGATGCCATGATTCCAAATTTGGAGGATATTTTAGTGTTGATAAAACTGCTTATAAGATTTTGCAATCTAAATTTTTTTAGCCTACTCTTTTTAAGGATGTATACAAATATATAAAAACATGTGATTGATGTCAAAGAGTGGTTAATATTTCTAGAAGAAATAAAATGCCTCTAAATTTTATATTAGAAGTTGAAATCTTTGATGTATGGGGATTGGATTTTATGGGACCATTTACTCCTTCATTTGTAAATACATATATATTGGTTGTTGTTGATTAGGTCCTGATCCACTTTTCGATATTTATACTTACAATTATGATATTTTAAAAATTAGCAACAACACCAAAAACTTGATCCCGCACTGAATTTTTACTGATGATTCTGTTATGGATTTTATAATTTATATTGTGGATACTATGCAAGTATACGTATCGTTATCAAGTAATATAGGGCTCTAATGGAGTCCTAGATATCGATCCCACATGGAAGTTAGCAATTTTTAAAGACAATATAAATTAAACTTACTCACTAATCTAGTATACAAAAATTAAGAAGACTTAAAATAAACTAATGCTTAAGGTTGCATATTAAATTTCAGAAAAAGTATCTTTCTCCTTGTTTTAGAGAATTAAGTGAATGAATAATTAAATAAGTTTGTAATTGTATTGTGCCAAATAGGAGCATTCCTATTCTTTGCCATTTGGTCCAAGTGCAAAGAATATTGACTAATCTTATGTTTGATTACTGAAGCTACGGCTAGGCTGGGAGGATACCAACTGCCACTTCAGAGCTCCCACGTTCCCCTCGCCTGAGGGCTAACAATAAGACCGAATTAAATATTTTAGTCTGTCACACTAAAATGTCCAATTCTACGCCAAATAGTTAATGTTTCCCTATTTATTTGCATCCTCCTTCCAATGCTTTTGACTTCTCTAAATCTTGGATGTAATCTTTACTATAGTTGATATTTCAACATATGTTAACATATCAATTGGTCAGATTGAAAGTAAATTACGATTTAAGTTAAAGATTAGTACAATTTCTATTTTTATATTTTAGGCACAATTACTTTAATTCATCATTTCACGTAATCTAAATAACAAGGAGAAAGACTAAGAAAACTACTCAAAATGCATGGGAAAATTAACACAAAAAACATGGATTTCAATTAAAGTTACCAAACAAATAACAAATGTACTTATCTCAATTCTTCTCCCCAAGCAGACTCTTGAAGTTCCTTTGACTCTTCCTTCCGCATACAGCACACCAAATCTCTAAACACTCACTCAAAGATACTTAACTTTCACACAAATGACAAAAACTGACACTCTAATGACACACAAATGACACACAACTGACTAGAATTCGTTTCTATTTATAGAAGGGGTCAAATCTCTAAAAGTTGCTTAAGCACCTCTTCAAAAAGCATCCAAGTTCATTGTATTTTGGCTCTTTTCAACTGTCTCGCCGTCGGCAGCTTAATCTCGCCGTCTGCGAGCTTCTAGAAGATTGGCTAACCACGTCGATCTCACTGTCAGCAGGCTCAATCTCGCCATCATTTGGCTCCTTATAATATATAAAAATCTTTCGGGAAAAACTCTTCGTCGGCGGTAATGATCTCGCTGTCGGCGGGACAGTTCAATTTTCATCAATTTGAGTCCTTTTTTCTCCAAATCCGCTTCTTTTGTGCTTTTTGTTTTCAGTACTTATAAATCTTCATTCCTGCAATAAAACAAAGAAAATACCTTTCTTTAAAGTGCAATTTTATATAAAATTGGTATGAATTTCTTAATATATTTTCTAGTGATCAATTCCCCCAAACTTAACTATTACTTGTCCTCAAGTAATTTAGATACTACATAAAAGTAAATGATTATTTTGTAGTAAGGTTTTAATTCAGAAATACTATGAATTAGATTTTAATAAGTATTATAGTAAAGTTTAATAGAAATATTTTAAAATAATTAAACTAATTCTATAGATATAAGGCTATTTAGTTTTCAAGTTTAAGATTTCTAGTCTTCTATTTATTTCAAGATTGACTATACTTTTCAATACTAAATTGCTTAAGATATTTAGATGATTTGAATTTCATGAAAACACAACTTAGTAAAAGACCAATCCATATATATAAATTCAGAAATGTAATTGAAGTTTATCCTTTAGGTTGATTCAAATGAAGCCAATTTTTGATAAGGCATCTCCTCAAGCTTCTCCTCACTTTATATATATATATATTTTTTGTTTTTTTTCTTCTGGATTCATTTTCAATCCTTCGTTTTCTTTTCTTTTTTCAAGTGAGGATCAATATTTTTGGTTAGCCTATTAATAATTTTGAACTTCATTTTCCTCTTCCTAAATTTGAAACTTGAAACATTTACTTACCTTATATGTATTTCAAAGTTTTTTACTTCATTGAATTCCAATCTTTTCTTTCTCACTAAATACCTAAGAATTTTATATTTGAAAATGTAGTTTTCCTTATTGTAAATAGTTAACTATATTCTTATACTTTTAAACTAAATTTCTTAATCAATAAAATTAGTTAATCATTAAAAATATTTCTCTTAACTTCTATAATAATTAAATAAATCAATTCTAGTTTACTGAATTAAAAATATTACAGAAAATCATTTTATAATAATTTTTAAAAATATAAATTGAGAACAATTTAATAATTAAATTTGTATTTTTCCCTCCCCCAAACTTAAATTTTTCAATCTATCTATCTAGGGTGAAAAGGAAATAAACTGTAATATTTAAATCATACCTTTGAGCTTTAAGTATTTCTTCTTTTTGATGTTCTGCAGGCTTTTTCCATTACTTAATTAACCTGTACTGTTAGTATTTTTCTATACACCAAATATTAAAGAAAATGCCGGGTAAAGAAGTTTTAACACAATACTACCACATTTTATACTGACATACTATACTACATCCACATACATTTACTAATTCAATCCATGGTTACAATAACAGTCTGAAAAACATTAAAATTTAAAAACTGTCGCAATTTAACAACAATCTACACTGCATCATAATCAAGCTTATAAACTAAAACATCAATACTAAAAACTAAAACAACAAACAAACAATAACAACATCAGAATCTATAACTAAACAAATAAACATAACATCTAATCTTCTACATCAAAGTCCCAAACTATATCGTCATTTCCTGGATCAGTGGGTGGATTAGTCTAGTAATGAGTATATCGGGGGCACTCATGAAATACAACATCAAGATCTCCTCTCCTGTAATGATTCTCAGCATCATAATAGGCTATCTCATACTCTTAATGTCTTCGGAGATACTTGCTGTCATAATTATGTCTTCTTTCTAAGCCTCCAATTCTCTGATCAATATGCTCCAGTTTTTCTTCTATTTTCTTAAAACTTTTCCTCTGTAGCGTCATCCCATTCATCAAATCTTGAAGGGTAGGAGTACTATAAGGAGGAGGGTCATAATTGGTAGAGGGAATATCTCTACTTGAAGAAGGTACATAGCTCCTTGTCCCAGATCTCCATCCTTCGTGGGATTCATATTTCTTAATATTCGCCAGAGTAATGGGTTTCACAGCTCCACCCATTCCTCATCATCTCTCGCCTCTACCCCGGATAATCGGCGCAGTGCATAGATAAGACCAGGGTGTCCTAGTCCTCCTCCACTTTCACTTCTTGAGGTGGCTAATATATTCTTATAAATTACACTTCCCACATCAGAACTGCTCTATCTCTTGTTACCTCACTATGGTGGTAAGTAGGTAATAAGGTAGAACAAATAAAATAATGCCAGACTTTAGATGACGCATTTCACATAGAGAGAGGAAAATTTACCCTTTCTCGCTGCTTGATCTTCCAAACTCCTTTCCCGTGAGTGAGAAAGTCTATCACCTCTTCCAGTGGTCCTTCCATAGTTCCAAATGTTTCATACTCACTGGTGTAGGTGTCTCTTACCTCGTAATAAGAATTTATTCTTGCAGTGCTGAATTCCACAAAAAATCCTCTAACATTTACTGGTGCATCTTCAGCCTGTGTCAGGTTCGCATAAAATTCTTTTACTACTTCCACAGCAGCTTTGTTGGTTATAAAACAGAAATTTTCCCATCCTCTTTCTTTAATTATTCGCTCTACTTCGCCTCCAGGACTTTTGAAAACTTGATCTTGAATGCATGTTCTGGCTTGAATATTATGAAAATATCTTGATTGTGCCCTTGCAATCATAAAACGAGTTTTATCATAATCCACTCTTCTCTTTTATCGTGGAGCCATTTTTTCGATCTGTGAAATTTGCAAAAATTTTAACTAAACTTCTAAATATTACTAAGATGGCTTCAATAGTTACTAAAATCAATCTAAATCAAGTTTCATGAATTTCTTCTCATTTCGAATTTTTCCAAAATTTCTCAATGTAGATGAAATTCATGGTGAAAATAAAAAATTTTTACATAGGAGTGAAGCTCTTACCAAGGGAAGATAAAATCCGACGTCAAAATGTGTTGAAATCACTTCAAATCCAAGATTCCACAAGCCCTAGGTCGGTTTTTTTAAGTTTTTGAGGAGGGAGATGATGAATAGTGTCAGTTGACCGGTTAAATAAAGTACATTTTGCGATCTCGCAGTCGGCGAGCTAATTAATTCACCAAGGCTAAAGTTTCGAGAAAATCTCACTGTCAACGGGATTTCTCTCGCTGTAAGTGAAGTCTCCGAAAATTTAATATTTTTAAAATTTTAAATTATATTCTACTTAAATTAAGCCTTGTTCATTGTTCCGGTCACTAAATTTGATATATTTATTATTATTTTTATTAAGATTAGATACTAACACATAAATTCACACAACACAAACATTATAACTTTATAAATGAAATCCATGAACTTACAAACTTCAAACACTACATAACTAACAATTGACTAACCCAAACACATCTAACTCAGCATTGCAATCCACACCACAATACTCTAAATGCTGAGACTAAACAAACAACATACAATCTCATCTTAACTGAGATTATCTATGTAAAGTTCAAACTAAATCAAAAACTAAATTCAAATCAACTCACATTCATATACTATGAATAGAAGTCTCTGCTACTCATCAGAATCTGAACTGTTCTCTTCTCTGATGTTTCCAATAGAACACATGTGCACAAATAAATTATAGAAAGGCCTGAAAGGGAATTCTGCAGTAGAAACTTCTTCAATCCATCCTTTCTGTCTCAATAGTCGTATAAAACTTGCCTCCAGGTGTCCTGTATGATTAAAGTGCTCCTTCATTCTCCAATCGATGTGATCGAACAAATCAGAGATATTATCGATAGAATTCATCACATTCTGTAGATCCTTCTCCAATCCTTTAAGTTTCAATAAAATGAGGTTTGTTCTATCAGTCAGGGGCTTAACTAAAGGATTGTTTTGTGATGCTTGATCAAAAATAATTACTGTTTTATCATTACTATCCAATGTAGGAAACATATCTGTTGGATCTAGTGGTTTCCAAGGCAATAGCACTTTTTCCCAATCTTCGTAGGAAACTTGGTACTGACTACATAAAGCAAATATTGTTGATGGGTGTCCAAGTCCATGAATCGACCCATGCACAATTAATCCTAATGCAGACTTCACAATGATAGATCCAACATCAATAGGCAATCTAGATTGAATACAGTAATTTAAGATTGCGCATTCCTTCGAAACTTTGTTTACCCTCATAGTGGGTAGTAACTTTGATGAAATAAAGAAATGCCAATGTTTTGAGACGGGGTTAAGAAGTGACGTAGAAAAACTAACGTACCCGTCTTCTCGTAATTCCCAATCATCAGGTTCATCCGTCAGATATCTGTAGATCTCATTCATGTTGTATCTTGTAGGAACAAAGTTTGAATAGTGACAAATAGGGGTATTCTCAATCGAGTATAATTCATTTATCCGAGGAGTGAAATTTACCCATCTGCCTCTTACGTAGACACTTCAATTATGGATCGCATGCAGATTAGAGTAGAATTCTTTGACTATTGGAATGACTACAACAGATGTGGTATAGCAGAATACCTCCCAACGTCGCTGAACAATCATTTCTTCAATTGTTGTTATTGAATTCTCCGCTCCTCTGTTTATGAACCCTCTTTCCTTAATCAGGCGCTTTTTCATCAGAACTTTGTTGAATAATCGCTGAGCCTCAGAACTGACGAACTTTTGTTGGTTAAAAACTTTGGATTTCATGGTTTCAAGTAGTTTGGAATCCATAATAATTTGTTTTGGAGGAATTCTAGTCTTTTCTAAGGATGAAGATAATGAAAAAATGAAGTTTTAAATGTTTTTTATAAAGAAATGGCCTTAAAACCGTCCAAAACCACAAAATAACTCACAAAAACCACTTTTAAACTATCTCGCCATCAACGGTAACGATCTCGCTGTCAGCGGGATAGTTAATTATTTAAACTGAAATTGGGCGCACCGATCTCGCTGTTGGCGGGATCGATCTCACCGTCGGCGAGATTAGGTAAATTGCCCAATTTTTTGCTCCGGTCCTAATATTTTCTGATTTCTTCATATAGATTCAAATTTGTGATGATTCTAAAAAGTAAAATGAGTAGATTTCATTCTATATTTTAATTTTTTAATAATTATATTAAATAGATCATAATTAATAACTACTATGGGTTGCCTCCCATAAAGCGCTTGGTTTAACGTCGTCAGCCCGACCTAAATTAGTTAGTAATCAGGTTGACTGAGCATTAAAACCTCTTTAAAATTTGGTCTCATTCATTCAAAATAAGGTTTTAATCTGTGTCCGTTTACTTTAAATCTATGCCCAGTTTTTGGATCTTCTATTTCTATAGTTCCGTATGAAAATATTTGAGTTATAGTGAAAGGTCCTAACCATCGAGATTTCAATTTCCCAAGAAATAATTTTAATCTTGTATTATAAAGAAAAACTTCTTGTCCTGGCTCAAAATTCTTCAGATTAATCTTCCGATCATGCCATAATTTCATTTTTTCCTTATAAATTCTATCATTATGATAAGATTCATTTCTTAATTCATCTAATTCATTCAATTTCAATAATCTTTTCTCACCAGCTTCTTTCAAATTGTAATTAAATTCTTTAATTGCCCAATAAGCTTTTTGTTCTAATTCAACTGATAAGTGACAAGTCTTTCCATAAATAAGCCTGTAAGGAGTCATTCCAATCGGAGTTTTATAAGCGAATTCCGTATGCCCATAATGCAGTGTCTAGTCTTATAGACCAATCCAATCTATTAGGGTTTACAAGTCTTTTCTAAAATACGTTTAATCTCTCGATTAGAAACTTCAGCTAATCCACTTAGTTTGTGGATGATAAGCAGTTGATATCTTATGAATAATGTTGAATTTTTCTACTAGTTTGTGAATATATTTATTTCTAAAATGAGAACCTCCGTCAGTGATAATCACTCTCGGCATTCCAAATCTAGTAAAAATATTTTTCATTAGAAACTTTGAAACACTCTTAGCTTCACATCGAGGTAAAGCTTGTTCTTCAATCCATTTAGAAACATAATCAACAACAACTAATATATATGAGTTTCCAAATGAAGGAACAAATGGTCCCATAAAATCTAATCCCCAAACATCAAAAATCTCAACTTCTAATATAAAATTTAGAGGCATTTCATTTCTTTTAGATATATTACCTATTCATTGTCATCTATTGCAAGTTTTTATATATCTATAAACATCTCTAAAAAGAGTAGGCCAATAAAATCCAGATTGTAAAATTTTATAAGCAGTTTTATCTGTTCCAAAATGTCCTCCAAAATCAGAGTCATGACATTTCTGAATGATTTGTTCTGTTTCTTCATAAGGCACACATCTTCTAATTATAAGATCCTTACATTGCTTATATAAATATGGTTCATCCCAAAAATATGATTTAGCATTATAAATGAATTTTTTCTGTTGTTACAAAGTTAACATAGGTGGTAAAATATCACTTACAATATAATTTACTATGTCAGCATACCATGGTATTTTCCACTCATTTATATTATATAATTGTTCATCAAGAAAACTGTCAGTAATTTCATTATCAGTGTCAGATAATTCATTATATTCTAACCTTGATAAATAATCTGCAATTTGATTATCAGTTCCCTTTTTGTTAATGATTTCAAAATCAAATTCTTACATTAGTAATATCCATCTAATTAATCTTGGTTCGGAATCTTTCTTTTGCATTAGATATTTAATAGCAGAGTTGTCAGTATGTACAATACATTTATTTCCAATTAGATAAGGCCTAAATTTATCAAAGGCATAAACAATTGCTAATAACTCTTTTTCAATGAATCGTATAATTTAATTCAACATTATTAAGAGTTTTACTTAGCATAAGTATATAACTCGAAAATTTTATCATATCTTTGCCTAAGTATCGCTCCTATAAGCATAACCACTAAGCATCACGCATAAGTTTAAATGGTTTCTCCCAATCGGTGAAACTATTATAAATGCTGTGATTAATTTATCTTTTAATAATTCAAAAGCATTTAAACATTCAGTTGTGAATTCAAATTTCTTGTCCTTTTCTAAAAGTTGGCATAGAGGTTTAGTAATTTTTGAAAAATCTTTGATGTAGCGTCTATAGAATCCAGCATGTCCAAGAAAACTTCTTACTCCTTTTACTGTAGTTGGAGGTGGTAATTTAGCTATAACTTGAATTTTTGCAGGATCTACTTGCATGCCATTTTCCAAAATTTTATGCTCTAATACAATTCCTCCTGCAACCATAAATTGACATTTCTCCCAATTTAGAACTAAGTTAGTTTTTTTGCATACTTCTAATACTTTAAAATAATTAGTTTTTTTGCATACTACTAAGTTGGAATCTACTCTAGGCTTATGTTCATTATCTAAAATAATTCTGTGCATACAGATTGAAGGACTAATTCCTTTAATATCTGCTAAAGTCTAACCAAAAGTTTTTTTTTATATTTTTTTAATGTGTCTAACAGCTTTTGTTCTTGTAATTCATTCAATTCAAATGATATAATAATTGGTAGGGTTGAATTGTTACCTAAGTAAGCATATTTTAAATGATTAGGTAGAATTTTTAATTCGAGTTTAGGGGGTCTAATTATTGACGAAACTATATTCTTTTCAATGTTTTCAGTATTATCCAATATTTCAAAATTTTTGTGTATATAATCTAGTTTTTCATTATCTGCTTCTTTAATTAATTCAGTATTTCCTTTTTCTAACTTTTCTTCATAATATTCTTTAAAATGTTCATTTTGCAAATGTTCAAGTATATCCATTCAAAAACATTCATCATCTTTTTCTAAAGCAGGATATTTCATTGATTTTGCTATGTTAAAAGTTACTTTTTGATCGTTTACTCTCATAATCAATTCTCCTTTCTGAACATCAATCATAGCTTTTCCAATGGCTAAAAAGGGTCTTCCTAATATTATTGGAATTTCTTTACCTTCTTCCATATCTAGAACAATAAAATCTACTTGGAAGATAAATTTATCCACTTTTACTAACACATCTTCAATAACTCCCTTAGGATAAGTCACAGAACGATCAGCTAATTGAAGAGTTACTGAAGTAGGTGAAATTTCTCCTAATTCTAATCTTTTAAAAATTGATAGAGGCATTAAATTTATGCTTTCTCCTAAGTCACACAAAGCTTTTCCATAAAATTTTTCTCCAATAGCGCAAGGTATTGTGAAACTACCAGGATCTTTTAATTTTTCAGGAAGCTTTTTCTGAATAATTGCACTACACTCTTCACTAAGTGCAACAGTTTCATTATCTGTAAATTTTATTTTTTTTATTTAAAATATCTTTCATAAATTTTACATAATTAGGCATTTGTTCTAATGCTTCTACAAAAGGAATATTTACCGTTAATTTTTTCAAAATTTCCAGGAATTTAGCAAATTGCTTATCTTTTTTATGTTGTTTAAGTCGTTGAGGAAATTGTGGTGGTGATTTTTCTATAGATATTTTTATAGGGATCAATGGATATTCTAAGTTTTGATCTTGTTGATCTTTTTCTTTCTCGATTTCCACTTCCTCATTTTTACTTTCTGTTTCTTTTTGAATTTTAGTTTCTAACTCTTTTTCGCTTCTTAATTGTATTGCTTTAATTTCTTCTTTTCCTTGGTCTTTAGGATTTATTTCCACATTACTAGGAAAAAGTTCCAGGAACTCTATTGTTCAGCGCAGTAGCAATATGTCCAAGTTGAGTTTCAATATTTTTAATTGTTGTTCCTTGATTTTGTAATTGATTTCCTTGAATTTGTAACTGATTTCCTTGATTTTGCAAGTGCTGACCCATACTTAATATTAATTCTTCAATAGATAACTTCTTATCTTTAAACTGAGTGTTATTAAATTCAGGTGGATAAGATGGTTTATAATTTGTATTTCCTTGATTTGGTTGATTTCCTATAGAGTTGTTCATCTATTGTTGATTAGATGTATTGTTATTCCAATTAAAATTTGGATGATTCTTCCAACCAGGATTATAATAATTTGCCTAAGGATTATTGGGTCTATTATTAATAGCATTTATAGTTTTATAAGGAGATTGAGAATCTATAATTTGTCCAGATGAGTTTTCTTCTATTATAGGAGAGTAATTCATTCCAAAATGATTTAATTTCTTTGATATAGCAGCAATTTGAGAAGCTAACATAGATATTGCATCATTTTCATGAACACTAGCTTTCTTTTTAGGATTTATTCTTTCAGCAGGCCATTGAAAATTGTTAGTAGCCATTTCTTCGATTAATGCATAGGCTTCATCAAATGGTTTTGACATTAATGAACCTCCAATAGCAGCATCAGGGATTGATCTAAGAGATCCTACTAATCCATTGTAAAAAGTTTGAATAATTAACCAATCTGGCAACGCATGATGTGGGCATTTCCTAATAAATTCTTTAAATCTCTCCCAAGTTTCATATATGGATTCTCCATCAAACTGACTAAAAGATGTTATATCATTTTTAAGTTTTGCAGTTTTTGAAGGAGAAAAATATTTGGATAGAAATTTTTGTGATAATTCTCCCCAAGTTTTAATAGATCCAGGTGCTAATGAATTTAACCACATCTTAGCCTTATCCCTTGAAGAAAAAGGAAAAGCCTAAGTCTAATAAAATCATTAGATACTCCTTCATATTTAAAAGTAGCACAGAGTTCCAAAAAACTAGCAAGATGTAAATTAGGATCTTCATTAGGTGAACCACTAAATTGATTATTCTGTACCATTTGGATAATTGCGGGTTTAAGTTCGAATGAATTAGCGAGCTACATCGGGGTTTTGAATAGTTAGGTGAATTTCATCTAATGTAGGATTGGCATAGTCTCTTAATGGTCTTTGTTGGTTTATATTTTCAATTTCTGGATTATTTGCCATTTGTATTAAATTTATAATTTCTCTCTTTTCATTTCTAACTCTTTTAATTGAACGCTCTAATTCTGAATCATAAGGTATTAAATTTTTGTTTCCAAATTTACGCATATAATTTTTAAGTAATATTTAAAATAGTCCATTACTCTAGTAATTATTTTGAAATTTTTATTAATTACCTTAATAATTACTTTAATGAACTTCCCCGACAACTGTGCCAAAAACTTGATCCACTTTTCGATATTTATACTTACAATTATGATATTTTAAAAATTAGCAATGACACCAAAAACTTGATCCCGCACTGAATTTTTAATGATGATTCTGTTATGGATTTTATAATTTATATTGTGGATACTACGCAAGTATACGTATCGTTATCAAGTAATATAGGGCTCTAATGGAGTCCTAGATATCGATCCCACAGGGAAGTTAGCAATTTTCCAAGACAATATAAATTGAACTTACTAATCTAGTATATGGAAATTAAGAAGACTTAAACTAAACTAATGCTTAAGGTTGAATATTAAATTTCAGAAAAAGTATCTTTCTCCTTGTTTTAGAGAATTAAGTGAATGAAGAATTAAATAAGTTTTTAATTGTATTGTGCCAAATAGGAGCATTCCTATTCTTTACCCTTTGGTCCAGGTGCAAAGAATATTGACTAATCTTATGTTTGATTACTGAATCTGCGGCTAGGCTGGGAGGATACCGACTGACACTTCAGAGTTCTCACGTTCCCCTCGCCCGAGGGCTAACATCTACACTTCAGCTCTCAAACAATAAGACTGAATTGAATATTTTAGTCTGTCACACTAAAATGTCCAATTCTACGCCCAATAGTTAATATTTCCCTTTTTATTTACATCCTCCTTCCAAGCCTTTTGACTTCTCAAAATCTTGGATGTAATCTTTACTATAGTTGATATTTCAACATATGTTAACATATCAATTAGCCAGATTGAAAGTAAATTAAGATTTAAGTTAAAGATTAGCACAATTTCAATTTTTATATTTTAGGCACAATTACTTTAATTCATCATTTCACGTAATCTAAATAACAAGGAGAAAGACTAAGAAAACTACTCAAAATGCATGGGAAAAATAACATAAAGCATGGATTTCAATTAAAGTTAACAAACAAATAACAAATGTACTTATCTCAATTCTTCTCCCCGAGCAGACTCTTGAAGTTTCTTTGACTCTTCCTTCTAGTACATCACACCAAATCTCTAAACACTAACTCAAAGATACTTAGCGTTCACACAAAAGACAAAAACTGACACTCTAATGACACACAACTGACTAGAATTCATTTCTATTTATAGAAGGGGTCAAATCTCTAAAAGTTTCTTAAGCACCTCTTCAAAAAGCGTCCAGGTTCATTGTATTTTGGCTCTTTTCAACTATCTCGCCGTCGGAAGCTTGATCTCGCCGTCGGCAGGCTTCTAGAAGATGGGCTAACCACGCCGATCTCGCTGCCGGTGGGCTCGATCTCGCCGTCAGCGGGCTCCTTATAATATATAAAACTCTTTCGGGAAAAACTCGTCGTCGGCGGTAACGCTCTAGCCGTCGGCGAGACAGTTCAATTTTCATCAATTTGAGTCCTTTTTGCTCCAAATCCACTTCTTTTGTGCTTTTTGCTTTCAGTAATTATAAATCTTCATTCCTGTAGTAAAACAAAGAAAATACCTTTATTTAAAGTGCAGTTTCATATAAAATTGGTTTGAATTTCTTAATATATTTTCTAGTGATCAGGTCCAATATAGATCGAAGCAATAGTTTTACCCAGATGTGATGCTTGGAGTGTTTTAAAATTTTTAATGAAAAATATTTTTACAAGATATGGAATGTCGAGAGTAATCATAACTGATGGTGGATCTCATTTTAGGAATAATCAGATACAGAGATTGGTTGAAAATATATAATGTTATTCATAGAATTTTTACTGCCTATCATGTCCAGACTAATGGTTTAGCAGAAGTGTCTAATCGTCAAATTAAAAAAATTTAGAGAAAAATGTTGTTCTTCGCAATTTAGATTGGTTCGTGAGTTTAGATATTGCATTATGGGTATACAGGATTGCTTTTAAGACCCTTATTAGAATGTCTCATCATAGACTAACATTTGGAAAGACTTTCCACTTACTTGTTGAGTTGGAGCATAAAGCATATTGGGCAATAAAAGAGCTAAATTTTAATTTGAAGAATGCAAGTGAGAAGAGATTTGTGCAATTGAATGAATTTGAAGAAATTAGAAATGAATCTTATCATAATGACAGGATTTATAGGAGAAAATGAAATTATGGCATAATCGAAAGATATTAAAAAATAAATTTGAACCTGGATAAAAAGTTTTGCTGTACAATACTAGATTGCTATTATTTCTTGGAACTTAAGTGTAGGTGGATAAGACCTCTTACTATTATAAAAGTGAATTCTTTTGGAGGTATTGATATTGAAGGTCCTAAAATAGGAAAGATATTAAAAGTTTATGGGCACAGATTAAAACCATATTTTTTGAAGGGTTTGGACCAGATTTTAAAGAGGTTTTAATGTTAAGTCATCCTGAATAAATGAATGTTTTGTCGGGCTAATTACTTTAAACTAAACGCTTTATGAGAGGAAACCCATATTTATTTTGTTATGTTTGTGTGCTTATTTTTAGTAGTTGTGCTTGTACAAAGTCATATTGGAGTCCTAGTTACGCTTAAATATCATGAAAGAATGGAAAATATTGGATCGTATTAAAGAATTAGAATATTTTGTTCCAAAATGAAGTTCGGTGCATCTTTTAACACTGGTGCTGCCGGTGCAAGAATGGGCGTCGCCGGTGCCAATTCCAAAGAAGATGCATAATTTATTTCGATAGAGGGCCACCGTCGCCCTATCAGGCGCCGTCGACACTGAGCACCAGGTAACGGTTCGTAGAGTTTTAAAATTTGATTTTTGGTGGTTTTAGGTGGGATTTCGTCCTAATAACTCCCCAAAATGTGTTTTTAACTCCCCAAACTCCAGAAAAATGAAAACATCCATTCCTAATTCGCATCCAATGGATTCCAACTCCATAGAATCCCCAAGATTTAGAATTTTCAATCGACGAAAGTTTGTCAGTTTTGAGGCTCAACATTTATTAAACAAGGTGATGATGAAGAGGAGGATTATCAACGAAAGAGGTTTTGTAAATCGAGGTATGGATAATCTTACTACAAGTGTTGAAGAGATAATTGTGCAGAGGTGTTGGGAAATCTTATGCTACACTACAACTGCCGTTTTCATTCCTGTTGTGAAAGAATTCTATACAAATCTTCATGAGATCAATCAAGGATTCGTCTATGTGTGAGGTATGTTTGTACCATTCACTCCTTCAAAGATAAATGACTTGTTTATGATTGAGAATGTGTCAATCTACCATTATTCAAATTTTGATGTGACGAGAGACAATATGAATGAAGTTTATCGCTATTTAACGGACGAAGTTGAAGATTGGGAGATTAGAGACAATAGATATGTAAGCTTTTCTTCTGCATCTTTAAATCCAGTGTCAAAGCAATGTCATTGCTTCATTTCTATAAAGTTGTTTCCAACTTTAAAAATTAGTAAAGTGATGAAGGAGAGTGCTATTTTAAATTACTGTATTCAAACTGGAAGGTGGTTCGATACTGGTACAATCATCGTGAAATCTGTCTTGGGATTGATTGTTCATGGATCTAAATATGGGCTTAGACATCCTTCCACCATATTTCTTCTTTGAAGCCAGTCACAAGTTCCATATGAGAGTTGGGAAAAAGTGCTTCTTCCCTGGAGGCCTATTGATCCAACCAATCTTTATGACTGCCAGGCAATAGGAAATGTGAGTGATATGAGCCTAATTTCTGATCAACCATCGGAGAGTTCACGACCTATTCAACCTTACTTTTCTGAAAGTTCTAGAGTGATTCTGACAAAGATTAAGAAGTTGGAGAAGAGGTAAAAAATCTTATGAATGCTATTAACAATATCTTTGATTTATTTGATCACTTGGATTGGAGGATGAAAGAACAGTTTGATCATACTAGAAAAATTGAAGTGAATTTGATAAATCTGTTGAAGAGGAATGCTGTGATTGTTGAGAATTCATCTGATGAATTCTTGTATCATCCCTTCTGCAATCTGTTTATGCATCATAATCTCTGGGAGATATCAAAAGTGATGATAGTTCGGAGATTGATGAGGAGTAGTGACTCTGCTTAGTAATTAGTATTTATTATTTCAAAGCTTTTGTGTGTTTAGTGTTGACTTGATTTATGTTTTATTATTTATTTGGACCTGTTATGCTTGAATTCTATGTTAGTGCTTAGTTTTCAGTGTTAGAGTATCGTATTGGGTTTGTAATGCTGACTATATATGGCTAGATGAACTTTTTTGGTGAATGCATAAGTGTGTATGTTTGCAGCATGGTATATATTAAAGTGATGTTTTGAGTTGTGTGTGTAATTTTGATGTTAGTTAGTTGCTTATTTGATGAAATAGTTGCTTAAAGAGGCTATTAATGCAATAGCGGAACATCAAAATGATCGAAATTGCGAAAAATTTTTGGACCGAAAATTTGCACTGAAGCTGCTGGCGCCCAAATACAGAGAGTTGAGGCCTTTTAATTTAAATAGAGCGTCGTTGGCGCCCTAACCAGAGCCGCTGGCACCCTAATCAGTACTGCTGGCGCCCAAATACAGAAAAACGTCAGACCCCTCTCAAATCACGATCTTTGCCCTCGGACCCGCAAATCTAGTCATTTCCTTCGTCTTCTTCCTCCAGCTTTCACAAACATTAGATCTAGGAATTGCCAGATCAAGGATTTGGAGCATTTTCAATGATTTTTGAGAGTGGGTCTAGACTTCTCATGGTAAGAGCTTCACTTTAACCTAATTATTTTTTATTTTCACCATGGGAATTTCTCACATTTCTTGGAACCAAAATTTGGAATTTTTGAAGATATTTTGGAATTTTCCATGATGATTTAAGCTCTTAATTACTTAGATTTGTTTTAGGAGTTTCCTACATTGTGATTTTGGAATTTATCAGATTTTATTTCAAATTTTTAGAATTCCAATTTCTCCTAGAACAAGCAAAGGCAAGTGGAAGTTGGATTTTGATCATGATAGATTTATTAATATTGAAGCTCAGTTTCATTTCAATTATGTCCTACATAATAAAAAGTATATACAAGATCGAGCTTTTGAAAATCTGTGCGGATCTATTGTGTAGTTAATTCCTGATAGAAATTAGGAAAAAATTTGTTATTTCACTACTAATGCTATTAGGTTACTGTGCGAGAATTTTATGCAAATCTGCCCTTGACCGAAATGGAATATGTGCTAGTTCAAGGAAAATAGTAGAATTCACCCCTCAGCGTATTAATGATTTTTATCAGTTACACGGGGTGAGGTTTTGTGAATATGAGAACTTTGATATGAGAGAACCTTATATGAAAGAAGTGATGCTTTTCTGAATACAGAAGAGGGGAATGGAGAACAAAACAAAAATATATGATTAATTTCCCTACTTCTAAGCTTCTAAATGATGACACTATTTCATCTCTGCAAGACTGCTACCTTCATATCACCACAGTGAAGTTACAAAGGATAGAGCAATTCTAAATTATTGTATTTGGACCATGAAGATAATTGATATTGGATCTATCATCTACAAGAATATTTAAACTATTACTGGAGGAGAAACCACTGGTGGATTAGGACATCCTGCCCTGATTCATTCACCGTGTTCATAGTCTGGAGTTGAAGATGATAGTTCTGAAGAGATAGCCATACCACTGAGACCTATTACCAAGACTATTATTCAGAATTTTGATTCTCATGAGATAGGAAGATGAGAGAGTAAGAGTATTGATATTCCTACTACCAGCTAGGACATTCCATCTACTTCTGAGCCACCTACACTATCTAATGTTATGGAGCAGTTGAGGATCTAGAGTGCTAGTATGGATATAATTCATAGCAAAATGGATGTATTTAAGGCTAGAAGTGATGTAAATGAAGATTACATGAGGAGGAGAGTTGAGTATGATATTGCCTATCATGATGATGCTCAGGTCAGATTTATGAGGGGAGACTTTGGAGTGATATTTCCTACCTACCCCAGCTATGTTCCATACCGACATGATTCTGCTGATGAAGCTGGTGATGATGATTGGTAGTACTATGATTTATGTTTTCTATTGTGTGTTGTAGTATTGTTTGCATTAGTTATTTGATTTTTTGTGCTTTATGTAGTTTGTTGATGTATTTGTGTTAAAAGATGAAAATGTAATGAACTTTGTGTTAGTTGTTAGTAATTTGAATTTTGATTTGTGATGTTATGTTGGATGTTTAATGTTTAAATGTTTAATATTTCTTCACCCTAGCAAATGTTTAATGTTATATATATCACTGCTTCTAACTGTTTCATGCTTGCTAGCTTAATTTTGATTAATACCAGCATAGCTTCAGAAGATTTCAATATCCCAGCACAAAAAGGTTAGTTTTCTTTTACTCTTTACCATTTCAAATTTATTGAAAAACTTAAGTTTGGGGGAGGGTAAAAGTATTAAATCTTATTTGTTATCAATTAATATAATTTCTAAAATTATTAGCATAACTTTTTGCAGTTGAACCTAACTTTAGATAACTAAATTTATTATTTCATTTAAATATTATGGTAGATTTGGATGAAAGTTTTTAGTAATAAAGGTTAATTTTATAGGGTGAGATATTTAATATGAAAGGATTTGATTATAGTTGACTATTTGAAGTAAATAAAACTGTATTTTTGAAATGTTAAAAGACTTAAAGAACTATGTGTGAAGAAAGGATTGTGACTTTATGATGAATTATAAAGCTGATATATATTTATAAAGTAAGGAGGTGTTTCAGGTTTGAACTTTAGAAAGAGGAGAGTGAAGTTCAAAACCATTACATGCTATCCAGATATAGTAATCACCAGATAAAAAAATAGAAGGAAAAAGAAAGAAAAGAGTGAAAAACAATCCCAAATAAAAAAGAAAAAGAAAAAAAAAAATATATGTGAGGAGAAGCTTGAGAAGATGCCTAATAAAAAATTGGCTTCACTTGAATCAACATAAAGGAAAAACTTAGTTACATTTCTGAATTTATATTTAAAGTATTAGCCTATTTTCTAATAGAGTTTGCATGAGCTTCTTTTTCATATAGTCTTCTAAGGCATCCTTAATGTGACAAATTATGGTTCATCTTGAATTGAATAGGAGGCTGAAACTCTTAGACATGACTACTGAACATTCTTATACCTGTAATTTTAGCTTAAGTTACAGAACTTCTTTCTAAGATTCTTACCATTATATTCATTTAAATTAAATATCATAGTATTCTATAAGTGAGAATTTCACTACTTTATGTTATATTTTTATGTAGTAAAAGGATTACTTGAGAACAAGTAATAGTTAAGTTTGGGGGTTTTTGATGCACCAAAATTATATTAGGTTTTCACTATATAATTTAACTCAATTTTGGTGATATTGCAACTTAAAGGATGGTTTTCATGTTTTGTTGTTGGTATGATGATTTTAGGTGATTGGAGCAAAAGGAAGCGACAAGGAACGAATTTGGAGAAAAAATGAGCAAAATGAAGTAAATTGGCTTCTGGCGCCGCCGGTACCCAATTCCAGTGAGTTCAAATAATTAATTGGTGGCACAGCGCCATCGAAACCCTATCCAGTGTCGCTGGCGCACAAAGTCTGTTCAAGTCAAATTCAATGTACTTGGATGACTTTTTGAAGGGGTTCTTAAGGAAACTCTTGGGAAATTCATTTCTAACTTATTTTAGACTATTTTGGATGCCAAGAGAGAGAGAGAGAGAGAGAGAGAGAGAGAGAGAGAGGGTGGTGTGTGCGAGTGTGTGTGAGAGAGAAGTGAAGAGAGTGTGTTAGGATTTCTAGTGAGTGTGAGGAAAGTGTGTAGAAGTCTTGTGTTGTGAAGGATTCTTCTTTAAGGAGTGTAGGAGAAGGAGTAAAGTGAGAGATTGCTTCTTCCTTACTAATCTAAAAAGGGAATTGAGTGTTGAAGAGAAGAGAGAAAATGATTCAAAGGAACTACAAGAGATTTTCTTGGGGAAGAGAAAGAGATAAGTTGTATTTATTTTTGTGTTTGTATGACTTTGCTTTTATATATAAAATCCATATTTCATTGTATCTTCCTCATGAGTTCTGATTAGATTCCTTTGTCTTTCTTATTACAATGAGATGTGGTGAAGTGTTAATGTAGATTTGATGTGAAATAAAAATATTAAAGAAATTGTGATGGTTCTAGATTTTGAAATTCATTTACTTTTTGATCTGGCCAATTGAATTATGAAAATGTGTTGTGAAACATCAAATCCGAAGGACTAAGTGTTCTACAACAATAGTGAAGAATCCATTCAATGTCCATGAATGAGTTGCGTAGTTCATAGGAACCGAGTGCAAATAAATAGAGAAATATGATTTAACGAGCTTCAAAGTGGAGGTTTTAGAGTGACAGGTTGAAATCCCCAATTTTATCCTAAACTTTTCTAACTAAAGCTAGGGTTATCTTTTAAGTGAAGGGAAGTGAGAGCTCTGAAGTGAGAGCCAATATCCTCCCAGCCTAACCACAGATTTAGTGACTAAGCCTAGGATTTGCTAATGTTCTTTACATGACTTGGAAGAGGGGGTACTTTAATGAGGGTAAAGAATATGGATGCTTCTATTTTGGCACAATAAAAATCTATTATCAATCTATATTAATCCTACACCATTGAATCATTGCAACTGGGAAGGCACTTTTCCATATAAAAACCTTTCAATTACAAAACTTAGTGTGTGCGTGTTAGTTAATCCTGGTTAGAAAATTTTGAATGAACTTGTAGTAAATCTAGTTGTTATCTTTGCATTAGCATATTAAATAGTACTTAAACTTGCATTGTAAATTGAGTGTTGGATTTCAACATCTTTGCTATACTTTGAAGAATTCTTGCCTTCCTTGTGGGATTGATAACTTGGACTCTACTAGAGCCCTGTATTACTTGAAAAATACATATACTTGTGTATATGGGTGACTGCTTAATTATTAAATTAATCTATTTGCATAACAAAACTGAAACTATCTTTTGAATATTGACTTTTGAGGCAGTTCGCAGTCACGCGGTCAATAAACAAAAAGTAAAGAAATAAATCAAATAAAATCAATTTCATGGGCCCTTACTCCACTTTCCTAGCCTTCAAGCTTTATATTATGCCTTAACCCTCTCTTAATTTCTTCAAATTGATAGCTTCAAAACTAGGGAAGGAGCCTTCAAAGACTGGTGAAAAGTTCCTTAGACACTCATAGAACTCTCTCTAAATATCTCTTGAAATCTAACTTAAATTGGGTAAGAACTGCTTCCAAATGTATGTTAAAATGAAGCTTGATGGCTATGTTAGGTATAGCCAAAAGCTTTTGTTTCGATGCCTAAATTGGTTGTTTCAAGCGTTTGTTAACCAAAAATTTGTGTCTAGGCCCCTCCCCAGTATAGCCTAATTGTCGGACAAGGGCCTAAGCTTTGGTATAGCTAAAAATCTTATGAATGTTCATTTTTTGTCAATCGGCCTCCACTTCAATTCTACATCAAATAAAATAATTAAAATACATCTAAAATAATATTTTTTTTTGTATCAACAAAGATATTTTAATATTTGTGGTGAATTTCTAAGAATTTTTCAAAATGCAATGTTATAATTTAATTGCTTGCTAAATAAAAATAAATTAATAGGTTTAGCCTAAAATCATATGTATGTGAGAAAGATTTTTTCGTGTAGTGTATAACATATAAAATAAATGTTAGCATATTTGAATAAATATTTTGCTATGTTATGAAGAGTGATTATTTCTCGAAACATCATTTCATATTTCTATGATATCAGTGATAATTCTTACCTTATTTTATTATTTTCTTTATTTATTTGTTTTCTTTAGATGATAACTCTCACCATTGTTTCGTTTTTAAAAATTTTTCTTTTCCAGATGATAACTCTTATCCATTTTTTTAAATGTTAAAAATGACAAACTAACGAATGTTTTTTCTATCTAATTTTTTCTACTTACTATTTTCAAGTTATTAAACTAAACATATAAAATCATTAAAATTTACACCATATTTGATAAGTGTACATGTCAATGTTTCTATTTAACTTGAATATAAATGCCTCATATGAATCTAGCACAGCAATGTAACAAGTATGCCTATGAATGATATCGTGGGCATGCAATTTATTGAATAATAAGAAGATCTCATTGGTCTAACTAACCTTATACATCTAGCATAGATAATTAAATATTACTAATTTTATTAAAAATTACAAACAATTAGTAATATATGATGAATAAATTTTACATTGTTATAATTTAGCTAAGAAAAAAGTTGAAAATAAAAATTGGATACAATTCACTTATTTCTTTTTAAAATAAAGTTTGACATAAAAAATAATATAGTTCATAAAATAGAAAAAGTAGTTGAAAAAGGCACCTCTTTAAATGAATCGATAGAAAGTGGAATAGTGTAGAACAATAAAGAGCACAAATATCACATGTAAGAAAAAAATAATTATATAATAGTATAAACCCTCCAACCCCCCAAAAGTACAGACTTAAACTATGTATCATCCTCAATGCATGAAAATCAACAGATAATCATAAATATGAAAGTAAGACAAATAAAAGGATTCTCAAAAGAGCAGTATTACCCTACTTCTTCTCTTATGGTTTGTCTGAATTTACTTCCACTACACTTAGTTTATCCTTACTTTTTTTATTAACAAACCAAAAGTAGAATTAAAGTAATAAAATAAAATAAATAAGACACTAAATTTAGAAAGCTTGGATTGCCTCCTAAAAAGTGTTATGTTTAAGTTTGATTAGCTTGATGTTCAGTGAGTTTCCTCCTAACTACCACTTATTTTAATGCTCTTAACACTATCATTATTGGGTCCCAAGCATCAGATGCAAAAAAATGAAAGGTTACGTTAGGTAGTCGACATCTAGCATAAAATTTTTGTTTTTTTCATGAATCCTTTAAATCATTATGTAAATGTTAGGGTGTCCCTTGGAAGCAATATTTTGTATGGCCTAAATATAATGAAAAATGTCTAAGGCCCACTATATTGGTGCCCAACTATAGAGTTAAATAAGCAAAAGTTCCCACACTATGGACAAATGATGACAAAGAAGTTAGTTTATTAAACTCATATTCATATAAGATCTTTGAATAGAGGACTCACGGGTAAATTAGTAGAATTGGTAGATACTATGGTTCATAGGAAGAAAAATATCTTTATTGACCTCATTTTTGGTCACATAGGATTTTCATTGACATCAACCCTTGATCCAATGCAACAAGGTTAGTCAAAAGGGAACTTGTCCTTTTCCAGTCCTGGCTTGGCCACTCCATGCTTGGGTGTGAGCATGCCCCAATGTACCTTGGCGTGGTCATGCCAGGCCTGGGTGTGACCACACCCAGGAAAACTGACTTCACACGTTAGTGATCTGTTCCCTTTGTCCAAGGCTCAGTCCATGAATCATTGTGCCCTTTCATCGGCAACGATTTGTGTCTCTTCAACTGATAGGTTTATCATCACCGTCGACTTGCCACCTTATTGGATGGCTCAGGGTAGATCTACCACTATCTTCTCCACATATAAAAGGGGATCTTCGACACTGAACTTGGTACTGTTCGCAGAGGAAGAAGACGTGTAGAGGAAGAATATGGAAGGGATTCCAACGAGCTTCTTCCTCCTCTTCCTCTTCCGACCAGCCTCCTCTCCTCCTGGTAAATTTTCCTTCCTCTCTCAAATAAAGCATTATTTTTTAAATGTTTTAAGCCTAGGACTATCAACTCAAAAGTCTTGGATTAGTCTTAGGTTTGGGTTCAACTCAAGTGGAGCCACAGTTAGCCTAACCCAAACTCACTTAGCCAAACCTAATCTAAAATCCTATACCTAACCTTACCTAGTGTTCTCACTTTTGTGAGGATCATTTATAAATCATCTTGGGAGAATAAGTCTATCAATATTAACCTCCTAGATCATACTAATGATCACTAAACCTTAATGTCCAGAATAAAACCCTAATGAAGCCTTTTCAATCCAAATCATAATGACATCCTAAAAATGATCAAACAGCAATGACAAACTCTGATATGGTCAACGTTGACCAAACTGGTCAACCTTTGACCTAAATGGTCAATCCATGACCCAATGACCTTCCCATTGACTGAATTGGTCAACCCTTCACCCAAATGATCAAATTATGTCAAAATGGTCAATCCATGACCCAATGACCAACCCATTGACCAAACTGGTCAACCTTTAACCCAAATGGTCAAATTAAGTCAAAATGATCAATCCATAACCTAATGACCACCACACTGACCAAACTGGTCAACCCTTGACCTAAATGGTCAAATTAGGTCAAAATGATCAATCCATGACCCAATGACCACCCCATTGAACAAACTAGTCAACCTTTGACCCAAATGGTCAAATTAGGTCAAAATGGTCAATCCCCAAGACCTAATGACCACCCCATTGACCAAATTGGTTAACCCTTGATCCAAATGGTCAAAATTGGTCAAAATTGGTCAAAATGGTCACTTCATGACCCAATGACCACCACATTAACCAAATTATTCAACCTTTGACCTAAATGGTCAATCCATGACCACAGACCACCAAATTGACCCAATGCTAACCCCATTGACCACCAAGTCAACCTAAAGGCCAAATTGGTCAAATTTGATGCATTTGATCATGAAACTTGATCCTAGTCAAACCTAGGTCCTGTTACCAAAATTAATGACCCCATGATTAAATTAACCATGAAAAGGTTAAGAAAATCATCTGGGTCAACCCTGAACTTAGACTGGTCAACCATGGTCAACCATGGTCAATCCTGGTCAACTTTAGTCAAATTTTGTCAAAATACTCAATTTTGAACCAAATTAATAAAATTAATTAAATGATTAACCTTCAAAATCATTTTGATTAATTTATGGGTTAATATTATAATTTCTACATTTTTTAATTAATTACATAATTAATTAAAAATGGAAGTATAATTAAATAACCCTAAATTGAATTTGAAATTATGACATCACCCATAATATCAAAAATCCATAATTGATTTTTAAAATTAAATTAAATTTTTGGAGAGTCACCCATGACCCATTAGAATCATCATGACATAAATAACACCTTACCAAATCCAATAATAATGACCTTTAACCTAGGTTAAAGCTCATCATGACACCATCATGAAGGGGGAAAAAGAGGTGTCACCCCTTTATGAATTGCATGAGAGACAACATGGTTGAGTCATCACTCACCTTACAAGCCATCCAATGGAAAAGAAGGTTACCATAAGTCATCCCTACATCATGGAATGAACTCATTATTACCAAATTTTGAAAATAATCAGAAAGGGAGATTACGTGTCATTCTTTCACGAAGTCATGGATGATATGTTAACCTATGTGGACGAAGGTTAACTTACTCAATTTTGAGTCACCATACACCTTATCCCCACCTAATGGACATGACCTAAATCCATTTCATTAAATGGAGATCTCATCATGGCTACTCATGGAAACAATATAAGGATGAGCTTATCTAACGTTCTCTCTTCAACCTATCGAGTGAGCTGAGAGATTACATGGGTGAGGTAAATTCAGCTCAAACATAAAGATACCAAATCACTTCATGGATTATCCAATGAGGGGAAGCCAAGACATGGAATGAAGCCTTCACCATGAGTGAACTCACTATGGATTAGCTTAGTGATGCTCAAATATGATCATCTATAGCTGGAAACTTATCCTCATGCCATTATGAGCCTGATATAACCTTCCCCAAACCAGTCAAAACTCACCATGGCTTCATTTGGGTCTATATAAAAGCTAGCTCGAGAGCTTCACCAAGGAGAGGAGACCCAACCACACTGACCAATTCCAATATATTTCAAAAGTAAAATTGCTCCCCATACCCTGAGCAGTTGATTCCCCACAGAATCAAGCCTTCAAACCCACTGTCTTCTCCCAATTTAACCACCCTGAATACCCTAAAACAGGGCTCCTTTCGGGTCCTACATAAACCTCTCACAATCCTTAAATTAATCTTTCCTACACCTTCCCCAAGGTATACAAAGAAGATTCCAATCAAAATTAAATATTCCCATGAGCTCTAACCTAGTTCTCTATGAAGTCGTGAACCCATTTTGGTGAGTTCATATCTCCAAAATATCATCCTAAATTGAGCATACTAGAAGCTTTGTAAGGACTTGGCGATCGTTCTAAACTTATTTGACTGATGCTACACCTCATCAAACTAAGGTATGGCCAAAAAACTCAAATCACGCTCGGTTTGAGCCTTTATGAAGTTAAGTGGTTCAAACCATCCATAAATCCGTATAGATGAGTTCTTCTTTCCACGATGAAGCTCATGAAACAATCCTCATGAAGTTTCAATAAGATCCAAGCGAGATCTTACACCTAGATCATGGACGGTCTACGGGAAACACCAGGCTGGGGGAGATGAAGGGATGTCATCCAATTTTATGTATTAAATACGGATAGTCGAGATATCATCGTACCGTAGTTTCATCCATATGAAACAGATGAAACCGCGGGCCACGTGGTTGTCTGCGCGGAATCTCCGCCCAACCAAATGGCGCCACATATATGCTCGATGGATCTGATGATCCAGTCAACGCCTACATGGATAAATAAGAAAATTTGGATTTTCTTATTTAATTAGAAGCTGAAATCTTTGAAAATTCATAACTTGACATACAAAATCACAAAAATAAACTAAAAGTACCCCTGGATTCACGAGAACAAGGAGAAAATTATAAAAACAAAAATTGAATTAATGAGTTATATTTATTTTTTAATTAATTAATTACTCCCTAGAGTAATTTAATAATTAAAAATTATTTATAAAACCAAGGATTGTGAAATTTTCATAAAATAATTCTCTTATCCTTGGGGACATTCTATGATTTTTCCAAGTCTAGGGTAAGTCTCTAGGATGAAATATACAATTTTCAATCCTATTTTGTGATTATTTTAAAAAATAATTACATTAGTTAAGAAGTTGAACAAATAATTTGGAAATCCTCAGAAACTTTAGGGTGATAAATTTGAATCATAAAATGACATTTTATAACCCTTAAAAATTTTGAAATGACATTTTTAACTTTTCGGGTAAAATTTATAAAATTGAAAAATATAAATCAAACCCTAAACTTTTTATAACATGTACAATTAAGATTAAGAAATCATAATATCTAAGTTTAAATCAACTTAAGATGAATCCTTAAGTCTTAGTTAGGCTAGTTTTAAACACAACTTAAACCTTTAAAAATTCCAATTAAACTTAATCACTTTCCTTAATCCTTAATCAAAATAGGTTTAATGCAAACTAAACCTAATTGGGTCTAACCCAGCGGTAGACCTAATTAACGTCGATTAAGACTTAATCAAATAAGGTTTAATACCAATCAAGTCTAATTAGGTCTAATCTATCATTAGATTTAATTAACCCCGGTTAAGCCTTAATCACATTAAGTTTAACTCAATAAACTCTAATTAGGCCTAACCCATCATTGGACCTAATTAAACCTAGTAAACCTTAATTAAATCAGATTTAATACAAATAAAACCATAATTAGTTCTTAAACAACACTTAGACCTAATTAAACCCAGTTAAACCTTAACTGCATTAGGTTTAACACAATAAACCCTATTTAGGTCTAAACCACAATTGGACCTAATTAAACCTTGTTAAGACTTAATCACATTAGGCTTAACACAATAAAACTTAATTAGGAATAAACCATAATTAAACCTAATTAAACCCTGTTAAACTTTAACTACATTAGGTTTAACTTAATAAACCCTAATTAGGTCTGAGACACCAATTAGACTTAATTAAATCAATTTAGGCTTTAATCACACAAGGTTTAACTTAATAAACCTTAATTAGGTTTAATACACCAATTAGACTTAATTAAATCATGTTAGGCGTTAATCACATTAGGTTTACCTTAATAAACCCTAATTAGGACTAAGACACCAATTAGACTTAATTAAATCAAGGTAGGCCTTAATCACATTTGGTTTAACTTAATAAACCCTAATAAGATCTAAGACACCAATTAGACTAAATTAAATCAAGTTAAGCCTTAATCACATTAAGTTAACTTAATAAACCCTAATGAGTTCTAAAACACTAATTAGACTTAATTAAATCAAGTTAAGCCTTCATCACATTAGGTTTAACATAATAAACCCTAATTAGGTTAATCCATCATTTGACCTAATTAAACCTATTAAACAATAATCAGATTAGGTTAATTAACCTTAATCTAATTAGACTTAACCACAATTAATTGTAATTAATAAATTAAACCTTACCCAAATTAGGATTTATAAACCTTAACTAAATTAGACTTAACCTCAATTAAGTCTATTTAATAGATTAAACCTTACCTAAATTAGGTTTAATTAACCTTAACATAATTAGACTCAACCACAATTAAGTCTAATTTTAACCTTAACCTAATTATAATTAAGTTTAATTAATCAATTATACCTTACCCAAATTAGATTTAATTAACCTTAACCTAATTAGACTTAAGCACAATGAAGTTTAATTAATCAAATAAACCTTACCAAATTAGGTTTAATTAACCTTAACCTAATTAGAATTGACCACAATTAAGTCTAATTAATCACTTAAACCTTACCCAAATTAGGTTTAAATAACCTTAATCTAATTAGAATTAACCACAATTAAGTTTAATTAATCAATTAAACCTTACGCAAATTAGGTTTAATTAACCTTAACCTAATTAGACTCAACCACAATTAAGCCTTACCCAAGGTAGGCTTAATTAACCTTAACCTAATTAGATTCAACCAAAAGTAAGTCTAATCAATTAGACCTTACCCAAATTAGGTTTAATTAACATTAACCTAATTAGACTTAACCATAGCTAAGTTTATTCAATCAAATAAAACCTCACCCAAATTAGGTTTAATTAACATTAACCTAATTAGATTTAACAATAATTAAGTCTAATTAATCAACTAAACCATACTCAAATTAGTTTTAATTAACTTTAAACCTTTTAGGTTCAACATACAATGAACCTAACCTAAACCTATACCTAGGTTCAACCCAACTTGAATCTAAGTTAAAATTAAAAAAATTAGGTTCAACATACATTGAACCTAACCTAAACTATACTTTGGTTCAACCCAACTTGAATCTAAGTCAAAATTAAACCTTTTATGTTCAACATACATTGAACCTAGCCTAAACTTATACTTAGGTTCAACCTAACTTAAACCTAAGTCAAACTTAAACTTTCTATGTACAACATACATTGAATGTAACCTTAACCTATACTTAGGTTCAACCTAACTTGAACCTAATATAAACTTAAATATTTTAGGTTCAACACACATTAAACCCAACCTTAACCTAACATGAACTTAAATCTTTGAATCGAACTTAAACTTAGATTCATGTTACATTGAACTTAACTTAAAAAAAATTAGGTTCAACCTAACTTTGAGTCTAACCCAAACTTAACTTAGGTTCAAACCACCTTGAAACAAAACCAAACCTTTAACTTAAGATCAAATTAAACTTAAGTCAAACATCAAACTTAGGTTCAACCTACATTGAACTTAAACCCAACCAAATCCTTAGGCCCAACTGACATGAGGACATAAAACTCTAAGTCTAACTTACACTAGACTTAACAAAATATCTTGAGGTCCTACCAACATTAGGACTTAAATATTGATTCTAATTTACATTTAGACTTAGTCAAATAGATCAAAACTTTTAGATTCAATGGACATTGAATCTAAATTTCTTTATCTAATTCATATTAGATTTAACTCAAAAAGCTTTAGATTCAAACGACACTGAATCTAAATTCCCAAGTCTAATTTACATTAGACTTAATTCAAAATCTTTAGATTCAATATACATTGAATCTAAATTCTTAAATCTAATTCATATTAGATTTAATTCAAAATATCAGAATCAAATGACACTGAATCTAAATTCTTAATTCTAACTTATATTAAATTTAACTCAAAACCTTTAAATTCAAAAGACATTGAATCTAAATTCCTATTAGATTTAACTCAAAAAGATTAGATTAAAACGACATTGAATCTAAATTCTCAAGTCCAATTTACATTAGACTTAATTTAAAACCTTTAAATTCAATAAACATTGAATCTAAAATTCTTAAATCTAATTTATATTAAAAATGATTAGATTCAAATGACATTGAATCTAAAATTCCCAAGATCTTACATATATTTTAGCTGAATAAACTTGACTCCTTTATTTAGGTCTAAAATTACAGAAACAAATCAAAACTAACATATAAAAAATAAATTGACGTAATATACGGAAAATTTTAATTGGTTAATAAATCAAAACAACCTAAAACTTTCTAACCTAAAATCTGAGAAAACATTAAGATTTAAATGAAACCTTAATGAACAAAGATCACTCATTGCAACTTGAACCCCAACATTCTTGATTTACAAAGATTTCTTGGACGATACAATCCTAGTTGTTGACAGGAGTCTTCTAGTCCTGTTTAAATACCTCTCGGCTAAGTAGATCAAGGCATCTGACAACCTTGGGACGATGGAGCCATGGACATCTTGACTAGGTTGTCTAAAAATTAAAACTTAATTAACTAAATCAACAATTTAAGAAATAAAATTGACATTATTTCTTTTGTAAGAATCATTGCGATATTGTTTTCTTGCAAGTTGAAGACAAATTCTGCTTTACATTTACTTTGCATTTTATTAGGGTGTGCTAACTCTACTTTTCTGGACGACATTCTAAAGATGGCACAAACGACAACAAAACAAAACAAAACAAAACAAAACAACATTGACAAAATAAAATAAAAATGACAAACTATGAAACAAAAGCTAAACTTTTAGGATAATCACAAAACCTAAACTTTAGGATAGCCATCAAACAAACAACAAACTACAAGACAAAATGCTAATAAAATGACAAGCAAACAAAAATAAAATTTGCATAACAAATGACATGGACAAATTCAAACCTTTAGGGTAGTACGTAACACTTAGAAACATAATACCCCAAGGATTGAACATTAACGTTTCTTTCCTTGTTCTTGAAATTTCTTAGAAAATAATTGTTAACATTAATCAGAAGTTTTCATAGATAATTCTAAATTTCTAAGATGTAATTAACTATAGGATCTTGCTTCTATAAGAGGTTTAAGGACTCAAGATAGCTATCATACCTAGAAATCTCTGGTCATCAAAATTTTACATGTGATCCTCTTTATATAGAAATTTCTATAATATTTATAAGGATTATCACTGACATTTCTTACTCTACTGTTTTCTATTTTATCATCCCTTATTTTCTTCAAATTTCATACAATTTAAAGATCCATTAGAAAATCCGAAGAAATAAGATCTCTTAAAGACTAGGGCGATATGATAGATAAATACAGCAGTGACTCTCTCAAACAATGACATTGACATTTCACACCTAACATCGACACGAGAAATCTCAACGGCGATGGGCAGGCGATGAACCGGGATTCGAAAACTCTGGATGCCACTGTTGACCTCAATTTTGATGAGGTCTTCTCTTCTTCTTTTTAGTACTTAGGATCTAGCCTTAGGCTTTTCCTTTGACTGTCTTAGAGGACTAGAATTGGGACCCACCACCTAGAATTTCAAACCACTTCTTAACTCCCCGCAAACTCTACAAACTCGACCGTAGACCCCTAACCACCTGTGAGGGTCGAAATCAAATGTGGAAGTTTAAAGGATGAGTTCCTATAGGACTCTTTGGCCTTAGGATCGCCCTCGGTGGCCCGGTCCAGTGAAGGGCTGACTTACACACACAGTACATTTATACACTACACTTTCACACACCTATACTTAGCTTGACCTCCTGACTCATGTAGGTGATTCACATGGATGGTCCTTAACCCCTAAGGCCTTGGCTAAGAGGGTTAGGAACAACATATTGGATGCCTCAAATGAGTCCCTTCATGGCTCATGTGGGCTTGATATGGCTTAATGGCTCAACCAAAATGATTTCATTCCACTTACATTCACCTAATCTTCAATTTTCCAAATTTTCAATCTTCCAAATTTTCAATTTTTGACCCCCGAGACCCTACACCCGCCTAACCTACCTAAAACCCTTGAAATCCTCCAAAATTCCCAATTCACCCAAAATTCCTTAAAATCAATCCCAAACATTTCTACATTACTCAAATTTACCATCCATACCCAAAAATATCAAAAATTCCAAAAATACCTCCCAATACCCTCCAAATACCCAAAATACCCCCCTTGACCCAAAAATCCAAAAAATTCAGAAAATTCCCAAAAAATTCCAGCAAAATCTCAAATATTCCCAATTTCATTTTGTTCAACTACACTATGGGTCAATTGTGTCAATTTACCCTACTTTTGTCAAAACCCCCAATTTGGCCCATTTTAACCCTAAGTGAACCCAATGTCAAACCAAACCTACCCAATTGACCCAAATTCTGGTCCAATTCAATTCTAAACTTCAATTAAACATTCCCAACACCAATCTAGACCAAATTCAAGTCCAATTTGATTGACATTTGGATCCAATTTCACTTTTGTCCTTAAAGCCCAATTTAGACCCATGACCCAAACCTAACCCAAACTCACCCAATTCAACACCAATTAACCCCAAATATTTTCCAAATCTTCCTTAACATTCCCACAAACAAAACACTAACATGATTTGCCCAACATTTAGACCCAAACCTCACTCAAATTCAACCCAAAGCTAAAAGGCCCAATTTTGACCTAAACCCAAACCTAACCCAAATGAGCCCAAACCCCAAAATCAAAGCCCAACCAAAGTCAAAACCTCTTTGAAACACTCCCATAAACATTTCCCAACATTAATTTTACATCAATTTCAACCCTAGCCCAACATTGGACCAAGTTAACCCAATTTGACCTATATTGGCCCATTCACCAAAGAAGCCCAAATTCAACCCAATTCAAACCCAAATCACTCCCAATTTGCTCCAAGTCACTCATGACACATCTATGAGATAAACCCAACAATTATTTGGCCCAAACCTTTGACAAGATTTCATCCTAAAATCCATTTTAAAATCCAAAAGCCCACTTCCCTAAACCATTTTAAAAGCCCATTTTCACCAAATACAAAAGCCCAAAATTTGCCCTAAAGCCCACATGGCAATTTCTTTTCATCATAACTTTAATTGATATCAACCCTAAGTTTCAAAATCATCATTAAACCATTCCAAATCAAGCTTCATACAAATTCCCATCAAATTACCAAAAATTTCTAAAATCCATTTTCATGAAATTGACCAAGCTTTTCCCCAAGCCAAAGACAAGCCATGCAAGCCATGGGCAAGCCACATGAAGCCATGGAAGGTTTGACATGTGATCAAGCCATTAATGGCAAAAGGAGGAGCCTCTTTTAAGCCCCCTTAAAAAGGTTTTAACCCTTTTAATGCTTCACCTTAATCCATGATTAATCAAAATATTCATGGATGGTGACTTCTCCACCCTTTCCTAGCCGATCCATCCGATCCTCCCTCAGCCCAAATCAGCCATGGGGAGGTGAACCAAGCCCAAAAGGTGGGTTGACCCATTTGGACCCAAAATGAGCTCCTCCCCCATTCCATTTCAATCTAAGCTCTTTACACATGACATTGGCCAATTGCCTACACAAAACCCCAGCCCTGACCCTCCTGAACTTGAGGGCGACCAGCGCCTGGATAGCCAGAAAACACCATGGAGGAGACCTTGGGAGGAGCAAAAAATTTCAATTCTCCCTTGCTGACTTGTCTCAACCCAAATGGACAGCATAGCTCTTCTTCTCTTGCCAAGAGCAGCTGATCCCAAGCCCTAACTCTCCCTGGGAGGCCCTCCACCCTCTCCTATTTAAACACCACCCCCTCTCGGCCATGAGAGGTGATGAACCAGACCTTACTGAAACCCTGCCAAAATTGTTCCAGAACACTCTTCATACTTAGAGCAGTTGATCCCCAGGTGACAATTTGCCATAATCCCCACCAACAGAACCCAATTTCTCAACCAAAATTCCACCCAAAACCAGGACACTTCTCCACAGTGGATCAATCCTCAAATTTATTGGTCCTACACCTTCACCAGACCAAGGGAAGGAGTCCACCAGCAAAAGCCCCCTCTCCAGGCCACCCAGTTGCTCCAGCCTCCAAGCTTTGTGATCAGCTGTGGTCGAAATCATATCTAGGCGATTCGTCAGACCAGGAGACTTCATCTGGAGCTTGCTGGGATCCAATCGAAGGTGACACAACCCTCAGATTGAAGCCACACTTCTCTGAGCAAAGGTATGAGCTAATTCTTCATCCCTAGCTTCTGGAGATTCTCCATTTCAAATGCTTTAATTTCAATGCATGATCACCGTATAGATGTAATCGTCTCTTCAAGACGAATCCATAGAGCATAAGAACACGAAAATCCATTGAGTATTGAGTGAGATATTAGGGATTTAGTGTGAACGGCTCTCGGGTGAGGACGCTTGGGGACTATGAACGGATGCCGTTCATTTAATACACGCGCGGACGAACGGCCAGGATCGCGTCGGATCAAGAGATGGAACGACACAGCGGGGCCCGGGAGCACTGAGTCAGATGGCGGAGTCGAACCAGAACGCACTGCGTGGCCTTTCGGAGCTGCTGAGGTTGACGCGGCGCCGCGTGGATAAATAGAAAATTAGGGTATTTTTGATTTATTTAATTCCCCTAAACTTCAAAAATGCATAACTTTGTGTAGGAAAATCAGAAAAATAAAATAAAAATACCCTCTTGCTCAGTGAACATAGGAGAATAATGTGGAAAAGAAATTATTTAATTTCATCAAGTATTTAATTTTTAATGATTTATTTCCCTTCTGCATTATTTTAATTCTCCATGCATATAGGAAATTTACCATGGCATGAGACCATAGGGCTTTTGAAGCCTCTGAATTTGGGAACATTCCCTGAATTTTCCAAAGTCAGAGGCCATCCCTATGAGAAGTTATTGATTTTTCAAATTCATGTTGCTGTTTTAAGTATTTTAATTCCAATAATTATCATGTTGTGAAATAAAATCTAGAAAAATTTGGTGATGTCTCTTATGACCAGAGGACCCTAGGAAAAATAGGTTTTGGATTAATTTATTTAAAATAACCCTAATTGTCTTAAACACCCAAAATAGCTCCTTAATTAATTAGAGTTAACCATATATCAAATTGACTTGAAACCAATTCTCCACTGACATTTAGGATCGGAGGAACCCACCATAAAAATTTGAAGTCAATTGGACTTGGTTAGCCTCTACTAAATGGGTTGATTAAGCCATTTAGCCATTTTAAACTTTAAAAATTCAAAACTTTCAAAATACCTTTCAAAAATTCACCAAATTGGTTTTGGAGCCTCTCTGATATCAGGGGAATTTAAGAAAATTAAAATTTCAATTTTCTAAAAAAGTTGATTTTTTGGTATTATTTTAATATTTTAATAATTAAAAAAATAATAAAAATCACAAAAATAATAAAATTCACCAAAATGTCACATTTTGAATTTTAATCACTTAGGAACAAACCCCATATTTTTCTTAGGTCTATTTAATGAGATATTAAATTTTAAAGCCCTAGGGTAATTTTAAAATTAAAAAAAAATGTATTTTCTAGCATTTTCACTAAAATAATTATAATAAATCAAACAAAAATCAGAAAATTGCAAAAATTGATTCTCTAATTTCCTTGATATTAGAGAGATTTTTGAAAAATATAAATTTCATTTTTCAACCTTTATTTTATTTTTAAATTAATTAATGCTCCAAAACTTAAAATAATTATAATAAAAATAATTTAATTCAAAAAATCACCAAAATTGGTCCAAGTGGTCCTCTACTCATTAGAAATGTCCCATAATTTTCTTAAGGACAGAAACTTTCCCTTGGTCATATTAGTAAATTTTCCTTGGAAATCCCTATTTTCCACCAAAAATAATTACATAAATAAATTAAATACAGAAAAATCACATTTTCTCCTCTCATATCTTTATTGGCATATGAGTGAAGTCACATAAAAATTTCAAGTTCATTTAAGCTCAATTTAGTGAGTTATGAAATTATTAAGCTTGAAGGGCAAAATGGTAATTAAAATATTAACCCTTAATTAAAACTTTAGGTTTAATAAAATTAACAAATAAAATATTTGATCTTAATCTTATTTGGATGATTGAAACTTAAATAATTAAAGGGTAGAAACCTATTAAATAATTTGAAGATAATTAAAATAAACCTTAATTAAATAATTGATTAAATTTGGAAGAATAATAAAATTGGAATTATTAAAATAGGGATATTATTAGGAAGAGATTTATTCTTTAATTTAAAAATCCCTAAATTAATCATCTCAATAATATTTAATTCTTAATCAAAATGATAATTCAAACTTAAGTTTTAAAATGTTAAAGGACTTAATCATTAAATTTAAAAAAAAAAGGTTAAATTATTAAACTCTTTTTAAATTTTCAATTAAATTAAAATTAAAAATAAAATTAAATTAAAGATTAAATTAAATTAAATCAAAAAAATTAAGTAAATTAAATTAAATTAAATAAATAAATTAAATTAAATTAAATTAAATAAATAAATTAAATTAAATTAAATTAAACTAAATTAAATTAAAAAAATGTTAAATTAAATTAAATTAAATTAAATTAAAACATATTAAATTAAATTAAATTAAATTAAATTAAAACATATTAAATTAAATTAAATTAAATTAAATTAAATTAAATTTAAATCAAATTAAATTAAATTAAAGGAAATTAAATTAAATTAAATTAAATCAAGTTAAATTAAATTAAATTAATTCATATCAAATCAAACTAAATTAAATTAAATTAAATTAAATAATAGAATCAAGTTAAAATTAAAATCATGTTAAATTGAATCAAAATTGAAACTAAACTAAATTAAATTAAATTAAAGTTAAATTAAATTGAATTAAGTAACATCACCTAAGACATAAAGAAATTAAATATAAAGCAACTTGAACACTATTCCAAATTTAAACCCTTTAATTGAAGTTAAACTAAATCAAAAACCATTTGAACATCAATTTGCCCTCGAAAGCTTTGGTTATCATAACTCCTAAACGAACGTTAAATGAAATGATACTTCACTTAAAGGATATTCGGATGTCCTAGTTCATCGAGCAAGATAACAAAACTCGAATTCTCGGACAATTAATTCATTTGTATAATTAAATTCATTTGGACTTAAAAGAATTCTAGCAATATTGAAAAGATGTTTGAGATTCTTCTTAAACACTTTCTCAATATGATAGGATGTTTATAAGAACAACTGAACTTAATTATTCTTTGATGAAGAAAATCATCCTTAAACCAAAATACAAGAACCTAGACGTCATAGGAAATGACTAGCTATAGGATTAGGAATTTGGTAGAAAACCATAACCCTTCCCTTAGCTTTACCTAGGAACTTGCTTAAATATTCTAATTGTGTTTTAAGTGCAGCTTGGGATGACGGGAAGACTCTCTAGGTATGTTTTTATTTTATTGCCATTTATCTAATTGCAATTTATTTAATTGCATCGCACTTACTTTTCTTGCATGATAAACAACTGTTGCATGAAAACCCACACCTTTAGGATAGCCCCTAAAACTGAAACCAAAACTAAGTAAAAAGTCATTGCAAGATAAAATTCACTGCCACAACATTTCAAAATATAAAACAACTCAAAATTTAATCACAAACAGAACACAAAACTACAATTACAACTAAATTAAAACGTCCTCGTTGGATGATCGGGAATACCTCGGATGATGTAACCTACGTGTTGCTAACGGGATTTCCCACGGTCTAAATGAAAGCGTGGAACTCATTTAGTTGAGTTTAGCAAATTCATCCGGACTAAGTGAATCCGATAAAAATAACGATGCCGAAGGATGGAACCGTGGGATCTTAACCGGTGTTGTTATAATCAACTTTAAGATTTGTTTTAATTAAAACATAAAAAACACTTGGAAATTAAGAATTTCTCTAAACCAAAACACTTTTCTCATCTCCTGATTTATGACTTCTAAAACTAAACCTCTGCAACAATAAGGAGCTCGGAGCATGGTGGGCAGCATGACCATCGTCATCAAGAAAACCCGAGTCTACTTCAAAGAAAACCTTCTTAGAATTAAATAACTAAGCCATAGGATTTCGAGGTAGTTTGCCTAGTGAAACATAAATCCTCAACCTTTTGTTAGGCATTTGCATTGCAAAGTAAGACCTAACCGGTCTTAGGATTTTCGAGGTAGTCGTCCGATACGACATAAACCCTCACATCTTCGAGGCTATTTGTATGATCATGTCATACGAATATAAGTCCAAATTAATTAAAATTGGCAAGATTGAAATATCAAATAACATTAGGACTTTCCTAAATCCAAGCCAAACAATAGGATAGTTGGGAAATTACCGAAGTTCGCTTCGGATCTGTGATTTCTCCTACCTTTCTTCCTTTGAATTCCCAAAACCAAATGTTCCAAACTTGATCCATTCCCTATTGAAATTCCAAAATTCAATCCTTTGAAAACTTAAACTTTGAAATTCTTGAGAGCAGAATTATTGATTATTATCGAGAGTTTTCTTAGGTGATTCCCGTCACTTAAGATGTAATTAACTATAGGGGCTTGCCCTTATAGGGAATTTTAAAGAACCCAGGTAATATAAACCCTGCTTAATTCATTTATATTAAGCAGAGGAACTTGTCGGCTTATAAAATTGGTTCGCAGACCAAACGGATGTCACAAATCTTTTAGTTTATTTAATCGAGCCCTATCATCGAGCAGTATGTCTATTCTTCGGATAGATAAATGGTTTGTGGTGCGGTGCTCGTTTATGTAAACTATTCGGGATGTGAGATCAGTTTGATTTCATATCTTAAAATTTTCAAACTTAAAGTTATTTTCAAAATCAAATGCTACTTTCCAAATTATATATATATTTAAATTAAATTTAAAATTTAAAATTCGCCGACAATTTTTGTTAGGCGACCCCCTTTTAAAATAATACACATAACCTAAAAATATGCCGACAGCCACCACTTAGATCTAGTCCAAACTTAGCTACGCCAAGCAAAAAATTCAAACCAACCTAACTCAGGTCTAACCTAACCAGGACCTGACCTAAAACCTAACCTAACTCATGTTTAACCCAACCCTGACATGACTCAAACCTAACCTAACCCAGATCTGATCTAACCCTGACCTAACCCAAACGTAACTAAACATAGGTCTGACCCAACCCAGACCTGACCCAAAACCTAACCTGACCCAAATCTGACCCAACCAAGACCTGACTCAAACCAAACCTAACCAAGATATAATCAATCCTTAAACCTAATCTAGGCATGACCCAGCCCTAAATCTAATATAGACCTAACCCAGCCTAGGTCTAACCCAAACCTTAAACCTAATCTAGAGTTGACCTAAACTAGCTCTAACCCAAAGCCAAAACCTAATATAGAACTGACCCAACTCAGGCCAAACTTAACCTAAAATAACTTTACCCGAGTCATAAACACAAACTAAGCTAACTCAGGTCAACCCAACGTAACCCATGTAAAAGCCAAACTCAAGCTAAGTCAACCCGGGTCAACCTAGCTTAACCCAGGTCAAACCCAAAGTTAGTTATGCTAAACATGGGTCAACCTAGCTTAACCCGAGTTAAATCCAAGCTCAGATTAAGAAAACATATGTTAACCCAACTTAACCCAGGTCAAATTCAAACTCAACCTAAGCCAACCCATCTCAAACCAACTTAACTCGGGCCCAATCCAAACTAAACCTAATCCAGTCTGAGTCAACCCAGCTTAACTCGGGTCAAATCTAAACTCAACCTAAGCCAATCCAGGTCAGCCCAACTTAGCTCGAGTCAACCCAAACTTAATCTAAGCCAACCCTGGTCAACCCAGCTTAATTGGGGGGTCAAACCCAAATCAAGCCTTCCTGGGTCATTCCTGATAAAATTGGGTCATTCTATATAAAATCCAAATTAATCTGAGGCAGCCTAGGTCCAAATGAGGCCCAAATTAGCTAACCCATATCATACCATAGCTCAATTTTTAGGTACCCTAAGCTCAAAAGGTTAGTTTACTTTAGCCTGATCTTAACCCAAGTCTAATTTAAGGCTAAAAATACATGATATTTCATATGTTGTTTCATGCTTCATGTTTCACATGTTATCTTATATTTTTGTACATTTTATTTCATTCTATCCCACATGTTTTTTTCATTTTTAAAAATAAAAATAAAAAAATATAATGAAATATAATAAACAAAGCAAGGGCGAGAAATTCTCAGTTTTATTTGCAAACATCAAACATCAAATTTTAATTGAAAACAAAACACAAAACCTAGAATACTTTGATTTCTCAGCATGAGTGATAAGACCTAGGAATCAAACAAAACCTTAATGCAAATATTTAAATTCAAATAAAATATACTAAGATAAAGAATGAGAACTGAACTTAGGTAGATCCATGATGAACTTTAGGCTAGTTAAATTACATAATTGAACCAAGGGCCACTCACTTACCCTAAGTTAGTATGTGTACTTAAGCTTACATTTGTCTAGCTACCTAGTTATTGCTAAAGACTAGGACATGCAAAACAAAAAACCAAAACCTTAAGACTATAGGGAATACTTTAGAATGATGTTACCCTTAGTTATTGATGAAGGCATTTTAGACTTCTTCAAAACTACAACTCCTGCATGCTCTGGCATTTAAGGAGGATTCTTGGTTATGATGTTGGTCGTAGTAAATGGATACCAACATTTATGGGACGATGGAAAGCCATGTGCTCTTAACGGGGCACAATATTCCCAAAAATTTAGATTAGTCCACCAATAGAACTCCTTATAGATTATAGGTTCTCACTGTTCATCAAAAAATCCTTTCCTACCTAACTATATCCTTAGCTTAGGGTTTTCCAGCAATTCTATCTGTTAAATCTATTATTTATCTTTAAGTTTAAACTCATCATTAGCTCTTTTGATTGAAACACTTAAAAGAAATCAAATTATATGACTTGAACCTTTCCCTTGACGTGTTGTCATCAGATTGTAAGTCCCATCTTTTGGATTAGTTCTTCCAATTTTGACCCTTCAATAATGGAAGTTTGTTTTTTGGCAATTTAATGCATCATAATAATTAAGAGATTTTCTTTAGGACTAAGGCTTTAAGGAAAAAATTAACTATGAAGGACTTCCTTTGTAGGAACGTGGCCCCAAAATTAAAACAAACCTTATCTTACACCTGTAAGGCAAGGGAAGAATCCAAATTCCATAGACCAAAGATTTCCCTCATCCAATTGACTAGATCCATTCTGACGTAATATTTCCATCTCTCAAGATAGTATATTCCTCTTTGAATGTCATATTTGTTATTTAGATAGGAATCTTATGAGATCTATGGTGGTCTTTCAAAATAAAAATCTTCTACTAAGGTCTCTTCTAGCGACTCTCTAAGGATCGTTCTTCTCTGTCCAACTCTTTATGGTTCCATCAAACTTATCAAAATCTCTGAGTCCTAGCATTTATCCTCTATCTTCATTCTCCTAGACCTCTCATTTAAACCATATTTAATGAGTGGGATTAAAGATTTTTTGGACCTCTTTGCTTGTGATGTTGAGCTTTAATTTATTTTAGAGCCTTCTAATTTCACTATTCAATTGTGGCACTATCCTCTATTAGTTTCTGTTCAAAATAAATCTTTCAATCTAAAATTTTGTGAGAATAAAATTTGAAACAAAGTTTAACATTTCAAAACAACGTTGAAAATTATTTAAATCTAAAATCCTTCAAAAAAAAAGTGATGAACCTTAAAACTTCAAAATGAAAAATGAGAAACTTTAAAAACCAAAACATTTCCTTGTTCACCTCGTGAACAGGGACTAACCTTAAATTCCTTGATTGAGTTCCCTTTCAAATAAGCAATCTTAAATTTATTGAAATTCATATATTCAAATGAGGAGTTCAACCTTAAATTGCTTGATTAAGTTCCCTTTCAAATACGTTAATCTACAATTTATTAAAATTTCAGAGATTCAAGTGAAGACTTCCTATTAAGATCCTTCCTTGTATCCAAATTGAATGTCCTTAGAGATTACTGATCATGACGGCTGCAAATACAGAGTAATAAATTTTCGCAAATAGTTTCAATTCAGTCATAGATTATAATCTGTTTAATAAAGTAGCAGTCGATTTATATGCAATTATACATATCATTCAAGTAATACATGACTCTAGCGAAGTCCTGGTTATCGATCCCATGGGGACGAAGCAAACATTAAAGCGTAGCACAAAAATCCAATATTCAATTTGCAAAGAACTTAATGTATTACCACAAATGCTACACATTGATGATTCTAGAGAATTTAAAATCACTAAATTAATTTCTAAGCTTCAAATTAAATTAACTATAATAAGTTTTTGTAATGCAAGGTTCAAATTTAGAGAAAGTGTCCTTCCCCTTACAATGATATTTTGGTGAGTGAATAATATAGATTAGTTTAATATTTGTATTGTGTCGAATATGAGTACTTCTATTCTTTACCTCTTTTGAGTGTTATAAAGAGAATTGGCTAATCTTAGGTTTAGTCCCTAAATTTGTTGTTAGGCTGGGAGGATATTGGCTCTCACTCCAGAGCTCCCACTTCCCTTCCCCTTAAGGCTAACTATCGCTTTAGTTTCTAAACACTATGACTAAATTGGGGATTTTAGTCTTTCACCCAAAATTCTCAAATTTTACGCCTAATAAACATATTTCCCTATTTATTTGCACCCAACCCCCATGAACTTCACCATCCATGGAGTTTGAATGTAATCTCCACTTTTGTTGTAGAAAGCATAGCACTTTCGGATCGTATGTTTCACAACGTATTTAAATAAATCAATTGGCCAAATCAAAAAGTAAATTAAGAATGAAGTGGAAAATCATCACAATTTCTATTTTTCTTATGGCACATTTGATCCGACGATCATTATGCTTACAATATATATATATAGAAATATTTCTTTTTAATGATTTTATAATGTAGATACTACACAAGTATACGTATCGTTTAATCAAGTAATATAAGAATTTCTAATTAAGCCTCGAGATATCAAACTCACAGTAAAAGTGATAAACAATGAAAACAAGAAAATTAACTTTTTACTATTTTAAAGAAAGATCTTACTCAAACAAATGATAATATCTTAGGAAATGAAATTTGATTCTTTTTGTTAATTTTATAATTTGAAGTAAAAGTAAACAGCAACTTTAACTAAACTTTTATAAGATGAAAACTTATGCAAATGAAATATCTTTTTCCTTCTAATGAATCAGTAACAAGTTATGGAGAATATTTTTTGTGGAAGTATCTACAATGTGATGTGCCAAATAGGAGCAATTATATTCTTTACCTTAGTAGAGAAGTTATAAAGAACATAGGTTAATTCACTGTTTTAAAAATCTTGAAGATAGGATAGGAAGGAGAGATACTAGCTCTCACTCCAGAGTTTCCTCGATTCCCTCCACCTGGGGCTAACATCTCGTACCAAAACATAAAACAATAAATCAAATTAGGGACATTAGCTTATCACTCTAAAGTCCTCTAATTCTACACCCATCAAAGTATACCTCTCTATTTTTTTGCACTCAACCATATCGATTACATTTTCACCCATAAAATCTCATGTGATTCTTTCCAATTGTTGACTAAGATAATACCTCACTAGATCTTACATGTTCTCATAACATATTTTAACATCTTAATTAGCCAAATCAAGAAGTAAATAAAGTGCAAGGTTTTGAGTCATCACAGCTTCTTCTAACATTCAAATCCTATACTTAACACATAACTTAATTGTTACATCACTTTAAGGATAAAGATAAAGAAAACTACTAAGAATCCATGGAGAAAATACAATCACAACTTGTTTTAAAGGTAGAAATCATAGTGAAAACACAAGAAGTCTTTGATGCACCAAAAATATGTTAGATTGTTGCTATATAATTTGTACTCATTTTTGGTGATATTACACTTTAAAGCATGGTATCTTCATGTTTTGCTACAGGTATGATGGTTTTAGGTGATTGGATCAAAACGAAGCAAAAAGGAATGAAGTTGGTGCAAAAAGCGGCAAAATGAAGAATTCAGCCTACTGGCGCCGCCAACACTCAATTCCAGAGAGTTCAGAATTTAAATGGCGGACTAACGCCGCCGGTGCCATATCCAGCACCGCTAGTGCCCAAAGTCGTTGAAGCCAAATTCAATGTATTTGAACGCTTTTTGAAGGGTTGCTTGGGGAAAATTTTGGGGAATTTGTTTCTAAAATATTTTAAATAGATTTGGATGCAAAGAAAGTGAGATAAGAGAGGGAAAGAAGTCTTTTGGAGTGAAGAAAGTGTGTTAGGGTTTATGGAGAGTATGTGGTAAGTGTGTAGAAGTCTTATTTTGTGAGGAATTCTTCTCTAAAGAGTGTAGGAGAAGGAGGAAAGTGAGAGATTTCTTCTTCCTTACTATTCTAAAGAGAGAATTGAGTGTTGTAGTGAAGAGAGAAAATGATTCAAAGGAACTTCAAGAAATTTACTTGGTGAAGAAATTGAGATAAGTTGTGTTTACTTTTGTGGTTTGTATGAATTTGCTTTTTTATATAAAATCCATATATTTTTGTATCTTTCTCATGAATTCTGAATAGATTTCTTCATCTTTCTTCTTGCAATGAGATGTGGTGAATTGTTGTTGTAGATTTGATGTGCCATAAAAATGTTAAGAAACTTTGATGATTTTTCACTTTGAACTTCATTTACTTTTTTATTTGGCCAATTGAATTGTTAAAATTTGTTGTGAAACATTCAATCCAAAAGGACTAAGTGTTCTACAACAATAGTGGAGAATTCATCTAATGACCATGAAAGAGTTGCGTAGTTCATGGGAATTGAGTGCAAATAAATAGGGAAATGTGGTTTGATGGGTGTCAAATTGGAGATTTTAGAGTGACAGGCTGAAATCCACATTTTAGTCCTAAAGTTTAATAACTAAAGCTAGGGTTAGTCTTCAGGTGAAGAGAAGTGGGAGTTCTGAAGTGAGAGCCAATATCCTCGCAGCCTAACCAGAGATTTAGTGACTAAGCCTAGGATTTGTCAATGTTCTTTACATAACTTGGAAGATGGGGTAATCTGATGTGGGTAAAGAATATGAATGCTCCTATTTGACACAATACAAATTTATTATCAATCTATATCAATCACTCATCATAGAATCATTACAAGAATAAAGATACTTTTTCATATTCGAACCTTTCAATACAAAACTTTGTGTGTGTTAGTTAATCCTGTTTAGAAATTTAGAAAATAATTTTATTTTATTTAGCTTTAGTTATCTTCACACTTGCATTGTGAATTGAGCATTGGATTTCAAATCTTTACTATACTTTAAAAAGTTCCAACCTTCCTCGCGTGACGAAATCCAGGACTCCACTAGAGCCTTGTATTACTTGAACGATACGTATACTTGCGTATACGAGTGACTACCTAATTATTAAATTAATCATATTTTGAAACTGAACTAAAACTATCTTTTGAATATTTACATTTGAGGCTGCACACCGGACATCAAGTTTTTGGTGCCGTTACTAAGAAGGTATAAAACCATAACTGTTAAATTGTAGTATTTGAAAACCTTTACTTTGTAGTTTGCAATTGTGTGTGCTTGCTTACTTTTTTAGTGTATTTTGTATGATTTTACATGTGTAAGATTGGATCCATAGGTTTAGTGCCTTATGATTCATAATTAGAGCGTACTATTAGAAAAATTTCAAAACAACAAAAACAATCTGAAGATCCTCACAAAATGGTGAAAAACTTATATAATCAAAGAAATGAAAATGAAAAATTACCAAGACCTTTAAGAGATTATGCTAATCCAACAATAGATGAAATTTACTTAACTATCCAAAATTCTGATGTTGTTGCTAATTCATTTGAGCTTAAACCTGTTATTATCCAAATGGTACAAAATAATCAATTTGGAGGAACACCTAATGATGATCCTAATTTAGATCTCATTAGTTTTCAGGAACTATGTGCTACTTTTAAATATGATGGAGTGTCGAATGATGCTGTCAGACTTAAGCTTTTTTCTTTTTCATTAAGGGATAAAGCCAAGGTGTGATTAAATTTGTTAGCACCTGGATCTATCAGAACTTGGGGAGAACTATCACAAAAATTTCTGTCAAAATATTTCCCTCCATCAAAAAATGATATTACATCTTTTGGTCAATTTAAAGGGAAATCAATATATGAAGCTTGAGAAGGATTTAAAGATCTCCTTAGGAAGTGTCCACATCATGCTTTATCAAATTGTTTAATAATTCAAACATTTTATAATGGATTAGTGGCATCCCTTAGATCGATTAAAGATGATGTTACGGGTGGATCATTAATGTCAAAACCTTTTGATTAAGCATATTCTTTCATAGAAGAGATGGTTACTAACGATTTTTCAATGGCCCTTTGAATGGGTAAATCCTAAGAGAGTAGCTAGTATTCGTGATACTGAAGTTATAACTATGATAGTGTCTCAAATTACTACCCTTTTGAAGAAAATAGATCAGTACGAATTGAATTATTCTCAAGAACCACCAGTGCTAGAGAAAAATTCATTAGGATAGATAATAGAATCTCAAACACCCTATGAGCCCTTAAATTCTATATGTAATAGACCCAACAATCCTTATTCAAATTATTATAATTTTGATTGGAAGAATAACCAAAATTTTAATTGGAGTCATAATAACAATGCTACTGTTAATCCACAATGGGGAAACAATTCTGTGAACCCAGTAGGAATTTTGAACAACCAAGGAAACACAAATTATAGACCTTCTTATCCTCCATGTTTTAATAGTAATCTACAATTTAAAAAAAAGAAGCTGTTTACTGAAGAATTAATTTTAAATATGGGTAATCATTTACAAACTCAGGGTGTTGAGATTAAGAACATTGAGAATCAATTAGGACATATTTTCACTACGCTTAATAATAGACCCTCGGGAAATCTTCCCAGTAATGTTGTGATCAATCCAAAAGATAAAAAAATAGCAAATTAAGGCTATTCAATTAAAGAGTGGAAAAAAATTAGAAACGAGACCGCAAAAAGAAGTTGAAACTGAGAAAGAGAAGCTAGAAATTGAAAAAAGGACTAATAAAATAAATCTAGACTTAGAATATCCGCACGAACCATTGAAAATTACTGTTGAAAAACCACCACCTCCATTTCCTCAAAGATTTAAAAAACAAAATAGTGATAACCGATTTACGAAATTTTTAGAAATCCTTAGGAAACTAACGGTAAATATTCCCTTTGTTGAGGCATTAGAAAAGATGCCTGATTATGTGAAGTTTATGAAGGATATTCTTAAAAGGAAAAGAGAGTTCATAGATCACGAGACTGTTGCACTTAGCATAGAGTGTAGTGCAATTATTCAGAAAAAGCTTCCCGAAAAACATAAAGTCCCTAGTAGTTTCACTATCCCTTGTGCTATAGGTGAAAATTTTTTTCTAAGAGCTTTATGTGATGTAGGAGCTAGTATTAACCTTATGCCTTTATCAACTTTCAAAATATTAGGAATAGAAGAAATTTCACCTACATCTGTAACTCTTCAGTTTGATGATCATTCCATTACTTATCCTAAAAGAGTTGTGGAAGATGTGTTAGTCAAGGTGGATAAATTTATCTTTCCTGTGGATTTTATTGTATTAGATATGGAGGAAGATAAAGAAATTCCAATTATTTTGGGAAGACCAATCCTTACCACTGGAAGAGCTATGATTGATGTTAAAAAAAAAGAGAATTAACTATGAGAGTTAATGATCAAGAGGTGACATTTAATATTCTAAAATCTATGAAATATCCCTTGATAGAAAAAGATGATGAATGCTTTGAAATAGAAATCTGTGATTATTTGAGAAATGATCATTTTAAGTAAATGTTAGAAGAGAAAATAGAATGTGAAAATTTGAAATGTGAGAATGATAATGAAATTGAAGATGATTTTGATGATATGAAGAATGAAGATTTAGATTATATTCAGGAAAGATTTGAAATGTTGGATACTATGAAAAGTGATGATAAAAGTTTAATTCCATCTGTCATAAAACCTCATGAACATGAAATGAAAATTCTTCCTAATCATTTGAAATATATGTTTTTAGGAGAATTATCTACCTTACTAATTATTGTATCTTCGGATTTGAATGAATATGAAGAGCAAAAATTATTGGATACTTTAAAAAGATACAAAAGGTTTTTGGTTAGACCTTAACTGATATTAAACGAATCAGTCCTTCAATTTGTATGCATAGAATTTTGTCAGATTAACAACATAAACCTACAGCTGATTCGTAAAGGAGATTAAATCCAACAATGAAAGAAGTAGTTATGAAGGAAATTTTAAATTGGCTTGATGCTGGAATTGTTTATCCAATTTTAGACAGTGCTCGGGTAAGTCCAATTCTTTGTGTCCCTTAGAAAGGAGGAGTAACTTTTGATGTGAATGAATGGAATGAAATTATACCAACAAGAAAAATTAATGGCTGGCGAATTTTTATTGATTATAGAAAATTAAATGTCGCCACTAGGAAAGATCACTTTCCTCTTCCTTTTCTAGATCAAATGATGGATAGAATTGTCATACACAAGTACTATTCTTTTTTGGATGGATATACTAGTTATCATCAAATACCCATTCCTCCTGAGAATAAAAAAAAGACTACATTTACTAGCCAATATGAAACTTTTGCTTTTAGAAGAATGCCCTTTAGATTATGTGATGCACCTACAACATTTCCAAGATTTATGATGTCTATATTTAGTAATTTAATCAATAATGAAATTGAAGTATTTTTAAATTTTTTTTTGTATTTTGAACTTCATTTGACCTATGTTTGAAAAAATTAGGAAAAGTTTTGGAGCTTTGCGAGAGAATAAATTTAGTTCTAAATTGGGAAAAATGTCAATTTATGGTTGTAATAGGAATTGTACTTGGGTATAAAATTTTTGAACTTGGTATGGAGGTTGACCCTGTAAAAAATCAGATTATTGAGAAATTAGCACCTCCTACTATAGTGAGGGGGTAAGGAGTTTCTTAAGACATGCTGAATTTTACAGGCTTTATATTAAAGATTTTTCGAAAGTTACTTGATATACAAAAAATATATAGTATTTTTTATGCACATTTTTATACCTATTTTTGATGATATTATACTTTAATGGAAGGAATTTTTTGTTCTTCTTGCAGATATGATGAATATGAGTGATTATGATGAAAAGAACAAAATTGGATCAAAGTTGGAGCAAAAAAATGAAAAATGAAAATTTGGGCACTGGCGGCTAAGCGTCACTGGGCCGGCGCTTAGCCGCCACAGTTAAAAATTGAGTTTATTTTAAATTTGGTGCCATTTTTAAAGGGGATAGGATGCAACTCTTGGTGGTAACTACCATAACTTCCCCTGGGTGGCAAGTTTAAATGAAGGGGTGCAATCTTTGGTGGATACATTGAATCTGGACACATTTTGAAGAGACACCAAGGCACCTTTTGGTTTAACATAAAAAGAGAGTCTTTTGAAAAATTAAGGGGCTCTTCCCTTGCATTTTGAGGGGCTTTTCCTTTGCATTTTGAAGAAAGTTTTAATTAGGAGTAGGAGTAGAGAGTAATAAAGAGAAAAGGGTAGGATTAAAGCCTTCCTCTTTCCACTCCTTTTCTTTCCTTTAGTTTAGTTTTTATTGAAGTCTGAAGTCTGTATTCTGAGTCATCAAAGTTGGGAGAATTGCTCTGAGGAGTAGTTTAGTGAAGAGTCAAAGTTTCAGAGGAACTTCCCGAGTCTTGTGGAGAGGATTTTCAGATAAGTGTTTGCTTTTGTTCTTACATTTAGTTTTTAATTAATACTTGCTTTTGTTTGTTGTTTTTCTTATGGATTTTAATTTTGAGTCAATGTATTTTTGTATTTTCTCAATGCATTCTGAGTAGTTTACTTTATCTTTTTCTTTCTTAAATGAAGAAGTAAGTAATTCATGAAGAATTGTTGTGGGTATATGTGTTTAAAGTTGGAAGAAGTTGTAAAAATTGATTCTATAAACTTTGTTTACTTCTTAATTTGGCCTGTTAAGATGTAAAATTTATGGGGATATTATGTAAGATGCATTGCAGTATTGTCTCATAAAAGTTAGTAAGAATCACATGCAATTATATGGGTGAAAATTGTAGTTCATATAATTGAATGCAATATATTAGAAGATGTTTTAAAAGGGGAGTAAAATTAGCGGATTTTTAGTGTGACAGGCTAAAAGCCCGTAATTTAGTTTGAAGTTTTAAATTTTGTTATGTGAATTTAGCCCCCAGGTGGAGGGAATTAAGGGAACTCTAGAGTGAGAGCTGGTATCTTCCCTGCCTAACCATGTTCAATATGATAAAATTTCAAATTAACCAATGTTTTTATAAAACCGAGTAAGGTTAAAGAATATATATGCTTCTATTTTTCACAACAAATTTAAATACTTCCACAAAAATGTTTTCATAATTATTACTACTTTATAAAGGAAAGAAAAAGATATTTAGTTGATAGTGTTTTTCTTACTGTGTTTACAGTTATTATCATTTTAATTTCTTGTTTGACTTTTATAAGATAATTTAAAGAGTGAAATCAACTATCAAACTTTTCAAAATCAAAACATACTTTCAAAAGCCAATTAAAAAAAGTAAAAAGATAATTTTCTTATTTCTTTAAAGATTTATCACTTTCCCTGTGGGTTCGATATCTCGGGGCTTAATCAAAAAATCCTATATTACTTGATAAACGATACTTATACTTGCGTAGTATCCCATATTATAAAATCATAATTTTGATATCTAAATCATCAGCACATATATTTAAGAGTCGATCAAGTTTTTGGGGCACATATATTTATCGGGGATCAAGTTTTTGGCGCCGTTGCCGGGGAAAGAAATTAATTAAAATTATATTTTAAAGAAAATTAAGAAATTTTAAATTTTTACTTTTGTTTGTTTTTGTTTGTGTGTTGTGTTTTGTTTTGTTTTATTATTGTATGCGTAATTCAGGTTCTGAGGGACTTGTGCCTTACGATTCTGAATTAGAAAGAACTATCAAAAAAATAAAAAAAATTAAAAATCCATAAAAAGATAAAAATATTCAAGAAATGACAAATCATCAAGATCAAAATTTTTACATCCATCAAGAATTAAGACCTTTAAGAGATTTTGTTAACCCTACAGTGGATGAACATCGTGGTAGTATTCAAAATCCTGCTGTAGCTGCTAATTCTTTTGAGCTTAAACCTGATATTATACAAATGGTGTCTAATAATCAGTTTGGGGGAGCAACAACTGAAGATCTTAATTTCCATCTTGCTAATTTTCTAGAATTGTGTGCTAATTTTAAATATGATGGTGTTTCAGATGATGTTATTAGACTTAGAATTTTTCCTTTCTCACTAAGGGATAAAGCTAAAATATGGTTACATTCGTTAGCACTTTGATCAATTAGAACTTGGGGTGAACTGTCAAAAAAATTTCTTGCTAAATATTTTCCATCATCTAAGACTACTAAGTTGAGAAATAATATTACATCTTTTTGTCAGTTTGAAGGGGAATCAATATATGAAGCTGTCGGCATATTTTTAGGTTGTGTGTTTTATTTTGAAAAGGGGTCGCCTAACAGAAATTGTCGGCGAATTTTAGATTTTGAATTTGATTTAAATATATATATATAATTTAGAAAGTAGCATTTGATTTTGAAAATAATTTTAAGTTTGAAAATTTTAAGATATGAAATCAAACTAATCTCACTTCCCAAAAAGTTTATATAAACGAGCCCCGCACTACAAACCGTGTATCTATCCCTAAGGATAGACACACCGCTTGATGGTGGGGCTCGATTAAATAAACTAGAAGATTTGTGACATCCGTTTGGTCCGCGAACCAATTTTATAAGCCGACAAATTCCCCGCTTAATATGAAAGTATTAAACAGGGTTTATATTACTCAGGTTCTTTAAAATTCCCTATAAGGGCAAGCCCCTATAGTTAATTACATCTTAAGTGATGGGAATCACCTAAGAAAACTCTCGATAATAATCAATAATTCTGCTCTCAAGGATTTCAAAGTTTAAGTTTTCAAGGGATTGAATTTTGGAATTTCAATAGGGAATGGATCAAATTTGGAACATTTTGTTTTGGGAATCCAAAGGAAGAAAGGTAGGAGAAATTACGGATTCGAAGTGAACTTCGGTAATTTCCCGACTATCCCATTGTTTGGCTTGGATTTAGGAAAGTCCTATTGTTTATTTAGTATTTCAATCTTGCCAATTTTAATTAATTAGGGCTTATATTTATATGACAGAATCAAACAAATAGCCTCGAAGATGTGAGGGTTTATTGTCGTAACGGACGACTACCTCGGAATCCTAAGACCGGTTAGGGTTTAATTTGCAATGCAAGTGCCTAACGAAGGGTTGAGGATTTATGTTGCACTAGGCAAACTACCTCGAAGTCCTATGGCTTTGTTATTTAATTCTAGGAAAGTTTTCGTTGAAGTAGACTCGGGTTTTATTGATGACGATGGCCGTGTCTGCCCACCATGCTCCGAGCTTCTTGTTATTGCAGAGGTTTAGTTATAGAAGTCATAAATCTGGAGATGAGAAAAGTGTTTTGGTTTAGAGAAAATCTTAATTTCCAAGTGTTTTCAGTATTTTAATTAAAACAAATCTTAAAGTTGATTATAACGACACCGGTTAAGATCCCACGGTTCCATCCTTCCGGCATCATTATTTTTATCGGATTCACTTAGTCCAAATGAATTTGCTAAACTCAACTGAATGAGTTCCACACTTTCATTTAGACCGTAGGAAATCCCGTTAGCAACACGTAGGTTACATCATGCGAGGTATTCCCGATCATCCAACAGGACGTTTTAATTTAATTGTAATTGTAGTTTTGTGTTCTATTTGTGATTAAATTTTGAGTTGTTTTATATTTTGAAATGTTGTGGCGGTGAATTTTATCTTGCAATGACTTTTAACTTAGTTTTGGTTTCAGTTTTAGGGACTATCCTAAAGGTGTGGGTTTTCATGCAACAATTGTTTATCATGCAAGAAAAGTAAGTGCGATGCGATTAATGAAATTGCTAATAATGTAAATTGCAAGAAAGTAAATTGCAATAAAATAAAAGCGTACTCGGAGGGTCTTCCCGTCATCCCAAGCTGCACTTAAAACACAATTAGAATATTTAAGCAAGTTCCTAGGTAAAGCTAAGGGAAGGGTTATGGTTTTCTACCAAGTTCCTAATCCTATAGCTAGTCATTTCCTATGACATCTAGGTTCCTTGTGTTTTGGTTTGAGGACGATTTTCTTCATCAAAGAACAATTGAGTTCAATTATTCTTATAAACATCCTATCATATTGAGAAAGTGTTTAAGAAGAATCTTAAACATCTTTTCAATATTGCTAGAATTGTTTTATGTCCAAATGAATTTAATTATATAAATGAATTAATCGTCCGGGGATTCAAGTTTTGTTAACTTGCTCAGTGAACTAGGACATTTGAATATCCTATGAGTGAAGTAACATTTCATTTAATGTTCTATTTAGGAGTTATGAAAACTAAAGCTTTTGAAGGTAAATTGGTGTTCAAATGGTTTGTGATTTAGCTTAATTTCCATTAATGGGTTTAAATTTGGAATAGTGTTCAAGTTATTTTAGATTTATTTTGAATTCTTTATGTCTTTGGTGATGTTATATTTAATTCAACTTAATTTAATTTAATTTAATTTAATTGAGTTTTAATTTAATTTAATTCAATTTAATTCAATTTAGTTTGATTTGATGTTACATTAAATTAATTTGATTTGATTTAATTTTAATTTAATTTGATTTAATTTAATTTAATTTAATTTAATTTAATTTTAATTCATTTAATTTAATTTTTAATTTGGTTTAACTTAATTTAATTTGATTTTATTAATTTAATTTAATTTAATTTAATTTAATTTAATTCAATTTAATTTACTTAATTTAATTTAATTTTTAATTTAATTTAATTTTTTAATTTTAATTGAAATTTTTGAAAGAGTTTAATAATTTAATTTTAGTTTAATGATTAAGTCTTTTAATGTTTTGAATTTGAGTTATCATTTTAATTAAGAATTGAATATTAATGAGATAATTGATTTAGGGATTTTTAAATTAAAGAATAAATCTCTTCCTAATAATATCCCTATTTTAATAATTCTAATTTTATTATTCTTCCAAATTTAATCAATTATTTAATTAAGGTTTAATCATTTTAAATTGCTTAATGGGTTTCTACTTTTAATTATTTAAATTTCAATCATCCAAATCAGATTAGGATCAAATATTTTACTTGTTAATTTTTTATTAAACCTAAAGTTTTAATTAAGGATTAAAAATTTTAATTACCACTTTACCCTTTAAGCTTAATAATTTCATAACTCACTAAATTAAACTCAAATGAACTTGAAATTTTTATGTGACTTCACTCATATGTCAATAAAGACATGAGAGGAAAAAATGTGATTTTTCTGTATTTAATTTATTTATATAATTATTTTTGGTAGAAAATAGAGGTTTCCAAGGAAAATTTAATAACATGACCAAGGGAAAGTTTCTGTCCTTAAGAAAATTAGGGGACATTCCTAATGAAAAAGAGAACCACTTGGACAAATTTTGGTGATTTTTTGAATTATATTATTTTTATTATAATTATTTTAAGTTTTGGAGTGTTAATTACTTTAAAAATAAAATAAATGTTGAAAAATGAATTTTATATTTTTCAAAAATCTCTCTGATATCAAGGAAATCGGAGAATCAAATTTTACAATTTTCTGATTTTTCTATGATTTATTATAATTATTTTAGTGAAAATGCTAGAAAATACATTTTTTTAATTTTAAAATTACCCTAGAGCTTTAAAATTTAATATCTCACTAAATAGACCTAAGAAAAATATGGGGTTTGTTCCTAAGTGATTAAAATTCAAAATGTGACATTTTGGTGAATTTTATTATTTTTGTGATTTTTATTATTTTTTAATTATTAAAATATTAAAATAATATTAAAAAATCAACTTTTTTAGAAAATTGAAATTTTAATTTTCTTAAGTTCCCCTGATATCAGAGAGGCTCCTAAACCAATTTGGTGAATTTTTGAAAGGTATTTTAAAAGTTATGATTTTTTAAAGTTTAAAATGGATAAATGGCTTAATCAACCCAATTAGTAGGGCTAACCAAGTACAATTGACCTAAAATTTTTATGGTGGGTTCCTCTGATCCTAAAGGTCAGTGGAGAATTGATTTCAAGTCAATTTGATATATGGTTAGCTCTAATTAATTAGAGATCCATTTTGGGTGTTTAAGCCAATTAGGGTTGTTTTAAATGAACTAACTCAAAACCTATTTTTCCTAGGGTCCTCTAGTCATAAGGAACATCACCAAATTTTCCTAGAATTTATTTCACAACATGCTATTTATTGGAATTAAAATACTCAAAACAGTAACATGAATTTGAAAAATCAATAACTTTTCATAGGGATGGCCTCTGACCTTGAAAAATTCAGGGAATGTTCCCAAATTCAGAGGCTTCAAAAGCCCTATGGTCTCATGCCATGGTGAATTGTATACATGCATGGAGAATTAAAAATATGCAGAGAGTAAATAAATTATTAAAAATAAAATACTTGATGAAATTAAATAATTTCTTTTCCACATTATTCTCCTCTCGTTCACCGAGCAAGAGGGTATTTTTATTTTATTTTTCTGATTTTTCTACACAAAGTTATGAATTCTTGAAGTTTAGGGAATTAAATAAATCGAAAAATCCCTAATTTTCTATTTATCCACGCGGCGCCGCGTCAACCTCGGCAGCTCCGAACGCACACGCGTCGCGCTCCCATTCGACACCGCCATCTGAGTCAGCAGCCCGGGCCCCGCGGTTCTCGTACCGTCTCCTGATCCGACGCGATCCTGGCCGTCCGTCCGCGCGTGTATTGAATGGACGGCATCCATTCATCGTCCCCAAGTGTCCTCACCCGAGAGCCGTCCACACTAAATCCCTAATATCTCACTCGATACTCAATGGATTTTCATGTTCTTATGCTCTATGGATTCGTCTTGAAGAGACGAACACATCTATACGGTGATCATGCATTGAAATTAAAGCATTTGAAATGGAGAATCTCCGAAGCTCGGGATGAAGAATTAGCTCATACCTTTGCTCGGAGAAGTGTGGCTTCGATCCGAGGGTTGTTGCACCTTCGATTGGATCCCGACGAGCTCCGGATGAAGTCTCCCGGTCCAGTGAATTGTCTAGGTGGGATTTCGACCAAGCCCGATCACAAAGCTTGGAGGTCTGGAGCAACCGGGTGGCTCGGAGATGGGGCTTTTGTTGGTGGACACCTTCCCTGGTCCGGTGAAGGTGTAGAACCAATCAATTTGGGGATTGGCTCACCTGTGGAGAAGTGTCCCGGTTTTGGGCCTATATTTCAACTCGAAATTGAGCTCACAGAGAAGAAATGACAGGGGGATCTCGGTGGGGATCAAGTGCTCGTGTATGGGGAGGAGTCCGGAACAATTTTGGCGAGTTTCCTTAAGGTTTGTTTCGAGCACCTCTCATGGCCGAGAGGGGTGGTGTTTAAATAGGAGAGGGTGGAGGGCCTCCCGGGAGAGTTAGGGCTTGGGATCGACTGCTCTTGGCAAGAGAAGAACGGCTCCAATGGCCACCGAGGATGGGGCGGCTCGGCAGTGAGAATTCCAAGTTGGGCTCACATGTGAGCTCTCGGCCATGGTGTTTTCCGGCGACCCGGGCGGCTGGCCGAGCAGGCATGGGTCACCCTCGGGTCCAGGTGGGTCGGGACTAGAGGTTTGTGCGATCAATCGCCATGGACATGTGTAAAGGGTTTGAATCGAAATGGAATGGGAAAGGGCTAGTTTTGGGTCTAAATGGGTCAACCCTTGGTTTTGTATTAGGTTCACCCTCCAAGGTCAATTTGGGCTGAAGGAAAGTCACTTGGATCGGCTTGATTAGTGGGGTCAAGTCACAATCCAAGTACAATTAAGTCTAAGCATGGTTTAGTGGAGTCATGGAAGTGGTTAATCACTCTTAAGAGAATATGGAAAGGGCCTCCTACTCTTGCCATCTTGGGTATGGTGAGGTGGAAAGTAGATTCCATGGCTCTCATGGCTCCCATGTGGCTCATGCATGGCTTCATGGCTCACCTTTGGCTTGGGAAAAGTGAAGTCAATTTCATGGAAATGGATTTAAGGAAAATTTTGGTATTTAGGGGTGATTTGGCATGAGGCTTGATTTGGAATTATTTGATGATGAATTTAGGACTTAGGTAATGGCTTTAATTAAGTGGATGGCAAATGGAGATGTCATGTGGGCTTTAGGGTAGATTTTGGGCTTTTTGAAATGGTTTTAGATGGGCTTTTAAGATGGTTTAGGAAAGTGGGCTTTTGAATTTTAAAAATGGATTTTGGAATGAAATTTTAGTAAAATCTTGGGCTAAATAATTGTTGGGTTTAGCTCATGGATGTGTCATGAGTGACTTGAAGCAAATTGGGGGTGATTTGGGTTTGAATTGGGTTGAATTTGGGTTCTTTTGGTGAATGGGCCAATATAGGTCCAAGTGGGCCAAGTTGGGCCAATGTTGAGCTAGGGTTGAAATTGATGTAAAATAAATGTTGAGAAATGTTTATGGGAGTGTTTCAAAGAGGTTTTGACTTTGATTGGGCTTTGATTTTGGGGTTTGGGCTCATTTGGGTTAGGTTTGGGTTTAGGTCAAAATTGGGCCTTAATGCTTTGGGTTGAATTTGAGTGGGGTTTAGGTCCAAATTTTTGGGCAAATCATGTTAGTTTTTTGCTTGTGGGGATGCCAAGGAGGATTTAGAAAAGATTTGGGGTTAATTGGAGTTGAATTGGGTGAGTTTGGGTTAGGTTTGGGTCATGGGTCCAAATTGGGCTTTAATGCCAAAAGTGAAATTGGATTCAAATGTCAATCAAATTGGACTTGGATTTGGTCTAGATTGGTGTTGGGAATGTTGATTTGAAGTTTATAATTGAATTGGACCAGAATTTGTGTCAATTGGATAGGTTTGGTTTGACATTGGGTTTACTTTGGGTTAAAATGGGTCAAATTGGGGGTTTTGACAAAAGTGGGGTAAATTGACAAAATTGGACTATGGTGTAGTTGGACAAAATGAAATTGGGAATATTTGGGATTTTCTGGAATTTTATGGGAATTTTCTGAATTTTTGGATTTTTGGGTCAAGGGGGGTATTTTGGGTATTTGGAGGGTATTGGGAGGTTTTCTTGGAATTTTTTATATTTTTGGGTATGGATGATCAATTTGAGTGATGTGGAAATGTTTGGGATTGATTTTGGGGAATTTTGGGTTATTTGGAAATTTTTGAGAAATTTGGGTAATTTTAAGGGTTTTGGGTAGGCTAAGCGGGTGTAGGGTCCCGGGGGTCAAAAATTGAAAACTTGGAAAATTGAAGATTAGGTGAATGTAAGTGGAATAAAATCATTTTGGTTGAGCCATGAAGCCATATCAAGCCCACATGAGCCTTGAGGGGACTCATTTGAGGCATTCACTATGTTGTTCCTAACCTTCTTAGCCAAGTGCTTAGGGGTTAAGGACCATCCATGTGAATCACCTACATGAGTCAGAAGGTCAAGTTAGGTATGGGTGTGGTTTTAGGAGGTGTGTGAAAGTGTAGTGTATAGGTGCAGTGTGTGTGTAAGTCAACCCTTCACTGCGACTGTGCCACCTGCAGAGCGATCCTAAGGCCAAAGAGTCCTATAGGAACTCATCCTTTAAACTTCCACATTTGATTTCAACCCTCTAGGTGATTAGGGGTCTACGGTCAAGTTTGTGCGGTTTGCAGGGAGTTAAGAAGTGGTTTGAATTTCTAAAAGGTGGGTCCCAATTCTAGTCCTCTAAGATAGTCAAAGGAAAAGTCTAAGGCTAGATCCTAAGTACTAAAGGGAAGAAGAGAAGACCTCATCAAAAATGAGGTCAACAGAAGCATTTTAAAGATTTAAAGATCTCCTCAGGAAATGTCCACATCATTCGATACCAGATTGGTTAATAATTCAAACTTTTTATAATGGATTAGTTGGATCTCTTAGATCGATCATCGATGCTGCTGCTGGTGGATCATTAATGTCTAACCATTTTCTGATGCTTATGCTTTAATTTAATAAATGTCTACTAATAATTTTCAATGGCCTTCTGAATGGTTAAATCCTAAAAAGGTAGTTAGTGTTTTTAAAAATGATGATTTTACAATCTTAGCAAATCAATTTGCTGCTGTTTCAAGGAATATAGACCAATTTGGGATGAATTTTTCTCAGCCACATTCTATGATTGAAGAAAATTTGTTAGGCTAAATGGTTGAGTCTTATTCTTCACTAGAAACTGTGAATGCTATAAGTAAGCCTAACAACCCATATTCCAATTATTATAACCCAGGTTGGAAGTATCATCCACATTTTAACTGGAATACCAATAATCTGGGTGGTATTAATCAACAATGGGGGAACCACCAAGTAAACCCAATGGAGAATTGGAACAACCAAGGAAATAATAAAAATAATAGATTAACTTATCTTTCAGGTTATAACAATGCTTTACAATTAAAGGACAAGAAGTTGTCTATTGAAGAAGTGGTGTCTAATATGGGAAATCGATTACAAATTCAAGGAGCAACCATCAAAAATATTGAAAATCAATTGGGACAAATTGCAAATGCCTTAAATAATAGATCCCAAGGAATGCATCCATGTAATACTGAAGTAAATCTAAGAGAAAAGAATAAAGAACAAGTAAAAGCAATTCAACTGAGAAGTGGAAGAGAATTGGAAGATAGAGTTCAAACAGAAACTGAAGTAGTGAAAAAAGAGATTGAAGAACCAAAAGAGGACGCTCTAAAAGGTTTAGAAAGACATGTTTCTCCACCTAAGGTTGATTTAGAAAAACCACCAACTCCAGTTCCTCAGAGACTTTGTCAACAAAAGTTGGATAAGCAATTTTTAAAATTCTTGTAGATATTTAAGAAGCTTATTATTAATATTCCATTTGCTGAAGCCTTTGAACAAATGCCAAGCTATGTGAAATTTATGAAGGATATTCTTAACAAGAGAAGGAAGTTTGAAGATAACGAACTATTGCACTTAGTAAGGAGTGCAGTGCAATAATTCAGAAAAAAACTTCCTGAAAAGCTTAAAGATCCAGGTAGTTTCACAATTCCATGTGCAATCGAAGATAGATTCTATGGAAAAGAGCATTAACCTTATGCCTCTATCAATATTCAAAAGACTGGGACTAGGAGAAATAACCCCAACTACTGTAACTCTGTAATTAGCAGATTGTTAGATTAGATATCCTAAAGAATTTATAGAAGATGTTTTGGTTAAAGTGGATCAATTTATTTTTCCTGTTAATTTCATTGTGTTAGAATGAAGGAAGATAAAGAGATACATATAATTTTGGGAGGACCTTTCCTAGCTACAGGCCGAGCCATGATAGATGTGCAAAAAGGGGAATTAACAATGAGGGTTAATGATCAGACCGTTACATTTAATATTTCAAAATCGATGAAATATCCTGGTAGAGGTAAATAAGATGAATGTTATAGGATGGATGTTATCAAATATTTGAGTGGATGTCATTTTAAATCTTCTTATGAAGAGAAATTTGAAAGAGAAGAATTGGAAAATAAGCAAGAAGAGGAGTTACTTGATTCTGAAGATTTTCAAGAGAAATATTTAAAGTATGTTCGTGAAAGTTTTGAATTGATGGATTTGACTGAAAAAGATGAATCTTATGGTCCATAAATTGAAAAACCTTCTGAACTTGAGTTAAAAATGCTTCCTGATAATTTGAAGTATGTTTTTCTAGGTGAATCCTTAACCTTGCCAGTTATAATTTCCTCTCAATTAACTAAAAAAGAAGAGGAGAGTTTGCTTAAAATTATGAAGAAGCACAAGAAAGCCTTTGGATGGATAATTATTGATATTAAAGGAATCAGTCCTTTAATTTGTATGCACATAATTCTTATGGAAGATAATTGTAAACCACGGGCTGATCCCGAAAGGAGATTAATTCCTATCATGAAAGACGTTGTTAAGAAAGAAATTTTAAAATGGTTGGATGTTAGAATTATCTACCCTATCTCAGATAGTGTGTGGGTTATTCCTATTCACTGTGTTCCTAAGAAAGGAGGAGTGATCGTGACTGTTAATGAAAAGAATGAAATAATACCAACAATACAAGTTACAGGGTGGTGAATATGCTTTGATTATAGAAAATTAAATATTGCCACATGGAAAGATCACTTTCTACTCCCATTTCTGATTAAATGTTGGATAGACTGGCTGGGCATAAATACTTTTGTTTTCTGGATGGATATACTGGTTACCACCAAATTCAAATTGCTCCTGAGGATCAAGATAAAACTATGTTTACCAGTCCTTATGGTACGTTTGCTTTTAGAAGAATGCCATTTGGTTTATGTAATGCCCCTGCTACCTTTCAGAGATGTATGATGGCTATTTTTTGTGATTTAATTGAAAAAGGGATTGAAGTTTTTATGGATGACTTTTCAGTGTTTGGAATTTCATTTGAATCATGTTTAGAACATTTATCTAAGGTTCTAAAATGTTGTGAAGAAAATAATTTGGTCCTTAACAGGGAAAAATGCCAATTTATAGTAGCAAGAGGAATTGTTGTAGGACATCGGATTTCAGAAAAAGGTTTGGAGGTAGATCCTACAAAAATTCAAGTTATATTTAATTTACCTTGCCCAACCAATTTAAGGGGAATTAGAAGTTTTTTAGGACATGCTGGATTCTATAGGTGTTACTCAAAGAATTTTCAAAGATTACAAAACCTTTATGTCGTTTACTGGAAAAGGATGCAATTTTTATTTTTGATGATGATTGCCTTAAAGCCTTTGAAACATTAAAAGAAAAATTAATCACTGCACCTGTAATAATTTCACCAAATTAGGAAAAACCTTTTGAGTTAATGTGTTATGCTAGTGATTATGCTATTGGTGCTGTTTTGGGTCAGAAATAGGATAAGATTTTCAAAGTTATTTATTATGCTAGTAAAACCCTTAATAAAGCTCAAATTATTTATACCATTACTGAGAAAGAGTTATTAGCTATAGTATTTACCTTTGATAAATTTCGATCATATTTAATTGGAACTAAATGTGTTGTACATACTGATCATTCTGCTATCAAATACTTAACGATGAAAGAAGATGGCAAACTGAGACTGATAAGATGAATTCTTCTTTTGCAAGAATTTGACTTTGAGATAGTAGATAAAAAGGGTACTGAAAATCAAATTGCTGATCATTTGTCCAAACTTGAAATTGAAAAATCTCTCTGTGATGTTGAAGAAATTAATGAACATTTTTCTGATGAAAAATTGTTCACTGTTAATAAGTGGCGTATTCCATGGTTTGCAGACATAATAAATTTTATTGTCTGTGATATTATACCCTATGGTTTGACATATCAGGAAAAGAAAAATTTATGTCTGATGCTAAGACTTATTTTTTGGATGACCCATTTTTATATAAACAAGGAAAGGATCTTATAATTCGAAGATGTGTACCTTTGGTAGAGACTTATGAAATTATTCAAAAATGTCATGATTCTGATTATGGGGGACATTTTGGAAGTGATAAAATTGCATATAAAATCTTACAATATGGATTTTATTGGCCTACAATTTTTAAGGATGTGAATGCTTATATTAAAAATTGTGATAGATATCAGCGTGTAGGCAATATTTCTAGGAGAAATGAGATGCCCTTCAATTATATATTGGAAGTTAAAATATTTTATGTTTGGGGATTAGATTTTATGGGACCATTTACACCATCTTTCAGAAATGTTTGTATTTTGATGGCAGTAAGCTATGTTTCCGAATGGATTGAAGCTATTGTTTTACCTCGATGTGATGCTCAAAGTGTTGCAAAGTTTTTGATGAAGAATATATTTTGTAGATTTGGAATACCAAGAGTAATCATAACTGATGAGAGAAGTCATTTTAGAAATTTGATTATTGGAAAGTTAGCAAAGAATAATCATATTAATCTTCGCATTGCTACTTCTTATCATCCGCAGACAAGTGATTTGGTTGAATTATCCAATCGTGAAATTAAAAAATATTGGAAAAGTCTATTAATCCAAATAGAAAGGATTGGTCAATCAAACTGTATTATGCTTTGTGGGCCTATAGGACTGCCTACAGAACCCCTATAGGAATGTACCCACATAGGCTGATTTTTGGAAAAGCTTGTAATTTACCAATTGAACTTGGGCATAAAGCATTTTGGGCTATTAAAGAGTTCAATTATAATTTGAAAGTTGCTGTTGAGAAGAGATTATTGCAATTAAATGAGCTTGAAGAGATAAGGAATGAATCTTATGGAAGTGCTATGGTTTATAAGGAAAAGATGAAGTTATGGCATGATCGGAAGAATATTACTAAAAATCTTGTGCCAGGACAGAAAGTTTTGCTGTATAATTCGAGATTTAGAATTTTTTCTGGAAAACTTAAGTCCAGGTGGATGGGTCCTTTTATTGTGATGAAAATTTATTCCTATGGAGTTCTGGATATTCAAGATCCTAAGACTGGAAAAATATTTAAAGTTAATGGAAATAGACTTAAACCATATTTTTCAGTCGAGCAATCTAAGTCTGATGAGAATCTGATGTTGGGTCACTCATAATGAGTTCTGGGTTTGTCAAGATGAAGACGTTAAACCAAGCGCTTTGTGGGAGGCAACCCATAGTTATCAGTGTGCTTTGCTTTATGTTTGTTGTGTGTGCTTTATTTGCTTTGTTTGGTTTGTTTTTATGTTCTTAGTGGCAGTAATTTGGTGTTTTTAAAGTAAATAGAGTTTATTTGACCTTATTTAATGACTTAGAGGAGTCAGAATGAAAATTTGGACATTTAGCAGACCTGTGCTAAATTGTGCACTGGCAGCTAAGCACCGCCTAATTGGCGCTTAGGCGCCGGAGTTACAAAAAACGTGAAAAATGAGATTCTAGAAGCCTAGATTAGGGGGAAGAAGTTTTGGAAGTTATTTTGGAGTTTTAAATCGTCTTGGGGCAGTTTTAGCACTTCCCAAGTCTATAAAAAGAACCTGATTTAAGAGAAAAACTTGCCCCAAGTCCTATTTTCATTCTTGAGTTTTAAGAAGAGTATTTTGAGTACGTCATGTCTTCCTGGGAGAATGAGATGAAGAAGAAGCAAGATTCTGACAAGAGTAAGTTCATTAGTGATAGTGCTAAAGAGTTATTCAATGGATTTCTTGCTGTTAGTATTCAAGGAATTGCAGAAATGATTGCAAATATTGAATACCGAGTGACTTTAATGGAAGCAAAGATCATTGAAACTAACTTACATTTGGAGCACATAGGATGTCAACTTAAGATGAAATTTAGTCATTCAAGATACGTGGAAGAAGTGGATAAGGCGATGTTTTTGAAAAAAAAAATGGATTGAAGAAGAAGATGTAAGAATGAACAATTATCGCCCGTTCTATCAGATTTATATTCCAGAAGGGTCAAATGAGAATAATAGTGGTCCTGGATATAATCCGCCTAATGGGGAATGAAATTAATTGTGCTTTGTTTTTATATGTTTAGTGTTCTTATGTGTTTTGTTTAATATGTTTTATGTTCTTATGTGTTTTGTTTGGTGTGTTTAGTGTTTATGTTTGAGTTTTTAATTACACCTTATGATGTGATAGTTACATCCTAGAGATGTAAACTTATCAGTTTGAGATTAAGTCTCTTGTATTTAGAGAATTTCATCCTATGTAAGTGGATAGGAATTCTAGGATTGTATTAAGTGCTATGCTTCTTTTAATGAATATAAGTTTGTGTTTGTGTGAAATTTGTTTGGAATCGATGAATATTTAACATTTGAATTGGAATATTGGAAGATTTATGGGGAAGAGATAATTATTTTGAAGAGATTAAGGGTGATTAACGAAGTGGTTTAAATCATATACCTTAATTGTGAAATTTTGGGTATTGGCGGCTAAGTGCCAGAGTGTCGGTGCTTAAGCGCCAGATTTCGCGGCTAAGGGTCGAAGGGTACGCGCTTAGGCGCCAGTTTGCGAAAATTGGTTCCTACTATTAAAAAACCGTGAATTGCCATTTTTAACTCCCCTGTTCATCTTCAACTCATCTTTTTCATGCGAGAGAGAGAGTCTAGGGCATCCTTGATTTGGACCATTTAAGAGCCGATCTCAACAAAATGTTGTAAATTTGGATTCCTTGAGGTAAGAGCACTACTCCTAAGTAAAAATTTTTGATTTTCACCATGTATTTTGAGTACATTTTAGAAAATCTTAAAATCACTATTCATGGTGAAAACTTGAGGAAAAACTTAAGAAATTGCTTGGATTTAGTGGAAACATCTTTTGGAAGATAAATTATCAAGTTTAGTGTGATTTTGAAATTTATGGTAAATTTTTCATGAATTTTTAGAGATGGCTCCAAAGTCAAAGCACGCTAGAGGAAAGAGGAAGTTAGATTCCGACAAATTTGTTAGTACGAGGGCTGAGGAACGATACGTCAATGCATTGCAGTTAAGTAAGTTGATTCCTGAAAAAGTGTTCAGCAAGCCAGGAAAAGTGATTGAAGATATGATTGCTAGGAGGAACTTGGAGAACTACTGTTGCTTCTCCGCTGTTGCTGTTGTTTCTGTTGTTAGAAAATTCTATGCGAATTTTCCGGCATCAGAATAGAATTTAGTGATGGTTAGGGGTCAAGATGTGAACTTTTCTTCTGGGGTAATTAACACTTTCTATCAACTGCTCTTACTATGTTTTGTTTTTATTCTAATTTTCATACTACGGAGGGAGAGTTAGATGAGATAATGGGATTTTTGACTGATGGAAGAGGATTATGGAAAATAACAAATGATAGAAGAGTGAATTTTCCTGCTTCCAAATTAAATGCCACTTCTAAGGCATGGCATTCTTTTATCTCTTCTAAACTGTTGCCTTCAAGTCATACTAGTGAAGTGATGAGAGAAAGAGCTGTTTTGAACCATTGTATTCAGCAAGGGAAGCCTATAGATATTGGAGCGTTCATTTATGATTATATTGTGAATTGTGCCAGATCTACCACTACTTCAGGTATGGGATTTCCTTCCTTGATTCATTCAATATGTGAACGGTCTGAAGTGAAATTTGAAACCTGGAAGAGGTACTTCAGGCTTTGAAACATATCACCAGTGTAAACATTGGAGCTTACACTGTACGTTCAAAATTTGGCTGGAGAAGAAGATTTGGTAGGGCATCTGCTTCTGCTTTTGCTGCATCTACTTCTCGTGCTACTACTTCATGTGCTTCATCATCTATAGATTCACAGACTGGTTTATTAAGAAAAATTTTGAAGAAAGTGAGTCTTACTCGAGAGCATCTGAAACATATGGATGGTAAAATGGATAATATGGAGAGATATATTGTTAAACATGATGAGTATGAGGAGAATTATCAGCATTATTTAGATAGACTGATTAGAGGTGATCAGAGTGTTGAGATGCCCCCTCATCCATTCTACGTACCTTGCGAGCCATCCATGGATTGGAACGAGCAGGATGATGATGATGAGGATGAAGAGTAGATGTATGTTGTTTGTTTTAGTTGTTGTGTTGTTGTGTTGTGTTATTATGAACTTTGTCTAGTATTTTGTTTGATGAATGTGTTGTGATGTGAACTCTGATAGTATGCAAATTGTAGTTGTACTATTTATTCGTTATGTATATTCAGCTGTATTGTTGTTGGATTGATGTTTTATATGTTGCTTTGAGTGTAGTGTGTGTGGTAGTAAATGTTTTAATGTGTATGTTGTACTAGAGTTTTTTTTAGGGTGTACTTTAATTCTAAAACTGTTAGGAGATTAGAGAACACTATAGAAACTACTATTTAGGAAACTGTATGCTTAAAAAATTTACAAAAATCTACCACTACCATTTCCTATCTTGTATCCGTGTGATTTCAGTTGGTGTGTATTTGCTTTGAAAACCTCCACTACTATAGAAGTCTTTTGAAATTTTTACTTTTCTTGTTATAAAAAGAAATTTTTTTGAAAAACAGAATTTAATTTCATTTACTCCTGTTGTTTAAATTGTTATACTTGCATATTTAGGATATTTAAATTTCTGCAAGCATGTTATATTATTCTTTAATTCTCACCCATGTATCATTTTTTATGCTTAAATGTTTTATCCTAACTAAAAATTAAAGTTTGGGGGGGGGGCATTTAAAAAAAATAAAAATTTTTCAAAAACCTAAAATTTTATTTGTTCTCAAGAATACTTAAAATAAATCTTATTTCTTGATTATGTATATGAAATTATATTAGGGGAACAAAAATTTTGAATATAGAAATGAATAAAAGAATTTAATTGAAAATTTATAGTAATCATTAAAAATTTAAAGTTAAAATTTTCTTAGTGAAGAGATGTTAAATATAGCTATCTATCTTTAGTAAGAAATTTTATATTTTTAGATAAATAGAAGATTTGACTTTTATTCTTCAAAGCTTAAATTTCTTTTATTGAAAAATAATTTTCAAATACTATTATTATGATTTTTTAGTGAAAGATAAATATCTGACCATTATTTTAAATGGAAGGGTGGAATTCAAAATCATTAAAGGCCAATCCAGATATAGTAATCCTTAACTTTAAAAAAAACAGAAAAAGAAAAAGAAAAAAAGAAAAAAAAAAGAAAAAGTGAAAAATAGTATGTATAAATGGAGGAGAAGCTTGAGGAATTAAGGGCCTAATAAAAAATTGGTTCCACACCTAAAGTTTAAACATATAGTTCAGAGAAAATCTAAAGCTTAAGGATTATAATATAGTAAGTAAAATTATTTTCAAATAAAGATTTTTAAGTAAGAAAAATAAGATGTTTGAATCCTATATTTTGAAGAATTTACAAATATTTTTGAATTAGATAGAGACTTATATTTATCTTTTTTCTTTCTTTAAGAACTTTCTAAACTTTAAGTTGGTCTTAATTACTGAAATTTTTTCTAAATTGGACTATTCCATTTCTAGAACAAAATTTTGTTATCTTCCTAAACATAATTTGCATGTTAAAATTTTTCTATGAGATTAACTGTCACTTGAGGACAAGTAATATTTTAATTTTGGGGGATTTTGATACACCTAAAATATATAGTATTTTTTATGCACATTTTTATACCTATTTTTGATGATATTGCACTTTAATGGAAGGTATTTTGTGTTTTTTATGCAGATATGATGAAAATGAGTAATTATGATGAAAAGAGCAGAATTGGATCAAATTTGGAGCAAAAAATGAAAAATGAAAATTTGGGCACTGGCGGCTAAGCGCCATTGGGCCGGCGCTTAGCCGCCACAGTTAAAAATCGAGTTTAATTTAAATTTAGTGCCATTTTCAAAGGGGATCGGATGCAAATCTTGATGGTAACTACCTAACTTCCTTTGGGCGGAAAGTTTGAATGAAGGGGCGCAATCTTTGGTGAATACATTGAATCTGGACACATTTTGAAGAGACACCAAGGAACCTTTTGGTTTAATATAAAAAGAGAGTCTTATGAAAAATTAAGGGGCTATTCCCTTGCATTTTGAAGAGCTTTTGCTTTGCATTTTGAAAAAAGTTTTAATTAGGAGTAGGAGTAGAGAGTAGAAAAGAGAAAAGGGTAGGATTGAAGCCTTCTTCTTTCTACTTCTTTTCTTTCCTTTAGTTTAGTTTTTATTGAAGTCTGAAGTTTGTATTCTGAGTCATTGGAGTTGGGAGACTTGCTCTGAGGAGTAGTTTAGTGAAGAGTCAAAGTTTCAGAGGAACTTCCTGAGACTTGTGGAGAGGATTTTCAGATAAGTGTTTACTTTTGTTCTTACATTTAGTTTTTAATTAATAGTTGTTTTTGTTTGTTTTTTTTCTTATGATTTTTAATTTCGAATCAATGAGTTTTTGTATTTTCTCAATGCATTCTGAGTAGTTTACTTTATCTTTTTCTTTCTTAAATGAAGAAGTAAGTAATGCATGAAGAATTGTTGTGGAAAGCATATGTGTTTAAAGTTGAAAGAAGTTGTAAAAATTGATTATATAAACTTTGTTTACTTCTAAATTTGTCCTGTTAAGATGTAGAATTTGTGGTGAGATTATGTATAATCCAATGCGATATTGTCTCATAAAAGTTAGTAAGAATCACATGCAATTATATGGGTGAAAATTGTAGTTCATATAATTGAATGCAATATATTAGAAGATGTTTTAAAAGGGGAGTAAAATTAGAGGATTTTTAGTGTGACAGGCTAAAAGACCCTAATTTGGTTTGAAGTTTTAAATTTTGTTATGAGAAGTTAGCCCCCAGGTGGAGGGAATTGAGGGAACTCTAGAGTGAGAGCTGGTATCTTCCCTGCCTAACCATGTTCAAAATGATAAAATTTCAATTTAATCAATGTTCTTTATAGAACCAAGTAAGGGTAAAGAACATATTTGCTTCTATTTTTCACAACAAATTTAAATACTTCCACAACAATGTTTTCATAATTATTACAACTTTATAAAGGAAAGAAAAAGCTATTCTAGTTAATAGTGTTTTTCATACCGTGTTTACAGTTATTATCATTTTATATTCTTGTTTGACTTTTATGAGAAAATTTAAAGAGTGAAATCAACTATCAAACTTTTCAAAATCAAAACATACTTTCAAAAGCCAATTAAAAAAAGTAAAAAGATAATTTTCTTATATATTTAAAGATTTATCACTTTCCCTGTGGGTTCGATATCTCGGGGCTTAATCAGATAGTCCTATATTACTTGATAAACGATACGTATACTTGCGTAGTATCCCATATTATAAAATCATAATTTTCATATCTAAATCATCAGCACATATATTTAACGGTCGACCAAGTTTTTGACGCACATATATTTATCGGGGATCATTACTAAACCTTTGTGCCAACTTTTTGGAAAAGATAAGAAATTTGATTTTAATGAAGAATGCTTGAAATCCTTTGAACTATTAAAAGAAAAACTAATCATTGTCCCTATAATTGTTTCACTTAATTGGAAGAAATCATTTGAACTTATGTGTGATGCTAGTGATTTTGTGTTTGAATTGCTTTAGGGAAAAGGCATGATAAAATGTTGAAGGTTTTTTACTATGCTAGTGAAACGCTTAATGAAGCTCAGATTAATTATACCACTACGGAAAGAGAATTATTAGCTATTGTGCATGGTTTTGAAAAGTTTAGACCTTATCTGATTCAAACTAAATATATAGTGCATATAGACCATTCAACTATTTAATGCAAGAATTTGACTTTGTTGTAGTTAATAAAAAGGAACTAATAAACAAATTACTGATCATTTATCTAGATTGGAGAACTATAAACTATCTGAATTTGAGAAGGAAATTACAGAAACTTTCCCTGATGAGCAGCTTTACAGCATTAAGGAAAGGAATTTGCCTTGGTATGATGATATTGTGAGTTATATATTAAGTGATATTTTGCTGCCTAATTTAACAAGGCAAAAACAAAATAAATTTAGATATGATGCTAAATTTTACTTTTGGGATGAGCCCTACCTATATAAATATTGTAAGGATCTTATTATTAGAAGATGTGTGCCATATGAAAAAATTGAACCAATTATTCAGAGCTGTCATGATTCAAAATTTGGAGGACATCTTGGTACTGATAGAACTGCTTATAAGGTTTTACAATTTGGATTTTATTGACTTACTCTTTTTAGGGATGTTTATATATATATAAAATCATGTGATAAATGTCAGAGATTAGGTAATATTTCTAAAAGAAATTAAATGCCTCTAAATTTTACTTTAGAAATTGAGATCTTTGATGTATGGGGATTGGATTTTATGGGACCATTTACTCCTTCATTTAAAAATTTATTTTATTGGTTGTTGTTGATTATGTCTCAAAAATGGATCGAAGCAATTGCTTTACCAAGATGTGATGCTCAGAGTATTTCAAATTTTTTAATGAAAAATATTTTTACAAGATATGAATTGCCGAGAGCGATCATAACTAATGGTGGATCTCATTTTAAAAATAATCTAATTGAGAGATTGGTTGGAAAATATAATATTATTCATAGAATCTCTAATGTCTATCATCTCCATACTAGTGGTTTAGTAGAAGTGTCTACCGTGAAATTAAAAGAATTTTGGAGAAAACTGTAGATCTTCACAAATTAGAATGGTCTGTGAGATTAGATACTGCATTATGGGCATATAAAACTACTTTTAAACCCCTATCGGAATGCCTCTCTATAGACTAGTACTTGGAAAGACTTGCCACTTACCTATAGAATTGGAGCATACAACATATTGGGCGATAAAAGAGCTGAATTTTAATCCGAAGAATACAGGTGAAAAGAGTTTTGTGCAACTAAATTAATTGGAAGAAATTAGAAATGAATCTTACTATAATGACAGGATTTATAAGGAGAAAATGAAACTATGACATGATCGAAGGATATTAAGAAAGAAATTTGAACCTCGATAGAAAGTTTTGTTATATAATATAAGAATGAAATTATTTTCTGGAAAACTAAAGTCTAGATGGATAGGACCTCTTACTGTTATAAAAGTTTCTTCTTTTGGAGCTGTTGATATTGAGGATCCTAAAACTAGAAAGATATTTAAAGTTAATGGGCATAGATTAAAACCATATTTTGAAGGGTATCAACCAGATTTTAAAGAGGTTTTAATGTTAAGTCATCCTGAATAATTGAATGTTTGTCAAGCTGACGACGTTAAACCAAGAAATTTGTGGGTGGCAACACATATTCATCTTCATTATTTTCCTTGCTTATTTTTTGTAGTTGTGCTTGTAGTTAGTTATATTTGAGTCATACTCACTCATAAATAACATACAAGAATGAAAATTACTGAATCATATCGAAGAATTGAAATATTTCAAACCAAAATGAAGTTTTGTGCAATTTTAAACACTGGTTCCACCGACTCCAAAATGGGTGTCTACGCCCTATTCCAGAGAGCAACACCTTATTATAGGATTTGAGAGCCACCGACACTGAAGGTCTAGTGATGGTTCTTAGAGTTTCAAATTGTGGTTGTTGGCGGTATTAGGCTAGATTTTCTTCCTTTTAACTCCCCGAACTCGATTTTAAACTCCTAAACTCTAGAAAAACAAAAAGTTTCATTCCAAATTTGCATCCAATGGATTCCAACTCTGTAGAAATCCTGAGATTTAGAGTTTTCAACTGACAAAAATTCATTAATTTTGAGGCGCAGAGATTATTCAACAAAGTGAAGATGAAGAGGAGGATTATCAAAGAAAGATGATTTGTGAATTGAGGTATGGATACTCCAAGTACTCGAGTAGAAGAGATTATTGTACAGAGGCATTGGGAAGTGTTATGCTACACTACTACTGCTGTAGTCATTTCTATTGTGAAAGAGTTTTATGCAAATCTTCATGGAATCAACTAAGGATTTGCCTATATGCAAGGCAGATTTGTACCATTCACTCCTTCGATGAGTAATGATTTAATTATGATTGAGAATGTGCCTATCTTCCACTATACGAATTTTGATGTGATGAGAGACAACTTGAACGAAATATATCGCTGTTTGATGGATGAAGGTGAAGATTGGGAGATAAGAGACAACGGATTTGTATGTTTTTCTACTACATTTTTAAATCCAATGTCGAAACAATGACATTACTTCCTTTCTACAAAAATACTTCCAACTATGAAAGTTAGTAAAGTGACAAAAGAAAGAGTAATTTTAAATTACTATATTCAAACTAAAAGTTCAATCGATGTAGGTACTATAATTGTGAATTCTGTATTGGGATTTATTGTTCATGGATCTATATATGGGCTTGGATATCCTTCCACCATATTCCTTCTTTGTAGCCAGTCATAAGTTCCATATGAAAGTTGGGAAAAAGTGCTTCTTCCTTAGAGGCCGATAAAGCCAACTAATCTTTATGACTGTCAGGAAATAAAAGATGAGAATGATATGAGCCTTACTGTACATCAACCATCTCAGACTTTAAGACCAATTCAGCCTTACTTTCATGATAGTTCCCAAGTGGTTTTGAAGAAGATCAAGAAGTTGGAGAAAGAGGTACATAATCTTATTCATGTTATTAATAATATCTCTGATTTATTTAATCACATGGATTAGAGGATGAAAGAATAATTTGATCACACTAGGCGGTTTAAAGATAGTTAGGTAAATGTATGAAAAGGAATGTTGTGATTGCTGAGGATTCGACCGATGAATTCCCGTATCATCCCTTCTACAATCTATTTGTGCATTGTCTATCTATGGGAGATCACAGAGGAGAAGAAAGTACTGAGATTGACAATGAGTAGTGACTCAGCTTTCAATTTAGTATTTAGTATTTTTATTATGCTTTGGTGTGCTTAGTGTTGGCTTGATTGACTTTGTAGTATGTGTTTGGACTTAATATGCAAGGATTCTGTGTTTGTGTTTAGTTTCTAATGTTAGAGTATCGTAGTGTGTTTGCGGGGTTGAATCTCGATGGCTTGATGAATTCATATGGAGAATGTTTAAGTCTGTATGTTTGTAATGTTTAAGTCTGAATGTTTAATTCATATGGTGTATGCTTGAATGTTTAAGTCTGTAAAGTGATGTTTTATATAGTTTGTGTAAATTTGATGCTAGTTTGTTACTTAATTGATGAAATAGATGCTTAAAGAGGCTAATTATGTGATGGCGTAATGTTGAAATGAATGAAATTGCAAATTTTATGGACCCAGAAATTGAACTGGCGCCGCTAGCGCCGCCTGCGCCAGAATGAGCGCCATCGACGCCCTATCCAGCGCTGGCAGAGCCTGATTACAGAAAAGACCCGAAACCTCATATATTCATGATTTTTGCCCTTGGACCCACCAAGTTCGCCATTTTTACCATCTCTACCTCCAGCCAATGCATATTTGAATTCTAGGCTTGCTAAATCAAGGATTTCAAGCAATTTCAAGGCTTTTAAAGTGCAGATCTTAACTTCTCTTGGCAAGAGCTTCACCTTAAACTAATTATTTTTTTATTTCACCATGGAAGTTTCTTAAATTATTTTGATCTGAAATTTGGAATTTTTAATGAAGTTTTAATATTTTCCATAGTGATTTAAGCTCTTACTTACGTAAAGTTGCTTTAGGAGTCTCCGACATTGTGATTTAGATATTATTGGATTTTCTTGAAAATTTTTAGACAATTTCACATGGCTCCTAAGACAAGTAGAGGCAAAAGAAAGATGGATTTTGATGAAGATAGATTTGTAGATGTTAAAGCACAATATCGTTTCAATTGATTCATGTTAAACTAAAAGTGTATTCAAGACCGGGCTTTTAAAAATCTGGGCAGATCTGTAGAGCAATTCATTTTCGATCGAAATTGCAAAATCTATTGTTATTTTACTGCTGATACAATTATGGGTACTGTTATAGAATTTTATGCAAATCTGCCTTGGACTGAAACTGAATATGTGCTTGTTCGTGGAAAATGGTTGAGTTTACTCCTCAGCATATTAATACTTTTTATCAGTTAAGGGGAACTTCATATTGCGAATATGAAAACTTTCGTACTGCGGAAGCTGAAATAAATGAAGTTATTGCATTTCTTACTGATGGAAAAGGGGAATGGAAAGTAAAACAAAGATAAATGATTAATTTCCCTGCTTCCAAATTAAATGTAGCTTCTCAAGCTTGGCACTATTTCATCGCTGCTAGATCATTACCTTCTTCTCATCACAACAAAGTCAATTGAGATAGAGCAATTCTCAATTATTGTATTCAGACTATGAAACATATTGATATTGGATCGATTATCTTTAAGAATATTCAAACTATTGCGAGAGAAGAAACCACTAGTGCGTTAGGACATCCTGCCCTCATTCATTCATTATGTACACGGTCTGGAGTTGAGTTTGACAGTACTGAAGTGTTAGTCCATCCACTGAGGCATATTACCAAGATAATTATTCGTAATTACTAGTCTGACATAGTAGGGAGAGTATAAAGTAGGACTACTGATATTCCTACCACTAGCCATGACATACCATCTACTTCTAAGGCTCCTACATTGTCTGATGTTATGGAGCAGCTGAGGATTCAGAGTGCCAGTATTGATAGACTCCAAAGTAGGATGAGGGGATTTGAGGCTCAAAGCAATGTTAATGAAGATTATATTAGGAGGAGAGTTGAGTATGACATTGCTTACCATGATGCTCAGGTCAGATATATGAGGGAAGACACTGGAGTGACATTTCCTACCTGCCCCAGCTATGTTCCTTATTGACCTGATCATGCAGATGAAGCTGAGGATGATGGCGATGATGACTGGTAGTTTTATGATTTTTTTTTCATTTATGTGTTGTAGTACTTTCATGTGTTGTTATTTGTTTTTCTATGATGTGTGAAGTCTATAAATGTATCTGTGTTAAAAACTAAAAATGTAATGAACTCTGTTATAGTTTGTTTAGTGTTTTGGATTGAGATTGTGATGTTATGTTAGATGTTTAATGTTTAAGTGTTTAATATTTCTTCACCCTACAAAATCTTTAAAATTATATATATAATTGCTTCTAAGTGTTTCATGCTTGCTAGCATAATTTTTTTTATTAATACCAGCATAGCTTCTGAAGATTTCAAAATCCCAACATAAAAAGGATAGTTTTCTTTTACTCTCTTCCTTTTTAAATTTATATGTAATGAAAAAATTAGGTTTGGGGGAAGCTAAAATATTAACTCTTAATTTTTCTCAATTAATATAATTTCAAAAACTATTATCATGACTTTTAGTAGTTGAACCTAACTTTAGATAACTAAATTTTTTATTTCATTTAAATATTTTAGTTGATTTGGATGAAAGTTTTCAGTAATAAAGGTTAATTTTATAAGGTTAAGATATTTAGTATAAGAGGATTAGATTATAGTTGACTATTTAAAGTAAATAAAACTGTACTTTTGAAACGTTAAGAGACTTAAAGAACTATGTGTGAAGAAAGGATTGTAACTTTATGATAAATTATAAAGCTGATATATATTTATAAAGTAAGGAGGTGTTTCAAGTTTCAAATTTAGAAAGAGGAGAGCAAATTTCAAAACTATTAAAGGCTATCCAGATATAGTAATCCTCAAAAGAAAAGAAAAAAAAGGAAAAAAGAGAAAGAAAAAAAAAAGAAAAAAAAAGAAAGGAAAAGAAAAAAAGAAAATATTTTTTAGGAGAAGCTTGAGGAGATGCCTAATCAAAATTGGCCTCACTTGAATCAACCTAAAGGAAGAAAATTGTTACATTTTTGAATTTATATTTAAAGTATTAGACTACTTTCTAATAGAGTTTACATGAGCTTCTTTTTCATATAGTATTTCAAGGCACTCTTAATGTGATAAATTATTTCATCTTGAAATAAGTAGAAAACTAGAACTCTTAGAGTTGATTACTGGATGTTCTTATACCTGTAGTTTTGACTTGAGTTACTGAACTTCTTTCTAAAAATGTTACTATTATATTCATTTAAATAAAAAATCATAGTATTCTATAATTGAAAAGTTCACTACATTGAGTTATATTTTTATGTAGTAAAAGGATTACTTGAGGACAAGTAATAGTTAAGTTTGGGGGATTTTGATGCATCAAAAATATGGTAGATTTTTGCTATATGATTTGTACTTATTTTTTGTGCTTTTGCACTTTAAAAGAAGGTATTCTTGATGCTTTGCTGCGTGTATGATGATTTTAGGTGATTGGAGCAAATGGAAGCGAAAATGAAAAAATTTGGAGCAAAAAGAGGCAAAATGAAGAATTCAACTAACAAGCACCGCTGATGCCAGAATGGGCACTGCCGGCGCCCAATGTCGGTGGAAGTCAAATTCAATTTATTTGAGCACTTTTTGAAGGGTTGCTTGAGGAAACTTTTGGGGAATTCATTTCTAAACTATTTCAAACAGATTTTGATGCTAAGAAAATTAGAGAGAAGAGGGAGAGAAGACTTTTAGATTGAGGAAAGTGTGTTAGGGTTTGTGGGAGAGTGTGTGGTAAGTGTGTGGTAAGTCTTGTTTTGTGAGGGATTCTTCTCTAAAGAGTGTAGGAGGAAGAAAGTGAGAGATTGCTTCTTCCTTACTATTTTAAAGAGAGAATTGAGTGTTGTAGTGAAGAGAGAAAAGGATTCAATGGAACTTCAAGGGATTTTCTTGGGGATGAATTTGAGATAAGTTGTATTTACTTTTGTATTTTCTATGACTTTGCTTTTATATATAAAATTCATATAATGTTATATCTTCCTCACGAATTATGAGTAGATTTCTTTGTCTTTCTTCTTGCAATAAGATGTGGTGAAGCATTGGTGTAGATTTGATGTGTCATGAAAATGTTAAGAAATTGTGATGATTTTTTACTTTGAACTTAATTTACTTTTCGAACTGGACAATTGAATTGTTAAAATTTGTTGTCAAACATTCAATCCGAAAGGACTAAGTATTCTACAACAATAGTGGAGAATTCATTCAATGTCCATGAATGAGTTACATAATTCATGAGAATTGAGTGCAAATAAATAAAGAAATATGGTTTGATGGGCATCGAATTGGAGATTTTAGAGTAACAGGATTAAATCCCCAATTTGGTTCTAAAGTTTGGTAACTAAAGCTATGGTTAGCCTTTAGGTAACGGGAAGTGGAAGCTCTGAAGTGAGAGTCAGTACCCTCCCAACATAACCATAGATTTAGTGACTAAGCCTATGATTTGTCAAAGTTCTTTACATAACTTGGAAGAGGGGGTACTTTGACGAGGGTAAAGAATATGAATGCTCCTATTTGGCATAATAAAAATTTATTATCAATCAATATCTATCACTCATCATAGAATCATTGCAATAGGAAAGTTACTTTTCCATATTTGAACCTTTCAATACAAAATTTAGTGTGTGTTAGTTAATCGTTTAGAAATTTAGAAAGTAATTTTAGTTAATTTAGCTTTAGTTATCTTTACACTAGCAACTTAAATAGAACTTGAACTTGTATTGAGAATTAAGTAATGAATTTCAAATCTTTATTTTACTTTAAAAAATTCCAAATTTCCTCGTGAGATTGATAACCAGGACTCTACTAGAGTCTTGTATTACTTGAATGATACGTATACTTACGTATACGAGTGATTGCCTAAGTATTAAATTAATCTTATTGTGAAACTGAACTAAAACTATCTTTTGAATATTTAAATTTGAGGTAGCACACCGAACATCAGTCTTTATTAAAGCACGAATGTAATACAAAGATAGAGACTTATCTGTAAATCCTCTCCATAAAACACTTGAAGTTCCTTTAAAAACTTTACTTTCTCTAACAATACTCCTTAGAGGTTGGCGCCCAACTCCATAGACTCCAAATCATAATTCTGCTCATAATACAAACTATATAAAATAAAGTAAAGATGGTGACGTGGAGAGGTGTGTTCTAAAATAACTCTCTAACATAAACCTCACTCTTAAACACTAACCACACCCTCCAACAATGACAGTTTTTCTGATCCTCAAGTCCTCTTTTTATACCTTTTCAAAAGGTGTCTTCGTATCTCTTTAAATTGTGTCCAGATTCAACGTGTCTTCTAAAGATGCATCCATTCAGGAGAATTTTGAAAGGAATTTGGTGCCAATAGGAATTTACCCACATTCTTACCAAGAGGTTCTTCAAAAACTTCTTCAAATTGGCGCATAAATTAAAATTTCTCTGCTTTTATAACTGCCACGTGTAAGCGCGGGGTACCGGCGGTTAGCTGCGGTTCATCTGGCGTGTAAGCTCCAACTGTGGCACATAGTCGAGGGGCCTTGGCGTGTAAGCGCGGGTTCCGACGCTTAGCCGCCATAGATCACTTCTTCAATTTTCATCATTTTTGCTCCAATTTTTATACATTTTACTCCTTTCATCATATTCATCCATTTAATTATACATGGAAGAAAAAACACAAAATAACTTCCATTAAAGTGTAATATCATCAAAAATAGGTATAAAAAAATACTATATTTTAGGTGTAGTAAAATCCCCTAAATTTGAAATATTACTTGTCCTTAAGTGACACTTTTTTTTTTTTTTGCACCAATAATAATATTATATTAAGATGAAGAGTTGGTACATCTAACATGAGGAATCTTCATTAAGTCCCCATGTACAAGAGAACTAAATAAAGGAAAGCAAGAAATATCGGAACTACAAATTACATTAAAGGAAGTAGAGGCAGTAGATGCAAGCCAATTTGCAGGTTGATTTCCTTCTCTATAAATGTGAGACCAAATAATGTGCATTGAATTAGTGATAGACTTGATCTTTTTTATCCAAATATGAAGGAACCAAGGTATTGCTGATTTCTGTGTCAAAATCTGTAACAAAAGCATGGAATCAAATTCAAAATGAAGAAATTTTAACTTCAGTTTTTCAGCAATCTTTAAACCCCAAAAGACAGCAATAATTTCAGCTTGAGTGCGGAACAAGCCATGATAGGGGCAGCGAAGAACCATAGACATTTTCCTTTAAGATCCCCGCAAAGACCTCCAATTCCAGCGAGAGGAAGATTTGAAGCTGCCATCCGTATTAATCTTCAACCAAGGATGCATAGGAGTCTTCCATTGTACTAAAACAAATTTCCTTTTCTTCTGTGACTGAGAAGGAGCAATTAAATTCTGCACTTTACTGAGATAGGTCCAACAATTTAAAATAATAGATTTAGCAGAAAACATGACATTAAGATGTCTGATTTCATTTCGAGCTAACCAAATGAACCAGAAAATAGCCAAAGGAATGTAGTAATAAGACAAATCCTTCCAATCCTGCCAACAAGCATCAATAGATGACCACTTAAAAAATTTCCATTTTTTCCTAATAAGGACAGAATCTCCTTCCAGTTTGTTGAATCTGATTGCAATTAAGAAAGATATGGAATAAAGATTCCTCCTCGATAAAACAAAAAGGACAAATAGAAGGTCCTCTAAGACCTTTAAGCTTCAAAATATCATCGGTAGGAAGTAGTTTCTCGAATAACTTCCAACAAAAGAAGGACATGGATGGAGTGATATATTTATTCCATAATTTATTTCCCCAATCATTCTTCTCGCAATTTGAAACAAGATTGATAAAAAAATTTAGATAAGCTCCGGTTAGCAGGATTTTTGGGAATTAATTTATCCTTGTTATCAAATTTGAATAGGAATGGATAAAATTTTGTTAATAATTTCAGTCGTAGATGAGTTTGAAGCATATCGGTATTCCATTTATGCTCTTTCCAAGCAATCGGCAACGGTTTTAATATTTGAAGAAGAATTAAAAGATGAGCTAAGGAATCATCATACAACCACTTATCAAACCAAAAATTAATTTGGCCATTACCAATCTCCCAAGTAAAGAGATCTTCAGCTTCCATTCTCACTTTCAGCAATTCCTTCCAAGTTCTAGAGTCACCCACTTTGTATTGCACTTGAGTAGGATGAGTATTATAACAGTATTTGCTATGCATGAATTTAGACCAAAGAGAATCTTTAGCTCTAAATCTAAGCCACTGTTTGCAATAGAAAGAAAAGCTAAGATGTTGAAAGCTTTTAAACCCAAGACCACCACAGTCAACAGGCTTACACAATTTGTCCCAATTTGTCCAATGTACTTGTTTGTGATTACCTTCCCATAAAAATTTATTGAACATGACTGAAATTAACTTCTGGGTACTCTTCTTCATTCTTACCATTTGGAGAATGTAAAGAGGAAAAGATGATGGTATACTCTTAAGAAGGGTTATTCGCCTCCATTGGATAAAAAAATGTTAGACCAACAATTAATTTGAGAAGAGATCTTGGTAACAATATCATCATAATGGCTTAACTTCCTTCTTCCTTTAATCGAAGGAAACCCCAAATACAGACAAAGGAAAATGAGCTTCCTTAAAACCGAGTAAAGTCAACAATCCAGCTTTTACTAGGTATACCGATTTTAGAGCCTCGCCAAAAATTGACATTTTGGTTTGTTGAAGAGCATACCAGAAACATTTTCAAACATAGCCAAGGTTTTCATTAAACATTTGATGGATTGCTTACTTCCATTAGAGAACACAATAACATCATCAGCATATGCAAGATGAGAGATTAGTTGTGAAGATCTATGTTGAAATTGAGTATATGTATGAGATAGTTGAATTTGATTTAACATCCTTGATAAATAATCAAAAGTAAGGATGAAAATGTAAGGTGACAAAGGATCACCTTGTTTAAGACCTCTACCAGAAGAGAAAAAACCATGGCATTCCCCATTTATCATAACACTATAGTAATTGTTGGTAAGCCATTTAAAAATCAAATTGCAGAAATCAGCTTTGAAACCCCTTGCCTCCAATACCTCAATAATGAATTTCCAACTAATTGTATCAAAAGCCTTGGCCAAATCTAATTTAAAAATAATGTTAGAGCCTCTACAATTTCACGTCGAGGTCATTTAAAAGCTCTTGAGCCAAAAGTACATTCTCACTAATACTTCTCCCTTTTAAGAATGCAACTTGATTTTCTGAAATTAAATCATTGAGCAATGGTTGTAATCTAGCCACAATAACCTTACTTATGATCTTAGAAAAAGTGGAAGTTAAACTAATTGGCCTAAAATCAGACCAAGAAGCTTTCATAGTATTCTTCGGTATCAGAATTATATTAGAAGAAGCAAAATATTTAGTCAATTGAATACCATGGAAGAAACTTTTCACAAGAGCAGTAATATCCGATTTAATAAGATACCAGAATTTTTTATAAAAATCAGGTGTGAACCCATCCGGTCCAACAATCTTATCACTTTCCATAGAGTTAATGGCAATAAAAATCTCATGGTCATTAGGAGAAGCGACTAAATCCGAGAGATTGAGAGATGTTCCAGAATCAGAAAACATAGCTGCAGAAAAAAGATTAGATTTGGTGGCCTGGGCAGCAAATAATTCTTTGAAATGGGAAACAGCATTCTCTGCAATATCCTTAGTACTTAACAGACATCTATTATCCAATGTCTTAATTTGAAGAATGGTATTAACAGCTCTTCCGTGTTTGATAATAGCATGAAAAAATTTGGAGTTTCGTCCCCATGGTGGAACCATTTTGCGACAGATTTCCGTTGCGAAAAAACTTCCTCTTGATGAATAGCAGCTTTAAGGTTGGCCATTGCAACGGTTAATTGTTGTTCGAAACCTTCCCATTCTCTACCTCTTTCTCCACAGCGAAACCATAGCCTCAGCAGAAATGACTTTTTGTTGAATATTACCAAAAACAGTCTAGTTCCAAGATTTAAGTTCCTTAGCTAGTCTTTTCTGTAAAAGCCACAATTTAACAATAGGATTTGGAAACCCATTAAGAGGAGCACACCAATTTCTCTCAATTAGTTTACTGAAATCAGGGTGTTCAGACCATACATTGAGATATCTGAAAGAGTTAACTTTAACCACAGAAAAAGGAGCACAACAAATGAGCAATGGAGAATGATCAGAACCCATTCTAGCCAGATGTTTAACTTTAGAGATAGGGAACATGTTAATCCAAGATTGATTAACAAGTATTCTATCAAGCCTTTCATATAAGGAACCTCTCTTCCAAGTGAAAGGAGAACCTTCAAAACCAATGTCAATAAGCTTGGCAGTATAAATGTCTCGAGTAAATTTTAACATTTCATTTAGATTGGGATTCCTGCCACCTTTTTTCTCACTAGGGTGAGCAATGCAATTGAAATCTCCACCCACCATCCAACCTTCAGACATTGTAGAACTAATCTTTTGAATTTTATCCCAAAGGTCTAATCTGTCATTTGGAAGAGAAGCAGCATATACAAAAGATGCAAAACCTTGAAAATGATCAATCTGAAAATGGAAATGTAAAATCTGAGGATGATCCAGAAGAACATTCGGTAATAATTCTTTTCTATATAACATCCGGATCTTATTAGAACAATTAGATAAGAAAGAAAAACCAGGAAACTTTCGGTGAATCTACCAAAATTAGATTTCACCAAGGGTTCCAAAATCACAATCACCCAGAACTTGTGAATCCTCGTTTAAACTCGGAATTCTATTAAGGGAGCCGGGATTGGCCACTCCCCTAATATTCCAGCATATGAACTTAATCATGAAGTAATTCTTCCACTTCTAGTAAGCCTAGAAGAAGAAGGGATAATGTTGGATTCGGATAAGGCCAATAAATCAGCGGTTTTCTTTTTCTTTTTAGACTTTTGGATCAACCAATCATCCTTGAGTTCATTAACGAATTGAATCAAGATTATCAAAGGAGGTCTGTTAACTCATTTTGGGAAGCATTCTGAAATATAGGATAATCAACGAGGCATGGGGGTAGTTAAAACTGAATTATATTGTATATTATTTGAATGTTTCACATTACTTCCAACAGGATCCATAATTGTACTTCCATTATCCAAGTCAGAAGAATTCTCAGATTGGATGAGAGCTTTCTGCATAAGTAAACCTGAATTATCAACAGGATCCAACACTTCCAAAACAGGAATGTTTGTAACAGGTTCATTATCGGTGAGAACATCTTCTTCGGGAATCCTTGACAAGGATGTATTGGTAATTACAGAATCGGATATAGATAGATTAAAATTAGAAACCACATTAGGAATTGAGGGAAAACTGCTAGTAGCGACGGGAACATCAACGGCGGAATCCATAGCCCCCATTACAACGAGCGGGAGGATTGATAGCGAGTTAATCCAGTATTCATATCTGCAGAAGCCTTAGGACCCATTTCAACAGCAGGAGCATCAATATGTAATTCAGCAGGTACAGCAGGAACTACATCAGATATAATTTTACCTTCAGTAGAATTGTTCATTTTGGCAATAGACCTAAGATTAGGATGAATCCTATAACAGTTATCCTTATTATGACCAAACATCTTGCAATTACCACAATATGCGAGCCTTTGTTCTATAACTAATTGCTGCCAATAACCATTATGAGGGGATCCAAGCCAAATTTCCTCAACATCGGGAAGAGTAATGTCCCTTTCAACAAGGATCCTTGCTAAAGAAGGTCTAGACAAATTGAAAGTAGAGATATCCAATTTAAGAGGTTTCCCCAATGCAGTACCAATAGCATATATCACTTGGTGATTGAAAAATTGTAATTTCCTTAAGTGACACTTTAATCATATAAAAATGATACAACTAAATTATGTGATGACTTTCTTTAGGAGTTTTTTAAATTTTGTTCTAGAAATATAGTAGTCCAATTTAGAAAAAATTTTAGTAAATGAAACAAATTTAAAGCTTAGAAATCTCTTAGAAAAATTTATATTTTATTAGCAGTTGATTATGTTTCAAAGTGGATTGAAGCTATTGCTTTACCAAACTGTGATTCCAAAAGTGTTTCTAAATTTTTAGGAATATAAGAATTCAATCATTACTACAAAAATTTGGAATCAAGCATAGAATAGCAACTGCTTATCACCCACAAACAAGTGGAATGGCTAAAGTATCAAATAGAGAAATTAAAAGAATTCTGGAGAAGACTGTTAATCCTAAAAGAACTGATTGGGTTGATAGACTTGATTCTGCATTATGGGCTTATAGAACAGCTTATAAGACATCAATCGGAATGTCACCTTATCGGTTAATTTATGGTAAACATTATCACTTACCTGTAGAACTTGAGTATAAAGCTTATTGGGCGATAAAGGAGTTTAATTTTAATTTGAATAAAACAGGAGAAAAGAGATTGTTGCAATTAAATGAGATGGAAGAAATAAGAAATGAAGCATATGAAAATGCAAGGATTTATAAAGAGAAAATAAAGATGTTACATGACAAGAAAATTTCAGGAAAAGTTTTTGAACCTGGACAAGAAGTATTACTGTTTATTCTCGTTTAAAACATTTTCCTGGAAAATTAAGATCTAAATTGATTGGACCCTATATAGTTGAGAAATTATACCATTATGGAGCTGTGGATATTAAAGATCCCAAAACAGGAAAAATTTTTAAAGTAAATGGATTAAGATTGAAGCCTTATTTGGGAGACATTAAAAAGATTTATAAAGAGGCTTATAAATTGAGTCAACCTGATTAAAGATTTACTTAAGTCGGGCTGATGACATTAAACCAAGCGCTTTCTGGGAGGCAACCCATATTTTTCTTTTGTTTTGAGTGTTTTTTTTTATTTTAATGTAGGGTTATGCCTCGATCTTGATTAATTTTATATTTCTTTAAAAAAATTTGATGCTTATAAGTCTTTATTGAATTAGGCTGAAAATTATTTTAAAGTATGTAAATTTAAAAATTGGATCACTCTATTTTGAATATGAGTAAAAAGGAGATCAAGTTAACCTTCATTATGATTGCTTACGATGTGAGTTGTTGAGTCTAAATTACTCTTACCAGTATAGTATACCTATCTTGGAGAACGAAATTTTGAAATTTGACGATTAGGTGAAACGGAGTTGAACATAGTTCCGGCGCCTAGGCGCCAGAATTCGGTGCCTAAGCGCCAGAATCAATTATGTATCAATAGGTCCGGCGCCTAAGCGCCAGGTTCGACTCCTAAGCGCCACAGTTACTGGGAAGTTCAAAAACTGAAATTTTCAGTTTTTCACAAGATTTTCCTTTATAAATCAACCTATTCTCCTCCCTAACCATCAAGAAATCTGTTTGAGAGAATTTTCAAGAAATGGAAGGAAGAAATCATGATGAAGAAGTTAGAGACAAGGTTTCTAAGGATCCTCAACCCTACTGCAATGGTTTCATCGCTGTAAGTTTAGAAAAAATATCTAGTCGTTTGGATAAGTTTGAAGTGGATTTTAAAAGAATTAGAGATCGCCTTCATGAGATGTTTCATCAGATTGAACATCTAGAATGACAGATGAAACTTCAATTTGATCATTTTGCGGCTTATCAAGATGCTCAAGTTGAAATGTATGCGAAGAACAAGTAGAATGACGAAAAGACGGTTACAGATTTCCCGAGAGCGTTAGTGTTCTTTCCAAGTAGAATTCACAATTTCCCTTGTGAAGATTGAATATTCTAGTAATGGGTTAGTTATTATATGGTTTTTTCAGTCATTGTATCGATTTAGAGAATCAATTGTGTTTGTTTGTGTATTTGCTTTCATGTTTAATGTGTGTTGTTTTTGCTTAGAAATTGTTGTGTTTTAGTGTGTATTAGGAACTTGAATCAAGTATAATACTTATCTGGAATGTATTGAGTCAACATTGAAGATTATGAATGGAATTTAGTGAGTTTGATGTAAACTTAGTGTTTGATTGGTGGATTTAATATTTAATTTTTAAAATTTTTGGAAAATATTTTGGAAGTTAGAAACTGAAGCCCTACTCTAATATGAGTAATTCGAAGTTGAATTTATGAATTTTGGTGGAAAATTAAATTTAAAAATAGTTTTTTTGTGAAAGACGAGTCTGGCGCCTAGGCGCCAGAATTCGGCTCCTAGGCGCCAGTTCGGCCTGCTATCCGAAAATTACCATTTAAACCCCCAAAAGCCATTTTTGACGCCTAAGCTTCATCTTCTTCCCCATTTTCACGAAAATACACCCTTTGGATCCATTTTGAGGTCAATACATTAAGGATTTGAGCGCGAAACCACTCGATTTCATCGTCTTAAGGTCAGATCTACACTTTAAACCATTTATTTTCGATTTTCACCATAAATTTTCCTAGTTTTTGCTAAGAACCGAAATTTTGAAAATTTTTTTTTATTTTTAGTGATTTCTTTGGATTTTTAAACTTATTTTATGTTTATTAAACTTAAAAAGAGTTTAAATCTTTGATTCCTAAATTTGTTCTTGATTTCTTTCACGTTTAAATGGCTCCAAATCTAAGCGCGGGAAGGGACGAGAAAATTTTGATAGCAGCAAATTTCCTACTGTGGTTGCGCATTTTCGCTTCCACGAACTTGCGTCGTCGAGAAAGTTCATCTCGGAATGAAGTTTCTATCATCCTGGGGAGATGGTCGAAAACACTATCATTGCGCACAACTAGCAACGATTTTGTTACTTCACTGTTATTGCTGTTATCCCGGTTGTTCGAGAATTTTATGCAAATTTTCTGGATGCTGAAGATTCTGAAGTCTTTGTTAGAGGAATCGAAGTAGGATTTACTCCAGAAAGAATCAACATATTCTATGGCCTGCCACCGACGATTGAGTGCTATTATTCTGGATTATCACCATCTGAGGGTGATTTGGATATGATTATTGCCTATTTGACTGACGGTACTGGATCTTGGAAGATTAGGAACAACAAAAGGGTAAATTTCAAATCTTCCAAGCTGAATGGTATTTCAAAAGCATGATACTATTTCATTTCTGCGAGATTGTTACCTTCCAATCATCTAAGTGAAGTAACTAAAGCTCGAGCGATCTTGAACTACTACATTCAGGAGAGGAAGCCTATAGACGTTGGCAGTATTATTTATGAATATGTGGATTCTATTGCGAGATCTAGCACTTCTGTTGGATTGGGATTTCCTTATTTGATTTATTCATTATGTGTTAATGATGGAGTCAGTGCTGATATTTCTGAGGAGAAGTTAAAGACTACCAAGCCAATTGGGCAGGAGAGTGTTAGTATCTATGATTGTCTTCGAGGGAAGAGATCAACCGCTCCTTCTACTTCTACATATAATCCAGGTAGACCTTCTACTTCTCGCCCCTCTACTTCAGCTGAGCCACCATCTAGTTTCTGGGAGTCCATGCATGATCAATTTTTAGAGCAGCAGCAGGAGTTGTTTCAGACTCACTGCAGGATATATACTATTGACAAGAAACTGGATCATCTTTCTGACTATACCCAGAGGAAGAGTAGTTACGATGCAGAGTACGATGAATCCCTAGTCAGATTTCTGAAGGGTGAACATGATGTGAGTTTCCCTACGTTTCCTAGCTTTACACCATTTATTGATCCTAAGGATGTTGAGTTTTCCTTTGGAGATGATGATGACGATGAGGCGACAGCTAGTGATTAGTAGTAGAGAGATCTTTATGTAGTGCTACTCTGTTGTTAGTTTGTTTTATTTGGATTGTTTGTTAGTTTTATGCTTGATGTATTTGTTTAGTTTATGTACTTGTGTGGATGGATTCCGTGGTTAAAACATTTTTAGTATATTGTGTTGAGACTGATGTTAGAGTTAATTTATATGTTTGTTTTAGTCTACTGTTTAGAACTTAGTAATTTTTCTCTGCTTTAATTTTTGTTTCAAATTTAGTATAATAAAAAATTAGCCTGCTTACTTTTTTGTACATGCTTCAATTTTATCTTAATTACTCATAAAAGCATGTTTAGAAAGTTAATTTTTCTTTTTAAGATTGTTTTTACATACTTATAAAAATTCTTATGATTTTCTTTCTCTCATACTTTCAAAATTTTCATAGTGTACCAAAACTTAAGTTTGGGGGAAGGGAAATACATTCAAATTTAAATTTTATTTATCCTTAAAGAGCTAATATTTTCTTAGAAATAAAAACTTTTTAACATAACTTAAAGAATAAAGAATTTATTTGAGACCACTTTTATTTTTGAAATTATAAACAATTTAGTGAAATTAACTAAAGTTTTACTAACTTTGATTGATTTTAAGAATAGAATTAGTTTACTTAAGGAAGAATAAGATTAAAGAATTTTTCTATTCATGATAGAAATGATAGAATTTTGAAATATTAAGTAATAAAAAATTATCAATTGAAAAAGAAAAGAACTCTTAACTTATAAATGTCACATGAATCCTTGGGTAGTCGAACGTTATGTGCGGGCTATTCAAGGTGAAGTGCAAATAAATAGGAAGATAAGATTTAAAGGGTGTAGAATTGATAAGTTTTTAGAGCGACAGGATAAATTCTTATAATTTGATTTATAGATCAGGAATGGGTTACTAGTAGGACCGACCATAGCCACCTTTGGGCATCTAGAAGTGAGAGTCTAGATTAACCCATTACTACTTACAATACATCCGGACCTGATCTGTAAGTTAGCCAATGTTCTTTGCGCCTGGATCAAAAGGTAAAGAATATGAATGCTTCAATTTGGCACAATACCATAAATCAAATTCTCCAACAAATATTAAATTATCTTAAAAATCTTGGATTAATTGATGGAAAAAAAGTTGTTATTTTATATAGTTTTCATAAATCATTCTCTTAGTATTGTTTTCTTTAATTGCATATAGTAAATTAATAGTAATTTATAGTTAATTTAAAGGATAAAAAGATATTTTTAAAATATAATATTTAGAAAATTTATTTATATAATTTTTCCCCGTGGGATCGATACTTGGGTTATAATAGAAAACCCTATATTACTTGAAATGATACGTATACTTGCGTAGTATCCCTAGTGTGTAAAGTAATTTCTAGAATTTACAATATTTTGATTTATACACTAGCCGCTTATTATAAATTGGGTCAAGCTTTGGCCATCTTTTGGAAGCATATATTTTTGCGTTACTTGCGGTTGGGTCACTTGCTTAGGATATTTTAAAAAAATAAACATTTGTAAGAATGAAAATTTTTGCAAGTCTGGCGCCTAGGCGCCGATTCACCTAAACTGACCAAATTCATGATTTAAACTGCCCGAAGCCATTTTTGACGCTTAAGCTCCTTCTTCTTCCTCTCTTTCACAAAAATCAGTCTTAGGGTTCCTTCTAGAGCTTGATTTGTGAAGTTTCAAGGCTTGAAGACACCATATCTCTTCATCTTAAGGTTAGATCTTTGCTTTAGCTTAGTTATTTTGCAAATCTACCATGGATTTCTCAAACTTTGGAAGAGAGCTGAAAATTTCATAAATTTTTATTTATTAGTGAAAAATCCATGGATTTAAGATGCATTTAGCTTGAAAAGCTTGGAGAAATCTATAATCTTAATTTTAGAATTTAATTAGAATTTCTCTTGATTTTTTTAGATGGCTCCTAAAACTAAAAGTGGAAAGGAGAGAGAATATTTTGATTGATCTAAATTTGTTAATATTAACGCACATATGAGTTATAATGAGTTTGCCTCCACCAAAAAGTTTATTGCAGAGAGAAGTTTTTATCACCCTGGTGGAGCAATCGAGAATGTTATTGTAGCATCGATACACCTAAAATATATAGTGCTTTTATGCATATTTTTATGCCTCTTTTTGATGATATTGCAATTTAATGGAAGGTATTTTGTGTTTTTCTTGTAGGTACGATAAAAATAATTAATTATGATGAAAGGAGCAAATAAGGATCAAATTTGGAGCAAAATTATGAAGTTTAAGAAATTTGGCCTCTGGCGCATAAGTGCCAAAGTGCCGGCGCTTAAGCGCCACAATTAAAAATTGAATTTAAATCAATTTTGGTGCCACTTTCAAGGGGTGTTTGAAGTAACTTTTGGTGGTAACTTCCTTAACTTCCTTTGGGTGGCAAATATGATTGAAGGGATGCATCTTTTTGTAGATACATTGAATCTGGACATGATTTGAAGATACGCCAAGGCACCTTTTGGAAAATTATAAAAATGAAGAATCATAAATGATTAGTGAGAGTAGTATTAGAGTTATTATTAGTGTGAGTTGAAGAGAGTAGTTGTTACTATTTTAGAGTTCTTATTTTCTGTAGTAGAGAGTAGATAGTAAGAAAGGAAAAAGGGTTGGTGTGAAGCCTTCTTCTCACCAATTTTCTTTTATCCTTATATCTAGTTTTTATTGAAGTTTAAAGTCTTTATCAGAGTTATCAAAGTTGGGCACCAGAGTCTGGTGTAGAGGATTTTCAGATAAGTATTTATCTTCGTTTTTACATTTTGTTTTTAAGTAAGATTGTTGTGTTTTCATTATGGTTTATGCATTCATATCAAGTTTTGTTTGTGTTTTCTTCATAAAATCTGAGTAGTTTACTTTATCTTTTTCTTTCTTAGATGATATGGAAGTATGTTGTGGAAAGTGTATGTGTTTAATGTTGGAATAAATTGTGATGATTTAATTCCTTGAACATAATTTACTTCTTGATTTGGCTAATTAAGATGTTAAAGTTTACTGTGAGATTATGTAAGATCCAATGCGATATTGTCTCAAACAACAATTAGAAAGAATCACATGCAATTTCATGGGTGAGAATTGTAATCTATTTGATTGAATGCAAATATATAAAGAGTAAAATTAGAAGACTTTAGAGTGATATGATAAAGCCTCATAACTTGGTTTATTATTTTAAATTTTGTTATAAGATGTTAGCCCCTAGGTGGAGGGAATAGAGCGAACTGTAAAGTGAGAGCTGATATCTTCCCTGCCTAACCCAACTACAAAATTTCAAATTTTTAAATTTACTAATTTTTTTATAGAACCGTAAGGGTGAAGAATATAATTGCTCCTATTTAGCACAATACATTTAAATACTTCTACAACATAAAAATCCATAATTATTATTGATTCATTGAAGAAGGAAAAAGATATTTGATTCTTATAACTTTTATATCATGTTTAGAGTATTGATAATTTTATTTCCTGCTTAACTTGTTATTAAAAATATCAGAAACAACTTTTTGAAATTAAAACCTTAAAACATACTTTCAAAAATCAATTAAAAAAGTAAAAAGTTATTTTTCTTATTTCATTAAATTTTTACACATTTCCCTGTGGGTTTGATATCTCGAGGCTTAATTAGAAAGTCCTATATTACTTGATAAATGATAAGTATACTTGTGTAGTATGCCATATTATAAATCATAAAATTCCTATCTAAATCGTAAGCATAATTATTTAAGCATCAAGTTTTTGGCGCTGTTGTCGGGGAATTGATTAAAATTTCATTTAAAGAAAATTAAGAAAAATTAAAATTTTTTACTTTTCTTTGTTTTTGTTAGTGTGTTTTGTTTTATTTTATTTAACGTTGTATGCGTAGTTCAGGGTCTGAGGGACTTGTGCCTTACGATTCTAAATTAGAAAGAACAATCAGAAAAATCAAAAAAATAAAAAATTCTGAATAAGATAAAAACATTCAAGAAATGGCAAATCATCAAAATCAAAATGTTGAAATCGATCAATAATTTAGGCCTTTATGAGAATATGTTAACCCTACAGCGGATGAACTTCATGGTAGTATTCAACACCCTGTTGTAGCTGCTAATTCCTTTGAGCTTAAACCTACTATTATCCAAATGGTGCCTTATAATCTGTTTGGGGGAGCACCATCTGAAGATTCTAATTGACATCTTACCAACTTTCTAGAGTTGTGTGCTACTTTTAAATATAATGGTGTTTCGGATGATGCTATTATTTTCCTTTCTCACTAAGGGAAAAAGCTAAGATATGGTTAAGTTCGTTAGCACCTGGATCTATCAGAACTTGGGGTGATTTAACATAAAAATGCCTTGCTAAAGTTCCACCATCAAAGTTTGTGAAGCTTAGATATGATATCACATATTTTTATCAGTTTGAAGGTAAATCTATATATGAGGCATGGGAACGATTTAAAGATCTCCTCAGAAAATTTCCACATCATTCGATGCCAGATTGGTGTTGACCTCATTTTTGATGAGGTCTTCTCTTCTCTCTTTAGTACTTGGGATCTAGCCTTAAGCTTTTCCTTTGACTATCTTAGAAGACTAGAAGTGGAACCCACCTTTTAGAATTTTAAAACACCTCTTAACTCTCTGCAAACTCCACAAACTTGATTGTAGACCCCTAATCACCTAGAAGGGTTGAAATCAAATGTGGAAGTTTAAAGGATGAGTTCCTATAGGACTCTTTGGCCTTAGGACTGCCCTGGGTGGCCTGGTCTGGTGAGGGCTGACTTACACACACTACACTTAAACACTACACTTCCACACACCTCCTAAAAACCACACACATACCCAACTTGACCTCCTGACTCATGAAGGTGATTCACATGGATGGTCCTTAACCCCTAAGCCCTTGGCTAAGAGGGTTAGGAACAACATAGTGAATGCCTCAAATGAGACCCTTCATGGCTCATGTGGGCTTGATATGGCTTCATGACTCAACCAAAATGATTTCATTCCACTTACATTTACCCAATCTTCAATTTTCTAAATTTTCAATTTTTGACCCCCGGGACCCCAGACCCACCAAACCTACCAAATGCCCTTGAAACTACCCAAAATTTGCAAAATCCCTTAAATTACCCAAAATTCACCAAAATCATTCCTAAAAATTCCCCTCCACTCAAATTGATCATCCATAGCCAAAAAATACCAAAAATTCCAAAAATACCCCCCAATACCCTCCAAATACCCAAAATGCCCCTCTTAGCCAAAAAATCCAAAAATTCCAAAAATTCCCAAAAAATTCCAGAAAATCCCAAATATTCGCAATTTCATTTTTTCCAACTACACGATGAGCCAATTTTGTCAATTTATACCACTTTTGTCAAAATCCCCAATTTGACCCATTTTAACCCAAAATGAACCCAATGTCAAACCAAACCTACCCAATTGACCCAAATTCTGGTCCAATTCAATTCTAAACTTCAATTTAACATCCACAATATTAATCTAGACCAAATCCAAGTCCAATTTGATTGACATTTGAATCCAATTTCACTTTTGACCTTAAAGTCTAATTTGGACCCATGACCCAAACTTAGCCCAAACTAACCCAATTCAACTCCAATTAACCCCAAATCTTTTCTAAACCTTCCCTAACATCGCCACAAACAAAAAAATAACATAATTTTCCCAAAATTTGGACCCAAACCCCACTCAAATTCAACCCAAAACCAAAAAGCCCAATTTTGACCTAAACCCAAACTTAACCCAAATAGGCCCAAACCCCAAAATCCAACCCCAACAAAAGTTGAAACCTCTTTGAAACAGCCCTACAAACATTTCTCAACATTAATTTTACATTAATTTCAACCCTAGCCCAACATTGGCCTAAATTAGCCCAATTTGACCTACATTGGCCCAAGTTAACCCAATTTGGCCTACCATTGGCTACTTTACCAAAAAGCCCAAATTCAACTCAATTCAAACCCAAACCACCTCAAATTTGTTTCAAATTACTCATGACACATCCCTAAAGCAAACCAAATGATTATTTGGCCCAACCTCTACAACAATTCCCATCCATAAAGCCCAAGGCCCACTTCCTTAAACCTTTCTAAAAAAGCCCATCCAAGACAAATTCAAAAGCCCAAAGTCTATGACAAAGCCGACATGAAATTTCTCTCATCATCCCTTTGGTTTAAAACATTTCCTAATTTCTAAAATCTATCACCAAATAAATCCAAATCAAGCCTTATGACAATTCTCCTTAAATCCATCAAAAATTCCAACACCCTTCCTCATGAAAGTTGACTAAACTTTTCCCAAGCCAAAGATGAGCCATGAAGCCATGCATGAGCCACATGAGAGCCATGGGATCTACTTTCCACCTCACCATACCCAAGATGGCAAGAGGAGGAGGCCCTTTCCACATTCCCTTAAGGGGATTAGCTACTTCCATGACTCCACTAAACCTTGCTTAAACTTAATTGTACTTGGATGGTGACCCTTCCCCACTAATTATACTGACCTAAACCACTTTATCTTCAGCCCAAACTAGCCATGGGAAGGTGCACCTAGCCAAATCCATGAATTTGACCAATTTGAGCCAAAATGCACCCTTACCCCATTCCACTTTGATTCATACCCGTTACACATGGCAGCCGCCAATTGACTTCACAAACATCAAGCCCTGACCCACCTGAACCTGAGGGTGACCCATGCCTGGCCGGCCAGCCACCAGGCCACAAGAAAATGCCATGGCCGAGACATTGGAAGGAGCCAAGCATTGAAATTCTCCCTTGCTGAGTTGCCCCATGCCCAGTGGCCATTGCAGCTGTTCTTCCCTTGCCAAGAGCAGCTGATCCCAGACCCTAACTCCCCCAGGGAGGCTCTCCAGCCTCTCCTATTTAAACACCACCTCTCTCGGCCATGGAAGAGGTGTTGAACCAACCTTAAGGAAACTCTGCCAAAATCATTCCAGACTACTCCCCACACATAGAGAACTTGATCCCCACTGAAATCCCCCTGTCATTTCCTCTTTGTGAGCTCAATTTCAGAGTTGAAATCCAAGCCCAAAACCAGGACACTTCTCTACAGTGAGCCAATCCCCAAATTGATTGGTCCTACACCTTCACCAGACCAAGAGAAGAAGTTTACCAGCAAAAGCCCCTTCTCCAGGCCACCCATCTGTTTCAAGCTCCAAGCTTGATAATCGGTTGTTGTCGAAATCATACCTGGACAATTCACCAGGCCAAGGGACTTCATCTGGAGCTTGCTTGGACCCAATCGAAGGTGACACAACTCTCAGATCGAAGCTTCACTTCTCTGAGCAAAGGTATGGACTCACTCTTCTTCCCGAGCTTACAAAGATTATCCATTTAATTTGAATCAATTTCAATGCATGTTTACCATATGGATGTGTTCGTCTCTTCAAGATGAATCCATAGAGCATAAGAACACAAAAATTCGTTGAGAAACGAGTGAGAAATTAGGGTTAGAAGGTTGACGGTCACGGGTGCACACCAGTCGTAGACGATGACTGAGAGCCGTCGGATCGAGCGTGTACCGAGCGGACGGTATGGATCGAGCTGGACAGCGTGATGGTACAGGAACCGTGGGTCCGTGGAGCGCTGAGTCGGATGGTAGCACCGAATCAGGAGACGACGCGTGTGCGTTCGAAGCTGCCGAGGTTGAGCTGGCGCCGCGTCACTTAAGTAGGAAAATAGGATTTTTCTTATTTATTAAATACCCAGAACTTCAAAAATTCATAACTTTGTGTAGGAAAATCCTAAAAATAAAATAAAAATACCCTCTTGCTCAGTGAACAGAGGAGAATAATGTGGAAAAGAAATCATTTAATTTCATTGAATATTTGATTTTTAATAATTTATTTACTCTCTGCACATTTTCAATTCTCCATGCATGTATACAATTCACCATGGCATGAGACCATAAGACTTTTGAAGCCTCTGAATTTGGGGACATTCCCTGAATTTTCCAAAGTCAGAGGCCATCCCTATGAAGAGTTATTGATTTTTTTATTGTAGGTCATTATTCTGAGTATTTTAATTCCAATAATTAGCATGTTGTGAAATAAATTCTAGGAAAATTTGGAGAGGTTTCTTATGACCAGAGGACCCAGGGAAAATAGGTTTTGAGTTAACTCACTTGAAATAACCCTAATTGGCTTAAACACCCAAAATGGATCTTTAATTAATTAGAGCTAATCATACATCAAATTGACTTGAAATCAATTCTCCACTGACCTTTAGGATCAGAGGAACCCACCATAAAAGTTTGAAGTCAATTGAACTTGGTTAGCCTTATCAAATGGGTTGATTAAGCCATTTAGCCAAACATAAACTTCAAAAATTCATAACTTTCAAAATACTTTTCAAAAATTCACCAAATTGGTTTTGGAGCCACTCTGAGATCAGGGGAATTTATGAAAATTAAAATTGCAATTTTCTAAAAAAGTTAATTTTTTGCATTATTTTAATATTTTAATAATTAAAAAATAATAAAAATCACAAAGATAATAAAATTCACCAAAATATCACATTTTGAATTTTAATCATTTAGGAACAAACCTCATATTTTAATTAAGTCTCTATGATGAGATATCAAATTTTAAAGTCCTAAGGTAATTTTAAAATAAAAAAAAATGTATTTTCTAGCATTTTCACTAAAATAATTCTAATAAATCAAAGAAAAATCAAAAAATTATAAAAATTATTTCTCTGGTTTCCTTGATATCAGAAAGATTTTTGAAAAATATAAAATTCATTTTTCAACCTTTATTTTATTTTTAAATTAATTAATACTCCAAAACTCAAAATAATTATAATAAAAATAATATAATTCAAAAAAATCACCAAAATTGGTCCAAGTGGTCCTCTGGTCATTAGGAATATCCCATAATTTTCTTAAGGACAGAAACTTTCCCTTGGTCATATTATTAAATTTTCCTTTAAAATCCCTATTTTCCACCAAAAATAATTACATAAATAAATTAAATACAGAAAAATCACATTTTCTCCTCTAATGTCTTGATTGACATGTGAGTGAAGTCACATAAAAATTTTAAATTCATTTAAGCTCAATTTAGTGAGTTATGGAATTAGTAAGTTTAAAGGGCAAAATGGTAATTAAAATTTTGACCCATAATTAAAAATTTTAAGTTTAATTAAAAGGGTGGGTAAAATATTTGATACTAAGTTGATTTTGGAAGTTTGAAACTTAGGTAGTTAAAGGGTGGAAACCTACCTAACAATTTGAAAATAATTAGAATAAACCTTAATTAAATAATTGATTAAACTTGGAAGAATAATAAAAAAATTGGAATTATTAAAATAGGGATATTATTAGGAAGAGATTTATTCTTTAATTTAAAAAAATCCCTAAATTAATCACCTCGATAACATTTAATTCCTAATTAAAATGATAATCCAAATTCAAGATTTAAAATGTTAAAAGACTTAATCATTAAATTAAATTAAAGATTAAAACATTTAAATTAAATCCATCCAAAATTTCAATTAAATTAATACTTTAACAATTAAATTAAATCATCTTTAAAATATAAAAAATATATATATAAAATATTAAATTAAAATTAAAAATTTAAATTAAATTTAAATTAAATCTGAATTAAACTAAATTAAATTAAAATTAAATTAAAATATATTAAACTAAATTAAATTAAATTAAAACATATTAAACTAAATTAAATTAAATTAAATTAAAACATATTAAATTAAATAAAATTAAATTAAATTAAAACATATTAGATTAAATAAAAAAAATAAAATCAAGTTAAAATAAAATTAAAACTAAATAAAATAAAATAAAATTAAATTGAAAGTAAAACTAAACCAAATTAAATTAAATTAAAATTAAATTAAATTAAATTGAATTAAATATAACATCACCAAAGACATAAAGAATTCAAAATAAATCTAAAACAACATGAACACTATTCCAAACTTAAACCCGATAATTGAAATTAAATTGAATCACGAAATCACTTGAACATTAATTTGCCCTCGAAGCTCTTGTTGTCATAACTCCTAAATGGAGTGTTAAGTGAAGTATTACTTCACTCATAGGATATTCAAATGTCCTAGTTCACTCGAGCAAGATAACAAAACTTGAACTCCTGGATGATTAATTCATTTTGTATAATTAAATTCTCTTGGACTTAAAACAATCCTAGAGGTATTGAAAAGATGTTTAAGATTCGTCTTAAGCACTTCCTCAATATGATAGGATGTTTATAAGAACAATTGAACTTAATTGTTCTTTGATGAAGAAATTCGTCCTCAAACCAAAACACAAGAACCTAGACGTCATAGGAGATGACTAGCTATAGGAGTAGGACCTTGGTAGAAAACCATAACCCTTCCCTTAGCTTTACCTAGGAACTTGCTTTAAATGATAAAATATCCTAAATTGTGTTTAAGTGCAGCTTGGGATGACGGGAAGACCCTCCAGGTACGCTTTTATTTTCTTGCAATTTACCTCCTTGCAATTTACTTTATTGCAAATGCACTTTACTTTTCTTGCATGATAAACAACTGTTGCATGAAAACCCACACCTTTAGGATAGTCCCTAAAACTGAAACCAAAACTAAATTAAAAGTCATTACAAGATAAAATTCACCGTCACAATATTTCAAAATATAAAACAACTCAAAATTTAATCACAAAAAGAACACAAAACTACAATTACAACTAAATTAAAAGGTCTTGTTGGATGATCGGGAATACCTCGGATGATGTAACCTACGTGTTGCTAACGGGATTTCCTACGGTCTAAATGAAAGTGTGGAACTCATTTAGTTGAGTTTAGCAAATTCATCTGGACTAAGTGAATCCGATGAAAATAACGATGCCGGAAGGATGGAACCGTGGGATCTTAACCGGTGTTGTTATAATCAACTTTAAGATTTGTTTTAATTAAAACACTAAAAAAAACACTTGGACTTTAAGATTTCTAAAACCAAACTCTTCTCTTCTCTTTTGATTACAATCTTCTAAAACTAAACCTCTGCAACAACAAAGAGCTCGGAGCATGGTGGGCAGCATGGCCATCGTCGTCAGCAAAACCTGAGTCTACTTCAGCAAAACTTTCTTAGAATTAAATAACCAAACCGTAGGGCCTCGAGGTAGTCTGCCTAGTGCAACATAAATCCTCAACCTTTTGTTAGGCATTTGCATTGCAAATTAAGCCCTAACCAGTCTTAGGACTCCGAGGTAGTCGTTTAGCACGACATAAACCCTCACATCTTCGAGGCTATTTGTATGATCATGTCATACGAATATAAGTCCAAAATTAATTAAGATTGGCAAGATCAAAATATTAAATAAACATTAGGACTTTCTTAAATTCAAGCCAAACAATAGGATAGTCGGGAAATTACCGAAGTTCGCTTCGAATCTGTAATTTCTCCTACCTTTCTTCCTTTGAATTCCTAAAACAAAATGTTCGAAACTTGATCCATTCCCTATTGAAATTCTAAAATTCAATCCCTTGAAAACTTAAACTTTGAGATTCTTGAGAGCAGAATTATTGATTATTATCGAGAGTTTTCTTAAGTGATTCCCGTCATTTAAGATGTAATTAACTATAGGGGCTTGCCCTTATAGGGAATTTTAAGAACCCAGGTAATATAAACCCTGCTTAATTTCTTTGTATTAAGCGGGGAACTTGTCGGCTTATAAAATTGGTTCGCATACCAAACGAATGTCACAAATCTTCTAGTTTATCTAATCGAGCCCCATCATCAAGTAGTGTGTCTATTCTTCGGGATAGATACACAGGTTGTGATGTGGCGCTCATTTATATAAACTATTTGGGATGTGAGATCAGTTTGATTTCATATCTTAAAATTTTCAAATTCAAAATTATTTTCAAAATCAAATGCTACTTTCTAAATTATATATATATATATATATATATATATATATATATATATATATATATATATAAACCAAATTTAAAACCTAAAAATTTGCCGACAATTTACGGCGACTCACGTGGGGATGGATTCCTCTCTCCATTTTTAATCAGATAGTTCTGCTTTCCAAAAATCGGTAGTGTATCCATGTCCCTAGTGGATCAAACTACCCTTCTTTCCGTTGGAATACTATGTTCATTTCTACCTTGAATAAGTATAGCCAACATTCTGTCGGATTTAGGAGCCACTGTTTAGACACCCCTAAACAGAGAGGTTCCGAGATCCTTTTACCTCATTTCTGAGGTGGGGGTGGGCCCCCAATAGGTATTAGTTTAGGAGCAGTCTTGCAGGTCGAGAAGTTTCTACAAGACTTTCTCTTCCTTTTCCGGTTCCTAATCAATTCCATTTACCCTTCCTACAACTCTCCTTCTTTTAATAATAATTCTTCGTCCTAACGAACAAATATTTTTAGAAAAACAATTATCTAAATGAATTTTCTTTTAATACCACAAATACACTAAGATAAACAGAAATGTGTTCGGACTCTTTCTTTTCTGTCATATGTTTTACGACAAGAAGAAGCACGATTCGGGGACTAACACTTGGAATCTGCCCTGCATAAATGGAAGCTCCAAAACTGATCTTCTCCTTCGTCAACGGACTGGACCTGGCTGTGTTCAAGGACGAACTGCTTGATAATGGAATCATTCGATTCGGACAAGGATTAGGGAACACGAACATCAAAATCCCCGACGTCACTCTCTTTTCACTCGCAAGCAAAGTACCGAAAACTGAGAAGCCGTTGATTGAGTTTAACCTCAAGTCAACTCATGAATTCCATCCTCTGCAAAAGATTCCAACTGAGAGGAGTACTGTTGTTCGCAGAAGGACTATTGTTGCTACTCCCAGTGGTCTAGTTGTCTCTGTACCTACCCCGGCTTCTGCCAAACTAAAGGGGAAAAAAATTCAGAACTGTGATGAACCTGTGGAGGGTACAGATCTTGCTGTGAGACCCTCCGTTTTTGAGGTCGAGTCCAGCTCAAGAATTCCACCACTGACACGGACTCAGAGGAGGAACAGAAGTAGAAGGATTGCTAGAGAAGCCAGAGCTGCTGAAGTTGCTTTCCTGGAGGAAATCCCAGAACTGCCCGAGTATACACCGCTGCCTGAATACATACCACTTTTGGGAGGAAGTAGGTTCCATCCCCTCTCCGCCACAGAGGATGAGGAAAATGTCCGCAAGATTGCTTCTGCATTGCCTCAGCCCGCATATTACAACGACGGTCGTAAGAAAAGGGCTAGAATTACCCCATTTGCTCGACTATAAACCCTGATAGAAAAGTTAGCACAGAAAGAAAAATACCCTGTATTAGAGATTTTAAGAAGGATAGGGTGGGTGCCGGCCAAATCCCATCTTAGGCCGCGAGTAGAACCTGCTATCGCTGTAGAAAAGCCGAATAAGAGAATGAAAGCTAGTCCACCTGTCGTTGTTTCAGGACTACAAATTAGGGAGGATACCACCTTCCAGCATTTGGCTGACAGACCATCCGGTCCTAGACCTTCTACTGCCAGAAGGATGGTATGGCGTCCCACTACCGGACAATTAAGATTAAAACAACAACTCGAGAAGGAAAGTCTCATCGGGAGACTTGAGTCCGAAGAAAGTGCTACCGCAATGAAGGGGACTCATGAGAAGGAAACCCGACGGTTATCGCATGACAAGCCGCAAGGATGTACGAAGAGACCATTAGAAGATGCTATGGAAAATCTAAGAACTGATATTCAGCGATTAGCAAGAGAAAGAGAAGAAAAATTCGGAGATGAAGTCGACTCGTCAGAGTTCATGGATGATGAATATGCAAAAATTAACATGGTTGAAACATGAACTTCGTCAGCTTCACAAGGTGTTCTTGCAGCCGCAGAAAGAGAGGAACCAGAAGTGATGAGGATACAGCTTCAAGAGAAAGATGATACGATCGCCCAAATGGCAAAAAGGATGGAAGAGATGGCTGCAGCCCTAGCCACTCTCCAGAGTCAGGTTCAACCCCAAAGAGAAACACCCCCGAAGTTATTCACATTGTAGACGGAGGGAAGGAGATTACATCCGACAACGGGGATGATCGATTAAAAAGGATGCAAGACAAAGCATGATTCCGGAAAAGGATATCAAGAGCATGGTGGAACGAGCAGGTGCGAGAAGCCTTGGCACAATCAAAGAGCGGGACATCCATTCGGACGGGTAGACCTTACCCCGAAGAATTCGACGCTGTCCAATATCCGAAAGGCTTCGTACCACCTCTGTTCAAGACCTTTGATGGAACCGGAAACCCTCGACAGCATGTTGCACATTTTCGTGCCAGTTGTTCAAATGCCGGCGGAAGTGATGCTTTACTCTTCCGACAAATTGTCAGCAGCCTGTCAGGAATCGCCTTTGATTGGTATGAAGAATTACTGAACGGTTTGGTGAAGACATTTTCAGAATTAGAGAACCTCTTCATCAAGCGATTTGCCGGAGCTCAGCACCACATCACTATAGGTGATTTAGTGGTAGAGAAGCAGAAGCTGAATGAAACTTTAGTGGACTACATACTTCGATGGAGGAATCTAAGTATGAAGTGTGAGCCACAACTACAAGAACAGACATGCGATCGGCATTTTACTTAAGAGCATTCATGGCCCGATAGCACTTCTCCTCAAGGGATTTACTAATAAGACTTTCGAGAAGTTGTTAAGCAAGGCCGGAAGCTTGCAAGAGGAGGCGAAGCAATTAAGTTTCACCGACAAAACAGATAAACAGAAGCCCGTGAAAACTTTTAAAAAGAAGTCTGGGATCGTCGCAGCAGTCGATAAAGGCAAGCATCCAATACAAATACTGCCAAAATTGCCGCAGCAAATTCAACAGAATTACCAGCAACCCCGACCCAGCTATCAGTCATCTCAACAGTATGAACAACCGCCTCGTCCACAACGTACGTTAAGGGAGCTTTTGGGCAGGGAGTATCTGTTCAAGAATATGGCAGTGCCGAAAATGTTCCGCGAGTCGATGAAGACTCCAGATTTCCAACTCGCTAGAGCCTACAGAAACCGGAAGAAGTCGACAAGAAAGGTGATCCCAACTTTTGCCCTTACCACCGGATGCTTGGAGACAAGATAGAAGATTGTATTACCTTCAAAAGTTGGCTCAATGACAATCTTCGAAATGGGAACATAACGATGTCGAAGGAATACATGAAGGAACCCCAGAAAGGAGGTTCCGTCAATGTTATCTCAACGGATCTCATTGTTCCAATCGATCCCTATGCGACTGATGATGGATGGACTACCGCCTGGACAAAGTCTACGAAGAAGATTTTGGATCGCATCCAAACCACTTCGGTGCGAGCCTCAATTCAGAGTTCGAAACTTGTCAAGTCGGCACTATCACTTGCGATAGAAGGACCACCTCAACAAGAGACAATTGAAGAAAAGAAGAAAATTGATGAAGAAGAAAAGACCGAGACTCTTAAGGCTAGACTAGGGGCTGCTTATCCTAGGATGGTTGTTTCCAATTCGGGGGAGAAGTCCCTCGAACCTCTGACTCTGTATGATTATTTACTCACTCCGGTGGGATCTTATAATGATAAGGGTTATGGCGTTGGCTACGTTTTGACTGTTTCTAACGATTACGTAACAAGCGACAACCAACCTAATCCGGACATCGATTCCGATACAAGTAACAATTCTCAAATCATACACAATCTCGACGATCACAATGACAAAGAAGACTTCCACCAAGGAGGCTACTAGAGTTCAACAAGCAATGAATCTATTTGCGAGTTTCGAGGAGCTCCGATCACAATAGAGTTAGAGCCTTCGGACTGCGAAGCTAATCCGGAAGAACTCGTCATTCCGATTCGGGAGGAGACACCGAGCAAACTCAATACTAGATTCGAAGAAATTACGAAGTCAACTTAAGAAGTGGAAGAGTTCTACCTCCGAGAATGGGTCCAAATGACAAAGGAAAGCGGTGGTTGTTCGAGAAGAACCAACCCCGACAGAAGAAATACCCATTCGGGAAGAAATCGAGACACATGGAAATAAAGTGGACTACAATGTGCTAGCCCATCTTAGGACACTACCAGCTAAACTAAGCATCTATGACGCTCTCATCTTATCAAAGGAGATGAGAGAAGCTTTGATCAAGGCCTTGCTTGATCCAGAAATTTGCTTAGCTCAAATGACCGGAGATTCCTTAGATGAGGTTTGCTCCTTAAAGGAACAGCGAGGTGTTACCTTCACGGACAATGACCTACTACTTGGGACAGCAGACCACAACCGACCGTTGTACATTTCGATTACAATTGGGAAGTTTACACTCTCCAGAGTATTGGTGGATCCGGGAGCATCAATCAATATAATGAATCTTCGAACGCTAGCATACTTGGAAATTGATGCTCGCGAGCTCGAAGCGGACAAAATGTTATTAAGAGGATTCAACCAGAAAGGAGAAAGAGCCCTCATATCAATAACACTGCTAATGAAGACCGGTGACTTAGCAAAGACAACCGTGAAATTTCACATAATTGATTCAGAAACGTCATTCAACACTCTACTGGGCCGACCATGGATACATGAAAACCAGATGGTACCATCATCCCTACATCAGTGCATCAAATACTACGATGGAGGGGAACGATGGCATCAAAGGTGACTTACAAGCATTCTCCGTACATGAAATTGGAATCCATGAAGATGCGACTTATTACGCACCTCTAAAGAAAACGATCTTCTCCAGAGATACCATAACGAATGAACCAAAGGAAGTTCGGGACGACGAAAAACCTGAAGTTCTAGTCCAATAGTCACTCACCACTCCCTTACGGCGAGATGGTGAAGGTTTCTCCACAACTCGCATCCGAGGTCGAGGCCGGGGACGAGGTCGTGGCAGAGACGTTAAGACAGTTGGACAGAGGAAACTAGCCATCAATGTTGATTGGGAAGATAGTTCTGAAGAAGAAAAATAGATCAAGCAAGAAGCAACGACAATAAGTCGAAAGAAGCCGCAATTCAGGATTTCTCTCGAAGATGAAAAGAACGAGGAATATAAATCGATGTACGAGAAGATTAACCACTATGTACATACTATGACCCTGACCCCGATCCATTCTAATAAGATCGAGGGTATGGTGGTCAAAGAGGTACGTAGCGGCGGTGCAAAGCCCATCAAATTCTATCGTGGTGCTCCTTCCTCCAAAACTGAAAACAATGTACAATTTGAAGATGTCACTTCTTCCGAATTAATGGAATTTCCTTTTGAGTGGTACTCTCCCTGTGTTCAAAATTTAATTCAGCGTGGTTTCTTACCTCGACAATGGACAAAAGGTCAATCACAACATTTTGAAAAATTATGGAATAACTCCGGTCATCCACCCAATTCAAAACATGGTCTCGGATTCGGCACAGTAGGATCAGTTGATGATACTGAATTTTGCTTGGTTGTCACTTGCGAGTCTAATGAAAACTGCATGGAAACTACAGAAGAACTTGAAGATTTACAAATTAGAAACACTCCACCAGAGTTCGAAGAAGAGATCAAATCTACAATAGATGAGTTAACGGAAGTTAACTTAGGTACTAGCGAAGAGCCTAGACCTACCTTTGTTAGCTCCTTACTCAATAAAGAAGACTCCGAAGAAATAATCAAGTTATTAATGGAATTTAAAGACTATTTTGCTTGGAGCTACGATGAGATGCCAGGATTAGCTCCAGAGGTCGCATTCCATAAGCTAGGAGTGGATTCTACTTCTGTTCCAGTTAGACAAGGTCCCAGAAGAATGCATCTAGAAATTGAACAACAAGTCATAGCTGAAGTTAAAAAGCTAATAGACGCTAAATTTGTCCTTGAAGAATAATACCCGACTTGGTTAGCCAATGTGGTACCAGTCAGGAAGAAGAATGGTCAGATCAGAATTTGTATGGATTTCAGAGATTTAAACAAGGCATGTCCAAAAGATGAATTCCCTCTACCGATCCCAGAATTAATGATTGACATTGCTTCAACACATGAAATATTCTCATTCATGGATGGATCTTCGGGATACAACCGGATAAAAATGGCTCCGGAAGATGAAAGACATACGAGCATTCATAACGCCGATCGGAGTATATTGCTACACAGTGATGCCATTCGGATTGAAGAACGCAGGAGCAACCTACCAGAGAGCGATGACAAGAATTTTTGATGATCTCATCCACAATCAAGTCGAGTGCTACGTGGATGATGTGGTCATCAAAAGCAAAGTAAAGGAAAACCACCTGTATGATTTGAGAATTATTTTCGAACGATTAAGACAATTTAACCTTAAGATGAATCCCTTAAAATGCGCCTTCTGCGTCACCTCCGGGAAATTCTTAGGATTCTTTGTCCGACATCATGGAATTGAAATCGACCCGGAAAAGATTAAAGCTATCTTAGAAATGCCACCTCCCAGAACCTTAAAATAACTACGATCTTTCCAAGGGAAGTTGGCATATCTTCGACGCTTTATCTCAAACTTGTCAGGTAGGTTTCAGCCTTTCTCGGCATTAGTTAAAAAGGACGCCAAATTTATTTGGGAAGAGAAATGCCAGAGGGCCTTCGAGGACATTAAAAAATATTTAATGACACCTCCTGTCTTAGCAGCCCCAGTCTCAGGTAGACCGTTGATACTTTATACCGCGGCTTTAGACGACTCACTCGGAGCCCTGTTAGCCCAGGTCAATGATGAGGGTAAAGAAAATGCTCTTTAATACCTAAGCCGTCATTTACTTCTGACAAAAATAAAATAACCCACAATTGAAAAGCACTGTTTGGCCCTGATCTTCGCCGCTCAAAAGCTCATGCACTACGTGCTTTCTCATAAGGTCAATCTGATCTCGAAATTTAATCCATTGCAATACTCGATGACCCGTCCAACGCTTTCTGGCAGACTTTCCAGGTGGTCAATGATATTATTGCAATTCGATATAACTTTCGTGCCTCTTCGTGCCGTAAAGGGACAAGTCCTAGCAGACTTCCTCGCGAAGCACACCCTTTGCGGCGGAATCTCCTCTCGATGACGACTAGCCAGATGAACAAATAATGAGCTTAGAAGACCCTGATGATCGACGTTGGGAATTATATTTCGACGGAGCATCTTCAGCACACAAAGATGAAGAATCGCAAGTTTTAGTGCCCGGTAAGGCAGGAATCAGACTAAACTTTATAACACCGGAGAGGGGAATGTTAAGATACTCCTACCACTTGACAGAGCCGTGTACAAACAAAGAAGCAGAATACGAAGCTCTCGTAACAGGACTGGAATTAACTATTCAAATGGGGATAACAAACATCAACATTTACGGGGATTCGCAGTTAATCATTCAACGAATCACGGCAGCGATGCAATTTTAAAGCCAAGACTCGAGCAATACTTTCAGTATGCCATACAGTTGTTAGAACAGATTCCGAATGTGACGATCTACAAAATTCCCAGAAAAGAAAATGCTTTAGCAGATGCGTTAGCCCGCCTCGCAAAAGAATTTTCCTGCTTGCAAGATGAATCAGTGGAAGTGTCAGTTCACGGACGTCAGGTCCTATCACGGCTCGACATAGACATAATACACAAATCGGAAAAGAAAAAGAATCGATTGCGGCGATGACGTGAAAACACGGAAGATTGGCGACGACCATTAATGAACTACCCGCAAACAGGAAAACTACCGGACGATAGGTCGCTAGCCCATCAGATCAAGAAAAGAACTCTGTCCTACACATTAATAAACAACACGTTATACAGAAGGACTTTTGATCAAATGTGGCTAAGGTGCCTCAGCGGGTCCGAGGCCCATGAAATTGTTAAAGATGTGTATTCAGGACTCTGTGGCGCTCACCAATCGGGTCCGAAGATGAAAATGAAAATTAAAGGACTAGGGTACTACTGGCCCTCGATGATGATCGACCGCATGAAAATCGCCAAGGGCTGTCACCAATGCCAAGTGCACGGAGTGGTTCTACACCAACCTCCAAATGTGCTACATCCGACAATTGCATCGTGGCCATTTGAATGTTGGGGCACGGATATACCGGGTCCAATAGAACCACCATCTTTAAAAGGACATTGCTTCATTCTTGCGGCTACAGATTACTTTTCCGAGTGGGCGGAGGCGGTTCCACTCGGAGAAGTGAAAGCACACCACGTGCTACAGTTTTTCAAGAACCAAGTTGTCTACCATTTCAGAGTGCCGCGCAGGATCATCTCAGATAATGGGTCAGCATTCAGAAGCATACAAATCAACAATTTTGTCAAGAGACACGGAATAGACTGGCAGTATTGAACAATTTACTATCCAAGAGCAAATGGTTTGGCTGAGGCTTTTAATAAAATTCTCGTTCAAATTTTAAAGAAAACTTTGGACGATAATAAGAGAAATTGGCACGAGAAGTTATTAGAAGCCTTATGGGCTTACCGGACAACCTTCAGAACTCCTACTCAAGCTACACCTTACGCTTTGGTGTATGGGTCCGAGGCAGTGTTACCCTTAGAGGTCCAACGTCCTTCACTCAGAATTGCAGTTGCGAACAAAATCATGATAGAAGAGAATGCCAAATTACGACTAGAGGAGTTAGAAAGCCTGGAAGGGAAAAGACTTGCAGCGCAGCAGAATTTAGAACTATACCAAGCTAAGATGGTTCAAGCCCATGACAGACTGGTCCGCCCAAGAACCTTCAAAGTTGGTGACTTAGTTCTTGTTCTCAAGAGACATATCCTTGCGCACCGCAAGATAGGAGGAAAATTTGAACCCACTTGGGAAGGGCCGTTTGTGGTTGAGGCAGTCTACTCAGGAGGCTCCTACCAGCTAGTGAATTGCCAAGAAGAACGACACATGCTTTCGATCAACGGACGATACTTGAAGAAAAATTACGCTACCTGATGTTTCGAAGGAATGAATCATTCATCTCTAGAAGCACGAGCGAAGTAATTACTTATGACTGGGTCTGAACCCAAAAATAATAAAAAATGTGCTAAAATAAATAAAGTCGTGATAATAAAATTTTCCTTGTTCTCTCTTCCAAATCAAAATCTTTTTCCCGATCTTTTCCCACTTCATTCCTGTTGAATTTAAAAATACAAAAGGAATAATAAAAAAAAGAGAAAAAAGAAAACTCTGTCTCCAATAAACATTTTCTTAATGTTCTTGTTCTTAGTACAGCCCCTGATCCTTTTCCTTGTCTTTTCGCAGGGAAATGTCGAACGGGCGGTTGGTCCTGAACTTTAGAAATGGCGTAAGCCTTGCACTCGACGAAAAGAGGGTGAAAGATGGAGCGATAATAGAGATTGACTCGGACTTTGCACCGGCAGGCCTCGCAATACGAGGAAGGTGATCGGGTCCCATTTGATCGAGAGGAACCGCCCGGTCGGACGATAATGAACGTGGGTGGCCCAAGCCACCAACCCAGCAGCAAGAAAAGGAAAACAAACACTAAGGAGGATAAGAGAATCAAGTCTGTAGTCGCTACAGCAGAGGGCAGGCTCGTCAGCGCCGCGCCCACAGAGATTCAGGAAGTACGAAGAGCTACTCTCACAACAACTCAGCGAAGAAATAAAAATCGACGTATCCGCAAGATGTTAACTAAACTAGCAACGGACCGGCGCGACGAGGCGGTCGCTACTACCGGGGCATATACTTCAAGGATACCGGTTCTCCAGGAACCTGAAGAAAGGAGGCCAGCCCCGAGGATAACAGAAGAGACCAGGGAAATCTCAAGGAGATCAGAAGAAGGAAGGCTACCACACCACCAGATAAAGCCACCGGTAATGCATGACCTTGTTGCAGAAGCAACCCCGGAGGATGTCCCGACGGAGACCACCCCCGAGGGGCCGAGGTATGCAGGAGAACGCGAAGGGATTGAGCCATATATCCCACAGTACGTCACCAGGCCTCGCCATTTGTAGATTATTCCAGAATACGAGCTAGAAAGAATGCAGAATGTCGAGAAGCAAACTTTTGAATACTTCAAGAGAATTAGAGGCAGGAGGATCAATATACTAGAAGACCTAGAGCTACATACAAACGTGTTCTCAGAATACGAACAACAACAAATCGTGGATTGCATCCGGAATTTAAAAAGAATGGGTCGAGCAGGCCGCCTAAGAGAAAACACTTACTCAAAACCCCGGAGATGGATGCTAGGGAAAGGGAGAATTACAATACAATGTGGATGCTACTACAACTTCGCAGAAGACAGGAAGGGAAACCCACCGGGGATACTCCGCCAAGGCAAGGTAGATCCAATGTCATTAGTCATCAAAAGGATGGTAAAAAGAATGATAACATGGAGGGTACTTCCAACAGATTGCATACCTAACAGTTGCATCATTAACATTTACAAGAAGGGTGACTGCATACCCCCACACATCGATCGCCACGACTTTGTCAGACCTTTCTGCACAGTTTCTTTTCTGAACGAGTGTAATATCATGTTCGGATCGGACCTACGGATAGCAGGCCCAGGTGAGTTCTGAGGGCCAGTGAAGATACCATTACCGGTAGGTTTCGTCATGATACTAAAGGGCAACGGAGCAGATGTCGCTAAACATTGCATACCAGGAGTACCAATGAAGTGGATCTCAGTTACTTTCAGAAGGATGGATGACAGGAAAGCACCTTACCACTTCCGGACGGACCCGCAGCTAGAGAGTCTCCGGCCTTACGAGCTGTGAGTTACATGGAAAATATCACACCTCCAACGTACATCCATACGGCATCCTTGCCAAGGATGGCTTGGAAGGTGATGTTATTGACCATGTACCTCACTATTCAAACATGGATTTTTTGACAGATGCCTTTTTGGATGGATCGACAAAGATCATACATAGTCCGTTTTGAGTCTACATGGATTGTATGAGATGTATTCCAGATCGAGTTGTATGATGTATCTTCAACATGATTGGAATGAAAGTGACCATGTCACATTTTGGCCTTCACCTCTTTTGTGCAAATTGACTGGGAAACGCCATTAAAGTTAAATGAACTTCGAACAAAAAACAGAAAAGAAACAAAAAGAATAAAAGAAAACTTTCCTTAAAAATCTAAATTAAAAAAAAATAATGAACTCCAAATTCACATGAACATTAAATGAACGATAAAATAAATTTGAATCGTTAAAGGACAAACAAAATGAACACAAATTTTAAATCAAATCTCAATCAAATTCAAATTTAACCTTCCAGATCTCAAATCAAATCTCAATCAGATTCAAACTCAACCTTCCAAATCTGAAATCCAATCCGTTCTACTTTCTCCCTTGTCCGGGATGGAAGCGGTCGAATCCATTGACACGGAGCCATGAGGTTTTCGATTCGGATCTGATGGCGAGGAATTGTATCCAATCCAGACTAGCAACTTTCGATCAACTCTTTCGAGTGGGATATGTAGCATCTACGTATTCTCTTCTAATCTGTTTCTTTCCACAAAAATCTTTTACAACTTTCATGAAATCCTCGAAACACCAAAATTCCACACTTTTCAAATTAACACTACAAATCTTTGCAAAATCAAATTCTTGGGGTTGAGGATTTTATGTCCAATACTGCATTGCTTTAGGTTCTTTCCCTATCACAATGAAATACATCAAAATCAAATTTTTGGGGTTGAGGATTTTACATCTGATACTGCATTGCTTTAGGATTCTTTCCCTATCGCAATGAAATACATCAAAATCAAATTCTTGGGGTTGAGGATTTTACATCCGATACTGCATTGCTTTAGGTTCTTTCCCTATCGCAATGAAACACATCAAAATCAAATTCTTGGGGTTGAGGATTTTACATCCGATCTCGCATTGCTTTAGGATTCTTTCCCTATCGCAATGAAATACATCAAAATCAAATTCTTGGGGTTGAGGATTTTACATCCGATACTGCATTTCTTTAGGTTCTTTCCCTATCGCAATGAAATACATCAAAATCAAATTCTTGGGGTTGAGGATTTTACATCCGAGACTGCATTGCTTTGGATTCTTTACCTATCACAATGAAATACATCAAAATCAAATTCTTGGGGTTGAGGATTTTACATCCGATACTGCATTGCTTTAGGTTATTTCCCTATCGTAATGAAATACATCAAAATCAAATTCTTGGGGTTGAGGATTTTATATCCGAGACTGCATTGCTTTAGGCTCTTTCCCTATCGCAATGAAATACATCAAAATAAAATTCTTGGGGTTAAGGATTTTACATCTGATACTGCATTGCTTTAGGTTCTTTCCCTATCGCAATGAAATACATCAAAATCAAATTTTTGGGGTTGAGGATTTTACATCCGAGACTGCATTGCTTTAGGTTCTTTCCCTATCGCAATGAAATACATCAAAATCAAATTCTTGGGGTTGAGGATTTTACATCCGATACTGAATTGCTTTAGGTTCTTTCCCTACTGCAATGAAATACATCAAAATCAAACTCTTGAGGTTAAGGATTTTACATCCAATATCGCATTGCTCTGAGATCTCTCCTCATTGTAATGGTTCAATCCAATCAATTCAATTTTCTTTTGAGGTTGAAGATGTTACATCTAAAACCATAAAATTCCAATTTTCATTTCAAGTTCAAATCCCTTCAAATTAATTTTTATAAACTTCAATCTAAATTGAAACTCAAACTAAAATCTGAGCTCACACATCAAAACTTAAACTGAAACAAAATGAAATCTAAATCGAAATTCCCCCAGATCATGTGGTTTGGGATTCACCTCCTTTTCCTTTCCCCAGCGAGAGTTCGGGAATCTCCGGTCTCGGAGATATACTTGACACTCCCCGGCGGAAATTCTTCTACTCGTCCCAAGTTTGTCACTTGGACTTCGTGTTGGTTTTGTTGATCGCTTCGGTCAACGCCGATACGCGCGGTGTGCTTGGATAGCACACTACACCTATTGGGGGTCCATTTGTTGACCTCATTTTTGATGAGGTCTTCTCTTCTCTCTTTAGTACTTGGGATCTAGTCTTAGGCTTTTCCTTTGACTATCTTAGAGGACTAGAAGTGGAACCCACCTTTTAAAATTTCAAAACACCTCTTAACTCTCTGCAAACTCCACAAACTTGATTGTAGACCCTTAATCACCTAGAAGGGTTGAAATCAAATGTGGAAGTTTAAAGGATGAGTTCCTATAGGACTCTTTGGCCTTTGGATTGCCCTGGGTGGCCTGGTCTGGTGAAGGCTGACTTACACACACACTACACTTATACACTACACTTTCACACACCTCCTAAAAACCACACCCATACCCAACTTGACCTCCTGACCATGAAGGTGATTCACATGGATGGTCCTTAACCCCCTAAGCCCTTAGCTAAGAGGGTTAGGAACAACATAGTGAATGCCTCAAATGAGACCCTTCATGGCTCAACCAAAATGATTTCATTCCACTTACATTTACCCAATCTTTAATTTTCTAAATTTTCAATTTTTGACCCCCGAAACCCCAGACCCACCAAACCTACCAAATGCCCTTAAAACTACCAAAATTTGCAAAATCACCTAAATTACCCAAAATTCCCCAAAATCATTCCTAAAAATTTTCCTCCACTCAAATTGATCATCCATAGCCAAAAAATACCAAAAATTCCAAAAATACCCCCCAATACCCTCCAAATACCCAAAATGCCCCTCTTAGCCAAAAAATCCAAAAATTCAGAAAATTCCCAAAAAATTCCAAAAAATCCCAAATATTCCCAATTTTATTTTGTCCAACTAAACCATGGGCCAATGTTGTCAATTTACCCCACTTTTGTCAAAATCCCCAATTTGACCCATTTTAACCCAAAATGAACCCAATGTCAAACCAAACCTACCCAATTGACCCAAATTCTGGTCCAATTCAATTCTAGACTTCAATTTAACATCCACAATATCAATCTAGACCAAATCCAAGTCCAATTTGATTGACATTTGAATCCAATTTCACTTTTGACCTTAAAGTCTAATTTGGACCCATGAGCCAAACTTAGCCCAAACTAACCCAATTCAACTCCAATTAACCCCAAATCTTTTCTAAACCTTCCCTAACATCCCCACAAACAAAAAACTAACATAATTTTCCCAAAATTTGGACCCAAATCCCACTGAAATTCAACCCAAAACCAAAAAGCCCAATTTTGACCTAAACCCAAACTTAACCTAAATAGGCCCAAACCCCAAAATCCAACCCCAACAAAAGTTGAAACCTCTTTGAAACAGCCCTACAAACATTTCTTATCATTAATTTTACATCAATTTCAACCCTAGCCCAACATTGGCCCAAATTAGCCCAATTTGACCTACATTGGCCCAAGTTAACCCAATTTGGCCTACCATTGGCCACTTTACCAAAAAGCCCAAATTCAACTCAATTCAAACCCAAACCACCTTAAATTTGTTTCAAATTACTCATGACACATCTCTAAAGCAAACCCAATGATTATTTGGCCCAACCTTCTATAAAAATTCCCATCCATAAAGCCCAAGGCCCACTTCCTTAAACCTTTCTAAAAAAGCCCATCCAAGACAAATTCAAAAGCCCAAAGTCAATGACAAAGCCCACATGAAATTTCTCTCATCATCCCTTTGATTTAAAACATTTCCTAAGTTCTAAAATCTATCACCAAATAAATCCAAATCAAGCCTTATGACAATTCTCCTTAAATCCATCAAAAATTCCAACACCCTTCCTCATGAAAGTTGACTAAACTTTTCCCAAGCCAAAGATGAGCCATGAAGCCATGCATGAGCCACATGAGAGCCATGGGATCTTCTTTCCACCTCACCATACCCAAGATGGCAAGAGGAGGAGGCCCTTTCCACATTCCCTTAAGGGGATTAGCCACTTCCATGACTCCACTAAACCTTGCTTAAACATAATTGTACTTGGATGGTGACCCTTCCCCACTAATTATGCTGACCTAAACCACTTTATCTTCAGCCCAAACTAGCCATGGGAAGGTGCACCTAGCCCAATCCATGTATTTGACCAATTTGAGCCAAAATACACCCTTACCCCATTCCACTTTGATTCAAACCCTTTACACATGGCAGCCCCCAATTGACTTCACAAACATCAAGCCCTGACCCACCTGAACATGAGGGTGACCCATGCCTGGCCGGCCAGCCACCAGGCCGCCGGAAAACGCCATGGCCGAGAAATTGGAAGGAGCCAAGCATTGAAATTCTCCCTTGCTGACTTGCCCCATGCTTAGTGGCCATTGCAGCTGTTCTTCCCTTGCCAAGAGCAGCTGATCCCAGTCCCTAACTCCCCCTGGCAGGCTCTCCAACCTCTCCTATTTAAACACCACCTCTCTCGGCCATGGAAGAGGTACTGAACCAACCTTAAGGAAACTCTGCCAAAATCACTCCAGACTACTCCCCGCACATAGAGAACTTGATCCCCACTGAAATCCCCCTGCCATTTCCTCTCCGCGAGCTCGATTTCGCAGTTGAAATCCAAGCCCAAAACCGGGACACTTCTCCACGAGTGAGCCAAACCCCAAATTGATTTGTCCTACACCTTCACCGGACCAAGAGAAGAAGTTTACCAGCAAAAGCCCCTTCTCCGAGGCCACCCATCCGTTCCGGACTCCAAGCTTTGTAATCGTCCGTGGTCGAAATCATACTCGGACAATTCACCGGGCCAAGGGACTTCATCTGGAGCTTGCTTGGACCCAATCGAAGGTGACACAACTCTCAGATCGAAGCTTCACTTCTCTGAGCAAAGGTATGGACTCACTCTTCTTCCCGAGCTTACAGAGATTCTCCATTTAATTTGAATCAATTTTAATGCATGTTTACCATATGGATGTGTTCGTCTCTTCAAGATGAATCCAAAGTGCATAAGAACACAAAAATTCGTTGAGAATTGAGTGAGAAATTAGGGTTAGAAGGTTGATGGTCACGGGTGCACACCAGTCGTAGACGATGACTGGGAGCCGTCGGATCGAGCGCGTATCGAGCGGACTGTCTGGATCGAGCCGGATAGCTCGATGATACATGAACCGCGGGTCCCTGGAGCGCTGAGTCGGATGGCGGCGCCGAATCAGGAGACGACGCGTGTGCGTTCGGAGCTGCCGAGGTTGAGCTGGCGCCGCGTCACTTAAGTAGGAAAATAGGATTTTTCTTATTTATTAAATACCCAGAACTTTAAAAATTCATAACTTTGTGTAGGAAAATCCTAAAAAAAAAATAAAAATACCCTCTTGCTCAGTGAACAGAGAAGAATAATGTGGAAAAGAAATCATTTAATTTCATTGAATATTTGATTTTTAATAATTTATTTACTCTCTACACATTTTTAATTCTCCATGCATGTATACAATTCACCATGGCATGAGACTATAGGGCTTTTGAAGCCTCTGAATTTGGGGACATTCCCTGAATTTTCCAAAGTCAGAGGCCATCCCTATGAAGAGTTATTGATTTTTTAATTCTAGGTCATTATTCTGAGTATTTTAATTCCAATAATTAGCATGTTGTGAAATAAATTTTAGGAAAGTTTGGAGAGGTTTCTTATGACCAGAGGACCCTAGGGAAAATAGGTTTTGAGTTAACTCACTTGAAATAACCCTAATTGACTTAAACATCCAAAATGGAACTTTAATTAATTAGAGCTAATCATACATCAAATTGACTTAAAATCAATTCTCCACTGACCTTTAGGATCAGAGAAACCCACCATAAAAGTTTGAAGTCAATTGGACTTGGTTAGCCCTATCAAATGGGTTGATTAAGCCATTTAGCCAAACTTAAACTTCAAAAATTCATAACTTTCAAAATACTTTTCAAAAATTCACCAAATTGGTTTTGGAGCCTCTCTGAGATCAGGGGAATTTAAAAAAATTAAAATTACAATTTTCTAAAAAAGTTAATTTTTTGCATTATTTTAATATTTTAATAATTAAAAAATAATAAAAATTACAAAAATAATAAAATTCACCAAAATGTCACATTTTGAATTTTAATCATTTAGGAACAAACCCCATATTTTTTTTAAGTCTCTATGATGAGATATCAAATTTTAAAGTTTTAAGGTAATTTTAAAATAAAAAAATGTATTTTCTAGCATTTCCACTAAAATAATTATAATAAATCAAAAAAAAATCAGAAAATTATAAAAATTAATTCTCTGGTTTCCTTGATATCAGAGAGATTTTTTAAAAATATAAAATTCATTTTTCAACCTTTATTTTATTTTTAAATTAATTAATACTCCAAAATTCAAAATAATTATAATAAAAATAATATAATTCGAAAAATCACCAAAATTGGTCCAAGTGGTCAGCTAGTGATTAGGAATGTTCCATAATTTTCTTAAGGACAGAAACTTTCCCTTGGTCATATTATTAAATTTTCCTTAAAAATCACTATTTTCCACCAAAAATAATTACATAAATAAATAAAATACAGAAAAATCACATTTTCTCCTCTAATGTCTTGATTGACATGTGAGTGAAGTCACATAAAAATTTCAAATTCATTTAAGCTCGATTTAGTGAGTTATGGAATTAGTAAGTTTAAAGGGCAAAATGGTAATTAAAATTTTAACCCATAATTAAAAATTTTAGGTTTAATTAAAAGGGTGGGTAAAATATTTGATACTAAGTTGATTTTGGATGTTTGAAACTTAGGTAGTTAAAGGGTGGAAACCTACCTAACAATTTGAAAATAATTAGAATAAACCTTAATTAAATAATTGATTAAACTTGGAAGAATAATAAAAAAAATTGGAATTATTAAAATAGGGATATTATTAGGAAGAGATTTATTCTTTAATTTAAAAAAATCCCTAAATTAATCACCTCAATAACATTTAATTCCTAATTAAAATGATAATCCAAATTCAAGATTTAAAATGTTAAAAGACTTAATCATTAAATTAAATTAAAGATTAAAACATTTAAATTAAATCCTTCCAAAATTTCAATTAAATTAATACTTTAACAATTAAATTAAATCATCTTTAAAATATAAAAATATATATATATATAAAATATTAAATTAAAATTAAATTTAAATTAAATCTAAATTAAACTAAATTAAATTAAATTAAATTAAAACATATTAAATTAAATTAAATTAAAATATATTAAACTAAATTAAATTAAATTAAAACATATTAAATTAAATTAAATTAAATTAAATTAAAACATATTAAATTAAATAAAATTAAATTAAATTAAAACATATTAGATTAAATAAAAAAAATAAAATCAAGTTAAAATAAAATTAAAACTAAATTAAATTAAATAAAATTAAATTGAAAGTAAAACTAAACCAAATTAAATTAAATTAAAATTAAATTAAATTGAATTGAATTAAATATAACATCACCAAAGACATAAAGAATTCAAAATAAATCTAAAACAACTTGAACATTATTCCAAACTTAAACCCATTAATTGAAATTAAATTGAATCACAAATCACTTGAACATTAATTTGCCCTCCAAAGCTCTTGTTGTCATAACTCCTAAATGGAGTGATAAGTGAAGTATTACTTCACTCATAGGATATTCAAATGTCCTAGTTCACTGAGCAAGATAACAAAACTCGAACTCCCGGATGATTAATTCATTTTGTATAATTAAATTCTCTTGGACTTAAAACAATCCTAGAGGTATTGAAAAGATGTTTAAGATTCGTCTTAAGCACTTCCTCAATATGCTAGGATGTTTATAAGAACAATTGAACTTAATTGTTCTTTTATGAAGAAAATCATCCTCAAACCAAAACTCATGAATCTAGACGTCATAGGAGATGACTAGTTATAGGAGTAGGACCTTGGTAGAAAACCATAACCCTTCCCTTAGCTTTACCTAGGAACTTGCTTTAAATGATTAAATATCCTAAATTGTGTTTAAGTGCATCTTGGGATGACGGGAAGACCCTCTAGGTACAATTTTGTTTTATTGCAATTTACCTCCTTGCAATTTACTTTATTGCAAATGCACTTTACTTTTCTTGCATGATAAACAACTGTTGCATGAAAACCCACACCTTTAGGATAGTCCCTAAAACTGAAACCAAAACTAAATTAAAAGTCATTACAAGATAAAATTCACCATCACAACATTTCAAAATATAAAACAACTCAAAATTTAATCACAAACAGAACATAAAACTACAATTACAACAAAATTAAAACGTCTTGTTGGGTGATCGGGAATACCTCGGATGATGTAACCTACGTGTTGCTAACGGGATTTCCCACAGTCTAAATGAAAGTGTGGAAATCATTTAGTTGAGTTTAGCAAATTCATCTGGACTAAGTGAATCCGATGAAAATAACGATGCCGGAAGGATGGAACCGTGGGATCTTAACCGGTGTTGTTATAATCAACTTTAAGATTTGTTTTAATTAAAACACTAAAAAAAACACTTGGACTTTAAGATTTCTAAAACCAAACTCTTCTCTTCTCTTTTGATTACAATCTTCTAAAACTAAACCTCTGCAACAACAAAGAGCTCGGAGCATGGTGGGCAGCATGGCCATCATCGTCAGCAAAACCTGAGTTTACTTCAGCAAAACTTTCTTAGAATTAAATAACCAAACCGTAGGGCCTCGAGGTAGTCTGCCTAGTGCAACATAAATCCTCAACCTTTTGTTAGGCATTTGCATTGCAAATTAAGCCCTAACCGAGTCTTAGGACTCCGAGGTAGTCGTTTAGCACGACATAAACCCTCACATCTTCGAGGCTATTTGTATGATCATGTCATACGAATATAAGACCAAAATTAATTAAGATTGGCAAGATCAAAACATTAAATAAACATTAGGACTTTCCTAAATTCAAGCCAAACAATAGGATAGTCGGGAAATTACCAAAGTTCGCTTCGAATCTGTAATTTCTCCTACCTTTCTTCCTTTGAATTCCCAAAATAAAATGTTCCAAACTTGATCCATTCCCTATTGAAATTCAAAAATTCAATCCCCGAAAACTTAAACTTTGAGATTCTTGAGAGCGGAATTATTGATTATTATCGAGAGTTATCTTAAGTGATTCCCGTCATTTAAGATGTAATTAACTATAGGGGCTTGCCCTTATAGGGAATTTTAAGAACCTGAGTAATATAAACCCCGCTTAATTTCTTTGTATTAAGCGGGGAACTTGTCGGCTTATAAAATTGGTTCGCGGACCAAACGAATGTCACAAATCTTCTAGTTTATCTAATCGAGCCCCATCATCAAGTAGTGTGTCTATTCTTCGGGATAGATACACAGCTTGTGATGTGGCACTCATTTATATAAACTAATTGGGATGTGAGATCAGTTTGATTTCATATCTTAAAATTTTCAAATTCAAAATTATTTTCAAAATCAAATGCTACTTTCTAAATTATATATATATATATATATATATATATATTTAAACCAAATTTAAAACATAAAAATATGCCGACAATTGGTTAATAATTCAAACCTTTTATAATTGATTAGTTGGATCTCTTAGATCTATTATCGATGCTACTGCAGGAGGATCACTGATGTCTATACAGTTTACTGATGCTTATACTTTGATAGAAGAAATGGCTACTATTAATTTTCAATGGCCTTCGGAAAGGTTAAATTCTAAAAAGGTAGCCAATATTCATGACAATGATGCTTTTGCAATGTTAGCAAATAAGGTTGCTGTAATTTCAAGGAAGATAGTCTAATTTGGGGTGAGTTTTTCTTAGCCAAATGCCATGATTGAAGAAAATTCATTTAGTCAAAGGGCTGATACTAATACTTCACCACAAACTTTGAATAATATAAGTAAGCCTAACAACCCTTATTCTAATTATTATAACCCAGGTTGGAAGAATCATCCAAACTTTAATTGGAATACCAATAGTCAAGGTGGTATTAATCAACAATGGGGGAACAACCAAGTAAACCCATTGAGGAACTGGAACAACTAAGGGAAAAATAATTATAGACTAATCTATCCTCTAGGTTTTAACAATGCTTCACAATTTAAGGAGAAGAAGTTGTCTATTAAAGAAGTTGTTTTACAAATGGGAAATCAATTGCAAATTCAAAGAGCTACAATTAGAAATATTGAAAAACAATTGGGACAAATTTCCAATACATTAAGAAATAGATCCCAAGGTATGCTTCCTAGTAATACTGAAGTAAATCCAAGAGATAAGAATAAAGAGCATGTAAAAGCAATTCAATTGAGAAGTGGAAGAGAGTTGGAAGGTAGAGTTCAAAAAGAAATTGAAGTAGAGAAAGAAGTGATTGAAGAACCAGAATAGGACGCTCTGAAAGGTTTGGAAAGACATATTTCTCCACTTAAGGAAGATTTAGAAAAACCACCACCTTCATGTCCTCAAAGACTTCGTCAGCAAAAATTGGATAAGTAATTTTCAAAATTCTTGGAGATATTTAAGAAACTAACAATTAACATTCCATTTTTTGAAGCCTTAAAATAGATGCCAAGTTATGTGAAATTTATGAAGGACATTCTCAATAAAAAAAAAAGTTTGAAGATAATGAGACAGTTGCACTTAGTGAGGAGAGAAGTGCAATAATTCAAAAGAAGCTTCCTAAAAAGCTTAAAGATCCTGGTAGTTTCACAATTCCATATGCAATCAAAGATAGATTTTATGGATAAGCTTTATGTGATTTGGGTGCAAGCATTAAACTTATGCCTCTATCAATATTTAATAGACTGGGATTAGGAGAAATAACTTCAACTACTGTAACTCTACAATTAGCAGATCGTTTGATCACATATCTTATAGGAGTTATAGAAGATTTTTTGGTAAAAGTGGATCAATTTATCTTTCCTGTTGATTTCATTATGTTGGATATGGAGGAAGATAAAGAGATACCCATAATTTTAGGAAGACCTTTCCTAGCCACAGGTAGAGCAATAATAGATGTGCAAAAAAAGGAATTAATAATGAGAGTTAATATCAGACTGTTACATTCAAAATTTCAAAATTCATGAAATATCCTGCAAGAGGTAAAGATGATGAATGTTATAGGATGGATGATATCAAGTATTTGAGTCAATGTCATTTCAAATCAGCTTATAAAAAGAAATCTGAAAGAGAAGAATTAGAAAATGAGCAAGAAGATGAGTTACATCATTCTGAATATTTTCATGAGGAAGATCTAAATTATGTTCATGAAAATTTTGAACTGTTGGACATGACTGAAAAAGATGAATTTTTCCATCAATTAAAAAACCTTCTGAACTTGAGTTAAAGATTCTTCCTGATCATTTGATGTATATTTTTTTAGGTGATTCCTCAACTTTGTCAATGATAGTTTCCTCTCAATTAATTAAAATAGAAGAAGAAAGTTTGTTTGTAGTTTTGAAGAAGTACAAGAAAGCCTTTGGATGGACGATAGCTGATATTAAAGGAATCAGTCCTTCAATTTGTATGCATAGAATCCTTATGGAAGATAAATGCAAACCTAGGGCTGAACCTCAAAAGAGATTAAATCCTATTATGAAAGATGTTAAGAAAGAAATTTCAAAGTGGTTGGATGCTGAGATTATCTTCCCTATTTCAGATAGTGCATGGGTTAGTCCTATTCATTGTGTTCCTAAGAAATGAGGAGTAACTATGACTGTTAATGAGAAGAATGAGACTATACTAAAAAGACAAGTTACAAGGTGGTGGATATGCATTGATTATAGAAAATTAAATCTTTCTATAAGAAAAAGATCATTTTTCACTCCCATTTCTAGATCAGATGTTGGATAGACTAGCTGGGCATAAGTACTTTTATTTTCTGGATGGATATACTAGGTACCACCAAATTCAAATTTCTCTTGAGGATGAAGAGAAAACAATGTTCACCAGTCCTTATTGTACATTTTCTTTTAGAAGAATTTCTTTCGGTTTATGTAATGCCCCTGCTACATTTCAGAGATCTATGATGGGTATTTTCTGTGATTTAATTGAAAAAGGGATTAAAGTTTTTATGGATGGCTTTTTAGTGTTTGGAGGTTCATTTGAATCATGTTAGAAGATTTATCTAAAGTTCTAAAACGCTGTGAAGAAATTAATTTGGTCCTTAATTGGGAAAATGCCAATTTATGATAGCAGGAGGAGTTGTATTAGGACATTGAATATCAGAAAAAGGTTTAGAGGTAGATCCTGCAAAAATTCAAGTTATCTCTAATTTACCTTGTCCAACGAATGTAAAGGGAATTAGAAGTTTTCTAGGACATGTTGGATTCTATAAGTGTTACATTAAAGACTTTTCAAAAATTTCAAAACCCTTATGTCGTTTATTTTAAAAGGATGTAATTTTTTATTTTGATGATGAATGCCTAAAAGCTTTTGAAATATTAAAAGAAAAATTAATCACTGCACCTATTATAAATTCATCAAATTGGGAAAAACCTTTTGAATTAATATGTGATGCTAGTGATTATGTTATTGGTGTTGTTTTGGGTCAGAAATATGATAAAATTTTCAAAGTAATTTACTATGCTAGTAAAACTCTTAATGGAGCTCAAATTAACTATACCACTACTGAGAAAGAGTTATTAGCTATAGTATTTACTTTTGAAAAATTTCGATCATATTTAGTTGAAGCTAAATGTGTAGTGCATAATGATCATTTTGCTATCAAATATTAATGAAGAAGAAGTCTGCATATTTTTAAGTTGAGTGTTGTATTTTGAAAAGGAGGTCGCCTACAGAAGTTGTCGGCAAATTTTCATATTTTAAATTTAATTTAAGTATATATATAATTTGGAAAGTAGCATTTGATTTTGAAAATAATTTTTAAATTTGAAGATTTTAAGATATGAAATCAAACCGATCTCACATCCCAAATAGTTTATATAAACGAGCACCGCTTTACAAACCGTGTATCTATCCCGAAGAATAGACACACAGCTTGATGATGGAGCTCAATTAAATAAACTAGGAGATTTGTGACATCTGTTTGGTCTGCAAACCAATTTTATAAGTCGACAAGTTCCCCTGCTTAATATAAATAAATTAAGCAGGGTTTATATTACCTGGGTTCTTAAAGTTCCCTATAAGGGCAAGCCCCTATAGTTAATTACATCTTAAATGATGGGAATCATTTAAGAAAACTCTCGATAATGATCAGTGGTTTTGCTCTCAAGAATTTCAAAGTTTAATGTTTTCAAAGGATTGAATTTTGGAATTTCAATATGGAATGGATCAAATTTGGAACAGTTTATTTTAAGAGTCCAAAGAAAGAGAAGTAGGAGAAGCTGAGGATACAAGAAGAATCTTGGCAATTTCTCAAACTATCCTATTGTTTGGCTTCAATTTGGGAGTTTATTTAATGTTTCAATCCTGACAATTTTATTTAATTAGGACTTATATTCGTATGACATGATCACACAAATAGCCTTGAAGATATGCCTTGAAGATATGAGGGTTTATGTCGTACCAAACAACTACCTCGGAATCCTAAGACCGGTTAGGGCTTAATTTGCATAACATGATTATACAGATGCCTAACGAGAAGTTGATGATTTATGTCGCACCAGGCAAACTACCTCAAAATCTTATGGCTTGGTTATTTAATTCTAAGAATGTTTTACTGAAGTAGATCCGAGTTTTGCTGATGACGATGGCCGTGCTGCCCACCATGCTCCGAGCTCCTTGTTGTTGCAGAGGTTTAGTTTTAGAAGTCATAAATCAGGAGAAGAGAGAAGTGTTTTGGTTTAGAGAAAATCTTAAAATCCAAGTGTTTTTAATATTTTAATTAAAACAAATCTTAAAGTTGATTAAACAGAACCTATTAAGATCCCACGGTTCCGTCATCCTGGCACAATTATTTTCATCGGATTCACTTAGTCCAGATGAATTTGCTAAACTCAACTAAATGAGTTCCACACTTTCATTTAGACCGTGGGAAATCCCGTTAGCAACATGTGGGTTACATCATCCGAGGTATTCTCGATCATCCAACGAGACGTTTTAGTTTAGTTGTAGTTGTAGTTTTGTTGTTCTGTTTGTGATTAAATTTTGAGTTGTTTCATATTTTGGAATGTTGTGGCGGTGAATTTTATCTTGCAATGACTTTTAATTTAGTTTCAATTTCAATTCAGGGACTACCCTAAAGGTTTTGGTTTTCATGCAACAGTTTTATTTATCATGCAGGAAAAGTAAAGTACAGTGCATGTAAGTAAATTGCAATAAAGTAGATTGCAATAAAATAAAAGTGTACCTGGAGGGTCTTCCCGTCATCCCAAGTTGCACTTAAAACACAAGTTAAGGCATTTAAATACTTCAACAGATACCTAGGTAAAGCTAAGGGAAGGGTTTTGGTTGACTACCAAATTCCTAATCCTATAACTAGTCATCTCCTATGACGTCTAGGTTCTTGTGTTTTGTTTTAAGGATGATTTTCTTCATCAAAGAACAATTAGATTCAATTGTTCTTCTAAAACATCCCGTCATATTGAGGAAGTGCTTAGGACGAGTCATAAACATCTTTTCAATATTTCTGGGATTGTTTTGAGTCCAAGTAAATTTAGTTGCACAGGTGAATTAATCATCTAGGAGTTTAGTTAAACTTTGTTTCTTGCTTAGTGAACTTAGGTATTTGATTACCTGATGAATGAAGTGACATCTCACTTAATACTCTATTTAAGAGTTATAATAATTAAAGCCTTTAAGGGCAAGTTGGTTTATCAAGAATTTTAATCATAATTAATTAAAAGTTTGAGTTAATGGTTTAAAGTGTTTTAATTTAATTATGAGGTTTTAATTAATAATTTTAAGTTTGGAATAGTGTTCAAATTATTTTAGATTTAATTTACATTTTTACATTTTCAGTTATCTTAGTATTCCAAATTGATATTCATGTTTAAAATTTACTTAGATAGAAGGAGGTGTTGAAATTATTGATATGTTTTGATTTAATTCTTAATGATTTCAGTTAGGTTTGTTGTTAAATGATTTTAATTTAATTTAATTCAATTTAATTTTAATTTCATTTAAATTTAATTTAATTTTAAATTAAATTTAATTTAATTTTAATTTAATTTTAATTTAATTTAATTTAATTTTAATTTAATTTAATTTTAATTTAATTTTAATTTAACTTAATTTAATTTTAGTTTTAATTTTACTTTTAATTTTAGTTTTAATTGTTAATTTGGATTATTATTTTAATTTTTAATTAAGAATTAAATATTGTTAAAGTGACTTATTTAGGGATTTTTAAATTAAAGAATAAATATCCTCTTAATAATATCCCAATTATAATAATCCAAATTTAAATATATTCTTTCCAAAATTTAAATCATTTAATTAATTAAAGTTTCATTTTGATATTTTCAAAGTGTTTAATGTGTTTCTACCCCTTAATTTCCCTAAGTTTCAATCATTCAAGAGAAAATTAAAATTAAATATTTTACCCCCCCCTTTTGATTAAACCTAAAGTTTTAATTAAGGGTTAAAATTTTTTAATTACCATTATGCCCTTTTAAGCTTATTTATTTCATAACTCACTCAATTGAGCTCAAATGAATTTAAAATTTTTATGTCACCTCACTCACATGTCAATTAAGACATTAGAGGAGAAAATGTATTTTTCTGAATTTAATTTATTTATATAATTATTTTTAGTAGAAAATAAGGGTTTTCAAAGAAAATTAAACAACATGACCAAGGAAAGGTTTCTGTCCTTAAGAAAATTATGGGATGTTCCTAATGACTAGAGAACCACTTGGACCAATTTTGGTGATTTTTTTAATTATATTTTATTTATTATAATTATTTTGAATTTTAGAGTATTAATTAATTATAAAATAAAATTAAAGTTGAAAAATTAATTTTATATTTTACTTAAATCTCTCTGACCTCAAGGAGATTAGAGGAATAAATTTTATAATTTTTTTATTTTTCTTTAATTTATTAGAATTATTTTAGTTAAAAAAAGGTTAAAAACTTATTTTTTAATATTAAAAATTACATTAAGCTTTTAAAATTCAATATCTTACCCTAGGGACTTAGGAAAAATATTTGGTTTGTTCCTAAGTGATTAGGAGTCAAAATGTGACATTTTTATGATTTTTAATATTTTTATGATTTTTATTATTTTTTAATTATTAAAATATTAAAATATTGTGAAAAATCAACTTTTTTAGAAAATTCTAATTTTAATTTTCATGAACTCCACTGATATCAGAGAAGCTCCAAAACCATTTTTTTGAATTTTTGGAAAGTAGTTTTGGAGTTATGAATTTTTAAAGTTCCATTTTGCTTATGAGGCTTAATCAACCCATTTGGTGGGGCTAATCAAGTCCAATTGATTTCAAATTTTTATGTAAGGTTCCTCTGACCCTAAAGAGTAATGGAGAATTATTTTCAAGTCACTTTGATGTGTGGTTAATCCTAATTAAATCAAATTCAATTTTAGGGGTTTAGGCTAATTAAGGTTATTATGAATGAATTAACTCAAAATATATTTTTCATAGGGTCCTCTGGTCCTAAGGAACATTACCAAATTTTCCTAGAATTTATTTTACAACATGCTAATTATTGGAATTAAAATACCTAAAACAGTGACATGAACTTGAAAATTCAATAAGTTTTCACAAAGATGGCCTCTGACCTTGAAAATTTCAGGGAATGTTCCCAAGATCAGAGGCTTCAAAAGCCCTATGGTCTCATGCCATGGTGAATTTTTCTATGCAAATGAAGAATCAAAATACTGAAAACAGTAAATAAATTATTAAAAATAAAATACTCATCCAATTAACTTAATTTCTTTTCAACAGTATTCTCCTCTATTCACTGAGCAAGAGGGTATTTTTATTTTATTTTTGTGATTTTTCTATGCAAAGATATGAATTTTTGAAGTTCTGGTATTTAAATAATTCAAAAAATACCCTAATTTCCTACTTATCCGACTCGGCGCCGCGTCAACCTACGGTGGATTGAAAGCCCACGCATCACGCTCCCATTCGACACCGCCACTTGAGTCAGCAGCCACGCATCCCGCGGTTCATGCACCTTTGCACCGTCCGACTTGATCTCGACCGTCCGCTCGATACACAAGCGATTTAAAGTCTCATGGTCATCGTCTACGACTGGTGTGCACATGTGACCGTCCACACTAAAACCCTGAGATCTCACTCGATTCTCAGTGGATTTTCGTGTTCTTATGCTCTATGGATTCGTCTTGAAGGGACGAACACATCCATACGGTTTATAGGCTATGAAATTAACCTAAACAAAATGGATAATCGCTGGAAGCTCGGGATGAAGAGTGAGTTCATACCTTTGCTCAGAGAAGTGAAGCTTTGATCTGAGAGTTGTGTCACCTTCGATTGAGTCCAGGCAAGCTCCAGATGAAGTCTCTGGCTCCGGGGAACTGTCTAATTATGAAAGTGACCAAGGCCGATCACAAAGCTTGGAGGCTGGAAGCAATGGCTAGCCTGTTGAGGGTGCTTTTGCTGGGAACTTCTTCTCTTGGTCTGGTGAAGGTGTAGGACCAATCAATTTGGAGATTGGCTCACTGTGGTGAAGTGTCCTATTTTTTGGGTGGATTTTCAACTCAGAAATTGAGCTCACAGAGAGGGTTTTAGGGCTAGATTTCAGTGGGGATCAAGTTCTCTATGTCTGGAGAGGGGTCTGGAATGATTTTGGCAGAGTTTTGGTAAGGTTTGGTTCATCTCTCTTTTTGGCCGAGAGGTGGTAGTGTTTAAATAGGAATGGCTAGAGGGCTTCCCAGGGGGGTTTGAAAGCTGGGATCAGCTGCTCAGGGGAGGAGAAGAACAGCCATGGTGTTCAATTGGACTGGGACAACTCAGCAAGAAAGAATTGAAAATTTTGGCTCACATGGAGCTCTCGGCCATGGTGTTTTCCGGCGACCCAGGCGGCTGGCCGGCCAGGCATTGGTCACCATCTTGACAAGTGAGGTCAAGGCTGGGGTTTGGTGAGTTCAATTGGCTTTGGACATCTGTAAAGGATTTGATTTAAATGGAATGGGGGAGAATTCATTTTGGCTTAATTTGGTCCAATGCATGGATTAAGCTAGGTGCACCTCCCCAAGGCTAGTTTGGGCTGAAGAGAAAGTCATTTGGATCAGCTTGATTAGTGGGGTCAAGTCACAATCCAAGTACAATTAGGCTTAAGCATGAGTTAGCGGAGACATGGGAATGGTTAATGACTCTTAAGGAGTGCTTAAAGGCCTTCCTCCTTTTTCCACTTATGGGGTGTTGACAATCCTAAGATTCTCATGGCTCTCATGTGGCTTGTGCCTGGCTCCAAGGCTTGCTCATGGCTTAGGAATGGCTTGGCTCACTTGCATAAAAAGGGATTTTGGGATTTTTGAAATTTTGGGGTATTTTGGCATGAGGCTTGATTTAGATTTATTTGATGATGGAATTGGAACTTAGGGAATGATTTTGATTAAATGGATGACAAATGAAAATGTCTTATGGGCTTTAGAGTCATTTTTGGGTTTTTGAAATTGTCTTGGGATGGGCTTTTAAAGTGGTTTAAGGAAGTTGGCTTTTGGATTTAAAATAAATTTGGGATGAAAATTTTGTAAAGGATTGTGCCAAATAAATGTTGCAATTAGTTTAGGCATGTGTCATGAGTGGTTTGGAACAAGTTTAAACTGATTTTGAATTGAATTGGGTTGAATTTGGGTTTTTTGGTAAAGGGGCCAAGGTGGGCCAAATTGGGCTAACTTGGGCTAAGGTTGGGCTAAAGTTGAATTTGATGTAAAATTGATATTGAGAAATGTTCATGGGATTGTCACAAAGATTTTTCAACTTTGGTTGGGCTTTGATTTTGGGATTTGGGCCCATTTGGGTTAGGCTTGGGCTTAGGTCAATTTAAGAGATTTTGGTTTTGGGTTAGGTTTGGGTGGAGTTTAGGTTCAAATTTTGGGCAAATAAAGTTAGTGTTTTGTTTATGGGGATGTTAGGAAGGCTTTAGAAAAGATTTGGGGCCAATTGCAGTTGAATTGGATGGGTTTGACCTAGGTTTAGGTCATGGGCCAAAATTGGGCCTTAGGCTTCAAATTGAAATTGGGACCAAATGTCAATCAAATTGGAGTTGGATTTGGTCTAAATTGATATTGGAGATATTGATTTGAAGTTTAGAATTGAATTGGACCAAAATTGAGGTCAATTAGGGTGGTTTGGTTTGACATTGGGTTCACTTGGATTTAAAATGGGCCAAATTGGGGGTTTTAGTAAAAGTGGAGTAAATTGGAAAAATTAGCCCATGGTGTAGTTAAACAAAATGAGATTGGGAATATTTGGAATTTTTTGGAATTTTTTGGGAATTTTATGAATTTTTGGATTCTTGAGCTAAGAATGGCATTTTGGGTATTTGGAGGGTTTTGGGGGGTACTTTTGGAATTTTTGGTATTTTTTGGCTATGGATGATCAATTTGAGTGGGGGAAATGTTTAGGATTGATTTTGAGGAATTTTGGGTAATTTAGGTGATATTGTAAATTTTGGGTAGTTTCAAGGGCTTTTAGTAGGTTTAGTATGTGTAGGCTCCTGAGGTCAAAAATCGAAATTTTGGAAAAATAAAGATCGATCAAATTCGAGTAAAATGGAATCACTTTGGTTGAGTCATGAAGCCATATAAAGCCCATATGAGCCATGAGAGGACTCATTTGAGGCATTCACTATGTTGTTCCTAACCCTCTTAGCAAGGGGCTTGGGGTTAAGGACCATCCATATGAATTACCTACATGAGTCGTGAAGTCAAGTTGGGTGAGAGTGTGGTTTTAGGACTTGGAATGTGTGTGAGAGTGTAGTGTATGTGCAAGTCAACCCTCACCAGACCAGGCCATCCAGGGTATTCCTAAGGCCAAGAAGTTCTATAAGGAACTCATCCTTTAAACCTCCACATTTGATTTCAACCCGCTAGGTGATTAGGGGTCTACAATCAAGCTTGTGGGGTTTGCAGGGAGTTAAGAAGTAGTTTGAATTTCTAAAGAGTGGGTTCCATTTCTAGTCCTCTAAGATTAGTCAAAGGAAAAGCCTAAGGCTATATCCTAAGTTGTAAAGAAAGAAGCAAAAGCCTCATCAAAAATGAGGTCAACAGAAGAATGATGTGAAACCGAGATTGATTAGATGGATTCTTCTTTTGCAATAATTTGATTTTGAGATAGTATATAGGAAGGGTGCTGATAATCAAATTACTGATCATCTATCCATGCTTGAAACTGAAAAATCTTTTAATGATACTGAAGAAATTAATGAACATTTTCCTGATGAAAATTTGTTCACTATTAACGAATGGTGTATTCCATGATATGCCGGCATTGTAAACTTTATTGTCAGTGATATTATACCATATGGTTTGACATACCAGGAATGGAAGTAGTTTTTATCTGATGCTAAAACTTATTTTTGGGATGACCCATTTTTATATAAACAAGGAAAAGATTTGATCATTAGAAGATATGTGCCTTTAGAAGAAACTTATGAAATTATTCAAAAATGTCATAATTCTGATTATGGGAGACATTTTGGAGTTGATAGAACTACTTATAGAATTTTACAATCTTGATGATATTGGCCTACAATTTTTAAAGATGTTAATGCATATATTAAAATTGTGATTGATGTCAACATGTAGGCAATATTTCTAGAAGAAACGAGATGCCCCTCAATTATATGTTGGAAGTTGAAATATTTGATGTTTGGGGATTAGATTTCATGGGGCCATTTACACCATCTTTCAGAAAGATTTATATTTTAATAGCAGTAGATTATGTATCCAAATGGTTGAAGTTGTTGCTTTACCTCAATGTGATGCTCAAAGTGTTGTAAAGTTTTTAAGAAAGAATATATTTTGCAGATTGTAATACCAAGAGTAATAATAACAGATGGGGGAAGTTGATGTGACTCAGCCTAACGCGGCTTTATATATACTATTAAATGCAAGAATTTGATACCACTGCTAGAAGATTTAGGGTCTGTTTGGGGCAGCTTTTTGGGGTGCGATAGCGTTTTTGGAACACCGCATACCCGTTTGAATAACACGTTCATAGCAGCTTTATCCTACCGCACCTAACGCGATTCTCCTTTTCCTTAATACCGTCACAAGCGCCCTCGAGGCGGATTATCACGCGTTCAGGTTGTAAATTTCTTCTATTCCTTTCTCGATCTCGTGTCTCTTCTCGCCCTCGCCGTCGAGCGGATTACCCCCGACTTCTCGCCCTCGTCGTCGAGCGGCTTACCCCCGACTGCTAAAGTTCGGCAAGTTGTCGTGGTACTCCATCTTCTTCTTCTTCCCAATACCCGAGATTAGGTTTTTTTTTTCCTTCGCATGTTATAGATCTGTTATAGATCTATAGATTTGTTAGGTGCCAAACCTTTCGATTGTTTCGGATGGTAGATCTGCTAAATCTTCAATTGCAGATGTTAAGATCGAGTTCGTTCGATCCTCTCGCCCTCTTCTAATTTTTTTTTTTTGTTGGGAGATCTGTTAAAGGTAGGCCTGCTGCGGCGAGTTTCTGGATTTTTGAAACTTTTGATGGCAAATCTGTTAAAGGTAGGCCTGCTGCGGCGAGTTTCTGGATTTTTGAAACTTTTGATGGCAAATCTGTTAACAGAGAAGTGATACATTTCCCTATGGTAAAAAATTTTCGATTGTTTTGGATGGCAGGTAAAAAATTTTCGATTGTTTTGGAACGGCTTATCCCCGACTGCTAAAGGATTTTGTTTATGATTCAGGATTGTGATTGTCTCACCCTATGGATATAATGTTTTTTTTTAGTTTTACTATGGGATTTGTTTCCTTTGTTAAAGGTTGACATATTATCTACAATAACAAAATTGCAATAGCATTATTTAAAGGATTACAGATTTGTGTTCATTTTCTTAAACCGGATCTCATTACATATTGTCTGAGATTTGATTCAAACTTTAGAAATTTTAACTTGACTGTAAGAAGACCGACTCTTTTTTTTAAACTGCATGTTTATATTAATTTCACAACCACAATAATAGGACCTTGATCCAGATTTCTTGGTCTATTGTTTAGTTGTGGTAGAAAATAAACCATTTTACTAGCCTTTCTTGGTATCAGAGCTGGAAGTTCATTATACATAGATCTTACCTGCAGCTTAATAACACTGCAGCAATTTCGACAGTTCATATAAAAGCATATGCATGAGAAGGGTGAATGTATACATGTAGAGCTTAACCTTATACTCTAATAATTCTTCTTTTTTCAGAGAGATCCTTATGGTTGCAGAAATTGATTTATGAGATTTTTAAATTTTGACAGTTCATATTATTCTTTGAAATATTTCCTTATAGTTATCAAACTACATGTAATATTCATGGTATTATTTGCTATGCAGCTCCTGAATTTATGAGATTTTGTAAAGCTACATGTAATGTAAATGTGATATGGGTCTATTTTAAGGGAAGTTCACATTTGTTTAGCATTTGATTCTGGATAAATGTTTTTCTCCCTTTTTGCTTATAGTTATTTTCTTTAAGCACATCAACTTCGACATTTCTTCTGAAATGCCTAAAAAGTGCGTTGAGGGGGGATCCTCGGCAATCTGGACTAAAGAAGCTACGCACGTCTTTTGCGATCTTTGTATAAAAGAAATTGAAGTTGGAAATAGGCCAACAACCCATTTTGGTAAGGATGGTTGACAGAATATTGCAACAAGATTCAAAGAGTTAGCAGGTCGGGATTATGATAGGCTTCAGTTCAAAAACAAATGGGACCAACTTAAGAAAGAGTGAAAAACATGGAAAGATCTTAAATGAGGATCCACTGGCCTTGGTTGGGATCCCCTAAAACGTACCATCCGTGCATCAGATGTGTGGTGGGAGGAGAAAATAAAGGTATACAATATTCTGCCACTATCAAAATTTTATTTATGTTTTATTAACATACATACTTCATTATCAACTATTTCTAATATAAATGTCGCAGGCATTGCCTGCAGCCAAAAAAATATAGGCAGTCCGGAATAGAGCCTGAGTTAGAAGAGAAAATGGACATTATGTTCGAAGGGGTTGTAGCAACTGGGAAGCACTCAACCAACCCTAGTGAGTTGGGCTTTGCCGACATATCAGATGACTTGCCTTCTGAACAAATAATGGCTAAAGAAGATTTGCGTAGCATTAATGAAAATTACAGGGAGACTTCAAGCTCCTCAAAAAGACCCAGAGTTGCTAGAAAAAAGAAAAATAATGATATTGCGATTAACAGCTCCATTGATAAACTGATTGATGCCTTTGTTGCCCCTCAACCTGCTGCTCTAGATGACACCTCCATCACAGATTGTATTGCCGCTTTGGATGAAATTCCTAAAGCCATGTCTGACATTATATTTTATGGGAAATGTGTCAAAAAATTGGAGGAGAAGACACGGAGACAAATGTTCATGTCGCTTCATCCAGATAGGCACAGTGGATATTTACGTGCTCTCACAGATGAATGTTAATATTATCTTCTTTTTTAAGACTGTTTTGTCATGACTGTTACTGTAATCCTTTAAATTTTTATTAACGTTTGGGACATGTGCTATGCTAAACAATTTCTCATTATTGTAACCTAATACAATTTTATTAGGATGGATTGCCTTCAAGAGCGTCGTAAAAGAATAGCTATTATTGCAGCTATTGTTATATTGCTATTAGAGCGGAATTGCTCCAGAAGTAGTAGAATACCTCGTATGACGTCCTCATTTATTGGGGATAATCGGGTTAGAGAGATGCTTGCTGGACATCCAATAAGGTTCAGCAACATTTTCTGTATGACTCAACCAATTTTCTTAGATCTACTAAACAAGTTATGTGTTAACCACGGACTATAGGGCTCATCTAGAACAACAACTTGAGAGGTCTTGTCCATAACGATATTTACTCTTTCTCAAAATGGGTCAATTAGAGGAGCTATGGAACAATTCCAGCATTCCTCAGAAACCATTAGTCGATACTTCTCAATATGCCTAAAATCATTACTTAGATTGGCGGCAGAAAATATTAAGCCAGACGAACCTTTTTTTTGCTACAACTCCAGCAAAAATTGCCTAGGATGCACGTTACATGCCATATTTCAAGGTATTCAAAATCATTACATCATATATGTTCCAAACATGTAAACAATTTCTAATGTTCGTATACAGAATTGCATTGGGGCAATTGACGGTACACACGTTGACGCACGAATATCCGGTCCAGAAAAGGTCGCATTCATTGGTAGGAGTGGCCAAACGACACAAAATGTCATGGCAGTTTGTGACTTCCACATGTGTTTCACGTTTGTCATGGCGGGTTCGGAGGGAACTTCGCATGATAGTCGTTTATTTTCCTATGCAACTAGGAATACCACACAATGCTTCCCTCATCCACCTGCAGGTATTTGGGCTAAGAATATTTAGGTATGATTTACATCTTAATTTTGGTAATAGCAGTTGTCTGCCATAACAGGAAAATATTATTTGGTTGATGCCGGATATCCGATGCAGAGGGGATATCTAAAACCCTTCCTGCGTACACTAGGTATCACATTCCGGATTTTGAAAGAGCAAGTGGTGTTGTACGTGGCAGGAAGGAGATGTTCAACAAACATCACTCTTCATTACGCAGTGTTATAGAGAGAACCTTCGGGGTTTGGAAAAAGAAATGGATGATTCTTCGAGATATGCCGTCATATCTATTTCCCAAGCAAGCCCATATTGTCATTGCCACAATGGCACTTCACAACTTTATCCGAAGGCATCCATCTCGTTCAGATGTGGATTTCAATATGGCTGACGAGGAGGAAGATCATCCATCTGAAAATCCTCCTGGTTCAACACAAGCTAAAAATTTGGAGGAAAATGTCGAATTTGAAAGTCAAGACAGATTAGGAGTGGCTGAAATGGTTTCCTTGAGGGAAACCATCACAGATGCAATATGTAGTTCTTGATGAATCCTACCATTTAGCATTTATGAATTGTAGCTCTTAATACTTTTTGCCACAATTGTCTTTCTCTTTTTTGTGTTATATTATTAAAAAACTCTATTGCTATTTGATTATTTGTGAATTGCTATTTGAGAAAGATTGATTTGTTAATTGTTGCATCTGTGTCTTCTTTGTCTTCTTTAGCCTGGACAATAATGATTATGATAGATGATCATTTCAATTCTCCATATATTTTTTGCATTGTGATAGATGATCATTCCAATTATTTTGAGAAGAATATTACTTCAAATTCTTTATAAGGATTGGTATTTGCTGCATTCATTTGTCTCACTTATTATATTTATATGACCTTATTATTTTTGGAAGAGTTTATTATTTTTAATATGGAAGTTTCATTGCAGCTATCTCATTGCAACTGTTTGAGATTTTTCAGTCCAGCATGTTACTTTTCATCATATTCTTATCAAATTATACTGGATATTCATATGCTATCTCCCCATCCTATTATGAGCACAATTACTGCTGCAATTATGGAAACAATTGCTGATTTGTTCTATTTCTTATGGGTGATCCTCAAAACTTGCTTTATGTAATGGAATGAGTTTCTGGATGGATTTCTTCTCCCCATCTTATTGTTTGATGGCATCTCTGAGTTTCTGGGATGTGATATTCAACAATAGAAAATTTTATGGGTGATATATGAGTTGCAACCTTATGGGAAATTCTTGGGGTTCCATATGGACATTCAAAGACAGACTTGAAGCATCTTCACTTGTTGGATGATGCTTATTGGGGAAGAAAAATAATGAATGAAGTTTGCATTTTTTTTGTACTACAATGTAGGAAGAATTGAGTTTGGCTTACACTTCAATGGCTCACACTTCAATTATGAGTTTGGCTTACACATAAATCATTTTTTTTATTTGTTACCTGATGCACCTGGTAGAGTCTGGGATGTGATATTCAGCTATACATGCTGTGGAAGCTTGTGTATGGGATCATTTAACCTGTTCTATAGCTATTTGAGAATTTTAAGATAAAAGGTTGCTACTTGGGGCTTTTATTGGTATAATTATGCAAATGTTTGAATGGCATGGGTAAGAGAGTATGGATAACGATAGAGAATTGCAGATGTACTCTTTAGTAGTGGAAATTACATAACCATTTGGGTGTATGATCGCTGAAAATTTTATTAAGAAATGCATACCTATTTTTGATGAAATTGCACTTTAAAGAATGGTATTTTCTTTATTTTATTGCAGGAATCAAGAATTTAGGTGATAAAAGCAAAAATCATAAAAAGGAGTGAATTTGGAGCAAAATCATGCAATTTGTGCTGAAGTCGCCGACGGCGAAATTAAGAGAAGAAAATTCTGAAGAATTTATAACTGTCTCGCTGACAGCGAGCCCGAGCCCGATGACAGCAAGCTAGAGCAGTTGAAGATCTTCTAGAAGCCTCGCCGACAGCGAGGTAGTTCGTCGCCGACGGCGAGCTAGTTCAAATGGTGCAGATACATTGAACCTGGACACTTTTTGAAAGGATGCTTACACACCTCTTGGTCCTTTGCTCACCTCTATATATAGAAGTCGAAATTAAGTCTTTTGTGTGTTACTTTTGTGTTCTAAGTGTCTTTGGAGTGTAGTTTTGTGTGTTGTGTGTGTCTTAGAGAGCCTTTGAGTATTATAAGTGAGTTATTTTAAGTCTTTAGTGAGTTAGTGAGTCGTGCTGTACTGGAAGGAAGAGTCAAAGGAACTGCGAGGAGTCTGCTTGGGGATAAATTAAGATAAGTATTTGTATTTATTATTTAACTTTAAATGAAATCCATGCTTAGTTTAGTTTCCATGCATTCTGAGTAGTTTATTTAGTCTTTCTCCCTGTTTATGAAATTAAGTGATTTGATGAACTAAAAATAGAAGTATTTTTATATATTAATAAATTGTGATAATTTTTACTTAAAACTTAATTTACTTTTCAAACTGGCCATTTGATTTGTTAAAATATGTTGATTATCAACTATAGTAAAGATTACATCTGATATTCGGGGAAATTCAAAAGCCTTGAAAGGAGGGTGCAAATAAATAGGAAATAATATCACCGGGCGTAGAATTGAGCATTTTAGTGTGACAGACTAAAATATTTAATTTGGTCCTATTGTTTGAGAGCTGGTGTGTAGATGTTAGCCCTCAGGCGAGGGGAACGTGGGAGCTCTGAAGTGGCAGTCGGTATCCTCCCAGCCTAGTCGCAGATTCAGTAATCAAACATAGGATTAGTCAATATTCTTTACACCTGGACCAAAGGGTAAAGAATAGGAATGCTCCTATTTGTCACAATACCTTAAAATTATCTATTTAAATTCATCAAACCATTAAAATTTCTAAAACAAGGGGAAAGATACTTTTTCTGAATAGTAAGACTTATTTAGCGATTAGTTTAATTTCCTGCACTTAATTAGCAATTAGTTTTATTTCCTGCACTTAATTAGCAATTAGTTTTATTTCCTGCACTTGCAATTAGTATTAATTTTCTACTTAGTTAAGTTACCTGATTAGAATACTTAGTTTACTTTATTGCGCTTAAATTTAGAACTCCAAATTTTCGTATACTATTTTAAATTATTATTATTTTAAAATTAGCCGTTATTTAATTTTCTCTTTCCCTTTGGGATCGATAACCAGGACTCCACTAGAGCCCTGTATTACTTGATACGATACGTATACTTGCGTAGCATTCACAACATAAATTACAATTATATACATATAATATAGTGGGGTCAAGTTTTTGGCTTCGTTGCAATCAAATTAAAATATCATAATATAAAATTGTGGGTCAGTGTACACTATGCAAATTTAAGTAGTTAGTTCCTGAAATATGATGCCCTGGCAGAAATTTATTTGATTGTATCAAAAGCTCTATCAAACTGGACTATTCTTATCATAAGGGTTAATACTGGGTAATTTACAATTGTTTTCATAATGTATTTAGCAAGTTTTTGGAACTTAGATGTAATGGAACTTATCTAGCAAGTTTTGAGTGGGGGGTATTAGCAAAAATTGCCAAACTAATTAATGATAACAGAACATGCTGATTGATAGAAATATTCATTCTTGTACCTGTAGTAGCTAGCTTATTCTACTGTTACTTGATAGAATGAAATCAAATATTTAGTTCCTTTGGCTGATTGGTACCTCTGGCCTTTTTGAAAAGGTTCTGATCAATGCTAGCAAATTTATAATCCACCCAAGTTGCATGAAGTTAATTTAAATTGATAAGCTGGATAATATCAGTTGTTCCTGTCTTTAAAGCAGCATGGATGGCCTTATGTTTTCTAAGGAAACCGTTGTTATGAAGAGGATCGTTTCCTTCATTGTTCAGAATTTAACTCCATGAAGTTAATTTCTCTCCATTGATACCCTACGGTTATAACTAGCTTTCTTCTACTTATAATTTGGATTTAAAAGTGCTTCATATTTATCGTTACATATTTAATGGTATGCAATGCTTATATATATATTATTATTGCTACATATCACTTGCTACATATTTACTTCCTAGTATAACCGCTACATGTTTACTTATTGGGAAGTCGGAAATGGTTTTATCGCTCTGCTGGAATGGTTTTACTTCCCGCTTGGAATGTTTTTACTGCTCGTCGCATGCCGGGAATGGATTTATTGGCAAGGTGGAAATGGTTTTAAAGTGTACTTTGTCTTCAATTACTGCAATTGTGCAGTTTTTACTCTACTAGAAAAGGAATTTGTAATAATTGTATCTTTAGGGTGTTTGAGTGCTGTGAATTGCAGCGGCAAGGTGTTAGAACTTCATGTAATAATTGTAAATCATTTTGTATTGAAGTAATAAAAAACTTTGATGCTCTTTCCCCGTGGATGTAGGTCACTTCGACCGAACCACGTAATTTGTTGTGTCTCTTTTCTGATTATTTGGTTTTACTTATATGTTGGTGTAATGTTGTATATTTCTACTTTCTCATCCGATGGCGTTGAAGCAGAGTGGTTTAGCGATCAAACAATATTTCAATAAAAACTGGCATTGATCACTCCGGCAGTGCTAATAGCAGAATAAACAGTGCAAGCCTACTCACATCATATTGGGCTTTTACATCAAGGGATAGTTTCCATATGGTCAATACTGTTGATATGATATCGCTACTTTTTGTACCTGCATACATAGAAGTTCTATTGCTTGTATGCAGAGTTTCATTTATTATATTATTGAAATGATTGTAAAATATATTAAATATTTGCAGAAAGATGAGCTACAGGTCTGCAGCGAAGTCCGAGCAAGTACTATGCCGCTGCGGATTGTCGTCCTTAATACTCACGTCACGTAAGGAACATAGCTACGGGCGACAGTTCTACAGATGCCCTCGGTGGGGACAAGGATCAGAGGACTGCAAGTTCTTCAGGTGGGTTGACAATACGTCTACTCGCTACATTATTCCGTACCGAATACCATTGCTCGGGGATCCATGGTATCACAAGTTCAGGACATTGCTTCTAGTTCGACTGCTTCCCATACAGACAAGTTTGCTCATAGTTATGTGGTTCCACAACCGGACCACGATCGTCGTGACGTGCTCTTACATTATAAAATGAATGCTGTCATTTGTCTCCTTATAATTTTATCATGTTATTTCTTCTTTTTATTTAGGTTTCATGAAACCCACAATTAGGTGTAGTCTGTATGATTTTTGTATTTCAGTTTCATGAAACTCATTGTACTTGTAGCACAAGTTCAGGACATTGTTTTGGTTTCAGATTGTACTTGTATTTTAAATGTACTGTTATATTTGTTAGGTAATATAATTTATTTTGTGATGGAAACTACTAGTAACAATCCGTTGCCACAATTACTGGCATTTTGAATAATTATTTCTGTTATGAAATGTGGGTTATTTAAATATTCGCTTGCACATACAACCATAAAGAAATGAAATAAATAACTTTATAAAATGTTTGAAAATAAAGAAATGAAACTTTATACTTTAAAATATTATTATTTAAATTTGAAATAAGATTTTATAGCTAATAAGATTTTATTAATTAAGAGAAGCAAAAATTGTATTTTTTCTACAAACAACTGCATATAAGCTGTTTTCAAACCGCAGAAACCAAACAGCTTATTCATTTCAGGGGCGTAACGGTCATTTATCCACAAACAGCTGCAAATAAGCTGTTCTGCAAACGCTCAAACCAAACAGACAAACAGCTTATTCGGATCAGCTGCGTATCAGCAGCTTATCTGGATAAGCTGGATAAGCTGCAATTGCCCCAAACAGACCCTTAATCCCTGATAACGGTGTCAAAAACTTAATGTGACTCAACTTTTACTTATGAAATAATTTATGAATTTATATTTAGACTTTTAATAATTTTTGTAAAAGTCACAATTTCAAACGCAAGTATATGTATCGTATCAAGTAATACAGGGCTCTAGTGGAGTCCTGGTTATCGATCCCACAGGGATAATTTTAAGAATATTAAGTAATATTTTTTCATTTTTCAAATTAAAAGTAATTATTATTTTTATTTCTTTTCAAAGTTCAGAATTGATATTTAATAAAATTTATACTAAATGTAAGTCGCAAAAATAAAATAAAGAATAATGCAGGTATAAATAAAACAACTTTCTCCTTTTCAACTAATCCAAGATTTTTAGAATAATTATCATTTGTAGAAAATTTAGATTATGGTATTGTGCCAACTAGAAGCATTCCTATTCTTTACACTTTGGTCCAGGCATAAAGAACATTGACTAATCTATAAATCGGTTCAGGATGTTTTATTAGTAGAATGGGTTAATCTAGGCTCACACTACTAGATGTCCAAGGGTGGCTATGGTCGGCCCTACTAGTGACCTGTTCCCTTTCTATAAACCAAATTATTAAAATTTAGTCTGTCACTCTAAAAACTAATTAATTATGCGCCCAATAAATAATAGCTTCCTATTTATTTGCACTTCATCTTGAATAACCCGCATAAAGCCTTCGACTACCCAAGGATTCATGTGATATCTACTAGTTAAGAACTCATCTCCGGATAGGTCTCAAAATTCTTCAATAGGTTTTAACAATTTAAATGGCCTGTTTAAAAAGTAAACTAAGATCAGGTATTAATATCATCATAATTTTTATAAATATTTTAAATTAAATTCTCTAACAAAATTTAATTATTTTATTGCTTTTCATAGTTGAAATGAGAAAGAAAACTAACTATTCAGAACACATTAAATTCACACAACAAAACATATTTATAAAACTTTGAACTAAGTTACAAATATTAATCCGGAATGTTCCTTCAAGTGATCCGCTGAGTCCTACTGACTCCAATGTAATGATGAAAGACTTCAACAGCAACAACACTAATAATCTCACATTTAACACTCAAAATAAACTAAAAATAAACTCACTAAATAATAAAGAAGGTGTCTCCCTAACATAATTGGATGGTTATATGGTGCTTGGGGACTATAGGATGCTAGAAGGGGTGAAAGGGGTGATTTTCTCTGTAGAATGGGCTCCTATTTATAGAGTATTGAATTTGACTAGGGGTTCTTTAAGGCACCTCTTCAAAATTCGTCCAAATACAATGTATCTTCTAGAAGGTAACTGTCGTGTTTAGGCGACGGGATCTGGCGTCGGGCTCCTTGACTAGGTCTTTACACCTCTTCACTTTGGATCGCACCTCTTTGCGATTAAAACCATTTCCCTGTGTCCATATGCATTGTATCATATGTCTTATATATTAGGAGTAACTTCCAGTCTTCTAGAAGCTCTAATAACCGTTTAACACTGTCAAAATAACTGCCCAAATTCGTCAAAAATTTTGTCTGCGTCTGTATCGAACTAGCTCTTAGGCACCGGATTTTGGCGCCATGCCTACAATTTCAAAAACTTTTCTTTTTAAGCTCCAATTTTGCTCCTTTTTGCTCTTTTTTCCTTCTTGAACTTTTTTTTATCACCTACATCCAAAAACATAAAAATACCTTTCATTAAAGCATAATATCCAGCTCTGTGGACTTGAGCTTTTCCTCAGAAAGCTGAGCAACTACTCCAGCCCTTTCACACAGAGAATATATCAAATATGGAAATCTAAGTCCAACAAAAGTGCTAGAATGAGCAGTAGCCTCTACAGAATCATAAATTATACTCCCTACATCAATTGGTTTCCTCTCTTGTATGTAGTAGTTAAGGATAACTCTATCAACGGTAACTTCACTCAAATGATTGGATGAAAGGAGACGAGCAGAAATAAAGTAGTGCCATGCCTTTGAAAAACCGTTAAGCTTAGAAGATGAAAAATTTACCCTTTTTCTATTTTGGATCTTCCAAGCTCTAGTTCCATCAGTTAGGTAAGCAATAATCATATCTAAATCTCCCTCAGATCTATCAGCTAACTGAAGGGTTACAGTGGTAGGAGTAATATCTCCTAAATCCAATCTTCAAAAGATAGAAAATGGCATGAGATTAATACTTGCTCCTAAATCACATAAAGTTTTTCCACAAAATTTTTCTCCAATAGCACAGGGTATAGTGAAACTTCCAGGATCCTTAAGCTTATCAGGTAATTTCTTTTGAATTATTGCACTGCATTCTTCACTTAATGCAACAGTTTCAAAAGCTTCAAATTTCGTTTCTTGCCTAAAATATCCTTCATAAATTATGCATAAGTTGGCATTTGTTCCAAAGCTTCAGCAAAAAGGTATGTTAATAGTAAGTTTCTTAAAAATTTCAAAGAACTTAGAAACTTGATGATCAAGTTTCTACTGTTTAAGTCTTTGAGGAAAAGGTGGTAGTGGTTTTTCAACTTCCACATTAACGTGTATAACGAGTCTTATCTTGACTAGAGAGAGAGTTTCTTTAGGTTTTTCAATCTCTTCAACCTCAATCTCTTTTTCAATTTCATTCTACATTCTTTCTTTTAATTCCTTTCCACTTCTAAGTTGCATGTACCTTAACTTGTTCATGTTCTTTTCCAGCTTTCCTTTGGATTAATTTCAACATTACTAGGAAGTGTTCCTACAGGTCTGTTATTAATTAAGGTAGCAATTTGCCCCATTTGATTTTTAATATTACGAATAGCAGTATTTTGATTTTGTAATTGATTATTCATTTGTAAAATTAATTCTTATATTGATAACTTTTTCTATTGATTATTAAATCTAAGAGGTTTATAATTTGGATTAACTTGATTATTCCAATTTCCAGTGGGATGAGATTGATTATTACCCCATTGTTGTTGTGAATTATTCAAGTTAAAATTAGGATGATCTTTCCACCCAGGATTATAATAATTTGAATAAGGATTATTTTTACTTGCAATAGCTTGTAAAGTTTCAATTGTCTGAGAATCTTCAATATTAGCAGAGTTATTATGTGAAATATAAATTACAAAATTATCTAATTTCTTAGATATTGCTGCTACTTGTGAAGCTAATATAGAAAAGGCTTCATTATCGTGAATACTTGCCATCTTTTTAGGATTAATCCTTTCGGAAGGCCATTGAAAATTGTTATTAGCCATTTCTTCAATTAAAGTGAAAGCTTCTTCAAACGATTTAGACATTGAAGAACCTCCAAGAAGCAAGCATCAATAATTGATTTTAAAGATCCAATTAATCCATTATAAAATGTTTGAATAATTAACCAATCAGGTAAAGCATGATGAGGACATTTTCTTAATAGTTCTTTAAATCTTTCCCAAGTTTCATATATTGTCTACTCGTCAAATTGACTAAATGAAGTAATATCATTTCTTAATTTAGTAGTTTTAGAAGGAGGAAAATATTTAGCAAGGAATTTTTGTGTCATTTCAGCCCATGTTTAAATAGAACCAGTTGCTAATGAGTTTAACCACATCTTTACTTTATTTCTTAAAGAATAAGGAAAGAGTTTAAGTCTAATAGCATCATCAGAAACATTGGTATATTTAAAGGTGGCACAAAGTTCTAATAAACTAACAAGGTGTAAATTTGGATCCTCATTTGGTGTTCCACCAAATTAATTTTTTTGCACCATTTGAATAATAAACGGTTTAAGTTCAAAAGAATTAGCATCTACAGTGGGTATTTGAATACTACTATGAAGTTCATCAACTGTAGGGTTAGCATAATCCCTTAATTGTTTATAAACATTTTGATCATTAAGTTCAATTGGATTTTGTAAAGTAGCCATTTCTTGAAATTTTTTAATTTGTTTTCCCTTTTTAATTTTTCTAATTGTTCTTTCTAGTTCAGAATCTAAAGGTATTAATCCTTCAGAACCAAAACTTCGCATAAAAAATAAAACAAGGAATAAAATTTCTATATATATATATATATATATATATATATATGTATATTTATATGTTTTTTGGAAATATAATATTTAAAAATCTAAAACTATTCTTATTCCTTCCACGGCAACGGCGCTAAAAACTTGACCCGATTTTTGTATTTCCAAATACAAGGATTTGTTACCTCTCGCTAGAAAATTTAATTTCCGGCAAAGGCGCGAAACACTTGACCTGGAATAACTTGTTATATAGATGTGTACCAAATTTTAATTACGGCAATAACATTAAATAAAACTTGATTGCTACTTAATGCTAGGTCGTTAATGTTTAATACTTTTTAAATATATGTTTATATAGCAAAATATAATTTAAAAAGAAAATATTTTATATACTTTTTGGGTACTACGCAGGTATACGTTTCGTTTCAAGTAATATAGGGCTTTGAAATAAAGACCCCAGTATCGATCCCACAGGGAAAAATATGGTAATAAATTTTTAAATATTGTATATCAAAAATCTTTTTGTATTTTAATGTAACTATAAATTACTTTTAATTTACTAGATGCAGGTAAAGAAAACAATAATAAAAAAATGATTTTGTGAAAACTATATAAATCAAACAACTTTCTTCCCTTCAATTAATCTAAGATTTTTAAGATAATTTAATATTCATTGGAGAATTTGATTTATGGTATTGTGCCAAATAGAAGCATTTCTATTCTTTATCCTTTGATCCAGACTCAAAGAACATTGGCTAATTTACAGATCAGTTTCGGATGTATTGTTAGTAGAATGGGTTAATCTAGACTCACACTACTAGATGTCCAAGGGTGGCTATGGTCGGCCCTACTAGTGACCCTTTTCTAATCTATGAATCAAATTATAAGAATTTAGTCTGTCACTCTAAAAACTTATCAATTCTACGCCCTCTAAATCTTATCTTCCTATTTATTTGCACTTCACCTTGAATAGCCCTCACTTGGCCTTCGACTACCCAAGGATTCATGTGACATTTACAAGTTAAGAATTCTTCTCCTTCTAGGTCTCAAAACTCTTCAACAGGTTTTAACAATTTAAATGACCAATTTAAAAAGTAAATTAAGATCAAGTATTAATATCATCACAATGTTTTGAAAATATTTTGAATTTCAATTCTCCATCGAATCTTATATTATCTTATTTATCTCTTCATAATCGAAGGAAGAAAGTAAACTAACTACTCGTAACACATTGAATATAAACAGCAAAACATAATAAATAAACTTTGAATCAAAAATAAAAAACTTATCTCAAATATTCCTTCTAAAGATCTTCTGATTCCTACTGACTCCACAGTGTAATGAACTCCAGATGCAACAACATGAAAATAAACTCACTAAACTAAAATAAAAGTGGCCCTAAATTTCTCTCTCTATTTCTCTCTCTAAGGATGAGAGATCCTAAAGTGGATAAGAGAAAGGGGTTACATTAGGGGGCACGTTTTTCTGAAGAAATGGACTCCTATTTATAGGCTTCAAGGGTTGCCTTGAGGCACCTCTTCAAAACATGTCCACATTAAATGAATCTTCTAGAAGGTCTGTTTGGGGCCTAGGCGCCGGAATCTAGCGCCTAAGCGCCGGACACCGCGTCCAGTTCTTCACACCTCTTCACTTTTGCTCACACCTCTTCGAGATTAAAACCGTTTTGGAGCATCCAAATGCAATGTATCACATGTCCTATTATCAAGAAACAACTGCGAGTCTTCTAGAATGTCCAATAACCGCTCACTCCATCAAAATAACCGTTCAAACGTCTTCAAAAACTTAACAGTTCTATATCGAGTCAGGCGCTTAGGCGCCAACTTCTAGTGCCTAGGCACCATGCCATATTTTTTATAATCTTTGTATTTTGCTCCATTTTTGCTCCATTTTGCTCCTTTTTTCCTTTTTTGACCTTTTTACATCACCTACATCCAAAAATACAAAAATACATTTCATTAAAGCATAATATCCTTAGAAATTGATAAGAATTAAGGCATAAAAAATAGGTATTTTTTTATAGATCACATAGCCAAATCATTGTTCCAAAAATGTGCAGCAGTAGTGAAAAACTTGCTATGGTCAAAATTTTCTCGTTCCTTTCCTTTCTTAGATTTGGGTGCCAACTAAACGTGAAATAAAAACGTAAAATAAATTCATAGGATCAAAGAAAATAAACTAATTTAAGCTTTTCAAACTTGAAAGTGCTTAAAAATCCATGGATTTAACTCTAAAATCGAAATTTTTCTTAAAATTTCAGTATTCTTCAATGTAAGAAAAAATCCATGGTGAAAATTGAAAATAATTGGTTAAGAAAGTAGATCTGACCTTAGGATGAAGAAATCAAGTGATTTCAAGCTTAAAAACTTGAAAATACGGCCTCAAATGGGATCTCTAGAGTCTCTTTTCGTGAAAACCAGAGGAAAGGGAAGCTTAGGCGTCAAAAATGGTGTGGGGGTGTTTAAGAAGATGAAGTTTCGGGTTCAGGACGAACTAGCCCCTAGGTGTCGAATTCTGGCGTCTAGACGCCAGACTCGCCTTTCCAAAAAATTTTATTTAAATTTTATATTTTCCACCTAAACTTATCAAATTCAACTGCTAATTACTTGTATGAGAGTATTAATTTAATTTATATCCTCCAAACATTTCCATAATCAAATTAAAATGATAAGTAAGATCCACATTTTAAACACAAAATTTAACTAAATTCTTCAATTCCAATTCACAATTTTCATTCCAAACTCAATAAATTCCATAACAAGGCCATTACAAGGTTCATCATTTCATAAACAGCACAGACAACATATATTCAAAGCGAATTTGAAATCAAACAACACACATTGAACAATTAAGAAAATACACAAACTAAATAATCACTACACTAGAACTTAACTCAATCACACATAGAACACATAAGACATCTATTCAACACCGATCTTCAATTTCCATCTCTTTTGCAATGAAGCTCGCTAGGACCACCGAGATAAAAAACCAACGCCCTTGGAAATTCCAAAGTCGTCTTTTCATCGATCCACTTGTTCTTCACGTACATTGCTACCTGAGTGTCTTGATAGGCTGCCATATGATTAAATTGAATTTTCGTTTGCCATTCCATGTGCTCAATTTGATGATACATTTCATGCAAATGATTCCCAATTCTTTAAAGTTCAACTTCAATCTTTTCCAAAAGAATAAATAATCTCTCCATACTAACAGCAATAAAACCATTAAAATAAGGTTGAGGATCTTTGGGAGATTTGTCTCTTACCTCATTTCCATGATTTCCTCTATCCATTGCTTCCAAATTCTTCTTAACTCCTCCAAAATAGATTTCTCTGGTCGAAATTAAGGTTTCTATGTGATTGGGGCCGAAGATAGGTCAATATATAAGGAGATTTCGTGTGAAAAATTGACAATTTTCAGTTTTTACATGACCTGTAACTGTGGCGCTTAGGCGCTGGAATCTGGCGCCTAGGCGCTGAAATCTGGCGCCTAGGCGCCGGATCATCGATACGCGCTAGTTATTGGCGCCTAAGCGCCGGAACCTCGATCGACTCTGATTTGCCTATCGTTAAATTTACAAAGTTTTGGTCTTAAAAATAGGTCTAATAAAAGGGTGTGATCCACATACAAACACGATTAAGATAAATTCAAATCACAAACAATCATAATAATAATAAATGGGTAGCTCCCACAAAGAGCTTAGTTTAACGTCGTCAGCCCAACCTAATTAATTAATTAATTGGGTAGACTCAGTTAGTAAGCCTCTTTGTAATTTGGTTTCATTTTTCCCATATAAGGCTTCAGTCTTAATTCGTTAACTTTAAATACTTTTCCATTTTTGGGATCTTTAATATCCAAAGCTCCATAAGGGTACACTTTCTCAATTATAAATGGTCCCATCCATTTAGATCTAAATTTTCCAGGAAAAAGTTTTAAACGAGTATTAAATAATAACACTTCTTGTCGAGGCTCAAATATTTTCCTTCAAATTTTTTTGTCATGCAATTTCTTCATTCTTTCCTTATAAATCTTTGCACTTTCATAGGACTCATTCCTTAGCTCTTTCATTTCATTCAGTTGTAATAATCGTTTCTCTCCTGCAGCATTCAAATCATAATTGAACTCCTTTATCGCCCAGTAAACTTTATGTTCTAGTTCAATAGGTAAGTGACAATATTTACCATAAACTAACCGATAATGTGACATTCTGATAGGTGTTTTATAAGCTATTCTATAAGCTCATAATGCAGAATCAAGTCTATCAACCCAGATCGCTTCTTTTAGGATTAACGATCTTCTCTAATATTCTTTTAATTTCTCTATTTTATACTTCGACCATTCCACTTGTTTCGAGGGTGATAAGCGATTGCAATTCTATGTTTAATTCTAAATTTTTCCAGTAATGATTGAATTCTTATATTCCTGAAATGACTTCCCCCATCTGTGATAATTACCCTGGGCATTCTAAATCTTGTACAAATCATCTTCTTTAAAAATTTCAAAACACTTTTAGAATCACAGTTAGGTAAAGCTACAGCTTCGATCCACTTTGAAATATAATCAACTGCTAATAAAATATAAATCTTTCCAGATGATGGTACGAAAGGTCCCATAAAATCTAAACCCCACACATAAAAAATTTCAATTTCTAATATATAGTTTAGAGGCATTTCATCTTTTCTGGATATATTCCCCATTCTTTGACATCGATCATAAGTTCTCACATAATGTCTAACATCTTTAAATAATGTTTGCCAATAAAATCCAGAATTTAAAATTTTAAATGCAGTTTTATCTACTCCAAAGTGTCCTCCAAATTCTGAATCCTCGCATTTTTTAATAATTACAAAAGTTTCTTCATAAGGTACACATCTTCAAATCACATAATCTCTTCCTATTTTAAATAAATGGGGATCTTCCCAAATATATGATTTACAATCATTCTTGAATTTCTTAATATATTTGTTATTCAACCCATATGGTAAAATATTGCTAACTAAATAGTTAATTATATCTGCATACCAAGGCATTTGTGATCCTTGAATAACATATAACTATTCATCAGGGAATTTATTATTTATATTTTCTTCATAAATCTTCTCACTATTATTTTTTATTCTCGATAAATGATCAGCAATTTGGTTGTCAGTTCCTTTTCTGTTCACAATTTCAAAATCAAATTCTTGTAAAAGTAAAACCCATCTGATCAATCTAGGTTTAGCATCCTTTTTAGACATTAAACACTTAATAACAGAATGATCAGTATGTACGGTGCATTTCGTTCCAAGAAGATATGGTCTAAATTTATCAAAGGCATATACTATTGTTAAAAGCTCTTTTTCAGTAGTGTAATTTATTTGAGTTTCATTAAGAGTTTTGCTAGCATAATATATAACTTTGAAAATTTTCTCATATTTTTGTCCCAATACAGCTCCAATTGCATAATCACTTGCATCACACATTAATTCAAAATGTTTACTCCAATCAGGTGCAACAATAATAGGTGCAGTGATTAATTTTTCTTTTAAAATATTGAACGCATTCAAACAATCTTCATTAAATTCAAATTTAGCTTCTTTTTCCAATAAATGGCAAAGAGGTTTAGCAATTTTAGAAAAATCCTTTATATATCTCCTATAAAATCTAGCATGACCCATAAAACTTCTCACATCAGTAACAGTAGAAGGTTGTTGAAGTTCAGCAATAATTTTCACTTTTTCCTGATCAACTTCCTTCCCTATTTGTGAAATTTCAGGTCCAAGTAAAATTCCTTCTATGACCATAAATTGACATTTTTCCCAGTTTAGAACCAAATTTGTTTTTTCACATCTCTTCAAAACTTTCATTATATTTTCCAAGCAAGACTCAAAAGAAATTCTATATACTGAAAAATCATACATAAATACTTCAATTCCTTTATCAATTAAATCATAGAATATTGACATCATACATCTTTGAAAAGTTGCAGGTGCATTGCATAAATCGAAAGGCATTCTTCTGAAGGCAAATGTTCCATAAGGACTTGTAAATGTTGTTTTCTCTTGGTACTCAGGAGCAACAGGTAATTGATGATAACCAGAATATCCATCCAGAAAATAGAAATATGAGTGTCCAGCTAGTCTATCCAACATCTGATCTAAGAAAGGTAAAGGAAAATGATCCTTTCTAGTGGCGTTGTTTAATTTTTTATAATCAATGCAAATTCGCCATCCAGTAACTTGTCTTGTTGGAATTAATTCATTTTCTTCATTAACAATGATAATTACACCTACTTTCTTCGGAACACAATGAATATGACTCACCAATTGGCTATCCTAAATTGGATAAATAATTCCAGCATCTAACCATTTCAAAATCTCTTTCTTTACAACCTCTTTCATAATTGGGTTCAATCTTTTTCTAAGTTCAATAGTGGGTTTACAATTTCCTTCCATTAAAATCCTATGCATACAGATTGAAGGGCTTATTCCTTTTATATCTGTAATAGTCCAACCAAAAGCTTTCTTATAATTCTTCAGAACTCCTATTAATTTTTCTTCTTGATCTTTGCTTAATTCCGAAGATATAATTACAAGTAAAGTTAATGAATTTCCAAGAAATGCATACTTTAAATGTGCACGTAACATTTTTAATTCCAGTTCAGGGGCTTTTTCAGTTGAGGGTAAAAAGTTATCATTTTTAGTTGTGTCTAAAATTTCCTAATTTTCATGAATATAATGAGTTTCTTCAGATAATTTTTCTTCATTTACTTTTTTAATTTCTTCAGTTAATTACTCATTATATATCACATATTCATCATCTTTATCTTCATAAATGACCTTACATTTTTCTTGATAATGTTTTTCAATTATATAATCAAAAATATCCATCTGATAGCATTTTTCTTTATCAGGATACCTCATTGATTTCAGAACATTAAATGTTATCTCTTGATCATTAACTCTCATAGTTAATTCTCCTTTTTGTACGTCAATCATAGCACGTCTGGTAGCTAGAAAAGGTCTCCTAAAAATAATAGGTATTTTTTATCTTCTTCCATATCTAGCACAATGAAATCCACAGGAAAAAAAATTTATCTACCTTAACAAGAACATCCTCTATAACTCCATTAGGATAAGTGATAGATTGATCAGCTAACTGAAGGTTTACAGTGGTGGGAGAAATCTCTCCTAATTCTAACCTTCGAAAGATTGAAAATGGCATGAGTTTAATACTTGCTACTAAATCACATAAGGCTTTTCAACAAAATTTTTCTCCAATAGCACATGGTATAGTGAAACTTCCAGGATCTTTAAGTTTCTAAGGTAGTTTCTTCTGAATTATTGCACTACATTATTCACTTAATATAACAGTTTCATAAGCTTCAAATTATCTTTTCTTGCTCGAAATATCCTTCATAAATTTTACATAGCTTGGCATTTGTTCCAAAGCTTCAGCAAAAGGAATGTTGATGGTAAGTTTCTTAAAAATCTCAAAGAACTTAGAAAATTGATGGTCAATCTTTTGTTGTTTTAATCTTTGAGGAAAAGGTGGTGGTGGTCTTTCAACTTCCACTTCAAAAGGAATTATAGTCTGATCATTACTTGTAGAAAGAGTATCCTTAGGTTTTTCAATTTCTTCTGCCTCTCTCTCTTTTTGAATTTCATTCTGAATTTTCTCATTGAATTCCTTTCCACTTCTAAGTTGTACAGATTTTCCTTGTTCATGTTCTTTCCCAGTTTCTTTAGGATTAATCTCAACATTGCTAGGTAGTGTTCCTTGAGGTCTGTAATTAATAAAATTTACAATTTGACCCATCTGATTCTCAATATTACGAATAGCAGTGTTTTGACTTTATAGTTGATTACCTAGTTGTAGGATCAATTCTTCTATAGATAACATTTTTTGCTGATTATTAAAACCAGGAGGGTAAGTTGGTCTAAATTTTGAATTTTCTTGATTGTTCCAATTTGAATTAACTTGATTATTACTCCATTGTTGATGTCCATTATTCCAATTAAAATTAGGATGATTTTTCCAACCAGGATTTTAATAATTAGAATAAGGGTTATTAGTTTTACTAGCAATAGCTTGCAAAGTTTCCATTGTTTAAGAATCATAAGTATTTGCAGAATTAACATTAGTTACATGTGATATATTAATAGTAAAAGTATCTAATTTCTTAGATATCACAGCCACTTGTGAAGCTAAAATAGAAAAGGCTTCATTATCTTGAAAACTTGTCATTCTTTTAGTATTAACCCTTTCAAAAGGCCATTGAAAATTATTATTAGCCATTTCTTCAATTAAAGTATAAACTTCTTCAAATGTTTTAGCCATTACAGAATCACCAGCAGCAGCATCTATAATAGATCTAAGTGATCCAATAAGTCCATTATAAAATATTTGAATAATTAATCAATTTGGCAAAGCATGATGAGAACATTTTCTTAATAGTTCTTTAAATCATTCCAAAGCTTCATAAATTGTTTCTCCATCAAATTGTGTAAATGAAGTTATATCATTTCTTAATTTAGCAGTTTTATAAGGAGAAAATTATTTAGCAAGGAATTTTTGTGTCATATCTGCCCAAGTTTTAATAGAACAACTTGCTAATGAATTAAGCCACATCTTTACTTTATCATTTAATGAAAAAGGAAAGAGTCTAAGCCTAATAGCAACATCAGAAACATCATTATATTTAAAGGTAGCACAAAGTTCTAAGAAACTAGCAAGGTATAAATTTGGATACTCATTAGGTGTTCCTCCAAATTCATTATTTTGAACCATTTGAATAACAGAAGGTTTAAGCTCAAAAGAATTAGCATCTACAGCTGGCATTTGAATACTAACATGAAGTTCATCAACTGTAGGGTTTGCATAATCCCTTAATGGTTTATAAATATTTTATTCATTGATTTTTATTGGATTTTTATTATTGTTATGTAAGTTAGTCATTTCTTGATATTTTTGAATTTCTTTTCGTTCTTTAATTCTTTTAACTGTTCTTTCTAATTTAGAATCAAATAGGTAATAATCCTTCAGATCCAGAACTACGCATAAAATTAAAATCTTTTTGGTATTTTAAGTTTATATATATATATATATATATTTCAAAAAGGAGCAACAGTGGGCTCCTTACATGTTAATAACAAGTGGAGAGTACAAAACCAAAAATGGAAAGGCTCCAACTAACATCAATACCTAAGGAGTCCACTCCCAAAAGACCAACACCAAGAAAACCAAGATTGTGTGTGTGTGTGTGTGTGTGTGTGTGTGTCATATATATATATATATATATATATATATATATATATATATATATATATATATATATATATATATATATATATATATATATATATATATATAATATTAGTTTAAGTGGGTGGGTGAATCCCAACAAGCACCCAAATCAAAACAAAAAAGAAAACCATAGGGAAATTCCCTTCAGGATAAAGTGAAATAAATGGAACCACCAACATCTTAGAAATATGGGATTGTCTCCACTCTAAGATGTGGAAGTTGCAGCTTATCTCCATTAATTAGAATTTTGAGGTCAATGGGGGGGGGTTGTAGAAACTAACACCTACTGGGTTTTTGCTCCCATAACTGCTAACCAATTTGCCACTTTATTCCCCTCCCTGAGAATTGAAGAAATGATAAATTGAGGGGGTTTAGCCTAGTTTATTTGTTTTCTCCAATAGTCTTGCATCCAGGTTGTAAACTTATCTTTTTGTAGAGTGTTAAGGAGAACAGTGGAATCGACTTCTAGCCAAAGATTCGACCAGTTGGCAATCTTGGCTAAATGCAAAGCATATACCACAGCAATAAATTCAGCATAAAGGGCATCTCTAGCTTCCACAGGTGCATAGAAGAAAAGAAGGCAGTTACCTTGGGAGTTCCTGAAAACTCCCCCCACTCCAGCATTGTCATTGGAGAAACTGCCATCTGTATTGATTTTGATGATGGGGCTAGTAGGGGGGTTCCAACTAACCAATTTAACTTTTTTACCAACAGCAGGTGGGAGCTCAATTTGTGGTAGATTGGAGAAACCTTTGTGTTTGATAATTTTGTGCAGATATGTTTTACAGTTATTGACTACTTTGTCCACATTGGCAGTGATCCCATTGAATTTGGCACTGTTTCTGGCCATCCACAGAAACCAAATAACAATGCAGTGTAGAGTATGAATTTTCTGATTTCCCCAATTTATCCAGTGTTTATGAAATTCATCCCATCTATATGTTTGGTTCTCCCAGCCATTGGTTAGTTGCAGCCATAAAGTTTTGGAAAAGGAAAAATTAAAAAAAATGAGAGATGGATTCTTCCTGCTGGTGGCATAGCACACATATAGAAGGTCCCCTAAGGCCTTTCAGTTTCAGTATATCATCAGTGGGGATGATGCCATGGAAAGTTCTCCAGCACAGAAAAGACATGGAAAGGGGACAAAAATTTATTCCAGATGGAGTTTCCCCAGGAAACTGGGGACCAACTGAATAGACTCCTGTAGATAATTTTAGTTATATTCTGGGTGGGATGGTTACTCCAACTGACTTTATCAGGAACATTTCGATCAAAATTGATAGAAGAAATCTGCTTAGCTGAGTGTTCCTGTAAAATGGCTTTAAGATGAGGAAGGGACCAGTTGCACCCATCCCAGAAATCACAAACCTTAGTAGATAAATCAGAAAAATTGCCCCTAGCAATTAGCCAGTCCTTGGGGCACCAATTATCCAGCCAAAAATTCACTTCACCCCTCCCCAGTTCCCAGATAAAAAGATTCTCAGCAAAATTCCTCACCTTGAGTAAATTGACACAAATTCTGGAGTCACCCAACTTCCTGACCACTTGAGTAGGGTGGGAGTACCTGCAGTATTTACCCATCATATATTTAGCCCACAAAGTGGTTTGGGCTCTGAAATTAATCCATAATTTGCACACGTTGACATGCTGAATTTGAGGAAAACTCTTGAAGCCAAGGCCTCCAGCTGAAACTGGTTTTGTGACTTTTTGCCAAGATGTCCAATGCTTTTGGGTTCTCTGACCAGCCCATAGAAATCTATTAAAAGCCCTTTCCAATTTCAATTGGGTGCTTTTCTTCATAGAAATCATTTGAAGAAGATAGGAGGGGAAGGTTGGGAGGATACTCTTAAAGAGTGTGATTCTACCTCCATTGGATAAGAATGAATTGGTCCAACAAACTCAATCGAGAGTTAGCTTTGGTGAGAATCTCTTCAAAATGGATTTGTTTGGTTCAACCCATAGTGAGAAAGACACCTGTGTATTTAAAAGGAGGGGTACTGCATTTGAATCCAGTGTATTCCAAAATCCATTGCTTGACCTGAATAGGTGTCAACTTTGAGAATACCAATTGACACTTCTCAGGATTGAAAGTCATTCCAGAGTGTTGTTGGAAGGAGTCTAAGAAGTGTTTCAGCTTTTTCACAGCAGTTTTATGAGCACTAGAGAAGACCATGATATCATCTGCATAGAGGAGGTGAGAAACAGCAATATTTGATTTGTGATGGTACCTGGCAAAGCTTTTGTTCAAAATGGTCTGATCAATCATCCTTGAGAAGTAATCATCGCTATGATGAAGATGATAGGAGATAGTGGGTCTCCTCGCTTTAATCCTCTAGTGGCATGGAAGTTGCCTCCGGCCTTCCCATTAATTAAAATAGAGTGTTCATTAGAATGAAGCCACATGGAAATGAGATTGCGTAATCGTTGTCTGGAAACCTCTACAGATCAACACATCATCAATGAACTCCCAACTAATGGTGTCATAGGCTTTTTGGATATCCGATTTGTATATGAGATTACCTCCCCTATGAACTTTATCCAAATCTAGCAGTAATTCCTGGGCAAGTAACACATTATCAGTGATTGACCCGCCCTTAACAAATGCCGATTGATTCGAGCATGATTAGCTTATCCAGATGAGGTTGAAGTCTCCCCACAATTATTTTGCTGATTGCCTTACTGATTACAGAAGTTAGGGAAATGGGTTTAAAATGATCCCAATTTTGTATAAGATTGTTTTTGGGGATCAACACAATGTTTGAAGCACAAAAATAATTGGGAAGTGATTTACCAAGAAAGAAGCTTTGGATAGCTGTGACCACATCACCACCAACCAACTTCCATTCCTTCTGATAGAAGTCTGCAGTGTAGCCATCTGGTCCTGCAGTTTTAGAACTATCTATTGAGTTTATGGCATTCCAGATTTCTTATTCAGTTGGGATAGCAATTAAATCAAGTATATTAGTGTACTGTAAGTTGTCCTAGAAAAGAGATTTATCAATAGGCAATTTGGTTCTGGGAGGAGAATTGAGCAGCCTATCAAAATTTGTGACAGCATCCAAGCCAATATCAGTGTCTTCCAGAAGTTTCCTACCATCAGCTGTGTGAATAGAGTGAATATTATTGCATTTCCTTCTGTATTTTATACAGGCATGGTAAAACTGAGTATTTCTATCACCATGAATAAAATGATTCAAAGCAGCGTTTTGTTTTAGATACTGTTCCAACTTATCAGTAGCCACCAATAAGTTATTTTGTGCAGTAAAGTATTGCTCATCTTTGGCAGTACCTGCTTGGATTTTAGACTCTATTTGATTTAGCTCCTTCTCATCCACTTGGACAGCTTCATGGAGGTTCCCTATATAATTCCAATTCCATTTCCCAAGAGCTTTACTGAGAGTTATTTGTAGCCTGCTTAATCTAGTGAGGGGATCCGGGTGATCAGCACAATGCCAGTTTTCCTGAACTATCTTGTGGAACTCAACATAGGAGGACCAAACATTAAGATATCTGAAAGGAGGGGGAGTATTAGAGCAGCGGGAGGAGGTAATGGATATAAGGAGAGGTCTGTGATCAGAACCAGCAAGACTTAGGTGAGTAACATAAGTAAGAAGCCAATTAGAGAGCCAAAGATTGTTAACCAACATCCTGTCAAGCCTCTCCCAAATGTTCCCTCTCTTCCAGGTAAAAGCAAGTCCTCTAAAACCCAGGTCATAAAGATTGGCAGCAAGAATATTATCATTGAAAATAGTCATATCAGAGAGCATGGAAGGTCTACCCCCAATTTTTTCACTTGAAGACCCCACACTATTAAAATCACCACCAACTATCCAGTGGTGAGTGTAATTGGACACCGATGTCCCGGAGCCGAGTCCACAAGAGCAGTTTATCTTCCTTTTTACATCCAGCATACACAAAAGTTGCTGCACCATCCCTGCCATTAATCTGAAAGGAAGAATGTATAAATTGCTTGTTGTCAAGAAGGATAGACTAGGTCACCTGTTTTCTAAAAAAAATCCAAATTTTATTATTGCAGTTAGCATATTTGTTGTAACCATGTAGCTTACGGATGATTTTCTGAGGGTGTTTATTTACCAATGGTTCCAGAATGGTAATGCACCATAATTTATATTTCTTGTTTAAATGTAACTATCTTTTAAAAGATAAGGGGTTAGCAATACCCCTTATATTCCAACAGAGAAAGTTTATCATTAATTGGGATGAGGATTAAGTGAGGATTGAGATCTAGATCTAGATCTCCCCCTAGTAACAGAAATTCCAGCTAACTCCCCCACAGAAAGAGGAGTTCCAAGTTTTTGTACTTCACTAAGATTGTTCTTCTTCTTTTTTCCGGAGGTTTGGGTTTATATATATATATATATATATATATATATATTATATTTTATTATTATTTTTTTTATTAAAGAAATAAAAGTGTAAAAATTATTTTTAATTTGAAAAAATAATGTAAAAATTATCTTTTTAACTTTCTTACTTATTTTCCTTATCTTCCCCCGCAACAGCGCCAAAAGCTTGATGTGACTCAGCCTAACAAGGCTTTATATATATATTCAAATGCAAGAATTTGATACCACTGCTAGAAGATTTAATCCCCGACAATGGTGTCAAAAACTTGATGTGACTCAACTTTTACATATGAAAAAATTTATGAATTCAAATGCAAGTATACGTATCGTATCAAGTAATACAGGGCTCTAGTGAAGTCCTGGTTATCGATCCCACAAGGAAGATTTTAAGAATATTAAGTAATTTTTTTAAATTTTTCAAATTAAAAGTAATTATAATTTTATTTCTTTTCAAAGTTTAGAATTGATATTTAATAAAATTTATATTAAATGTAAGTAAGCAATAATAAAATAAAGATTAATGCAGGTATAAATAAAACAACTTTCTCCTTTTCAACTAATCCATGATTTTTAGAATAATTATCATTTGTAGAGAATTTAGATTATGGTATTGTGCCAAATAGAAGCATTCCTACTCTTTACCCTTTGGTCCAGGCATAAAGAACATTGAGTAATCTATAGATCGGTTCAGGATGTTTTATTAGTATAATGGGTTAATCTAGGCTCACACTACTAGATGTCTAAGGGTGGCTATGGTAGGCCCTACCAGTGACTCGTTCTCTTTCTATAAACCAAATTATTAGAATTTAGTCTGTCACTCTAAAAACTAATTAATTTTGCGCCCAATAAATCATATCTTCCTATTTATTTGCACTTCACCTTGAATAACCCACATAAAGCCTTCGACTACCCAAGGATTCATGTGATATCTACTAGTTAAGAACTCATCTCCAGATAGATCTCAAAATTCTTGAACAGATTTTAAGAATTTAAATGGCCAGTTTAAAAAGTAAACTAAGATCAGGTATTAATATCATCACAATTTTTACAAATATTTTAAATTAAATTCTCCAACAAAATTTAATTTTCTTATTATCTTTTCATAGTTGAAAGGAGAAAGAAAACTAACTACTCAGAATACATTGAATTCACACAACAAAACATATTTTTAAAACTTTGAACTAAGTTACAAATACTTATCTTGAATGTTCCTTCAAGTGATCCGCTGACTCCTACTGACTCCAATGTAATCATGAAAGACTTCAACAGAAACAACACTAATAATCTCACACTTAACACTTAAAATAAATTAAAAATAAACTCACAAAATAATAAAGAAGGTGGCTCCCTAAAATAATTGGATGGCTATATGGTGCTTGGGGACTATAAGATGCTAGAAGGTGTGAAAGGGGCGATTTTCTCTGTAGAATGGGCTCCTATTTGTATAGCTCTAAATTTAAACAAGGGTTGCTTAAGGCACCTCTTCAAAATTCATCCAAATACAATTTATCTTCTAGAAGGTAACTGTCGCACCTAGGCGCCGGGATCTGGCGCCTAGGCTCCGTGCTCCGTGACCAGGTCTTCGCACCTCTTCACTTTGGATCGCACCCCTTCACAATTAAAATTGTTTCCCTATATCCATATGCATTGTATCACATGTCATGTATATTAGGAGTAACTTCCAGTCTTCTAGAAGCTCTAATAACTGCTTAACACTATCAAAATAACTGCCCAAACTCATCAAAAATCTTGTCTGCGTCTGTATCGAACTGGCGTTTAGGCGCCGGATTCTGGCGCCTAGGCTTCAGGCCTACAATTTCGACAAATTTACTTTTTAAGCTCCAATTTTGCTCCTTTTTGTTCCTTTTTCCTTCTTGATCTCTTTTTTATCACTTACATCCAAAAACATAAAAATACCTTTCATTAAAGCATAATATCCTTGAGAATTGAATAATAAATAAGGCATAAAAATGAGTATTTTTTAAGTGGATTAGAAGTCATTTTAGAAATGTGATTACAGAGAAGTTAGTAAAGAAATATCATATTAATCATCGCATTGCTACTGCTTATCATCCGCATACAAGTGGTTTGGTTGAATTATCCAATCGTGAAATTAAAAGAATATTGGAAAAGACTGTTAATCCAAACAGAAAGGATTGGTCAATCAAACTGGATTATGCTTTGTGGGCTTATAGGACTGCTTACAGAACTCCTATAGGAATGTCCCCATATAGGCTAATTTTTGGAAAAGCTTGTCATTTACCTGTTGAACTTGAGCATAAAGCATATTGGGCTATTAAAGAGTTCTATTATAATTTAAATGATGTTGCTAAGAAGAGATTATTGCAATTAAATGAGCTTGAAGAGATAAGGAATGAATTTTATGAAAATGCTAAGATGTATAAAGAGAAGATGAAGAAATGACATGATCGGAAAATTCTTACTAAAAAACTTGAGCTAGGACAAAAAGTTTTGTTGTATAATGTCAAGTTAAATTTTTTGATGGAAAACTTAAGTCCAAATGGATGGGTCCATTTATTATGATAAAAGTTTATTCTTATGGAGTTATGGATATTCAAGATCCTAAGACTGGAAAAATATTCAAAGTTAATGGTCATAGACTTAAACCTTATTTTTCAGTCTATCAACTTTAACCTAATGAGAATTTGATGTTGGGTCACTCAGAATAAGCTCTGGGTATGTTAGGCTGAAGACATTAAACCAAGCGCTTTGTGGTAGGTAGCCCATATTTATTGGTGTGCATTGCTTTATGTTTGTTTTGTGTGCTTTGTTTGGTTTGTTTTCATGATTATGTAGTAGTATTTTGAAGAGATTGTTATAGTGGTGTTTATTTGACATTAATTGTTGACTTAAAAGAGTCAGAATGAAAAATTTAGACATTTGGCAGACCTGTGCAAAAATGTGCACTGGCGGCTAAGCGCCGCCTGGTTGGTGCTTAAGCGCCGCAGTTAAGAAAAATGTGATAAATGAATTTCTAGAAGTTAAAATCGTGGGGAAGTGGTTTTAGAAGTTATTTTAGAGTTTTAAAACATCTAGGGTCGGTTTCAGCACTTCTCATGTCTATAAAAAGACCCTGAATTAAGAGAAACACTTGTCCCAATCCCTATTTTTATTTATGAGTCTTAAGAAGAGTGTTTTGAGTGCAAAAATCTTTTCTTGGGAGAGTGAAATTAAGAATAAGGAGGAAGCCAACAAGAAGAAATTTATTAGTGAAAGTGTGCAAGAGTTATTCAACGGATTCCTAGCAGTTAGTATTCAAGGTATTGTAGAAAGGATTGCAAAGATTGAAGACAACGTGGAGTCAATTGAAGCAAAGGTAAATGAAACTAAAGCTCATTTAGCACATATGGGATGGCAACTTAGAATTCAATTCAATCATACAAGTCATGTGGAAGAAGCGGATAAGGTGATGTTTATGAAAAATAAATTGTTAGAAGAATAAGATGTAAGAGTTTTCAACCATCGCCCGTTTTATCATATCTATATTCCATATGGTTCAAATGGAACTAATTGTGGTTTTGTTTACATTCAACCTAATGGAGATTGGAATTATTTTGAGTATAGTCTAGTGTTGTGGTTTTATGTGTTAAGTGTTTTGTGTCTAGTATTATATGTTTGTGTTTTATTGAACTTTAATTGTGTTTGTTATATCTTAATGATGTAAAATTATCTTTATTTTTATGTACTTGAATTATTTTGTATTGGGAAATTTCATCCAAAATGTTTGGATATAAATTTTTAGTTTGTATTAAGTGTGGTTGTTTTTAATTAACTGAAAGTTTCTGTTTGTGTGAAATTTTTTTGGAATGATGGAAATTTAACTTTCTTTGAAGAATTAGAAAATTTTAATTTAGGGTGATTAACAAGGGGTTTAGTACATTTTTAAATTAAATGTAAAAATCAGGGTACTGGCGGCTAAGAGCCAGATTTCGCGGCTAAGCGCCGATGCCTCGCGCTTAAGCGCCAGGTCGCAAAAACTGATTTTCTTCAATTAAAAATCCAAAAACTATCCTTTTTAACACCTCCCGTCATCCTCAACCTCTCGAAGTCGTGAAATAGTATTTAGGGCATCCTTAAGTTGGATCAATTAAGAGCTAATTTCAACGAGATTTGTTAGATTTGAATTCCTTTAGGTATGAGCACTACTCCTAAGTAAAAATTTTTTATTTTCACCATATATTTTGAGTACATTATTGAAAAATCTTAAGATCATTATTTATGGTCAAATTTGAGGAAAAGCATAAGAAATTTCTTGTATTAGTGGAGATTACCTTTGGAAGTTAAATTAGCAAGTTTAGTTTAATTTTGGAATTTATGGAGAATTTTTATGATTTTTTATAGAGATGGCTCCAAAGTCAAAGCACTTAAAAGATAAAGCAAAATTTGATTCCAACAAATTTGTTAGTACAAGAGCAGAGGATCGATACATCAATGCACTGTCATCACGTAAATTGATTCTGGAACGAGTGTTTAGTAAGCCAAGAGAAGTTATTGAAGAAATGATTACTAGAAGGAATTGGGAGAATTACTATTACTTCTCCGCTGTCGCTATTGTTTCTATGGTCAGAGAGTTTTATGCAAACTTGCTTGCAGCATAAGAGAATTTGGTGATGGTTAAAGGTGAATAAGTGCATTTTTCACCTGCGGTAATCAATGTCTTCTACCACTTGCCTCCTGCATTGTTTTGTTTTTATGCTAATTATCATCCTACTAAAGGAGAATTAGATGAGATCATATCTTTGTTGACTGATGGAAGAGGTTTATGGAAGATAACAGATGAAAGAAGGGTAAATTTCCAGGCCTCTAAGTTGAATGACATTTCAAAGGCATGGCATTATTTTATCTCATATAAGCTGTTGCCTTCAAGTCATACTAGTGAAGTTACAAGGGAGAGAGTGGTTTTGAACCATTGTATTCAGTTAGGAAAGCCTATTGATGTAGGGGCTATTATTTTTTACTATGTGATGAATGTTGACCTCATTTCTGATGAGGTCTTCTCCTCTTCTTTCTAGTACTTAGGATCTAGCCTTAGGCTTTTCCTTTGACTGTCTTAGAGGATTAGAATTGGAACCCACCACCTAGAATTTCAAACCACTTCTTAACTCCCTGCAAACTTCACAAACTTGATTGTAGACCCCTAATCACCTAGAGGGTTAAAATCAAATGTGGAAGTTTAAAGGATGAGTTCCTATAGGACTCTTTGGCCTTAGGACTGCCCTGGGTGGCCTCGTCTGGTGAGGGCTGACTTACACACACCTTACACTTATACACTACACTTTCACACACCTCTTAAAACCACACCCATACCCAACTTGACTTCCTGACTCATAAAGTTGATTCAAATGGATGGTCCTTAACCCCTAAGCCCTCGGCTAAGAGGGTTAGTGAACAACATAGTTGAATGCCTCAAATGAGTCCCTTCATGGATCATGTGGGCTTGATATGGCTTCATGGCTCAACCAAAATGATTTCATTCCACTTACATTTACCCAATCTTCAATTTTGCAAATTTTCAATTTTTGACCCCGGGACCCTACACCCGCCTAACCTACCAAATGCCCTTGAAATTACCCAAATTTTTCAAAATTTCCAAATCACCCAAAATTCCCCAAAATTAACCTTGAATATTTGCCCTCCACTCAAATTGATCATTTATAGCAAAAAATACCAAGAATTCCAAAAATACCCCCCAATACCCTCCAAATACCCAAAATATCCCTCTTAGCCAAAAAATTCAAAAATTCAGAAAATTCCCAGAAAATTCCAAAAAATCCCAAATATTCCCAATTTCATTTTTTCCAACTACATAATGGGCCAATTTTGTCAATTTACTCCACTTTTGTCAAAATCCCCAATTTGACCCATTTTAACCCAAAGTGAACCCCAATGTCAAACCAAACCTAGCCAATTGACCCAAATTATGATCTAATTCAATTCTAAACTTCAATTCAACATCCCCAACACCAATCTAGACCAAATCCAAGTCCAATTTGATTGGCATTTGAATCCAATTTCACTTTTGACTTTAAAGCCCAATTTGGACCCATGACCCAAACTTAGCCCAAACCAAACCAATTTAACTCCAATTAACCCCAAATCATTTCTAAACCTTCCCTAACATCCCTACAAACAAAAAACTAACATGATTTGCCCAAAATTTAGACCCAAATCCCACTCAAATTCAACCCAAAGCTAAAAGACCCAATTTTGACCTAAACCCTAACCTAACCCAAATAAGCCCAAACCCCAAAATCAAAACCTAACCAAAGTCAAAACCTCTTTGAAACACTCCCATAAACATTTCCCAACATTAATTTTACATCAATTTCAACCCTAGCCCAACATTGGCCCAAATTAGCCCAATTTGACCAACATTAACCCCTTTACCAAATGAACCCAAATCTAACCTAATTCAAACCCAAACCACTCCAAACTTGTTTCGAATCAATCATGACACATCCCTAAGCCAAACTCAACATTTATTTAGCATAGCCCATTGCAAACTTTCCTCTTCAAAATCCCATTTGCTAACCTAAAAGCCCACTTCCCTAAACCATTTTAAAAGCCCATCTTCACTAAATTTCAAAGGCCCAAAATTCATCCAAAATCCATGTGACACTCTTCTTCATCATGCATTCAATTGAAATCATCCCTTAAGTCCTAAATCAATCATCAAATGGTTCCAAATCAAGCCATATGCCAAATCACCCCTAAATACCAAAATTCACAAAATCCTTCTCCATGAAAGTTGACTTAACTTTTCCCAAGCCAAATGGAGCCATGAAGCCATGCATGAGCCCCATGGGAAGCCATGAGAGCCATGGAATCTACTTTCCACCTCACCAAACCATTAATGGCAAGAGAGGGGATCTCTTTCTTAAACCCTCTTAAACCCTTTTTTACCTTAAGCATGTCACACACTAAACCATGCTTAGCCACCTCACCATGGATGGAGACCACACCATTTTCTCTTTGTTGACCCAAGTGACTCTTTTCAGCCCAAAAACCAGGCTTTGGGTGGTGCACCTAGCCCAATCCATGAGTTGACCAAAATCAACCCAAAATGTACCCTTACCCCATTCTACTTTGATTCAAACACTTTACACATGGCAAAGCCCAATTGCCTACACTAAACCCCAGCCCTGATCCACCTGAACCTGAGGGTGACCCATGTCTGCCGGCCAGCCGCCTGGATCGCCGGAAAACACCACACCCGAGAGCTCACACGTGAGCCAACATTGAAATTCTCCCTTGCTGAGCTGCCCCATGCCCAGTGGCCATTGCAGCTGTTCTTTTCTTGCCAAGAGCAGCTGATCCCAGTCCCTAAGTCCCCCTGGGAGGCCCCCCAACCTCTCTTATTTAAACCCCACCTCTCTCGGCCATGGAAGGAGGTGCTGAACCAACCTAAAGGAAACTCTGCCAAAATCATTCCAGACCACTCTCCATACATAGAGCATTTGATTCCCACTGGATTCCAGCCCTAATTCCTCCAGCTCGAGCTCAATTTCGAGTTCAAATTTCAGCGATAAAAACCAGGACACTTCTTCACAGTGAGCCAATCCCCAAATTGATTGGTCCTACACCTTCACCAGACCAAGAGAAGAAGTTTAACAGCAAAAGCCCCCTCACCAGGCCAGCCATTGCTTCCAGCCTCCAAGCTTTGTGATCGGGCTTGGTTGAAATCATACCTAGACAATTCACTGTGCCAAGGGACTTCATCTGGAGCTTGCTTGGAACCAATCGAAGGTGACACAACTCTCAGATCGAAGCTTCACTTCTCTGAGCAAAGGTATGGACTCACTCTTCTTCCCGAGCTTACAGAGATTCTCTATTGAATTTGAGTCAATTTCAATACATGTTTACCGTATGGATGTGTTTGTCTCCTCAAGACTAATCTATAGAGCATAAGAACAGGAAAATCCGTTGAGAATCGAGTGATAAATTAGGGTTAGAAGGTTGACGGTCACGGGTTCACACCAGTCATAGAAGATGACCAGGAGCCATTGGATCGCGAGTGTGTCAAGCGGAAGGCCAGGATCGCGCCGGATGGAGCAACGGGACATGAACATGAACTGCGGGCCGCGTGGCATCCCAGTCAGATGGCGGAACCGAATCAAGAGACGACGCTTGGAGCTTCGGAGACGCCGAGGTTGACGCAGCGCCGCGTGGATAAGTAGGAAATTAGGGTATTTTTTATTTATTTAATTCCCTAAACTTCAAAAATGCATAACTTTGTGTAGAAAAATCCTAAAAATAAAATAAAAATACCCTCTTACTCAGTGAACAGAGGAGAATAATGTGGAAAAGAAATCATTTAATTTAACTAAGTATTTTATTTTTAATAATTTATTTACTCTCTGCACTATTTCAATTCTCCATGCATGTATACAATTCACCATGGCATGAGACCATAGGACTTTTGAAGCCTCTGAATTTGGGAATATTCCCTGAATTTTCCAAAGTCAGAGGCCACCCCTATGGAGAGTTAATGATTTTTCAATTCTAGGTCATTATTCTGAATATCTTAATTCTAATAATTAGCATGTTGTGAAATAAATTCTAGGAAAATTTGAAGATGTTTCTTATGACCAGAGGACTCTAGGAAAAATAGGTTTTAAATTAATCCACTTAGAATAACCCTAATTGACTTAAACACCCAAAATAGGTCCTTAATTAATTAGAGCTAATCATACATCAAATTGACTTAAAATCAATTCTCCACTGACCTTTAGGATCAGAGGAATCCACCATAAAAATTTGAAGCCAATTGGACTTGGTTAGCCCTACCAAATGGGTTGATTAAGCCATTTAGCCAATTTAAACTTTAAAAATTCATAACTTTCAAAATACTTTTCAAAAATTCACCAAATTGTTTTTGGAGCCTCTCTGATATTAGAGGAATCTAGGAAAATTAAAATTACAATTTTCTAAAAAAGTTGATTTTTTGCATTATTTTAATATTTTTAATAATTAAAAAATAATAAAAATCACAAAAATAATAAAATTCACCAAAATGTTATATTTTGAATTTTAATCACTTAGGAACAAACCCCATATTTTTCTTATGTCCCTATGATGAGATATTAAATTTTGAAGCCTTAAGGTAATTTTAAAATTAAAAAAATGTATTTTCTAGCAATTCCACTAAAATAATTCTAATAAAGAAAAGAAAAATTAAAAAATTATAAAAATTGGTTCTCTGGTTTCATTTATATCAGAGAGATTTTTGAAAAATATAAAATTCATTTTTCAATCTTTATTTTATTTTTAAATTAATTAATACTCCAAAATTCAAAATAATTATAATAAAAATAAAATAATTCAAAAAATCACCAAAATTGGTCCAAGTGGTCCTCTGGTCATTAAGAATGTCCGATAATTTTCTTAAGGACAGAAACTTTCCCTTGGTCATGTTATTAAATTTTCTTTGAAAATTCTTATTTTCCACCAAAAATAATTATATAAATAATTTAAATACAGAAAAATCACATTTTCTCCTCTAATGTCTTGATTGACATATGAGTGAAGCTACATAAAAATTTCAAATTCATTTAAGCTCAATTTAGTGAGTTATGAAATTAATAAACATAAAGGGCAAAATGGTAATTAAAATTTTAACCTATAATTAAAAAAATTTTAGGTTTAATTAAAAGGGTGGGTAAAATATTTGATATTAAGTTGATTTTGGATGTTTGAAACTTAGGTATTTAAAGGGTAGAAACCTGCCAAACAATTTGAAAGTAATTAAAATAAACCTTAATTAAATAATTGTTTAAACTTGGAAGAATAAAGAAAAAAAAAATTGGAATTATTAAAATAGGGATATTATTAGGAAGAAATTTATTCTTTAATCTAAGAATCCCTAAATTGATTACCTCAATAATATTCAATTCCTAATTAAAATGATAATCCAAATTCAAAACTTAAAATGCTTAATCATTAAATTAAATTAAAAAATTAAAACATTTAAATTAAATCCTTTTAAAATTTCAATGAAATTAATACTTTATCAATTAAAATTAAATCATTCCTAAAGCATAATATAAAAAAAATAATAATAAAATAATAATAAAATATTAAATTAAAATTAAAAGAAAATAAAATAAAATAAAATTTAAATTTAAATTAAAATTAAAAATAAATCAAATTAAAATTTAAATTAAATTAAAATTAAATTAAATTAAAATTAAATTAAATTAAAATTTTAATTAAATTAAAATTTAAATTAAATTAAGTTAAATTAAATTAAATTAAATCACATTAAATTAAATTAAATCAAAACATATTAAGTTGAATTAAACTAAATAAAATAAAAAAAATAATAAATAAAATCAAGTTAAAATAAAATTAAATTTAAATTAAATAAATTAAATTAAATTAAAATTAAAACTAAACCAAATTAAATTAAAATTAAATTAAATTAAATTAAATTAAATATAACATTATTTAAGACATAAAGAATTCAAAAGTAAATCTAAAACAATTTGAACACTACTCCAAACTTAAAACCATTAATTGAAATCAAATTAAAATCACAAATCACTTGAACATCGGTTTGCCCTCAAGAACTCTTATTGTCATAACTCCTAAATGGAGCATTAAGTGAAGTATTACTCTACTCATAGGATATTCAAATGTCCTAGTTCACTGAGCAAGAGGATAAAATTTAATTAAACCTCGGATGATTACTTCACCTGATTAATTAAATTCATTTGGACTTAAAACAATTCTAGCAATATTGAAAAGATGTTTAAGATTCGTCTTAAGCACTTCCTCAATATGATAGGATGTTTATAAGAACAATTGAACTTAATTGTTCTTTGATGAAGAAAATCCTCCTCAAACCAAAATACAAGAACCTAGACGTCATAAGAAATGAGTAGCTATAGGATTAGAAACTTGGTAGAAAACCATAACCCTTCCCTTAGCTTTACCTAGGAACTTGCTTAAATTTTCAAAATTGTGTTTAAGTGTAGCCTGGGATGACGGGAAGACCCTCCAGGTACGCTTTTATTTTATTGCAATTTACTTTCTTGCAATTTACTTTATTGCAAATGCACTTTACTTTTCTTGCATGATAAACAACTGTTGCATGAAAACCCACACCTTTAGGGTAGCCCCTAAAAGTGAAACCAAAACTAAATTAAAAGTCATTACAAGATAAAATTCACCACTACAATATTTCAAAATATAAAACAACTCAAAATTTAATCACAAACAGAATACAAAACTACAATTACAACGAAATTAAAACGTCTTGTTAGATGATCGGGAATACCTTGGATGATGTAACCTACGTGTTGCTAACGGGATTTCCCACGGTCTAAATGAAAGTGTGGAACTCATTTAGTTGAGTTTAACAAATTCATCTGGACTAAGTGAATCCGATAAAAATAACGATGCCGAAAGGATGGGACCGTGGGATCTTAACCGGTGTTGTTATAATCAACTTTAAGATTTGTTTTAACTAAAACATTAAAAAAAACTTGGACTCTAAGATTTCTAAAACCAAACTCTTCTCTTCCCTCTTGGTTACAACCCTCTGCAACAACAAGGAGCTCGGAGCATGGTGGGCAGCACGGCCATCGTCATCAGCAAAACCTGAGTCTACTTCAGCAAAACTTTCTTAGAATTAAATAACCAAGCCATAGGACTTCGAGGTAGTTTGCCTAGTGCAACATAAATCCTCAACCTTTTGTTAGGCATTTGCATTGCAAATTAAGCCCTAACCAGTCTTAGGATTCCGAGGTAGTCGTCCGATACGACATAAACCCTCACATCTTCGAGGCTATTTGTATGATCATGTCATACGAACATAAGTCCTAATTAATTAAAATTGGCAGGATCAAAACATTAAATAAACATTAGGACTTTCCTAAATCCAAGCCAAACAATAGGATAGTCGGGAAATTACCGAAGTTCGCTTCGAATCTGTAATTTCTCCTACTTTTATTCCTTTGAATTCCCAAAACAAAATGTTCCAAAATTTGATCCATTCCCTATTGAAATTCCAAAATCCAATCCCTTGAAAACTTAAATTTTGAGATTCTTGAGAGCAGAACTACTGATTATTATCGAGAGTTTTCTTAGATGATTCCCGTCACTTAAGATGTAATTAACTATAGGAGCTTGCCCTTATAGGGAATTTTAAGAACCCAGGTAATATAAACCCTGCTTAATTCATTTATATTAAGCAGGGAATTTGTCGACTTATAAAATTGGTTCGCAGACCAAACGGATGTCACAAATCTTTTAGTTTATTTAATCGAGCCCCACCATCAAGCAGTGTGTCTATCCTTAGGGATAAATACACGGTTTGTGGTGCGGTGCTCGTTTATATAAACTATTTGAGATGTGAGATCAGTTTGATTTCATATCTTAAAATTTTCAAATTTAAAATTATTTTTAAAATCAAATACTACTTTTCAAATTATTTATTTAAATTAAATTAAAAATTCGCCTACAATTTTTGTAGGCGACCTCTTTTAAAAAGTACAACACTCAACCTAAAAATATGCCGACAATGAACTGTGTCAGATCTGCTACTACTTCAGGTATGGGATTTCCATCCTTAATTCATTTGATTTGTGAGCGGTTTGGTGTGAAGTTTGAAACATGGGAGAAAGTTATTCAGCCATTGAGACTTATTACTAGTGTAAATGTTGGTCCTTACATTGTACATTCAGAGTTTGGCTGGAGAGGAGAATTTAGAACTTCCACTGCTTCTACTTATGCTTCTGCTGCTTCTACTTCACGTGTTACTACTTCTAGAGCATCATCAGCTAGTGATTCACATACTGGACTATTACAGCAGATTTTGAAGAAAGTGAGTCTTACCCGAGAGCATGTTAGAGATATGGATGGTAAGATTGAAAATATTGAAAGGTATATTGTTAAGCATGATGAATATGAGGAGAATTATCAGCAGTACATGGATAGAGTGATTAGAGGTGATCACAGTGCTGAGATGCCCCCTCATCCGTTTTATATACCTTATGTGTCATCCAGAGATTGGGCTGAAGAAGATGATGATGAGGATGATGATTAGAGTTGTTGTGTTTAGTTTTTTTTTTGTTCTATGATTTCTAATGTGTAGTTATGTTTTTTTTTTGATGTTTTAATATGTGATGTTATGTTTAATTGTTGTGTGATGTATTTATGATATGAACTCTGATTTTGTAAAGAGCTTAGTTGGACTATTTCTTTTTATGCACATTCAGATGTTTATGTGATAAATTAATGTTTTATGTTGTAGTTTCTGATATGTGTGTAATAGTAAAAGTTTTAATGTGTATTTAGTGTTTGAATTTTTAATAGAATATAGATTAATTCAAATCTGTTACGAAATTTAGAACAATATTAAAAACTACTATTTGAAAATTGAATGTTTAAAACTTTTCAAAATCTACTACCTGTTATTATCTAGTTTTGTTGTGATTTTAGATATGTTAAGTTGGTGTGTATTTGCTTTGAAAACCTCTACTACTGTAGAAGTCTTTTTGAAAATTTTCTTTTATGAAAAACTGAATTTAGTTTCTTTTTACTCTTGTCTTTCTTTAAAACTATTATACTTGCATATTTAGGATATCGAAATTCCTGCAAGCATGTTATTTTAGTTTTATTTATTCTCACTCATGTATCATTTCTTATGCTTAAATTTTTTTATCCTGACTAAAAAATAAAGTTTGGGGGGAATTAAAAAACCGAAATTTTTCAAAAACCTAAAATTTATTTGTTCTCAAGAATACTTAAAATAGATTTGGTTTTTTATTGAAACCAATTATGTAAATGAAGTTATATTAGGGAAACAAAATTTTGAATATAGAAATGAATAAAAGAATTTAGTTAAAATTTATAGTATTAATGAAAAATTTAAAGTTAAAATGTTCTTAATAAAGAAATGTTAAATATAGTTAAACTATCTTTAGTGAGAAATGTTGTATTTTTGGATGAATAGAAAATTTGACTTTTATTTTTCAAAGCTTAAATTTCTTTTATTGAGAAATAATTATCAACACTATTATTATGATTTTTAAGTAAAAGATACATATCAGACCTTTATTTTAAATGGAAGGGTGGAATTAAAAATCATTAAAGGCTTATCCAGATACAGTAATCCTTGTCTTATAAAAAAAAGTAGAAAAAGAAAAGAAAAGAAAAAAAGAAAAAGAAAAAGAGAAAAAAGTAAAAAATAGTATGTGAAAAGGAAGGAGAAGCTTGAGGATTTAAAGGCCTAATCAAAAATTGGTTCCATACCTAAAGTTTAAAATATAAGTTTTGAGAAAATCAAAAACTTAAGGTTATAATATAGTAAGTAAACTTATTCTCAATTAAAATTTCTAATTGAGAAAAATAAAATGTTTGAATCATATATTTTGAAAAATCTACTAGTATTTTTGAATTATATAGAAACTTATATTTTCATTATCCTTTAATTAAGAACTTTCTAAACTTTAAATTGGTCTTATTTACTAATTTTTTTTCTAAATTTGATTATTTCATTTCTAGAACAAAATTTTGAAACCTTCCTAAAGAAACTCAATTACATAATTAGAATGTTAAAATTTAAATGGTTAAGAGTCACTTGAAGACAGTTAACATTTTAAATTTGGGATATTTCGATACACCTAAATTATATAGTATTTTTATACACTTTTTTATACCAATTTTTGATGATATTTCGCTTTAATGGAAGGTATTTTGTGTTTTCTAGCAGGTATAATGAAAATAATTAATTATGATGAAAGGAGAGAAAAAGGATCAAATTTGGAGCAAAATTATGAAGTTTGAGAAATGTAGCCTCTAGCGCCTAAGAGCCAAAGTGCTGGCACTTAAGCTCCACAGCTAAAAATACAATTTAAATTAATTTTGGCGCCATTTTCAAGAGGTGTTTGAAGCAAATTTTGGTGGTGACTTCCTTAACTTCCTTTGGCGGCAAATATGATTAAAGGGATGCATCTTTTGGTGGGTACATTGAATCTAGACGTGATTTGAAGAGATACCAAGGCACCTTTTGGAAAATTATAAAAATAAAGTCTAATAAATGATTAGTGAGAGTGATATTAGAGTTATTATTATTTTGATTTGAAGAGAGTAGTTGTTAGTATTTTAGAGTTCTTCTTTTCTGTAGTAGAGAGTAGACAGTAAGAAATGAAAAAGGGTTGGTGTGAAGCCTTCTTCACACCAAATTTATTTTATCCTTATATCTAGCTTTTATTGAAGTTTAAAGTCTTTATTAGAGTCATCAGAGTTGGGCACCAAACTCTGTAGAGTTCTAAGTGCAAAGCAAAATTTCAAAGGAACTTCCAGAGTCTGGTGGAGAATATTTCCAGTTAAGTATTTATCCTTATTTTTACATTTTGTTTTTAAGTAAGATTGTTGTGTTTTCATTATGGTTTATGCTTTAATATCAAGTTTTGTCTGTGCTTTCTTCATGAAATCTGAGTAGTTTACTTTATCTTTTTCTTTCTTAGATTATGAAGTAATTAAATTATGGAAGTATGTTGTGGAAAGTATAAGTGTTTAATGCTGGAATAAATTGTAATGATTTAATTCCTTAAATTTAATTTTTTTCTTGATTTAGCCAATTAAGATGTTAAAATTTGTTGTGAGATTATGTAAGATCCAATGTGGTATTGTCTCAAACAACAATTGGAAAGAATCACATGCAATTATATGGGTGAGAATTGAAGTCCATATGGTTGAATGCAAATATATAGGGAGATATGCTTTACTGGGGAGTAAAATTAGAAGACTTTAGAGTGATAGGCTAAAGCCCCCTAATTTGGTTTGTTATTTTAAATTTTGTTATGAGACGTTAGCCCCTAGGTGGAGGGAATAGAGGGAACTCTAGAGTGAGAGCTGGTATCTTCCCTACCTAACCCATCTACAAAATTTCAAAATTTTAATTTAACCAATTTTCTTTATAGAACCAAGTAAGGCGTAAAGAATATAATTGCTCTTATTTGGCACAGCACATTTAAATACTTCCACAACATAAATATCCATAATTATTACTGATTCATTGAAGAAGGAAAAAGATATTTGATTCTTATAACTTCTATATCATGTTTAGAGTATTAATAATTTTATTTCCTGCTTAACTTGTTATTAAAATATCAAAAACAACTTTTCAAAATTAAAACTTTAAAACATACTTACAAAAATCAATTAAAAAAGTAAAAGTTATTTTTCTTATTTCTTTAAATTTTTACACATTTTCCTGTGTGTTCGATATCTCAGGGCTTAATCAGAAAGTCCTATATTACTTGATAAACGATACGTATGTTTGCATAGTATGTCATATTATAAATCATGAAATTCCTATCTAAATTGTAAGCATAAATATTCAGGCATCAAGCACGCAACTGGGAGAATTTCTACTATTTTACTGCTATTGCAATTAATCATGTTGTTCGTGAATTCTATGCGAATGTTATTGCGACGGTTGATAATGAAGTATTTGTTCAAGCAAAGGAAGTTGATTTCACTCCAGAAAAAATTAACATACTATATGGTTTGCCTCTTGTTACTGACTATTTCTATCAGAATATAATCCATCTGAGGCTGAGCTTGATAGCATTATCCATTATTTGATTGATGGATTTGGAGCGTGGAAGGTCAAAAATGTTAAGAAGGTAAATTTTCTTCTGCTTCACTCAATGCTACTTTTAAAGCTTGGCATTATTTCATTTTTGCTCATCTCCTTCCCTTGAACCATTTATGTGAGGTTACAAAAGAATGAGCTGTTCTGAATTATTGTATTCAAGAGATGAAACCAATTGATGTTGGGATAATTATTTGTGATACTGTTAGTTCTTCTGCAAGAACTAGTAGTATTTCTGAGCTAGGCTTTCCATCTCTTATTTTCTCATTGTGCAAGAAATCTGGTGTGAAATATGAACATTCTGAAGAGCATTTGAAGCCTTTAAAACTGATTGGGAAGGCTAATATTGATGTTTATGGATGATCGAGATGTAGAGTTCCTAGTGCACCTTCTACTTCAATGTCTTCTACTTCTAGACCATCTACATCCACTGCTACTGAGCCTCCACCTAGATTCTATGATGTTTTGAGTGAAAGATATCTAGAGCATCAAAGTGAGTTGTTTCTGATGCAGTGTCGTATGGATGATAAGGATAAGAAATTTGATCATATGGCATATTATGTTCATAGGAAAAGCAATTAAGATGTTGATTATGATGAAGCATTGGTGAAGTTTCTTAAGGGATATTAGACTGTGAAGTTCTCTACTTGCCCTAGATTTTCACCATATTCATACCCAAAAGCTATGGATGTGGATATTCAATTTGATGATGATGCTGAGGAAGAGGAGGAGGAGGAGGAGGAGACTGAGGCTGATGACTAGACTTCTTACTAAAATGTAGTACTTATTCTTATATGTTGTTATTTTTATTTCCTGTATCTTTTATTTTCTATGTTTAAACTATGATGACTATGTAGGGATGTTTGAGAATTTATGTTATTTATCAATGTGAATGTTCGCTCTTGTTTTTATTTAGTTTTTTTTTTTTGTGCTAGAAAAGAGTGTCAATTTTTAATTATAATTCAGATTGTTACTTTGTTGTATTACTTTCTATACATACAATTATTCTCCTGCTTAAAAATACCTTTAATGTTTTTTTTCCTTTTTTAAGCTTATTAGAAAATTTATATTACAATATGCTTTAAAAATTATCTTTGGGGGGGGAGAATAAAAACTAATTTTCAAAAATTTAAATTTTATTTGTTCTCAAATGTGTTAAAAATAAATTGATTTAAACAAAAATTATATGAATGAAGTTACAATAGGAGAATAAAATTTTGAACATAGAAATGAGTAAGAAAATTTAGTTATAATTTTTAGTAACGATGAAAATTTTAAAGAAAAAAATTTCTTAATGAAGAAATGATTAATATTTTGTGATTATCATTAGTAAGAATAGTTGTACTGTTAGAAAAAATAGAATAATTAGACTTTTATTTTTAATACTTAATTTTCTTTTATTAAAAATAATTTTCAAAACTTTATTATATTTCTGAGTTAAATATATATATCTACCTTATGCTTTAGGAAAGGGAAGGGTGAAATTTAAAATCATTAAAGGTCTATCCAAATATAGTAATCATTATCTTATGTTAAAACAAATAAATAAATAAAAAATAAAAAAGAGAAAATCAAAGAAAAGAAAAACAAAAGAGAAGCGAGAAAAGTTAAAAATAAGTATGTGAAAAAGGAAAGAGAAGCTTGAGAATTTAAGGGTACCTGATCTTTCTAAAGGTATAAGACATGAGAAAATCTTGAAGCTTATAAATATAATATAGTTAGAAATATTATTTTTAGTAAGGATTTTTAAGTAAAGAAAATAAAAATTCCAAAACCCTATATTTTGAAAAATCTACAACTATTTCTGAAAAAGATAGGATCTCATATTTCTCATTCACCTTTACTTAAGAAATTTCTAGACTTTAAATTGGTCTCAATTACTATAATTTTTACTAAATTAGACTACTACATTTCTAAAACAAAATTTCAAAATCTCCTAAAGAAACTAATTCATATATTTTGTTTATTTTTAAAGATTAGTATCACTTGAGGACAAGTAACGTTTGAGTTTGGGGGAATTGTTGTAACTTAAAATTAACCATTTTTATGGATAAATTCTTCTCATGTTTTTAAAGATATTATGCTTTAATGAAAGGTATTTTTATATTTTTGGTTTTAGGTATAAGAAGATGAATTTAAGTACAAAAAGCAAAATTGAGCAAAATTAGGGCTTTATGAAGAAAAATGAAGAAACTCAGTCTGGCGCCTAGGTGCCAGAACTGGCGCCTAGGTGCCAGAACTGGCGCCTAGGTGCCAGAACTGGCGCCTAAATGCCAGAGACGGTTAGAGTAGTTAATTTTTTTATTTTGGTAGTTCTAAAGTATTCTATAAGACCCCAGATGATAGAGCACATTTTAGATGAGTTAAACAATGAATCTAGACACATTTTAATGAACATATGTGTCCCTTGAAGCAAAAAGGTAGGTAATTGAAACATTTGAGTTGGCGCCTAGTTTCCAGACTTGGCGCCTAAGTGCGATAGTTAATTTCTCAAAGATTTTTTGAATGAGACCAAATTTTGAAGAGATGTCTGAAACAACCCTTGGCCATTTTTGAAGATCTATAAATAGGAAGTAATTCTACAGTGGAGGAGTGTCATTCTAGAGTCATTCTTAATTAATAATTAGTTTCTTTCACTTAAAGTTCAAGTTGGTAAGAGTTTAGTGAGTTCTTGTGGTTCCCTGAAGTTTAAAGTTTCTGTAAAGAGTGTGAAAGAGTCAGAGAAGTCAGAAAAATTTAGAGGATTACTTTGGTGAACATTCAAGAGGAGTATTTGTAACTTAACTCTTAAGTTCTGCGCTTTGGTTTTAATGTTTATAAATATATTTTGTTATGTTAATCCAATGCTTTCTGAGTAGTTTTCTTATCTTTCTCCTTTCAAATATAATGTAATTAAATTAAGAGATTTGGATTTTTGTTTAAAAACATTTTCTTTTTCTTACCTAAAATTGTGATGATATTTTACCTAAACTTTTTTTACTTTACAACTTGGCCAATTGTAATGTTAAAATCTGTGGACAAACCTTATAGACCTGACCGTGTGCTAGGATTTCTTAACTTGTAAATATCACATTTCACTTTAAAAGATCTGTTGTTATCATCTGAAGGGAAATGCAAATAAATAGAGAGAAAATATTTGATGAGCGTAGAATTGAATTTTTTTAGAGTGACAAGCTAAATTCTATCAATTTGGTTTAAAGTAAGGAAAACAGGTCACTGGTAGGTCCTATAAAGAGGAAACAATAGTGGGTAATCTAGAAGTGAGAGCCTAGAATCTACTTGTTGACCTCATTTTTGATGAGGTCTTCTCTTCTCTCTTTAGTACTTAGGATCTAGCCTTAGGCTTTTCCTTTGACTATCTTAGAGGACTAGAATTGGGACCCATCCCTTAGAAATTTAAACCACTTCTTGTCTCCCTGCAAACCCCACAAGCTTGATTGTAGACCCCTAATCACCTAGAGGGTTGAAATCAAATATGAAGGTTTAAAGGATGAGTTCCCTATAGGACTCTTTGGCCTTAGGACTAACTTGGGTGGCCTGGTCTGGTGAGGGTTAACTTACACACTCACTACACTCACACTCTACACTCTCAACTCTCTCACACACAATCCAAATCCTAAAACCACACCTTACCCAACTTGACTCCCTGACTCATGTAGGTAATTCATATGGATGGACCTTAACCCGTAAGCCCCTGGTTAAGAGGGTTATGAACAACATAGTGAATGCCTCCATTGAGTCCTCTCATGGCTCATATAGGCTTAATATGACTTCATGGCTCAACCAAAGTGATTCCATTTCACTCATATTTGATCAATCTTCATTCTTCCAAAATTTCAATTTTTGACCCTGTGGACCCTATACCCATCAAACCTACCAAAAGCCCTTGAAATTGCCCAAATCCTCCAAAATCTCCAAATCACCCAAAAGTCCTCAAAATCAAACCTCAACATTTCCCTCCACTAAAATTGATCATCCATATCCAAAAATACCAAAATTTCCAAAAATACCCCCAATAACCTCCAAATACCCAAAATGCCCTTCTTAGCCCAAAAATCCAAAAAATTTAGAAAATTCCCAGAAAATTCTACAAAATCCCAAATATTCCCAATTTTATTTTTTCCAACTACACCATGGGCCATTTTTTTCAATTTACCCTACTTTTACCAAAACCCCCAATTTAGCCCATTTTAAACCCAAATGAACCCAATGTCAAACCTAATCACCCCAATTGGTCTCAATTTTGGTCCAATTCAATTCTAAACTTCAATTCAATATCCCTAATATCAATCTAGATGAAATTTAAGCTCAATTTGATTGGCATTTGAATCCAATTTTATTTTAAAAGCTTAAGGCCTAATTTTGACCCATGACCTAAACCTAGCTCAAACCAACCCAACTCAACTCCAATTAACCCCAAACCTTTTCTAAAACCTTCCTAGCATCCCCACAAACAAAACACTAACATGATTTGCCCAAAATTTACACCCAAACCTTACTCAATTTCAATCCAAACCCAAAATTCCTTAAATGGGCCTACACCCAAGCCTAGCCCAAATGGGCCCAAATCCCAAAATTAAAGCCCAACCAAAGTTGAAAACTCTTTGTAGTACCCCCATAAACATTTTCCAACATTAATTTTACATTAATTCCAACCCTAGCCCAACATTGGCCCAAATTAGCCCAATTTGACCTATATTGGCCCCTTTACCAAAGAAGCCCAAATCCAACCCAATTCAAACCCAAACCACCTCAAATTTATTTCAAATTACTCATGACACATCTCTAAACAAAACCTAACAATTATTTGGCCCAACCTTTTACAAAATTCCCATCCATAAACTTATTTTAAAAACCTAAGGCCCACTTCCTTAGGCCTTCCTAAAAAGCCCATCCAAAATGATTTCAAAAAGCCCAAAATCCATCTTAAAGCCCACATGACAATCCTCTATCATCATCCATTTGATAAAACCATCCCCTAAGTTCTAAATCCATAATGAAATAATTCCAAATCAAGCCATATGCTAAATCCCATCAAATCACCCCTAAATTACTAAAATTTCTAAAACCCTTTTTCATGAAATTGACCTAACTTTTTCCCAAGCCAAAGGTGAGCCATGAAGCCATTCTTGAGCCACATGCAAGACATGTGATTTGTTGACATATGACCATACCACATTGGGCAAAAGAGGGAGGCTCTTTCCATAACTCCTAAAAGTCATTAACCACTCCCATGATTCCCCTTAACCATGCTTAGGCCTAATTATGCTTGGATGGTGACTTGACCCTACTGATTAAGCTGAACCAAACAACTCTCTCTTCAGCCCAAACAAGCCTTGGATGGTGAAACTAGCCCAAAAACCATGGCTTGGACCAAATCAAGCCAAAATGGCCTCTCCCCCATGCCATTTTAATCCAAGCTCTTTACACATGGCATTGGTCAATTGCTTGCAATAAACCCCAGCCCTAGACCTTCTGACCCTGAGGGTGACCCATGCCTGTCGGCCAGCCTCCTGGACCGCCGGAAAACACCATGGCCGAGAGCTCCATGTGAGCCCAAGCTTGGAATTCTCACCTGCTGAGTTGCCCCATGCCCAATGGCCACCATGGCTGTTCTTCTCCTCCCCAGAGCAGCTGATTCCAACCCCTAACTCCCCCTGAGAGAGCCTCCAGCCATGCTTATTTAAACACCACCTCTCTCGGCCATGGAGGAGGTGCTGAAACAAACCACACAGAAACTCTACCAAAATCATTCTAGACTCTTCCCCACACCTGGAGAATTTGATCCCCACTGAAATCCCCCTGCCATCTCCTCTCTGTGAGCACAATTTCAGAGTTGAAATTCAAGCCCAAAACCAGGACACTTCACCACAGTGAGCCAATCTCTAAATTGATTTATCCTACACCTTCACCAGACCAAGAGGAAAAGTTCCCCAGTGAAAGCCCCCTCTCCAGGCCACCCAGTTGCTCCAGCCTCCAAGCTTTGTGATCGGTTGTGGTCACTTTTGTACCTGGCAATTCACCAGGCCAAGGGACTTCATCTGGAGCTTGCTTGGACCAAATCGAATGTGACACAACTCTCAGATCGAAGCTTCACTTCTCTGACCAAAGGTATAAACTCTCTCTTCTTCCCGAGCTTCTGGAGATTCTCCATTTCAAATGCCTTAATTTCAATGTGTGTTTATCGTATGGATGTGTTCGTCTCTTCAAGATGAATCCATAGAGCATAAGAACACAAAAATCCGTTGAGAATTGAGTGAGATCTTAGGGTTTTAGTGTGGACGGTCACGGGTCCACACCAGTCGTAGAAGATGACTGGGAACCGTTGGATCGCGCGTGTATCGAGCGGACGGCTCAGATGGTGTCGGACCAGAAGACGGTACGTAAACCGCGGGCCCCACGCCAGCTAACTCAGATGGCGGCGCCGAACCAGGAGACGCCGCGTAGCCTTTCGGATCCGCTAAGGTTGACGCGGCGCCGCGTGGTTAAGTATGAAATTAGAGTATTTTCTTATTTATTAAATATCCAGAACTTCAAAAATCCATAACTTTGTGTAGAAAAATCCTAAAAATAAAATAAAAATATCATCTTGCTCAGTGAATAGAGGAAAATAATGTGGAAAAGAAATCAATTAATTTCATTTAGTATTTTATTTTTAATAATTTATTTACTCTCTGCACTATTTCAATTCTCCATGCATATAAGAAAATTCACCATGGCATGAGACCATAGGGCTTTTGAAGCCTCTGAACTTGGGAACATTCCCTGAATTTTCCAAGGTCAGAGGCCATCCCTATGAGAAGTTATTGATTTTTCAATTGCATGTTACTGTTTTGAGTATTTTAATTACAATAATTAGCATGTTGAGAAATAAATTCTAGGAAAATTTGGTGATGTTTCTTATGGCCAGAGGAACCTAGGAAAAGTAAGTTTTGAGTTAATTCACTTGGAATAACCCTAATTGGTCTAAATTCCCAAAATTAAATTTTAATTAATTAGGGCTAACTACACATCAAATTAACATAAAAATAATTCTCCAGTGATCTTTGGGATTAGAGGAACATCTCATAAAAATTTGAAATCAATTGGATGTGACTAACCTCACCTAATGGGTTGATTAAACCTCTTAAGCAAAATGGGTGAAATTAAACTTTAAAAATTCATAACTCACAAAATACTTTTCAAAAATTCACCAAAATGGTTTTGGAGCTTCTCTGATATCAGAAGAATTTAGAAAAATTAAAATTGTAATTTTCTAAAAAAGTTGATTTTCATCATTATTTTAATATTTTTAATAATTAAAAAATAATAAAAATCATAAAAATATTAAAAATCACCAAAATGTCACATTTTGAATTCTAATTACTTAGCAACAAATCAAATATTTTTCTTAAGTCCCTAGGATAAGATATTGAATTTTAATGGCTTAATGTAATTTTTAATATTAAAAAATGTATTTTCCAATCTCTTCATTAAAATAATTCTAATAAATCAAAGAAAAATCAGAAAAATATAAATTTATTTCTCTGGAGATCAAAGAGATTTAAGAAAAATATAAAATCTATTTTTCAACTTTAATTTTATTTTAAAATTAATTAATACTCCAAAACTCAAAATAATTCTAATAAATAAAATATAATTCAAAAAATCACCAAAATTGGTCCAAATGGTCCTCTAGTCATTAGGAACATCCCATAATTTTCTTAAGGACAGAAACATTTCCTTGGTCATGTTATTGAATTTTCATTAAAAACCACTATTTTCCATTAAAAATAATTACATAAATAAATTAAATACAGAAAAATCACATTTTCTCCTCTAATGTCTTAATTGACATGTGAGTGAGGTTACATAAAAATTTCAAGTTCATTTGAGCTTAATTTAGTGAGTTATAGAATTATTAAGCTTGAAGGGCAAAAGGGTAATTAAAAATTTCAACCCTTAATTAAATTTTTAGGATTAATCAAAAAGGGGAGGGTAAAATATTTGATTTTAAACTGAATTTGGATGATTGAAACTTAAATGATTAAGGGTAGGAACCTACTAACCATTTCAAATATAATTAAAATAAAACTTTAATTAATTAATTAATTGAAATTTTGGAAGAATAATAGAAATTGGAATTATTAAAGTAGGGATATTATTAAGAGGATATTTATTCTTTAATTTAAAAAATCCCTAAATAAATCACTTCAATAATACTTAATTCTTACTTAAAAAAAATTAATTAAAATGACAATCCAAATTAAAATTAAACTAAAATTAAATTAAAATTAAAATTAAATTAAATTAAATTAAATTAAATTAAAATTAAATTAAAATTAAAATTAAATTAAATTAAAACTAAATTAAATTAAAATTAAATTAAATTAAATTAAATTAAAATTAAATTAAAATTAAATTAAATTAAATTAAATTAAAATCATTTAACAACAAACCTAAATTAAATCATTAAGAATTAAATCTAAACTAATTTGAACACTTTCCAAACTTAAACTTTTTTTTATATATATAATTAAGTCAAAATTAAAATTAAATCATTAAGTTTAAATCATTAAAATACTTAATAAGTTGATTTTCCCTTTTAAAGCTCTTATTATTATAACTCTTAAATGAGGTATCAAGTGAAGTGTTACATCACTTATAGGATATTCAAATGTCCTAGTTCACTGCGCAGGAGAACGAAACTTAAACCCCTGGATGACTAATTCACTTATATAATTAAATTCTCTTGGACTTAAAACAATCCTAGAGGTATTGAAAAGATGTTTAAGACTCGTCTTAAGCACTTCCTCAATATGATAGGATGTTTATAAGAACAATTGAATTTAATTGTTTCTTTGATGAAGAAAATCGTCCTTAAACCAAAACACAAGAACCTAGACGTCACAGGAGATGACTAGCTATATGATTAGGACTTTGGTAGACAACCAAAACCTCTCCCTTGGCTTTACCTAGATACTTGTTGAAATATTTAAATGCCTTAACATGTGTTTTAAGTGCAGCTTGGGATGACGAGAAGACCCTCCAGGTACGCTTTTATTTTATTGCAATTTACTTTATTGCAATTTACTTACATGCACTGTATTTTACTTTCCTTGCATGATAAACAACTGTTGCATGAAAACCAAAACCTTTTGGGTAGTCCCTTAACTGAAACCAAAACTAAATTAAAAATCATTGCAAGATAAAATTCACCGCCACAACATTTTAAAATATAAAACAACTCAAAATTTAATTACAAACAGAACAACAAAACTACAATTGCAACTAAATTAAAATGTCTCGTTGAATGATCGGGCATACCTCGGATGATGTAACCCACATGTTGCTAACGGGATTTCCGACGGTCTAAATGAAAGTGTGGAACTCATTCAGTTGAGTTTAGCAAATTCATCTGGACTAAGTGAATTCGATGAAAATAACGGTGCCGGGATGACGGAACCGTAGAATCTTAATCGGTTCTGTTTAAACAACTTTAAGATTTGTTTTAATTAAAATATTAAAAAACACTTGGATTTTAAGATTTTCTCTAAACCAAAACACTTCTCTCATCCTTTGATTTATAACTTCTAAACTAAACCTCTGCAACAACAAGGAGCTTGGAGCACGGTGGACAGCAGGGCCATCTTCATCAGCAAAACAACTCTACATCAGCTAAACATTCCTAGAATTAAATAACCAAAGCCATAGGATTTCGAGGTAGTTTGCTTAGTGCAACATAAACCCTCAACATTTTGTTAGGCATTTGCATAATCATGTTATGTAAATTAAGCCCTAACCTAGGTCTTAGACTCGAGGTAGTCGTTCGGGACGACATAAACCCTCACATCTTCGAGGCTATTTGTATGATTTTATCATACAAATATAAGTCCAAATTAATTAAAATTGGCAGGATGGAAATATTAAATAAATTTCCAAATTGAAGCCAAACCATAGGATTGTGTGGGAAGTTGCCAAGATTCTTCTTGGATCCTCAGCTTCTCCTACTTTTCTTCCTTTTGGACTCCTGAAAATAATTGTTCCAAATTTGAGCCATTCCCTATTGAAATTTCCAAAATCCAATTCTTTGAAAACCCTAAACTTTGAAATTCTTGAGAGTAAAACCACTGATCATTATCGAGAGTTTTCTTAAATGATTCCTGTCATTTAAGATGTAATTACCTATAGGGGCTTGCCCTTATAGGGAACTTTAAGAACCCAGATAATATAAACCATGCTTAATTCATTTATATTAAGCAGGGGAACTTATCGGCTTATAAAATTGGTTCGCAGACCAAAATGATGTCACAAATCTTTTAGTTTATTTAATCGAGCCCCATCATTAAGCAGTGTGTCTATTCCTCGAGATAAATACACGGTTTGTGATGCGGTGCTCGTTTATATAAACTATTCGAGATGTGAGATCGGTTTGATTTCATATCTTAAGAATTTCAAACTTAAAATTATTTTCAAAATAAAATGTTACTTTCTAAATTATATATATTTAAATTAAATTTAAAACCTAAAATTCGCCGACAACTTCTGTAGGCGACCCCACTTTTAAAAATACAACACAAACCTAAAAATATGCCGACAACTTCTGGCGACTCCGCTGGGGATTAGTTCCTCTCTCCATTTTGGTCAGATGGTTTTGCTTTAATAAATCGGTAGTGAGCCCATGCCCCTAGTGGATCAAACTACCATTCTTCCGTTGGAATACCCCGTTCATTTCTGTCTTGAACGAGTATAGCCAACTCCTCTCGTATTTAGGAGCCACTGTTGGACACCCCTAAACAGAGAGGTTCCGAGATCCTTTTACCTCTTTTCTGAGGTGGGGTGGACCCCCAACAGGTATTAGTTTATGAGCGGTCCTTCGAGTCGATAAGTCTTGCATAAGACTTTCTCTTCCTTTCCAATTCTGAATCGGATTCCTTACCTTCTCTACACCTTTGAACATTTCGTTCCTAATAAAAAAATCCTCTAATGAACGACTCTTTTAACAAATAACTCCTTTTTATAAATACATGAACAAAAATGTTTTCGGACTCTTTTCGATTCCTTTTTTTTCGTCCTGATGAGAAGAAGCATAACTTGGGACTGACAATCAGAATCTACCTTGCAGAAAATGTCTACCCCAAAGCTGATTTTCTCGTTTACCAACGGGCTTGACCTAGCTGTTTACAAGGAGGAGCTTCCTGACAATGGAATCATCCGTTTAGGGCAAAGATTCGAGAATACAGATTTCAAGATCACTGACGTCACCCTTTTCACGCTTACAGACAAAGTACCTGAAACTGAAAAGCCTTTGATTGAGTTCAACCTCAAGTCAACTCAAGAGTTCCCTCCTCTGCAAAGGGTTCTAGTTGAGAAGAGTACTGATGTTCGCAGGAGGACTGTTGTTTCTACCCCCACCGGTCTAGTCATCTCTGCACCTACCCCGGCTTCCGCCAAACTAAAGGGGAAGGAAGTCCAAGTTTGTAATGAGCCTGTTACCGTGGAGGGTACAGATCTCCCTGCGAGACCTTTTGTTTTCGAAATTGGGTCCAGCTCAAGGGTTCCACCCCTAACACGGACTCAGAGGAGAAACAGAAGTAGAAAGATTGCAAGGAAAGCCAGAGCTGCTGAAGTTGCTTTCTTAGAAGAGATCCCTGAGTACACACCATTGTCTGAGTACATACCATTGCCTGAGTATACACCGCTTTTGGAAGGAAGTAGATTCCATCCCCTCTCCGCTACAGCTGACGAGGAAATTGTCCACAAGATTGCTTCTACATTACCTCGACCCGCATACTATAGCAACAGCCGAAAGAAAAGGGCTAGGATTACACCATTTGCTCGACTACAGACTGTGATAGAGAAGTTAGCAAAGAAAGAGAAATGTCCTGTATCAGAGATTTTAAGAAGGATAGGGCGGGTGCCAGCCAAATCCCGTCTTGGGCCGCGAGTTGAACCCGTTAGCGCTACAAAAAAGCCGAATAAAAAGATGAAAGCTAGTCCACCTGTTGTTGTTTCAGGTTTACATATAAGGGAGGATACCACCTTCCAGCATTTAGCCGACAGACCATCCGGTCCTAGGCCTTCTGCTGCTAGAAGGATGGTATGGCATCCTACTACTGCCAGTTAAGACCGAAACAACGACCTAAAAAGGAAAGTCTCGTCAGGAGACTCGAGTTCGAAGAGAGCACCACTGCGATGAAGGGGACTCCCGAGAAGGAAATCCAACAGGCATCACATGATAACTGTGAAACCGTACGAAGAAGACCATTGGAGGACGCTATGGAAAAGCTAAGAACCGACATTCAACGATTAGCAAGAGAAAGAGAAGAAAAGTTTGGAGATGAAGTCGATTCGTCGGAATTCATGGATGACGAATATGTGGAGATCAACATGGTTGAGACACGAGCATCGTCAGCTTCGCAAGGTGCTCCGGCAGCTGCGGAAAGAGATGAACCAGAAATGTTAAGAGCAGAACTTCGAGAAAAAGATGATACAATCTCTCAAATGGCGAAAAGAATGGAAGAGATGGCTGCGACCTCTAGCCACTCTTCGCAGTCAAGTTCAACCCCAAGAGAAACGCCTCCGTAAGTTATTCATATACGTGACATGAGGAAAAGAGATTACATCCTTTAACCGAGACGATCGACCGAAGAAAGATTATCCCCGAATATGATTCCGCAGAAAGACATCAAGAGCATGGTAGAACAACGAAGTGCAGAAGCCTTAGCACGATCTAAGAGCGGAGCATCTATTCAGACGGGTAGGCCTTACCCCGAAGAATTTGATGCAGTACAATACCCAAAAGGCTTCGTACCACCTCTGTTCAAGACTTTTGATGGTACCGAAAACCCTCGACAGCATGAAGGAACCCCAGAAAGGCGGTTCCGTCAATGTTATTTCAACGGATCCTATTGTTTCTATAGATCCCTACACGACGAATGATGGATGGAGTACCGCTTGGACGAAGTCATCGAAGAAAATTTCGGTGCGTGCTTCGATTCAAAGTTCAAAACCTGTCAGCCGGTGCTATCTCTTGCCATTGAAGAGCCACCCCAGGAAGAAAAGATCGTAGAAAAGAAGGAGATCATAGAAGAACAAAAGACCGAGGCTCTTAAGGCTAGACTAGGGGCTTCTTATCCTAGGATGGTTGTTTCCGATTCAGGGGAAAAATTCCTCGAACCTCTGACTCTGTATGATTATTTGCTCGTTCTGGCGGGATCTTATGATGATAAGAGTTATGGCGTTGGCTATGTTTTGACTGTTTCTAACGATTACGCAACTAACGACAACCAATCTAATCCGGATCTCTATTCTGATACAAATAACAATTCTCAAATCATACACAACCTCGACAATCACAATGACAAAGAAGACATTCACCAAGAAGGCTACGAAAGTTCAATAAGCAATGAATCTATTTCTGAATTTCGAGGAGCTCCAATCACAATAGAGTTAGAGCTTTCAGATTCCGAAGCGACTCTGTAAGAACTTGTCATGCCGATTCAAAAGGAGACACCGAGTAAACTCGGCACTCGCATTCAGAAGAAATCACAGAAGTCAACTTAAGGAGCGGAAGAGTTCTACCTCTGAGAATGAGTCCAAAAGACAAAGGAAAACAGGTGGTTGTTCTGGAAGAATCAACCTCAGCAGAAGAATTACCCATTCGGGAAGAAACTGGAACACATGGTAACAAGGTGGACTATAACGTGCTAGCCCATCTTAGGAAACTACCAGCCAAACTGAGCATCTACGACGCTCTCATCTTATCAAAAGAGATGAGGGAAGCTCTGATCAAGGCCTTACTTGATCCAGAAATTTGTTTAGCTCGTATGGCCGGAGATTCGTTAGACGAAGTTTACTCGTTAAAGGAACAACGAGGTGTTACCTTCACGGACGATGATCTACTACTTGGGACGACTCGATCACAACCGACCGTTGTACATTTCAGTCACAATCGGAAAATTTACGCTCTCCAGAGTATTGGTGGATCCAGGAGCGTCAATCAACATAATGAATCTTTGGACGCTAGCATACTTGGAAATTGATGCTCGCGAGCTTGAAGCGGACAAGATGTTACTAAGAGGATTCAACCAGAAAGGAGAAAGAGCCCTCGGATCAATAACGCTGTTGATGAAGACCGGTGATTTAGCAAAGACAACCGCAAAATTCCATATAATTGATTCTGAAACATCGTTCAACGCGCTCCTGGGCCGATCGTGGATACATGAGAACTGGATGGTACCATCGTCTTTGCATCAGTGCATAAAATACTACGATGGAGGAGAACAGTGCCTTAAAGGTGACTTGCAACCGTTCTCTGTACATGAAATTGGAATTCATGAAGATGCGGCCTACTACGCGCCTCCAAAGAAAACAATCTTCTCTAGAAATACCATGCCCAACGAAGCAAAAGAAGTTCAAGATGACGAAGAGCCTGAAGTTCTAGTCCAACAGTCACTCACCACTCCCTTACGGCAAGATGGTGAAGGTTTCTTCACAACTTGCACCCGAGGTCGAGGCCGGGGACGAGGTCGTGGAAGAAATGTTGGGACAGTTGGACAGAAAAAGCCGGTAATCAATGTGAATTGGGAGAACAGCTCTGAAGAAGAAGAGGAAATCAAGAAAGAAGCAGCTACAATAAACCAGAAGAAACCACAATTCAAGATCTCCCTTGAAGATGAAAAGAATGAAGAATATAAATCAATGTACTAGAAGATTAACTACCATGTACACACTATGGCCCTGACCCCGATCCAGTCTAATAAGATCGAGGGTATGGTGGTCAAGGGAGTGCATGGCGGTGGTGCTAAACCAATAAAATTTTATCGTGGTACTTCTTCTTCCAATAATGAAAAGGGTGTACAATTTGAAGATGTCACTTCTTCCGAATTAATTGAATTACCTTTTGAGTGGTACTCTCCCTGTGTTCAAAATTTAATTCAACGTGGTGTCCTACCTCGACAATGGACAAAGGGTCAGTCACAACATTTTGAAAGACTATGGAATAAAGCCGGTCGGCCTCCCAATTCAAAACATGATCTCGGATTCGGCACAGTAGGTTCAGTTGACGATATGGAATTTTGCTTGGCTGTCACTTGCAAACCTAATGAATAGTGCTTGGAAACTATAGAAGATCTTAAAGATCTACAAATTGGAGACGCTCCACCAGAGTTCGAAGAAGAAATCAAATCCACAATAGACGAGTTAACGGAAGTTAACTTAGGTACTGGCAAAGAGCCTAGGCCAACCTTTGTTAGCTCCTTACTCAATAAAGAAGATTCCGAGGAAATGATCAAGCTATTAATGGAATTCAAGGACTGTTTTGCTTGGAGTTACGACGAAATGCCGGGATTAGCTCCGAAGTCGCAGCTTCACAAATTAGGAGTAGACCCTACTTCTGTTCCAGTCAGACAAGCTCCCAGAAGAATGCGTCTAGAAATTGAGCAACAAGTAATAGCCGAAGTTAAGAAGCTAATAGACACTAAATTTGTCTGTGAAGAACAATACCCTACTTAGTTAGCCAACGTGGTACCAGTTAGAAAGAAAAATGTTCAGATCAGAATCTGCGTAGACTTCAGGGATTTAAATAACGCATGTCCAAAGGATGAATTTCCACTACCAATCCCGCAGACCGATGATCGACATTGCTTCAACACATGAAATATTTTCATTCATGGATGGATCATCAGGATACAACCAGATAAAGATGGTACCAGAAGACGAAAAGCTCACAGCTTTCAGAACGCCGATCGGAGTGTATTGCCAGACAGTAATGCCATTCGAACTAAAGAACGTTGGGGAAACATATCAAAGAGCGATGACAAAGATTTTTGATGATCTCATTCACAACCAAGTTGAGTGCTACGTGGATGATGTGGTCATCAAAAGCAAACTGAAGGAAGATCACCTGTATGATTTGAGAATTGTTTTCGAGCGACTAAGGCAATACAACCTTAAGATGAATCCCTTAAAATGCGCCTTTGGCGTCACCTCCGGGAAATTCTTAGGATTTGTTGTCCGACATCGCGGAATCGAAATTGTTCTGGAAAAGATTAAAGCTATCTTAGATATGCCGCCTCCCAAAACTTTGAAACAATTACGATCCTTTGAAGGGAAGTTGCATATCTTTGACGCTTTATCTCGAACTTGTCAGGTAGGTGTCAGCCCTTCTCAGCATAGTTAAAAAGGACATCAAATTCATTTGGGATGAGAAATGCCAGCGGGCTTTCAAGGACGTTAAGCAATATGTAATGACACCTCCTGTCTTAGCAGCCCCAGTCTCGGGTAGACCGTTGATACTTTATACCGCAGCTCTAGACGACTCCCTTAGAGCCCTGCTAGCCCAGGTCAATGATGAGGGAAAAGAAAATGCTCTCTACTACTTAAGCCGTCATCTCATTCCGACGGAAGTAAAGTATCCTCCAATTGAGAAGCATTGTTTGGCCCTGATCTTCGCCGCACAGAAACTCGGGCATTACATGCTTTCTCATAAGATCAACCTCATTTCGAAAGTTAACCCATTGCAATATTTGATGACCAGGCCGACACTTTCTGGCAGACTTTCCAGGTGGTCGATGGTATTATTGCAATTCGACATAACTTTCGTTCCTCTTCGTGTCGTAAAGGAACAAGTTCTAGTTGACTTCCTTGCAGCACACCCTTTACCGGCAGATTCACCTCTCGACGACGATTTGTCTGATGAGCAGATAATGAGCCTAGAAGACACTGATGATCGACGTTGGGAAATATACTTCGACGGAGCGTCCTCAGTACAGAAAGACAAAGAATTGCAAACGATAGTGCCCGGTAAGGCAGGAATCGGACTAATCTTTATAACACCGGAGCGGGGGATGTTAAGATACTCCTACCACTTAACAGAGCCGTGCACAAACAACGAGGTAGAATACGAAGCCCTCATAACAGGACTAGAACTAACCATTCAAATGGGAATAACGGACATCAACATCTACGGAGATTCTCAGTTGATCATCCAACAGGTTGCGGACAATACAAAATCTTAAAGCCAAGACTCGAGCAATACTTTCGAGTATGCCATGAAACTGTTGGAACAAATTCGAATGTAACAATCTACAAGATCCCCGAAGAGAAAATGCTCTCGCGGATGCGCTAGCTCGCCTTGAAAAAGAATTTGCCCGCTTACAAGATGAGTCGGTTGAAGTGTCGGCTCAAGGACGACGAGTCCTATCACGGCTCGACATGGATATAATACGGAAATCGAAAAAGCAAAGGAATCGACTGCAAGCAGGTGACGGAAAACACAGAAGATTGGTGTCAACCGCTAATAGACTACCTGCAAATAGGTAAATTACCAGACGATAAGTCATTAGCCTATCAAATCAAGAAAAGAACTCTGTCTTACGCATTAATAAACAATACATTATACAGAAGGTCTTTTGATCAGATGTGGTTAAGATGCCTGAGCGGGTCCGAGGCTCGTGAAATTGTCAAAGAAGTGCATTCAGGACTTTGCAGTGCTCATCAGTCGGATCCGAAAATGAAAATGAAAATTAAAAGACTAGGGTACTACTGGCCCTCAATGATGACTGACTGTATGAAAGTCGCCAAGAGATGTCACCAGTGTCAAGTACACGGAGTGGTTCTACACCAACCTCCAAATGTGCTACATCCAACAATTGCGTCGTGGCCATTTGAGTATTGGGGCACAGATATAGTGGGTCCGATAGAACCGCCTTCTTCAAAAGGACATCGCTTCATCCTTGCGATGCTGCATACTACTTTTCTAAATGGGCGTGCAGGCTCCACTCAGAGAAGTAAAGGCACACCACGTGCTGCAGTTTTTCAAGAATCAAGTTGTCTACAGTTTCGGAGTACCGTGCAGAATCATTTCAGATAATGGGTCCGCATTCACAAGCACAAAAATCAATAATTTTGTTAGAAGACATGGAATCGATTGGCGATACTCAACAATCTACTACCCAAGAGCAAACGACTTGGCCGAGGCTTTTAATAAAACTCTCGTTCATATTTTAAAGAAAACTTTGGACGACAACAAGATAAATTGGCATGAGAAGTTGTTAGAAGCCTTATGGGCCTACAGGACTCCTACTCAGTCTACGCCTTACACTTGAGTGTACGGGTCCGAGGAAGTTTTACCTTTGGAGGTTCAGCTTCCATCACTCAGGATTGCAGTTGCAAATAAAATTACTACAGAAGAAAATGCCAGATTACGACTGGAAGAACTGGAAAACTTGGAAGGGAAAAAGACTTGCAGTGTAACAAAATTTGGAACTGTACCAAGCTAAGATGATTCGGGCCCATGATAAACTGGTCCGCCCAAGAAATTTCAAAGTTGGTGACTTAGTTCTTGTTCTCATAAGACCTATTCTTTCACATCGCAAGATAGGAGGCAAATTTGAACTGACTTGGGAAGGGCAGTTGTGGTCGAGGCAGTCTACTCAGGAGGCTCCTACCAATTTGTGAATTGCCAAGGAGAACGGCAAATGCTTCCAATCAATGGACCGTATTTAAAGAAGTATTACGCAACTTGATGTTTCGAAGAGTGGCCTCTGTCGGCATATTTTTAGGTTGTGTATTTTATTTTGAAAAGGGGTCGCCTACAGAAATTGAGCGGCGAATTTTTAATTTAATTTAAATAAATAATTTGAAAAGTAGTATTTGATTTTTGAAAATAATTTTAAATTTGAAGATTTTAAGATATGAAATCAAACCGATCTCACATCCCAAATAGTTTATATAAACGAACACCGCACCATAAACCGTGTATCTATCCTAAGGCTAGACACATCGCTTGATGGTGGGGCTCGATTAAATAAACTAGAAGATTTGTGACATCCGTTTGGTCTGCGAACCAATTTTATAAGCCGAAAAATTCCCCTGCTTAATATGAAAGCATTAAACAGGGTTTATATTACCTGGGTTCTTTAAAATTCCTTATAAGGGCAAGCCCCTATAGTTAATTACATCTTAAGTGACGAGAATCACCTAAGAAAACTCTCGATAATAATCAGTAGTTCTGCTCTCAAGAATTTCAAAATGTAAGTTTTCAAGGGATTGAATTTTGGAGTTTCGATAGGGAATGGATCAAATTTGGAAGATTTTATTTTGGCATTTCAAAGGAAGAAAGGTAGGAGAAATTACGGATTCGAAGCGAACTTCGGTAATTTCCCGACTATCCTATTGTTTGGCTTGAATTTAGGAAAGTCCTAATGTTTATTTAATGTTTTCATCTTGCCAATTTTAGTTAATTTGGACTTATATTCATATGATAGAATCACACAAATAGCCTTGAAGTTATGAGGGTTTATGTCGTACCGAACGACTACCTCGGAATCCTAAGTCCGGTCAGGGCTTAATTTGCAATGCAATTGCCTAACAAAAGGTTGAGGATTTATGTTACACTAGGCAAACTACCTCGGAGTCCTATGGATTAGTTATTTAATTCTAAGAAGGTTTAGCTGATGCAGATTCAAGTTTTGCTGACGACGATGGCTGTGCTGCCCACCATGCTCCAAGCTCCTTGTTGTTGCAGAGGTTTAGTTATAGAAGTCATAAATCAGGAGATGAGAGAAGTGTTTTAGTTTAGAGAAAATCTTAGTTTCCGAGTGTTTTTGTGTTTTAATTAAAACAAATCTTAAAGTTGATTATAACGACACCGGTTAAGATCCCACGGTTCCATCCTTCCGGCATCGTTATTTTTATCGGATTCACTTAGTCCAGATGAATTTGCTAAACTCAACCGAATGAGTTCCACACTTTCATTTAGACCGTGGGAAATCCCGTTAGCAACACGTAGGTTACATCATCCGAGGTATTCCCGATCATCCAACAGGACGTTTTAATTTAGTTGTAATTGTAGTTTTGTGTTCTGTTTGTGATTAAATTTTGAGTTGTTTTATATTTTGAAATGTTGTGGCGGTGAATTTTATCTTATAATGACTTTTAATTTAGTTTTGGTTTCAGTTTTAGGGACTATCCTAAAGGTGTGGATTTTCATGCAACAGTTGTTTATCATGCAATAAAAGTAAGTGCGATGTGATTAAATAAATTGCAATAAGGTAAATTGCAATAAAATAAAAGCGTACCTGGAGGGTCTTCCCGTCATTCCAAGCTGCACTTAAAAGACAATTAGAATATTTAAGCAAGTTCCTAGGTAAAGCTAAAGGGAGGGTTATGGTTTTCTACCAAGTTCCTAATCCTATAGCTAGTCATTTCCTATGACGTCTAGGTTCTTGTGTTTCAGTTTGAGGATGATTTTCTTCATCAAAGAACAATTAAGTTATATTATTCTTATAAGTATCCTATCATATTGAGGAAGTGCTTAAGAAGAATCTTAAACATCTTTTCATATTGCTAAAATTGTTTTAAGTCCAAATGAGTTTAATTATACAAATGAATTAATCGTCCGAGAATTCGAGTTTTGTTATCTTGCTCAGTGAACTAGGACATTTGAATATCCTATAAGTGGGGTAATATTTCATTTAATGTTCTATTCGGGAGTTATGATAACCAAAGCTTTCGAGGGCAAATTGATGTTCAAATGGTTTGTGATTTAGTTTAACTTCAGTTAAAGGGTTTAAATTTGGAATAGTGTTCAAGTTGCTTTATATTTAACTTCTTTATGTCTTAGGTGATGTTATTTAATTCAATTTAATTTAATTTGGTTTGGGTTCAATTTAAATTTAATTTATTTAATTTAAATTAATTTTAATTTTAACTTGATTTTATTATTTTTTTTAATTTAATTTAATTTAATTTAATATGATTTAATTTAATTTAAATTAATTTAATTTAATTTAATTATTTATTTTTTAATTAATTTAATTTTTATTTAATTAATTTCATATAATTTTAATTAAATTTAATTCAATTTAATTTAATTTAATTAATTTGATTTAATTTAATTTAAATTAATTTAATTTGTTTGATTTAATTTAATTTAATCTTTAATTTCATTTTAATTTAATTTTAATGATTAAGTCCTTTAACATTTTGAAACTTAAGTTTGAATTATCATTTTAATTAGGAATTAAATATTATTGAGATGATTAATTTAGGGATTTTTAAATTAAGGAACAAATCTCTTCCTAATAATATCCCTATTTTAATAATTCCAATTTTATTATTCTTCCAAATTTAATTAATTATTTAATTAAGGTTTATTTCAATTATTTTCAAATTGTTTAGTAGGTTTCTACCCCTTTAATTATTTAAATTTCAATCATCCAAATTAGATTAAGATCAAATATTTTATTTGTTAATTTTATTAAACCTAAAGTTTTAATTAAGGGTTAAAATTTTAATTACCATTTTGCCCCTTCAAGCTTAATAATTTCATAACTCACTAAGTTGAGCTTAAATGAACTTGAAATTTTTATGTGACTTCACTCATATGACAATAAAGACATGAGAGGAGAAAATGTGATTTTTCTCGTATTTAATTTATTTATGTAATTATTTTTGGTGGAAAATAGAAATTTCCAAGAAAAATTTAATAATATGACCAAGGGAAAGTTTCTGTCTTTAAGAAAATTATGGGGCATTCCTAATGACCAGAGGACCACTTGGACCAATTTTGGTGATTTTTTAGATTATATTATTTTTATTATAATTATTTTAAGTTTTGGAGTATTAATTAATTTAAAAATAAAATAAAGGTTGAAAAATGAAATTTTTATTTTCAAAAATCTCTTTGATATCAAGGAAATCAGAGCATCAATTTTTGCAATTTTCTGATTTTTCTTTGATTTATTATAATTATTTTGATGAAAATGCTAGAAAATACATTTTTAATTTTAAAATTACCTTAGGGCTTTAAAATTTAATATCTCATTAAATAGAACTAAGAAAAATATGGGGTTTGTTCCTAAGTGATTAAAATTGAAAATGTGACATTTTGGTGAATTTTATTATTTTTATGATTTTTATTATTTTTTAATTATTAAAATATTAAAATAATACCAAAAAATCAACTTTTTTAGAAAATTGAAATTTTAATTTTCTTAAATTCCCCTGATATCAGAGAGGCTCCAAAACCAATTTGGTGAATTTTTAAAAAGTATTTTGAAAGTTATGAATTTTTAAAGTTCAAATTGACTAAATGGTTTAATCAACCCATTTACTAGGGCTAACCAAGTCCAATTGACTTCAAATTTTTATGGTGGGTTCCTCTGATCCTACAGGTCAATGGAGAATTGATTTCAAGCCAATTTGATATATGGTTAACTCTAATTAATTAAGGAGCTATTTTGGGTGTTTAAGCCAATTAGGGTTATTTTAAATAAACTAATCCAAAACCTATTTTCCCTAGGGTCCTCTCGGTCATAAGAGACATCACCAAATTTTCCTAGAATTTATTTCACAACATGCTAATTATTGGAATTAAAATACTTAAAACAGCAACATGAATTTGAAAAATCAATAACTTCTCATAGGGATGGCCTCGACTTTGGAAAATTCAGGGAATGTTCCCAACTTCAGAGGCTTCAAAAGCCCTATGGTCTCATGCCATGGTAAATTTCCTATATGCATGGAGAATTAAAACAATGCAGAAGGGAAATAAATCATTAAAAATAAAATACTTGATGAAATTAAATAATTTCTTTTCCACATTATTCTCCTCTGTTCACTGAGCAAGAGGGTATTTTTATTTTATTTTTTTGATTTTCCTACACAAAGTTATGGATTTTTGAAGTTTAGGGGAATTAAATAAATCAAAAATACCCTAATTTTCTATTTATCCACGCGGCGCCGCGTCAACCTCGGCAGCTCCGAAAGGCCACGCGGCGTGTTCCGGTTCGACGCCGCCATCCGACTCGGCCGCTCCGGGCCCCGCCGTGTCGTTCAATCTCCCGATCCGACGCGATCCTGGCCATCCATCCGCACGTGTATTAAATGAACGGCATCCGTTCATCGTCCCCAAGCGTCCTCACCCGAGAGCCGTTCACACTAAATCCCTAATATCTCACTCAATACTCAATGGCTTTTCGTGTTCTGATGCTCTATGGATTCGTCTTGAAGAGACGAATACATCTATATGGTGATCATGCATTGAAATTAAAGCATTTGAAATAGAGAATCTCCGAAGCTCGGGATGAAGAATTAGCTCATACCTTTGCTCGCAGAAGTGTGGCTTCAATCCGAGGGTTGTGTCACCTTCGATTGGATCCCGACGAAGCTCCGGATGAAGTCTCCTGGTCCGATGAATCACCTAGGTATGATTTCGACCACCGCCGATCACAAAGCTTGGAGGCTGGAGCAACCGGGTGGCCTCGGAGAGGGGGCTTTGCTCGGTGGACTCCTTCCCTCGGTCCGGTGAAGGTGTAGGACCAATCAATTCGAGGATTGATCCACCGTGGAGAAGTGTCCTAGTTTTGGGTGGAATTTTGGCCGAGAAATCGGGCTCGTTGGTGGGGATTAGGGCAAATTGTCACCGGGGATCAACTGCTCTAAGTATGGAGAGTGTTCCGGAACAATTTTGGCAAGGTTTCGTAAGGTCCGGTTCGGCGACCTCCCATGGCCGAGAGGGGGTGGTGTTTAAATAGGAGAGGGTGGAGGGCCTCCCGTGGAGAGTTAGGGCTCGGGATCGACTGCTCTTGGCAAGAGAAGAACAACCGCAATGGCCACCGGGGATGGGGCGGCTCGACAGGTGAGAATTCCAAGCTTGGGCTCACATGCGAGCCCTCGGCCCGGTGGTTTCCTGCGGCCGTGGTGGCCGGCCGGCCAGTGGTCAGGTCACCCTCGTGTCCGAGTGGGTCGTGGTCGGAGCTTAGTGCGCTCAATCGGCCATGGACATGTGTAAAGGAGTTGAATTGAAATGGAATGGGAGAGGAGCTCATTTTGGGTCCAAATGGGTCAACCCACCTTTTGGGCTTGGTTCACCTCCCCATGGCTGATTTGGGCCGAGGGAGGATCAGATGGATCAGCTAGGAAAGGGTGGAGAAGTCACCATCCATGAATATTTTGATTAATCATGGATTAAGGTGAAGCATTAAAAGGGTTAAAACCTTTTTAAGGGGGCTTAAAAGAGGCTCCTCATTTTGCCATTAATGGCTTGATCACATGTCAAACCTTCCATGGCTTCATGTGGCTTGTCCATGGCGTGCATGGCTTGTCTTTGGCTTGGGGAAAAGCTTGGTCAATTTCATGAAAATGGATTTTAGAAATTTTTAGTAATTTGATGGGAATTTGTATGAAGCTTGATTTGGAATGGTTTAATGATGATTTTGAAACTTAGGGGTGATATCAATTAAAGGTATGATGAAAAGAAATTGCCATGTGGGCTTTAGGGCCAATTTTGGGCTTTTGTATTTGGTGAAAATGGGCTTTTAAAATGGTTTAGGGAAGTGGGCTTTTGGATTTTAAAATGGATTTTAGGATGAAATTTTGGCAAAGGCTTGGGCCAAATAATTGTTGGGTTTAGCTCATAGATGTGTCATGAGTGACTTGGAGCAAATTGGGAGTGATTTGGGTTTGAATCGGGTCGAATTTGGGCTCCTTTGGCGAATGGGCCAATATAGGTCAAATTGAGATAATTTGGGCCAATGTTGGGCTAGGGTTGAAATTGATGTAAAATTAATGTTGGGAAATGTTTATGGGAGTGTTTCAAAGAGGTTTTGACTTTGGTTGGGCTTTGATTTTGGGGTTTGGGCTCATTCTGGGTTAGGTTTGGGTTTAGGTCAAAATTGGGCCTTTTAGCTTTGGGTTGAATTTAAGTGAGGTTTGGGCCTAAATTTTGGGCAAATCATGTTAGTGTTTTGTTTGTGGGGATGCTAAGGAAGGTTTAGAAAAGATTTGGGGTTAATTGGAGTTGAATTGGGTGAGTTTGGGTTAGGTTTGGGTCATGGGTCCAAATTGGGCTTTAAGGCCAAAAGTGAAATTGGATCCAAATGTCAATCAAATTGGACTTGGATTTGATCTAGATTGGTGTTGGGAATGTTGAATTGAAGTTTATAATTGAATTGGACCAGAATTTGGGTCAATTGGGTAGGTTTGGTTTGACATTGGGTTCACTTAGGGTTAAAATGGGTCAAATTGGGGGTTTTAACAAACGTGGGGTAAATTGACAAAATTGGCCCATGGTGTAGTTGAACAAAATGAAATTGGGAATATTTGGGATTTTTTGGAATTTTCTGCGAATTTCTTGAATTTTTTGGATTTTTGGGTCAAGGGGGGGTATTTTGGGTATTTGGAGGGTATTGGGAGGTATTTTTGGAATTCTTGGTATTTTTGGCTATGGATGATCAATTTGAGTGATTTGGAAATGTTTGGGATTGATTTTGAGGAATTTTGGGTGATTTGGAAATATTGCAAAAATTTGGGTAATTTCAAGGGTTTTGGTTAGGCTAAGCGGGTGTAGGGTCCCGGGGGTCAAAAATTGAAGATTGGGTGAATATAAGTGGAATGAAATCATTTTGGTTGAGCCATGAAGCCATATCAAGCCCACATGAGCCATGAAGGGACTCATTTGAGGCATCCACTATGTTGTTCCTAACCTCTTGCCAAGGGCTTAGGGGTTAAGGACCATCCATGTGAATCACCTACATGAGTCGGGAGGTCAAGTTGGGTATGGGTGTGTGAAAGTGTAGTGTATAAATGTAGTGTGTGTGTAAGTCAGTCCCTTCACCGCATCCGAGCCACCTGAGGCGGTCCTAAGGCCAAAGAGTCCTATAGGAACTCATCCTTTAAACTTCCACATTCGATTTCAACCCTCTAGGTGATTAGGGGTCTATAGTCAAGTTTGTGGAGTTTGCAGGAGTTAAGAAGTGGTTTGAATTTCCAAGTGGTGGGTCCCAATTCTAGTCCTCTAAGATAGTCAAAAGAAAAGCCTAAGGCTAGATCCTAAGTACTAAAAAGAAGAGAAGACCTCATCAAAAATGAGGTCAACAAATGGACCCCCAATAGGTGTGGTGAGCTAACCAAGCACACCGCGCGTATCGGCATTGACCGAAGAGATCAACAAAACCAACACAGTATGTCCAAGTGACAAACTTAGGACAAAGTAGAAGAGTTTCCGCCGGGGAGTGTCAAGTATATCTCCGAGACTCGGAGATTCCTGAACTCTCGCTGGGGAAAGGAAAAGGAGGTGAATCCCAAATCACATGATCTGGGGGAATTTCAATTTAGATTTCATTTTGTTTCAGTTTAAGTTTTGATGTGTGAGCTTAGATTTCAATTTGGAGTTTCAATTTAGATTGAAGTTTTGTTAAAATTAATTTGAAGGGATTTAGACTTGAAATGAAGATTGGAATTTTGTGGTTTTAGATGTAACATCTTCAACCTCAAAAGAAAATTGAATTGATTGGATTGAATCATTACAATGAGGAGAGATCTCAGAGCAATGCGGTATTGGATGTAAAATCCTTAACCTTGAGAGTTTGATCTTTGATGTACTTCATTGTAATAGGGAAAGAATCCTAAAGCAATGCAGTCTCGGATGTAAAATCCTCAACCCAAAAAGTTTAATTTTGATGTATTTCATTGCGGTAAGGAAAGGATCCTAAAGCAATGCAGTCTCGGATGTAAAATCCTCAACCCCAAAAGTTTGATTTTGATGTATTTCATTGCAATAGGGAAAGGATCCTAAAGTAATGCAGTCTCGGATGTAAAATCCTCAACCCCAAAAAGTTTGATTTCGATGTATTTCATTGCGATAGGGAAAGGATCCTAAAGCAATGCAGTCTCGGATGTAAAATTCTCAACCCCAAAAGTTTGATTTCGATGTATTTCATTGCGATAGGGAAAGGATCCTAAAGCAATGCAGTCTCGGATGTAAAATCCTCAACCCCAAAAGTTTGATTTTGATGTATTTCATTGCAATAGGGAAAGAATCCTAAAGCAATGTAGTCTCGGATGTAAGATCCTCAACCCCAAAAGTTTAATTTTGATGTATTTCATTGCGATAAGGAAAGGATCCTAAAGCAATGCAGTCTCGGATGTAAAATCCTCAACCCCAAAAGTTTGAATTTGAATAGTCATTGACTTTGCAAAGATTTGTAGTGTTGATTTGAAAAGTGTGGAATTTTGGTGTTTCGAAAATTTCATGAAAGTTGTAAAAGACTTTCATGGAAGGAAAGTGATTAGGAGGGAATATGTAGATGTTACATACCCCGTTCAAAAGAGTTGATCGGAAATCACTGGTTTGGATTGGATATAATCTCTCGCCGTCAGATTCAATCCGCGTCAATGGAATCAACCGCTTCCATCCCAGACAAGGGAGAGGGTAGAACGGATTGGACTTCAGATTTGGGAGATTGAATTTGAATTTTCGATTGAGATTTGTTTTGAGATTTGATTTAAGATTTGATTTGAAATTTGATTTGTGATTTGATTTGAAATTTGATTTGAGATTTGGAAGATCAAATTTAAAATTTGATCGAGATTGGATTTGGAATTTGATTGAAATTTTATTTAAGATTTGATTTGAAATTTGTGTTCATTTTGTCTGTCCTTTAACGATTCAAATTTATTTTATCGTTTATTTAATGTTCATGTGAATTTGGTGTTCGTCATTTTTAGATTTTTACGGAAAGTTTTTTTTTCTTTTATTCTTTTTTTTATTTCTTTTCTGTTCTTTGTTCGAAGTTCATTTAACTTTAATGGCGTTTCCCAGTCAATTTGCACAAAAGAGGTGATGGCCAAAAATGTGACATGGTCACTTTCATTCCAATCATGTCGAAGGTACATCATACAACTCGACCTGGAATACATCTCATACAATCCATGTAGACTCAAAACTGACTATGTATGATCTTTGTCGATCCATCCAAAAAAACATCTGTCAAAAATCCATGTCTGAATGGTGAGGTACATGGTCAATAACATCACCTTCCAAGCCATCCTCGGCAAGGATGCCGGCGGGATGTACGTTGGAGGTGTGATATTTTCCATGTAGCTCACAGCTAGTAAGGCCGGAGGCTCTCTAGCTCCGGGTCTGGCTGGAAATGGTAAGGTGTCTTCCTTTCGTCCATCCTTCTGAAAGTAACTAAGATCCGCTTCACCGGTACTCCTGGTATGCAATGTGCGATATCTGCTCCGTTGCCCTTCAATATCATGAAGGAACCTACCGGTAATGGTATCTTCACTGGCCCTCGGAACTCACCTGGGCCTGCTATCTGGAGGTCAGATCCGAACATGATGTTACACTCGTTCAGGAAAGAGACTGTGCAGAAAGGTCTGACAAAGTCGTGGTGATCTATGTGCGGGGGTATGCGATCACCTTGCTTGTAAATGTTAATAATGCAGCTATTGGGTATGCAATCTGCTGGCAGTACCCTCCATGTTATCAATCTCTTTACCATTCTCTTGATGACTAATGGCATTGGATCCACTTGGCCATGACGGAGTATCCCTGGTGGGTTTCCCTTCCTGTCTTCCGCAAAGTTGTAACAGCATCCACATTGTATTGTAATTCTTCCCTTCCCCGGCATCCATCTCCGGGTTCCGAGTAGGTGTTTTCCTCAGGCGGCCCGCTCGGGCCATTCTTTTCAAATCCCGGATGCAATCCACGATTTGTTGTTGTTCATATTCTGAGAATACGTCTGTATGTAGCTCGAGGCCTTCTAGTATATTGATCCTTCTGCCTCTGATTCTCTCAAAGTATTCAAAAGTTTTCTTTTTGACATTCTGCATTCTTTCCAGCTCGTATTCTGGAATAATCTGCAAATGGCGGGGCCTGGTGACATATTGTGGGATATATGGCTCAATCCCTTCACGTTCTCCTGCATACCTCGGCTCCTCGGGGATGATGTCCGTCGGGACATCCTCCGGGGTTGCTTCTGCAACAAGGTCATGCATTACTGGTGGTTCTATCTGGTGGCGTGGTAGCCTTCTTTCTCCTGATCTCCATGAGATTTCCCTGGTTTTTTCTGTTATCCTAGGAGCCGGCCTCCTTTCTTTCGGTACCGATGAATCGGCGTCCTTGAAGTGTATGTGCACGGCGTAGCAACTACCTCATCGCGCCGGTCCGCCGCTAGTTTGGTTAACATCTTACGGATACGGCGATTCTTATTTCTTCGTTGCGTTGTCGTGAGAGTAGCTCTTCGAACTTCCCGAATCTCCGTGGGAGCGGCGCCGACAAGCTCGCTCTCTCGCCGTAGCAACTACGGACTTGATTTTCTTGTCTTCTTCGGTGTTTGTCTTTCTTTTCGTCGTCGGATTGGTGGCTTGGGCCACCCACTTTCATCACCTGTCCGCCTGTGCAGTTCCTCTCGGTCAACTGGGATCCAGTCACTTTCCTCATACTGTAGGCCTGCTGGTGCGAAGTCCGAGTTAATCTCGATTATCGCTCCATCTTTCACCCTCTTTTCAACGAGTGCAAGGCTTACGCCATTTCTAAAGTTCAAGACCAACCGCCCATTCGACATTTCCCTGTGAAAAGACAAGGAAAAGGATCAGGGGCTGTACTAAGAACAAGAACATTAAGAAAAAGTTTATTAAAGACAGTTTTTTTTATTATTATTATTACTTCTTGTATTTTTAAATTTAACAGGAATGAAGTGGGATAAGATTAGGAAAGAGATTTTGATTTGGAAAAGACAACAAGGAAAACTTTATTATCATGATTTTATTATTTTAGCACATTTTATTATTATTTTGGGTTCGGACCCTACCATAAGTAACTACTTCGCCCGTGCTTCTAGGGATGAAGAATTCATTCCTTCGAAACATCAGGTAGCGTAATACTTTTTCAAGTATCGTCCGTTGATGGGAAGCATATGTCGTTCTCCCTGGAAATTCACCAGCTGGTAGGAGCCTCCTGAGTATACTGCTTCAACCACAAACGGCCCTTCCCAAGTGGGTTCAAATTTTCCTCCTATCTTGCGGTGTGCAAGGATGGTCTCTCGAGAACGAGAACTAAGTCACCAACTTTGAAGGTTCTTGGGCGGACCAATCCGTCATGGGCTTGAACCATCTTAGCTTGGTATAGTTCTAAATTCCGTTGTGCCGCAAGTCTTTTCCCTTCCAGTGCTTTCCAATTCTTCTAGTCGTAACTTGGCATTCTCTTCTCGTCGTGATTTTGTTTGCAACTCGCAATTCCGAGTGAAGGAAGCTAAACCTCTAAAGGTAACATCGCCTCGGACTCATACACCGAGCGTAAGGTGTAGCTTCGAGTAGGAGTTATGAAGGTTGTCCGTAGGCCCATAAGGCTTCTAATAATTTCTCGTGCCAATTTCTCTTATTATCGTTCAAAGTTTTCTTTAAAATTTGAACGAGAGTTTTATTAAAAGCCTCAGCCAAGCCGTTTGCTCTTGGGTAGTAAATTGTTGAATATCGCCAGTCGATTCCGTGTCTCCTGACAAAATTATTGATTTGTGTGCTTCTGAATGCTGACCCATTATCTGAAATGATTCTACGCGGTACTCCGAAATGATATACAACTTGATTCTTGAAAAATTTTAGCACGTGGTGTGCCTTTACTTCTCTGAGTGGAACTGCTTCTGCCCACTTGGAAAAGTAATCTGTAGCCGCAAGAATGAAGCGATGTCCTTTTGAAGATGGTGGCTCTATTGGACCCACTATATCTGTGCCCCAACATTCAAATGTCCACGATGCAATTGTTGGATGTAACAAATTTGAAGGTTGGTGTAGAACCACTCCGTGCACTTGGCATTGGTGACAGCTCTTGGCGATTTTCATGTAGTCGGTCATCATCGAGGGCCAGTAGTACCCTAGTCTTTTAATCTTCATTTTCATCTTCGGACCCGACTGGGGAGCGCCACAGAGTCCTGAATGCACCTCTTTAACAATTTCACGGGCCTCGGACCCGCTTAGGCATCTTAGCCACATTTGATCGAAAGACCTTCTATACAACGTGTTATTTATTAATGCGTAAGATGCAGTTCTTTTCGATCCGGTGGGCTAATGACCTATCGTCCGGTAGTTTTCCTGTTTGCGTGTAATCTATTAATGGCGGTCGCCAATCTTCCGTGTTTTCCGTCATCGTTGCAATCGATTCTTCTTCTTTTCCGATTTGTGTATTGTGTCTATGTCGAGCCGTGATAGGACCCGACGTCCGTGAACCGACACTTCCATCGATTCATCCCGCAAGCGAGCAAATTCTTTTGCGAGGCGGGCTAACGCATCCGCTAAAGCGTTTTCTCTCCCGGGAATTTTGTAAATCGTCACATTCGGAATCTGTTCTAACAACCGTACGGCATACCTGAAGTATTGCTCGAGTCTTAGTTTTAAAATTTTGTACCGTCCGGCGATCCGTTGAATGATTAACCGCAAATCCCCGTAGATGTTGATGTCTCGTTATCCCCATTCGAATAGTTAATTCCAGATCCCGTTATGAGGGCTTCGTATTCTCGCTTTGTTGTTCGTACACGGCTCCGTCAAGTGGTAGGAGTATCTTAACATCCCCCGCTCCGGTGTTATAAAGATTAGTTTGATCCCTGCCTTACCGGGCACTATCACTTGCGATTCTTCGTTTTTGTGTGCTGAAGATGCTCCGTCGAAATATAATTCCCAATGTCGATCATCAGGGTCTTCTAGGCTCATTATTTGTTCATCTGGCAAATCGTCGTCGAGAGGAGATTCTACCGGCAAAGGGTGTGCTGCGAGGAAGTCTGCTAAGACTTGTCCCTTTACGGCACGAAGACGCATGAATGTTATATCGAATTGCAATAATATCATCAACCATCTGGCAAGTCTGCCGGAAAGCGTTGGACGAGTCATCAAGTATTGCAATGGATTAAATTTCGAGATCAGGTTGACCTTATGAGAAAGCATGTAGTGCCTGAGCTTTTGAGCGGCGAAGACCAGGGCCAAACAGTGCTTTTCAATTGCGGGATACCTTATTTCCGTCGGAAGTAAACGACGTCTTAGGTAGTAAAGAGCATTTTCTTTACCCTCATCATCGACTCTAGGCTAACGGGGCTCCGAGAGAGTCGTCTAAAGCCGCGGTATAAAGTATCACTGGTCTACCGCAGACCTGGGGCTGCTAAGACAGGAGGTGTCATTAAATATTGTTTAATATCCTCAAAAGCCTTCCGGCATTTCTCTTCCCAAATAAATTTGGCGTCCTTTTTAACTAATGCCGAGAAAGGCCGACACCTACCCGACAAGTTTGAGATAAAGCGTCGAAGATATGCCAGCCTTCTCTTGAAAAGATCGTAGTTGCTTTAAGGTTTCGGGAGGCGGCAGCTCTAAGATAACTTTAATCTTTTCCGGGTTGATTTCAATTCCACGATGTCGGACAACGAATCCTAAGAATTTCCCGGAGGTGACGCCGAAGGCGCATTTTAAGGGATTCATCTTAAGGTTAAATTGTCTTAATCGTTCGAAAATAATTCTCAAATCATATAGGTGGTTTTCCTTTACTTTGCTTTTGATGACCACATCGTCCACGTAGCATTCGACTCGATTGTGGATGAGATCATCAAAATTCTTGTCATCGCTCTCCGGTATGTTGCTCCCGCGTTCTTCGATCCGAATGGCATCACCGTGTAGCAATATACTCCGATCGGCGTTCGAATGATGTAAGTTTTTCATCTTCTCGGAGCCATTCTTATCCGGTTGTATCCCGAAGATCCATCCATGAATGAGAATATTTCATGTGTCGAAGCAATGTCGATCATTAATTCCGGGATCGGCAGAGGGAATTCATCTTTTGGACATGCCTTGTTTAAATCTCTCGAAGTCCACACAAATTCCGATCCGACCATTCTTCTTCTCGACCGGCACCACATTGGCTAACCAAGTCGGGTATTGTTCTTCACGGACAAATTTAGCGTCTATTAGCTTTTTAACTTCAGCTATGACTTGTTGTTCGATTTCTAGACGCATTCTTCTAGGACCTTGCCTGACTGGAACAGAAGTAGGATCCACTCCTAGCTTATGGACTCGCGACCTCCGGAGCTAAACCCGGCATCTCATCGTAGTTCCAAGCAAAACAGTCTTTAAATTCCATTAATAACTTGATTATTTCTTCGGAGTCTTCTTTATCGAGTAAGGAGCTAACAAAGGTAGGTCTAGGCTCTTCGCTAGTACCTAAGTTAACTTTCGTTAACTCATCTATTGTAGATTTAATTTCTTCTTCGAATTCTGGTGGAGCGTCTCCAATTTGTAAATCTTTAAATTCTTCTGTGGTTTCCATGCAGTTTTCATTAGACTCGCAAGTGACAAACAAGCAAAATTCAGTATCGTCAATTGATCCTACTGTGCTGAATCTGAGGCCATGCTTTGAATTGGGTGGGCGACCGGAGTTATTCCATAATTTCTCAAAATGTTGTGATTGGCCTTTTGTCCATTTTCGAGGTAAGAAACCGCGCTGAATTAAATTTTGAACACAGGGAGAGTACCACTCAAAACGTAATTCCATTAATTCTGATGAAGTGACATCTTCAAATTGTACATTATTTTCGCTTTTGGAGGAAGGAGCACCACGTAAGAACTTGATCGGCTTTGCGCCGCCGCTATGTACCTCTCGACCACCATACCCTCGACCTTATTAGAATGGATCGGGGTCAGGGTCATAGTATGTACATAGTGGTTAATCTTCTCGTACATTGATTTATGTTCTTCATTCTTCTCATCTTCGAGAGAGATCTTGAATTGCGGCTTTTTCCAACTTATTGTCGCTGCTTCTCGTTTGATCTCTTTTTCTTCTTCAGAACTATCTTCCCAATCAACATTGATGGCTGGTTTCCTTTGTCCAATTGTCCTAACGTCTCTACCACGACCTCGTCCCCGGCCTCGACTCTCGGATGCGAGTTGTGGAGAAACCTTCACCATCTCGCAAGAAGGGAGTGGTGAGTGATCTGTTGGACTAGAACTTCGGTGTTCTTCGTTGTCCCGAACTTTCTTTGCTTCATTTGTTATGGTATCTCCGGAGAAGATTGTTTTCTTCCGAGGTGCATAATAAGATGCATCTTCATGGATTCCAATTTCATGTACGGAGAATGGTTGTAAGTCACCTTTGATGCACTCGTTCCCCTCCATCGTAGTATTTCGATGCACCGATGTAGAGATGATGGTACCATCCTCGTTTTCATGTATCCATGGTCGGCCCAAGTAGAGCGTTGAACGACGTTTCGAATCAATTATGTGAAATTTCGCGGTTGTCTTTGCTAAGTCACCGGTCTTCATTAGTAGTGTTATCGATCCGAGGGCTCTTTCTCCTTTCTGGTTGAATCCTCTTAATAACATTTTGTCGGCCTCGAGCTCGCGAGCATCAATTTCCAAGTATGCTAGTATTCGAAGACTCATTATATCGATTGATGCTCCCGGATCCACCAATACTCCGGAGAGTGTAAACTTCCCAATTAGTAATCGAAATGTACAATGGCTCGGTTGTGGTCCGTCGTCCCAAGTAGTAGGTCATTGTCCGTGAAGGTAACACCTCGTCTGTTCCTTTAACGAACAAACCTCATCTAAGGAATCTCCGGCCATTTGAGCTAAGCAAATTTCTCGGATCAAGTAAGGCCTCGATCGAGCTTCTCTCATCTCCTTTCAAAAGATGAGAGCGTCGTAGATGCTCGCTTGGTCGGTAGTTTCCTAAGATGGGCTAGCACGTTGTAGTCCACTTTATTTCCATGTGTCTCGATTTCTTCCCGAATGGGTATTTCTTCTGTCGGGGTTTGTTCTTCTTGAACAACCACCTGCTTCCCTTTGTCCTTTGGACCCATTCTCGGAGGTAAAACTCTTCCACTTCTTAAGTTAACTTCTGTAATTTCTTCTGACTCTAGTGTTGGGCTTCTCGGTGTTTCTTCTGAATCGGAATGACAGGTTCTTCCGGATTAGCTTCGCAGTCCGAAGGCTCTAACTCTATTGTGACCGGAGCTCCTCGAAACTCGCGGATAGATTCGTTGCTTGTTGAACTCTCGTAACCTCCTTGATGGATGTCTTCTTCGTCATCGTGATCGTCGAGATTATGTATGATTTGAGAATTGTCGTTGGTATCGAAATCGATGTCCGGATTGTCGCTAGTTACATAATCGATAGAAACAGTCAAAACGTAGCCAACGCCATCACCCTTATCATTATAAGATCCCACCGAAGTGAGCAGATAATCATACAGAGTCAGAGGTTCGAGGGATTTCTCCCCCGAATCCGAAACAACTATCCTAGGATAAGCAGCCCCTAGTCTAGCCTTAGGAGCCTCGGTCCTCTCTTCTTCGTCGATTTTCTTCTTCTCTTCAATCGTCTCCCGTCGAGGTGGTTCTTCTATCGCAAGTGATAGTGCCGACTTGGCAGGTTTCGAACTCTGAATTGAAGCTCGCACCGAAGCGGTTTGGATGCTGTCTAAAATCTTTTTTGAAGACCTCGTTCAAGCGGTAGTCCACCCATCATCAGTTGTATAGGGATCTATCGGAACTATGAGATCAGTCGAGACAACATTGACAGAACCTCCTTTTTGGGGTTCCTTCATGTACTCCTTCGGGATTGTTATATTCCCTTTCCGAAGGTTGTCATTGAGCCAACTTTTGAAGGTAATGCAATCTTCTATCTTGTGCCCAAGCATCCGGTGGTAAGGGCAAAAGTTGGGATCACCTTTCTTGTTAACTTCTTCCGGTCTCTTAGGCTCTGGCAACTGGAAATCCGGAGTCTTCATCGGACTACGGAACATTTTTGGCACTCGCCTCTTTTTGAATGGATATTCCCCGCTCGAGAACTCCCTTAATGTACGTTGCGGACGAGGCAGTTGTTCATACCGTGGAGATGACCGATAGCTGGGTCGGGGTTGCTTGGTAATTCTATCGAGGTTGTCGCGGCCGTTCGGACGATATTTGTATTGGTTGCTCGCCTTTGTCGATCGCTACAACAATCCCGGATTTCTTTTCAAAAGTCTTCACGAGCTTTTGCTTGTCCGTCTTGTCGGCGAAACTTAATTGCTTCGCCTCCTCTTGCAAGCTCCCGGCCTTGCTTAACAACTTCTCAAAAGTCTTAATGGTAAATCCCTCGAGGAGAAGTGCTATCGGGCCGTGAATGCTTTTAAGTAAGATGTCGATCGCATGCTCGTTCTTGTAATTGTGGTTCACACTTCATACTTAGATTTCTCCATCGAAGTATGTAATCCACCAAAGTTTCGTTCGGCTTCTGCTTCTCTACCACTAAATCACCTATAGTGATGTGGTGTTGAGCTCCGGCGAATCGCTTGATGAAGAGGTTTTCTAGTTCTAAGAATGTCTTCACTGAACCATTCGGTAATTCTGCATACCAATCGAAGGCGATCCCTTACAGGCTGCTGACGAACTGTCGAAAGAGTAATGCATCGCTCCCGCCGGCTTTGCAACAACCGGCACGAAAGTGTGCAACATGCCTGTCGGGGTTCCCTGCTCCATCAAAGGTCTCGAACGGAGGTGGTACGAAGCCTTTTGGGTATTGGACAGCGTCGAATTCTTCCGGGTAAGGTCTACCCGTCCGAATGGATGTCCCGCTCTTTGATTGTGCTAAGGCTTCTCGCACCTGCTGTTCCACCAAGCTCTTGATATCTTTTTTCTGGAATCATGCTTTGTGTTGTATCTTTCTTTAGCTGATCATCCCCATTGACAGATGTAATCTCCTTTTCTCCATCTACAATGTGAATGACCTCTAGGGGTGTCTCTCTTTGGGGTTGCACTTGACTTTGGAGAGTGGCTAGGGCTGACGCCCATCTCTTCCATCCTCTTCGCCATTCGGGCGATCGTATCGTCTTTCTCTTGAAGCTGCCTCCTCATCACTTCTGGCTCCTCTCTTTCTACGGCTGCAGGAGCACCTTGTGAAGCTGACGAAGCTCGCGTTTCGACCATGTTGATTTCCGCATACTCATCATCCATGAATTCCGATGAATCAATCTCATCTCTGAATTCCTCTTCTCTTTCTTTTGCTAATCGTCGAATATCAGTCCTCAAATTTTCCATAGCATCCTCTAGCGGTCCTTTCTGTGCATCCTTGCAGTTGTCGTGTGATGGCTGCTCGGGTTCCCTTCTCACGAGTCCCATTTACTCGCAAGTAGCACTTTCTTCGCATTCAAGTCTCCCGACGAGACTTTCCTTCTCGGCCGTTGTTTCAATCTTAATCGTCCAAGTAGTGGGACGCCACACCATCCTTCTAGCAGTAGAAGGTCTAGGACCAGATGGTCTGTCAGCCAAATGCTGGAAGGTGGTATCCTCCCTAATCTGTAACCCTGAAACGATGACAGGCGGACTAGCCTTCATCCTTTTATTTGGCTTTTCTGTAACGATGGCGGGTTCTACTCGTGGCCCAAGACTGGATTTAACTGGCACCCGCCCTATCCTTCTTAGAATCTCTGATACGGGGCATTTCTCTTTCTTTGCTAGCTTCTCGATCACGATCCGTAGTCGGGCAAATGGCGTGATCCTAGCCCTTTTCTTCTGTCGTCGTTGTAGTATGCTTGGTCGAGGTAATGTAGAAACAATCCTGCGGACATTTTCCTCGTCGACTGCGGCGAAAGGGGTGGAATCTACTTCCTTCCAAAAAGGGTGTATCTTCGAGCAATGGTATGTATTCGGGTAGTGGTGTGTACTCGGAGATTTCCGGATTTCCTCCAGAAAGCAACTTCGGCAGCTCGGCGCTTCCCGGCAATCTTCCTACTCGTTCCTTCTTCGGGTCCGTGTTAGTGATGGAATTCTTGAGCTGGACCCGATTTCAAAACGAAGGTCTCACGAGAAGGTCCGTACCCTCCACGGTAACGGGTTCACCATAGTTCCGGATTTCCTTCCCCTTTAATTTGGCGTAGCCGGGTAGGTGTAGAGACAACCGTACTAGTGGGGGTAGCAACAGCAGTCCTCCCGCGGATAAGCAAGTACTCCTCTCGGTTGGAATCTTTTGCGGGGAGGAAACTCTTGAGTTGACCTAAGGTCGAACTCGATCGGCGGCTTCTCGGCTTCGGATACTTTGTTTGTCGGCGCGAAAAGGGAAACGTCGGTGATCTTGACATTCGTGTTCTCGAATCCTTGTCCAAACCGGATGATCCCATTATCGGGCGACTCATCCTTGTAAACGAGCAAAGTCGAGTCCATTGGTGAAGGAGAAAATCGGCTTTGGGGCTTCCATTTCGCGAGGTAGATTCCGATTGTCGGTCCCAAGTTATGCTTCTTCTCATCGGGACGAAAAGAAAGGAATCGAAAAGAGTCCGAACACATTCTTGTTCATATATTTATAAGAAGGAGTTATTTGTTAAAAGAGTCATTCATTAGAGGGTTTGTTTATTTAGAACGGAATGTTCAAAGGTGTAGAGAAGGTAATGAATCCGATTCAGAGTTGGAAAGGAAAAGAAAGTCTTATGCAAGACTTCTCGACTCGAAGGATTACTCCTTAAACTAACACCTATTGGGGTCCACCCCACCTCGTAAATGAGGTAAAAGGATCTCGGAACCTCTCTATTTAGGGGTGTCTAAACAAGTGGCTCCTAAATCCAAGAGAATGTTGGCTATACTCGTTCAGGGTAGAAATGAACATAGTACTCCAACGGAAAGAAGGGTAGCTTGATCCACAAGGGGCATGGATACACTACAAATTTTTGAAAGCAGAACTATCTGATTAAAAATGGAGAGAGGAATTTTCCCCAGCGGAGTCGCCAGAAATTGTCGGCATATTTTTAGGTTGTGTGTTTTATTTTGAAAAGGGGTCGCCTACAGAAATTGTGCGGCGAATTTTTAATTTAATTTAAATAAATAATTTGAAAAGTAGTATTTGATTTTTGAAAATAATTTTAAATTTGAAGATTTTAAGATATGAAATCAAACCGATCTCACATCCCAAATAGTTTATATAAACGAACACCGCACCACAAACCATGTATCTATCCTAAGGGTAGACACACTGCTTGATGGTGGGGCTCGATTAAATAAACTAGAAGATTTGTGACATCCGTTTGGTCTGCGAACCAATTTTATAAGCCGACAAATTCCTCTGCTTAATATGAAAGCATTAAACAGGGTTTATATTACCTGAGTTCTTTAATATTCCCTATAAGGGCAAGCCCCTATAGTTAATTACATCTTAAGTGACGGGAATCACCTAAGAAAACTCTCGATAATAATCAGTAGTTCTGCTCTCAAGAATTTCAAAGTGTAAGTTTTCAAGGAATTGAATTTTGGAGTTTCGATAGGGAATGGATCAAATTTGGAAGATTTTATTTTGGGATTTCAAAGGAAGATAGGTAGGAGAAATTACGGATTCGAAGCAAACTTCGGTAATTTCCCGACTATCTTATTGTTTGGCTTGAATTTAGGAAAGTCCTAATGTTTATTTAATGTTTTCATCTTGCCAATTTTAGTTAATTTGGACTTATATTCATTTGATAGAATCACACAAATAGCCTTGAAGTTATGAGGGTTTATGTCGTACCGAACGACTACCTCGGAATCCTAAGTCCGGTCAGGGCTTAATTTGCAATGCAAATGCCTAACAAAAGGTTGAGGATTTATGTTACACTAGGTAAACTACCTCGGAGTCCTATGGATTGGTTATTTAATTCTAAGAAGGTTTAGTTGATGCAGATTCAAGTTTTGCTGACGACGATGGCCGTGCTGCCCACCATGCTCCAAGCTCCTTGTTGTTGCAGAGGTTTAGTTATAGAAGTCATAAATCAGGAGATGAGAGAAGTGTTTTGGTTTAGAGAAAATCTTAGTTTCCGAATGTTTTTGTGTTTTAATTAAAACAAATCATAAAGTTGATTATAACGACACCGGTTAAGATCCCACGGTTCCATCCTTCCAGCATCGTTATTTTTATCGGATTCACTTAGTCCAGATGAATTTGCTAAACTCGACTGAATGAGTTCCACACTTTCATTTAGACCGTGGGAAATCCCGTTAGCAACACGTAGGTTACATCATCCGAGGTATTCCCGATCATCCAACAGGACGTTTTAATTTAGTTGTAATTGTAGTTTTGTGTTCTGTTTGTGATTAAATTTTGAGTTGTTTTATATATTGAAATGTTGTGGCGGTGAATTTTATCTTGTAATGACTTTTAATTTAGTTTTGGTTTCAATTTTAGGGACTATTCTAAAGGTGTGGGTTTTCATGCAACAGTTGTTTATCATGCAATAGAAGTAAGTGCGATGTGATTAAATAAATTGCAATAAAATAAAAGCGTACCTGGAGGGTCTTCCCGTCATTCCAAGCTGCACTTAAAACACAATTAGAATATTTAAGCAAGTTCCTAGGTAAAGCTAAAGGGAGGGTTATGGTTTTCTACCAAGTTTCTAATCCTATAGCTAGTCATTTCCTATGACGTCTAGGTTCTTGTGTTTCGGTTTGAGGACGATTTTCTTCATCAAAGAACAATTAAGTTCAATTGTTCTTATAAGTATCCTATCATATTGAGGAAGTGCTTAAGAAGAATCTTAAACATCTTTTCAATATTGCTAGAATTGTTTTAAGTCCAAATGAGTTTAATTATACAAATGAATTAATCGTCCGAGAATTCGAGTTTTGTTATCTTGCTCAGTGAACTAGGACATTTGAATATCCTATAAGTGGGGTAACATTTCATTTAATGTTCTATTCAGGAGTTATGATAACCAAAGCTTTCGAGGGCAAATTGATGTTCAAATGGTTTGTGATTTAGTTTAACTTCAGTTAAAGGGTTTAAATTTGGAATAGTGTTCAAGTTGCTTTATATTTAACTTCTTTATGTCTTAGGTGATGTTATTTAATTCAATTTAATTTAACTTCAATTTAATTTAATTTGGTTTGGGTTCAATTTAAATTTAATTTATTTAATTTAAATTAATTTTAATTTTAACTTGATTTTATTATTATTATTTTTTTAATTTAATTTAATTTAATTTAATTTAATTTAATATGATTTAATTTAATTTAATTTAATTTAATTTAATTTAATTTAATTTAATTATTTATTTTTTAATTAATTTAATTTTTATTTAATTAATTTCATTTAATTTTAATTAAATTTAATTCAATTTAATTTAATTTGTTCAATTTAATTTAATTTAATTTATTTGATTTAATTTAATTTAAATTAATTTAATTTGTTTGATTTAATTTAATTTAATCTTTAATTTAATCTTTAATTTAATTTTAATTTAATTTTAATGATTAAGTCCTTTAACATTTTGAAACTTAAGTTTGAATTATCATTTTAATTAGGAATTAAATATTATTGAGATGATTAATTTAGGGATTTTTAAATTAAGGAACAAATCTCTTCCTAATAATATCCCTATTTTAATAATTCCAATTTTATTATTCTTCCAAATTTAATTAATTATTTAATTAAGGTTTATTTCAATTATTTTCAAATTGTTTAGTAGGTTTCTACCCCTTTAATTATTTAAATTTCAATCATCCAAATCAGATTAAGATCAAATATTTTACTTGTTAATTTTATTAAACCTAAAGTTTTAATTAAGGGTTAAAATTTTAATTACCATTTTGCCCCTTCAAGCTTAATAATTTCATAACTCACTAAGTTGAGCTTAAATGAACTTAAAATTTTTATGTGACTTCACTCATATGTCAATAAAGACATGAGAGGAGAAAATGTGATTTTTTGTATTTAATTTATTTATGTAATTATTTTTGGTGGAAAATAGAAATTTCCAAGGAAAATTTAATAATATGACCAAGGGAAAGTTTCTGTCCTTAAGAAAATTATGGGGCATTCCTAATGACCAGAGGACCACTTGGACCAATTTTGGTGATTTTTTAAATTATATTATTTTTATTATAATTATTTTAAATTTTGGAGTATTAATTAATTTAAAAATAAAATAAAGGTTGAAAAATGAAATTTATATTTTTCAAAAATCTCTCTGATATCAAGGAAATCAGAGAATCAATTTTTGCAATTTTCTGATTTTTCTTTGATTTATTATAATTATTTTGATGAAAATGCTAGAAAATACATTTTTAATTTTAAAATTACCTTAGGGCTTTAAAATTTAATATCTCTTTAAATAGACCTAAGAAAAATATGGGGTTTGTTCCTAAGTGATTAAAATTCAAAATGTGACATTTTGGTGAATTTTATTATTTTGTGATTTTTATTATTTTTTAATTATTAAAATATTAAAATAATACCAAAAAATCAACTTTTTTAGAAAATTGAAATTTTAATTTTCTTAAATGTCCCTAATATCAGAGAGGCTCCAAAACCAATTTGGTGAATTTTTAAAAAGTATTTTGAAAGTTATGAATTTTTAAAGTTCAAATTGACTAAATGGCTTAATCAACCTATTTAGTAGGGCTAACCAAGTCCAATTGACTTCAAATTTTTATGGTGGGTTCCTCTGATCCTAAAGGTCAGTGGAGAATTGATTTCAAGCCAATTTGATATATGGTTAACTCTAATTAATTAAGTAGTTATTTTTGGTGTTTAAGCCAATTAGGGTTATTTTAAATAAACTAATACAAAACCTATTTTCCCTAGGATCCTCTGGTCATAAGAGATATCACCAAATTTTCCTAGAATTTATTTCACAACATGCTAATTATTGGAATTAAAATACTTAAAATAGTAACATGATTTTGAAAAATCAATAACTTCTCATAGGGATGGCCTCTGACTTTGGAAAATTCAGGGAATGTTCCCAAATTCAGAGGTTTCAAAAGCCCTATGGTCTCATGCCATGGTAAATTTCCTATATGCATGGAGAATTAAAACAATGCAGAAGGGAATAAATCATTAAAAATAAAATACTTGATGAAATTAAATAATTTCTTTTCCACATTATTCTCCTCTGTTCACTGAGCAAGAGGGTATTTTTATTTTATTTTTCTGATTTTCTTACACAAAGTTATGGATTTTTGAAGTTTAGGGGAATTAAATAAATCAAAAATACCCTAATTTTCTATTTATCCACGCGGCGCCGCGTCAACCTCGGCAGCCTCCGAAAGGCCACGCGGCGTGTTCCGGTTCGACGCAGCCATCCGACTCGGCGCTCCGGGGCCCCGCTGTGTCGTTCAATCTCCTGATCCGACGCGATCCTGGCCGTCCGTCCGCGCGTGTATTAAATGAACGGCATCTGTTCATCGTCCCCAAGCGTCCTCACCCGAGAGCCGTTCACACTAAATCCCTAATATCTCATTCAATACTCAATGGATTTTAGTGTTCTTATGCTCTATGGATTCGTCTTGAAGAGACGAATACATCTATACGGTGATCATGCATTGAAATTAAAGCATTTGAAATAGAGAATCTCCAGAAGCTCGGGATGAAGAATTAGCTCATACCTTTGCTCAGAGAAGTGTGGCTTCAATCCGAGGGTTGTGTCACCTTCGATTGGATCCCGACAAGCTCCGGATGAAGTCTCCTGGTCCGATGAATCGCCTAGGTATGATTTCGACCACGACCAATCACAAAGCTTGGAGGTTGGAGCAACCGGGTGGCCCTGGAGAGGGGACTTTTGTCGGTGGACTCCTTCCCTTGGTCCAGTGAAGGTGTAGGACCAATCAATTTGAGGATTCATCCACTGTGGAGAAGTGTCCTGGTTTTGGGTGGAATTTTGGTCGAGAAATTGGGCTCGTTGTTAGGGATTAGGGCAAATTATCACCTGGGGATCAAGTCGCTCTAAGTATGGAGAGTGTTCGGAACAATTTTGGCGGGGTTTCGGTAAGGTCCGGTTCGGCACCTCCCATGGCCGGGAGGGGGTGGTGTTTAAATAGGAGAGGGTGGAGGGCCTCCTGGGGAGAGTTAGGGCTTGAGATCACCGCTCTTGGCAAGAGAAGAACAACTGCAATGGCCACCTGGGGATGGGGCGACTCGACAGTGAGAATTCCAAGTTTAGGCTCACATGTGAGCTCTCGGCCCGGTGGTTTCCGACGGCCGTGGTGGCCGGCCGGCCGTGGTCGAGTCACCCTCAGGTCCAGGTGGGTTAGGGCTGGAGCTTAGTGCAGTCAATTGGCCATGGACATGTGTAAAGGAGTTGAATTGAAATGGAATTGGGGAGGAGCTCATTTTGGGTCCAAATGGGTCAACCCACCTTTTGGGCTTGGTTCACCTCCCCATGGCTGATTTGGGCTGAGGGAGGATCAGATGGATCAGCTAGGAAAGGGTGGAGAAGTCACCATCCATGAATATTTTGATTAATCATGGATTAAGGTGAAGCATTAAAAGGGTTAAAACCTTTTAAGGGGGCTTAAAAAGGCTCCTCATTTTTCCATTAATGGCTTGATCACATGTCAAACCTTCCATGGCTTCATGTGGCTTGTCCATGGCTTGCATGGCTTGTCTTTGGCTTCGGGGAAAAGCTTGGTCAATTTCATGAAAATGGATTTTAGAAATTTTTGGTAATTTGATGGGAATTTGTATGAAGCTTGATTTGGAATGGTTTAATGATGATTTTGAAACTTAGGGGTGATATCAATTAAAGGTATGATGAAAAGAAATTGCCATGTGGGCTTTAGGGCCAATTTTAGGCTTTTGTATTTGGTGAAAATGGGCTTTTAAATGGTTTAGGGAAGTGAGCTTTTGGATTTTAAAATGGATTTTAGGATGAAATTTTGGCAAAGGCTTGGGCCAAATAATTGTTGGGTTTAGCTCATAGATGTGTCATGAGTGACTTGGAGCAAATTGGGAGTGATTTGGGTTTGAATTGGGTTGAATTTGGGCTCCTTTGGTGAATGGGCCAATATAGGTCAAATTGGGATAATTTGGGCCAATTTTGGGCTAGGGTTGAAATTGATGTAAAATTAATGTTGGGAAATGTTTATGGGAGTGTTTCAAAGAGGTTTTGACTTTGGTTGGGCTTTGATTTTGGGGTTTGGGCTCATTTAGGTTAGGTTTGGGTTTAGGTCAAAATTGGGCCTTTTAGCTTTGGGTTGAATTTGAGTGGGGTTTGGGCCTAAATTTTTGGCAAATCATGTTAGTTTTTTTTGTTTTTTGGGATGCTAAGGAAGGTTTAGAAAATATTTGGGGTTAATTGGAGTTGAATTGGGTGAGTTTGGGTTAGGTTTGGGTCATGGGTCCAAATTGGGCTTTAAGGCCAAAAGTGAAATTGGATCCAAATGTCAATCAAATTGGACTTGGATTTGGTCTAAATTGGTTTTGGGAATGTTTAATTGAATTTTAGAATTGAATTGGACCAGAATTTGGGTCAATTGGGTAGGTTTGGTTTGACATTGGGTTCACTTAGGGTTAAAATGGGTCAAATTGGGGGTTTTGACAAACGTGGGGAAAATTGACAAAATTGGCTCATGGTGTAGTTGAACAAAATTAAATTAGGAATATTTGGGATTTTCTGGAATTTTCTGGGAATTTTTTGAATTTTTTGGATTTTTGGGTCAAGGGGGTATTTTGGGTATTTGGAGGGTATTGGGAGGTATTTTTGGAATTCTTGGTATTTTTGGCTATGGATGATCAATTTGAGTGATGTGGAAATGTTTGGGATTGATTTTAAGGAATTTTGGGTGATTTGGAAATTTTGCGAAAATTTGGGTAATTTCGAGGTTTTGGGTAGGCTAAGCGGGTGTAGGGTCCCGGGGGTCAAAAATTGAAGATCAGGTGAATATAAGTGGAATGAAATCATTTTGGTTGAGCCATGAAGCCATATCAAGCCCACATGAGCCATGAAGGGACTCATTTGAGGCATCCACTATGTTGTTCCTAACCCTCTTAACCAAGGGCTTAGAGGTTAAGGACCATCCATGTGAATCACCTACATGAGTCAGGAGGTCAAGTTGGGTATGGGTGTGTGAAAGTGTAGTGTATAAATGTAGTGTGTGTGTAAGTCAGCCCCTTCACCAGATCCAGGCCACCCAGGGCAGTCCTAAGGCCAAAGAGTCCTATAGGAACTCATCCTTTAAACTTCCACATTTGATTTCAACCCTCTAGGTGATTAGGGGTCTATAGTCAAGTTTGCAGGGAGTTAAGAAGTGGTTTGAATTTCTAAGTGGTGGGTCCCAATTCTAGTCCTCTAAGATAGTCAAAGGAAAAACCTAAGGCTAGATCCTAAGTACTAAAAAGAAGAGAAGACCTTATCAAAAATGAGATGAACAGCCTCTAAAATAGAGTCTTATCACTAGAAACACGGGTGAAGCAATCACTTTGTGACTGGGTCAGAACCCAAAAACATAAAAATGGATAAAAAAAAATCACCAAAAAAAATATGTGCTAAAAATGAAATATGTGAAATCATAATAAGTTTTACCCTTCCTTTCAAATCAAATCTTGTTCCTGGTCTTTCCTCATCTTTTCCTACCTTGCTTTAAAATTAAAATAAGTGAATAAGAATCCTTAGTGATAAATATTTTCTTAATGTTCTTGTTCTTAGTACAGCCCCTGATCCTTTCCTTGTCTTCTTCGCAGGGAAATGTCGAACTGGCGATTGCACCTAAACTTTAAAAATGGCGTGAGTCTCGCACTCGATGAAAAGAGGGTGAAGGATGGAGCAGTGATAGAAATAGATTCTGACTTCACACCAGCCAGCCTACAGTATGAAGAAAATGACTGGATCCCAGTGGACTGAGAAGAGCTTCATAGCCAGACAGTGATGAAGATGGGTGGCCCAAGCCACCAATCTAGCAACAAGAAAAGAAAGACAAACACCGAGGAAAGTAAGAAAATCAAGTCAGTAGTTGCCACGGCAGAGGGCAGGCTCGTCAGCGCCGCGCCCGCAGAAATTCAAGGAGTAAGGAGAGCTATGCTCACTGCTACTCAAAGAAGGAATAAGAATCGCCGTATCCACAAGATGTTGACTAAACTAGCAGCAGATCAACACAAGGAAACAGCCACCTTCACCGACACACACATTTTAAAGATACCGGTTCATCAGGAACTTGAAAAGAGAGAACAAGCTCCGAAAACAATAGAAAGGATAAGGGAAACTCTGAGAAGATCAGAGGCAGAGAGATTGCCTCGACACCGAACAGAGATACCATTTCTGAAGAACCTTGTTGCGGAAGCAACCCCGGAGGATGTCCCGACAGAGACAATCCCCGAGGAGCCAAGGTATGCAGGAGAACGTGACGGGATTGAGCCATACATCCCGCAATACGTTACTAGGCCTCGTCACTTGCAGATTATCCCAGAATATGAACTAGAAAGAATGCAAAATGTTGAGAAGAAGACTTTTGAATACTTTGAAAGGATTAGAGGCAAAAGAATCAACATTTTGGAAGGCCTCTGAGTTACACACAGGTGTATTTCAGAGTACGAGCAATAGCAGATTGTGGGTTGCATTTTTTAGAACTTCAGAAGATGGGTCGAGCAGGCCGTCTGAGAGAAAACGATCGGAACCCCAGAAATGGATGCCAGGGAAAGGAAGAGTCACAATACAATGCAGATGTTGATATACCTTCGCAGAAGACAGAAAAGGAAATCCACCAGGGATACTCCACGGTGAGGTGGATCCAATGCCGAGAATAATTAAAGGAATGGTGAAAGAATGATAACGTAGAGGGTACTGCAAGCAGACTGCATACCCAACAGTTGCATCATCAACATTTATCAGAAGGGCGACTGCATACCTCCACACATAGACCACCATGACTTTGTCAGACCTTTCTGCACAGCTCTTTCCTTATTCATCAATCAATGCAATATCATGTTCAGATCTGGCTCTCGGATAGCAGTGCGGCCCGGGTAAGTTCCGAGGGCCGGAGATACCACTTCCGGTAGGTTCCATCATGATATTACAAGGAAATGGAGCAGACATCGCAAAACATTGTATACCGGGAGTACCAGTGGAGCGGATCTCCGTCACATTTAGAAGGATGGACAACAGAAAGGCACCGTACCACTTCCAGCCAGATCCAGAATTGGAGAGTCTCCGGCCCTACGAGCTGTTAGTTACACGGAAATAACACACCTCCAAAGCACATCCATGTGGAATTCCTGCCAAGGATGGCTTGGAAGGTGATGTTATTGACCGTGTATCTCATTGTCTGATATGGATTTAACATATACTTTTTGGATGGATCAACAAGAATCATACATAGTCCGTTTTGAGTCATGGATTGTATGAGAAATATTTCAGATCGAGTTGTATGATGTATCTTCAACAAGATTGGAATGAAAGTGACCATGTCACATTTTGCCTTCACCTCTTTTTGTGCAAATTAACTGGAAAACGCTTACGAAGTTAAATGAACTTCGAACAAAGAACAGAAAAGAAAAAGAAAAATAAATAAGAACTCTCTTCCATAAAAATCCAAACATTAAAAAGAACTTCAAATCCACATGAACACCAAATAAACAATAAAAAAATGGGATAGTTAAAGAACAAACAAAACAAATCTAAAGCTCAAGTTGAATTCCAGTTTAAGTCCACCTTTCAAATCTAATCCTTCTTCCAATCAAGATCTATTCCGGACCTCCTTTGAAAAAAACCCTCTCTCGGGATGATTTCAAAATCACGAAGAATTTTCAATTTGATTCGGTTGACATGGGTTTGTACTCTTCACCAAGTAATCAGACTTTGATTGATTCCCATGGGATATGGAACACTTTCATATCTCATTGCAATCTCAGCATTCGGGATAGGCTTCCGCCCTTACCCCCATCTCGCACTGTTACCCAGATAGGCTTCCGTCCTACTCCCATCTCAATCTCAGCATTCGGGATAGGCTTCCGCCCTACTCCCTTCTCAGCCATTCTCAACACTCGGGATAGGCTTCCACCCTACTCCCTTCTCAGCAATTCTCAGCACTCGGGATAGGCACAGTCCTATTCCTTTCTCAACAATCTCAAAAATTTGACCCTCTCAGCAAGAAATTGAAATTAAAGCACTCTGCATTTCGGATAGGATTTGTCCTATTCTTCCTCAGCATATGGAATAGGCACAGTCCTGTTTCCTTCTCAGCATAGATGCATTCGGGTAAGCCTCCGCCCTACTTTTCTCCGCATAAAATCAAAATTGAAACTCAAATCTGAATTTAAACTCAAAATTAAAAAAAAACTTGAAATAAAAATGAACGAATATAGGATCCCATCTCTCTTGAAATCTTGTGATCTGGAAATTTACCTCCTTTTTCCCCAGCGAGAGTTCTGGAATCTTCAGCCTTGGAGATTTACCTGATACTCCCCAGTAGAAATTTCTTACACTTCGTCCTAAGTTTGTCACTTGGACATCTGTCTTGGTTCTTTGGATCTCTTCGGTCAACGCCAATACGCGCGGTGTGCTTGATTAGAACACCACACCTATTGGGGGTCCATTTGTTGACTCCCAATTTGATGAGGTCTTCTTTCCTCTTAGTGCTTAGGATCTAGCCTAGGCTTTTCCTTTGACTATCTTAGAGGACTAGAATTGGGACCCTTCCTTTAGAAATTTAAACCACTTCTTGTCTCCCTGCAAACCCCACAAGCTTGATTGTAGACCCCTAATCACCTTAAAGGGTTGAGATCAAAAGTGAAGGTTTAAAGGATGAGTTCCCTATAGGACTCTTTGGCCTTAGGGATCATCTGGATTTCATTTCTGGCTCCATGGAGGCCGACTTACACACTCACTACACTCATACTCTACACTCACACACAATCCAAATCCTAAAAACCACACCCATACCCAACTTAACTTCGACTATGTAGGTAATTCATATGACCGACCTTAACCCTAAGCCCCCGAAGCAAGAGGGTTAAAGAATAACATAATGAATGCCTCAACGAGTCCTCTCAAATTACCATATAGCTAATACGATCTACGGCTCAACCAAAGTGCTTCCATTTCACTATTATTCGATCAATCTTTTTTTCCAAAATTTCAATTTTCGAATTCTCGGACTCTACACCTATCAAACCTACCAAAAGTTCTTTAAAATCGCTCACAAATCCTCCAAAATTTCCAAATCACCCAAAATTTCAAAATTAACTCAACATTCCCTCACCAATCAAATTGATCATCCATAGCCAAAAATACCAAAAATTCCAAAATACTCCTCATCACCTCCAAATACCCAAAACGCCCTCTTAAATAAAAAAATCCAAAAAAATTTAAACTTCCCGGTAAAAATTCCAGAAAATCTCAAATATTCTCAATTTCATTTTGTCCAACTACACCATGGGCCAATTTTGTCAATTTACCACTTTTACTAAAACCCGCATTTTAGCTCATTCTTAACTCCAAGTGAACAATGTCAAACTAAATCTACCCAATTTAACTCTTACCCTATCCAATTCAATTCTAAACTTCAATTTAATATCCAAAATATCAATCTGTGCACCAAATCCAAGTCCAATTTGACGACATCAACTAATTTCACTTTTCACCTTAAAGCCCACTCGGACCCATGACCCAAACTTAGCCCAAAACCAAACCAATTCAACTCCAATTGACCCTAAAACTTTTTATAAACCTTCCCTAACATCCCCACAAACAAAACACTAACATACTTACCCAAAATTGGACCCAAAGCCCACTCAAATTCAACCTAAAACCAAAAGTTCCCTAATTCTCTTGACTCCAAACCAAAACTTAACCCAAAAAAGCCCAAGTCCCAAAACCAAACCCAACCAAAGTTTAAACCTCTTTGAAACACTCCCATAAAAATTTCCCAACATTAAATTTACATCAATTTCAACCCTAGCCCATCATCAGTCTAACAACACTGACCTACATCGCTCCATGTACCAAATGAACCCAACCAACCCAATTCAAGCCCAAACCACCTCAAATTTATTTCAAATACCATGATTACTATTCCTAAACCAAACCCAACAATTATTCGGGGCCCAAGCCTTTACCAAACTTTCATCCTAAAATCCATTTTCAAATCCAAAAGCCTACTTCCCTAAACCATTTTAAAATCCCATCTTCACTAAATTTCAAAGGCCCAAACTTCTGCTAAAGCCCATATGACATTCTTTTTCATCACCCCATTAATTGATATCCCTTGCGGTCCTAAATCAATCATCAAATAATCCTAGATTAGGCCTCATGCCAAAATCACCCATAAGTCCCAAAATTCAAAACCTTCTTCATGTAAAACGACCAAACTTTGTCCCAAGCCACATGGAGCCATGAAAGCAAGCCATTTACAAGCCATATGAAGCCATGGAAGGTTTCCGACATGCGACCAAGCCGACAATGGCAAAAGAGGCCTTTCCTAATCCTTCATTAAGCCTTTTTAACTATAACCATGTCACACACTAAACCAAGCTTAGCCACCTCACCATGGATGGAGACTTCACCACTCCATGAAATGACCCAATCGATCCCTACCAAAATCAGACCAATGAATGCGAACCAAGCCCAAATACATGGCCGAACAAATTGAACCCAAAATGAACCTCTCCCCATTCCATTTCAATTCAGCCCCTTTACACATGTTAAACCTGGGTACCGGACCGCACCATTGCCAAACTTCGACCCCACCTGGCCAAGACATTAAGGACTGCTGCTCGGCCGCCGCCTACCAGCCGCCGAAAACACCATGGCCGAGAGCTTTATGTGAGCCAAAATTCAATTTTCCTCGCTAACTCGTCTCAACCCAAACGGACAGCATGTACTTCTCTTTCTCTCTCACTCGTATGTACCGATCCCAGCCTTCAAACCCCCGAGCTCCTCCACATGCTGACGACCGCCACCTCCTCTCGGCCATGAGGGGTGCCGAACCAAAACTTTCACGAAACCCCGCCAAAATCATCCTGCATCACTCCCTCAGCTAATATTGTGAGAACTTGATCCCGCATCAAATCCCCCGCCATTTCCTTCGCGAGCTCAATCTCGTAGCCGAAATCCAAGATCAAAACCAGGACACTTCACTACGTTGAGCCAATCTCCAAATTGATTGGTCCTACACCTTCACTGCATCGAGCAGAGAAGTTTCCTCAAATAGGGCCACTTACTAAAGAAGACACGTTCCCAAACTCTCCAAGCTTTGTGATCGGCTGTATTTCAAATCATACCTGTGACAATTCACTGTGCGGCGGACTTCATCTCGAGGCTTCGTCGCACCCAATCGAAGGTGACACAACTCTCAGATCGAAGCTTCACTTCTCTCGAGCAAAGGTACTTCGACTCACTTTCTTCCCGAGCTTACGCAGATTCTCCATTTAATTAATCAATTTCAATGCATGTTTGACTGTATTGATGTGTTCGTCTCTTCAAGATGAATTCATAGAGCATAAGAACACAAAAATCCGTCGAGAATCGAGCGAGAAATTGTATGGGCGTCGACTCGCTCACGGCTCCACACGCGCTGCAGACGAAGATGACTGTGGAGCCGCCGCATCGCACGTGTATCGAGTGGGACACCGTGATCTCGTCGGATCGAGCAACGAGACACGAACCACGGCCGCGTGGCATTCGCCGATGGCGCCGCCGAATCAAGCAGACGACACGCGGAGCTTCGGAGACGCCGAGGCCGACGCGGCGCCGGCGGACAAGAGAAAAATAGAATTTTCTTATTTATTAAATACCCGTAATCTCAAAATTCACAACTTCGGTAGAAAAATTCTAAAATAAATAAAAAATACCTTATCGTCAAAGGAATGAGGATAATAATGCCAGTTAAATCCAATTTCATCAAGATTTTATTTTTAGTCGATTTATTTACTCTCTCGCATTGTTTTAATTCTCCATGCATATGTAAAATTTAAGATGACACGAGACCTGTAAGTTAGCTCCCGTGAACTCGGAACATTTCCTAAATTTCCAAGTGTCGGCGCCATCTCATGGTAAGCACGATTTTTTAAGTTCATGTTACTGCTTTGAAAGTATTTTAATTCCAATAATTCAACATTGAGAAATAAATTCTAGTAAAATCAAGGATGTTTCTTTACATCAGAAAGTGACTCTAAAGAAAAAAATAAAGCTGGAAGACCACTTCGAATAACTCCCACGCCTAAATAATTCAAAATCGAACTTTTAATTAATTAGGTTAACCAACATCAAATTAACTTAAAAATAATTCTCCACTGTCCTTTAGGATTAGGAGAACACTACAAAAATTTGAAACTAATCGACTCGATTAACCCCACCAAACGGGGCTGATGCTCCTCTTAAGTAATAATTTAAAATTAAACTTTAAAATTCATAACTCACAACATTTCATTAAAATTCAATAAAATGCTTTTGAGCTTCTCTAATATCGTATAACTTACGAAAAAATTAAAAATCAATTTCTAAAAAGTTTCGATTTTTATCATTATTTTAATATTTTTAATAATTAAAAAATAATAAAATCATAAAAATATTAAAAAATCACCAAAATGTCACATTTCAATTTTAATCACTTGTGAACAAACTAAATATATTTTTAGTTTTTCCTGTGATAAGATATCAATTTTTGTTTTAACGTAATTTTTAATATTAAAAATGATTTTCCAAAACCTTTTCACTAAAATAATTCTAATAAATCAAAAAAATCAAAAATATAAAATTTGTTTTCTGAAATTTATGAGGTTGCAGAGATTTAATAAAAATATAAAATCCATTTTTAACTTTAATTTTATTTTAAAATTAATTAATGATCCGTTAAAATAATTCTAATAAATAAAATATAATTCAAAAATCACCACAATTCGCTCAAAAAAATTTTTATCATTAGAAATATTCATAATTTTATTATGACAGAAAATTTCCCTACTACGTTATCGAATTTTCCTCAAAACCCCTATTTTCCATTAAAAATAATTACATAAATAAATAAAATATAGAAAAATCACATTTTCTCCTCTAATCGCCTTAATTGACATGTGTTGAGGTTACACAAAAATTTCAAACATTCGGTACTAATTTCTACGAAGCATGCACTATTAAACCAAGTGAAAAAACCAGAATTAAAATTTTAACCTCTTAATTAAAACTTTGTGCTTAATAAAAAGGAGGTAAAATATTTGATTTAAACTGATTTTAGATGATGAAATTTAAATAATTAAAGCGCAGACCCATCAATCACTTTCAAGATTATTTAAAGTAAACCTTAATCAATTTATTAATTAAATTTAAAAGATTAGAATTAAAATCAAATTATTAAAGGATATTATTTAAGAAGATATTTATTCTTTAATTTAAAAATCCCTAAATAAATCACTTCAATAATACTTAAAAAGAAAATTAGAAGAATAATCTAAATTAAATTAAAATTGAAATGAAATTGAAATTAAATTAAAATTAAATTAAATTAAATTAAATTAAAATAAAATTAAGTCAATTAAATTAAAATTAAATCAAATTAAAATTAAATCAATTAAATCAAATTAAATTAAAAATTAAATTAAATTTAAATTAAATTAAATTAAAATTAATCAATTAAATTAAATTAAATTAAAAATGAAGTTAATCAATTAAATTAAATTAAATCAAATTAAATTAAACTTAAATTAAATTAAATTAAATAAAAAAATTGAATTAAAATTAAAATCATTTAATAACAAACCTAAATCTTTAAGAATTAAACCTAAAATAATCAACACTATTCCAAACTTAAACTAATTTTCTATAATTAAATCAAAATTAAAAATTAAATCATTAAGCTTTAAATCATTAAAATACTTACCTGCCGATTGCCTCTTTTAAAGCTCTTATTATTATAACTCTTAAATGAAGCATCAAGTGAAGCTGTTACCTCACTTATGATATTCAAAACGCCTTGCACATCGAGCAAAAGAATAAAACTTAAACCCTTGATGATTAATTCACTCGTATAAATTCCTTCGACTTCAAACAATCCCAAGACAGCATGTTTAAGACTTGCCTTAAAGATCTTCTCACATGATAGAGGTTTATAAGAACAATCGAACTTAATTGCTTTCGATGAAGAAAAATCGTCCTAAACCAAAATACAAGAACCTAGACGTCATAGAGATGACAAATTATAAGATTGTATCTCTCGATAGACAACCAAAACCTTTCCTTTACTTTTTACTTCTAAAGTATCATTAAATATTTTTAAATGCCTTAACATGTGTTTTGCGCCGGATGATTTTAAGACTTTCCAGATGCTTTTTATTTTATCATAATTTACTTTATTTGAATGCACTTTACTTTTTCGTATAATAACAATCACAGATAAAACCAAAACCTTGTGATAAGCCCCCGAACTGAAACCAAAACCAAATTAAAAGTCATTACAAGATAAAAATCACCGCCACAACATTTCAAAATATAAAACGACTCAAAATTTAATCAGCCAAACGAACAACAAACTACAATCGCAACTAAATTAAAACGTCTCGTCGAATGATCGGGAATACCTCGGATGATGTAACCCACGTGTCGCTAACGAGATTTCCCACTGGCCTAAAATGAAAGTTCGTGGAACTCATCTCGCTAAGTTTAGCAAACATCTACTCGTTAATTCAACGGTGGGCCAATCTGTGAAATGGATTGACGAACCGGCGGATCTTAATCGCCCGTTTAATCAACTTTAAGATTCGTTTTAATTAAAACATTAAAGACTCAATTTTAACTTTTCTAAACCAAAACACTTCTCTCATTTCCGATTTACGACTTCTAAAACTAAACCCCGTAACAACAAGGAGTCGGAAAGACGGCGTGGGCAAAGACGGCCATCAAGCACGTTGAAACCAGCCTACTTCAACAAAACTTTCTTAGAATTAAATAACCAAGCCATATGACTTCGAGGTAGCTCTGCCTAGTGCAACATAAATCCTCAACTCTTCATAGCATTTGCATGATCATAAACATGTAAATTAAGTCCTAACTCATTAGACTTCTGTGGGGCTTGTTCGGTACGACATAAACCCTCACATTTTCAGTTCGATCGTATGATTACGTCATACGAATATAAGTCCTAATTAATGACCGGGTAAAATTGAAATATCAAATAATATTAAGATTTTCTTAAATCGAGCCAAACAATGTGATAGTCAGAAGTTGCCAAGATTCTTCGATCCTCACTTCTCCTACTTATCTTTTCTTTTGACTCCTAAAAATAAATGTTCCAAATTCGAGCTAATCCCTTTCAAATTTCAAAAAATCCAATCCTTCAAAACCTTAAACTTTCAAATTTCGAGAGCAAAACCACCGATCATTATCGAGAGTTTTCAGATGATTCCCGTCATTTAAGATGTAATTAACTATGTGGGCTCGCCCCTTATACGAAACTTTAAGAACTCGTGTAATATAAACATCGTTAATTCCTTTGTATTAAGCAGGAGAACTCGTCGCTTATAAAATAAAGTTCGCATACCAAACGGATGTCACAAATCTTTAGTTTATTTAATCGAGCCCTACCATCAAGCAAGCAGTGTCTATCCTTGTGATGTATACATCGTCTTGCATATGCATGCGTCGTTTATATAAACTATTCGTGATGCGAGATCGGCTCGATTTCATATCTTAAAATTATTTTCAAAATCAAATACTACTTTCCAAAACCATATATACAAATTTAAATTAAATTTAAAATCTAAAATTCGCCAACAATTTCGTTAGAGAATTTTCAAAATCAAACACACAACCTAAAAAATATTTACGACAGTAATGTGATCACTAATTTAATATTCTAAATAACGATATTAATCATGAAATGATCTCCTCTCCTATAAGATCTACAGAGGTGAGCTTTTCGTCTCCATCAACATAGTAATGAAAATTGCTGATTATGTTCGCTTCCAAAATTTTAAGTTCGGTTATCCTCGTCCTTCGCTTTTCGAACACACGACTCCTCTAATTCCTGTCTAGTTGTTCCTCCACAAAGTATATGTTATTTCCATTCCTCTTATAAGATAATTAGTTTCCTCCAAGATAATTAGAACATTTTCATTCAAACAACCCCTTCCTCCACATGATGAAATAACTCAACAAGAGAGTCAAAATTACCCCTAATCCTCTCCACATCAGCCTCTAACATGTTCCCACTACATCCTCCCATGCATGTGACCCCGCCCTCTCAAGCCTCCATATTCGCAGCCTTCTCCAAAATTAGTAATTTCTCGCCATGAAAGTAATAACTCATCTTCTTCTCTAAATTAGTAATTTCTCGCTATGAGTAATAACCGTCTTCCTCATGCATGCTTTTCGGGGGGGGGGGGCGAGGTTAAACTCCAAGAGAAGGACATAACAATTTCTATGAGATGACCAAACATATGTTATTTCAACAATAATGTGATGCTATTCTACAACCTTTTTCCAAAGATCCCTTACGAGCGGAACCAATCCATTCTTCATCAAAAACAAATACAAGTGGTATCCCTTTCTATAAGAATGCATGCAATCGATGGCTTGATTAGATTAAAGTTGGAATATCTATCTTCATTTGCCTCCCAAAGATGACCCCTAGAAAAATATAATTTTATGATTAAACAAATGAAATTTTAAGCCAGGTAATCTGAACCAAATGCAGAACAATCCGAGATTCCGTTTGCGGATCAAAACTACGCCCAATTTTACAAAGATCCACTGATAATCCTCCTCCCTGCTTAATGGAATAAGAATGCGACGCCAAATCCAAAAACCCGATTTTCCAATCTCCAAGTAGCTTAAACCCATCAAAAGCCTTCCTAATTAGTTCCATCTTCAGATGGCCATAGATAAATTTACCAAATAAAGAAAATTTGCAATTTGCTGAGAGATTGGCTGTATCTAAATCAAGAAAGAAAATGTGTTTACCACCCTTCCTAACAGACTTATGCATGAATGGTTGATCACCCGACCCATCCAATGTGTCATGATAAAATTGAGGAATAACATAGTTCTTAGAATTAATAGCCACCGGAACGCCAACTCCAGCAATCACATATGCATAAGACCTATCCATTCAAAGAACAATGAAAACACCTCACCAGCTAGAGAGAACGCCTCCATTTCGCCAAACCCTAGCAGAGAAAAACCTTGTCCCCATTATATATAATTGAGCATATGTGAATTTATCTATCTTATGAAGCAAGAGTTGGCCCGTTGCAGTATCAATGAATGTACCTATTTGAGAGATAGTTACTGCTCAAAATAATATGAATATATTTCCTATTCATCTCAATTTAACTTCGAACTCTATTGCATATTTTAACGAACAAGAGAAATATAAAGAATTAAGCACGTCTCGATGTCTCAATTTATGAAGCATATATACTACTGTAGATAACTAATTTTTGTTTATATCACGTTGAGCTACATGCATGAGATGATAATGTCGCTGTTGTAGGAAAGTTCACATATATTGTTATTTATTTTTGAGGTGTTGAGTAAAACATCGAATAAATGCACTTAAACATATTAAAGTTGAGAGAAACTAAAAGAAAATTAATTTATATTTTACTAAACGGTGAAAAAGTTCAGCCTTTCATTGAATAAGATAGTTCAATCAAAATTTTAAGATTTTAGATGAGTCCAGTATAACACATAAGTTTTATATTATAGCAAGAACACATAAGTTTTATATTATAACAAAAATTAAACTTACTAGATGAAATGTTAAATTTGATATTCTTATTTTAGTGCATCAAGCAATATAAGTATATTATCTTAGATATCTTAGAAGAATAAAAAGATAAAATTGGGACCAAACCCTGAGGAAATGTTGACATTCAAAATATAATTGATCTTGCTCGTTAGGAGGACAATATGCCGTATTTTAGACTTTTAGCTCATGATGTTGAACTAGTTATAAGTTAACAAGATATTAATTATTATTGTGAACAATTCAGAAAATATACTAGTACATAGACAATAGCAATGATAAAATTAGACTGTATTATAATAATTCATCTGAGAAAACTAATTAATATGTATTTGATAGTTATATATATATTTTAAATATAATAATAATGTTATATTTTGCTGTTATTTCTTGATCTAATTATATTTTCTGTTTATTATACATGATAAAATTGAAAGTGGTAATGATATTCTCACCAAAGTATTGACAGTCGACCGTTGAACCACAACAGTAACCGACCAGCTGACCAAATAGATCGAGCGAAGATCTGGACAACCGATAAACAACCAGAACTGACAGATTGCCACAACTAAACAGAGTTTATCAGCCTGATTCTGGCCGACCCACGACTATTGATCTCAGTAGGTCGAATGATAAGATAGTTGAAAGCATGGGCTCATTTATTTTTCTACTTAAAATATCTTATAACGCTCTTTCGATAAAAAACAGTGACAAAGCATTTAATCGTTTCATTCATACTTTCACGTCTATAACAGAAAAGAATTTCTACTGTGCTTGACAATCGGTCAGTAACAAAAATCACGTTTTAACAGGTTCACACACTCTCTCTATCTCTCACTCATGCACACACACATCCGTTTTTCGCTTAAAAGTAATTCACAGGCCAGAGTTAGATTCGACAATTAACATTTTAATTTAATTGCTTCTTGCCCACTAAAAAGGAGAAGACGTTTAAAAGAAAAGCACCAAAATGAAAAATGCTTCACTAAACATGCTAAAGTTCATGCATCTTCTAAGCCATCATCATTCATCACTAAGAAAATTAAACAAATAAAGTGACGTCGAGTGCTGCCGTGCAGCTCCTGTTGATGTCGACAACAGATAGGGAATCAAATTCAAATAACGATTAAGACCGTAATTAGTATGTTAATTAAATATTCCTTCGTATTAACCCTACCAGGAGACAAATCATCTCCTTCGTTACTATTTTATTTTCTTAAATCAGCGCCTATCGATGCCTTCCTTCTCTTCCCATCTCGATTTCACGATAATAAAGATTTTCTTAATCAGGCAATGTTGAATGATAAATGATTAGCAAATAATAAAAACTTGAATATTAATGCCTCAATTTGTAAATAAATCATTAGTTCATATTAAAATTTATTAGTTCCAGTCAAATTTTTGTCCATTTTCCTGCTAGACATGGTATTCCATTAATATAAATTCCACTACCTATCATAATTGGACACAATCACTTCAATGCGTGATGGTAATCGCAGAAGCCGAAAGAATGATCATCGTCTTATTGCTGCATGTTAATTCAACACACACTCAAGAAATAAAATAAATTGTGTGATGACACTGTAAGCTTTTACGTAATAATTGCAGTTAAAAACTAATTTTACCTGTCACAAAGAATTATTATTGGACACGTATTAAAGCTTCTTACCTAATAAGTATTTAAAGTCAGAATCACATTTGCCATGTTATAGTTGACTGAAGATTCGGATTAAGAAAGGATTGACGATGATTGGGCTTTTAAGTATTAATTATGGTTTTGAAAGATTCAACGGTAATCGGCCGTGTGTATACAAAGGTTAGCGGCGATTAACGAAAGAGGCGGCGATTGACGGCGATCAACGATAGTGCCATTGATAACGCATCGACGGCGATTCGACTTCATTATTTATCCATATCAATTATGTTTATATATACTTATATCTTTAATTTTTCGATTTATGATTACCAAATTACTTTATAACTATATAATTTAGAACTTTTTTTTATCATAAATCATAATGAAAAACAATTAGTTTTTCCCACTAACATATATTTTTTAAAGTCATTTAAAATAAGATTTCTAAGTTGTTTGTGTATAATATGTAGACAGACGACTGAACTGCCCCTAAAATTAAACCCAACAGGTTCACTAATCTTCTTAATTACTAGCTCTAAACCAACGCGTTCGAACATCCTAACCTCGATTACACAACAATAATTGCATTGTTAATTAATTAACTCCATGATGCAACACATAACAAGGAGACATTGGAATAATTAATGCATGCATGGTCGGTTAATTAGACCAAAATAAGGCTTAAATAAATTGTTAATGGTAATTAGCCATGGCATTATATTCTGGCCACGTGAGAAATGGGGAGGAGGATTATTAATTTAATAATTAAGGAGATCCAAATTCTTCTGCCTCGGAAGCTGAGATCCTCGAAATGTGGGTGCTCGGGGGATAGAGAGGAAAGTGTGGTACGGATAAAATGATCGTTATATTTTGGAGGATTTACATACATACCACTCATGATTATTGAATTGCTTATCAACAATAAAATTTTAATATTACATACATGCCATCTAAATATTTTGGGTTCTTCATCTCTATCATTTCCGTTAGAAATTGACGGGATGAGATTTTCAGAGGCATTGTATGATGTAATCCGTTGCCACTGAATCAAAGGAGGAGAATAATGGGAGTTTGAGAGGATCTCAGTTTCCGAGAAAGATGAGAGTTTCGGAGTGTCTTTCTTCGCTGTAATCCCGTCTCTAATAAATTGAAGGAGCAGAAAGGTGGGAGTAATTTTTTCTCATGAATAATCGACCTGTAGCTACGTCCTAATCCTATAAATATTATTACGAAGATACACTCCGACCAACCTCATAATATATCTGCGTAAGTGCTATCGTGCTTATCGTTGGGCTAAAATGCCAGCGTTATCATGGCTGTCATGTGCTATCGAAACGCGAACCGCAATGCGACGAGATTATCAGAAGCACGAGCTTAATACCCCCGCAAAAACCGACATAACCCCGTAATACCGGGATGCGAGAACAAACCCTCCGTGGTTTCGCACTTCATCGAAATCACAGAGGCATCGGTCGTGCTACACGGCTATTCGAGCTTAATACCCCAATAAAACCGAAATAACCCCCCAAAACCTCCGCAGCTCCACTCAAAACCCCTACGGATCCATTATGTTAGCTGCATTGCCAGACACACGCGCTAATATTTGATATGACTTCTAACGGAAATTTCATTTGTCCGGAGTCCTCACTAAAAATCGCTGTGATGTCGTTGGTTTGAAAAATTATCGTACACGACAAGTACTCGAGTTGATGGGGTGCATTTAACAGAGGTCATTTGAGTTGGTATGAATCTAATATTAAAGTTTTGAGTGTTAGAAATGAAATTTAATAAGAATTGAATGGTATATTTGTATGTAAAGCCCTCCCATATTATTAATTAATTGCATGTAATATTATTTTGAGTATGAATCGTACATTTTTACATATCAGAAATCTTGATAGAAAAGTTTTTTGTTGTTATTTTTGTTTTTGGGTTTGGGGGAAATGAAAAATGTTGTTGGCTTGGAGCATATGGGATGTCTCGACAAGTTTGACTCGTGTGTGGAAATTAAGACCAGAATCATTTGAGATAGAACCTGCATGGCCACATGAATGAACTTTTTTTTGGGAAAATTTACATCCATACAGCTCAATTCCTATATATTTACGTATTGTCCCCAAACTTCTATTTTTTAAAAGTTAAAATGGTCGTATTTTTTATGTGACATGAAAAATTCGAGTGGTATAAAAGTAAAATAGTAAAATTTAGACGTTGGATATATAAATACGTAGCGATTTTGGATTTTCTACGACAATGTAACTAATACCACGTGACATGTCACTTTCCAATCGCCCATTATCGCGCATGTTTACTTTAACAATTAAAGACTGATCCTTCTATTGTTATGAATTTTGATTCAGTGAAATAGTATGACAGGACTGATCTGGAACACGAGACCATGCAGTGCTAGGTTAATTATGTAAACATGTATGTTTTTGTATTTAATATAGTTGTTGAATTACATAATAATTTACATTCTAGCACTTACAGAAAGAAGAAAACAAAAAAAAAAAAATAGAATAGAGTAATAAAGGATTTAAAATGAGAAACTCTAGGATTTCACTATAATGAGATTTAAGTATATAATAAGTTTACTTTGGCTCCACCTGAGACCCCCTATTTCTATATTTTGATTGGGGCATAACTGTTGCACAAGAAACATATTGAAGCACATGAATAAGAATATGCCCATTATTTATTTAATGTATTATAACAAGCTTAACCTAGGTTTATTATAATTGAGTACTAAGACTTACGTTGGACTTGGTAGGAAGATGTCCTTGATCTTCTTCGACGAGGTTAGTGGTTTGATGAGTAGTTCTTAGATGGCAGTAGGCAAATATGCCTGATCTTGCATCATTAGGCTTAAGCTTTTATACACTGGAAACTCTTTTTTCATTTTGTTGATTTCCTTTCTCACAAAATTTAGAAGATACTTCTTCCGTATGCACCGTTATGTATGGTTCCCCCTTTTGCAAATCAACTTACACTCTACCTATGAATAAAAATGGTTGTCCTAAAATAATTATATAATTCGGTTCATTTTTTTATATTACAATATTGTACACATAATTTATTCTAGGCGGTTCACCAAATTGTTGTAGTTATATTATGATTACTTTCACTTCCTTAGGCCCAATTTCGTATAAATTGATAATTACATCAAATTTATGCTTGCAACAAAGTCAACTAATTGTAGTTATATTGTGATTAGTTTTACTTTTTCTTAGGCCCAATTTCTTTTTAAATTGATAATAACATCAAATTTATGCTTCGGACTCAAATCATAAAGTACAATGTTAAACCATTTATTCCAATAGTATCGAGGATTGTTAAATCACAATGATCCATCTACTTCACGGGCATCTTTCTATACTATATGGCATTGAATCCCTATGTTATTCTCATATATATATTTTTATTTTTTTATTTTTGAGAGGATGAGCTTAATAAATCACTGAGCCAAACATCCATTTTAGGGCAACTATCAAGGGAATATTGATGTGTAACTTGTTAAATATATCTAACATTTAGGAATGGGGTTGTCTAACTTCTATTTTGAGATTTTTAAAAGTAAAGCAGTCATAAGGAAGGAGTCTGTCAAAGAATAACATCACTTAGCTGTGCACAGTTTTCCTTTACTCTTTTCTCTCACATAGATTTTGACTCTTGTAATAATTACCAATTTTACGTGCTACCATTTTTTATTACTTAATAATGTACCTCCTGATGAAAAAGTTGGTTGTTGTGAAAGTTCATCGATCTACACACTTTAATGTTATTGATAGTGAGGTCTTAATTGTATATAAAAGACTCCCAACTTTGCAAATTCACATCAATGCACACCACATAATGCAAAATTTTAGAGTCGAGCCTGCCACACGAGAACGTCTTATAGAGACCTCATCATTCTACTGTCAGGATTTATAACTAATTGTTCATGCCCCACTTTGAATCAGAAAAGTGCATATAGAAAATACACAAGGTTTTAATGCATATTCTTCTTTTGTATCCCATTTCTTAAACATCCTCTAAAACAAAAGAATTTCAATCTAGTATTATAAAGCAAAACTTCTTGTCCCGGTTCAAAATTTCTCTCGATTAATTTTCCGATCATGCCATAATTTCATTCTTTCTTTATAAATCCTATCATTATCATATGATTAGTTTCTTAATTCTTCCAATTCATTTAATTGCAACAATCTCTTCTCACCGACCTTCTTTCATATTATAATTAAATTCTTTAATCGCCCAATATGCTTTATGTTCTAATTCAACTGGTAAGTGGCAAGTTTTTCCATATATAAGCCTCGTAAGGAGTCATTCCAATCGGAGTTTTATAAGCAATCCTGTATGCCCATAATGCGTTGTCTAGTCTTATAGATCCGATCTAATCTATTAGGGTTTATTGATTTTTCTAATATGCGCTTAATCTCTCGATTATAAACTTCGACTAATCCACTAGTTTGTGGATGATAAGCGATTGATATCTTATGCATAATATTATATTTTTCTACTAGTTTCGTGAATATATTTGTTTCTAGAATGAGTTCCTCCGTCAGTGATAATCACTCTTGGCATTCCAAATCTAGTAAAAATATTTTTCATTAAAAATTTTGAAACACTTTTAGCATCACACCTAGGTAAAGCTTATGCTTCAATCCATTTGGAAACATAATCAATAGCTACTAATATATATGAGTTTCCAAATGAAGGAATAAAAGGTCCCATGAAATCTAATCACCAAACATCAAAAATTTCAACTTCTAATATAAAATTCAGAGGCATTTCATTTTTTCTTGATATGTTTCCTACTCTTTGGCATTTATCACAGGTTTTTATATATCTATATACATCGCTAAATAGAGTAGGCCAAGTAAAATCCAGTATCGTAGAATTTTATATGCAGCTTTTATTCGTCCCAAAATGTCCTTCAAAATCAGAGTCATGACATTTTTAAATAATTGGTTCAGTTTCTTCATAAGGCACGCATCTTTTAATGATTAGATCCTTACATTGTTTATATAAGTATGGTTCATCCCAAAAGTATTTTTTAGTATCGTGAATGAATTTTTTTTGTTGTTGCAAAGTTAACATAGGTGATAAAATGTCACTTACAATATAATTTACTATATCAGCATACCAAGGTATTTTCAACTTATTAATATTATAAAGTTGTTCATCAGGAAAACTGTCTAAAATTTCATTATCAGTATCAGATAATTCATGATTTTCTAATCTTGATAAATGATATGCAATTTGATTATCAGTTCCCTTTTTGTTAATGATCTCAAAATTAAATTCTTGCATTAATAATATCCATCTGATTAATCTTGGTTTAGAATCTTTCTTTTGCATTAAATATTTAATAGCAGAGTGATCAGTATGTACAATACATTTAGTTCCTATTAGATAATGCCAAAATTTATTAAAAGCATATACAATCGCTAATAATTCTCTTTTAGTAAGCTCGTATAATTTATTTCAACGATCATTTAGAGTTTTACTAAGCATAGTATATAACTTTGAAAATCTTATCATATCTTTGCCCAAGAACTGCTTCTATAGCATAATCACTAGCATTACACATAAGCTCAAATGGTTTCTCCCAATTAGGTGAAACTATTATAGGTGCTGTAATTAATTTATCTTTTAATAATTCGAAAGCATTCGAGCATTCGATTGTAAATTCAAATTTCTTGTCTTTTTCAAGAAGTTGGCATAGAGGTTTAGTAATTTTTGAAAAATCTTTAATATAACGTCCGTAGAATCCAACGATGTCCAAGAAAACTTCTTACCCCTTTCACCATAGTTAGAGGTGGTAATTTAGCTATAACTTGAATTTTTGCATGGTCTACTTCCAAGCCTTTTTCCGAAATTTTATGCCCTAATACAATGCCGCCTCGTAACCATAAATTGACATTTCTCCCAATTAAGAACTAAATTAATTTTCTCACATACTTCAAATACTTTTTCAAGATGATTTAAGCATGTGTCGAATGTTGTTCCAAATACAGAGAAATCATCCATAAATACTTCTATTCCATTATCAATTAATTTACTAAATATAGACGTCATACATCTTTGGAATGTTGCAGGTGCATTACATAATCCAAATGGCATTCTTCAAAAAGCGAAAGTTCCATAAGGACTAGTAAATGTAGTTTTATCTTGATCCTCGGAGCAATTTGTATTTCGATGATAACCGGTATATCCATTTAAGAAACAAAAATATTTATGTCCGGCTAATCTATCTAACATCTAGTTTAGAAATGGTAAAGGGAAGTGATCTTTCCTAGTGGCTGTGTTTAATTTTCTATAATCAATACATATTCGCCATCCAGTAACTTGTCTTATAGGGATAAGATCATTATTTTCATTAGCTTTTACGGTCACTCCTCCTTTTTTAGGTACACAGTGAATTGGGCTTACCCAAGCACCGTCGTAAATAAGATATATAATACCATTATCTAACCATTTTAAAATTTCCTTTTTAACTACTTCTCTCATTATTAGATTTAATCTCCTTTGTGGATCTCGCTTTAGGTTTATGTTCATTATCTAAAATAATTCTCGTGCATACAAATTGAAGGACTAATTCCTTTAATATCTCGCTAAAGTCCAACAAAAAATTTTCTTATATTTTTTTAATGTATCTAAAAGTTTTTGTTCTTCGAGATTCATTTAATTCCGATGAAATAATAATCGGTAGAGTTGAAGAATTACCTAAGTAAGCATACTTTAAATGATTAGGTAACATTTTTAACTCAAGTTCAAGAGGTTTAATAATCGATGGAACTATATTTTTATCGGTGCTTTCGTGTTATCCAAAAATTCAAATTTCTCTTGAATATAATCTAGTTCTTCATTTATCTCAGATTTTTCAATTAATTCAATATTTTCTTTTTCTAATTTTTTTCAATAATATTCCTTAAAATGTTCTTTTTTGTAAATGATCGAGTACTTCCATTCGAAAACACTCATCATCTTTTTTTAGCGCGGGATATTTCATTGATTTAGCAATATTAAAAGTTACTTTTTGGTCATTTACTCTCATAGTTAATTCTCCTTTCGAACATCAATCATAGCTTTTCTAGTGGCTAAAAATGGTCTTCCTAAAATGATAGGAATTTCTTTATCTTCTTCCATATCTAAAACAATAAAATCCGTAGGGAAGATAAATTTGTCCACTTTTACTAATACATCTTCAATAAACTCCCTTAGGATATGTAACGAACGATCGACTAACCGAAGAGTTACCGAAGTAGGTGAAATTTCTCCCAATCCTAATCTTTTAAAAATTGATAGAGGCATTAGATTGATGCTTTCTCCTAAGTCACACAAAGCTTTTCCATATAATTTTTCTCCAATAGCGCAGGGTATAGTGAAAATACCAGGATCTTTTAATTTTTCAGGAAGTTTTTTCTGAATAATAGCACTACACTCTTCACTAAGTACGACCATTTCATTATCAGAAATTTTTCTTTTTTTATTTAGAATATCTTTCATGAATTTTACATAGTTTGGCAATCTGTGCTAAAGCTTCTACGAAAGGAATATTTATCGTTAATTTCTTCAAAATTTCAAGGAATTTAACAAATTGTTTGTCTTTTTTATGTTGAATTAGTAGTTGAGGAAATGGTGATGGAGGTTTTTCAACAGAAATTTTCATAGGTATTAAAGGATTTTCTAAGTTTGGATCTTGTTGATTCCTTTCCTTTTCAATTTCCACTTCCTCTTTTTGACTTTCAAGTTCTTTCTGAATTCGAGGTTCCAATTCTTTTCCACTTCGTAATTGTATCGCTTTAATTTGTTCATTTCCTTTGTCTTTGGGATTTATTTCCACATTACTAAGAAATGCTCCAGGTATTCTATTATTAAGTGCGGTAGTTATATGTCCAAGTTGAGTTTCAATATTTTTGATAGCTGTTCCTTGATTTTGTAATTGGTTTCCTTGTATTTATAATTGATTTCCTTGATTTTGTAAATGTTGAGTCATATTTAATATTAATTCTTCTATAAATAATTTCTTATCTTTAAATTGTGGGTTATTAAATCCAGGTGGATAATTAGGTTTATAATTAGGATTTCCTTGATTAGATGGATTTCCTAAGGGTTGTGTCATATTATTCATCCATGGTTGATTAGTTATGTTATTATTCCAATTAAAATTAGGATGATTTTTCCATCCAGGATTATAATAATTTGCATAAGGATTATTGGGTTCGTTGTTAATTGCATTAATAGTTTCATATTGAGATTGGGATTCTATAAGTTGTCCGGATGAATTTTCTTCGATATAGTTGGAGAGTAATTCATTCCAAAATGATCTAGTTTTTTAGATACAACGACGATTTGCGAAGCTAACATAGATATTGCATCATTTTCATGAATACTAGCTATTTTTTTTGGATTCATTCTATCGATGAGACCATTGAAAATTATTGGTTGACATTTTTTCGATTAGTGCATAGGCTTCATCAAATGGTTTTGACATTAATGATCCTCCAACAAGCAACAACGATGATTGATCTTAAAGATCCTACTAATCCATTATAGAAAGTTTGGATAATTAACCAATCCGGTAACACATGATGTGGGCATTTCCTAAAAAGTTCTTTAAATCTCTCCCAAGCTTCATATATTGACTCTCCATCAAACTCGACTAAAAGAAGTTATATTATTTCTAAGCTTAGCGAGCTTTAGATGGTGGAAAATATTTGGATAGAAATTTTTGTGATAATTCTCCCCAAGTTTTAATAGATCCAGAATGCTAACGAATTTAACCACATTTTAGCCTTATCCCTTAAAGAAAAAGGAAAAAGTCTAAGTCTAATAGCATCGTTAGATACTCCTTCATATTTGAAAGTAGCACATAGTTCTAAAAAACTAGCAAGATGTAAATTAGGATCTTCAGAAGGTGAACCACTAAATTGATTATTTTGTACCATTTGGATAATTGCGAGTTTAAGTTCAAATGAATTAGCGACTACATCAGGGTTTTGAATAGTTAAATGAATTTCATCTAATGTAGGGTTGGCATAATCTCGTAATGGTCTTGGTTGATTGATATTTTCATTTTCAAGAATATTTGTCATTTGTGTTAAATTTATAATTTCTCTTTTTTGTTTTCTAATTCTTTTAATTGTACGCTCTAATTCTGAATTGTAAGGTATTAAATTTTCGTTTCCAAATTTTCGCATACAATTTTATAAAACAAAATAGTCCGTTACTCTAGTAAATAATTTCTTCGTTTCCCCGACAACGGCGCCAAAAACTTGACCCACTTTTAATATGTTTGCAATTTATGTTTATAGCAACGACACCAAAAACTTAATCCCGCTTTAAATATATATATATGATTTAATGATGAAATGTATAATGTGGATTCTACGCAAGTATATGTATCGTATCAAGTAATACGGGGCTCTAGTGGAGTCCTCGGTTACCGATCCCACTGGGAAGTTTTTAACCGATTTGTTATCGACTAAATTTAAAGGAATTACTTACTAATATAGTAAACGAAAATTTAAAGTAACTACAAGAAACTAAAGTAAACTAATGCTTGAAATAAGTTGATTTAAATAATTCGTAAAAAGGATCCATCTCCTTGTTTTTAGAAAATTAAGTGAATGATAAATTTAAATAGAATTCTTGAATTGTATTGTGACAAATAGAGAGCATTCCTATTCTTTAACCTTTAGTCCAGTGCAAAGAACATTGACTAATCCTATGTTTGATTAATCAATCTGCGGCTAGGTCCGGGAGGATATCGCTGCCACTTCGAGCTCCCACGTTCCCCTCACTTCGTGGGCTAACATCTACACTTCGACTCTCAAACAATAAGACCAAATTGAATATTTTAGTCTGTCACACTAAAATGTTCAATTCTACGTCCGATATATAATATTTCCCTATTTATTTGCACCCTCCTTCCAAGGTTTTTGACTTCCTTGAATATTGGATGTAATTTTTACTATAGTTGATAATTCAACATATTTTAACAACTCAATTGACCGAGATTGAAAGTAAATTAAGTTTTAAGTAAAAATTATCACAATTTATTTTAATATATTAGGTACTTCTATTTAATTTCATCAATCCGCATAATTTTCGTAAACAAGGAGAAAGACTAAGAAAACTACTCAGAATGCATGGAAATAAAACAAAGCATGGATTTCATTTAAAGTTAACAACAACAATAAACAAAGATACTTATCTTAATTTCCTCCCAGCGAGACTCCTTGAAGTTCCTTTGACTTTTCCTTCTAGTACAACAAACTTCTAAATATCACTCAACTAAACTAAAGAAACTCACTAATGACGAACAACAAACACACTTAATACACCAAAAAGAGACTCGATCTCTCTAAAATAAACACACCTAGACACTAGAATTTGGCCTCTATTTATAGAGGTAGGCAAAGGTCCAAGGGGTGCTTAAACACCTCTTCAAAAAGTGTCCAGGTTCAAAGTATTTGCATTTTGAATTGTCTCGCGGTTGGCGGGAAACTACCTCGCCGTCAGCGGGGCTTCTAGAAGGTCTTCAAACTGTGCGATCTCACTGTCGGCGGGCACAGGCTCGCTGTCGGCGGGCTCAGGCTCGCTGTCGGCGAGGTAGTTATAATTCCTTCAGAAATTCTCCTCATGATCTCGCCGTCGGCGGCCTCGATCCCGCCGTCGGCGGCCTCGATCCCGCCGTCGGCGACTTAGTTCAATTTGCATGAATTTCGTCCTTTTTGATCCAAATTCGCTCCATTTTATGTTTTTTGCTTTAATCACTTATAAATCTTCATTCTTGCAGTAAAATAAAGAAAATACCTTTCTTTAAAGTGCAATTTCATAAAAAAATAGATAAGAATTTCTTAATGAATTTTTCCGTGATCGGTTCCTTAGTCCGAATGGCATTACTTGTGTAGCAAGTATATTCCGATTGGCGTTCGAAGGTCGTGAGCTTTTCATCTTCCGATGCCATCTTTATCTGGTTGTATCCTGATGTTCCATCCATGAATGAAAATATTTCATGTGTTGAAGCAACGTCGATCATCAGCTCTGGGATTGGTAGTGGAAATTCGTCCTTTGGACATGCTTTATTTAAATCTCTGAAGTCTACGCAGATTCTAATATGACCATTCTTCTTTCTGACTGGTACCATGTTGGCTAACCAAGTTGGGTATTGTTCTTCACGGACAAATTTAGTGTCTATTAGCTTCTTAACTTCGACTATTACTTGTTGTTCAATTTCTTGACGCATTCTTCTGGGAGCTTGTCTGACTGGAACGGAAGTAGGATCCACTCCTAATCTGTGAACTGCGACTTCTGGAGCTAATCCTGGCATTTTGTTGTAGCTCCAAGCAAAACAGTCCTTGAATTCCATTAGTAGCTTGATTATATCTTCGGAGTCTTCTTTATTGAGTAAGGAGCTAACAAAGGTTGGCCTAGGCTCTTCGCTAGTACCTAAGTTAACTTCCATTAACTCGTCTATTGTAGATTTGATTTCTTCTTCGAATTCTGGTGGAGCGTCGCCGATTGGTAGATCTTCAAGATCTTCTGAAGCTTCTAAGTAGTCTTCATTAGGTTCGCAAGTGACAACCAAGCAAAATCCCGTATCGTCAACTGATCCTACTGTGCCGAATCCGAGACCATGTTTTGAATTGGGAGGCCGACCGACATTATTCCAAATTTTTCAAAGTGTTGTGATAGGCCTTTTGTCCATTGTCGAGGTAAGACACCACGTTGAATTAAATTTTGAACACAGGGAGAGTACCACTCAAAAGGTAGTTCCATTAATTCGGAAGAAGTAACATCTTCAAATTGTACATCTTTTTCAGTATTGGAAGAAGAAGCACCACGGTAAAACTTAATCGGCTTAGCACCACCACCATGCACTTCCTTGACCACCATACCCTCGATCTTATTAGAATGGATCGGGGTCAGGGTTATAGTATGTACATAATGGTTAATCTTCTCGTACATTGATTTGTATTCTTCATTCTTTTCATCTTCGAGATAGATCTTGAACTGGGGTTTCTTTTGACTTATTGTCGCTGCTTCTTTCTCAATTTCTTCTTCTTCTTCGAAACTGTTCTCCCAATCAACATTGATGACTGGTTTCTTCTATCCAACTGTTCCAACGTTTCTTCCACGTCCTCGTCCCCAGCCTCCACCTTGGGTGCGAGTTCTGGAGAAATCTTCACCATCTAGCCGTAAGGGAGTGGTGAGTAACTCGTTGGACTAGAAGTTCGGGTTCTTCATTTTCTTGAATTTCTTTTGCTTCATTTGGTATGGTATTTCTGGAAAAGATTGTTTTCTTCGGAGGCGCGTAGTAGGCCGCATCTTCATGAATTCCAATTTCATTCATGGAGAACGGTTGCAAATCACCTTTGATACACTGTTCCCCTCCTTCATAATACTTTATGCACTGGTGCAGAGATGACGGTACCATCTGATTTTCATGGATCCATGGCCGACCCAGTAGAGCGTTAAACGATGTCTCAGAATCAATTATGTGGAATTTTGCGGTTGTCTTTGCTAAATCACAGGTCTTCATTAGTAGTGTTATCGATCCAAGAGCTCTTTCTCCTTTTTGATTGAAGTCTCTTAATAGCATCTTGTCTGCTTCAAGCTCGCGAGCATCAATTTCCAAATATGCTAGCTTCAAAGATTCATTATGTTGATTGATGCTCTCGAATCAACTAACACTCTGGAGAGAATAAATTTTCTAATAGTGACTGAAATGTATAATGGTCGGTTGTGATCTGCTGTTCTAAGTAATAGATCATTGTCCGTGAAGGTAACACCTCGATGTTCTCTTAACGAGCAAACCTCGTCGAAGGAATCACCAGCTATTTGACCTAAACAGATCTCTGGATCAAGTAGAGCCTTGATCAGAGCTTCTCTCATTTCCTTTGACAGGATCAGAGCGTCGTATATGCTTAGTTTGGCCGGTAGCTTCCTAAGATGGGCTAGCACGTTGTAGTCCACTTTATTACCATGTTCCTCGGTTTCTTCCCGAATGGGTAGTTCCTCTGCTTGGGGTTGGCTCTTCCTGAGCAACCACCTGCTTTCCTTTATCCTTTGGACCCACTCTCGGAGGTAGAACTTTTCCACTTCTCAAATTTACTTCGGTTATCTCTTCGAATTTGGTGTTGAATCTGTCGGTGTATCCTCTTGAATTGGAACCGCTAGCTCTTCTAAAGTTGCTTCGGTGTCTGATGGTTCTAATTCTATCGTGATCAGAGCTCCTCAAAATTCACAAATAGACTCGTTGCTTGTCGAGCTTTCGTAGCCTCCTTTGTGAACATCTTCTTCGTCATGGTTGTCGAGGTTGTGTATGATTTGAGAATCATTATTTGTATTGGAATCGAGATCCGGATTAAGCCGGTTGTCGCTAGTTACGTAATCATTAGAAACTGATCAAAACGTAGCCAACGCCATAACCCTTATTATTATAAGATCCCGCCAGAGCGAGCAAATAATCATACAGAGTCAGGAGTTCGAGGGATTTCTCCCCCGAATTGGAAACAACCATCCTACGATAAGCAGCCCCTAGTCTACCCTTCGAAGCCTCAGTCTTCTTTTCTTCCACGATCTTCTCCTCCTTCTGGGGTGGTTCTTCAATCGCAAGTGATAGTGCCGGCTCAACAGGTTTCAAACTCTGAGTTGAAGCGTGTACCGAAGCGGCCTGGATGTGATCCAAAATTCTCTTTGATGACTTCTTCCAGACAGTATTCCATCCATCATCAATCGTGTATGGGTTTATCGGAACAATGGGATCCGTTGAAATAACATTGATGGAACCTCCTTTCTGGGGTTCCTTCATGTATTCCTTTGGGATCGTTATGTTCCCTCTCCGGAGATTGTCATCAAGCCAACTCTTGAAAGTGATGCAATCCTCTATCTTGTGTCCGAGCATCTGATGGTAAGGGCAATAGTTCGGATGATCTTTCTTATTGACTTCCTCTTGCTTCTTGGGCTCTGGCAGCTGAAAATCCGGTGTCTTCATTAAGCTGCGGAACATCTTTGCTACTGCTTCAGTTTTGAATGGATATTCTCTATTTAGAAGTTCTCTTAAAGTACGTGACGAACGAGGCGGTTGTTCATAATGCTGAGGTGACTGATAGTTCGTACGAGGTTGCTGATAACCCTGCTGAGGTTGCTGATAGCCTTGCTGAGGTTGTTGATAGCCCTGCTGAGGTGGCTGTTGATATGTCCATTGCGGTGGTTGGTAACTAGGCTGCGGTCGCTCTGGCGGTATCCGCATTGGTCGCTCGCCCTTATCTCTCGCCGCGACGATTCCAGATTTCTTCTCGAATGTTTTCACAGGCTTCTACTTATCATTCTTATCTACGAAACTTAACTGTTTTGCCTCTTCTTGCAAGCTCCCGGCCTTGCTAAGCAACTTCTCGAAAGTCTTGATTGTAAATCCTTTAAGGAGGAGTGCTATCGGGCCATGGATACTTTTAAGTAGGATGCCGACTGCATGTTGTTCTTGAAGCTGTGGTTCACACTTCATGCTTAAGTTTCTTCATCGAAGTATGTAATCCACTAAAGTCTCGTTCGGCTTCGTTGCTCCACCACTATATCACCGATAGTGATGTGGTGCCGAGCCCCGACAAATCGTTTAACGAAGAGATTCTCCAGGTTCCGAAAAGGTCTTTACCGAAACCTTTGGCAGTTCCGCGTACCGGTCGAAGGCAATCCACGACAAACTGCCGACGAACCGACGGAAGAGTAAAGCGTCACTCCCACGGCATTGCGAGCAACTAGCACGAAAATGTGCGACATGCTGCCGAGGGTTTCCTGTTCCATCAAAAGTCTTAAACAGAGGTGGTACGAAGCCTTTCGGGTATTGGACTGCATCTAACTCTTCGGGGTAAGGTCTACCAGTCTGAATAGATGCTCCACTCTTGGATTGTGCTAAAGCTTCTTGCACCTGCTGTTCTACCATATTTTTAATTTCCTTTTCTGGAATCATGCTTTGTGCAGAATCTTTCTTTGGTGGTTCATCTCCGTTGATGGATGTGATCTCCTTTCCTCCATCCGCAATATGGATAATTTCTGGGGATGTCTCTTTCTGAGGCTGGGCCTGACTCTGGAGAGTGGCTAAGGCAGCAGCCATCTCTTCCATCCTCTTTGCCATCTGGGAAATTGTATCATCTCTTTCCCGAAGCTGTGCTCTCAACACTTCCGGTTCATCACTTTACGCGTGCCGTCGGAGCACCTTGTGAAGCCGATGATGCTCCCGTTTCAACCATGTTGATCTTGGCATACTCCTCATCCATGAACTCGATGAGTCGACTTCATCTCCGAGTTCTTCTTCTCTTTCTTTTACTAACCGTCGGATATCGGTCCTTAATTTGTCCATGGCATCCTCTAATGGCCTTTTCCACACGGTCTCGCAGTTGTCATGTGACGGTTGTTGAACTTCTTTTTCGGGAGTTTCCTTTATCGCAGTAGCACTTCCTTCGATTCTAGTCTCCTGACAAAACTTTTCTTCTCAGGACATTGTTTTGGTCTTAGCTGACCAGTAGTAGGTAGCCATACCATCTTTCTTGCAGTCGGAAGCCTAAGACCGGATGGTCTATCGGCTATATGCTGGAAGGTGGTATCCTCCCTAATTTGTAGTCCCTATACAACAACGGGTGGACTAGCTTTTATCTTCTTCTTTGGTTTCTCTGTGACAGCAACAGGCTCTATTCGCAGTCCAAGGCGGGATTTAGCTGGCACCCGTCCTTTCCTTCTTAAGATTTCAGACACAGGGCTTCTTTCTTTCTTTGCCAATCTTTTTATCACCGCTTGCAGTTGGGCAAATGGCGTAGTCTTATCCCTTTTCCTTTTGTAATTATTGTAGTACGCAGGTCGGGGTAATGCAGCGGCGATCCTACGGACATCCTCTTCATCTGATGCGACAAAGAGAGGGTGAAACCTGCTCCCTTCCAACAGAGGTATATACTCAGGCAATTCTTTTCTTTCCTCAGGGATTTCTCTAGAAAAGCAACTTCAACAGCTCTAGCTTTCTTGGCGATCTTCCCGCTTCTATTTCTCCTTTGAGTTCGAGTTAGGGGTGCAACTCTTGAACTGGACCCAATCTAAAAAATAGATGGTATTAGTAGTGAAATCCGTACCCTCCACGGTGACATGCTCATCACGGACTTGGATTTCCTTCCCCTTCGGTTTGGCGAAGTCGGGGTAGGTGCGAGAGATGACTAGACCGGTGGGGGTAGAGACAACAGTCCTCCTATGAACAGTAGTACTCCTCTCAGCTGGAACCCTTTGTAGGGGAGGGAATTCTTGAGTTGATTTCAAGTTGAACTCAATCACGGGTTTCTCAGTTTCTGACACTTTGTCCATTAGTGTGAAGAGAGTGACATCAGCGAACTTGATGTCTGTGTTGCCAAATCCTTGTCCAAAATGGATGATTCCATTGTCGGGCAGCTCATCCTTGTAAACGGTGAAGTCCATTCCATTGGTGAAGGAAAAGATTAACTTCGGGGCAGTCATTTTTCTGCAGGGCAAATTCCGAATGTCAGTCCCGAATTATACTTCCTTTCGTCGTAAAGTTTAGGACGAGAAAGAAAGAGTCTGAACACATTTTCGTTTATCTTAGTGTATTTGTGATTTTTAAAAGAGCTTATTTATTAGAAGGTTATTTATTAGAGGATTTGTTTTTTAAGAACGGATTGTTTAATGGTATAGAAAAGGTAAAGGATCTGATTCAGAATTGGAAGGGAAGAGAAAGTCTTATGCAAGACTTCTCAACTCGAAGGACCACTCCTAAACTAACACTTATTGAGGGTCCACCCCACCTCAGAAAAGAGGTAAAAGGATCTCGAAACCTCTCTGTTTAGGGGTGTCTAAACGATGGCTCCTAAATGCGAGAGGAGTTGGCTATACTCGTTCAAGATAGAAATGAACGTGGTATTCCAACGAGAAGAATGGTAGTTTTGGTCCACTAGGGATATGGACTCACCACCAATTTATGAAAGCAAAACCATCTAATCAAAAATGAAGAGAGGAACTATTCCCCAGGCGGAGTCGCCATAAGTTGTCGGCATATTTTTAGGTTATGTGTTATATTTTGAAAAGAGGTCGCCTACATAAATTGTCGGCGAATTTTTAGATTTTAATTTTAATTTAAATATATATAATTTGGAAAGTAGCATTTAATTTTGAAAATAATTTTTAAATTTGAAGATTTTAAGATATGAAATCAAACCGATCTTACATCCCAAATAGTTTATATAAACGAGCACCGCATCATAAACCGTGTATCTATCTCGAAGAATAGATACATCGCTTCGATGATGGGACTCGATTAAATAAACTAGAAGATTTGTGACATCCGTTTGGTTTGCGAACCAATTTTATAAGCGGACAAGTTCCCCTACTTAATATAAATGAATTAAGCAAGGTTTATATTACCGGGGCTCTTAAAGTTCCTTATAAGGGCAAGCTCCTATAGTTAATTACATCTTAAATGACAGGAATCATTTAAGAAAACTCTCGATAATGATCAGTAGTTTTGCTCTCAAGAATTTCAAAGTTTTAGATTTTTAAAGGATTGGATTTTGGAAATTTCAATAGGGAATGGGTCAAATTTGGAACAGTTATTTTCAGGAGTCCAAAGGAAGAGAAGTAGGAGAAGCTGAGGATCCAAGAAGAAATCTTGGCAGCTTCCCAAACTATCCTATTGTTTGGCTTCAATTTAGGAGTTTATTTAATGTTTCAATTCTGTCAATTTTATTTATTTAGGCCTTATATTTGCATGACATAATCATACAAATAGCCTCGAAGATATGAGGGTTTATGTCGTACCGAACGACTACCTCGGAGTCCTAAGACTGGTTAGGGCTTAATTTGCATAACATGATTATGAAAATGCCTAACGAAGAGTTGAGGATTTATGTTGCACTAGGAAAACTACCTCGATGTCCAATGGCTTGGTTATTTAATTCTAAGAAAGGTTTTGCTGAAGTAGACCCGAGTTTTGCTGATGACGATGGCCGTGCTGCCCACCATGCTTCCGAGCTCCTTGTTGTTGCAGAGGTTTTAGTTTTAGAAGTCATGAATCAGGAGATGAGAAAAGTGTTTTGGTTTAGAAAAAGTCTTATGTTCAAGTGTTTTTAATGTTTTAATTAAAACAAATCTTAAAGTTGCTTAAACAGAACCGATTAAGATCCCACGGTTCCGTCATCCCGACACCATTATTTTCATCGAATTCACTTAGTCCAGATGACTTTTCTAAACTTAACTGAATGAGTTCCACACTTTCATTTAGACCATGGGAAATCCCGTTAGCAACACGTGGGTTACATAATCCGAGGTATTCCCGATCATTCAATGAGACGTTTTAATTTAGTTGCAGTTGTACTTTTGTTGTTCTATTTGTGATTAAATTTTGAGTTGTTTTATATTTTGGAATGTTGTGGCGGTGAATTTTATCTTGCAATGACTTTTAATTTAGTTTTGGTTTCGGTTCGTGGACTATCCTAAAGGTTTTTGTTTTCATGTAACAGTTTTATTTATCATGTAAGAAAAGTAAAGTACAGTGTCTGTAAGTAAATTGCAATTAATTAAAAGCATACCTGGAGGGTCTTCCCGTCATCCCAAGCTGCACTTAAAACACATGTTAATACATTTAAATATTTCAACAGATACCTAGGTAAAGCTAAGGGAAGGGTTTTGGTTGTCTACCAGATTCCTAATCCTATAACTAGTCATTTCCTATGACGTCTAGGTTCTTGGTTTGGTTTAAGGATGATTTTCTTTATCAAAGAACAACTAAATTCAGTTGTTCTTCCAAAACATCCCTTCATATTGAGGAAGTGCTTAGGACGAGTCCTAAACATCTTTTCAATACTTCTGGGATTGTTTTAAGTCCAAGTAAATTTAGTCGCACTGAGTGAATTAATCATCCAGAATTTAGTTAAATTTTTTTTCTTGCTCGGTGAACTTATGTATTTGATTACCTAATGAATGAAGTGACATCTCACTTAATACTCTATTTAAGATTTATAATAATTAAAGCCTTTAAGGGCAAGTTAGTTTATTGAGAATTTTAATCATTTTTAATTTAGTTTAATTATGAGGTTTTAATTGATAATCTTAAGTTTGGAATAGTGTTCAAATTATTTTAGATTTAATTCTTAATGATGTCATTTAAGTTTGTTGTTAAATGATTTTAATTCAATTTGATTTTAATTTAATTTAATTTTAATTTAATTTAATTTTATTTAGTTTAATTTAATTTAATTTAATTTAATTTAATTTAATTTAATTTATTTGAATTTTGATTTAATTAAAATTTAATTTAATTTAATTTAATTTTAATTTAATTTTATTTTATTTAATTTTATTTAATTTAAATTTAAATTTAAATTTAATTTAATTTTAATTTTGATTTTAATTTTAATTTTAATTGTTAGTTTTAGTTTAACTTTAATTTTAATTTGATTTTAATTTAATTTGTTTTAATTTTAGTTTTAATTATTAATTTAGATTGTTATTTAATTTTTTTTTAATTAAGAATTAAATATTGTTAAAGTGACTCATTTAGGGATTTTTAAATTAAAGAATAAATGTCCTCTTAATAATATCCCTATTTTAAAGATCCAAATTTAAATATATTCTTTCCAAAATTTAAATTATTTAATTAATTAAAGTTTCATTTTTGATATTTTCAAAGTGTTTTAATGGGTTCCTACCCCTTTATTTCCCTAAGTTTCAATCATCCAAGAGAAAGTTAAAATTAAATATTTTACCCCCCCCATTTTGATTAAACCTAAAGTTTTAATTAAGGGTTAAAATTTTTAATTATCTTTATGCCATTTTAAGCTTATTTATTTCATAACTCATTAAATTGAGCTCAAATGAATTTGAAATTTTTATGTCACCTCACTCATATGTCAATTAAGACATTAGAGGAGAAAATGTGATTTTTCTGAATTTAATTTATTTATATAATTATTTTTAGTAGAAAATAGGGTTTTTTCAAAGAAAATTCAACAACATGACCAAGGTAAAGTTTCTGTCCTTAAGAAAATTATGAGATATTCCTAATGACCAGAGAACCACTTGGACCAATTTTGGTGATTTTTTTAGTTATATTTTATTTATTATAATTATTTTGAGTTGTAAAGTGTTAATTAATTTTAAAATAAAATAAAAATTTTAAAATAGATTTTATATTTTTCTTAAATCTCTCTAACCTCAAGGAGTCCAGAGAAATAAATTTTATAATTTTCCGATTTGTTCTTGATTTATTGGAATTATTTTAGTGAAAAAGGTTAAAAATTCATTTTTTAATATTAACAATTACATTAAGCCTTTAAAATTTAATATCTTATCCTAGGGACTTAGGAAAAGTATTTGGTTTGTTCCTAAATGATTATGAGTCAAAATGTACTATTTTTATGATTTTTAATATTTTTGTGATTTTTATTATTTTTTAATTATTAAAATATTAAAATATGGTGAAAAATCAACTTTTTTAGAAAATTCCAATTTTAATTTTCTTGAACACCCCTGATATCAGAGAAGCTCCAAAATCATTTTTGTGAATTTTTGAAAAGTATTTTTGGAGTTATGAATTTTTAAAGTTCTATTTTAGTTATGTAACTTAATTAATCCATTTAGTGGGGTTAAACATTTCCAATTGATTCCAAATTTTTATGTGAGGTCTCTCTAATCCTAAGGATCAATGGAGAATTGTTTTCAAGTAATTTGATGTGTGGTTAACCCTAATTAATTCAAATTTAATTTTAGGGATTTAAGGTAATTGAGGTTATTATGAATGAATTAATTCAAAATATATTTTTCATAGGGTTCTTTGGTCCTAAGGAATATCACCAAAATTTCCTAGAATTTATTTCACAACATGCTAATTATTGGAATTAAAATACCTAAAAGAGTGACATGAAATTAAAAATTTAATAACTTTTCACGAGAGATGGCCATGACCTTGAAAAATTCGGGAAATGTTCCCAAGATCGGAGGCTTCAAAAGCCCTATGGTCTCAAGCCATGGGGAATTGTCTATGCAAATGAAGAATCAAAATACCGAAAACGAGTAAATAAATTATTAAAAATAAAATACTCATTCAATTAACTTTATTTCTTTTCCACATTATTCTCCTCTGTTCACTGAGCAAGGGGGTATTTTTATTTTATTTTTGTGATTTTTTATACAAAGATATGAATATTTAAAGTTTAGGGCATTTAAATAATTCAAAAATACCCTAATTTCCTACTTATTCATGCGACGCCGCATCAACCTCGGCAGCTCTGAAGCCCCTACGTGTCGCGCTCCCATTCGACACTGCCACTTGAGTCGGCAGCCACGCGTCTCGCGGTTCATGTACCATCACGCAGTCCGACTTGATCTTGACCGTCCTCCTTTTCCAATTAATGGTATGATGATGTGTAAAGTGATTTCCATGGCTTCATGTGGCTTGTGCATGGCTTCAAGGCTTGCTCATGGCTTGGGAATGGCTTGGCTTACTTGCATGAGAAAGGGATTTTGGGATTTTTTAGTATTTAGGGGTGATTGGGCATGAGGCTTGATTTGGAATTATTTGATGATGGAATTGGAACTTAGGGAATGACTTTGATTAAATGGATGGAAAATAAAAATGTCATATGGGCTTTAGGATAGATTTTGGGCTCTTTGAAATGGTTTTAGATGGGCTTTTAAAGTGATTTAGGGAACTGGGCTTTTGGATTTTAATATGGGCTTTTGGATGAAAATTTTTTGAAGGACCATGTCAAATAAATGTTGCAATTGGTTTAGGGATGTTTCATGAATGGTTTGGAATCAATTTGGTGTGATTTGGAGTAGAATTGGGTTGAATTTGGGCTTTTTAGTTAAAGGGGCCAAAGTGGGCCAAATTGGGCTAACTTGGGTTAAGTTTGGGCTAAAGTTGGATTTGATGTAAAATTAATGTTGAGAAATGTTCATGGGAGTGTCACAAAGAGTTTTCAACTTTGGTTGGGCTCTAATTTTGGGATTGAGCCCATTTGGGTTAGGTTTGGGCTTAGGTCAATTCAAGAGGTTTTGGTTTTGGGTTAGGTTTGGGTGGGGTTTAAGTTCAAATTTGGGGAAAATCAAGTTATTTTTTTGTTTGTGGGGATGTTAGGAAGGTTTTAGAAAAGATTTGGGGCCAATTGGGGTTGAGTTGGGTTGGTTTGGGCTAGGTTTAGGTCATGGGCCAAAATTGGGCCTTAGGTTTCAAATTGAAATTGGGCTCAAATTTCAATCAAATTGGACTTGGATTTGGTCTAAATTGATATTGGGGATGTTGATTTGAAGTTTATAATTGAATTGGACCAAAATTGGGGTCAATTGGGGTGGTTTGGTTTGACATTGGGTTCACTTGGGTTCAAAATGGGATAAATTGGGGATTTTGGTAAAAGTGGGGTAAATTGGAAACATTGGCCCATGGAGTAGTTGAACAAAATGAAATTAGGAATATTTGGGATTTTATGGAATTTTCTGGGAATTTTTTGAATTTTTGGATTTTTTGACTAAGAAGGGCATTTTGGGTATTTGGAGGGTATTGGGGGGGTACTTTTGGAATTTTTGGTGTTTTTGGCTATGGATGATTGATTTTAGTGGGGGGAAATGTTTAGGATTGATTTTAAGGAATTTTGGGTAATTTAGGTGATTTTGTAAATTTTGGGTAGTTTCAAGGGCTTTTGGTAGGTTTAGTAGGTGTAGGGCCCCGGGGGTCAAAAATTGAAATTTTGGGAAAATGAAGATTGATCAAATTTGAGTAGGATGGAGTCCTTTTGGTTGAGCCATGAAGCCATATTAAGCTCATATAAGCCATGAGAGGACTCATTTGAGGCATTCACTATGTTGTTCCTAACCCTCTTAGCCGGGGGCTTAGGGGTTAAGGACCATCCATATGAACTACCTACATGAGTCGGGAAGTCAAGTAGGGTGAGAGTGTGGTTTTAGGACTTGGAATGTGTGTGAGAGTGTAGTGTATGTGCAAGTCAACCCTCACCGGACCGAGGCCATCCGGGGTATTCCTAAGGCTAAAAGTCCCATAGGGAACTCATCCTTTAAACCTCCACATTTGATTTCAACCCTCTAGGTGATTAGGGGTCTACAATCAAGCTTGTGGGGTTTGCATAGAGTTAAGAAGTAGTTTGAATTTCTAAATGGTGGGTTCCATTTCTAGTCTTCTAAGATTAGTCAAAGGAAAAGCCTAAGGCTAGATCCTAAGTACTAAGGAGAAAGAAGAGAAAAGACCTCATCAAAAATGAGGTCAACGAGAATTTCATTTGAATCATGCTTAGAACATCTATCAAAAGTTCTTAAGCACTATGAAAAAACTAATTTAATCCTTAATTGGAAAAATTCCAATTTAAGGTAGTAGGAGGAATTATATTCAGACATCGTATATCAGAAAAAGGTATGGAGGAAGATCCAGCAAAAATTCAAGCAATCGCTAATTTACCTTGCCCAACTAATGTATGGGGAATTAAAAGTTTTTGGGACATGCTGGATTCTACATGAGTTTTATTAAATAATTTTCAAAGATTTTAAATCCTTTATTCCGTTTAATGGAAAAAGATGTGATTTTTTAATTTGATCAAGAATGCCTCAAAAATTTTGAATCATTAAAGAAATAATTAATCACTGCACCTATTATAGTTTCACCAAACTGGGCAAACCCTTTTGAATTAATGTGTGATGCAAGTGATTATGCTATTAAAGCTATTTTAGGTCAGAAATATGATAAGATATTTAAAGTGATCTACTATGCTAGTAGAACTCTTAATGAAGCTCAAATTAATTATACCAAAAACTAAGAAAGAGTTAATAGCTATAGTATTTTGCCTTTGATAAATTCAAATCATAATTAATTGGAATAAAATGTGTGGTGCATGCTGACCATTTTCTTATTAAGTATTTAATGAAAAAGAATGATGAAAAACCAAATATGATAAGATGGATTCTTCTTTTGCAAGAATTTAATTTTGAAATAGTAGATAGGAAGGGTCCTGATAATCAAATTGCTGATCATCTATCTAGACTTGATTTTAAAAAATCTCTCTACTTTGAAAAAGAAATTAATGAACATTTTCCTAATGAAAAATTGTTCACAATCAATGAGTGGTGTGTTCCGTGGTATGTCGACATTGTAAACTTTATTGTCAATGACATTTTACCCTATGGCTTGACATACCAAGAGAGGAAGAAATTTTTATCTCAAGCTAAGACTTATTTTTGGGATGACCCGTTTTTATATAAACATGGAAAGGATTTAATTATTAAAAGATGTGTGCCTTTAGAAGAAACTTATGAAATTATGAAAAAATGTCATAATTCTGAATATGAGGGATATTTTGGTGTTGATAAAACTGCATATGAAATCTTACAATTTGGATTTTATTTGCCTATAAGTTTTAAGGATGTTAATGCTTATATTAAAAATTGTGAATGATGTTAACGTGTAGGCAAAATTTCTAGAAAAAATGAGTTGCCCCTCAATTATATGTTGAAAGTTGAAATATTTGACGTTTGGGGATTAGATTTCATGGGGCCATTTACACCATCTTTCAGAAATATATACATGTTGATAGCAGTAGACTATGTATCCAAATGGATGAAGCTATTACTTTACCTCGATGTGATGTTCAGAGTTTTGCAAAATTTTTAAGGAACAATATATTTTACAGATTTGAAATACCAAGAGTTATCATAACTGATGGGGGAAGTTATTTTAGAAATGCAATTATAGAAAAGCTAGTAAAGAAATACCTTATTAACCATCACATTACTACTGCTTATCATCTGCAGACTAGTGGTTTGGTTGAATTATCCAATCATGAAATTAAAAGAATATTGGAAAATACTTTTAATCTAAATAGGAAGGATTAGTCAATCAAACTTGATTATGCTTTGTGGGCCTATAGGACTGCATACATAACTCTTATAGGAATGTCCCCCTATAGGTAAATTTTTGGGAAAGCTTGTCATTTACCAGTTGGACATGAGCATAAAAAATATTGGGCTATTAAAAAGTTCAATTATAATTTGAAAGATGTGTTAGTCCAATAAATTTTGGGGTTGAAATTTTTGAAAAGTTTAAAATCTGGTTTTATAAAAAAATAGAATTTAGATTTAATTTAATATACATGGGTTTTTGAAAATAATATTTTGATTTTTGAAAAATACGAAATCAAACCGATCTCATATAAATAATATTTTAAATAATCAAGCATTTCACTACAAGACATGTATCTATTCCAGAGAATAGATACATCACTTGGAGTGAGGCTTAATCAAATAAACTAAACAATTCATGACATTCGTTTGGTCAGCGAACCATTGTTAACCGATAATTTCCCTATCTAATATGAAAGAATTAGATAGGGTTTATATTAATCAGGGGTTTTTATGTTTCTTATAAGGGAAAACCCCTATAGTTACTTACATCTTAGATGACCGAAGTCACCTAAGAAAACTGTTGATATATATAAAGAAATATTTTTATTCATGACTTCTAAAATGTTAAGGTTCTTCAAGAAATTATGGTAATAGGAAATCCAAAAGATGAGTGGCTCAAATTTTGGAACAATTTTTTAGGAATCCCGAGGAAGGAAAGACTAGGAGAAAGACAAAGATCCAAGAAGAATCTTGGTTTTTTCTCGAACTATCCTATGGTTTGGCTTCAATTTGGAATATTTATTTAATTTTTAATCCTATAAATTTTATTATTTTGGGCATACATTCACTTGATACCGATCATGTGAATAGCCTGAAAGATAGAAGGATTTATGTCATGTATGTTGACAACCTCAGAATCCTAAAATGAGTTAGGGCTATGTTGCACAACATGGTCATGCAAAGGCCTAAAGAGATAAAGTGAGAGTTTATGTTGCACTAAGAAAGCTACCTAGAAGTCCTGTGGCTTGTTGTTTTAATTTTTAAGGAGTTTTGCTGTTGAAGATGGCCATGCTGCCCACTATGCATGCTCCAAGATCCTTGTCGTAGCAGGTTTTGTTTAAAGAAGTGTCAATTGTAGAGAGAAGAGGACTGTCATGTTTTGAGAATATTTAGATTGAGATGTCTTAATATTTTATTAGGGGAACATTAAAGTAGATTATAGCGACACCGATTAAGATCCCACGGTTCCATCATCCTGGCACCACTATATTCATCAGATTCACTTAGTCCAAATGAATTTACTAAACTTAACTTAATGAGTTCCATACTTTCATTTAGACCGTGGGAAACCCCATTAGCAATACGTAGGTTACCTCCTGCGAGGGATTCCCGATCATCCAACAAGGCGTTTTAATTTAGTTGAAACTATGAATTTTATTTTGTTTATGATTAAATTTTAAGTTGTTTTATATTTTGACTGTTATGACGGTTAGTTTTATCTTACCTTGATTTTTTATTTTGATTTTGGTTTTGGTTTTGTGGCTATCCTAGGATTTTTAGTTTTTATGCAGGGTGACATTGTTGTTTAACATGCAAGCTTTCAAGCAAGAAAAAGGTAAAGAAAGTGCAAGAAAAGAAAGAACTGTAAACTTGTAAAAGTGTACCTGGCGGTCTTCTCATTCCTCCACCTGAGACTTTAGTATTTTTGCAATAAACATTTATAATTTGTAGTAAAGTATAACCCTGTGGATAGATTCGTCAAAGGCTTACCAAACCCTATGTCATAACTTGGTGTGTCATATTCATTTATTTAAGAGATTTCTTCATTTAATAAATATGATAAGTCCAGTTGTCCTACGAGGTGTTCCAAAGATTTGTGAAACTGGTCTAGGAGATACCTAGACATTTCACAATCCTTTTGAACTTCTTGAGTTCATTTAAAATTATCATGGTTATTAAATCAATTATCCTTTTCATATCCTTATGCTCGTGGAGCCAATGTTTTATCATCCCAAAAGGCGGGGTAGTTATCATTTGGCATTTTACTTAGGAATTATGTAAGTGGGCGTTTAGAGAAAAACTTAATTTTATGGAAGAATTTATTAAATTTTTATGGGCTTGTAATGTTTCAAAAGTAGTTTTATTTTAATTATGTTTCCTTTTCAATTCCTCATTAGTTAAATTTTCAATTAAGCCTATCTCACTACTAAGCCCTTAAGATTTTAGTAGGTATTTTTATGTCTTTAGAAAAGGAAGTTAAATGACATTCATGATTATGATTCTTATCAAAGTATTGAATTATCATTTAAACATCAAATGAAGGGGATATTAAATTAGTGGAATACTAACTTCCAAAATCAACCCCTAACCTTAATGATGTTCTTATTTTAATTTTCTTCCAAATTATGATGATTAATTAAATTATAAATTTTGTCTTATAGTGTGACAAAAATGAAATGGGATTCTACCATTTACCCTTCTATATTTCAATCATTCAAACAAAATGATTAAGATCATTTATTGCCCTTTTCCCATTTTAATTAAGCATAAATATTGACTAAGGTTAAATTCTTCAAAATTACAATTTTACCCCTAAAAGCCTTTATCACTTCATAATTCATTGAGTTAAATTCAAATGACTTTGAAATTTCTATGTAACTCCACTCATGGGTTAATTAAAACATCAGAAGAGAAAATATGATTTTTCAAATTTTAATTAAATTTATATATTTATTTTAATGCAAAAATTAGGATTTTCAAAGAAAATTTAATAACTTGTCTAAAACAAGACCTTTAACTTTGAAATTTTTATTGGAGGTAGACCTAGACCAGTGGATCACTTGGACCAAATTTCATGATTTTTTAAATTTAATTATTACAATTATTTTAATTTTTAGAGTATTAATTAAGTATAAAATATTATTTAAGTTGAAAATAAAGTTTTGTATTTTTAAAAAATCTCTCCAAGGTCGTGAAACGTAGAGAATTAAATTTCATATTTTTCTGATTTTTCTTTGAATTATTAGAATTATGTTTGTGAAAATTAAAGAAAATCCTATTTTAGCCTTTTAAAAAAACTGATTTAAGCCATTTAAAAATTAATATCTCTTCTTAGAAAATTAAGAAAATGTGCCAGATTGTTCCTAAATGCTTAGGAGACAATTTAGACCATTTCCCACCATTTTATTAATTTTACGATTTTTGTTAATTTTTAATTATTTAAATATTAAAATAATGCTTAAAAATAAAAATCTTATTTTAATTCTAATTTTATTTTTAAAAGACTCCTCTAATCTCAGAGAACTCCTAGAATTAATTTAGTGAATTTTTTAATTGTATTTTAATTATTACAATTATTTAATTGCCAAAAATGTGATTTAACTTGAAAATTTAATTTAAGTAATTAAATTAACTCCAATTAATTTGAAATTTTTATGGGGATTCCCTCTAACCTTAAATTACAGTGGAGAACAAAAATCAAGTTATTTTTATTTATAATTAGTCCAATTTATTTTTATTGAATTTTTAGATTTTAATTACCTTTAGGGTTGTACTTAAAGAGTTAAACCAAGTTTCTATTTTTACTATGGTCCCCTGGTCATAAGTAACCTACCAAAATTTATATTGCATTTTTTATTAATATTTAATTTATTATAATTATTTTACCAAAACAAACATGATAACTTGAAAAATAGAGATCTCTGTTTAGAGGTCTTATCTGATTTTGGAAAAATCAGGGAAGGTCCCCTAGGACAGAGGCAACAACATACCCAAATCTTAAGTTATGGTGAAATGTCTAAGCCAATGGAGAATCAAAAGACTTCATAGAGTATTTAATTAATTAAAAATAAATCATGCATCAAATAAACATCAAACCATTTTCACATTATTCGCCTCTGTTCATTGAGCACTAGGATATTTTTTTTATTTTTATGACTTTTATACACGAAGTTATGGATTTTTAAAGTTAACTGAATTAAATAAATAAATAATACCTTTAATTTCCTACTTAAACACGCGGCGCCATGTCATCCTAGACAGCTTCGAAGTCTCCACACGTTGCTCCGCCATTTGACGCCGCCATCTGACTCAGCTGCCACACGGTCGCTCTTTATGTTAAAATCTTCTGTCCAGCGCAATCCCAGCCGTCTAGGCATTACACACACGATCGAATGATGCTCCTTCATCATCTTCACCTGGTCTAACTCGTGAGCCATCCACCTTCTATACCTAACCAGATCAAATGAGTTTTGTTCCTAGAGCTTCATATGACTTAGAAAAACCTATCCATACGGTTTATATGGTATGAGATACAGTCTACACATGTGGAGGACGAAGAATATCTTGGGAGGAAGAGTGAGTTCAATACCTTTGTCTGAGAGGGAAGGCCTCAATCAGATGGTTGTGGCAGTTTCGATTGGTCCCAACGAACCTCTAAATAGAGCCTTTTCCCCAGGTGAATTGTCTAGACCCAAACTCAACCAGACCCGATTTCAGGTGTTGATCAAAGTCTATTGCAGAGTCTCTCTGTGATGGGGCTTTGATAAGGATATTCTTCTCTCAATGCTGTGAAGGTGAGGGTGCAATTAATTTGGGTTTGGTGCACTGTGGAGCTGTGGAAAAGTTTGTCCTAGTTCCGACTGAGATTTTAATGGGGAAATTGCTCTCAGGCAGGGGAAACCAGAGGGGGAAAATGGTTGGAATGAGCTTAGGGAGGTCTTGAGAAGCTCTGCTGAGGTTTTGGCAGGGTTTCATTTGGAAATTTTTAGCACCTAGAATTTGTTCCTGGGGGGTAGCTTGTATAGTCATGGCCTGAGGGTGGAGCTCAGGGTGCTAATGTGGGTGCTTTGGGTGGCTTTGGGTGAGGCAGAGCTATGCAATTGAGTGGTGAGGGGATGCCTCACTGACAAGGCTCAATTTTGAGCTCAAAGGGGTATGAGGGCGCTCGAGCGTTCCTATTCCGGTGGCTCGGGTGGCCGACAAGGATAAGCATGATGGCTGGCAGGCTAAGGGGATGTAAGGGAGTAGCTCAGTGTCATTAATTGCCTGGCTTAATGAGGCTTGCTTGAGTAAATGGGTTTAGCCAAAAAGTGAGGCAAAGTTGACTTTAGCTAAGTACCATTGGTCCAGGGATCATTTAGGTTGGGTTTGGATGGTCTTGGCTAGTCCTTGGGGTCCTAAGCTTAGCTGCCATGGAGTCAATTTGGTTAATTTAGCTCAATTTAAGTGAATTGTGTCATAGATTCAATTTTGGGAACTTTGGGTTCAAGGTGGGTTAGCTTGGGTTTAAGCTTGGGTTAATCCCAAATGAGTGAGCAATTTGGTGGACATGATTGTCAAAAAGCGTTTGGGAAGGCATTGGAGTGGTTTTGAATCAATTTGGGGGTTTAATTTGGCCATTTGGTTCAATTTGGGTATTTGGGCTGACTTGGGTTTGAATTGGGCTAGATTTGGGTCAAGGCCAGATTGAAGGTTCGAAATGGTATAGGGGATGTTTTAAAAAGTTCCCAACATCAATTGGGTGGAAATTTTAGGGATATGACACTCAATTTGGGAATTTTGGGCATATGGCATGTTTAGGTCAAAATTGAGGGATTTTGGCTCACATGGGTTTGGATGAGCTTATGCTTAAATTAGGGGCAATTGATGGTTCAATTTTGTTTAGGGAAGTGTTATGAAGGGTTTAGAATTCAAATTGGGGAGAAATTGATTGGCATTAGGTCAATTTGAGGAATTTGGGTCACTTGGCCAAAATTAGGGATTTTGGATTTTAAGTGAAATTGAACTCAAATGTGAGTCAAATTGGGCTTTGATTTGGTTTATATTGAGACTATAGATATTAAATTAAGGTTTGGAATTAGATTTGGGCAAAATTGGGGCTAATTGGGTGAACATTGGGTTTAGTTTGTGCACTTTTGGGTTAAATGGGTCAAGTTAGGTCTTTTGGTTAAATTAGGCTAAATTGGTCAAATTGGGTCATCTGGTAGTTGGGAAAAATGAAATTGGGAATATTTGGGAGGTTTTAGAAATTTTTGGGAATTGTGGGAATTTTTGGATTTTTGGACTAAGAGGGGCATTTTTGTAATTTTTTGGGGATTTTGGGGGAATTTTGAAAGTTTTGGTAAATTTGGGTAATTTTGATCAATTTGAGTGGTGGGATTATTTCTAGAAGAGATTAAATGCTCTTATATTTTAGTCTTGAAGTTGAAATCTTTGATGTTTGGGGATTAGATTTCATGGGACGATTTGTGCCATCTTTTGGAAGTATTTATATTTTGATAGCTGTGGATTATGTTTCAAAATGAATTGAAGCGGTTGCTTTATTGCTGTGATGCTGAAAGTGTAGGAAAATTTTTAAAGATAAATTTTTTCACAAGATTTGGAATGCTACGAGTTAGCATTACAGATGGAGGAAGTGTTTTCAGGAATAGAATGATTGAAACATTAACTAAAAACTTTGGAATTAAACATTATATTGCCCAAGCTTATTAACCTCAGTCCAATGGTTTAGCAAAAGTATCCAATCGAGAAATTAAAAGAATATTAGAAAAGTTTTAAATCCTAAAAGGTCTGATTAGTTAGCTAGACTTGATAATGTTTTATGGGCCTATAAGACTCGCTTATAAAATACCTATAAGAATGACACCATATAGGCTCACATATGGAAAAATAGGTCACTTGCTAGTTGGGTGGAACATAAAGCTTCATTGCACAATTAAAGAGTTTAATTATGACTTGAAAGATACCGGGGAAAGGTGATTGCAGCAATTAAACGAACTTGATGAATTGAGAAATGATTCTTATGAGAATGCCAAAATTTATAAAAAGAAAATGAAGATTAGGAATAATCTGAAAATTCTGTAAAAGTATTTTGAGTATGGGCATGTAGTTTTGCTCTATAATTCGCGACTGAAACTATTTCGAGGAAAACTTAAATCCGGAGTTGTCAAGATGATTTATCGTGGTTAGAGCATATCTATATGGAGTGTTGATATTAAAGATCCAAAAATTGGAAGAGTGATTAAGGTGAATGGACATAGATTAAAAGCTTACATAAGTGGATAGGGTCCTGCATTTGAAGAGATCCTAATGTTGGGTAAACCCTGATCATAACTTTGCTAAAGTCGGGCTGACGATGTTAAACCAAGCGCTTATGGGAGGCAACCCATAGTTTTCGGTCTGATTTGGATTTGAATTGTTGTTGTGATGAGTCTTATGTAGTGATTATGAGTCTTGTATGATTTTGTTAGCGTAAAACATTATTTTGTTAAAGGATTTAAAGATTGGAAGAAAGAAAGTTGATAATTGGAACTATTGGTTTGGCGCTATAGCGGGAGATCTGACATTATAGCACCAAAGTTAAAATAACTCCATTAAACCGCCAAAAATTTGGTTTTCTGTCTTCTTCCACTATATAGAACTACCTAGGATGGGATTTAAAGCATTTAATGACATTCCTAAGGATTTTAAAGAGATTTGAGAGTAAAATTTCCATTAATTGTGAGAGATCATGGAGAATCATGGCAATGGGAGATTAGAAGATAAGAAGTCGGTGCATAAGGATGCTGAAAACTACTTCAATGAATATCTTGCCTTAAGTTTGGAGCGATGTTGACCTCACTTTTGTGAGGATCATTTCAAAGTCAGTTTGAGATAGGAATTATACCGATAGTGATTTCTTAAATCACACTAATAGTCATTAAACCCTAATGACTAGGGTAAAACCCCATAAATCCTTCTTTAACCAAAAATGATTAAATAAATAATGAAAAACCTTAATTTAATCAATTATTGACCTAATAGGTCAACTTTTGACCAAAAAGTTAACTTTGATCAAAATAGTCAATTTCTGACCCAATAGGTCAACTTTTGACCAAAAAGTTAAGTTTGGTCAAAATGGTCAATACTTGACCCAATGACCACTCCATTGACCCAAATATTCAACTTTTGACCCAAAAAGTCAAAATTGACCAAAATCATCAACTCTATACCCAAAGACCACCACATTCACCTCATTGGCCACCTTTGACCAAAAAGACAGATTAGGTCAAAATGATCAAACCATGACCTAAAGACTATTGCATTGACCTTATTGTTCATTCTTTGAAATAAATAATTAATATTTGATCAAAATAATCAATACATGACACAAAGACAACCACCCTAAGCCCCATTGAGTTAACTCTTGACGTAAAAGAGTAAAAATTGGTCAAAATGGTTAACCCATGCCCTTTTGACCACAAAATTAACTTCAAAGACAGATATTAACATGATCAACTTGACATTGATCGAAGTGATCAAAATATAATCCAAAAGTCACCACATTGACCTTTGTATTGACTTAAACCCTAAAATTGGTCAACATGACCAAATAAGCTCTCAATGACAAAACCCTTAGACTTTATGACTAATCAAACCATAACAAGGTTAGAAAAGTCAAAATAGGTCACCCTTGGACCAAAGTGGGTTAACCTAAGTCATTTTGGGTCAACCTTGGTCAACCCTAGTTAACATGTGTCAAATTTGGTCAAAATACCCAATTTTGGACCAAAAATGATAAAATTAATCAAATAATTAATCTCAAAATTATTTTGATTAATTTATTGGTTAATAATATAATTTCCAATATTTTTTATTAGTTACATAATTAATTAAAAATGGAATTATAATTAAAAATCCATAAATAAATTTGGGCACATGACATCACACATGACACAATAAATGGTTTTTAAAATTCCAAACCTCTTTATGACATCATGAGTGACCTAATATGGGTTAATCACAACCCATAAGACCCATTAAAAATAAACTCAACCCATGTCACATCATATTAACCATGGTTAAACCTCATCATGCTAAGAAAAATGAAGTGGCATTCTTCCCCCAATTTAAAGCATAACTCGCCCTCCTCCTTAAGGTGAGGTGGTGGCCATCCTAGTGGCTTATCACACACCTCCTAGGCCACTCAATAGGAAAAGAACAAAGCTTAAACCCATCCCATATCATGGTTAAGTGCAATCATAGCCAAGCCATGCATGAAGTGAGTAAGAAGGCTAATGTGTCATCTTCTCTTAGAATTCACCAAGTGAACTTATGGTTTACCTAGGGGAGGTGAATTCAGTAAGGTTAAGCTTGCCTTATCCACCTCCTTAAAGAGAAAATGAGGAGAAGGCAAGCCACTAACCCAAGGTTATTCAACCCATCTTATCCATAGCTCAAGATCTTATCCAAAGATCATTATGAGCCTGATGCCAGCTCCCCAAGCAAGCCTAAGCTCACCTTAGTCATTTCCATGGATATAAATAAGGCCAAACCCGAGAGCATCCAAGCGAGAGACCAACATAGGAGATCCTTTCCAACTACCCCATCCTTGGAGCTATGAACAATAAAGTTTCTCCCCATACCCTGAGCAATTGATCCCACTCGAAATCACCTCATGAAACCCATCGATTCCTTGCAATTTGGGTAACCCGGATGAGCCCAAAATCGGGGAGAAAATCCAAGTGTGAATCCAAACTCTTCCAAACTTTAAATTGATTATTCCTACACCATCATAGAGATCTGATGCGATGCGACTTTATATATGCTTTAAAATACAAGAATTTAATACCACTTTTTAGAATATTTAATTCTTAGCAAATGGCTTCAAAAACTTGATGTGAAAGTTTTACTTTTATTAATTTATATTTAGATTTTATAATAATTATTGTAAAAGTCACAATTTTAAATGCAAGTATACGTATCGTTCAAGTATTACATGGATCTACCGGAGCCCCAGTTATCGATTCCACGAGGATAGTAAATTTATAAAAAGTAAGAAATGTAAGAAATATTTTGGAATTTTCAAATTAAATGTAATTTATATATACTTTTCTCTTTATATATATATATATATCAAATTTAATTTACTAACAATTTTTACTAAAAGCAAGTAAGCGATAGCAGTAATAAAGTAAAGTAAGCAGTAATTAAAATTCAATGTAAGTATAAAAAATGACTTTCTCCTTTTCAACTAATCCAAAATTTATAGAATAATTATCTTTTGTAGGGAATTTAGATTATGGTATCGTGCCAAATAGAAGCATTCTTATTCTTTACCCTTTAGTCCAGGTGCAAAGAACATTGAATAATTTATAGATCGGCTCAGGATGTTTTATTAGTAGAATGGGTTAATCTAGGCTCACACTACTAGAAGGGTGGCTATGGTCGACCCTACCGGTGACTCATTACCTTTCTATAAACCTAATTATTAGACTTTAGTCCGTCACTCTAAAAACCAATTAATTTTACGCCCAATAAATAATATCATCCTATTTATTTGCACTTCACCTTAAATAATCCGCGTATAGCTCGCGATTACCTAAGGATTCATGTGATATCTACTAGTTAAGAATTTATCTCCGGATAGGTCTCAAAATTCTTCAACGAGTTTTAACAATTTAAATGGCTAATTTAAAAAGTAAACAAAGATCAGGTATTAATATTATCACAACGTTTTAAAATATTTTAAATTTAATTCTCCTACAAATTTTAATTAATTTATAATCTTTTCATAGATGCAAGGAGAAAGATAACTAACTACTCGGAACACCTTTGAAATAACACAACAAAACATATTTATAAAACTTTAAACCAAAGTGCAAATACTTATCCGAAGTGTTCCTTCGAGTGATCTGTCGAACTTCTGCGACTCCAAAGCAATGAAAGACTCCAACAACAACAACACACAATAAATACTCAAAATAAACTCACTAGATACAAAGTAAAGTGGCACCCTAAGTATGGAAGAGACTAAAAAAATCTAAACAGGGGAGAATATATGCTAAAATGGGTATGCGTACTAATAGGGGGGTTGGTGCAATGTTTTCACGTAGAATGGGCTCCTATTTATAGAGCTCTGAATTTGACCAGGGGTTGCTTAAGGCACCTCTTCAAAATTCGTCCAAATTCAATGTATCTTCTATTAGGTAACTGTCACACCTAGGCGCCGGGATCTGGCGCCTAGGTGCTGGACTCCGTGACCAGGTCTTTCACACCTCTTCACTTTGGATCGCACCTCTTCGTGATCCAGACTATTTCATTGTGTCCAAATACATTGTATCACATGTCCTATATATTAGGAGTAACTTCCAGTCTTCTAGAAGCTCCAATAACCTCTTAACACCATCAAAATAAGCGCTCAAAGTCATCCAAAAATCTTGACGGCGTACTGTATCGAAGCCGGCACTTAGGCGCCGGATTTTGGCGCTGGCGCCGGACGATAATTTCAATATTTTGCTCCATAAGCTCCATTTTGCTCCTTTTTCCGTCTTTTTCTTTCTTGGACTCTTTTTTAATCATCTACATCCAAAAACATGAAAATACCTTTCATTAAAGCATAATATCCTTAAGAATTGAATCATAAATAAGGCATAAAAATGGGTATTTTTTAGGTAGATCAAATTCTCCCAAAAACATTACTTGTCCTCGAAGTAACCCTTTTGATTACATAAAATAGATAACATTCAGAATGTAAATAAAATATTTAAGATTTCTTATAATTTTTGGTTTTATAGATGCTTTAGCAAATCATTAACCAAACTTCACTAATTAAGTTTAATTTTAAGAATTAAAGAACATTTAACTACCAAATTATAAGACTTCCAATTTTTCTTTTGTTTCAAGAATAATTATAGTTCATCATATGAAGGTCACATAGAATATTTACAAGAAAAAGATTTTTCATGAAATATTTTTCTAGTAAAAATATTTGTACATAGAAATTAAGTTAAAAATATAATCAGTTTTCTTACTATAAGATAATTCAAGTGAAGCCAATTTTTGATTAGGCATTTCCTCAAGCTTCTACTCACTTTCTTTTCTTTCTTTTTTTCTTTTTTTTTTCTGGATTGTTTTTCAATCCCCCCCCTTTTTTTAAGTGAGGATTACTTATTTTTGGACATCCTGTTAATGATTTTGAACTTCACTATCCTTAACTTATTTTCAAAAACTTATACATTCTTACTTAATAAATATGACATTTTTTTATTAATTTATTCAAAACTTATTTCAATCTTTTCTTTTTCAAGCAATAATCTTGATTCCTTAGTATTTCAAAAATACAATTCTCTTTACTATAAATAGAAAATTTTGATCTTATTATTCCTTAAGCTAATTAATTCTATTCTTAAAATCAATCAAAATTTTCGAGATTTTAGTTAAATTTACTAAATTATTTAAAAATTCAAAAACTTTAGGTAATCTTAAACAGATTTTTCATTCCTTATGTTATGTTAATATATTTTTAAAGAAAATATTAGTTCTTTAAGGACAAATAATATTTAAATTTGATAAATATTTTCCCTTCCCCCAAACTACAGCTTTAGTATAAATATGAATCATGAAATTTTCTAAAGCATGAGAGAAAGAAATAATCAGGAGTTAATCTAAGTACAATAATGATGTAGTAAGGAAAAACTAGCTTCTACTTCTACACATGCTTCAATATGAATATAACAGAAATGATTAAGCATATATAGAAAAGTTTTGCAGAGCAGGAGTTAGTTTCTAAAAAAAATCTCTTCTTTTGTTTTTTTATTTATTTATTTTTGAACATGCAAACATACTAACTATTCATGAACACTAAATAGTAGGTTGAAACAGAAATAAACTTTTATAAAATTCATTCACATTTCAGTCTTAAACACACATCAGATAATCTAAAAACATTTTTAACATAAAAAGTTCACATAAACACTAACAACTAACATCACACTAAACAGCACAAGAAACAAGAAACACACTAAAAACAGAATCAACAATCTCTAGAGGTAAGTTCAGCTACTAATCATTGTCTGTAACTTCATCATCGTCATCACCAAAAGAAAACTCCATATCCTTTGGATCAACATATGGTGAAAATCTGGGACAAGTAGGGAACTGAACATCGTGCTCACCCTTCAGAAATCTCACTAAAGGCTCAGAATACTCAGCATCGTAATCACTCTTTCTTTGTGTAAACTCAAAAAGATGGTCGATCTTCTTATCTATGGTATCTACTCTACAATGAGTTAAGAATAACTCATTCTGCTGCTCTATAAATTGATCATGCATGGTTTCCCAAAAAGTAGATGGTGGCTCAGCAGAAGTAGATGGTCTAGAAGTAGAAGCTCTACCTGAAGTAGGTAATGAAAGGTATAGTAGAACTCTTACCTCGAAGTCGATCATAAACACTGACGCTTTCTTTTCCTATAGGCTTTGTCGACTTGAGCTTTTCCTCAGAAAGCTCAGCAACTACTCCAGTACTTTGACATAGAGAATAGATCAGAGATGGAAAATCAAGTCCAATAGAAGTGCTAGAACGAGCAGTAGCCTCTACAGAATCATAAATAATTCTCCCTACATAAATAGGCTTCATCTCTTGAATGCAGTAGTTGAGAATAGCTCTATCTTTGGTAACCTCGCTCAGATGATAGGATGGAAGGAGACGAGAAGATATAAAGTAGTGTCATGCCTTTGAAACACCATTAAGCTTAGAAGATGAAAAGTTTACCCTTTTTCCATTCCGAATCTTCCAGGCTCCGGTACTATCAGTCAGGTACGCAATGATCATATCCAAATCTCCCTCAGATGGAGATAATCCAGAGTAACACTCTATGTTTGGCGGCAGGCCATAGAAAATATTGCTGCGTTCGGGAGTGAAACCTACTCCAACTCCTCGAACAAAAATCTCATATTCTTCAGCATCCACGAAATTGGCATAAAACTCTCCAACAACTGGGATAACGACAACGGCAGTGAAATAGCATAATCGTTGCCAGTTGAGCTCAACGATAGTCTCCACAATTCTTCCTCCAGGATTGCAAAAACTTCGCTCCGAGATAAATTTCCTAGTCGTAGCAAAATCATTGTATCGAAAGTGTACAGCAGCAGTGACGAACTTGCTATGATCAAAATTTTCTCATTCCTTTCCTTGCTTAGATTTGGGTGCCATCTAAACGTGAAAGAAAAATGCGAAATAAATTCAATGGATCTTTGAAAGTAAACTAATTTAAGCTTTTCAAAGTTGAAAGAGCTTAAAAATTCATGGATTTAACCTTAAAAATCAAAATTTTTCTCAAAATTTTGATTTTTTTGAATGAGAGCAAAATCCATGGTGAAAATAAAAAATAATGAGTTTAGAATGTAGATCTGACCTCGAGATGAAGAAATCGGGTGATTTCAAGCTCAAAAACTTGAAAATCCAGTTTTAAATGGGATCTTTAGGTAATATTTTTTGCGAAAAATAGTGGAGAAGGAAGCTTAGGCGTCAAAAATGGCATGGGGGGTTAAAAAAATGAGTTTTCGGGTTAAGGCCGAACCGGCGCCAAGGCGCCGAATTCTGGCACCTAGGCGCCAGACTCGCCTTTCCAAAAATTCGATTTAAATTAAATATTTTCCACCAAATCTTATCAAATTTGACTCCTAATTACTCTTATGAGAGTATTAATCCAATTTATATCCTCCAAATATTTTAACAATCAATTTAAAATGATAGCATAGATCCACAAACATGAATCCTAATTCTTCAATTCCAATCCCTATTTTCCATTGCAAATTCAACAAATTTCAGTACAAGACTGTATCAAGGTTCATAGTTTTATAAATAACACAAACAACAACATATTTAAAGCAAACATTCAAATCTAATAACACACATTGAACAATTAAGCAAACACACAAATTCGATATTCAACACACTAACACAAGACTTGATCACACCTAAAACACAGATAGGATCTATTTAACACCGATCTTCAATTACTATCTCTTCCGCAATGAAGTTCGCCGGAACCGAAGGGATAGAGCACCAACGCCCTTGAAAATTCCAAAGCCGTGTTTTCATCAATCCACTTATTCTTCGCGTACATTTCTACTTGATCGTCATGATAGGCTGCCATATGATCAGATTGAAGTTTGGTTTGCCATTCCAAGTGTTCATATTGGTGGTACATCTCATGGAGAAGATTACCAATACTTTGAAGTCCCGCTTCAATCTTATCTAATCGACTAAACATTTTCTCCAAACTAACAGTAATAAAACCATTAAAATATGGCTGAGGATATTTAGGAGATTTGTCTCTTACCTCATTTCCATGATTTCCTCTATCCATTGCCTCCAAATCCTTCTTTACTTCTCCAAAATGGATTGCTCTGGTCGAAATTAATGTTTCTATGGGATTGGGGACGAAGAATGGGCTATAAATAAAGAGATTTCGTGTGAAAAACTGAAGAATTTCAGTTTTTCCACGATCTGTAACTGTGACGCTTAGGCGCCGGAATCTGGCGCCTAGGCGGCGGATCTTCGATATGCAGGCCATTCTGGCGCTTAGGCCCCAACTTTTGGCGCCTAGGTGCAGGAACCTCGATCGACTCCCATTCGCCTATCGTCAAATTTTGCAAGTTTCGGTCGTAAAAATAGGTTTAATAAACGGGTATGATCAACACACAAACATAATTACAAAAAATTCAAATCACAAACAATCACAAACAAAGGTTAACTTGATCTCCTTTTTACTCACATTTGTCATGGAGTGGTCCAAGTCCAAATTCTATATACTTCAAGAAAATGTTTAGCTTAAGCCAATACAGACTTGTTAGCCTTCTATTTAGAGAATTCATATACAAATTTAGTCAAGACCAAGGCATAACCTTACAACAATACTTTAACTCACACTAATAAATATGGGTTGCCTCCCACAAAGCGCTTGGTTTAACGTCGTCAGCCCTGCCTAATTAATTGAATTAATCGGGTAGACTCAGCTCATAAGCCTCTTTATAATTTAATTTCATTCTCCTATATAAGGCTTCAGTCTTAATCCGTTAACTTTAAATACTTTTCCAGTTTGGGATCTTTGATATCCACAGTTCCATAAGGGTATACTTTCTTAATTATAAATGGTCCCATCCATTTAGATTTTAATTTTCCAGGAAAAAGTTTTAAACGAGCATTAAATAATAATACTTCTTGTCCAGGCTCGAATATTTTCCTTGAAATCATTTTTTCATGCAATTTCTTCATTCTTTCCTTATAAATTCTTGCATTTTCATAAGACTTATTTCTTATCTCTTCCATTTCATTCATTTGTAATAATCGTTTTCCTCCTGAAGTATTCAAATTATAATTGAACTCCTTTATCGCCCAATAAGCTTTATGTTCAAGTTCAACAGGTAAGTGATAATGTTTACCATAAATTAACTTATAAGGTGACATTCTGATAGGTGTCTTATAAGCTGTTCTATAAGCCCAAAATGCAGAAACAAGTCTATTAACCTGATCGAGTTCTTTTAGGATTAACGATCTTTTCTAATATTCTTTTAATTTCTCTGTTTGACACTTCAGTCATTCCACTTGCTTGAGGATGATAAGGAGTTGCAATTCTATGTTTAATTCTGAATTTTTCCAACAATGATTGAATTCTTAAATTTCTAAAATGACTTTCCCCATCTGTGATAATTATCCTAGGCATTCTAAATCTTGTAAAAATCATCTTGTTTAAAAATTTCGAAACACTTTTGGAATCACAGTTAGGTAAAGCTACAGCTTCGATCCACTTTGAAATATAATAACATGTTAATAAAATATAAATTTTTCCAGATGATGGTACGAAAGGTCTCATAAAGTCTAAACCCCATACATCGAAAATTTTGATTTCTAATATAAATTTTAGAGGCATTTCATCTTTTCTGGATATATTTCTCATTATTTGACATCGATCACAAGTTTTCACATAATGTCCAACATCTTTAAATAAAGTAGGCCAATAAAATCCAGAATTTAAAATTTTAAATGTTGTTTTATCAACTCCACAGTGTCCTCTAAATTCTGATTCGTGACATTTTTGAATAATTGCAAAAGTTTCTTCATAAGGTACACATCTTCAAATCACAGAATCTCTTCCTATTTTAAATAAATGCGGTTCTTCCCAAATATATGATTTACGATTATTCTTGAATTTCTTAATGTATTTACTATTCATCCCATAAGGTAAAATTTTGCTGACTAAGTAGTTAACTATATTTGCTTACCAAGGCATTTGTAATCCTTGAATGACATAAAATTGTTCATTCTGGAATTTCTCATTTATCTTTTCTTCATAAATCTTCTCATTATTATTTTTTATTCTTGATAAATGATCAGCAATTTGGTTGTCAGTTCCTTTTCTGTTCATAATTTCAAAATCAAATTCTTGCAAAAGTAAAACCCATCTGATCAATCTTGGTTTAGCATCCTTTTTAGACATTAAATACTTAATAGCATAATGATCAGTATGCACGATACATTTTGTTCCAAGAAGATATGGTCTAAATTTATCAAAGGCATATACTATTGCTAAAAGCTCTTTTTCAGTATGTTGACCTCATTTTTGATGAGGTCTTCTCTTCCCTCTTTAGTGTTTAGGATCTAGCCTTAGGCTTTTCCTTTGACTATCTTAGAGGACTAGAATTGGGACACATCCCTTAGAAATTTAAACCACTTCTTGTCTCCCTGCAAACCCCACAAGCTTGATTGTAGACCCTTAATCACCTGGGGGTTGAGATCGAATGTGGAGGTTTAAAGGATGAGTTCCTTATAGAACTCTTTGGCTTAGGACTACCACAGGTGGCACAGTGCGAGTGAGGGTTGACTTACACTCACTACACCCACACACTACACTCTCACACACAATCCAAATCCTAAAACCACACTATACTCAACTTAACTCCACGACTCTTTGTACGTAATTCATATGGATGGACCTTAACCCCTAAGCCCACGGCTAAGAGGGTTAGGAACAACATGGTGAATGCCTCCGATGAGTCCTCTCATAGCTCATATGGGCTTAATATGGCTTCATGGCTCAATCAAAATTATTCCATTTCACTCACATTTGATGAATCTTCATTCTTCCAAAATTTCGATTCTGACCCCGGGACCCACACCATCAAACCTGCCAAAAGCCCTTGAAATTGCCTAGAATTTTCCAAAATCTCCAAATCACCCAAAATCCCTCAAAACCAATCCCAAACATTTCCACATCACTCGAATTGATCATCCATAGCCAAATATACCAAAATTTCCAAAAATACACTCTAAATCACGCTAAAAATACACTTTTGGCCAAACTTTTATAAATTCAAAAATTCACGAGAAAATTCCAAAAAATTCCAAAGATTCTCAATTTCATTTTGTTCAACTACACCATAGGCCAATTTTTCCAATTTACCCCACTTACGAAACCCCGATTTGACCCATTTTTAACCTAAAGTGAACCCAATGTCGAACCAAATCGACGATTAACCCGATTTTGGTCCAATACAATTATAAACTTCGATTAAATATCCTGAATGTCAATTTAGACCAAATCCAAGCCCAATTTGATTGACATTTGAATCTCTTGTTTCACTTTTGACTTTAACAGCACTGGACCCATGACCCAAAACTTAGCCAAAACTAACCCGATTTAACTCGATTGACCCCAAACCTTTTCTAAACTTTCCCTAACATCCCCACAAACAAAACAATAATATGATTTACCCAAAATTTGAAACTAAACTCCACCCAAATGAAACCTAAAGCCAAAATTCCCACTTTTGGCCTAAACCCAAACCTAACCCAAATGAGCCCAAATCCCAAAATTAAAGCCCAACCAAAGTTGAAAAACTCTTTGTCAAGTACTCTATAAACATTTCCCAACATTAATTTTACATCAATTTCAACCCTAGCCCAACATTCGGCCCAAATTAGCCCAATTTGACCTATATTGGCCCCTTTCAAAAGAAGCCTGAGCTCCAGCCCAATTCGAACCCAAGCCGCCTCGAATTTATTTCAAATTACTCATGACACATCTCTAAACCAAACCCAACAATTATTTGGCTCAACCTTTTAAAAAATTCCCATCCATAAATTTATTTTAAAACCTAAAGCCCACTTCCTTAGGCCTTCCTAAAATGCCCACTCCAAAATGATTCCAAAAGCCCAAACTTCATGCTAAAGCCCATATGACAAATTCTTCTCATCATACCCTTAATTTAAATCATCCGCAAGTTCTAATTAAGCCATCAAATTTTTCTAAATTAAGCCATATGCCAAATCTTATCAAATCACCCTAAATTGCAAAATTCCTAAAAACCTCTTTCATGAAAGTTGACTTAGCTTCTTCCAAGACGAAGTGTAGCCATGAAGCCATGCATGAGCCACATGGGAGCCAATGAGGGCTTTGGGCACCTCACCATACCCAAGATAGGAAAGGAGGAGGCTCTTTCCATAATTTCTAAAAGTCATTAGCCTTAATCATGTCTCCATTAAACCCAAATCTAATTTAAATATTCTTAAGAAGAGGACCTGCCACCACCTTTGACCTGCTAACCTAACTAATTCCTCGGCTAAAAAACCAAATCACAGGAAGGAGAACCCAACCCAAGTACGCAAGAGTTGACCAAATTGAGCCAAATTAGCCATGGCCCCATTCCATTTTGTTCCGACCACTTACACTTGGCAACTACCAATAGAATACACAAACCATTGCTACGACTCACATGAACATCCGAGGTGACCCATACTGCCGGCCAGCCACCTGATACGCCAGAAAACACCACACCTTAGAGCACCATGTGAGCCTAACATTGAAATTCTCCCCTGTTGAGCTCGCCCCATGCCCAATGACGCACCATGGTCTGTTCTTCTCTTCCCACAGCAGGCCCGATCCAGAGCCTTCAGGCCCCATAGAAGGCCCTCCGGCCTCTCTGACCCAAGCCCCGCTCCTCTCGGCCATGGGAGAGGCTGAACAAAAACCTTGAGGAAACTCTGCCAAAATCATTCCAGACTCTCCACACTAGAGCACTTGATCCCCACGCGAAATCCCCTGCCATTTCCTGCGTAGCGAGCTCGATTTCAGAGTTAAAATCCAAGCTAAAGCCAGGACACTTCACCACGGTGAGTCGATCCCCAAATTGATTGGCTCTACACCTTCACCGGACCAAGAGGAGAAGTTTCCCAGTAAAAGCCCCTTCACCGGGCCGGCCATTGCTTCCGGCCTCAAGCTTTGTGATCGAGCGTAGTCACTTTTGTACCCAGGAAATTCACCGGGCCAAGGACTTCATCACGGAGCTTGCCTTGACCCAATTGAACGTGACACGACTCTCGGATCGAAGCTTCACTTCTGCGAGCAAAGGTATGAACTCTCTCTTCTTCCCGAGCTTCGGAGATTCTTCATTTGATATGAATCGATTTCAATGCATGTTTACCATATGGATGTGTTCGTCTCTTCGAAGACGAATCCATAGAAACATAAGAACACAAAAATCCGTTGAGAATCGAGTGAGTTCTTAGGGTTTTAGTGTGGACGGTCACGGGTGCACACCAGTCGTAGACGATGACCAGGAGCCGTCGGATCGAGCGTGTATCGAGCGGACGGTCGAGATCGAGCCGGACAGCGCGATGGTACATGAACCGCGGGCCCCTGGAGCGCTGAGTCAGATGGTGGGGTCGAATAGGAATGTGCCGCGTGGGCGTTCGGAGCTGCCGAGGATTACGTGGCGCCGCGTGGATAAGTAGATAAATAGGGATTTTTCTTATTTATTAAATTACCAGAACTTAGAAAATCCATAACTTTGTGTAGAAAAATCACAAAAATAAAATAAAACTACCCTCTTGCTCAGTGAACAGAAGAGAATAATGTGGAAAAGAAATCAAGTAATTTCATTAAGTATTTTATTTTTAATGATTTATTTACTCTCTGCATTGTTTTAATTCTCCATGCACATAGACAATTCACGCTTGGCATGAGACCATAGTGGCTTTTAAAGCCTTCGAACTTGGGAACATTCCCTAAATTTTCCAAGGTCGGAGGCCATCCTATGAGAAGTTATTGATTTTTCAATTGCATGTTACTGTTTTGAATATTTTAATTCAATAATTATCATATTGAGAAATAAATTCTAGGAAAATTTGGTGATGTTTCTTATGACTAGAGGAACCTAGGAAAAATAAGTTTTGAGTTAATTCACTTGGAATAACCCTAATTGGTCTAAATACCCAAAATTGAATTTTAATTAATTAAGATTAACTACACATCAAATTGACTTAAAAACAATTCTCTAGTGATCTTTAGGATTAGAGGAACATCTCATAAAAATTTGAAATCAATTGGACTTGATTAACTTCACCAAAGGGATTGATTAAGCCTCTTAAGCAAAATGTGTAAAATTAAACTTTAAAAATTCATAACTCACAAAATACTTTTCAAAAATTCACAAAAATGGTTTTGGAGCTTCTCTGATATCAGAGGAACTTAGGAAAATTAAAATTGTAAATTTCTAAAAAAGTTGATTTTTATCATTATTTTAATATTTTTAATAATTAAAAAATAATAAAAATAAAAAAAATATTAAAAAATCACCAAAATGTCACATTTTAAATTCTAATTACTTAGGAATAAACCAAATATTTTTCTTAAGTCCCTAGGATAAGATATTGAATTTTAAAGGCTTAATGTAATTTTTAATATTAAAAAATGTATTTTCCAACCTTTTCACTAAAATAATTCTAATAAATCAAAGAAAAATTAGAAAAATATAAAATTTGTTTCTTTGAACTCCTTAGGTTAGAGAGATTTAAGAAAAATATAAAATCCATTTTTCAACTTTAATTTTATTTTAAAATTAATTAATACTCCAAAACCCAAATAATTCTAATAAATAAAATATAATTCAAAAAAATTACCAAAATTGGTCCAAATGGTCCTCTGGTCATTAGGAACATCCCATAATTTTCTTAAGGACAGAAACATTTTCTTGGCCATGTTATTGAATTTTCCTTGAAAATCCCTATTTTCCATTAAAAATAATTACATAAATAAATTAAATATATAAAAATCACATTTTCTCCTCTAATGTCTTAATTGACATGTGAGTGAGGTTACATAAAAATTTCAAGTTCATTTGAGCTTAATTTAGTGAGTTATAGAATTATTAAGCTTGAAGGGCAAAAAGGTAATTAAAAAAATTTCAACCTTTAATTTAAAATTTTAGGATTAATTAAAAAAGGGGAAGGTAAAATATTTGTTTTTAAACTGATTTTGGATGATTGAAACATAAATGATTGAGGGTAGAAACCTACTAACCATTTCAAAAATAATTAAAATAAACTTTAATTAATTAATTAATTGAAATTTGGGAAAATAATAGAAATTGGAATTATTAAAGTAGGGATATTATTAAGAGGATATTTATTCTTTAATTTAAAAATCCCTAAATAAATCACTTCGATAACACTTAATTCTTAGTTAAAAAAATCAAAATAATAATCAAATTAAAATTAAACTAAAATTAAATTAAATTAAAATTAAAATTAAATTAAAACTAAATTAAATTAAAATTAAATTGAAATTAAATTGAAATTAAATTAAAATTAAATTAAATTAAATTAAAATTAAATTAAATTAAATTAAATTAAATTAAATCAAATTAAATTAAAATTAAATTAAATTGAATTAAAGTTAGATTAAATTAAATTAAATTAAAATCATTTAACAACAAACCCAAATGAAATCATTAAGAATTAAATCTAAAATAACTTGAACATTATTCCAAACTTAAACTAACTTTTTATAATTAAGTCAAAATTAAAATTAAATCATTAAGTTTAAATCATTAAAATACTTAATAAGTTGATTTACCCTTTTAAAGCTCTTATTATTATAACTCTTAAATGAGGCATCGAGCGAAGTGTTACTTGGCTTATAGGATATTCAAATGTCATAGTTATAACGCGAGGCAACTTAAACCACTTGGATGATTAATTCACTTGTATAATTAAATTCTGTTGGACTTAAAATAATCTGAGGTATTGAAAATATGTTTAAGACTCGTCTTAAGCACTTCCTCGATATGATGGGATGTTTATAAGAACAATTGAACTTAATTGTTCTTTAGTGAAGAAAATCATCCTTAAGCTAAAACACGAGAATCTAGACGTCATAAGAGACGACTAGCCTATGGGATTAGGACTTTGGGAGACAACCAAAACCTTTCCCTTAGCTTTACCTGAGGTACTTGTTGAGATATATTCTGGAATGCCTTAGCATGTGATTTCTTATCTTGTACGACTTTTAATTTAGTTTCGTTTCATGTACGGACTATCCTAAAGCGTTTTGGTTTTCATGCAACAATTTGTTTATCATGCAAGAAAAGTAAAGTGCATTGCACAAAAGTAAATTGCAATAAAATAAAAGCGTACCTGGAGTGTCTTCCCGTCATCCCAAGTCGCACTTAAAACACTTGTTAAGGCATTTAAACATTTACAACAAGTACCTCAGTAAAGCTAAGGGAAAGGTTTTGGTTGTCTCCCAAAGTCCTAATCCTATAGCTAGTCGTCTCTTATGACGTCTAGATTCTCGTGTTTTGGCTTAAGGATGATTTTCTTCACTCAAAGAACAATTAAGTTCAATTGTTCTTATAAACATCCCATCATATTGAGGAAGTGCTTAAGACGAGTCTTAAACATATTTTCAATACCTCTAGGATTGTTTTAAGTCCAAGAGAATTTAATTATACAAGTGAATTAATCATCCAAGGGTTTAAGTTTCGTTCGTCACTGAACTGGACATTCGAATATCCTATAAGTGAAGTAATACTTCGCTCGATGCCTCATTTAAGAGTTATAATAATAGGAGCTTTAAAAGGGTAAATCAACTTATTAAGTATTTTAATGATTTAAACTTAATGATTTAATTTTAATTTTGACTTAATTATAAAAAGCTAGTTTAAGTTTGGAATAATGTTCAAGTTATTTTAGATTTAATTCTTAATGATTTCATTTGGTGCTTGTTGTTAAATGATTTTAATTTAATTTAATTTAATCTAACTTTAATTCAATTTAATTTAATTTTAATTTAATTTGATTTAATTTAATTTAATTTAATTTAATTTAATTTTAATTTAATTTAATTTAATTTTAATTTAATTTCAATTTAATTTCAATTTAATTTTAATTTAATTTAGTTTTAATTTAATTTTAATTTTAATTTAATTTAATTTTAGTTTAATTTTAATTTGGATTATTATTTTGATTTTTTTTAACTAAGAATTAAGTGTTATTGAAGTGATTTATTTAGGGATTTTTAAATTAAAGAATAAATATCCTCTTAATAATATCCCTACTTTAATAATTCCAATTTCTATTATTTTCCCAAATTTCAATTAATTAATTAATTAAAGTTTATTTTAATTATTTTTGAAATGGTTAGTAGGTTTCTACCCTCAATCATTTATGTTTCAATCATCCAAAATCAGTTTAAAAACAAATATTTTACCTTCCCCTTTTTAATTAATCCTAAAATTTTAATTAAAGGTTGAAATTTTTTTAATTACCTTTTTGCCCTTCAAGCTTAATAATTCTATAACTCACTAAATTAAGCTCAAATGAACTTGAAATTTTTATGTAACCTCACTCACATGTCAATTAAGACATTAGAGGAGAAAATGTGATTTTTATATATTTAATTTATTTATGTAATTATTTTTAATGGAAAATAGGATTTCCAAGGAAAATTCAATAACATGGCCAAGAAAATGTTTCTGTCCTTAAGAAAATTATGGGATGTTCCTAATGACCAGAGGACCATTTGGACCAATTTTGGTAATTTTTTTGAATTATATTTTATTTATTAGAATTATTTTGAGTTTTGGAGTATTAATTAATTTTAAAATAAAATTAAAGTTGAAAAATGGATTTTATATTTTTCTTAAATCTCTCTAACCTGAAGGAGTTCAAAGAAACAAATTTTATATTTTTCTGATTTTTCTTTGATTTATTAGAATTATTTTAGTGAAAAGGTTGGAAAATACATTTTTTAATATTAAAAATTACATTAAGCCTTTAAAATTCAATATCTTATCCTAGGGACTTAAGAAAAATATTTGGTTTGTTCCTAAGTAATTAGAATTCAAAATGTGACATTTTGGTGATTTTTAATATTTTTATGATTTTTATTATTTTTTAATTATTAAAAATATTAAAATAATGATAAAAATCAACTTTTTTAGAAAATTACAATTTTAATTTTCCTAAGTTCCTCTGATATCAGAGAAGCTCCAAAACCATTTTTGTGAATTTTTGAAAAGTATTTTGTGAGTTATGAATTTTTAAAGTTTAATTTTACCCATTTTGCTTAAGAGGCTTAATCAACCCATTTGGTGAGGTTAATCAAGTCCAATTGATTTCAAATTTTTATGAGATGTTCCTCTAATCCTAAAGATTAGTGGAGAATTGTTTTTAAGTCAATTTGATGTGTAGTTAACCCTAATTAATTAAAATTCAATTTTGGGTATTTAGACCAATTAGGGTTATTCCAAGTGAATTAACTCAAAACTTATTTTTCCTAGGTTCCTCTAGTCATAAGAAACATCACCAAATTTTCCTAGAATTTATTTCTCAATATGATAATTATTGGAATTAAAATATTCAAAACAGTAACATGCAATTGAAAAATCAATAACTTCTCATAGGGATGGCCTCTGACCTTGGAAAATTCAGGGAATGTTCCCAAGTTCAAAGGCTTTAAAAGCCCCTATGGTCTCATGCCATGGTGAATTGTCTATGTGCATGGAGAACTAAAATAATGCAGAGAGTAAATAAATCATTAAAAATAAAATACTTAATGAAATTACTTGATTTCTTTTCCACATTATTCTCCTCTGTTCACTGAGCAAGAGGGTATTTTTATTTTATTTTTGTGATTTTTCTACACAAAGTTATGGATTTTCTAAGTTCCGGTAATTTAATAAATAAGAAAATCCCTATTTATCTACTTATCCACGCGACGCCACGTAATCCTCGGCAGCTCCGAACGCCCACGCGGCACATTCCTATTCGACCCCGCCATCCGACTCGCCGTCTCCAGGGGCCCGCGGTTCATGTACCATCGTGCCGTCCGGCCGATCTCGACCGTCCGCTCGATACACGCTCGATCCGACGGCTCCCGGTCATCGTCTACGACCGGTGTGCACCCGTGACCGTCCACACTAAAACCCCAAGAACTCACTCGATTCTCAACGGATTTTTGTGTTCTTATGTTTCTATGGATTCGTCTTCGAAGAGACGAACACATCCATATCGTAAACATGCATCGAAATCGATTCATATCAAATGAAGAATCTCCGAAGCTCGGGAAGAAGAGAGAGTTCATACCTTTGCTCGCAGAAGTGAAGCTTCGATCCGAGAGTCGTGTCACGTTCGATTGGGTCCAAGGCAAGCTCCGTATGAAGTCCCTCGGCCCGGTGAATTTCCTAGCGTACAAAAGTGACTACGCTCGATCACAAAGCTTGAGGCCGGAAGCAATGGCCGGCTCCGGTGAAGGGGCTTTTACCGGGAAACTTCTCCTCTCGTCCGGTGAAGGTGTAGAGCCAATCAATTTGGGGATCGACTCACCGTGGTGAAGTGTCCTGGTTTTAGCTCGGATTTTAACTCGAAATCGAGCCTCGCTACGCAGGAAATGGCAGGGGATTTCAGTGGGGATCAAGTGCTCTAGTGTGGGGGAGAGCTCTGGAGTGATTTTGGCAGAGTTTCCTCATGGTTTTTGTTCAGCCTCTCCCATGGCCGAGAGGAGCGGGGCTTGGGGTCAGAGAGGCCGGAGGGCCTTCTATGGGGCTCGAAGGCTCTGGATCGGCCTGCTCAGGGAAGAGAAGAACAGCCATGGTGGCCATCGTGGCATGGGGCGAGCTCAAGCAGGGGAGAATTTCAATGTTAGGCTCACATGGTGCTCTAAGCGTGTGGTGTTTTCTGGCGATCCAGAGTGGCCGGCCGGCAGTATGGGTCACCTCGGTGTTCATGTGAGTCGTAGCAATGGTTTGTGTATTCTATTGGTAGCTGCTAAGTGTAAGTGGTCGGAACAAAATGGAATGGGGCCATGGCTAATTTGGCTCAATTTGGTCAACTCATGCATCTTGGGTTGGGTTCTCCTTCCTATGATTTGGTCTTTTAGCCGAGGAATTAGTTAGGTTAGCAGGTCAAGGTGTGGCGAGGTCCTCTTCTTAAGAATATTTAAATTAGATCCTCGGTGTTTAATGAGACATGATTAAGGCTAATGACTTTTAGAAATTATGGAAAGAGCCTCCTCCTTTCCTATCTTGGGTATGGTGAGGTGCCCAAAGCCCTCATGGCTCCCATGTGGCTCATGCATGGCTTCATGGCTCACCTCGTCTTGGAAGAAGCTAAGTCAACTTTCATGAAAGAGGTTTTTAGAATTTTGTAATTTAGGGTGATTTGATAAGATTTGGCATATGGCTTAATTTAGAAAAATTTGATGGCTTAATTAGAACTTAGGGATGATTTAAATTAAGTGGTATGATGAGAAGAATTTGTCATATGGGCTTTAGCATCGAAGTTTGGGCTTTTGAATCATTTTGGAGTGGGCATTTTAAGAAGGCTCAGGAAGTGGGCTTTAGGTTTTAAAATAAATTTATGGATGGGAATTTTTTAAAAGGTTGAGCCAAATAATTGTTGGGTTTGGTTTAGAGATGTGTCATGAGTAATTTGAAATAAATTCGAGGCGGTCTGGGCTCGAATCGGGTCTGGAGCTCGGCTTCTTTTGTAAAGGGGCCAATATAGGTCAACTTGGGCTAATTTGGGCCGAATGTTGGGCTAGGGTTGAAATTGATGTAAAATTAATGTTGGGAAATGTTTATAGAGTACTAGCAAAGAGTTTTTCAACTTTGGTCATCTTAATTTCGGGATTCGGGCTCATTTGGGCTAGGTTCGGGTTTAGGCCAAAAGTGGAATTTTGGCTTTAGGTTTCATTTTGGGTGGAGTTTAGTTTCAAATTTTGGGTAAATCATATTATTGTTTTGTTTGTGGGGATGTTAGGGAAAGTTTAGAAAAGGTTTGGGGTCAATCGAGTTAAATCGGGCTAGTTTGGCTAAGTTTTGGGTCATGGGTCCAATGCAGTTCTAAAGTCAAAAGTGAAACAAGAGATTCAAATGTCAATCAAATTGGGCTTGGATTTGGTCTAAATTGACATTCAGGATATTTAATCGAAGTTTATAATTGTATTGGACCAAAATCGGGTTAATCGTCGATTTGGTTCGACATTGGGTTCACTTTAGGTTAAAAATGGGTCAAATCGGGGTTTCGTAAGTGGGGTAAATTGGAAAAATTGGCCTATGGTGTAGTTGAACAAAATGAAATTGAGAATCTTTGGAATTTTTTGGAATTTTCTCGTGAATTTTTGAATTTATAAAAGTTTGGCCAAAAGTGTATTTTTAGCGTGATTTAGAGTGTATTTTTGGAAATTTTGGTATATTTGGCTACGGATGATCAATTCGAGTGATGTGGAAATGTTTGGGATTGGTTTTGAGGGATTTTGGGTGATTTGGAGATTTTGGAAAATTCTAGGCAATTTCAAGGGCTTTTGGCAGGTTTGATTGTGTGGGTCCCGGGTCAAAAATTGAAATTTTGGAAGAATGAAGATTCATCAAATGTGAAGTGAAATGGAATAATTTTGATTGAGCCATGAAGCCATATTAAGCCCATATGAGCTATGAGAGGACTCATCGGAGGCATTCACTATGTTGTTCCTAACCCTCTTAACCGTGGGCTTAGGGGTTAAGGTCCATCCATATGAATTACGTACAAGAGTCGGGGAGTTAAGTTGGGTATAGTGTGGTTTTAGGATTTGGATTGTGTGTGAGAGTGTAGTGTGTGGGTGTAGTGAGTGTAAGTCAACCCTCACTCGCACTGTGCCACCTGTGGTAGTCCTAAGCCAAAGAGTTCTATAAGGAACTCATCCTTTAAACCTCCACATTTGATCTCAACCCTCTAGGTGATTAAGGGTCTACAATCAAGCTTATGGGGTTTGCAGGGAGACAAGAAGTGGTTTAAATTTCTAAGGGATGTGTCCCAATTCTAGTCCTCTAAGATAGTCAAAGGAAAAGCCTAAGGCTAGATCCTAAACACTAAAGAGGGAAGAGAAGACCTCATCAAAAATGAGGTCAACATACCGAAAAAGAGCTTTTAGCAATAGTATATGCCTTCGATAAATTTAGACCATATCTTCTTGGAACAAAATGTATCGTGCATACCGATCATTATGCTATTAAGTATTTAATGTCTAAAAAGGATGCTAAACCAAGATCGATCGATGGGTTTTACTTTCGCAAGAATTCGATTTTGAAATTATGAATGTAAAAGGAACTGACAACCAAATTGCTGATCATTTATCAAGAATAAAAAATAATAATGAGAAGATTTATGAAGAAAAGATAAATGAGAAATTCCAGAATGAACAATTTTATGTCATTCAAGGATTACAAATGCCTTGGTAAGCAAATATAGTTAACTACTTAGTCAGCAAATTTTACCTTACGGGATGAATAAGTAAATACATTAAGAAATTCAAGAATAATCGTAAATCATATATTTGGGAAGAACCGCATTTATTTAAAATAGGAAGAGATTCTCGTGATTCGAAGATGTGTACCTTATGAAGAAACTTTTGCAATTATTCAAAAATGTCACGAATCGAATTTAGAGGACACTCGTGGAGTTGATAAAACAACATTTAAAATTTTAAATTCCGGATTTTATTGGCCTACTTTATTTAAAGATGTTGGACATTATGTGAAAACTTGTGATCGATGTCAAATAATGAGAAATATATCCGTAAAAGATGAAATGCCTCTAAAATTTATATTAGAAATCAAAATTTTCGATGTATGAGGTTTAGACTTTATGAGACCTTTCGTACCATCATCTCGGAAAATTTATATTTTATTAACATGTTATTATATTTCAAAGTGGATCGAAGCTGTAGCTTTACCTAATCGTGATTCCAAAAGTGTTTCGAAATTTTTAAACAAGATGATTTTTACAAGATTTAGAATGCCTGTGATAATTATCACAGATGGGGAAAGTCATTTTAGAAATTTAAGAATTCAATCATTGTTGGAAAAATTCAGAATTAAACATAGAATTGCAACTCCTTATCATCCTCAAGCAAGTGGAATGACTGAAGTGTCAAACAGAGAAATTAAAAGAATATTAGAAAAGACCGTTAATCCTAAAAGAACTCGATCAAGTCAATAGACTTGTTTCGCATTTCGGGCTTATAGAACAACTTATAAGACACCTATCGAATGTCACCTTATAAGTTAATTTATGGTAAACATTATCACTTACTCGTTGAACTCGAACATAAAGCTTATTGGCGATAAAGGAGTTCAATTATAATTTGAATACTTCAGAGGAAAACGATTATTACAACTGAATGAAATGGAAGAGATAAGAAATAAGTCTTATGAAAATGCAAGAATTTATAAGGAAAGAATGAAGAAATTGCATGACAAAATGATTTCAAGGAAAATATTCGAGCCTGGACAAGAAGTATTATTATTTAATGCTCGTTTAAAACTTTTTCCTGGAAAATTAAAATCTAAATGGATGGGACCATTTATAATTAAGAAAGTATACCCTTATGGAACTGTGGATATCAAAGATCCCAAACTGGAAAAGTATTTAAAGTTAACGGATTAAGACTCGAAGCCTTATATAGAGAGAATGAAATTAAATTATAAAGAGGCTTATGAGCCGAGTCTACCCGATTAATTCAATTAATTAGGTCAAAGCCGACGACGTTAAACCAAGCGCTTTCGGGGAGGCAACCCATATTTATTAGTGCGAGTTAAAGTATTGTTGTAAGGTTATGCCTTGGTCTTCGACTAAATTCGTATATGAATTCTCTAAATATAAGGCTAACAAGTCCGTATCGGCTTAAGCTAAACATTTTCTGAAGTATATAGAATTTGACTTGGACCACTCCATGACAAATGCGAGTAAAAAGGAGATCAAGTTAACCTTTGTTTGTGATTGTTTGTGATTTGAATTTTTTGTAATTATGTTTGTGTGTCGATCATACCCGTTTATTAGACTTATTTTTACGACCGAAACTTGCAAAATTCGACGATAGGCGAATGGGAGTCGATCGAGGTTCCCGCACCTAGCGCCAAAAGTTGGCGCCTAAGCGCCGAATGGCTCGCATATCGAAGATCCGCCGCCAGGCGCCGCATTCCGGCGCCTAAGCGTCACGAGTCATGCATCGTGGAAAAACTGAAATTCTTCGCTTTTCACACGAAATCTCTTTATTTATAGCCCATTCTTCGTCCCCAATCCCATAGTAAACATTAATTTCGACTCGCAGCAATCCATTTTGGAGAAGTAAAGAAGGATTTGGAGGCAATGGATAGAGGAAATCATGGAAATGAGGTAAGAGACAAATCTCCTAAAGATCCTCACCTATATTTTAATGGTTTTATTGCCGTTAGTTTGGAGAAAATGTTTAGCCGATTGGATAAGATTGAAGGGGAACTTCAAAGTATTGGTAATCTTCTCCATGAGATGTACCACCAATACGAACACTTGGAATGACAAACCAAACTTCAATATGATCATATGGCAGCCTATCATGACGCTCAAGTAGAAATGTACGCGAAGAATAAGTGGATCGATGAAAACACGGCTTTGGAATTTTCAAGGGCGTTGGTGCTCTATCCCTTCGGTTCCAGCGAACTTCATCGCGGAAGAGATGGTAATCGAAGATCGGTGTTAAATAGATCCTATATGTGTTTTAGGTGTGATCGAGTCTTGTGTTAGTGTGTCGAATATCGAATTTGTGTGTTTGCTTAATTGTTCAATGTGTGTTATTAGATTTGAATGTTTGCTTTAAATATGTTGTTGTTTGTGTTATTTATAAAACTATGAACCTCGATACGCATCTTGTACCGAAATTTGTTGAATTTGCAATGGAAAATAGGGATTGGAATCGAAGAATTAGATTCATGTTTTGTGGATCTATACTATCATTTTAAATTGATTGTTAAAATATTTGGAGGATATAAATTGGATTAATACTCTCATAAGAGTAATTAGGAGTCAAATTTGATAAGATTTGGTGGAAAATATTTAATTTAAATCGAATTTTTGGAAAGGCGAGTCTGGCGCCTAGGTGCCAGAATTCGGCGCCTAGGCGCCGGTTCGGCCTGAACCCAAAAACTTATCTTTTTAAACCCCCCACGCCATTGTTGACGCTAAGCTTCCTTCTCCACTATTTTTCGCAAAAAATATTACCTAAAGATCCCATTTAAAACCGGATTTTCAAGTTTTTGAGCTTGAAATCACCTGATTTCTTCATCTCGAGGTCAGATCTACATTCTAAACTCATTATTTTTTATTTTCACCATGGATTTTGCTCTCATCGAGAAAAATCAAAATTTTGAGAAAAATTTTGATTTTTAAGGTTAAATCCATGAATTTTTAAGCTCTTTCAAGTTCGAAAAGCTTAAATTAGTTTATTTTCCTAGATCCATTGAATTTATTTCGCATTTTTCTTTCACGTTTAGATGGCACCCAAATCTAAGCGAGGAAAGGAATGAGAAAATTTTGATCATAGCAAGTTCGTCACTGCTGCTGTACACTTTCGATACAATGATTTTGCTACGACTAGGAAGTTTATCTCAGAGCGAAGTTTTTACAATCCTGGAGGAAGAATTGTGGAGACTATCGTTGAGCTCAACCGGCAACGATTATCGCTATTTCACCGTCGTTGTCGTTATCCCAGTTGTTAGAGAGTTTTATGCCAATTTCGTGGATGCTGAAGAATACGAGATTTTTGTTCGAGGAGTTGGAGTAGGATTCACTCCTGAACGCATCAATATTTTCTATGGCCTGCCGCCAAACATAGAGTGTTATTACTCTGGATTATCTCCATCTGAGGGAGATTTGGATATGATCATTGCGTACCCGACTGATAGTACTGGAGCTTGAAAGATTCGGAATGGAAAAAGGGTAAACTTTTCATCTTCTAAGCTTAATGGTGTTTCAAAGACATGACACTACTTTATTTCTGCTCGTCTCCTTCCATCCAATCATCTGAGTGAGGTTACCAAAGATAGAGCTATGCTCAACTACTGCATTTAAGAGAAGAAGCCTATTTATGTAGGGAGAATTATTTATGATTCCGTAGAGGCTACCGCTCGTTCTAGCACTTCTATCGGACTTGGTTTTCCATCTCCGATCTATTCTCTATGTCAAAGTGTCGGAGTAGTTGCCGAGCTTTCGAGGAAAAGCTCAAGTCGACAAAGCCTATAGGAAGAGAAAGCGTCAGTGTTTATGATCGACTTCGAGGTAAGAGTTCTACCATACCTTCGGTTCATTACCTACTTCAGGTAGAGCTTCTACTTCTAGACCATCTACTTCTGCTGAGCCACCATCTACTTTTTGGGAAACCATGCATGATCAATTTATAGAGCAGCAGAATGAGTTATTCTTAACTCATTGTAGAGTAGATACCATAGATAAGAAGATCGATCATCTTTTCGAGTATACACAAAGAAAGAGAGATTATGATGCTGAGTATTCTGAGTCTTTAGTGAGATTTCTGAAGGGTGAGCACGATGTTCGCTCCCTACTTGTCCCAGATTTTCACCATATGTTGATCCAAAGGATATGGAGTTTTCTTTTGGTGATGACGATGATGAAGCTACAGACAATGATTAGTAGCTTGACTTACCTCTGGAGATTGTTGATTCTGTTTTTAGTATGTTTCTTGTTTCTTGTGTTGTTTAGTGTGATGTTAGTTGTTAGTGTTTATGTGAAATTTTTATGTTAAAAATGTTTTTAGATTATCTGATGTATGTTTAAAACTGAAATGTGAATGAATTTTATAAAAGTTTATTTCTGTTTCAGCCTACTATTTAGTGTTCATGAATAGTTAGTATGTTTGCATGTTTAAAAATAAATAAATAAAAAAAAGAAAAGAAGAGATTTATTTTAGAAAGTAACTCCTACTCTGCAAAACTTTTCTATATACGCTTAATCATTTCTGTTATATTCATATTGAAGCATGTGTAGAAGTAGAAGCTAGTTTTTCCTTACTACATCATTATTGTACTTAGATTAACTCCTGATTATTTCTTTCTCTCATGCTTTAGAAAATTTCATGATTCATATTTATACTAAAGCCGAAGTTTGGGGGAAGGGAAAACATTTATCAAATTTAAATATTATTTGTCCTTAAAGAACTAATATTTTCTTTAAAAATATATTAACGTAACATAAAGAATGAAAAATCTGTTTAAGATTACCTAAAGTTTTTGAATTTTTAAATAATTTAGTAAATTTAACTAAAATCTCGAAAATTTTGATTGATTTTAAGAATAGAATTAATTAGCTTAAGGAATAATAAGATCAAAATTTTCTATTTATAGTAAAGAGAATTGTATTTTTGAAATACTAAGGAATCAAGATTATTGCTTGAAAAAGAAAAGATTGAAATAAGTTTTGAATAAATTAATAAAAAAATGTCATATTTATTAAGTAAGAATGTATAAGTTTTTGAAAATAAGTTAAGGATAGTGAAGTTCAAAATCATTAACAGGCTATCCAAAAATAGTAATCCTCACTTAAAAAAAGGGGGGGGATTGAAAAACAATCCAAAAAAAAAAGAAAAAAAGAAAGAAAAGAAAGTGAGTAGAAGCTTCGAGGAAATGCCTAATCAAAAATCGGCTTCACTCAATTATCTTATAGTAAGAAAACTGATTATATTTTTAACTTAATTTCTATGTACAAATATTTTTACTAGAAAAATATTTCATGAAAAATCTTTTTCTTGTAAATATTCTATGTGACCTTCATATGATGAACTATAATTATTCTTGAAACAAAAGAAAAATTGGAAGTCTTATAATTTGGTAGTTAAATGTTCTTTAATTCTTAAAATTAAACTTAATTAGTGAAGTTTGGTTAATGATTTGCTAAAGCATCTATAAAACCAAAAATTATAAGAAATCTTAAATATTTTATTTACATTCTGAATGTTATCTATTTTATGTAATCAAAAGGGTTACTTGAGGACAAGTAATGTTTTTGGGAGAATTTGATCTACCTAAAAAATACCCATTTTTATGCCTTATTTATGATTCAATTCTTAAGGATAATATGCTTTAATGAAAGGTATTTTCATGTTTTTGGATGTAGATGATTAAAAAGAGTCCAAGAAAGAAAAAGAAGGAAAAAGGAGCAAAAATGGAGCTTGTGGAGCAAAATATTGAAATTATTGGCCTGGCGCCTAGGCGCCAAAATCCGGCGCCTAAGTGCCAGTTCGATACAGACGCTGTCAAGATTTTTTGATGACTTTGGGCAGTTATTTTGATGGTGTTAAGAGGTTATTGGAGCTTCTAGAAGACTGGAAGTTACTCCTAATATATAGGACATGTGATACAATGTATTTGGACACAATGAAATAGTCTGGATCACGAAGAGGTGCGATCCAAAGTGAAGAGGTGTGAAAGACCTGGTCACGGAGTCCGAGCACCTGGCGCCGGATCCCGGCGCCTAGGTGTGACAGCTACCTAATAGAAGATACATTGAATTTGGACGAATTTTGAAGAGGTGCCTTAAGCAACCCCCGGTCAAATTCGGAGCTCTATAAATAGGAGCCCATTCTACGTAAAAACATCGCACCAACCCCCTATTAGTACGCATACCCATTTTAGCATATATTCTCCCTCGTTTAGATTTTTTTAGTCTCTTCCATACTTAAGGTGCCACTTTACTTTGTATCTAGTGAGTTTATTTTGAGTATTTATTGTGTGTTGTTGTTGTTGGAGTCTTTCATATCGCTTTGGAGTCGGCAGAAGTTCGGCAGATCACTTGAAGGAACACTTCAGATAAGTATTTGCACTTTGGTTTAAAGTTTTATAAATATGTTTTGTTGTGTTATTTCAGTGTGTTCTGAGTAGTTAGTTATCTTTCTCCTTGCATCTATGAAAAGATTATAAATTAATTAAAATTTGTAGGAGAATTAAATTTAAAATATTTTAAAACGTTGTGATAATATTAATACCTGATCTTTGTTTACTTTTTAAATTAGCCATTTAAATTGTTAAAACCTGTTGAAGAATTTTGAGACCTATCCGGAGATAAATTCTTAACTAGTAGATATCACATGAATCCTTAGGTAATCGCAGGCTATACGCGGATTATTTAAGGTGAAGTGCAAATAAATAGGATGATATTATTTATTGGGCGTAAAATTAATTGGTTTTTAGAGTGACAGACTAAAGTCTAATAATTAGGTTTATAGAAAGGTAATGAGTCACTGGTAGGGCTGACCATAGCCACCCTTCTAGTAGTGTGAGCCTAGATTAACCCATTCTACTAATAAAACATCCTGAGCCGATCTATAAATTATTCAATGTTCTTTGCACCTGGACTAAAGGGTAAAGAATATGAATGCTTCTATTTGGCACAATACCATAATCTAAATTCCTACAAAAGATAATTATTCTATAAATCTTGGATTAGTTGAAAAGGAGAAAGTCATTTTTTATACTTACATTGAATTTTAATTACTGCTTACTTTACTTTATTACTGCTTACTGCTTACTTGCTTTTAGTAAAAATTGTTAGTAAATTAAATTTGATATATATATATATATAAAGAGAAAAGTATATATAAATTACATTTAATTTGAAAATTCCAAAATATTTCTTACATTTCTTACTTTTTATAAATTTACTATCCCTGTGGAATCGATAACCAGGGCTCCAGTAGATCCATGTAATACTTGAACGATACGTATACTTGCATTTAAAATTGTGACTTTTACAATAATTATTATAAAATCTAAATATAAATTAATAAAAGTAAAACTTTCACATCAAGTTTTTGAAGCCATTTGCTAAGAATTAAATATTCTAAAAAGTGGTATTAAATTCTTGTATTTTAAAGCATATATAAAGTCGCATCGCATCAGATCTCTATGATGGTGTAGGAATAATCAATTTAAAGTTTGGAAGAGTTTGGATTCACACTTGGATTTTCTCCTGATTTTGGGCTCATCTGGGTTACCCAAATTGCAAGGAATCAGTGGGTTTCATGAGCTGATTTCAGGTGGGATCAATTGCTCAGGGTATGGGGAGAAACTTTATTGTTCATAGCTCCAAGGATGGGGTAGTTGGAAAGGATCTCCTATGTTGGTCTCTCGCTTGGATGCTCTCGGGTTTGGCCTTATTTATATCCATGGAAATGACTAAGGTGAGCTTAGGCTTGCTTGGGGAGCTGGCATCAGGCTCATAATGATCTTTGGATAAGATCTTGAGCTATGGATAAGATGGGTTGAATAACCTTGGGTTAGTGGCTTGCCTTCTCCTCATTTTCTCTTTAAGGAGGTGGATAAGGCAAGCTTAACCTTACTGAATTCACCTCCCCTAGGTAAACCATAAGTTCACTTGGTGAATTCTAAGAGAAGATGACACATTAGCCTTCTTACTCACTTCATGCATGGCTTGGCTATGATTGCACTTAACCATGATATGGGATGGGTTTAAGCTTTGTTCTTTTCCTATTGAGTGGCCTTGGAGGTGTGTGATAAGCCACTAGGATGGCCAGCCACCTCACCTTAAGGAGGAGGGCGAGTTATGCTTTAAATTGGGGGAAGAATGCCACTTCATTTTTCTTAGCATGATGAGGTTTAACCATGGTTAATATGATGTGACATGGGTTGAGTTTATTTTTAATGGGTCTTATGGGTTGTGATTAACCCATATTAGGTCACTCATGATGTCATAAAGAGGTTTGGAATTTTAAAAACCATTTATTGTGTCATGTGTGATGTCATGTGCCCAAATTTATTTATGGATTTTTAATTATAATTCCATTTTTAATTAATTATGTAACTAATAAAAAATATTGGAAATTATATTATTAACCAATAAATTAATCAAAATAATTTTGAGATTAATTATTTGATTAATTTTATCATTTTTGGTCCAAAATTGGGTATTTTGACCAAATTTGACACATGTTAACTAGGGTTGACCAAGGTTGACCCAAAATGACTTAGGTTAACCCACTTTGGTCCAAGGGTGACCTATTTTGACTTTTCTAACCTTGTTATGGTTTGATTAGTCATAAAGTCTAAGGGTTTTGTCATTGAGAGCTTATTTGGTCATGTTGACCAATTTTAGGGTTTAAGTCAATACAAAGGTCAATGTGGTGACTTTTGGATTATATTTTGATCACTTCGATCAATGTCAAGTTGATCATGTTAATATCTGTCTTTGAAGTTAATTTTGTGGTCAAAAGGGCATGGGTTAACCATTTTGACCAATTTTTACTCTTTTACGTCAAGAGTTAACCAATGGGGCTTAGGGTGGTTGTCTTTGTGTCATGTATGGATTATTTTGATCAAATTTTAATTATTTATCTAAAAGAATGACCAATAAGGTCAATGCAATAGTCTTTGGGTCATAGTATGATCATTTTGACCTAATCTGTCTTTTTAGGTCAAAGGTGACCAATGAGGTGAATGTGGTGGTCTTTAGGTATTGGGTTGATGATTTTGGTCAATTTTGACTTTTTGGGTCAAAAGTTGACTATTTGGGTCAATGGAGTGGTCATTGGGTCAAGAATTGACCATTTTGACCAAAGTTGACTTTTTGGTCAAAAGTTGACCTATTGGGTCGAAATTGACTATTTTGATCAAAGTTAACTTTTTGGTCAAAAGTTGACCTATTAGGTCAATAATTGATTAAATTAAGGTTTTTCATTATTTATTTAATCATTTTTGGTTAAAGAAGGATTTATGGGGTTTTACCCTAGTCATTAGGGTTTAATGACTATTAGTGAGATTTAGGAAATCACTATTGGTATAATTCCTATCTCAAATTGAGTTTAAAATGATCCTCACAAAATTGAGGTCAACATCGCTCCAAACTTAAGGCAAGATATTCATTGAAGTAGTTTTCAGCATCCTTATGCACCGACTTCTTATCTTCTAATCTCCCATTGCCATGATTCTCCATGATCTCTCACAATTAATGGAAATTTTACTCTCAAATCTCTTTAAAATCCTTAGGAATGTCATTAAATGCTTTAAATCCCATCCTAGGTAGTTCTATATAGTGGAAGAAGACAGAAAACCAAATTTTTGGCGGTTTAATGGAGTTATTTTAACTTTGGTGCTATAATGTCGGATCTCCCGCTATAGCGCCAAACCGATAGTTCCAATTATCAACTTTCTTTCTTCCAATCTTTAAATCCTTTAACAAAATAATGTTTTACGCTAACAAAATCATACAAGACTCATAATCACTACATAAGACTCATCACAACAACAATTCAAATCCAAATCAGACCGAAAACTATGGGTTGCCTCCCATAAGCGCTTGGTTTAACATCGTCAGCCCGACTTTAGCAAAGTTATGATCAGGGTTTACCCAACATTAGGATCTCTTCAAATGCAGGACCCTATCCACTTATGTAAGCTTTTAATCTATGTCCATTCACCTTAATCACTCTTCCAATTTTTGGATCTTTAATATCAACACTCCATATAGATATGCTCTAACCACGATAAATCATCTTGACAACCTGGATTTAAGTTTTCCTCGAAATAGTTTCAGTCGCGAATTATAGAGCAAAACTACATGCCCATACTCAAAATACTTTTACAGAATTTTCAGATTATTCCTAATCTTCATTTTCTTTTTATAAATTTTGGCATTCTCATAAGAATCATTTCTCAATTCATCAAGTTCGTTTAATTGCTGCAATCACCTTTCCCCGGTATCTTTCAAGTCATAATTAAACTCTTTAATTGTGCAGTAAGCTTTATGTTCCACCCAACTAGCAAGTGACCTATTTTTCCATATGTGAGCCTATATGGTGTCATTCTTATAGGTATTTTATAAGCAGTCTTATAGGCCCATAAAACATTATCAAGTCTAGCTAACTAATCAGACCTTTTAGGATTTAAAACTTTTCTAATATTCTTTTAATTTCTCGATTGGATACTTTTGCTAAACCATTGGACTGAGGTTAATAAGCTTGGGCAATATAATGTTTAATTCCAAAGTTTTTAGTTAATGTTTCAATCATTCTATTCCTGAAAACACTTCCTCCATCTGTAATGCTAACTCGTAGCATTCCAAATCTTGTGAAAAAATTTATCTTTAAAAATTTTCCTACACTTTCAGCATCACGACAATAAAGCAACCGCTTCAATTCATTTTGAAACATAATCCACAAACTTATCAAAATATAAATACTTCCAAAAGATGGCACAAATCGTCCCATGAAATCTAATCCCCAAACATCAAAGATTTCAACTTCAAGACTAAAATATAAGAGCATTTAATCTCTTCTAGAAATAATCCCACCACTCAAATTGATCAAAATTACCCAAATTTACCAAAACTTTCAAAATTCCCCCAAAATCCCCAAAAAATTACAAAAATGCCCCTCTTAGTCCAAAAATCCAAAAATTCCCACAATTCCCAAAAATTTCTAAAACCTCCCAAATATTCCCAATTTCATTTTTCCCAACTACCGAGATGACCCAATTTGACCAATTTAGCCTAATTTAACCAAAAGACCTAACTTGACCCATTTAACCCAAAAGTGCACAAACTAAACCCAATGTTCACCCAATTAGCCCCAATTTTGCCCAAATCTAATTCCAAACCTTAATTTAATATCTATAGTCTCAATATAAACCAAATCAAAGCCCAATTTGACTCACATTTGAGTTCAATTTCACTTAAAATCCAAAATCCCCAATTTTGGCCAAGTGACCCAAATTCCCCAAATTGACCTAATGCCAATCAATTTCTCCCCAATTTGAATTCTAAACCCTTCATAACACTTCCCTAAACAAAATTGAACCATCAATTGCCCCTAATTTGAGCCTAAGCCTCATCCAAACCCATGTGAGCCAAATTCCCTCAATTTTGACCTAAACATGTCATATGCCCAAAATTTCCCAAATTGAGTGTCATATCCCTAAAATTTCCACCCAATTGATGTTGGGAACTTTTAAAACATCCCCTATACCATTTCGAACCTTCAATCGGCCTTGACCCAAATCTAGCCCAATTCAAACCCAAGTCAGCCCAAATACCCAAATTGAACCAAATGGCCAAATTAAACCCCCAAATTGATTCAAAACCACTCCAATGCCTTCCCAAACGCTTTTTGACAATCATGTCCACCAAATTGCTCACTCATTTGGGATTAACCCAAGCTTAAACCCAAGCTAACCCACCTTGAACCCAAAGTTCCCAAAATTGAATCTATGACACAATTCACTTAAATTGAGCTAAATTAACCAAATCGACTCCATGGCAACCTAAGCTTAGGACCCCAAGGACTAGCCAAGACCATCCAAACCCAACCTAAATGATCCCTGGACCAATGGTACTTAGCTAAAGTCAACTTTGCCTCACTTTTTGGCTAAACCCATTTACTCAAGCAAGCCTCATTAAGCCAGGCAATTAATGACACTGAGCTACTCCCTTACATCCCCTTAGCCTGCCAGCCATCATGCTTATCCTTGTCGGCCACCCGAGCCACCGGAATAGGAACGCTCGAGCGCCCTCATACCCCTTTGAGCTCAAAATTGAGCCTTGTCAGTGAGGCATCCCCTCACCACTCAATTGCATAGCTCTGCCTCACCCAAAGCCACCCAAAGCACCCACATTAGCACCCTGAGCTCCACCCTCAGGCCATGACTATACAAGCTACCCCCCAGGAACAAATTCTAGGTGCTAAAAATTTCCAAATGAAACCCCGCCAAAACCTCACCAGAGCTTCTTCAGACCTCCCTAAGCTCATTCCAGCCAATTTCCCCCTCTGGTTCCCCTTGCCTGAGAGCAATTTCCCCATTAAAATCTCGGTCGGAACTAGGACAAACTTTTCCACGGCTCCACAGAGTGCACCAAACCCAAATTAATTGCACCCTCACCTTCACGACATTGAGAGAAGAATATCCTTATCAAAGCCCCATCACGGAGAGACTCGCGATAGACTTTGATCAACACCGAAATCGGGTCCAGTTGAGTTTGGGTCTGCAGACAATTCACCTGGGGAAAAGGCTCTATTTAGAGGTTCGTTGGGACCAATCGAAACTGCCACAACCATCCGATTGAGGCCTTCCCTCTCGAACAAAGGTATTGAACTCACTCTTCCTCCCAAGATATTCTTCGTCCTCCACATGTGTAGATCGTATCTCATACCATATAAACCGTATGGATAGGTTTTTCTAAGTCATATGAAGCTCTAGGAACAAAACTCATTTGATCCGGTTAGGTATAGAAGGTGGATGGCTCACGAGTTAGACCGTGTGAAGATGATGAAGGAGCATCATTCGATCGTGTGTGTAATGCCTAGACGGTACGGGATTGCGCCGATGTGAAGATTTTAACATAAAGAGCGACGCGTGTGGCGGACCGAGTCGGATGGCGGCGTCAAATGGCGGAGCAACGTGTGGAGACTTCGAAGCATGTCAGGATGACATGGCGCCGCGTGTTTAAGTAGGAAATTAAAGGTATTATTTATTTATTTAATTCGAGTTAACTTTAAAAATCCATAACTTCGTGTATAAAAGTCATAAAAATAAAAAAAATATCCTAGTGCTCAATGAACAGAGGCGAATAATGTGAAAATGGTTTGATGTTTATTTGATGCATGATTTATTTTTAATTAATTAAATACTCTATGAAGTCTTTTGATTCTCCATTGGCTTAGACATTTCACCATAACTTAAGATTTGGGTATGTTGTTGCCTCCGTCCTGGGGACCTTCCCCGATTTTTCCAAAATCGGATAAGACCTCTAAACGAGAGATCTCTATTTTTCAAGTTATCATGTTTGTTTTGGTAAAATAATTATAATAAATTAAATATTAATAAAAAATGCAATATAAATTTTGGTAGGTTACTTATGACCAGGGGACCATAGTAAAAATAGAAACTTGGTTTAACTCTTTAAGTACAACCCTAAAAGGTAATTAAAATCTAAAAATTCAATAAAAATAAATTGGACTAATTATAAATAAAAATAACTTGATTTTTGTTCTCCACTCGTAATTTAAGGTTAGAGGGAATCCCCATAAAAATTTCAAATTAATTGGAGTTAATTTAATTACTTAAATTAAATTTTCAAGTTAAATCACATTTTTGGCAATTAAATAATTGTAATAATTAAAATACAATTAAAAAATTCACTAAATTAATTCTAGGAGTTCTCCGAGATTAGAGGAGTCTTTTAAAAATAAAATTAGAATTAAAATAAGATTTTTATTTTTAAGCATTATTTTAATATTTAAATAATTAAAAATTAACAAAAATCGTAAAATTAATAAAATGGTGGGAAATGGTCTAAATTGTCTCCTAAGCATTTAGGAACAATCTGGCACATTTTCTTAATTTTCTAAGAAGAGATATTAATTTTTAAATGGCTTAAATCAGTTTTTTTAAAAGGCTAAAATAGGATTTTCTTTAATTTTCACAAACATAATTCTAATAATTCAAAGAAAAATCAGAAAAATATGAAATTTAATTCTCTACGTTTCACGACCTTGGAGAGATTTTTTAAAAATACAAAACTTTATTTTCAACTTAAATAATATTTTATACTTAATTAATACTCTAAAAATTAAAATAATTGTAATAATTAAATTTAAAAAATCATGAAATTTGGTCCAAGTGATCCACTGGTCTAGGTCTACCTCCAATAAAAATTTCAAAGTTAAAGGTCTTGTTTTAGACAAGTTATTAAATTTTCTTTGAAAATCCTAATTTTTGCATTAAAATAAATATATAAATTTAATTAAAATTTGAAAAATCATATTTTCTCTTCTGATGTTTTAATTAACCCATGAGTGGAGTTACATAGAAATTTCAAAGTCATTTGAATTTAACTCAATGAATTATGAAGTGATAAAGGCTTTTAGGGGTAAAATTGTAATTTTGAAGAATTTAACCTTAGTCAATATTTATGCTTAATTAAAATGGGAAAAGGGCAATAAATGATCTTAATCATTTTGTTTGAATGATTGAAATATAGAAGGGTAAATGGTAGAATCCCATTTCATTTTTGTCACACTATAAGACAAAATTTATAATTTAATTAATCATCATAATTTGGAAGAAAATTAAAATAAGAACATCATTAAGGTTAGGGGTTGATTTTGGAAGTTAGTATTCCACTAATTTAATATCCCCTTCATTTGATGTTTAAATGATAATTCAATACTTTGATAAGAATCATAATCATGAATGTCATTTAACTTCCTTTTCTAAAGACATAAAAATACCTACTAAAATCTTAAGGGCTTAGTAGTGAGATAGGCTTAATTGAAAATTTAACTAATGAGGAATTGAAAAGGAAACATAATTAAAATAAAACTACTTTTGAAACATTACAAGCCCATAAAAATTTAATAAATTCTTCCATAAAATTAAGTTTTTCTCTAAACGCCCACTTACATAATTCCTAAGTAAAATGCCAAATGATAACTACCCTGCCTTTTGGGATGATAAAACATTGGCTCCCTGAGCATAAGGATATGAAAAGGATAATTGATTTAATAACCATGATAATTTTAAATGAACTCAAGAAGTTCAAAAGGATTGTGAAATGTCTAGGTATCTCCTAGACCAGTTTCACAAATCTTTGGAACACCTCGTAGGACAACTGGACTTATCATATTTATTAAATGAAGAAATCTCTTAAATAAATGAATATGACACACCAAGTTATGACATAGGGTTTGGTAAGCCTTTGACGAATCTATCCACAGGGTTATACTTTACTACAAATTATAAATGTTTATTGCAAAAATACTAAAGTCTCAGGTGGAGGAATGAGAAGACCGCCGGGTACACTTTTACAAGTTTACGAGTTCTTTCTTTTCTTGCACTTTCTTTACCTTTTCTTGCTTGAAAGCTTCGCATGTTAAACAACAATGTCACCCTGCATAAAAACTAAAAATCCTAGGATAGCCACAAAACCAAAACCAAAATCAAAATAAAAAATCAAGGTAAGATAAAACTAACCGTCATAACAGTCAAAATATAAAACAACTTAAAATTTAATCATAAACAAAATAAAATTCATAGTTTCAACTAAATTAAAACGCCTTGTTGGATGATCGGGAATCCCTCAGAGGAGGTAACCTACGTATTGCTAATGGGGTTTCCCACGGTCTAAATGAAAGTATGGAACTCATTAAGTTAAGTTTAGTAAATTCATTTGGACTAAGTGAATCTGATGAATATAGTGGTGCCAGGATGATGGAACCGTGGGATCTTAATCGGTGTCGCTATAATCTACTTTAATGTTCCCCTAATAAAATATTAAGACATCTCAATCTAAATATTCTCAAAACATGACAGTCCTCTTCTCTCTACAATTGACACTTCTTTAAACAAAACCCTGCTACGACAAGGATCTTGGAGCATGCATAGTGGGCGAGCATGGCCATCTTCAACAGCAAAACTCCTTAAAAATTAAAACAACAAGCCACAGGACTTCTAGGTAGCTTTCTTAGTGCAACATAAACTCTCACTTTATCTCTTTAGGCCTTTGCATGACCATGTTGTGCAACATAGCCCTAACTCATTTTAGGATTCTGAGGTTGTCAACATACATGACATAAATCCTTCTATCTTTCAGGCTATTCACATGATCGGTATCAAGTGAATGTATGCCCAAAATAATAAAATTTATAGGATTAAAAATTAAATAAATATTCCAAATTGAAGCCAAACCATAGGATAGTTCGAGAAAAAACCAAGATTCTTCTTGGATCTTTGTCTTTCTCCTAGTCTTTCCTTCCTTGGGATTCCTAAAAAAATTGTTCCAAAATTTGAGCCACTCATCTTTTGGATTTCCTATTACCATAATTTCTTGAAGAACCTTAACATTTTAGAAGTCATGAATAAAAATATTTCTTTATATATATCAACAGTTTTCTTAGGTGACTTCGGTCATCTAAGATGTAAGTAACTATAGGGGTTTTCCCTTATAAGAAACATAAAAACCCCTGATTAATATAAACCCTATCTAATTCTTTCATATTAGATAGGGAAATTATCGGTTAACAATGGTTCGCTGACCAAACGAATGTCATGAATTGTTTAGTTTATTTGATTAAGCCTCACTCCAAGTGATGTATCTATTCTCTGGAATAGATACATGTCTTGTAGTGAAATGCTTGATTATTTAAAATATTATTTATATGAGATCGGTTTGATTTCGTATTTTTCAAAAATCAAAATATTATTTTCAAAAACCCATGTATATTAAATTAAATCTAAATTCTATTTTTTTATAAAACCAGATTTTAAACTTTTCAAAAATTTCAACCCCAAAATTTATTGGACTAACACATCTTTCAAATTATAATTGAACTTTTTAATAGCCCAATATTTTTTATGCTCATGTCCAACTCGGTAAATGACAAGCTTTCCCAAAAATTTACCTATAGGGGGACATTCCTATAAGAGTTATGTATGCAGATCCTATAGGCCCACAAAGCATAATCAAGTTTGATTGACTAATCCTTCCTATTTAGATTAAAAGTATTTTCCAATATTCTTTTAATTTCATGATTGGATAATTCAACCAAACCACTAGTCCGCAGATGATAAGCGTAGTAATGTGATGGTTAATAAGGTATTTCTTTACTAGCTTTTCTATAATTGCATTTCTAAAATAACTTCCCCATCGGTTATGATAACTCTTGGTATTTCAAATCCGTAAAATATATTGTTCCTTAAAAATTTTGCAAAACTCGAACATCACATCGAGGTAAAGTAATAGCTTCATCCATTTGGATACATAGTCTACTCGCTATCAACATGTATATATTTCCGAAAGATGGTGTAAATGGCCCCATGAAATCTAATCCCCAAACGTCAAATATTTCAACTTTCAACATATAATTGAGGGGCAACTCATTTTTTCTAGAAATTTTGCCTACACGTTAACATCATTCACAATTTTTAATATAAGCATTAACATCCTTAAAACTTATAGGCAAATAAAATCCAAATTGTAAGATTTCATATGCAGTTTTATCAACACCAAAATATCCCTCATATTCAGAATTATGACATTTTTTCATAATTTCATAAGTTTCTTCTAAAGGCACACATCTTTTAATAATTAAATCCTTTCCATGTTTATATAAAAACGGGTCATCCCAAAAATAAGTCTTAGCTTGAGATAAAAATTTCTTCCTCTCTTGGTATGTCAAGCCATAGGGTAAAATGTCATTGACAATAAAGTTTACAATGTCGACATACCACGGAACACACCACTCATTGATTGTGAACAATTTTTCATTAGGAAAATGTTCATTAATTTCTTTTTCAAAGTAGAGAGATTTTTTAAAATCAAGTCTAGATAGATGATCAGCAATTTGATTATCAGGACCCTTCCTATCTACTATTTCAAAATTAAATTCTTGCAAAAGAAGAATCCATCTTATCATATTTGGTTTTTCATCATTCTTTTTCATTAAATACTTAATAAGAAAATGGTCAGCATGCACCACACATTTTATTCCAATTAATTATGATTTGAATTTATCAAAGGCAAAATACTATAGCTATTAACTCTTTCTTAGTTTTTGGTATAATTAATTTGAGCTTCATTAAGAGTTCTACTAGCATAGTAGATCACTTTAAATATCTTATTATATTTCTGACCTAAAATAGCTTTAATAGCATAATCACTTGCATCACACATTAATTCAAAAGGTTTTTCCTAATTAGGTGAAACTATAACAGGTGCAGTGATTAATTATTTCTTTAATGATTCAAAATTTTTGAGGCATTCTTGATCAAATTAAAAAATCACATCTTTTTCCATTAAACGGAATAAAGGATTTAAAATCTTTGAAAATTATTTAATAAAACTCATGTAGAATCCAGCATGTCCCAAAAAACTTTTAATTCCCCATACATTAGTTGGGCAAGGTAAATTAGCGATTGCTTGAATTTTTGCTGGATCTTCCTCCATACCTTTTTCTGATATACGATGTCTGAATATAATTCCTCCTACTACCTTAAATTGGAATTTTTCCAATTAAGGATTAAATTAGTTTTTTCATAGTGCTTAAGAACTTTTGATAGATGTTCTAAGCATGATTCAAATGAAATTCCTGTTGACCTCATTTTTGATGAGGTCTTTTCTCTTCTTTCTCCTTAGTACTTAGGATCTAGCCTTAGGCTTTTCCTTTGACTAATCTTAGAAGACTAGAAATGGAACCCACCATTTAGAAATTCAAACTACTTCTTAACTCTATGCAAACCCCACAAGCTTGATTGTAGACCCCTAATCACCTAGAGGGTTGAAATCAAATGTGGAGGTTTAAAGGATGAGTTCCCTATAGGACTTTTTAGCCTTAGGAATACCCCGGATGGCCTGGTCTGGTGAGGGTTGACTTGCACATACACTACACTCTCACACACATTCCAAGTCCTAAAACCACACTCTCACCCTACTTGACTTCCTGACTCATGTAGGTAGTTCATATGGATGGTCCTTAACCCCTAAGCCCCTGGCTAAGAGGGTTAGGAACAACATAGTGAATGCCTCAAATGAGTCCTCTCATGGCTTATATGAGCTTAATATGGCTTCATGGCTCAACCAAAAGGACTCCATCCTACTCAAATTTGATCAATCTTCATTTTCCCAAAATTTCAATTTTTGACCCCCGGGGCCCTACACCTACTAAACCTACCAAAAGCCCTTGAAACTACCCAAAATTTACAAAATCACCTAAATTACCCAAAATTCCTTAAAATCAATCCTAAACATTTCCCCCCACTAAAATCAATCATCCATAGCCAAAAACACCAAAAATTCCAAAAGTACCCCCCCAATACCCTCCAAATACCCAAAATGCCCTTCTTAGTCAAAAAATCCAAAAATTCAAAAAATTCCCAGAAAATTCCATAAAATCCCAAATATTCCTAATTTCATTTTGTTCAACTACTCCATGGGCCAATGTTTCCAATTTACCCCACTTTTACCAAAATCCCCAATTTATCCCATTTCGAACCCAAGTGAACCCAATGTCAAACCAAACCACCCCAATTGACCCCAATTTTGGTCCAATTCAATTATAAACTTCAAATCAACATCCCCAATATCAATTTAGACCAAATCCAAGTCCAATTTGATTGAAATTTGAGCCCAATTTCAATTTGAAACCTAAGGCCCAATTTTGGCCCATGACCTAAACCTAGCCCAAACCAACCCAACTCAACCCCAATTGGCCCCAAATCTTTTCTAAAACCTTCCTAACATCCCCACAAACAAAAAAATAACTTGATTTTCCCCAAATTTGAACTTAAACCCCACCCAAACCTAACCCAAAACCAAAACCTCTTGAATTGACCTAAGCCCAAACCTAACCCAAATGGGCTCAATCCCAAAATTAGAGCCCAACCAAAGTTGAAAACTCTTTGTGACACTCCCATGAACATTTCTCAACATTAATTTTACATCAAATCCAACTTTAGCCCAAACTTAACCCAAGTTAGCCCAATTTGGCCCACTTTGGCCCCTTTAACTAAAAAGCCCAAATTCAACCCAATTCTACTCCAAATCACACCAAATTGATTCCAAACCATTCATGAAACATCCCTAAACCAATTGCAACATTTATTTGACATGGTCCTTCAAAAAATTTTCATCCAAAAGCCCATATTAAAATCCAAAAGCCCAGTTCCCTAAATCACTTTAAAAGCCCATCTAAAACCATTTCAAAGAGCCCAAAATCTATCCTAAAGCCCATATGACATTTTTATTTTCCATCCATTTAATCAAAGTCATTCCCTAAGTTCCAATTCCATCATCAAATAATTCCAAATCAAGCCTCATGCCCAATCACCCCTAAATACTAAAAAATCCCAAAATCCCTTTCTCATGCAAGTAAGCCAAGCCATTCCCAAGCCACGAGCAAGCCTCAAGCCATGCACAAGCCACATGAAGCCATGGAAATCACTTTACACATCATCATACCATTAATTGGAAAAGGAGGACGGTCAAGATCAAGTCGGACTGCGTGATGGTACATGAACCGCGAGACGCGTGGCCGCCGACTCAGTGGCGAGTGTCGAATGGGAGCGCGACACGTAGGGGCTTCAGAGCTGCCGAGGTTGATGCGGCGTCGCATGAATAAGTAGGAAATTAGGGTATTTTTGAATTATTTAAATGCCCTAAACTTTAAATATTCATATCTTTGTATAAAAAATCACAAAAATAAAATAAAAATACCCCCTTGCTCAGTGAACAGAGGAGAATAATGTGGAAAAGAAATAAAGTTAATTGAATGAGTATTTTATTTTTAATAATTTATTTACTGTTTTCAGTATTTTGATTCTTCATTTGCATAGACAATTCCCCATGGCTTGAGACCATAGGGCTTTTGAAGCCTCTGATCTTGGGAACATTTCCTGAATTTTTCAAGGTCATAGGCCATCTCTGTGAAAAGTTATTAAATTTTTAATTTCATGTCACTCTTTTAGGTATTTTAATTCCAATAATTAGCATGTTGTGAAATAAATTCTAGGAAATTTTGGTGATATTCCTTAGGACCAAAGAACCCTATGAAAAATATATTTTGAATTAATTCATTCATAATAACCTCAATTAGCCTAAATCCCTAAAATTAAATTTGAATTAATTAGGGTTAACCACACATCAAATTACTTGAAAACAATTCTCCATTGATCCTTAGGATTAGAGAGACCTCACATAAAAATTTGGAATCAATTGGAAATGTTTAACCCCACTAAATGGATTAATTAAGTTACATAACTAAAATAGAACTTTAAAAATTCATAACTCCAAAAATACTTTTCAAAAATTCACAAAAATGATTTTGGAGCTTCTCTGATATCAGGGGTGTTCAAGAAAATTAAAATTGGAATTTTCTAAAAAAGTTGATTTTTCACCATATTTTAATATTTTAATAATTAAAAAATAATAAAAATCACAAAAATATTAAAAATCATAAAAATAGTACATTTTGACTCATAATCATTTAGGAACAAACCAAATACTTTTCCTAAGTCCCTAGGATAAGATATTAAATTTTAAAGGCTTAATGTAATTGTTAATATTAAAAAATGAATTTTTAACCTTTTTCACTAAAATAATTCCAATAAATCAAGAACAAATCAGAAAATTATAAAATTTATTTCTCTGGACTCCTTGAGGTTAGAGAGATTTAAGAAAAATATAAAATCTATTTTAAAATTTTTATTTTATTTTAAAATTAATTAACACTTTACAACTCAAAATAATTATAATAAATAAAATATAACTCAAAAAAATCACCAAAATTGGTCCAAGTGGTTCTCTGGTCATTAGGAATATCCCATAATTTTCTTAAGGACAGAAACTTTACCTTGGTCATGTTGTTGAATTTTCTTTAAAAAATCCCTATTTTCTACTAAAAATAATTATATAAATAAATTAAATTCAGAAAAATCACTTTTTCTCCTCTAATGTCTTAATTGACATATGAGTGAGGTGACATAAAAATTTCAAATTCATTTGAGCTCAATTTAATGAGTTATGAAATAAATAAGCTTAAAATGGCATAAAGATAATTAAAAATTTTAACCCTTAATTAAAACTTTAGGTTTAATCAAAATGGGGGGGTAAAATATTTAATTTTAACTTTCTCTTGGATGATTGAAACTTAGGGAAATAAAGGGGTAGGAACCCATTAAAACACTTTGAAAATATCAAAAATGAAACTTTAATTAATTAAATAATTTAAATTTTGGAAAGAATATATTTAAATTTGGATCTTTAAAATAGGGATATTATTAAGAGGACATTTATTCTTTAATTTAAAAATCCCTAAATGAGTCACTTTAACAATATTTAATTCTTAATTAAAAAAAAATTAAATAACAATCTAAATTAATAATTAAAACTAAAATTAAAACAAATTAAATTAAAATCAAATTAAAATTAAAGTTAAACTAAAACTAACAATTAAAATTAAAATTAAAATCAAAATTAAAATTAAATTAAATTTAAATTTAAATTTAAATTAAATAAAATTAAATAAAATAAAATTAAATTAAAATTAAATTAAATTAAATTAAATTTTAATTAAATCAAAATTCAAATAAATTAAATTAAATTAAATTAAATTAAATTAAATTAAATTAAACTAAATAAAATTAAATTAAATTAAAATTAAATTAAATTAAAATCAAATTGAATTAAAATCATTTAACAACAAACTTAAATGACATCATTAAGAATTAAATCTAAAATAATTTGAACACTATTCCAAACTTAAGATTATCAATTAAAACCTCATAATTAAACTAAATTAAAAATGATTAAAATTCTCAATAAACTAACTTGCCCTTAAAGGCTTTAATTATTATAAATCTTAAATAGAGTATTAAGTGAGATGTCACTTCATTCATTAGGTAATCAAATACATAAGTTCACTGAGCAAGAAAAAAAATTTAACTAAATTCCTGGATGATTAATTCACCTGTGCAGCTAAATTTACTTGGACTTAAAACAATCCCAGAAGTATTGAAAAGATGTTTAGGACTCGTCCTAAGCACTTCCTCAATATGAAGGGATGTTTTGGAAGAACAACTGAATTTAGTTGTTCTTTGATAAAGAAAATCATCCTTAAACCAAACCAAGAACCTAGACGTCATAGGAAATGACTAGTTATAGGATTAGGAATCTGGTAGACAACCAAAACCCTTCCCTTAGCTTTACCTAGGTATCTGTTGAAATATTTAAATGTATTAACATGTGTTTTAAGTGCAGCTTGGGATGACGGGAAGACCCTCCAGGTATGCTTTTAATTAATTGCAATTTACTTACAGACACTGTACTTTACTTTTCTTACATGATAAATAAAACTGTTACATGAAAACAAAAACCTTTAGGATAGTCCCTGAACTGAAACCAAAACTAAATTAAAAGTCATTGCAAGATAAAATTCACCGCCACAACATTCCAAAATATAAAACAACTCAAAATTTAATCACAAATAGAACAACAAAAGTACAATCACAACTAAATTAAAACGTCTCATTGAATGATCGGGAATACCTCGGATTATGTAACCCACGTGTTGCTAACGGGATTTGCCATGGTCTAAATGAAAGTATGGAACTCATTCAGTTAAGTTTAGAAAAGTCATCTGGACTAAGTGAATTCGATGAAAATAATGGTGTCGGGATGACGGAACCGTGGGATCTTAATCGGTTCTGTTTAAGCAACTTTAAGATTTGTTTTAATTAAAACATTAAAAACACTTGAACATAAGACTTTTTCTAAACCAAAACACTTTTCTCATCTCCTGATTCATGACTTCTAAAACTAAAACCTCTGCAACAACAAGGAGCTCGGAAGCATGGTGGGCAGCACGGCCATCGTCATCAGCAAAACTCGGGTCTACTTCAAGCAAAACCTTTCTTAGAATTAAATAACCAAGCCATTGGACATCGAGGTAGTTTTCCTAGTGCAACATAAATCCTCAACTCTTCGTTAGGCATTTTCATAATCATGTTATGCAAATTAAGCCCTAACCAGTCTTAGGACTCCGAGGTAGTCGTTCGGTACGACATAAACCCTCATATCTTCGAGGCTATTTGTATGATTATGTCATGCAAATATAAGGCCTAAATAAATAAAATTGACTGAATTGAAACATTAAATAAACTCCTAAATTGAAGCCAAACAATAGGATAGTTTGGGAAGCTGCCAAGATTTCTTCTTGGATCCTCGGCCTTCTCCTACTTCTCTTCCTTTGGACTCCCGAAAATAATCGTTCCAAATTTGACCCATTCCCTATTGAAATTTCCAAAATCCAATCCTTTAAAAATCTAAAACTTTGAAATTCTTGAGAGCAAAACTACTGATCATTATCGAGAGTTTTCTTAAATGATTCCTGTCATTTAAGATGTAATTAACTATAGGAGCTTGCCCTTATAAGGAACTTTAAGAGCCCCGGTAATATAAACCTTGCTTAATTCATTTATATTAAGTAGGGGAACTTGTCCGCTTATAAAATTGGTTCGCAAACCAAACGGATGTCACAAATCTTCTAGTTTATTTAATCGAGTCCCATCATCAAGCAGTGTATCTATTCTTCGAGATAGATACACGGTTTATGATGCGGTGCTCGTTTATATAAACTATTTGGGATGTAAGATCGGTTTGATTTCATATCTTAAAATCTTCAAATTTAAAAATTATTTTCAAAATCAAATGCTACTTTCTAAATTATATATATTTAAATTAAAATTAAAATCTAAAAATTCGCCGACAATTTCTGTAGGCGACCCCTTTTCAAAATACAACACATAACCTAAAAATATGCCGACAACTTATGGCGACTCCGCTGGGGAATAGTTCCTCTCTTCATTTTTGATTAGATGGTTTTGCTTTCATAAATTGGTGGTGAGTCCATATCCCTAGTGGACCAAAACTACCATTCTTCTGTTGGAATACCACGTTCATTTCTATCTTGAACGAGTATAGCCAACTCCTCTCAGATTTAGGAGCCACTGTTTAGACACCCCTAAACAGAGAGGTTCTGAGATCCTTTTACCTCTTTTCTGAGGTGGGGTGGACCCTCAATAAGTGTTAGTTTAGGAGTGGTCCTTCGAGTTGAGAAGTCTTGCATAAGACTTTCTCTTCCCTTCCAATTCTGAATCAGATCCTTTACCTTTTCTATACCATTAAACAATCCGTTCTTAAAAAACAAATCCTCTAATAAATAACCTTCTAATAAATAAGCTCTTTTAAAAATCACAAATACACTAAGATAAACGAAAATGTGTTCGTACTCTTTCTTTCTCGTCCTAAACTTTACGACGAAAGGAAGTATAATTCGGGACCGACATTCGGAATTTGCCCCGCGAAAAATGACTACCCCGAAGTTAATCTTTTCCTTCACCAATGGAATGGACTTCACCGTTTACAAGGATGAGCTGCCCGGCAATGGAATCATCCATTTTGGACAAGGATTTAGCAACACAGACATCAAGTTCGCTGATGTCACTCTCTTCACACTAATGGACAAAGTGTCAAAAACTGAGAAACCCGTGATTGAGTTCAACCTGAAATCAACTCAAGAATTCCCTCCCCTACAAAGGGTTCCATCTGAGAGGAGTACTACTGTTCGTAGGAGGACTGTTGTCTCTACCCCCACCGGTCTAGTCATCTCAGCACCTACCCCGACTTCTGCCAAACTGAAGGGGAAGGAAATCCAAGTCTGTGATGAGCCTGTCACCGTGGAGGGTACAGATTTCACTACAATACCATCTATTTTTTAGATTGGGTCCAGTTCAAGAGTTGCACCCCTAACTCGAACTCAAAGGAGAAATAGAAGCAGGAAGATCGCCAAGAAAGCTAGAGCTGTTGAAGTTGCTTTTCTAGAGAAATCCCTGAGGAAAGAAAAGAATTGCCTGAGTATATACCTCTGTTGGAAGGGAGCAGGTTTCACCCTCTCTTTGTCGCATCGGATGAAGAGGATGTCCGTAGGATCGCCGCCGCATTACCCCGACCTGCGTACTACAATAATTACAAAAGGAAAAGGGATAAGACTACGCCATTTGCCCAACTGCAAGCGGTGATAAAAAGATTGGCAAAGAAAGAAAGAAGCCCTGTGTCTGAAATCTTAAGAAGGAAAGGACGGGTGCCAGCTAAATCCCGCCTGGACTCGCGAATAGAGCCTCGTCTGTCGTCACGAGAAACCAAAGAAGAAGATAAAAGCTAGTCCACCCGTTGTTGTATAGGGACTACAAATTAGGGAGGATACCACCTTCCAGCATATAGCCGATAGACCATCCGGTCTTAGGCTTCCGACTGCAAGAAAGATGGTATGGCTACCTACTACTGGTCAGCTAAGACCAAAACAATGTCCTGAGAAGAAAAGTTTTGTCAGGAGACTAGAATCAGAAGGAAGTGCTACTGCGATAAAGGAAACTCCCGAAAAAGAAGTTCAACAACCGTCACATGACAACTGCGAGACCGTGTGGAAAAGGCCATTAGAGGATGCCATGGACAAATTAAGGACCGATATCCGACGGTTAGTAAAAGAAAGAGAAGAAGAACTCGGAGATGAAGTTGACTCATCAGAGTTCATGGATGAGGAGTATGCCAAGATCAACATGGTTGAAACGGGAGCATCATCAGCTTCACAAGGTGCTCCGACGGCTGCAGAAAGTGATGAACCTGAAGTGTTGAGAGCACAGCTTCGGGAAAGAGATGATACAATTTCCCAGATGGCAAAGAGGATGGAAGAGATGGCTGCTGCCTTAACCACTCTCCAAAGTTAGGCCCAGCCTCAGAAAGAGACATCCCCATAAATTATCCATATTGCGGATGGAGGAAAGGAGATCACATCCATCAACGAGAGATGAACCACCAAAGAAAGATTCCGCACAAAGCATGATTCCGTAAAAGGAAATTAAAAATATGGTAGAACAAAGAGTGCAAGAAGCTTTAGCACAATCCAAGAGTGGAGCATCTATTCGGATCGGTAGACCTTACCCCGAAGAGTTAGATGCAGTCCAATACCCGAAAGGCTTCGTACCACCTCTGTTTAAGACTTTTGATGGAACAGGAAACCCTCGGCAGCATGTCGCACATTTTCTTGCTAGTTGCTGCAATGCCTGTGGGAGTGACGCTTTACTCTTCCGTCAGTTCGTCAGCAGTTTGTCAGGGATTGCCTTCGACTGGTACGCAGAATTGCCAAAGGTTTCAGTAAAGACCTTTTCAGAACTGGAGAATCTCTTCGTTAAACGATTTGTCGGGGCTCAGCACCACATCACTATCGGTGATATAGTGGTGGAGCAACGAAGCCGAACGAGACTTTAGTGGATTACATACTTCGATGAAGAAACTTAAGCATGAAGTGTGAACCACAGCTTCAAGAACAACATGCAGTCGGCATCCTACTTAAAAGTATCCATGGCCCGATAGCACTCCTCCTTAAAGGATTTACAATCAAGACTTTCGAGAAGTTGCTTAGCAAGGCCGGGAGCTTGCAAGAAGAGGCAAAACAGTTAAGTTTCGTTGATAAGAATGATAAGTAGAAGCCTGTGAAAACATTCGAGAAGAAATCTGGAATCGTCGCGGCAGTAGATAAGGGCAAGCAGCCAATGCAGATACCGCCAGAGCGACCGCAGCCTAGTTACCAACCACCGCAATGGACATATCAACAGCCACCTCAGCAGGGCTATCAACAACCTCGACAAGGCTATCGACGAACCTCGGCAGGGTTATCGACAACCTCGTACGAACTATCAGTCACCTCGACATTATGAACAACCCCCTCGTTCGTCACGTACTTTAAGAGAACTTCTAAATAGAGAATATCCATTCAAAACTGAAGCAGTAGCAAAGATGTTCCGCAGCTTAATGAAGACACCGGATTTTCAGCTGCCAGAGCCCAAGAAGCCAGAGGAAGTCAATAAGAAAGATCATCCGAACTATTGTCCTTACCATCAGATGCTCGGACACAAGATAGAGGATTGCATCACTTTCAAGAGTTGGCTTGATGACAATCTCCGGAGAGGGAACATAACGATCCCAAAGGAATACATGAAGGAACCCCAGAAAGGAGGTTCCATCAATGTTATTTCAACGGATCCCATTGTTCCGATAAACCCATACACGATCGATGATGGATGGAATACCGTCCGGAAGAAGTCATCAAAGAGAATTTTGGATCACATCCGAGCCGCTTCGGTACACGCTTCAACTCGTAGTTTGAAACCCGTTGAGCCGGCACTATCACTTGCGATTGAAGAACCACCCCGTAAGGAGGAGAAGATCGTGGAAGAAAAGAAGACTGAGGCTTCGAAGGGTAGACTAGGGGCTGCTTATCGTAGGATGGTTGTTTCCAATTCGGGGGAGAAATCCCTCGAACTCCTGACTCTGTATGATTATTTGCTCGCTCTGGCGGGATCTTATAATAATAAGGGTTATGGCGTTGGCTACGTTTTGACTGTTTCTAATGATTACGTAACTAGCGACAACCGGCTTAATCCGGATCTCGATTCCAATACAAATAATGATTCTCAAATCATACACAACCTCGACAACCATGACGAAGAAGATGTTCACAAAGGAGGCTACGAAAGCTCGACAAGCAACGAGTCTATTTGTGAATTTTGAGGAGCTCTGATCACGATAGAATTAGAACCATCAGACACCGAAGCAACTTTAGAAGAGCTAGCGGTTCCAATTCAAGAGGATACACCGGCAGATTCAACACCAAATTCAGAAGAGATAACTGAAGTAAATTTGAGAAGTGGAAAAGTTCTACCTCCGAGAGTGGGTCCAAAGGATAAAGGAAAGCAGGTGGTTGCTCAGGAAGAGCCAACCCCAGCAGAGGAACTACCCATTCGGGAAGAAACCGAGGAACATGGTAATAAAGTGGACTACAACGTGCTAGCCCATCTTAGGAAGCTACCGGCCAAACTAAGCATATACGACGCTCTGATCCTGTCAAAGGAAATGAGAGAAGCTCTGATCAAGGCTCTACTTGATCCAGAGATCTGTTTAGGTCAAATAGCTGGTGATTCCTTCGACGAGGTTTGCTCGTTAAGAGAACATCGAGGTGTTACCTTCACGGACAATGATCTATTACTTAGAACAGCAGATCACAACCGACCATTATACATTTCAGTCACTATTAGAAAATTTATTCTCTCCAGAGTGTTAGTTGATTCGAGAGCATCAATCAACATAATGAATCTTTGGAAGCTAGCATATTTGGAAATTGATGCTCGCGAGCTTGAAGCAGACAAGATGCTATTAAGAGACTTCAATCAAAAAGGAGAAAGAGCTCTTGGATCGATAACACTACTAATGAAGACCGGTGATTTAGCAAAGACAACCGCAAAATTCCACATAATTGATTCCGAGACATCGTTTAACGCTCTACTCGGGTCGGCCATGGATCCATGAAAATCGGATGGTACCGTCATCTCGCACCGGTGCATAAAGTATTATGAAGGAGGGGAACAAGTTGTATCAAAGGTGATTTGCAACCGTTCTCCATGAATGAAATTGGAATTCATGAAGATGCGGCCTACTACGCGCCTCCGAAGAAAACAATCTTTTCCAGAAATACCATACCAAATGAAGCAAAAGAAATTCAAGAAAATGAAGAACCTGAACTTCTAGTCCAACAGTTACTCACCACTCCCTTACGGCTAGATGGTGAAGATTTCTCCAGAACTCGCACCCAAGGTGGAGGCCGGGGACGAGGACGTGGAAGAAACGTTGGAACAGTTGGATAGAAGAAACCGATCATCGATGTTGATTGGGAGAACAGTTTCGAAGAAGAAGAAGAAATTGAGAAAGAAGCAGCGACAATAAGTCAAAAGAAACCCCAGCTCAAGATCTATCTCGAAGATGAAAAGAATGAAGAATACAAATCAATGTACGAGAAGATTAACCATTATGTACATACTATAACCCTGACCCCGATCCATTCTAATAAGATCGAGGGTATGGTGGTCAAGGAAGTGCATGGTGGTGGTGCTAAGCCGATTAAGTTTTACCGTGGTGCTTCTTCTTCCAATACTGAAAAAGATGTACAATTTGAAGATGTTACTTCTTCCGAATTAATGGAACTACCTTTTGAGTGGTACTCTCCCTGTGTTCAAAATTTAATTCAACGTGGTGTCTTACCTCGACAATGGACAAAAGGCCTATCACAACACTTTGAAAAATTTGGAATAATGTCGGTCGGCCTCCCAATTCAAAACATGGTCTCGGATTCGGCACAGTAGATCGGCTGACGATACGGGATTTTGCTTCGGTTGTCACTGCGAACCTAATGAAGACTACTTAGAAGCTTCGAAGATCTTGAAGATCTACCAATCGGCGACGCTCCACCAGAATTCGAAGAAGAAATCAAATCTACAATAGACGAGTTAATGGAAGTTAACTTAGGTACTAGCGAAGAGCCTAGGCCAACCTTTGTTAGCTCCTTACTCAATAAAGAAGACTCCGAAGATATAATCAAGCTACTAATGGAATTCAAGGACTGTTTTGCTTGAGCTACAACAAAATGCCGGGATTAGCTCCGAAGTCGCAGTCACAGATTAGGAGTGGATCCTACTTCCGTTCCAGTCAGACAAGCTCCCAGAAGAATGCGTCAAGAAATTGAACAACAAGTAATAGCTGAAGTTAAGAAGCTAATAGACACTAAATTTGTCCGTGAAGAACAATACCCAACTTGGTTAGCCAACATGGTACCAGTCAGAAAGAAGAATGGTCATATTAGAATCTGCGTAGACTTCAGAGATTTAAATAAAGCATGTCCAAAGGACGAATTTCCACTACCAATCCCGTAGTCGATGATCGACGTTGCTTCAACACATGAAATATTTTCATTCATGGATGGAACATCAGGATACAACCAGATAAAGATGGCATCGGAAGATGAAAAGCTCACAGCCTTCAGAACGCCAATCGGAATATACTGCTACACAGTAATGCCATTCGGACTAAGGAACTGATCACAGAAAAATTCATTAAGAAATTCTTATCTATTTTTTTTATGAAATTGCACTTTAAAGAAAGGTATTTTCTTTATTTTACTGCAAGAATGAAGATTTATAAGTGATTAAAGCAAAAAACATAAAATGGAGCGAATTTGGATCAAAAAGGACGAAATTCATGCAAATTGAACTAAGTCGCCGACGGCGGATCGAGGCCGCCGACGGCGGGATCGAGGCCGCCGACGGCGAGATCATGAGGAGAATTTCTGAAGGAATTATAACTACCTCGCCGACAGCGAGCCTGAGCCCGCCGACAGCGAGCCTGTGCCCGCCGACAGTGAGATCGCACAGTTTGAAGACCTTCTAGAAGCCCCGCTGACGGCGAGGTAGTTTCCCGCCAACTGCGAGACAATTCAAAATGCAAATACTTTGAACCTGGACACTTTTTGAAGAGGTGTTTAAGCACCCCTTGGACCTTTGCCTACCTCTATAAATAGAGGCCAAATTCTAGTGTCTAGGTGTGTCTATTTTAGAGAGACTGAGTCTCTTTTTGGTGTATTAAGTGTGTTTGTTGTTCGTCATTAGTGAGTTTCTTTAGTTTAGTTGAGTGATATTTAGAAGTTTGTTGTACTAGAAGGAAAAGTCAAAGGAACTTCAAGGAGTCTGCTTGGGGAGGAAATTAAGATAAGTATCTTTGTTTATCGTTGTTGTTAACTTTAAATGAAATCCATGCTTTGTTTTATTTCCATGCATTCTGAGTAGTTTTCTTAGTCTTTCTCCTTGTTTACGAAAATTATGCGGATTGATGAAATTAAATAGAAGTACCTAATATATTAAAATAAATTGTGATAATTTTTACTTAAAACTTAATTTACTTTCAATCTGGTCAATTGAGTTGTTAAAATATGTTGAATTATCAACTATAGTAAAAATTACATCCAATATTCAAGGAAGTCAAAAACCTTGGAAGGAGGGTGCAAATAAATAGGGAAATATTATATATCGGACGTAGAATTGAACATTTTAGTGTGACAGACTAAAATATTCAATTTGGTCTTATTGTTTGAGAGCTGAAGTGTAGATGTTAGCCCACAGGTGAGGGGAACGTGGGAGCTCGAAGTGGCAGCGATATCCTCCCGAACCTAGCCGCAGATCGATTAATCAAACATAGGATTAGTCAATGTTCTTTGCACCTGGACCAAAGGTTAAAGAATAGGAATGCTCCTATTTGTCACAATACAATTCAAGAATTCTATTTAAATTTATCATTCACTTAATTTTCTAAAAACAAGGAGATGGATCCTTTTTCTGAATTATTTAAATCAACTTATTTCAAGCATTAGTTTACTTTAGTTTGCTGTAGTTACTTTAAATTTTCGTTTACTATATTAGTAAGTAATTCCTTTAAATTTAGTCGATAACAAATCGCTTAAAAACTTCCCGTGGGATCGGTAACCAGGACTCCACTAGAGCCCTGTATTACTTGATACGATACGTATACTTGCGTAGAATCCACATTATACATTTCATCATTAAATCATATATATATATTTAAAGCGGGATTAAGTTTTTGGTGTCGTTGCTATAAACATAAATTGCAAACATATTAAAAGTGGGTCAAGTTTTTGGCGCCGTTGTCGGGAAACAAAGAAATTATTTACTAGAGTAACAGACTACTTTGTTTTATAAAATTGTATGCGAAAATTTGGAAACGAAAATTTAATACCTTACAATTCAGAATTAGAGCGTACAATTAAAAGAATTAGAAAACAAAAAAGAGAAATTATAAATTTAACACAAATGACAAATATTCTTGAAAATGAAAATATCAATCAACCAAGACCATTACGAGATTATGCCAACCCTACATTAGATGAAATTCATTTAACAATTCAAAACCCTGATGTAGCTGCTAATTCATTTGAACTTAAACCTGCAATTATCCAAATGGTACAAAATAATCAATTTAGTGGTTCACCTTCTGAAGATCCTAATTTACATCTTGCTAGTTTTTTAGAACTATGTGCTACTTTCAAATATGAAGGAGTATCTAACGATGCTTATTAGACTTAGACTTTTTCCTTTTTCTTTAAGGGATAAGGCTAAAATGTGGTTAAATTCGTTAGCACCTGGATCTATTAAAACTTGGGGAGAATTATCACAAAAATTTCTATCCAAATATTTTCCACCATCTAAAACTGCTAAGCTTAGAAATAATATAACTTCTTTTAGTCAGTTTGATGGAGAGTCAATATATGAAGCTTGGGAGAGATTTAAAGAACTTTTTAGGAAATGCCCACATCATGTGTTACCAGATTGGTTAATTATCCAAACTTTCTATAATGGATTAGTAGGATCTTTAAGATCAATCATCGTTGCTGCTGTTGGAGGATCATTAATGTCAAAACCATTTGATGAAGCCTATGCACTAATCGAAAAAATGTCAACCAATAATTTTCAATGGTCTCTGATAGAATGAATCCAAAAAAAATAGCTAGTATTCATGAAAATGATGCAATATCTATGTTAGCTTCGCAAATCGCTGTTGTATCTAAAAAACTAGATCATTTTGGAATGAATTACTCTCCAACTATATCAGAAGAAAATTCATCTGGACAACTTATAGAATCCCAATCTCAATATGAAACTATTAATGCAATTAACAACGAACCCAATAATCCTTATGCAAATTATTATAATCCCGGATGGAAAAATCATCCTAATTTTAATTGGAATAATAACATAACTAATCAACCATGGATGAATAATATGACACAACCCTTAGGAAATCCATCTAATCAAGGAAATCCTAATTATAAACCTAATTATCCACCTGGATTTAATAACCCACAATTTAAAGATAAGAAATTATTTATAGAAGAATTAATATTAAATATGACTCAACATTTACAAAATCAAGGAAATCAATTATAAATACAAGGAAACCAATTACAAAATCAAGGAACAGCTATCAAAAATATTGAAACTCAACTTGGACATATAACTACTGCACTTAATAATAGAATACCTGGAACATTTCTTAGTAATGTGGAAATAAATCCCAAAGACAAGGGAAATGAACAAATTAAAGCGATACAATTACGAAGTGGAAAAGAATTGGAACCTCGAATTCAGAAAGAACTTGAAAGTCAAAAAGAGGAAGTGGAAATTGAAAAGGAAAAGAATCAACAAGATCCAAACTTAGAAAATCCTTTAATACCTATGAAAATTTCTGTTGAAAAACCTCCATCACCATTTCCTCAACTACTAATTCAACATAAAAAAGACAAACAATTTGTTAAATTCCTTGAAATTTTGAAGAAATTAACGATAAATATTCCTTTCGTAGAAGCTTTAGCACGCATTGCCAAACTATGTAAAATTCATGAAAGATATTCTAAATAAAAAAAGAAAAATTTCTGATAATGAAATGGTCGTACTTAGTGAAGAGTGTAGTGCTATTATTCGAAAAAACTTCCTGAAAAATTAAAAGATCCCGGTATTTTCACTATACCTCGCGCTATTGGAGAAAAATTATATGGAAAAGCTTTGTGTGACTTAGGAGAAAGCATCAATCTAATGCCTCTATCAATTTTTAAAAGATTAGGATTGGGAGAAATTTCACCTACTTCAGTAACTCTTCAGTTAGCTGATCGTTCTGTTACATATCCTAAGGGAGTTTATTGAAGATGTATTAGTAAAAGTGGACAAATTTATCTTCCCTACAGATTTTATTGTTTTAGATATGGAAGAAGATAAAGAAATTCCTATCATTTTAGGAAGACCATTTTTAGCCACTAGAAAAGCTATGATTGATGTTCAGAAAGGAGAATTAACTATGAGAGTAAATGACCAAAAAGTAACTTTTAATATTGCTAAATCAATGAAATATCCTGCGCTAAAAAAAGATGATGAGTGTTTTCGAATGGAAGTACTCGATCATTTACAAAAAAGAACATTTTAAGGAATATTATTGAAAAAAATTAGAAAAAGAAAATATTGAATTAATTGAAAAATCTGAGATAAATGAAGAACTAGATTATATTCAAGAGAAATTTGAATTTTTGGATAACACAGAAAGCACTGATAAAAATATAGTTCCATCGATTATTAAACCTCTTGAACTTGAGTTAAAAATGTTACCTAATCATTTAAAGTATGCTTACTTAGGTAATTCTTCAACTCTACCAGTTATTATTTCATCAAAATTAAATGAATCTCAAGAACAAAAACTTTTAGATACATTAAAAAAATATAAGAAAATTTTTTGTTGGACTTTAGCAGATATTAAAGGAATTAGTCCTTCAATTTGTATGCACAGAATTATTTTAGATAATGAACATAAACCTAAAGCAGATCCACAAAGGAGATTAAATCTAATAATGAAAGAAGTAGTTAAAAAGGAAATTTTAAAATGGTTAGATAATGGTATTATATATCTTATTTCTGACAGTGCTTGGGTAAGCCCAATTCACTGTGTACCTAAAAAAGGAGGAGTGACCGTAAAAGCTAATGAAAATAATGATCTTATCCCTATAAGACAAGTTACTGGGATGGCGAATATGTATTGATTATAGAAAATTAAACACAGCCCACTAGGAAAGATCACTTCCCTTTACCATTTCTAAACTAGATGTTAGATAGATTAGCCGGACATAAATATTTTTGTTTCTTAAATGGATATACCGGTTATCATCAAATACAAATTGCTCCCGAGGATCAAGATAAAACTACATTTACTAGTCCTTATGGAACTTTCGCTTTTTGAAGAATGCCATTTGGATTATGTAATGCACACGCAACATTCCAAAGATGTATGACGTCTATATTTAGTAAATTAATTGATAATGGAATAGAAGTATTTATGGATGATTTCTCCGTATTTGGAACAACATTCGACACATGCTTAAATCATCTTGAAAAAGTATTTGAAGTATGTGAGAAAATTAATTTAGTTCTTAATTGGGAGAAATGTCAATTTATGGTTACAGGCGGCATTGTATTAGGGCATAAAATTTCGGAAAAAGGCTTGGAAGTAGACCATGCAAAAATTCAAGTTATAGCTAAATTACCACCTCTAACTATGGTGAAAGGGGTAAGAAGTTTTCTTGGACATGCTGGATTCTACAGACGTTATATTAAAGATTTTTCAAAAATTACTAAACCTCTATGCCAACTTCTTGAAAAAGACAAGAAATTTGAATTTACAACTGAATGCCTGAATGCTTTCGAATTATTAAAAGATAAATTAATTACAAGACCTATAATAGTTTCACCTAATTGGGAGAAACCATTTGAGCTTATGTGTGATGCTAGTGATTATGCTATAGAAGCAGTTCTTGGGCAAAGATATGATAAGATTTTCAAAGTTATATACTATGCTAGTAAAACTCTAAATGATGCTGAAATAAATTATACAGTTACTAAAAGAGAATTATTAGCAGTTGTATATGCTTTTAATAAATTTTGGCATTATCTAATAGGAACTAAATGTATTGTACATACTGATCACTCTGCTATTAAATATTTAATGCAAAAGAAAGATTCTAAACCAAGATTAATCGGATGGATATTATTAATGCAAGAATTTAATTTTGAGATCATTAACAAAAGGGAACCGATAATCAAATTGCATATCATTTATCAAGATTAGAAAATCATGAATTATCCGATACCGATAATGAAATTTTAGACTGCTTTTCCCGATGAACAACTTTATAATATTAATAAGTTGAAAATACCTTGGTATGCTCGATATAGTAAATTATATTGTAAGTGACATTTTATCACCTATGTTAACTTTGCAACAACAAAAAAATTCATTCACGATACTAAAAAATACTTTTGGGATGAACCATACTTATATAAACAATGTAAGGATCTAATCATTAAAAGATGCGTGCCTTATGAAGAAATCGAACCAATTATTTAAAAATGTCATGACTCGATTTTGAAGGACATTTTGGGACGGATAAAACTGCATATAAAATTCTACAATCTGGATTTCTACCGGCTACTCTATTTAGCGATGTATATAGATATATAAAAACCTGTGATAAATGCCAAAGAGTAGGAAACATATCAAGAAAAAATGAAATGCCTCCGAATTTTATATTAGAAGTTGAAATTTTTGATGTTTGGTGATTAGATTTCATGGGACCTTTTATTCCTTCATTTGGAAACTCATATATATTAGTAGCTATTGATTATGTTTCCAAATGGATTGAAGCATAAGCTTTACCTAGGTGTGATGCTAAAAGTGTTTCAAAATTTTTAATGAAAAATATTTTTACTAGATTTGGAATGCCGAGAGTGATTATCACTGACGGAGGAACTCATTCTAGAAACAAATATATTCACAAACTAGTAGAAAAATATAATATTATGCATAAGATATCAACTGCTTATCATCCACAAACTAGTGGATTAGCTGAAGTTTATAATCGAGAGATTAAGCGCATATTAGAAAAATCAATAAACCCTAATAGATTAGACTGGTCTATAAGACTAGACACTGCATTATGGGCATACAGGATTGCTTATAAAACTCCGATTGGAATGACTCCTTACAGGCTTATATATGGAAAAACTTGCCACTTACCAGTTGAATTAGAACATAAAGCATATTGGGCGATTAAAGAATTTAATTATAATATGAAAGAAGCTGGTGAGAAGAGATTGTTGCAATTAAATGAATTGGAAGAATTAAGAAACTAATCATATGATAATGATAGGATTTATAAAGAAAGAATGAAATTATGGCATGATCGGAAAATTAATCAGAGAAATTTTGAACCAGGACAAGAAGTTTTGCTTTATAATACTAGATTGAAATTATTTCCTGGGAAATTGAAATCCAGTTGGTTAGGACCTTTCACCATAACTCAAATATTTTCATATGAAACTATAGAAATTGAAGCTCCAAAAAAGGACATAGATTTAAAGTAAACAGACATATATTAAAACCATATTTCGAAGGTAGAAGACCAAATTTTAAAGAGGTTTTAATGCTTAGTCAACCTGATCACTAACTAAATTAGGTCGGGCTGACGACGTTAAACCAATCGTTTTATGGGAGGCAACCCATAGTAGTCTTTTATTTTAATTATCTACAAATTAGTGAGTCTATATTATTAAAACAAATCTTACTACTCAAATTTTTTTATTAAAATCATCACAAAGTTGAACCTATATGATGAAATCAGAAAATATTCAGACTAGAGCGAAATTGGGTGATTTTTACGAATCTCGCCGACAGCGAGCCCGAGCCCGCTGACAGCGAGATCGTGCGCCATGACTTAATTCGGTTTTATAACTAGCTCGCCGACGGCGAGAAACTTCCTGCCGACGGCGAGGTAGTTGAAATTTTGGTTTCTTAAAGATTTTTTCGTGCGGTTTTGGACCGATCTAAGCCATTTCTTCATAGGAAATTATCCCAAAACCAAATTTACACTGTTTTCTTCCTTAGGAACGACTAGAGACCAATCCTTTCAATCCGAAATGGCCACCAAACTCTTAGAAACCACAAAAACTGAAGTTTTCAACCGAAGAAAATTCGTCAGATCGGAAGCGCAGTGTATCTTCAACAAAGATTTGATGAAGAAAAGACTTATTAAAGAAAGAGGTTTGTCAACAGAGGAGTAGAGAATTCCACTACAAAAATCGAAGAAATGATCGCACAGCGGCATTAGGAGGTATTTTGTTATACGACATCCGCTGTGGTTATTCCAGTAGTTAAAAAGTTTTACTCTAATTTACATGCGATCAACAATGGAAATGTCTACGTCAGAGGAAGATGGGTAACATTTACTCCTTCAAGGGTAAATGAATTATTTTCTATAAAGAATACCTCTGTTTGTCATTATTCTAACTTTGTGCCTTCAAGATACAATATGAACGAGATCTATAGATACCTGACCGACAAACCTGATGATTGGGAGTTACGCGAAGACGGGTATGTCAGTTTTTCCGCATCACTTCTTAACCCTGTCTCGAAGCATTGGCATTTCTTTATATCATCAAAATTATTACCTACTATGAGGGTAAATAAAGTTTTGAAGAAATGTCTTATTTTAAACTACCGTATTCAAATTGGACTACCTATCGATGTTGGATCAATAATAGTAAAGTCCGCATTGGGATTGATTGTGCATGGGTCGGTGCATGGACTTGGACACCCATCGACTATATTTGCTTTATGCAGTCAATACCAAGTTTCTTATGAGGCTTGGGAAAAAGTACTTTTACCATAGAAATCGCTGGATCCTATGGATATGTTTCCAACTTTGGATAGCAATGATGAGATTACCATTATTTCTGATAGAGCATCACAGAACAATCCTTTAGCAAGGCCCTTTACTGATAAAACTAATTTCATTCATAAGAAAATTAAAGGATTGGAGAAAGAATTGCAAAATGTGATGAATTCCATCGACAATATCTCTGATATGTTTGATCACATTGACTGGAGGATGAAGGAGCACTTTGATCATAGTGGACATCTGGAGGCCAGTTTTATTCATCTACTATGACAGAAAGGATGGATTAATGAAGAATCTACTGCAGAATTTCCTTTCAGGCCTTTCTATAATTTATTTGTGCACTCGCGTCGCATCGGGAATATCGTGAGAAGATGTTAGTTTAGAAACCGAAGAGTAAGAAAGATTTCTATGTTTATGTCATATATTTGTGTATATATGTGTTGATTTGGATTTAGGTTTTATTATGAGTCGAACTTTGATTTGATCATCTCAGAATTGATGAGATTATTAGTAATTGTTATGTCTCAGCATTTAGAGTGTTGTGGTGTGGATTGCGATGCTGAGTTTTATGGATTTGAACATTTAAGTTAAGTATGTGTTAAGTTGTTAGTGTGAAATTTGTAAGTCTCATGGATTTCATATATAAAATTATATTGTTTGTGTTGTGTGAACTCTTTATGAGTATAAGTATCTAATCTTCATACTATTATTAAATTAAGTGATCGGAAGATTGATTAAGGGCAAATAGAGGTTAAAAATGATTGACGAATTTCAAAAATTTATAAATTTTAGGAAGTCGCCGACGGCGAGAATTATCTCACTGACAACGAGAAAACCCGCTGACAGCGAGACCGAGCTCGCCGACGGTGGATTTTTCCCGAAACTTTTGCCTTATCAAATTAATTAGCTCGCTGACAGTGAGATCGCGAAAAGACCTATATTTGACCGGTCAACTAACACTATTCATCATCCCCTTCCTCAAAACTTCAAAAAAACCGACCTAGAGCTTGAGAGATCTCGGATTTGAGGCGATTTCAACACTTTTTGACACCGGATTTCATCTTCCCTTGGTAAGAGCTTCACTCTATGCAAAAATTTTTTATTTTTACCATGAATTTCTTCTACATTGGAGAATTTTGAAAAATTTTGAAATGTGGAGAAAATACTTGGAAGAATTTCATGGAAATAGATTTAAATGGATTTTAGATGTTGTAGGAAGCCTTCTTAGTAATATTTTGAAGTTTAGTTAAGATTTTTGCAAATTTCACAGATCGAGAAATGGCTCCACGACAAAAGCGACGGATAGATTATGACGAAACCCGATTCATTAATGCAAGAGCACAAACTCGATATTTTCAAAACATACAAGCAAGAAAATGCATTCAAGATCGAGTTTTCAAGAATCCAGGAGGAGAAGTTGAGCAAATCGATGGGAAAATTTCTGTTTCGTGACCAACAGAGCAGCTGTAGAAGTAGTAAAGGAATTTTATGCAAACTTAACACAGTCTTAAGATGCACCGGTTAAGGTTAGAGGATTTTTTATAGAATTCAACGCTGCTAGAATAAACGCTTATTATGAAGTACGAGACACCTACACCAGTGAGTATGAAACTTTTGGAACTATGGAAGGACCACTGGAAGAGGTGATCGACTTTCTCACCTGATGGGAAAGGAGTCCGGAAGATAAAGCGACGGGAATGGGTAAACTTCCCTCTTTCTATGCTAAATGCAACATCTAAAGCCTGGCATTATTTTATTTGTTCTACTTTGTTACCTACCTACCACCATAGTGAGGTAACAAGAGATAGAGCAGTTCTGAATTTCTGTATTCAGAACTAGAAGAGTATTAATGTGGGAAATGTTATTTATAAAAATATATTAGCCACCACTAGAAATGAAAGTGGAGGAGGACTAGGACATCCTGGTCTTATCTATGCACTCTGCCAATTATCTGGGGTAGAGGCAAGAGATGATGAGGAATGGGTTGAACCTATGAAACCCCTTACTCGAGCTAATCTAAAGAAATATGAATCCCATGAAGGATGGAGATCCGGGACAAGGATTATGTACCTTCTTCAAGTAGAGATATACCCTCTACTAGTTATGAACCCCTCGGTACACCACTCCTACCCTTCAAGATCCGATGAATGAATTAACCACGAGTAGAATGAGTTTTGAGTTATTTGGAGAAAATATGGAAAGAAGATTTGAGCATATAGACCAAAAGATCAAAGGCTTGGAAAGAAGACACGATTATGATAGCGAATATCTCCAGCGACAATCAAAGTACGAAATTGCATACTATAAGGTTGAACGTCGATATAGGAGTGGTGATTTAGATGTTGTCTTTCACGAGTGTCCACCGCTATTCACGAGTACTGACACTGCTCGGCCTTCTCGGCACTGGAGATCGGGGAGATGACATAGCTTGGGATTTTGATGCGTAAGATTAGAGCCTTTGTTTAGTTTATTCGAGTTTGTTTTGATTTGTTGTTATTTTGGGAAACTTTATTATTTTTGTTGTAATTATTACGTACTTTCTAGAGACTATGGATGTTGGTATATTTGCTTATGTTGTAATATTAGACTTCTTATGTGTGTTAAATTAGTTTGCAATTTATATATATATAGGATGTTAGTTTAAGTTTTTATAAGTTGTGAATGTTAACATTGTTTAGATTGTTTTAATATGTTTTAAAATAGATTAGTTAATTGTATGTGTAGTAATAGATTAAGTTTCAATTGTTATGTTTGAAACTTATTTTAAAAGTTCATCCCTGCACTTTCTTTTAAATACTATAAGTGGAAGAATATAAACAGTACAGGTTCTGTAAGTAATGAGAAAGCCTGCAAAAATTTCAAAGAAAAGAAATACCTAAAACTCAAAGGTATGATGAATTTTACTATATACTTTCCCTTTTTCACTATTTAGTATAGATAGAAAAATTTAAGTTTGGGGGAGGTAAAAATACAAATTTAATTATTAAAATTGTTCTCAATTTCTATTTTCAAAAATTATTATTAAATGATTTTCTATAGTAGTTTTTAAATTCAATAAATATGAACTACTTTATTTAATTATTATAGAAAGTTAAATAAAATGTTTCTAGTAATTCAATTAATTAATGGAATAAGATATTTGGTTAAAAGGAATATGAATATAGTAAACTATTTAAAGTAAGGAAAACTATATTCTAAAAATTGAAAATTCTTAAGTATTTAAGTGAAAAAGAATGGATAGAAACTCAATGAAGTAAAGACTATGAAATATATATATGCAAGGAAATATTTTAAGTTTCAAATTTAGGAAGAGAAATTGAAGTTCAAAATTATTAACGATGCTATCCGGATACGATAATCCTCACTTGAAAAAGAAAAAGAAGAAAAAGGATTGAAAATCAATCCAAAAAGAAAAGAAAAGAAAAGAAAAGAAAAACATAAAGTGAGGAGAAGCTTGAGGAGATGCCTTATCAAAAATTGGCTTCAATGAAATCAACCTAAAGGGTAAAACTTAAGTATATTTCTAAACTTATATATATGAATTAGTATTTTACTAAATAGTGTTTTCTTGAACTTCCTATCATCTAAATATCTTAAGAAATTTACTCTTTTTAAATATAATCATTCCTAAAATAAATAGAAAGCTAGAAATCGTAGACTCGATAACTAAATAATCTTATATCTATAAAGTTAATTTAATTACTCAGAAATATTTATATTTTACTTTATTATAATGTTATTTAAATTTAATTCATATTATCTGAATTGAAAAATTCTATTATAGAAATCATTATTTTATTTAGTATTAAAATTACTTGAGGACAAGTAATAATTAAGTTTGGGGGATTTTGATCACAAAACAATTCATTAAGAAATTCTTATCTACTTTTTGATGAAATTGCACTTAAAGAAAGGTATTTTCTTTATTTTACTGCAGGAATAAAGATTTATAAGTGATTAAAGCAAAAAACATGAAATGGAGCAAATTTGGATCAAAAAGGAAGAAATTCATGCAAATTGAACTAAGTCGCCGACGGCGAGATCGAGGCCGCCGACGGCGAGATCATGAGGAGAATTTCTGAAGGAATTATAACTACCTCGCCGACAGTGAGCTCGAGCCTGCCGACAGTGAGATCGCGCGGTTTGAAGACCTTCTAGAAGCCTCGCCGATGGCGAGGTCATTTCCCGCCGACGGCAAGACAGTTCAAAATGCAAATATTTTGAACCTGGACACTTTTTGAAGAGGTGTTTAAGCACCCCTTGGACCTTTGCCTACCTCTATAAATAGAGGCTGAATTCTAGTGTCTAGGTGTGTCTATTTTAGAGAGTCTGAGTCTCTTTTTGGTGTATTAAGTGTGTTTGTTGTTCGTCATTAGTGAGTTTCTTTAGTTTAGTTGAGTGCTATTTAGAAGTTTGTTGTACTAGAAGTAAAAGTCAAAGGAACTTCAAGGAGTCTGCTTGGGGAGGAAATTAAGATAAGTATCTTTGTTTATTGTTGTTGTTAACTTTAAATGAAATCCGTGCTTTGTTTTATTTCCATGCATTCTGAGTAGTTTTCTTAGTCTTTCTCCTTGTTTACGAAAATTATGCGGATTGATGAAATTAAATAGAAGTACCTAATATATTAAAATAAATTGTGATATTTTTTACTTAAAACTTAATTTACTTTCAATCCGGCCAATCGAGTTGTTAAAATATGTTGAATTATCAACTATAGTAAAAATTACATCTAATATTCAAGGAAGTCAAAAACCTTGGAAGGAGGGTGCAAATAAATAGGGAAATATTATATATCGGACGTAGAATTGGAAATTTTAGTGTGACAGACTAAAATATTCAATTTGGTCCTATTGTTTGAGAGCTGAAGTGTAGATGTTAGCTCTCAGGTGAGGGGAACGTGGGAGCTCTGAAGTGGCAGCCAGTATCCTCTCAGCCTAGCCGCAGATTCAGTAATCAAACATAAGATTAGTCAATGTTCTTTGCACCTGGACCAAAGGGTAAAGAATAGGAATGCTCCTATTTGTCACAATACAATTCAAGAATTCTATTTAAATTCATCATTCACTTATTTTTCTAAAAATAAGGAGAATGATACTTTTTCTGAATTATTTAAATCAACTTATTTCAAGCATTAGTTTACTTTAGTTTGTTGTAGTTACTTTAAATTTTCGTTTACTATATTAGTAAGTAATTCCTTTAAATTTAGCTGATAACAAATCTGTTAAAAACTTCCCTGTGGGATCGATAACCAGGACTCCACTAGAGCCCTGTATTACTTGATACGATACGTATACTTGCGTAGAATCCACATTATACATTTCATCATTAAATCATATATATATATATATATTTAAAGCGGGATCAAGTTTTTGGTACCGTTGCTATAAACATAAATTGCAAACATATTAAAAGTGGGTCGGGAATGCAAGAACAACATACCAAAGAGTAATAACAAGAATTTTTGATGATCTCATTCACAACCAAGTTGAGTGCTACGTGGATGATGTGGTCATCAAAAGCAAACTGAAAGAAGATCACCTGTATGACTTGAGAATTGTTTTCGAGCGACTAAGACAATACAACCTTAAGATGAATCCCTTACAATGCGCCTTCGGTGTCACCTCCGGGAAATTCTTAGGATTTGTTGTCCGACATTGCAGGATTAAAATTGATCCAGAAAAGATTAAAGCTACTTTAGAAATGCCACCTCCTAAAACCTTGAAACAGTTACGATCCTTTCAAGGAAAGCTGGCATATCTTCGACGCTTTATATCGAACTTGTCAGGAAGTTGTCAGCCTTTTTTCTACTTTGGTTAAGAAGGATGCCAAGTTTACTTCGCACTCCAAGTGTCAACATGCCTTCGATGATATCAAACAATACTTAATGACACCTCCTATCTTAGCAGCCCCAGTCTCAGGTAGACCTTTGATACTTTATACCGCGGCTTTAGATGACTCCCTTGGAGCCCTGCTAGCCCAGGTCAATGATGAGGGAAAAGAAAATTCTCTCTATTACTTAAGTCGTCGTCTAATTCGACGGAAGTAAAGTATCCTCCTATTGAAAAGCACTGCTTGGGCCTGATCTTCGCCGCTCAAAAGCTCAGGCATTACATGCTTTCTCATAAGGTTAACCTTATTTCGAGAGTTAATCCGTTGCAATACTTGATGACCCGACCAACGCTTTCTGGCAGACTTGCCAGGTGGTCGATGATACTATTGCAATTCGACATAACTTTCGTTCCTCTTCGCGCCGTAAAGGGACAAGTCCTAGCAGACTTCCTTGCAGCACACCCTTTACCGGCGGATTCGCCTCTCGACGATGATTTGCCTGACGAGCAGATAATGAGCCTAGAAGACCCTGATGATCAACGTTGGGAATTAAACTTCGACGGTGCGTCCTCAGCACAGAAGAACAAAGAGTTGCAAACGATAGTGCCCGGTAAGGCATGAATTGGACTAATATTTATAACACCGAAGAGGGGAATGTTAAGGTACTCCTACCACTTGACAGAACTGTGTATAAACAACGAGGCAGAATACGAAGCCCTTATAACAGGATTAGAATTAACCATTCAGATGGGAATAACGGACATCAACATCTACGGAGATTCTCAGTTGATCATTCAACAGGTCGTCGGACAGTACAGAATTTTAAAGCCAAGACTCGAGCAGTATTTTCAGTACGCCATGAAATTGTTGGAATAGATTCCAAACGTAACAATCTACAAGATTCCTAGAAAAGAAAATGCTCTCACCTATGCGTTAGCCAGCCTTGCAAAGGAATTTGCCTGCTTGCAGGATGAGTCAGTCGAAGTGTCAGTTCAAGGACGACAGGTCCTATCACAGCTTGACATGGATACAATACACAAATCAGAAAGAGCAGAAGAAACAATTGCAGCAGTGACAGAAAATACAAAAGATTGGCTGCAGCCATTAATAGACTACTTGCAGAAAGGAAACCTGCCTAACGATAAGTCGTTAGCCCATCAAATCAAGAAAAGAATTCTTTCTTACGCATTAATAAAAAATACATTATACAGAAGGTCTTTTGATCAGATGTGGCTAAGATGCCTGAGCGGGTCCGAGGCTCGTGAAATCGTTAAAGAAGTACATTCAGGACTTTGTGGCGCTCATCAGTCGGGTCCGAAAATGAAAATGAAAATGAAGATTAAAAGACTAGGGTACTACTGGCCCTCAATGATGACCGACTGTATGAAAGTTGTCAAAAGTTGTCACCAGTGACAAGTGCACGGAGTGGTTCTACACCAGCTTCCAAATGTGCTACATCCGACAATCGCGTCGTGGCCATTTGAGTGTTGGGGCACAGATATAGTGGGTCCGATAGAACCACCTTCTTCAAGAGGACATCGCTTCATTCTTGCAGCTACAAACTACTTTTCTAAATGGGCAGAAGCTATACCACTCAGGGAAGTAAAGGCACACCACGTACTATAGTTTTTCAAGAACCAAGTCGTCTACCATTTTGGGGTGCCGCGCAGGATCATTTCAGATAATGGGTCTGTATTCAAAAGTACAAAGATCAACAATTTTATCAGAAGACACGGGATTGATTGGCGATACTCAACAATCTACTATCCAAGAGCGAACGGCTTGGTCGAGGCCTTTAATAAAACTCTTGTTCAAATTTTAAAGAAAACTTTGGATGACAACAAGAGAAATTGGTACGAGAAGTTGTTAGAAGCCTTATGGGCCTACAGGATGACTTTCAGAACGCCCACCTAGTCTACGCCTTATGCCTTAGTGTACGGGTCCGAGGCCGTTCTACCCTTAGAGGTTCAGCTTCCGTCACTCCGAATTGCAGTTGCAGAAAAGATCACCACAGAAGAAAATGCCAGACTACGACTGGAAGAATTGGAAAGCTTGGAAGGGAAAAGACTTTCTGCACAGCAGAATTTGGAACTGTATCAAGCCAAGATGATCCAGGCCCATGATAAACTGGTCCGCCCAAGAACTTTCAAAGTCGGTGACTTAGTTCTTGTTCTCAGAAGACCTATTCTTGCACATCGCAAGATAGGTGGTAAATTTGAACCAACATGGGAAGGGTCGTTCGTGTTTGAGACAGTCTACTCAGGAGGTTCCTACCGCTTGTAAATTGCCGTGGAGAGCGACCAATGCTTCCAATCAATGGACGATATTTAAAGAAGTATTACGCAACCTGATGTTTCGAAGGGTAACTTCCAAAATAAAATCTTATCCCTGGGTGAAGTAATCACTTTGTGACTGGGTCCGAACCCAAAACAAAATAAAATGGATGATAAAAAAAAATCTCATCAACGAAAATGTTAAAAAGAAAACATGAGAAATAATAATAAAATGTCAATCTTTCCTTTTAAATCCATTCATTCCTGATATTTTCTCCTCTCTTCCTACTTCCTTTAAATTTAAAAAAAAAAGTGAATAAGAATTTTTAGGTGTTTTTCTTATTGTTCTTGTTCTTAGTACAGCCCCTGATCCTTTCCTTATTTTTTCGCAGGGAAATGTCGAACGGGCTGTTGGTTCTAAACTTTAGAAATGGTGTGAGTCTAGCACTTGATGAAAAGAGGGTGAGGGATGGAGCAGTGATAGTGATTGACTCATAATTCACACCAGCCGGCTTACAATACGAAGAAAATGATTGGATCCCAGTTGATCGAGAAGAACTTCACAGCCAGACAGTGATGAAAATGGGTGGCCCGAGCCACCAATCCAGCAACAAGAAAAGGAAAGCAAACGCCGCGCATGAAACAGGAGAGGATAAGAAAGTTAAGTCCGTGGTTGCCACAGCAGTGGGTAGGCTTGTCAGCGCCGCGCCCACAGAAATTCAAGGGGTGAGGAGAGCTACTCTCACTGCTACCCAACGAAGAAATAAGAATCGTCGCATTCGCAAAATGCTGACCAAGTTAGCAGAAGATCAACATGAACAGACAGTGGATACTGTCAGTGCAAATGGTCCAAGGAGACCGGTTCATTAGGAACCAGAAAGAAGAAAGTCAATTCCAAGAAGGTCGGAACAAATAAAAGAAATACCAAGAAAAGAAGAAATAGAGTTGGTACCTCAAAGCCGAGCAGATATACCAGATCCGAAGAGTCTTGTTGCGAAAGCAACCCCGGAGGATGTCCCTACGAAGACTATCCCCGAGGAGGCGAGACATGTAGAAGAACATGCTGGGGTTGATCCATACATCCTGCAGTATGTTACTAGACACCGAGGACTTCAGATAATCCCGGAATACGAGCTGAAGAAAATGCAACTAGTTGAGAAGAAAATCTTTGAATACTTTGAAAGAATTGGAAACAAGAGGGTCAACATCTTAGAAGGCCTCGAGCTGCATACAGATGTTTTCTTAGATTACGAGCAACAACAAATTGTAGATTGCATCCTTGAATTGCAGAAAATGGGCCGAGCTGACGCCTGAGAGAAAAGACATATTCAGAACCCCGAAGATGGATGCCGGAAAAGGGAAGAGTTACAATCCAATGCAGATGTTGCTACAATTTTGCCACAGACAGAAAAGGAAATCTACCAGGGATACTCCGTCACGGTGAGGTGGATCCGATGCCGAGAGTCATCAAGAGAATGGTGAAAAGAATGATAACATGGAGGGTACTGCCTGCAGATTGCATACCCAACAGCTGCATTATCAACATCTACAAGGAAGGAGACTGCATACCGCCGCATATAGGTCATCCTGACTTTGTTAGACCATTCTGCACGGTGTCATTCCTCAGCAGTGCACCATCATGTTCGGATCTGACCTCCGGATTGCAAGCCCCGGTGAGTTCCGAGGGCTGGTGGAGATACCACTACCGGTAGGTTCTGTCCTGGTGTTAAAAGGAAACGGAGCAGACATTGTGAAGCATTGCATTCCAGGAGTGCCTGTGGAGCGGATCTCAGTTACTTTTAGAAGAATGGACGACAGAAAAATGCCTTACCGCTTTTAGCCAGATCCAAAATTGGAGAGTCTCCGGCCCTACTAGCTGTGAGTTACATGGGAAATAGCACACCTCCGATGCACATCCATGTGGCATTCCTGCCAAGGGTGGCTTGGAAGGTGATGTTATTGCCCATGTTTCTTACTATTCAGACATGGATTTTTGAAAGATGCTTTTGGATGGATCAACAAGAAGTTTACACAGTCTGTTTTGGATTTAAATGGATGGTATGAGACATTAAATTTCTGAGGAAAATATCATCATGACTAGATCAAGTTGTATGATATACTTTCAGCAAGTTGGAATGAAAATGACTACGTCATATTTTGCCTTCACCTCTTTTTGTGCAAATGGATCGGGAAACGCCATTAGAGTTAAATGAACTTTGAACAAAGAACAGAAAAGAAATGAAAATAAATGAGAAATTTTCCTAAAAAAAATCTGAATATTAAAATGAACTTTGAATTCACATGAACACTAAATAAGCAAAAAAATAAAAAATAAAATGGGATCTTTAAAGGACAAAGAAAATGAATCTAAATCTCAAATTGAATTCCGATCTGAATCCTCTGATTCAAACCTTTCAGTTCTTCTCTCAATCCAAATCTATTTGAAACTCTTTTGAAATTTAAATATTCTCCTCGACTTATTGCTAAGTCAAGTCTTTTCAGCTCGGTACATTTACCAGCTCCTTTCAGTTCTCTTTCTTCTGTGTCTTAGAGGATCGACTAGTTCTATTGACATGGAGCCACGAACTTTGTTTGATTTGGTTCTGATGGCATGAAACTGGGTCCCTCTTCATACAGATAAATCTTCAAGGCTAGAGCCTAACTTCTAGTCCTCTTTCAAACTTTCGAGACTGGTACCAAAATTCCAGTTCTCTCCTTTTGAGGTCGGTACCTAAATTCTGACTCTCTTTTCGAGATCGATACTTAAATTTCGATTCTCTTTCGAGGTTGATACCTAAATTCAATCATATAAACTTCTGAGACTAGTACCTAAATTCGAGTTCTCATTTTGAGGTCGGTACCTAAATTCTGACTCTCATTTGAGATCAATACTTAAATTTCGATTATCTTTCGAATTGATACCTAAATTTCAATTCTAATTTCCGAGACTGGTACCTAAATTCCAGTTCTCCTCCTTCCAGGTCTGTACCTAAATTTCGACTCTCATTTAAGATCGATACTTAAATTTTGATTTTCTTTCGAATTGATACCTAAATTTCAATTCTAATTTTCAAGACTGGTACCTAAATTCCAGTTCTCCTCCTTCGAGGTCGGTACCTAAATTCCTACTCTCATTCGAGATCGGTACCTAAATTTCAATTCTCTTTCGAATTAATACCTAAATTTCAATTCTAATTTTCGAGATTGGTACCTAAATTCCAGTTCTCCTCCATCGAGGTCAGTACCTAAATTCCGACTCTCATTCGAGATCGATACCTATATTTCGATTCTCTTTCGAATTGATACCTAAATTTCAATTCAAACTTCCGAGACTGGTACCTAAATTCCAGCTCTCATTTCGAGGTCGGTACCTAAATTCTGACTCTCTTTTTGAGATCGATACTTAAATTTTGATTCTCTTTCGAGGTTGATACCTAAATTTTAATCCTCTAAACTTTTGAGACTGGTACCTAAATTCCAGCTCTCATTTCGAGGCCAGTACCTAAATTCCGACTCTCATTCGAGATCGATACCTAAATTTTGATTCTCTTTCGAATTAATACCTAATTTTCAATTCTAAATTTTTGAGACTAGTACCTAAATTCCAGTTCTCCTCCTTAGAGGTCGGTACCAAAATTCTGACTTTCATTCGAGATCGATACCTAAATTTGGACTCTCTTCCGAGATTGATACCTAAATTTCAATTCTCACTTTCGAGACTAGTACCTAAATTCTAGTTCTCATTTCGAGATTAGTACCTAAATTCTGATTCTCATCCTTTACGAGGTCGATACCTAAATTTCGACTCTCTTCCGAGATTGGTACCTAAATTTCAATTCTCATTTTCGAAACTGGTACCTAAATTCTAGTTCTCACTCTGAGATCAGTACCTAAATTATGATTCTCATCCTTTTCGAGGTCGATACCTAAATTTCGACTCTCTTTCGAGATTGATACTTAAATTTCAATTCTCATCCCTTTCGAGATCAGTACCTAAATTTTGATCCTCACCCTTTTTCGTCGATACTTAAACTCTGATTCTTACTCCGAGGATGGTACCTAAATTCCAGTTCTCTTTGCAATCCCGAGGTTGAAACCTAGGTTTCAATTCTCATTTTAAATCCAAATTTTAAATTCAAAATTTCCTTAAATCGATTGTAAATTAAACTTCAATCTAAATTGAGACTCAAAACAAATCGAAATCCAAACTCACACATTGAAAGTTGAAATTTAAAAGTAAACTGAAATCTAAATCGAATTCCCCAGATCTTGTGATTTGGAGTTCACCTCCATTTTCCCCAGCGAGAGTTCAGGAATCTCTAGTCTTGGAAATATACCTGATACTCCCCAGCTGAAATTCTTCTACTTCGTCCTAAGTTTGTCACTTGGACATCTGTGTTGGTTTTGTTAATCTCTTCAGTCAACGCCAATACGCGTGGTGTACTCCGTCAACTCACCACACCTATTGGGGGTCCATTTGTTGACCTCATTTTTGATGAGGTCTTTTCTCTTCTTTCTCCTTAGTACTTAGGATCTAGCCTTAGGCTTTTCCTTTGACTAATCTTAGAGGACTAGAAATGGAACCCACCATTTAGAAATTCAAACTACTTCTTAACTCCCTACAAACCTCACAAGCTTGATTGTAGACCCCTAATCACCTAGAGGGTTGAAATCAAATGTGGGGGTTTAAAGGATGAGTTCCCTATAGGACTTTTTGGCCTTAGGAATACCCTGGATGGCCTAGTCTGGTGAGGGTTAACTTGCACATACACTACACTCTCACACACATTCCAAGTCCTAAAACCACACTCTCACCCAACTTGACTTCCTGACTCATGTAGGTAGTTCATATGGATGGTCCTTAACCCCTAAGCCCACGAGCTAAGAGGTCGAAACAACATAGTGAATGTCTCAAATGAGTCCTCTCATGGCTTATATGAGCTTAATATGGCTTCATGGCTCAACGAAAATGACTCCATCCTACTCAAATTTGATCAATCTTCATTTTCCCAAAATTTCAATTTTGACCCCCGGGGCCCTACACCTACTAAACCTACAAAAAGCCCTTGAAACTACCCAAAATTTACAAAATCAACTAAATTTCCCAAAATTCCTCAAAATCAATCCTAAACATTTCCCCCCACTCAAATTGATCATCCATAGCCAAAAACACCAAAAATTCCAAAAGTACCCCCCAATACCCTCCAAATAGCCAAAATGCCCTTCTTAGCCAAAAAATCCAAAAATTCAAAAAAATCCCAGAAAATTCCAAAAAATCCCAAATATTCCTAATTTCATTTTGTTCAACTACACTATGGGCCAATTTTGCCAATTACTCCACTTTTACCAAAACCCCCAATTTATCTCATTTTGAACCCAAGTGAACCCAATGTCAAACCAAACCACCCCAATTGGCCCCAAATCTTTTCTAAAACCTTCCTAACATCCCCACAAACAAAACACTAACTTGATTTGCCCCAAATTTGAACCTAAACCCCACCCAAACCTAACCCAAAACCAAAACCTCTTAAATTGACCTAAGCCCAAACCTAACCCAAATGGGCTCAAATCCCAAAATTAGAGCCCAACCAAAGTTGAAAACTCTTTTTTAAACTCCCATGAACATTTCTCAACATTAAATTTAAGTCAAATCCAACTTTAGCCCAACCTTAACCCAAGTTAGCCCAATTTGGCCCACTTTGTCCCCTTTAACTAAAAAGCCCAAATTCAACCCAATTCTACTCCAAATCACACCAAATTGATTCCAAACCATTCATGAAACATCCTTAAACCAATTGCAACATTTATTTGACATGGTCTTTGACAAAAGTTTCATCCAAAAGCCCATACTAAAATCCAAAAGCCCACTTCCCTAAATCACTTTAAAAGCCCATCTAAAACCATTTCAAAGGGCCCAAAATCTATCCTAAAGCCCATATGACATTTTCATTTGCCATCCATTTAATCAAAGTCATTCCCTAAGTTCCAATTCCATCATCAAATAATTCCAAATCAAGCCTCATGCTAAATCACCCCTAAATACCAAAAAATCCCAAATTCCCTTTCTCATGCAAGTAAGCCAAGCCATTCCCAAGCCATGAGCAAGCTTTGAAGCCATGCACAAGACACATGAAGCCATGGGAATCACTTTACACATCATCAAACCATTAATTACAAAAGGAGAAGCCTCTTTTAAACCCCCTTAAAAAGGTTTTAACCCTTTTAATGCTTCACCTTAATTCATGATTAATCCAAATATTCATGGATGGTGACTTCACTACCCTTTCCTAGCTGACTCATCTGACCTCCCTCAGCCCAAATCAGTTCCTTGATGGGTGCACCAAACCCAAATACATGAGTTGACCAAAATCAAGCCAAAATGACCCTTACCCCATGCCATTTTAATCAAACCTCCTTACACATGGCAATAGCCAATTGCTTGCACCAAACCCCAGCCCTGACCTCACTGGTCAAGCTGATGACTAATGCCTGGCCGGCCAGCCACCACAGCCGCCGGAAAACACCATGGCCGAGAACTCTATGTGAGCCAAACTTTCCAATTCTCCCTTGCTGGCTTGTCTCAACCCAAATGGATAGCATAGCTGTTCTTCTCCTCCCCTGAGTAGCTGATCCCAGCCTCCAATTGCCCCTGGGAAGCCCTCCAGCCATGCCTATTTATACACCACCACCTCTCGGCCAAAGAAGAGAGTTGAACAAAACCTTAAGGAAACTATGCCAAAATTATTCCAGACTCCTCCCCAGACATAGAGAACTTGATCCCCACTGAAATCCAGCCCTAAAACCCCCTCTGTGAGATCAATTTCTGAGTTGAAAATCCACCCAAAAAACAGGACACTTCACCATAGTGAGCCAATCTCCAAATTGAATGGTCCTACACCTTCACTAGACCAAGAGGAGAAGTTCCCCAGCAAAAGCCCCCTCACCAGGCCAGCCATTGCATCTAGCCTCCAAGCTTAGTGATCGGGCTTGGTCACTTTCACACCTAGACAATTCCCCCGAGCCAGAGACTTCATCTGGAGCTTGTCTGGACCCAATCAAAGGTGACAGAACTCTCAGATCGAAGCTTCACTTCTCTGAGAAAAGGTATGAACTCACTCTTCCTCCTGAGCTTCCAGTGATTCTCCATTTTGTTTAAGTTAATTTCATAGCCTATAAACTATATGGATGTGTTCGTCTCTTCAAGACTAATCCATAGAGCATAAGAACACAAAAATCCATTGAGAATCGAATGAGATCTTAGGGTTTTAGTGTGGACGGTCATGGGTGTACACCAGTCGTAGACGATGACCAGGAGTCGTTGGATTGCGCATGTATCGAGCGGATGGTCAAGATCAAGTCGGACGGCGCGATGGTACATGAACTGCGGGACGCGTGGCTGCTGACTGAAGCCCGGTGTCGAATGGGAGCGCGACACGTAGGGGCTTCGGAGCTGCCTTGGTTGAAGCGGCGCCGCGTGGATAAGTAGGAAATTAGGGTATTTTTGAATTATTTAAATGCCCTGAACTTTAAAAATTCATATCTTTGCATAGAAAAATCAGAAAAATAAAATAAAAATACCCTCTTGCTTAGTGAACAGAGGAGAATAATGTGGAAAAGAAATCAAGTTAATTAGATGAGTATTTTATTTTTAATAATTTATTTACTGTTTTTAGTATTTTGATTCTTCATTTGCATAGAAAATTCACCATGGCATGAGACCATAAGACTTTTGAAGCCTCTGATCTTGGGAACATTCCTTGAATTTTTCAAGGTCAGAGGCCACCTTTGTGAAAAGTTATTGAATTTTCAATTTCATGTCACTATTTTAGGTATTTTAATTCCAATAATTAGCATGTTGTGAAATAAATTCTAGGAAAATTTGGTGATATTCCTTAGGACCAGAGAACCCTATGAAAAATATATTTTGAATTAATTCATTCATAATAACCTCAATTGGCCTAAACCTCTAAAATTGAATTTGAATTAATTAGGGTTAACCACACATCAAATTGACTTGAAAACAATTCTCCATTGATCCTTAGGATCAGAGAGACCTTACATAAAAATTTGGAATCAATTGGAAATGTTTAACCCCACTAAATGGATTAATTAAGTTACATAACTAAAATGGAACTTTAAAAATTCATAACTCCAAAAATACTTTTCAAAAATTCACAAAAATGGTTTTGGAGCTTCTCTGATATCAGAGGAGTTCAGGAAAATTAAATTTGGAATTTTCTAAAAAAGTTAATTTTTCACCATATTTTAATATTTTAATAATTAAAAAATAATAAAAATCACAAAAATATTAAAAATCATAAAAATGGCACATTTTGACTCCTAATCATTTAAGAACAAACCAAATATTTTTCCTAAGTCCCTAGGATAGGATAATGAATTTAAAAGGCTTAAGGTAATTGTTAATATTAAAAAATGAATTTTTAACCTTTTTCACTAAAAAAATTCCAATAAATCAAGAAAAAATCAGAAAATTATAAAATTTATTTCTCTAGACTCCTTGAGGTCAGAGAGATTTAAGAAAAATATAAAATCTATTTTTAAATTTTTATTTTATTTTAAAATTAATTAATACTCTAAAACTCAAAATAATTATAATAAATAAAATATAACTCAAAAAAATCACCAAAATTGGTCCAAGTGGTTCTCTTATCATTAGAAATATCCCATAATTTTCTTAAGGATATAAACTTTACCTTGGTCATGTTGTTGAATTTTCTTTGAAAAAACCCTATTTTCTACAAAAAATAATTATATAATTAAATTAAATTCAGAAAAATCACATTTTCTCCTCTAATGTCTTAATTGACATATGAGTGAGGTGACATAAAAATTTCAAATTCATTTGAGCTCAATTTAATGAGTTATGAAATAAATAAGCTTAAAAGGGCATAAAGGTAATTAAAAATTTTAACCCTTAATTAAAACTTTAGGTTTAATCAAAATTGGGGGGGGTAAAATATTTGATTTTAACTTTCTCTTGGATGATTGAAACTTAGGGAAATAAAGGGATAGGAACCCATTAAAACACTTTGAAAATATCAAAAATGAAACTTTAATTAATTAAATAATTTAAATTTTGGAAAGAATATATTTAAATTTGGATCTTTAAAATAGGGATATTATTAAGATGACATTTATTCTTTAATTTAAAAATCCCTAAATGAGTCACTTTAACAATATTTAATTCTTAATTAAAAAATTTTTTAAATAATAATCTAAATTAATAATTAAAACTAAAATTAAAAAAAATAAATTAAAATCAAATTAAAATTAAAGTTAAACTAAAACTAACAATTAAAATTAAAATTAAAATCAAAATTAAAATTAAATTAAATTTAAAATTAAATTTAAAATTAAATTAAAATTAATTAAAATTAAATTAAATCAAAATTAAATTAAAATTAAATTAAATTAAATTAAATTAAATTAAATCAAAATTAAAATAAATTAAATTAAATTAAATTAAATTAAACTAAATAAAACTAAAATAAATTAAAATTCAAATTAAATTAAATTAAAACTAAATTAAATTAAAATCAAATTGAATTAAAATCATTTAACAACAAACCTAAATGACATCATTAAGAATTAAATCTAAAATAATTTGAACACTATTCCAAACTTAAGATTATCAATTAAAACCTCATAATTAAACTAAATTAAAAATGATTAAAATTCCTAATAAACCAACTTGCCCTTAAAGGCTTTAATTATTATAACTCTTAAATAGAGTATTAAGTGACATGTCACTTCATTCATTAGGTAATCAAATACATAAGTTCACTGAGCAAGAAAAAAAAATTAACTAAACTCCTGGATGATTAATTCACCTGTGCAACTAAATTTTCATGGACTTAAAACAATCCCAGAAGTATTGAAAAGATGTTTAGGACTCGTCCTAAGCACTTCCTCAATATGACGGGATGTTTTGGAAGAAAAACTGAATTTAGTTGTTCTTTGATAAAGAAAATCATCCTTAAACCAAACCAAGAACCTAGACGTCATAGGAAATGACTAGTTATAGGATTAGGAATGCAGTAGAAAACCAAAACCCTTCCCTTAGCTTTACTGGGTATACATTGAAATATTTAAATGCATTAACATGTGTTTTAAGTGCAGCTTGGGATGACGGGAAGACCCTCCAGGTACACTTTTATTTAATTGCAATTTACTTTATTGCAATTTACTTACAGGCACTGTACTTTACTTTTCTTGCATGATAAATAAAACTGTTACATGAAAACCAAAACCTTTAGGATAGTCCCTGAACTGAAACCAAAACTAAATTAAAAATCATTGCAAGATAAAATTCACCGCCACAACATTCCAAAACATAAAACAACTCAAAATTTAATCACAAACAGAACAACAAAACTACAATTGCAACTAAATTAAAACGTCTCATTAAATGATCGGGAATACCTCGGATGATGTTACCCACGTGTTGCTAACGGGATTTCCCATGGTCTAAATGAAAGTGTGGAACTCATTCAGTTAAGTTTAGCAAATTCATCTGGACTAAGTGAATTCGATGAAAATAATGGTGCCGGGATGACGGAACCGTGGGATCTTAATCGGTTCTGTTTAAGCAACTTTAAGATTTGTTTTAATTAAAACATTAAAAACACTTGAACATAAGACTTTTTCTAAACCAAAACACTTCTCTCATCTCCTGATTTATGACTTCTAAAACTAAAACCTCTGCAACAACAAGGAGCTCGGAGCATGGTGGGCAGCACGGCCATCGTCATCAGCAAAACTCGGGTTTACTTCAGCAAAACCTTTCTTAGAATTAAATAACCAAGCCATAGAACATCAAGGTAGTTTGCCTAGTGCAACATAAATCCTCAACTCTTCGTTAGGCATTTACATAATCATGTTATACAAATTAAGCCCTAACCGGTCTTAGGACTCCGAGGTAGTCATTCGGTACGACATAAACCCTCATATCTTCAAGACTATTTGTATGATTATGTCATGCAAATATAAGGCCTAAATAAATAAAATTGGCAGGATTGAAACATTAAATAAACTTCTAAATTGAAGCTAAACAATAGGATAGTTTAGGAAGCTGCCAAGATTTCTTCTTGGATCCTCAGCATCTCCTACTTCTCTTCCTTTGGACTCCTGAAAATAACTATTCCAAATTTGACCCATTCCCTATTGAAATTTCCAAAATCCAATCCTTTGAAAACCTTAAACTTTGAAATTCTTGAGAGCAAAACCACTGATCATTATCGAGAGTTTTCTTAAATGATTCCTGTCATTTAAGATGTAATTAACTATAGGGGCTTGCCCTTATAGGGAACTTTAAGAACCCAGGTAATATAAACCCTACTTAATTCATTTATATTAAGTAGAGGAACTTGTCCGCTTATAAAATTGGTTCACAGACCAAACGGATGTCACAAATCTTCTAGTTTATTTAATCGAGTCCCATCATCAAGCAGTGTGTCTATTCTTCGTGATAGATACACTGTTTGTGATGCGGTGCTCGTTTATATAAACTATTTGGGATGTGAGATCGGTTTGATTTCATATCTTAAAATCTTCAAATTTAAAAATTATTTTCAAAATCAAATGTTACTTTCTAAATTATATATATTTAAATTAAAATTAAAATCTAAAAATTTGCCGACAATTTTTGTAGGCGACCCCTTTTCAAAATACAACACATAACCTAAAAATATGCCGACAATTCTAAACACTGAAAAAGTCATCCATAAAAACTTCAATTCCATGTTCAATTAAATCACATAAAATTGCCATCATACATCTCTGAAATGTAGCAGGGGCATTACATAAACCAAAGGACATTCTTCTAAAAGCAAATGTACCATAAGGACTGGTAAATGTTGTTTTCTCTTGATCCTCAGGATCAATTTGTATTTGGTGGTAACCAGCATATCCATCCAGGAAACAACAGTATTTATGCCCAGCCAGTCTATCCAACTTCTGATCTTGAAAGGGTAGTGCAAAATGGTCTTTCCTTGTGGCTTGGTTTAATTTTCTATAATCAATGCATATTCGCCATCCTGTAACCTATCTTGTTGGTATTATTTCATTCCTTTCATTAGCAGTCACAGTAACTCCTCCTTTCTTAGGAACACAGAGAATATGTCTAACTCATGCATTATTTAAAATAGGGTAGATAATTTCAACATCCAACCACTTTAAAATTTCTTTCTTAACAACATCTTTCATGATAGGATTTAATCTTCTTTGAGAAACAGCCTGAGGTTTGCAATTCTCTTCCAAAAGGATTCTATGCATACAAATTGAAGGACTGATTCATTTAGTATCAGCTATTATCCATCCAAATACATTCTTATATTTCTTTAAAACTTTAAGCAAACTCTCTTCTTCTTTTTCAGTCAATTGAGAGGAAAGTATTACTGGGAAAGTTAAGGAATCACCTAAAAAGACAAATTTTAAATGAGTAGGAAGCATCTTTAATTCAAGTTTAGGAGGTTTTTCAATTGATGGACTAAAAGATTCATTTTTTTCATTCATATCCAACAATTCAAAATTTTCATGAAAATAATTTAAATCTTCCTCATGAAAATCTTCAAAATGTTGTAATTCCTCTTCTTGCGTGTTCCAATTTTTCACTTTCAGATTTCTCTTCATATGTTGATTGAAAATGGCATTCACTTAGATATCTGATAACATCCATTCTGTAGCATTCATCATCTTTATCTCTTACAAAATATTTCATTGATTTTGAGATATTGAATGTAACATTTTGATCATTGACTGGCATAGTTAATTCTCCCTTTTGAACATCTATCATTGCTCTGTCTGTGGCTAGGAAAGGTCTCCCTAAAGTTATGGGTATCTTTTTTATCTTCCTCCATATCTAGCATAATGAAATAAACAAGAAAAATAAATTGATCGAACTTCATTAAAAAAACATCTTCTATAACTCTTTTAGGATATGTGATTGAACGATCCGCTAATTGCAGAGTTATAGTAGTCGTGGTTTTTCCTCCTAATCCCAGTCTTTTGAATATAGATAATGGCATAAGGTTAATGCTTGCACCTAAATCACATAAAGCTTTCCCATGAAATCTGTCTCTGATCGCACATGGAATTGTGAAACTACCAGGATCTTTAAGCTTTTTAGGAAGCTTTTTCAAAATTATTGCACTGCACTCCTCACAAAGTGCAAATGTTGCATTATCTTCAAACTTCCTTTTTCTGTTGAGAATATTGTTCATAAATTTTACATAGCTTGGCATTTGTTCTGAGGCTTTAGCAAATGGAACATTGATTGTAAGCTTCTTAAATATTTCCAAGAACTTTGAAAATTGTTTATCCAACTTTTGTTGTCAATGTCTCTGAGGAAATGAAGGTGGTGGCTTTTCTAAATTAATCTTAGGTTAAGAAATAAGTCTTCCCAAACCTTTTGGAATGTCCGCTTTTGGTTCTTCAATCTCTTCTTTCTCTACTTCAATCTCTTTTTGAATTCTACCTTCCAACTCTCTTCCACTTCTCAACTGAATAGCTTTTACTTGTTCTTTATTCTTCTCTCTTAAATTTACTTTTGTATTACTAGGAAGTGTTCCTTGGGATCTATTACTTAATGAATTGGCAATCTGTCCCAATTGATTCTCAATAATTCTGATCGTAGCTCATTGACTTTGCAATTGATTTTCCATTTGTTATTAAATTGTGAAGCATTATTAAAACCTGGAGGATATGTTGGTCTATAATTATTATTTATCTTGGTTGTTCCAGTTCCCCAATAGTTTTACTTGATTGTTCCCTCATTGTTAATTACTACCATCCTGATTATTGTTGTTCCAGTTAAAGTTTGGATGGTTCTTCCAACCTGGGTTATAATAATTTGAATATGGGTTATTAGACTTATTTATGGCATTCAAAGTTTCTAATGATGTTTGAGAATCAACCATTTGGCCTAATGAATTTTTTTCAATCATGAAAATTGGCTGAGAAAAATTCATTCCAAACTGGTCTATCTTCCTTGAAATTGCAGCAACTTGATTTGCTAGCATTGCAAAAGCAGCATTTTCATGAATATTGGCTACCTTTTTAGGATTTAACCTTTCAGAAGTCCATTGAAAATTATTAGTAGATATTTCTTCAATTAAAGCATAAGCATCAGAAAACTGTTTAGACATCAATGAACCACCAGCAGTGGCATCGATAATAGATCTAAGAGATCCAGCAAATCCATTGTAAAGGTTTGAATTATTAACCAGTCTGGTATCAAATGATGTGGACACTCTCTTTGGAGATCTTTAAAATATTCCCTTGCTTCATAAATAGATTTCCCTTCAAACTGACAAAAAGATGTAATATCATATCTAAGCTTTGCAGTATTTGATGATGAAAAATATTTAACAAGGAATTTTTACTCTAAATCACCCCAAGTTCTAATAGATCTAGGTGCTAACAAATTTAACCATATCTTAGTCTTATCCCTCAGTTAGAAATGAAAAATTTTAAGTCTAATAGCATCGTACGAAACACCATCGTATGTAAAAGTAGCACAAAATTCTAGAAATTTGGTAAGATGTAAATTAGGATCTTCAGTTGGTTCTCCCCCAAACTAATTATTAGATACCATCTGGATAATAACAGGTTTAAGTTCAAATGAATTAGCCATTATAGCAGGGTTTTGAATACTACCAAGAAGTTTATCTACTATAGGGTTAGCATAATCTCTTAAAGGTCTAAATTCTTAATGGATTTCAACATTTTGATTCTTTTTATTCGACATTTCTTGAATATTTTTTATCTTTTTATGTATTTTTAATTTTTCTAATTTTTCAAATAGCTCTTTCAAATTCAGAATTGTAAGGTACAAGTCCCACAGAACCAAAACTACGCATACACAATTATAAAGCAAAATAAAATAAAACACATTAACAAAAGCATGGAAAAAGTAAAAAATTTAGTTTTTCTTAAGTTTTCTTTTAAAAAATATTTTAATTAATTTCCTCAACAACGGCACCAAAAACTTGATCCCCAAATATTTATGCTTACATTTTTCACTTTATATTTCTTTTTAATGATGATAACTCTTTCTTTACAATGGCGCCAAAACCTTGATTCCAAACTAAATAAGAAATCAACTTTAATTATTTATAACATAAGATTCTATACAAGTATACGTATCATTTATCAATAATATAGGACTTTCTGATTAATCCCTGAGATATCGAACCTACAGAGAAATGTCTAAAAATATAAAGAAAGCAGAAAAACATCTTTTTACTTTTCAAAATGATTTTGCTAGTTATGTTTTATAATTAAAAAATTCGAATTCTTTTTGCTAATTTTTTAGAAAAAGTAAATTAAGCAACTAAAATTAACAAGACTATTAAATGATATGAAAGCAAATGAGAATAAAATATTTTTTTCCTCTTTTAATGAATCAGTAATAATTATGGAATTTCATTGTGGAAGTATCTAAATGTGTTGTGCCAAATAGGAGCAGTTATATTATTTACCCTTACTTAGTTCTATAAAGAACATAGGTTAATTTAAAGTTTTGAAATCTTGTAGATGGGTTAGGCAGGGAAGATAATAGCCCTCACTTTAGAGTTCCCTCTTTTCCCTCCACCTGGGGCTAACATCTTATAACAAAACTTAAAACATCAAACCAAATTAGGAGCTTTAGCCTGTCACTCTAAAGTTCTCTAATTCTACACTCAATCAAAAGCATATCTCCCTACTTATTTGCACTCAACTATATGTACAACAATTCTCACCCATACAATTTCATGTGATTCTCTCTACTGTTGATTAAGACAATACTGCATTGGTTCTTACATGTTCTCACAACAAATTTTAACATCTCAATTGGCCAAATCAAGAGGTAAATGAAGTGCAATCTAGTGGAATCATCACAACTTCTTCCAACATTAAACACTTATACTTCACACTAATTCCTTCCATAATTTAATTACTTCATCATTTGAAAGGATAAAGAAAACTACTCAGAACTCATCGAGAAATACAAACACAATTTGATTTGAAAGTAGAAACTATAGTGAAAACACAACAAGTCTTACTTTAAAATGAAATGTAAAAACAAAGATAAAAACTTATATGAAAATCCTCTCCACAAGACTCTTAAAGTTCCTATGTAACTTATGCTTTCCACTAAGTAACTCCTTAGGGGGTGGCGCCCACCTCTAAGGGTTCACTCTCCTAAATTCTAATACAAACTATGATAAAGTAAAGTGGAAGAGTAAAGAAAGTACGGTAGAAAGAAGACTCTCTTTATTCCTCTTTCCCTTTAACCACTTGAAGCTTTTCTCCAACTTCTCCTGTTAATACTTCTTTTAAAAACTCTTCTCTTTTTTTGATTTTCAATTCTTCATTTTAATAATTCTTCAAAAGGTGCTTTGGTGTCTCTTCAAATCATGTCCATATTCAATGTATCTACCAAAAGATGTATCTCTTCATTTTGCCGCCTAAAAGGAGTTAAGGAAGTTTAAACCAAAATTTGCTTCAAACACCCTTTGGAAATGACACCAAAATTAATTTAATTCATCACTTTTAAATATCGCACCTATGCACCAGCAATCGGCGCTTAGGCACCAGAGGCTAATTTTGCACACCTTTCATTTTTGCTCAGAATTTGATCAGTTTTTGATCCTTTCATCACAATCACTCATTTTAATCATACTTGCAAGAAAAACATGAAAATATCTTCCATTAAAGTGCAATATAATCAAAAATAGATATAAAGATGTGCATAAAACACTATATATTTTAGGTGTATCAATAGGATTTCAATGTTGGAAGAAGTTGTGATGATTTAAAACCTTGCACTTTATTTACTTCTTGATTTGGCCAATTAAGATGTTAAAATATGTTGTGAGAACATGTAAGATCCAGTGTAGTATTGTCTCAATCAACACTTGGAAAGAATCACATAAGATTGTATGGGTGAGAATGTAATCCATATGGATGAGTGTAAATAAATAGAGAGATATACTTTGATGGGTGTAGAATTTGAGGACTTTAGAGTGACAGGCTAAAGCCTGCAATTTGGTTTATTATTTTATGTTTTAATACGAAATGTTAGCCCTCGGATGGAGGGAATCGAGGAAACTCTAGAGTGAGAGCTAGTATCTTTTCTGCCTAACCCGTCTTCAAGATCTTTAGAACAGCAAATTAACCTATGTTCTTTATAACATCTCTAGTAAGGGTAAAAAATATTATTGCTCCTATTTGGCACAACAAATTTTAGATACTGGCACAATAAATATTTTCAACAACTTGTTACTAATTCATTAAAAAGAAAAAGATAATTCATTTGCATAAGTTTTCATCTTACAAAAATTTAATTAAAATAGTTGCTTACTTTCATTTCAAATTATAAAATAAACAAAAAGAATCAAATTTTATTTTCTAAAATATTATCTTTGGTTTGAGTAAAATATTTTCAAAAAGTAAAAAGTTAATTTTCCATTTCTGAATCAGAAGATATTTTCATTTATTAATCACTTTCCTTATGGGTTTGATATCTTGGGGCTTTATCAAATAGTCCTATATTACTTGATAAATGATACGTATACTTACGTACTATCCACATTATAAAATCATTGAAAAGGAGTATTAATTTATATATATATATATATATATATATATATATATATATATATATCGTAAGCATAAATATCGGTGGATCACCAACTCATCGCAAGAGTACCCTAAGGCTTCCTTTAGATTGTGATTTTTGAAGTTTTTTTACTAAAAAACATTGGATTTCTTCTTCTTCGGGTAAGATTTACACTTTACCTAAGAAATTTTATTCCTTCACCATGAATTTATTCCACATTGTGAAGATGCCAAAATTTTGGAAATGTTGAGAAAATAGTAAAAAAAACCCCATGGATAGAAGCTTCTTTGCTGAAAATGCTTGTAGGAGCCTTTAGAACTTATATTTGAAATTTATTGGAATTGTTCTTAAAGTTTTAGATATCTCCTAAGATAAAGAGAGGAAAGGGGAAAGATGTTTTTGATCATAGGAAATTTACTAGTCTTAAAGCACAAGATTAGTACAATGATTTACTATTATCAAAGAAATTTATTAAGGAAAGGAGATTTTATATACCTGGTGGATCTGTGAACATTTTGATTATTACGCATCCCTGAGAGAGTTTCTGTTATTTCACTGTTGTAGCAGTTATTTCACTTTCTCAATAGTTCTATTCAAATTTCCCAGTTGTGTTGGATGATGAAGTGTTTCTTAGGGAGAGGAGACTCGAGTTCACCCTAGAGCGGATGAATTCAAGCTACCTGGTGTTACTAATTTCTTTTATTCTGAATTTGATCCTATGGATGTGGCACTATATGAGATCATTATATTTCTGACTGATGCGCATGGATCTTGGAAGATTAAGAATGATCACGAGGTAATTGTTTTCTTCATCCATGCTTAATGCTCCATCTAAGGCATGATATTATTTTATCTCTACTCAACTTCTTCCTACAAATCATTTGACTGAAGTGAGCAACCGTGACTATCTTAAATAAGTATTTTCTGTTTAATCGCAAATTATAATCAGTCTAATAAGAAAGCAGCCAATTTATATGCAAGTATACGTATCGCTTAAGTAATACAGAGCTTTAGTGGAGTCCTGGTTATCGATCCCACAGGGAGGAAGCAAACCTTAAAGCATAGCACAGAAATCTAATATACAAATTGTAATGCACTTAAAGTAAATACTAAAGTTGCTAAAGTTTAACAATGCTAGATTTTCAGATCACTAAAGTACTTTCTAAATGTCAAATTAAATTTAATTACTACTACAATAAGTTTTGTATTGAAAGGTTCAAATTTAGAGAAAGTCTCCTCCCCCTTATAATGATGTTATGGTGAGTGAATGATAAAGAATAAAAAAATTCTTCTATTATGCCAAATAGGAGAATACATATTCTTTACTCTCTTCTAAGTGATATAATGAGCATTGGCTAATCCTAGGTTTAGTTCCTAAATCCATGGTTAGCCTGGGAGGATAATGACTCTCACTCTACAGCTCCCACTTCCCTTCTCTTGAAGGCTAACCCTCGCTTTAGTTTTCAAACACTAGGTCCAAATTAGGGATTTTAGTCTGTACCCTAAAATCTCGAATTCTATGCCCAATAAACCATATTTCTTTATTTATTTGCACTCAACCCCCATAAACTGCATCACTCATTCATGGACATTAAATGTAATCTTCACTTTTATTGTAGAAAGTATAGTCCTTTCGGATCGTATGTTTCATAACATATTTTAATAATTAAATTAGCCAGATCGAAAATTAAATGAAGTATGAAGTGAAAAATCATCACAATTTATTAACATTCACATGGTACATCAAATCTAAACCATCACTTCACCATATATCATTGCAAAGAGAAAGACAAAGAAATCTACGCAGAATATATGAGGAAGATACGACAAAAAAAATTATATATAAAAGAAAATTCAAACAAACAATAAGAAGTAAATATAACTTATCTCAATTTCTTCCCCAAGCAATTCCCTTGAAGTTTTTTTGAATCTCCTTCTCACTTCACAAAAACACATAATTCTCTCTTAGAATAGTAGAGAAGAAGCAATCTCTCACTTTCCCTCTCCTCCTACAACTCTTTTGAGAAGAATCCCTCACAAAACAACACTTTTACACCAAACCCTAAACTCTAAACTCTCTGCAAACACTTCCTCTCAACTGACACACTAATTTACTTCACTCACACCACTTCTTCTCTTTTAATTTTGGTGCCAAATTAATATTAAAATAGCCTAGGGATGATTTCCCCAAGAGATGCCTCAAGCATCCCTCCAAAAATCATCCAAATACATTAAATCTGACCTTCACCGACTATGGGCACCTTCAGCACCTTATCGCACTAATTATTCTGAACACTTTGGAAAAATGCACTGTCAGTGCCCATTCCGACCCCGTCGGTGTCCATTCTGGTGTCGTCGGTGCCCATTCTGGCGTCGTCGGCGCCATAACTCAAATTTCTGGTTTTTGCCTTTTCTCTCTCCAAATTTGTTCTTTTTTTATTCTTTTTGCTCTAATTGCCTAAAATCATCATACTTGCAGCAAAACATGAAAAATACCTTCCTTTAAAGTGCAATATCACCAAAAATGAGTACAAAATATATATGAAAAATCTAACATATTTTTGGTGAATCTAAATCCCCTAAACTTATCTATTACTTGTCCTCAAGTAATCCTTTTGCTACATAAAAGTATGAATCTTAGTATTGAAATTTACTTAAAGATTACAATGATTTTTTATTTAAATGAATATAACAGCAAGACTTTTAGAAAGATTTTCAGTAACCAAGGTCAAAACTATAAGTGTAAAAGCATTTAGTAATCAAGTCTCAAAGTTCTAGTCTCCTATTCATTTCAAGAATAATCATAACTCGTCACATTAAGGGTGCTTTGAAGGATCATATGTAAATGAAGCTCATGAGAACTCTATCAGTAAGGCTGCTAATACTTAAATATAAATTTAGAAATGTAACTAAGCTCTTCCCTTAAGTTGATTTAATTGAAACCAAATTTTGATTAGGCATCTCCTCAAGCTTCTCCTCACATATATTTTCTTTTCTTTATTTTTTTTGGGATTGCTTTTAAATCATTTTTTTCTCTTTTTTCTTTATTTTTTCCTTTCTTGTGACGGTTACTATATCTGGATAGCCTTTAATAATTTTAAACTTCACTCTCCTCTCCCTAAATTTGAAACTTGAAACATCTATTTACTTTATAGATATATATTAACTTTTAAATGTTTCATCATAGAGCCCCACTCTTTTCTCCTCACATAAACCTCTAAGACTCTTAACATGTCAAAAATACAGTATTCTTTACTTTAAAGTGTCAACTATTGTCTAATCCTATTATACTAAATATCTTAGCCCCATAAAATTAACCTTCATTACTAAAAACTTTCATTCAAATCTACCATGGTATTTAAATGAAATAAAAAATTTATTTATCAAAAGTTAAGCTCAAATACTTTAAGTCGTGTTAAAATAACTTTGAAAATATATTTTAATTGAGAACAAATAAAAGTTATTTTTTTCTCCCCAAACTTAAGTTTTTTAGTGTATATCAAATTAATAAACAAGAGAAAAACAAAAAGCAAACTAAACTTTTTATGTCGAGCATTTGATTCTTCTGAAGCATGCAGGCATTAAAAAATATATATAACTACAGGCATAAAATATTTAGATGCATTGTTCACATATATATTAAAGATTTTTAGGGTGAAGAAAATTTAAAACACAACTTTAAACACTTAATACAACATACATCCATTACAATTTTAATACAACTGATAAACAAACCAAGATAAGTTTCAATACAACTTAACTAAATTAAAAGAGTACAATCACTACACACATCAATTACATAAAAAAAATAACAAACATAAAAGTCTACACAACAATAGAAAACTAAAAGAATACTACACTACCAATCATCTTCTCTTTCTTCTTCTGCTCATTCTTCCTCTTTAGGCTATTATGGAATATAACGGGGGCAAGTCGAAAATATCACACCAGCTTCTCCCCTCATAAATCTCATCTGAGCATCATGATAAGCTATAGCATATTCCACTCTTTTCCTTTGATAATCATCATTAATGATATTTATTGCTTCCAATCCATCGATCCTGCTATTAAGCTTCGTAATATCACCTTTTGTATCATCAGCCGCTCCATAACATCAGAAATAGTAGGAGTTTCAGAGGTAGAAGGTGTATCAATACTGGTAGAGGGAACCTCACTACTCTTACTTCCAGATCTCCATCCCACATGAGATTCATAAGTGCGAATGTTGGCTTTACTAATAAGCTTTAAAGGATGAACTAACTCTTCGCTACTATCAACCTCAACTCCTGATTATACACATAATGTGTAAATCAGGACAGGATGTCCTAATCCTCCAGTGATTTCTCCTATAACTATAGTCTGAATACTATTATGAATAACTTTACCAATGTCAATTATTCTCGTGTTTTGGTTACAAAAATTCAGAATTGCTCTATTTCTTGAAACTTCACTATGATGATGAGTAGGTATTAATCCTGCAGAAATAAAATAATGTCAGGCTTTAGTTGCAACATTTAGAGTGGAATCAGGAAAATTTATCTTTTGCCTTTGCTTTACTTTTCACTCCCCTTTTACATCAGTAAGAAAATTAATTACTATATTTAGGGCATCATCCATAGTAACAGAAGAGTTATACTCACAGAATGGACTATCTCTCAACTGGTAGAAAGCATTCATTTGTGCAAGAGTGAATTCTACCATTTGTCCTTGAACTAGCACATATTCTTCTTCAGTCCATCGCAAGTTAGCATAAAACTCACAGACTACATCTGCAACTGCATCGACAGAAAAATAACAAAATGTTTCCCAGTGCCGATCAGTTACCTACTCCACAACTCTGCCTAAATTTTCAAATCCCCAATCCTGTATACTCTTTTTACTTCAGAGGGTAGAGTTGAAGAAATACTGTGCTTTGATATTTACAAACTTCTTTTCATCAAAATTCACCTTTCTTCTCCCCTTAAACATCCTTGGAGCCATTTCAAAATTTCTAGGAAATGTGCAAATAAATCCCAATAAATTTCAAAGTTATAATGTAATAGACTCAAAAGTCAAATCTAATAGGTAAGAGCATTTCACCATGGATCATCTCAAAGCTTCCCAAATTTTTGGATTTCCATAATGTAGGAGATTTCTATGGTGAAAATTAAAAATTTTTAGTTTAAAGTAGAACTCTTACCAAGTGAAGATGAGATTCCAACACAAAAGGCCTTAAATTCACCTCAATCTAAATGCTAGCAAGTCTTAGGAGTAGTTATCAACCTTGGCTGGAGGTTGAAGCTGGTCAAATGTGTTCAAAGTCTCAACTCTGTAGACTCCTTATCTCTATTTTACTCTTAATAAAAACTAGATACAATTGATAAAAAAAGTGGTGAAGTGGAAAGGTGTACTCTAAATAACTCTCTAACATAAACTTGACTCTTAACACTAATCACACCCTCCAACAAGAACCATTTTTCTGATCTTCAAGTCTTTTTTTTTAAATTTTCCAAAAGGTGCCTTGGTATCTCTTCAAAATATGTCTAGATTCAATGTATCCATCAAGAATGCATCCACCTATTCAAATTTTAAATGAGTTTTGGCACTGATGGGAAGTTAGTGAAGTTTAAACCAAAGGATGCTTCAAAAACCCCTTCAAATTCATGCCAAAATCAAATAAAATTCGTCACTTTAACTGTGGCGCCTGTGCCAAGGGTTCGGCGCTTAGCTGCCAAAGGCCAATTTTGCACAACTTTCAATTTTTGCTCCAAATTTGATCCTCTTTTTCTCCTTTCATCATATTCAATCATTTTAATCATAATTACAAGAAAAACACAAAAATATCTTTCATTAAAATGCAATATCATCAAAAATAGGTATAAAAATGTGCTTAAAAACACTATATATTTTAGATATATCGCTTTTCACTCGCGGCGGCTGCGAATCTGAGCGAAAAGGCAGCTGTGGGTGAGACCCCATGGATCACGTTATCCTTCAGATTTTTACTTCGGTGCACCCTCCATTCAATCCCGCCCCAGCTTTCTTTGCCCTAACTGTCACAGGGGAATCGGGAATGGAGGATGTCGGGGTCGGGGAGGAAAAGGATAAATGTGAGTTAGATCACTTTGGTAGCTTAGATGTGTGGAAACAGATGAGTACTCCAGTGATGTTGTCCGCTTGCCCCTTCGTTGCCAGCTTTGTAGGTAAATATGTTTTTTTTTTCTTAATTCATCTTGTCGAGTCCTTAAGCTTTTCCTATTGTGAATGGGAGCTTCAACTTTGTCATGGATCTTGAATTTTTTTGTGCTTTTGATTTGATTTTTCTTCTTTTTATTTTTCAAAATTGATGTTTCGCAAGTTTGCGTTCTTCCTAGGGAAAAAGATTGTGTGTGTGTTTTTTTTTCAAATTTTTATTTATATAGTTTGCTTGGAATTTCTTGGTTTCCATCTTTTGTGAAGCTAATTTGGAAACCCAAATGTGGTAGAGGTGGAAGAGATTAACACAAGCTTGGTTAGTGCAAGGAATGAAGCAATTCATTCTGTGGTGAAGGTTGAAGGTTTGAATGAAGAGGAGAGTTTCATTATTAGTATTGTTGATATGATGGCTCCACCTGTTCTACCATTGATGAAGGTGGAAGATGAAGGTGAGGAGAAATCCTCGTCACTGTTCAGTGAGTGGTGTATATGAACTTCAGTTATGTTTTGAAATGAAATTCAGCTTCTTAAATCTAAAATATACGGGTTTCGCTATTCTGTTACAAACAAGTTTACTAGACAGGGGCAAAATGGTAATTTTTTCAGAAACAGCTGCCCCACATCTTTTTTCACACAGTTACAAAGAACATGCAGTCAGCTTCCCCACAGTAGCTTTCTGGGGTAGTGCAGCTGCACCTAAAAAGCTGAGAAACTGTAGTTGCGCCAAACTGACCCTAATACTGACTCGCAGATCACATAAGGCTCTTCCAAAATAAAAATCTCCAATAACATAAGGTATAGTGAAGCTACCAGGATCTTTCAGTTTTTCAAGAAGCTTTTTCTGAATAATTGTGCTACACTCTTCTCTAAGTGCAACAGTCTCATTATCTGTAAACTTTATTTTCTTTTTTAGTGTATCCTTCATAAACTTCACATAATTAGACATTTGTTCTAAGGCTTCAAAGAAAGGAATATTTACTGCTAATTTTTTAAGGATTTCTTGGAATTTTGAGAATTATTTATCTCTCTTTTGTTGCTTCAATCGTTAAGGAAACGGAGGTGGTGGTCTTCCTACTGTAATTTTCATTGGTTTAAGCTGATATTCTAAATCTTAATATATATTATCATGTCCTTAATCAGTTTCCACCTTCTCTTTTTCAACTTCAACATCATTTTGCACTCTTGATTCTAATTCTTTTCCACTTCTTAACTGTATAGCTTTAATTTGTTCTTTATTTTGATCTTTTGGGTTAATTTCAACATTACTAGGGAAAGTTCTTGAAGGTACATTACTAAATGTAGTATCAATATATCCTAAGTGATTTTCAATATTTTAGTAGTAGCTCCCTGACATTGTAATTGGTTATCTTGACTTTGTAATTGGTTCCCTTTACTTTGTAATTGATTACCCATGTTTAATATCAATTCTTCTATAGACAACTTCTTTTCCTTAAATTGCAGGTTACTATTGAAACCTGGAGGATAGGAAGGTCTATAATTAATGTCTCCCTGGTTTTTTAAATTTCTCAATGGGTTCACAGAATTGTTCCCCCACTACGGATTAATAACAGTAGTGTTATTATTCCAGTTTATGTTTTGGTAGTTTTGTTAACTGAGATTATAATAATTAGAATAAGGATTGTTGGGTCTATTATTTATGGCATTCAAAGTATCATAAGATGATTGAGAATCTACTACTTGTCCTAATGAATTTTCCTCTAAGACCAAAGGAATTTGAGAATAGGTCATTCTAAATTGATCAATTTTCTTTGAAATTGAAGCAATCTGAGAAGCCAACATATTACATCAGAATCATGAATACTAGTTACTCTTTTTGGATTTATCCATTCAGAGGGCCATTAAAAATTATTAGTAACCATCTCTTCAATTAAATAATATGCCTCATTAAAAGGTTTTGACATTAACAATCCACCAGCAGCAGCGTTAATAATTGATCAAAGCGATCCCACTAATCCACTATAAAATTTTTGAATTATTAAATAGTCCGGTAAAGCATGATGTGGAAAATTCTTAATGAGATATTTAAATCATTCTCAAGCTTCATATATTGATTCCCCTTCAAACTGACAGAAAGATGTAATATCGTGTCTAAGCTTAGCAGTTTTTGATGGAGGGAAATATTTTGATAAAAATTTTTGTGATAGGTCTCCCCAAGTTCTGATAGATCCAAGTGATAATGAATTTAACCATGCCTTAGCTTTATCCCTTAATGAAAAAGGAAAAAGTCTAAGCCTGACAATGTCGTCCGACACTCCGTCATATTTAAATGTAGAACATAATTCTAGAAAACTAGTAAGATGTAAGTTAGGATCTTCATTCGTTGTTCCACCAAATTGAATATTTTTTATCATTTAGATAATAACAGGGTTAAGCTCAAATGAATTAGTAGCTACATTAGGATTTTGAATAGTTAAGTGAATCATCTTCTGTAGAGTTAGCATAATCTCTTAAAGGTCTAGGTTGATGTTCATTTTCATTTCTTTGATTATCTAAATTGTTCCCCATTTTGTTCAAATTTTTTAATTCTTTTTGTTGTTTTCAAAATTTTCTAACAGTGAGTTCTAACTCTGAATCGTAAGGTGCTAAACCTTCAGATCCAATAATATGCATACACAATTACAATAAGCACACTTAAAAGTAATCACGCACAAATACAAATGTGAAACAAAGGTTTTCAATTACTACTAAATTTAATATTGCCTCCCCGGCAACTGCGCAAAAAACTTAACCTTTGCTATCTTAAATAAGTATTTATAAGTATTTTCAATTCAACAACAAAATATAATTAGTCTAATAATAAAGCAGCAAATTTATACACAATTATACGGATCGCTCAAGTAATACAGGTCTCTAGTGAAGTCTTGGTTATCAATCCCACAAGGAGGAAGCAAACTATAAAGTGTAGCATAGAAATCCAATATTCAAATTGCAATGCACTTAAAGTAAATAATAAAGTTGTTAAAGTTTAACGATACTAGAGATTTTAAGATCACTAAGGTACTTTCTAAACTTCAAATTTAAGTTAACTACTACTAGAATAAGTTTTTTATTGAAATGTTCAAATTTCGAGATATATCTTCCCCCTTAAAATGATGATATGGTGAGTGAATGATAAAGATTAGTAAAAATTTTATCTTTTGCCAAATAGAAGCATACCTAATCTTTACCCTCTTCCGAGCGCTATAAAAAACATTGGCTAATTGATCCACTGAAAATTTGATAGCTTTTTACTATCCATTTCATACTTATTTTTGATGATATTGCACTTTAAAGAAAGGTAGTTTTTATGATTTCATGCATGTACAATGATTTTAGGCCTTTGGAACAAAAGGAAGTGAAAAGGAACAAATTTGGAGCAAAAATGGACAAAAGTACATTTTATTGAACTAGCGTTGAACGTCGTTGTTACCAGCACTGAAACGCACTATTTTACAGAGAGTTACAACTGTTTTGGCGGAATAATGCGCCGAACGGCACCCTGTCCAGCACTGGACCTCTTCCAATCCCAATTTTAAACTGGATTCAATGTATTTGGCTGGATTTTGAAGGGTTTCTTTAGGAAACTCTTGGGAATTCAGTTTTGACCGAATTTAAACACTTTTGGAGCCAAGTTTAGAGAGGGGGAGAAGAGAAGAGTATAGAGTTTAGGGAGAGTTTCTTTTCATTTTGTGTAGGAAATTAGATTTTGTGTTTTCTCTATTAAGGAGTGTGAGAGGAGAGGGAAAGTTAGAGATTTCTTCTTCCTTACTTATCTAAAGAGAGAATTGTGTGTTGTTGTGAAGAAAAAAGAGGAGTCAAAAGAATTCCTTGAGGTTCGCTTAGGGAAGAGTTTTACATAATTTATCTTTACTTTACTCTGTTTATATGAGTTGTTTTTATATATAAAATCCATGTTTTGTCATCTTTTCCTCATGAGTCTTGAGTAGATTTCTTTATCTTTCTCCTTTTCATGTGATGTGTTGATGTTGTGATATGGAAATGATGTGTCCATTTATTATGGAGAATTTGTGATGACCCTTTCACTTCTATCTTCATTTACTTTTTGATATGTCCAATTGATATATTAAAACTTATTGGTAAACATATTTTCCGAAAGTATTATGAGTTCCACAACAAATGTGAAGGTCACATTCAATTTCCATGAATGAGAGACATAGTTCATGGAGATTGAGTGCAAATAAATAGGGAAATATACTTTGATGAGTGTAGAATTGGAGATTTTAGAGTGACCGACTAAAATCATCAATTTAGTCTTAATGTTTGGAAACTGAAGCAAGAGTTAGCCTTCAGGTGAAGGGAAGTGGGAGCTTTGGAGTGAGAGTCAGTATCCTCCCAGCCTAACCACAGATTTGGGGACTAAACTTAGAATTAACCAATGTTTTTTATACGCTAAAATATGGGTAAAGAGTAGGAATGCTCCTATTTGGCACAATATATTTGCATCACTGATCTATGTCATAATAATCATCACATTATGATTATAAAGGAGGAAGACCTTTCTTGCAAATGAACTTTGTTATAAATTTAGTCTTGTGTAACTTTGACTTGCTAGAGTTTAGAATATATTTTGGTAGAAATAGTAACTACAACTGTTTGTCTTTATTTTAAGAATTAAACTCACTTGCAATTGTGCTGTGATTCGATAAATGATTTCTGTGTTACGCCATAAAATTGAAGCCTCCCAATGAGATCGATATTCCAGGACTCCACTAGAGCCTTGTATTACTTGAGCGATACGTATACTTGCATTTAATTGTGGGACTCATTATAAAACTAAATCAATATATATATATATATATATATATATATATATATATATAAATCTGACATCATAAATTTTGGCAATTTAAAAACGTCGCACCAAGTTTTTGGCGCAGTTGCCAAGGAGGTAAGGTAAAAAAAAGATAACTATTAAAATTTAATTTTGTAGTAATTAAAATCTTATATTTAAATTGCAAGTCATAATTGTGTGTCTGTTTATGGTTAGTGTGCTTATTGTGTTTGTATGCGTAGTATCAGATATATAGGTTTAGTGCCTTACGAATCTGAATTAGAGTGTACTATTAAAAAAATTTGAAAACAACAAAAATAATTTACAAATCCTCACAAGATGGTGAACAATTTAAACAATCAAAACTAAAATATACCAAGACCTTTAAGAGATTATGTTAATCCAACAACAGATGAAATTCACTTAACTATCCAAAATCCTGATGTTGCTACTAATTCATTTGAGCTTAGACCTGCTATTATCTAAATGGTACAGAATAATCAATTTAGAGGAATACCTAATGAAGATCCTAACTTACATCTCGCTAGTTTTCTGGAACTGTGTGCTACTTTTAAATATGATGGAGTTTCAAACGATGCTGTTAGGCATAGACTTTTCCCTTTTTCACTAAGGGATAAGGCTAAGGCGTGGTTAAATTTGCTAGCATCTGGATCTATCAGACTTGGGGAGAGCTTTCACAAAAGTTTGTGTCAAAATATTTTCCTCCTTCTAAAACTGCTAAGCTGAGGAATGATATCACATCATTTAGTCAGTTTGATGGAGAATCCATATATGAAGCTTGGGAAAGATTTAAGATCTTATGAGGAAGTGTCCAAACCATGCTTTACCAGACTGGTTAATAATCCAAACCTTTTATAATGGATTAATGGGATCTTTGAGATCGATTATCGATGCTGCTGCTGGTGGATCATTAATGTCAAAACCTTTTGATGAAGCATATTGGTTAATTCAAGAGATGGCTACTAATAATTTTGAAAGGCCCTTTGAGCGGGTAAATCCTAAGAAAGTAGCTAGTATTCATGATTCTGATGTGATAATTATGATAGTCTCTCAAATTACTGCACTTTCCAAGAAAATAGATTAATATGGAATGAATTATTCTCCAACACCCCCAGTGTTAGAAGAAAATTCATCAGGACAGATGATAGACTCTCAAATGTCTTATGAAACATTGAATGCCATAAATAACAAAGTCAATAATCCTTATTTGAATTATTATAATCCTAGTTGGAGGAATCACCCGAACTTCAACTGGAATAACACTAATGTTATTGTTAACCTGCAATGGGGAAACAATCCTATGAATCCAGTTGGAAATCCGAACAACCAAGGAAATACCAATTATAGACCTTCTTATCCTCGTGGTTTTAATAGTAATCAACAAATTAAGGAAAAGAATTTATCTACTGAAGAAATGATTCTGAATATGGATAATCAAATTCAAGCTCAAAATGTTGCAATGAAGAACATTGAGAATCAATTGGGACGTATCTTTACTGCGCTTAATAATAGACCTTCTGGAAATCTTCCTAGCAATGTTGAGATCAACCCAAAAGATCAAAACAAAGAACAAAGTAAGGCTATTAAACTAAGGAGTGAAAAAGAATTGGAACCAAGAGTTTAAAGAGAAGTCAAAGTTGAAAGAGAGGAAGTGAACTTTGGGAAAGGTTCTAATAAGATATATTCAGACAAATATCTACTAGAACCAATGAAGATAACTGTTCAAAAACCACCTCCTCCTTTTCCTCAATGACTAAAGAAATAGAACATGGATAACAAATTTTGCAAAGATTTTGGAAATTCCTAAGAAATTAAAGATTAATATTCCCTTTGTTAAAGCATTAGAGCAGATGCCTGATTATGTAAAGTTTATGAAGGATATTCTTAAAAAGAAAAGAAAGTTTAAAGACCATGAGACTGTTGCACTTAGAGGTGAGTGTAGTGCAATTATTCAGAAGAAGTTCCTAAAAAACTTAAAAGACCCAGGTAGTTTCACTATCCCGTGTGCTACATGTGAGAAATTTTTTGGAAGAGCTTTATGTGATCTTGGAGCTAGTATTAATCTTATGTCTTTATCAACTTTCAAAAGATTGGGAATAGAAGAAATTTCACCTACATCTGTGACTCTTCAACTGGCTGATCGTTCTATCACTTATCCTAAAGGAGTTGTGGAAGATGTACTAGTAAAGGTGGATAAATTTATCTTTCCTGTGGACTTTATTATATTAGATATGGAGGAAGATAAAGAAATTCCAATTATTTTGGGAAGACCAATCCTTGCTACTGGGATAGCTATGATTGATGTTCAAAAAGAAGAATTAACTATGAGAGTTATTGACCAAGAGTTAACATTCAATATTCTAAAATCTATGAAATACCCTTCAACTGAAAAAGATGATGATTGCTTTCAAATGGAAATCTTCTATTACTTGAGAGAAGATCAATTTAAGGAAATATTTGAAGAAAATGTGGAATGTGAGGATGAATATGAAAGTGAAAATTAAGATGATTTCAATGATGTGACAAATGAAAAGTTAGAATTTGTTCAAAAAAAATTTGAAAGATTGGATACTATGGAAAATGGAGATAAAAGTTTAATTCCATCTATCATTAAACCCCATGAACTTGAGCTGAAAATTCTCCTTAATCATTTAAAGTATATGTTTTTTGGAGAATCATCTACTTTACCAGTCATTGTATCTTTGGATTTAAATTAATTTCAAGCACAAAAATTATTGGACACCTTAAAAAGATACAAAAAAGCTTTTGGTTGGTCCATAGCTGATATTAAAAGAAGCAGTCCATCGATCTGTATGCACCGAATTTTGTTCGATGAACAACACAAACCTAGAGTTGATCCACAAAGGAAACTGAACCCAACAATGAAAGAAGTGGTTAAAAAAAGATTTAAAAGTGGTTAGATATTGTTTGGGTAAGCCCAATTCATTGTGTTTCTAAGAAAGGAGGAGTGACTATTGATGTAAATGATCGAAATGAAATTATACCGACAACACAAGTCACTGGTTGGCAAATATGTATTGATTATAGAAAATTAAACGCCGCCACCAGAAAAGATCACTTTCATTTACCATTTTTAGACTAAATGCTAGACAAACTAGCTGCACACAAGTACTATTATTTTCTAGATGGATATACCGGTTATCACCAAGTACCTATTGCTCCTGAGGATCAAGAGAAGACTACATTTATCAGCCCTTATGGAACTTTTGCTTTTAGAAGGATGTCCTTTGGATTATGTAATGCACCTACTACATTTTAAAGATGTATGACGTCCACATTTAGAAAATTAATTGATGATGGAATATAAGAGTTTATGGATGATTTCCCAATATTTGGTGATTCATTTGATGCATGCATATGCAACTTAGAAAATTTTTTAGTGTTATGCGAAAGAACAAATTTAGTCCTAAACTAGGAAAAGTGTTAATTTATGGTTCTAGGAGGAATTGTGCTTGGGCATAAAATATCTGAATATGGCATGGACATAGATCCTGCGAAGATTCAAATTATAGAAAATTTAGCACCTCCAACAACTGTGAGAGGGGTAAGAAGCTTTTTGAGACATGTAGGATTCTACAGGCGATATATTAAAAACTTTTCAAAAATTATGAAGCTTCTATGCCAACTTTTGGAAAATGATAGGAAGTATGATTTTAACAATGAATGCTTAAAAGCATTCGATCTATTAAAGGAAAAATTAATCAAGCACCTATAATAGTTTCACATGACTGGGAGAAACCATTTGAATTAATGTGTGATGCTAGCGATTATGTTATTGGATTTGTTTTAGGGCAAAGACATGACAAAATGTTTAACTTTATATAGTACGCTAGTAAGACTCTTACTGATGCTCAAATTAATTATACTACTACTAAAAGAGAGTTATTAGCCATTGTTTATGCCTTTGAAAAATTTAGATCTTACTTATTGGAGCTAAATGTGTAGTGCATACTGATCATTCTGTTATTAAATATTTAATGCAAAAGAAGGCCACAAAACCAAGACTGATTCAATGGATGCTTTTAATGCAAGAATTTGATTTTAAGATCGTTAATAGAAAAGGGGTCGATAATCAAATAGCTGATCATTTATCTAAACTTGAACAACCTAATTTGGATGACTTTGAAAAGGAAATTACTAAAACTTTTCATGATGAGCAATTATATGATATTATTAAAGGAGTTTTACCATGGTATGATGATATTGTGAACTACATCGTTAGTAATATTTTACAACCTGACTTAACAATGCAACAGCAGAAAAAATTTAAGCATGATGCTAAATTTTATTTATGGGATGATCCTTATCTGTACAAGCAATGTAAAGATATTAATATTAGGAGATGTGTGCCTTATGAACAAACTGAAAGAATTATTCGAGAATGTCATGATTCTGAATTTGGAGGATATTTCAGAATTAATAGAACTGCACATATGATTTCGCAATCTAGATTTTATTGGCCTACACTTTTTAGAGATGTTTATAGATTTATCAAAACTTGTGATCGATGTCAGAGAATAGGCAATATATCCAGAAGAAACGAAATGCCTCTTAATTTTACTCTGGAAGTTGAAATTTTTAACACATGGGGATTGGATTTTATAGGACCATTTATACCTTCATTTGTAAATATATATATATATATATATATATATATATATTGTTTTTGATTATGTATCGAAATGGATTGAGGAAATACCTTTACCTAGGTGTGATGCTAGAAGTGTTTCAAGTTTTCTGATGAAAAATATTTTCATAAGATATAGAATGCCTAGAGTAATTATCACTAATGGAGGATCCCATTTTAAGAATAATTTGATTAAGAGATTGGTGGAAAAATATAATATTATACATAGAATTTCTACAGCTTATCATCCCCAAACTAATGGTTTAGTTGAGATATCTAATCTTGAAATTAAATGAATTTTGGAGAATGTCATTAATCCTGAGAAATTAAATTGGTCTGCTAGATTAGATACTGCTTTATGGGCATACGGAACTGCTTATAAAACTTCTATAGGAATGTCCCCTTACATATTAATCTTTGGAAAAACTTGTCACTTGTCATTTGAATTAGAATATAAAGCATATTGGGTGATAAAGAAATTGATTTTTAATTTGAAAGATGTTGGTGAGAAGGGACTGTTGCAATTGAATGAATTGAAAGAAACCAGAAATGAATCATATGATAATGATAAAATATATAAGGAAAGAAGAAAAATATGGCATGATTGGAAGATTGTCAAAAAGTAATTTGAACCAGGACAATAAGTTTTATTATACAATACAAGATTGAAATGATTTTCTGGGAAACTGACATCTAGATGGACAAGACCTTTCATTATCGTAAAAATATATCAATTTGGAGCTGTGATTATTGAAGAACCTAAATCTAGAAAAAATATTTAAAGTTAATGGCCAAAGATTAAAACCATATTTTGAAGGCAATAGACCTAATTTTAAAGAGGTTTTAATGTTGGATCAACCCGAATAACTGAAAGTTATGTCGTGCTGAAGACATTAAACTAAGTGCTTTGTGGGAGACAACCCACTGTAATTGAGTATTTGCTTTGTTTGATGTGTTATTTGTGTTTGTTAATTACTTAATTAAGTCTTGTTCTTCCTTAATTATCATTAACAACATTTAAGAAATGAATCGAATCAAAATTTGAAAAGAATTTGAACGAAGTGAAGTTTGGTGAAATTTGAACTAGTGTCTGGACAGCGCCGTTATCCAGAAAACCATTTCTCATCTTTAAATTCTAGTTTAGGTGGTTCTATGTGATAAATCCTTCATTAGAACTCCCAAAAACCCCCCTTAGACACAGGAACTACCCAAGGAACGAAGAGGAAGATCCAAATTCTTGCCCAAATGGTTTCCAACTTGATGGAAACTTCAAGATTTCAAGTTTTCAACCATAAATAGTTCGTTAGTTTAGAGGCGCAGCATCTATTCAACAAAAATATCTCGAAAATTAGATTGATTAAGGAATGAGGCTTTATAAATCGAGGCACGAATTCTCTTATGACTATAATTGATGAAATTATTGTTCTGAGATGTTGGGAAGTTATGTGTTATACTACTACCATTATAAGTGTCCCGGTTGTGAAGGAGTTCTATGCAAATCTTCATGGAATCAACCAAGGATCAGTCTATGTGCGAGGTAGGTTTGACACAATTACTCCTGCAAAGATTAATGATTTATATATGATTGAGAATGTGCTAATCTGCCACTATTCAAATTTTGCCCCGATGAAGGACAATATGAATGATATATACATATATCTGACGGACGGAAGTGATGAATAGGAGATAAGAGATAGCAGGTATGTAAGTTTCTCAACCGCACTATTAAATCCTACATCGAAACACTTACATTATTTCATATGTGCAAAATTGCTTCCAACTATGAAATTCAGTAAAGTAACTAAGCAGTGTGTTATTCTGAACTACTGTATTCAAATGGGGATGCCTATTGATGTTGGCTCAATAATTGTCAAATCTGCTTTGGGATTGATCGTTCACAGATCTAAGTATGGTCTTGGACATCCTTCCACCATATTTCTCCTCTATAGTTAATCACAAGTGTCATATGAGAACTGAGAATGAGTACTTCTACCTTAGAAGCCTATAGCCCAGTAGATGCATATAGTAACCAGGCAATTGGTGATATGAATGACATGAGCATTATTGAAGATCAACCATCTCAGAGTTCAACACCTATTCCTTCTTACTTTTCTGAATATTCACCGATTATCTTGAAGAAAATTAATAAATTGGAGAAGGAAGTACAACACCTGATGAATGCAATCAACAATCTATTTGATTTCTTTAATCTTCTGGATTGGAGAATGAAGGAGCACTTTGATCATTCTGGATATCTTGAAGGAAATTTGATGCGATTGATGAGAAGGAAAGGTTGGATTAAAGAGGATTCTAATGAAAAATTTCTGTTTCATCCATTCTACAATATATTTGTTCATGCTTAATCAATTGGAGATCTTAGAATTGATGATAGTTCTGAGGAAGAATGAAAACTTGATTATTATATTTTTGTGTTTGTGTATTTGATTGCATTGCTTTGTTTTGTTTGGATGTTATATTTGGAAATGCTTTCTTGTTTAGTTTTTAGCATTATTGTGTTGTAGTTGTGTGCAACGCTGAATTTAAGATTATATGGCTTGATGATGTGTAATGTTTAGTATTATGTGTATGTGTCTGACACTTGGATTTTATATATGAAAGTGATGTTTTGTGTTGATTGTGTTAAAAAATATCATTTGACATGGCTTTAGAAAGTTATTCAATGCTTAATTAGACTAATTAGACGTCGGAGCGGGCTTAAAAAGATCAAATTTGCAAAAAAAAGTCGAAAGCCAAGTTTTTGAGCTGGCGCCGAACGGCATTGTCACCATCGCCGGACCACGCCGAAAGACTGAGAGTTTGGCCATTAGAGTAGAATAATGCGCCGAACAGCACTGCCGCTAGCGCCGGACAGCGCTCGACCAGGAAAAAGGCTTGAAACTTTAAATTTTTGTGATTTAACCCTGGGACCTACCATTTTTACCTAAACCATCATCTTCTACCTCCAGTCAAGGCCTATTTTCGCACCTAGGGCTCACTAGCATATGGATTTGAAGCGATTTCGTGGCCAGAAAAATTCGAATTTCATCTTCTCTTGGTAAGAGTTACAACCTAAAATTTTTCGATTTTGACCATGGAAATTTCCTACATTAGGAAGATTTGAAATTTTGAAGTTTTTGAGAAACTTTGGAGATTTTTCATGGATTTTGAGTTCTTATCTTTTTAAATTTACCTTGGAGTCCATTACATTGCAATTTTAAAATTGATTTGGATAAATTTGGTATTTTAGACAAATGGCTCCAAGAGTTTCAAAGGGGAAAAGGAAATTTGAGTATGATGAAAACAAGTTTGTGAATTTCAAGTCTTATTCCCACTTTAGTACATTTCTTAGCAATAAGAATTGTATTCAAGAGAGAGCCTTTAAAAATACTAGAGGTATGCTGGAAGAACTTATTGTGAATCGGCAATGGGAGATTTTTTGTTATTTCACTATTGAAGCGATGCTTGGTATTGTTAGAGAGTTTTATGCAAATCTGTATTATTCTGAGAGTGAATACATTCTGGTTAGAGGCCAAATGGTTGAATTCACCCCTGCCAGTATAAATGCATTTTATCAGTTAAGAGCACATTTTTCTTGTGAATACGAAAATTTTCTATTACGAATGAAGCATTGGATATGATTGTAAACTTTTTGACTGATGGAAAAGGGCATTAGAAGGTTAAACAAAGGCTAAAAGTTAACTTCCCCCTTTCTACTTTGAATCATATGTCGAAAGCCTGACATTATTTCATTTCTGCAAGACTTTTGCTACCAACCATCACATCGAGGTTACTATTGATAGAGTTGTTCTGAATTACTGTATTTAGAACATAAAGAATATAACTATTGGGGCTATTATTCATAAAATTATTTTGAAAATTTCAAAAGGAGAGACTACAGGTGGACTAGGACACCCCAGCCTGATTCATGCCTTGTGTATTCAGTCAGGAGTAGCAGTTGAAGATAGATGAGGTAATTTATCCCCTAAAGCCCATTAGTAAACTAAATCTAAAAACATATGAAGCCCATGTAAGTTGGAAATGGAGTAAAAAAGCTGATGAGCCTTCTTCTAGTCATGATAGACCATCTACATCTAGGGACCCTACTTTGCATGATGTTATGAATCAGTTGGAAAGGTTGAACACCAGAGTAGAGGGACTAGAAGTAAGGAACAAGATAAATGATGATTATCAAGTGCGATGGAGAGAATATGAGATAGCTTATCATGACGCACAGATGAGATTTTTAGGGTAGACTCTAACACTGTATTTCCTACTTACCCTGAGTATACTCCATACCAGCCTGAAGAACGTAATGATGGTGGAGCTCCTGTAGATAAAGATTGGTAGTTTGTGTATTTTTATTTTTCATTGTACTTTGTCATGTATTTGTTTTTTGTATTTGTGATGTACCTAAGACTCTTTTTTATTAGTATTTGTGATGTAATGTGTATTTGGTTGTACTTGTAGCAAACTTTATGTTGATTTGTGATGTATATGATGTTATAGTAGAGTTTTCATGTGTTTGGTTTGCTAGTTTGATTTGTGATAGTAACAGTTGGATGTTAATGTGAGTGCATAGTTTAAGTTTTATGTTTTTAAACTTCTTATCTTATAAATTTCTAACCCATATTTGTGTATATAAATGCTTCTAATTATTTCAGGCCTACTGTTCTACTTTATGGAGAAAAACTTGCTTAAACTCAAAGGTATGAAAAGCTCAACATATGGAGATATGAGTTATATGTTTATATCTTTTCTTTCTTTCCATGTTAAATTGTATTAATATTCAAAAATCTAACTTTGTGGGAGGGAAAGTATTATTTATTAATTGTTCTCATTTAAAAAATATTTTCAAAATTATTAACATGATTTCCTGTAATAGAACTCAATTTCAGATAACAGTATTTTGATTTTATTTAAGTATTTTGTAAAGTTGAATGAAAGTATTTGTTAATGAAAAGTAATTTTGTAGGATAAGGTATTTGGTATAAGAGAATAAGACTATAGTCAACTATTCAAAGTAAGAAAATCTGTATGTTTAAAATATTGAGAATCTTAAAATTTTATGTGATAGGAAAGGATTGAGACTCATTTAGGGTGAGAAGGGTGAAGTTCAAAATCATTAAAGGCTATCCAGATATAATGATCCTCACTTAAAAGGAAAAAAAGAAAAAGAAAAGAAAAGAAAAAAAAAGAAAAGAAAAGAAAAAAAAACAGAAGTGAGGAGAAGCTTGAGGAGATGCCTAATCAAAAATTGGTTTCACTTGGACCTAACTAAAGGGAAAAACTTAATTGATTTTCTGAACTTATATGTATGGATTAGCATCCTTACTAGTAGTGTTCTCATAAACTTCTTTTCATGTAATCCTTTTAAGTGCCTTAATAGGACAATCTACAGTCATTTTTGAAATGAATAGAAGGCTAGAACTCTTAGACTTGACTACTAGATAGCCCCACACTTACAGAATTTACTTGAATTATTCAAAGATCTTTCTGAAAATTTTACTATTGTACTTATCTAAATCAAAATTATGGTATTCTAAAAAGAAAGTTCATTGCAGTGGATCATTATTTTGTGTATTAACTAAAATTACTTGAGGATAAGTAATAGTTAAGTTTGGGGATCTTGATCCACTAAAAATTTGATAGCTTTCAATATCCATTTCATACCTGTTTTTGATGATATTACACATTAAAGGAAAGTATTTTTCATGATTTCATGTAGGTACAATGATTTTAGGCCTTTGGAGCAAAAGAAAGCAAAAAGGAGCAAATTTGGAGCAAAAAGGGACAAAAGTGCATTTTATTGAACTAGCGTCGAACGTCGCTGTCTCCAGCGCCGGACCGCGCTATTTTGTAGAGAGTTGCAACAGTTTTGGCGGAATAATGTGCCGAACGACATCCAATCCAGCGTCGGACTGCGCCTTATCTTGATTTTAAACTAGATTCAATGTATTTTAATAGATTTTGAAGGGTTGCTTTAGGAAACTCTTAGGAATTCAGTTTTGTCTGAATTTAAACACTTTTGGAGCCAAGTTTAGAGAGGGGGGAGAAGAGAAGAGAAGATTTTAGAGTTTAAAGAGACTTTCATTTCATTTTGTGTAGGAAATTAGGTTTTGTGTTTTCTCTTCTAAGGAGTGTGAGAGGAGAGGTAAAGTGAGAGATTTCTTCTTCCGTAATTATCTAAAGAGAGAATTGTGTGTTGTTGTGAAGAAAGAAGAGGAGTCAAAGGAATTCCTTGAGGTTCGCTTGGGGAAAAGTTTGAGATAAGTGTCGGCATATTTTTAGGTTGTGTTTTGAAAAGGGGGTCGCCAACAGAAGTTGTCGGTGAATTTTAAAATTTTATTTTAATTTAAATATATATAATTTGAAAGGTAGCATTTGATTTTTGAAAATAATTTTAAGTTTGAAAATTTTAAGATATGAAATCAAACGATCTCACATCCCAAATAGTTTATATAAACGAGCACCGCATCACAAACTGTGTATCTATCCCGAGGAATAGACACACTTCTTGATGATGGGGCTTGGTTAAATAAACTAGAAGATTTGTGACACCCGTTTGGTCTGCGAACGAATTTTATAAGCCGACAAGTTCCCCTGCTTAATATAAAAGAATTAAGCAGGGTTTATATTACCTGAGTTCTTAAAGTTCCCTATAAGGGCAAGCCCCTATAGTTAATTACATCTTAAATGTCTGAAGACACTTAAGAAAACTCTTGATAATGATCAGTGGATTTGCTCTCAAGAATTTCAAAGTTTAAGGTTTTCAAACAATTAGATTATGGAAGTTTCAATAGGGAATAGCTCAAATTTGGAACAGTTTATTTCAGGAATCCAAAGGAAAAGAAGTAGGGGATGTCACAGACCTGAAATGAACTTCGGTGACTTCCCGACTATCCTATTGTTTGGCTTCAATTTTAAAGAATTATTTAATGTTTCAATCCTGTTAATTTTAGTTAATTAGGACTTATATTTGTATAACATAATCATACAAATAGACTTGAAGATGTGAGGGTTTATGTCGTACCGAACGACTACCTCGGAGTCCTAAGACTGGTTAGGGCTTAATTTGCATAACACAATTATGCAAAATGCCTAACAAAAAGTTGAGGATTTATGTTGCACTAGTCAAACTGCCTCAAAATCCTATGGTTTGTTGTTTAATTCTAAGAAAGGTTTAGCTGAAGTAGACTCAGGTTTTGCTGATGACGATGGCCGTGCTGCCCACTATGCTCCAAGCTCATTGTTGTTGCATAAGGTTTAGTTTTAGAAAGTGGCAATCAAGAGATTAGAGAAGTGTTTTGGTTTAGAAGAGTCTTAAGGTTGAGATGACTTGGTTTTTTAATTAAAATAAATCTTAAAATTGGTTAAACAGAACCGATTAAGATCCCACGGTTCCGTCATCCTGACACTGTTATTTTCATCGGATTCACTTAGTCCAGATGAATTTCCTAAACTCAACATAATGAGTTCCACACTTTCATTTAGACCGTGGGAAATCTCGTTAGCAACACGTGGGTTACATTATCCGAGGGATTCTCGATCATCCAACGAGGAGTTTTAATTTAGTTGTAATTGCAGTTTTGTTGTTCTGTTTGTGATTAAATTTTGAGTTGTTTTATATTCTGAATGTTGTGGCAGTGAATTTTATCTTGTCGTGACCTTTAATTTAGTTTTGGGTTTCAGTTTTGTAGCTATCCTAAAAGTTTCAGTTTTCATGCAGGGTGACATTCTTGTTTAACATGCAAGAGAAGTAAAGTATAGTGCAGATAAATAAATCGCAATAAAATAAAAACATACCTGGAGGGTCTTCTCATCATCCCCAGCTGCACTTAAAACATGTGTCAGAGCATTTAAATATTTGCAACAAGTACCTAGGTAAAGCTAAGGAAAGGTTCTGGTTGTCTACCAAAATCCTAATCTTATTGCTAGTCAATTCCTATGACGTCTAGATTCTTATGTTTTATGGATGATTTTCTTCACCAAAGAACAATTAAGTTCAATTGTTCTTCTAAAACACCTCATCATATTGAGAAAGTGTTCAGGACGAGTCGTGAACATCTTTTCAATTCTTTTGAGATTCTTTTGAGTCCAAATGAATTTTAATGTACAGGTGAATTGGTCATCCAAGAATTTAGTTAACTTTCATTTCTTGGTCAGTGAACTTGGACATTTGATTATCTGATGAGTAAAGTGACATTTCACTTGACACTTCATTTGAGACTTATGAAGGTGAAAGCCTTCGGGGGTAGATTAGTTCATCAAAGGATTTAGCCATTCTTAATTGAAATTTGAGTTGGAGATTTAAAGTGGTTTCGATTTAATTATAAAGTTTTATTTGATCATTTTAGGTGTTTTAAATCTTTTTGAGTTGGAAAAGTGTTCAAGTTGTTTAATTCAATTAAAATTTTATATTTTAAATGATCTGAATGTTTTAAATTAATTTTAATGTCTTAAACTGATTTAATTTTTAATTTATGATGTTTTAGTCATGAATTGTTCTAGGTTAATCTTTGATGTTTCAAATTATTTAAGTTGAAAGAGGTGTTTAGATTATTTAATTTCATTATATTTTAATTATTCAAATTTGGTTTAAATTAATCATAGTACTTATGGTTAATTTTAATTGGTTTGGTTTTCACATTTTTTTTAATAATTGTTTTGAGATTAATGTTTCAAATTTGTTTTAGACTATTCTCAAGTGATTTCAAATTAGTTTTAATGTTTTAGATTTATTTTAGCTTAATTATTAAGTCATTTAATGTCTTAAGCTTTAATTTAATTAAGGATTATTTCTCCTTTTTTTTATTAATTTCAATCATCATGGTTTGAATTAATTAAGGATTGAATACCATTGAATTAATTCAATTAGGGACTTTAAATTAAATAATTGGTATCTTTTTAAGTCATATGTCTAATCTTAATAATCCAAATTTTAATTCATTCTTTCAAAATTTAAATAATTTAATTAATTAAAGTTTCATTTTTTATGTTGTAGGTGATTAAATGGGTTTCTACCCTTTTAATTCCCTAATTTCCAATCATCCAAGAGAAAATTAAGATCAGATATTTTACCCTCCCTTTGATTAAGCTTAAAGTATTAATTAGGGTTAAAATCCTTAATTACTTTTATGTCCTTTTAAGCATATTCACTTCATAACTCACTAAATTGAGCTCAAATGAACTTCAAATTTTTATGCCACCTTACTCACATGTCAATTAAGACATTAGAGGAGAAAAACTGATTTTTCCATTTTAAATTTAATTTATATAATTATTTTTTTTTGAAAAATGAGTGTTTTCAACGAAAATTCAACAACATGACCAAGGTAAGGTTTCTGTACTTAGGAAAATTATGGGATGTTCCTACTAACTAGAGGACCACTTGGACCAATTTTGATGATTTTTTTGAATTATATTTAATTTATTATAATTATTTTAAATTTTGAAGTGTTAATTAATTATAAAATCAAATTTAAGTTGAAAATTGAGTTTTATATTTTTCTTAAATCTCTCTGACCTCAAGCAGTTTAGAGAAACAAATTTTATAATTTTTCTGATTTTCCTTTGATTTATTAGAATTATTTTAGTGGGAGGTTAAGAAAATTTATTTTTTAAAATATTAAAAATTATCCTAGGCCTTTAAAAATTCATATTTTAACTTAGAGAATTAGAAAAATTAGGGGAATGGTTCCTAAGTGATTAGGAGACCAAATGTAACATTTTTATGATTTTTAATATTTTTGTGATTTTTATAATTTTTTAATTATTAAAATATTAAAAATAGGGTTAAAAATGAAATTTTTTGGAAAATTTCAATTTTAATTTTCTTAGACTCCTCTGATATCAGAAAGACGATAAAACCAATTTAGTGAATTTTTGAAGTGTATTTTGGGTTTTATGAATTTTTTAATTTTTAAAATAGCTATGTCACTTAATTAATTCATTTAATGGGTTAAATTATTTCCAATTGACTTGAAATTTTTATGTGAGGTTCTCTGTATCCTAAGTGACAATGGAGAATTATTTTCAAGTGATTTTAATGTGTGATTACTCCTAATTAATTAAAGTTCAATTTTAATTGTTTGAGCTAATTAGGGTTATTTTTAAGAAATTAAATCAAACCATAATTTTCCTAGGGTTCTCTGGTTATAAGATACCTCCCCTAATTTTCCTAGAATTTTCTAAGAAATATGCTAATTATTAGAATTAAAATACCAAAATAGACTCATGAACTTAAAAATTAGATAACTTTCCATAGAGATGGCCTCTGGCCTTGGAAAATTCAAGAAATGTTCCCAAGAACAGAGGCTACAAAACCCTATGGTCTCATGCCCTAATGAATTGTGTATACAAATGAAGAATTAAAACCCCACATGGGGTATTTAAATCATTAAAAATCATAGACTTAACAAATTAACTTAATTCTTTTTCCACATTATTCTTCTCTATTCACTGAGCAAGAGGGTATTTTTAGTTTATTTTTATGATTTTTCTATGCAAAGATATGAATTTTTGAAATTCTGGTTATTTAATAAATTCAGAAAATCCTATTTATCTACTTAAACCAGTCAGTGCCGCGTCATCCTTGTCCAGGTTGAAAGCACACGCAGCGCAATTTGATTCGGTGTCGCCATCTGACTCAGCAGCCGTGCGTCCCGCGGTTCTGTTCCGTGCATCCATCCGACGCGATCCTAGCCTTCCATCCAATACACGCGTGAATGGACGGCATCCGTTCATTGTCCCCAGGCGTCCTAACCCGAGAACCGTCCACCTTCTACACCTAAGATCTCACTCGATACTCAACTAAATCATGCATGGTTGGTCTCTATCGACGCGTCTAGACTAGATGAACATATCCATACGGCTATGATGCATTGAAATCAAGCCAAAAAAATGGAGAATTTATAGAAGCTTGGAAGGAAGAAGAGGTCAATACCTTGGCTCTGAGAAGTGAAGCTTCAATTAGAGGGGCTTGGCACGTTTGTTGGAGTCCAGGGAAGCTAAGTATGAAGCCTGGAGCTGTGGTGAAATGCCTATGTATGATTTCCACCAAGCCCGATTTCAAGCTTTGGTCTCCAGCACAAATGGGTGGCCTTGTGATGGGGCTTCCACTGGGGAACTTCTTCTCTTGGTCTGCTGAAGGTGTGGGTAAGTTTAATTTGATTTTGGTGGAGCTTTCAGGGATGTCCTGGTTTCAATCCTGACATTAAACTCTGAAATTGAGCTCAACTAGTGGGAATTAGTGCAGGAAAACAGTGGTGATCAACTTCTCTATGCTAGGAGAAGAGTGGAGTAATTTTGGCTGAGTTTTGGTAAGGTTTTTGTTCATCATCTCTTTTGGCTGTGGGGTTGTGAGTTTAAATAGCCATGACTAGAGGGATTCCCAGAGGTAATTGGAGGTTGGAGTCAGCTGCCTAAGGGAGGAGAAGAAGAGCCATGGTGTCCACTGGGGTTGGGACAGCTCAGCAAACAAGTTTTTAATTTTTTGGCTCACATGGAGCTCTCGGGTGTGGTGTTTTTCAGCGACCTAGGTGGCTAGCCGGCAGACATGGGTCACCATCCTGACCAGTGAGGTTAGGGCTGGGGTTTGGTGAGTTCAATTGGCTTTGGACATATGTAAAGGAGTTTGATTTAAGTGGTAAGGGGGAAGGGTGCATTTTGGCTTAATTTGGTCAAGCCATGGAAATGGGTTGAGTTCACCTTCCAAGAGTTTGATTTGGGCTGAAGTGAATCATTTGGCTCAACTGACTTTAGGTTGAGAAGTCTCTATCCAAAGGATTTTGATTAAGCATGGGTTAGAGTGTGACTTTAAAGGGGTTAAAAATGCTTAAGAAGAAGTTTGGAAAGGGCCCCCCTCTTTTCCATAAATGGTTTGGTGATGTGGAAAGTGACTTCCATGGCTTCATGTGGCTTAAGCATGGCTCAATGGCTCCATTTGGCTTGGGAGTGGCTTAGCTCACTTTACATAAAAATGGGTCTTAGGGATTTTTGATGAATTTAGGGGAAATTGTCATGAGGCTTGATTTAGCTTTATTTGATGATTGATTTAGGACTTAGGGGATGTTATCAAGTAAAGGGATGATAAGAAAAATGCCTCATGGGCTTTGGAATAGATTTTGGGCTTTTTAAATTTGGTAAAGATGGGCTTTTAAAAATGTTTTAAGGAGGTGGGATTTTAGGTTTTAAAATAAACTTTTGGATGAAAATTTGGTAAAAGATTATGCCAAATAAAAATTGTATTTGGTTTAGGAATGTGCCATGAATGATTTGGAACAAGTTTGGGGTAATTTGGAGTTGAATTAGGTTTAATTTGGGTCTTTTAGTAATAGGACCAAAGTGGGTCAAATTGGGCTAACTTGGGCTAAAGTTGGGCTAATGTTGGGTTTTATGTAAAATTAATGTTGCAAAATGTTTATGGAGGTGTGAAAAAGAGTTTTCAATTTTGGTGAGTCTTGATTTTGGGATTTGAGCTTGTTTGGGTTCATGATTGGTTTAGGCCAATTTAGGGGAATTTTGGTTTGAGTTAGGCTTGGGTGGAGTTTGGGTCCAAATATTGGGTAAATTAAGTTAGAGTTTTGTTTGTGGGAATTTTAGGAAGGTTTCAAAACAAATTTGGGAAAAATTGGGTGACATTTGGGATGAATTTGGGATGGATTGGGTCACTTGGTCAATTTTGGGCCTCAAGGGCTAATTTAGGACCTTTGGTAAAATTCGATTAAATTGACAAAATTGGGGTATATGATAGTTGAACAAAATAAAATTGAGAATATTTGGGATTTTTTAGAATTTTCTGGGAATTTTTGGAATTATTGGATTTTTGGGCCAAAAAGGGTATTCCGGGTATTTGGGGGTATTGGGGGGTATTGTTTTTGGAAATTTTGGTATATTTGGCCACAGATGATCAATTTGAGTGGTGGGGAGTGTTTAGGATTTATCTCAAGGAATTTTGGTAATTTGGGCAATTTGTGAGAATTTTGTGCAATTTCAAGGGTATTTGGTAGGTTTGGTGGGTTTAGGGCCCCGGGGGTCAAAAAATTAAAATTTGGAAAAAATGAAGATTAATTAAGTGTGAGTAAAATGAAATAATTTTGGTTGAGCCATGAGAGGACTCATTTTAGGCACTCAATATGTTGTTCCTAACCCTCTTAGCCAGAGGCTTAGGGGTTAAGGCCCATCCATATGAGTTTCCTACCTGAGTCAGGAAGCCAAGTTAGGTCAGAGTGGATTTAGGGTTTAGAATGTGTGTGAGGGTGTGGTGTGTGTAAGTTGAACCTCACCAAGACCAGGCCACCCAGGGTTGTCCTAAGGCTTGACCATCCTATAGGAACTCATCCTTGAACCTCAACATTTAACTTTTAACCTTCCAAAGGGGCTTAGAGGTTTATGGTCATCTATGTGGGGTTCAAGAAGAGTTAAGAGGTGTTTGAATTTCTAAGCGGTGGGTTCCATTTCTAGTCCTCTATGATAGTCAAAGGGAAAACCTATGGCTAGATCCTAAGCACTAAGAGGAAAGGAAAGACCTCACCAAAAATGAGGTTAACAAATGGACCCCTAATAGGTGTGGTGTGCTAAAGGAGCACACTGAGCGTATTGGCGTTGACTGAAGAGATCAACAAGACCAACACAAACGTCTAAGTGACACACTTAGAACAAAGCGTAGAAAATTTATGCTGGGGAGTATCAGGTAAATCTCCAAGACTGAAGATTCCATAACTCTCGCTGGGGAAAAAGGTGGTGAATTTCAAATCACAAGATTTCAAGAGATTGAATTTTAGATTCGTTTCATTTTTATCTCAAGTTTTAATTTTGAGTTTTTAATTTCAATTCGGGTTTCCATTTTTGTTGAATTTTGATTTGAGATTGATTTCAAGATGTATTTCGCAGAAATTTTGGATTTAAGATGAGAATTGGATTCTAGGTTCCAACCTCGGAATTGCAAAGAGAACTGGAATTTAGGTACCAGCCTCGAAGATAGAATCAGAATTTAAGTACTGATCGAGAAGGATGAGAATCAGAATTTAGGTACTGACCTCGAAATGAGAGATGAAAGTTAGGTACCAGCCTCGAAAGAGAGTCGGAAGTTAGGTACCGACCTCGAAAAGGGTGAGAACTAGAAGTTAGGTACCAGTCTCGAAAGAGAGTCGGAAGTTAGGTACCAACTTCGAAAAGGGTGAGAATTGGAAGTTAGGTACCAGTCACGAAAGAGAGTCAGAAGTTAGGTACCAACCTTGAAAAGAGTGAGTACTGGAAGTTAAGTACCAGTCTCGGAAGAAAGTCGGAAGTTAGGTACCGACCTCGAAAAGGGTGAGAACTAGAAGTTAGGTACCAGTCTCGGAAGAGAGTCGGAAGTTAGGTACCGACCTCAAAAAGGGTGAGAACTGGAAGTTAGGTACGAGTCTCGGAAGAGAGTCGAAAGTTAGGTACCGACCTCGAAATGGGTGAGAACTGGAAGTTAGGTACCAGTCTCAGAAGAGAGTCAGAAGTTAGGTACTGACCTTAAAATTTCAGGAGTGCGGAAAAGTTTCTCTGAAGAATGTGAATTTAATGGACACCGAGATTAGGATGCCTTGTCATTCTTATATCCAAGTCGGAGGATTAGAATGCAAAAAAGTTTCTTGGAAAGAGTGTGAGATTAGCGGACACCGAGATTAGGATGCCTTGTAGGTCTTATACCCAAGTCGGAGGATTAGAATGCGAAAAAGTTTCTCTGAAAGAATGTGAGATTAGCGGACACCGAGATTAGGATGCCTTGTCCGTCTTATACCCAAGTCGGAGGATTAGAAGGCGAAAACGTTTCTCGGAAGAGTGCGAGATTAGTGGACACCGAGATTAGGATGCCTTATCAGTCTTATACCCAAATTAGAGGATTAAAATGCGAAAAGGTTTCTTGGAAAGAATGCAAGATTGGTGGGAATTCAGAAAAGAGAATCAAAATTTAAGTATCGATCTCGAAATGAGAACTGGAAGTTAGGTACCAGTTTCAGATGGATGGGAACTGGAAGTTTGGTACCAATCCTAAAAGTTAGTACTTGATTTGGGTTTTCAAGATCCTGCAGAAAATTTAGCGCGGAAGAGAATGGAATGAGACATGAAATTATTTCACATCCTGAGAGAGTTGATCAAATTTTGATTGTTTGGCGAAGGATATGAATCCATGCCATCAGAACCAAATCGAAAATTTCATGGTTCTGTGTCAGTAGACTCAGTCGACCTTCTCAAAAGAGGGAAAGAGATCGCGTAGAGTTGAAGGGATTTCAAGACGATGAAAAAGTTTAGAAGTTTGAAACTAAAGTTGAAGTCTTCTTGTGGGGAAGAATTAACTCAAAAGAGGGCTCAAATGAGCTTCAAATGGATTTCAGTTGAAAGATTCAAATCGACGGATTCACATCGGAATTCAATTCAAGATTTAGATTCGTTTCGTTTACTTTAGTGGTTCAATCTCATTTTGTTCATTTAGAGTTTGTGTTAATTTGGCGTTCGTTTTGACATTCAAATTTTTAAAAAAAGTTCTTTATTTATTTTCTTTTCTTTTCATTCTTCGTTCAAAATTCATTTAACTTAATGACGTTTCCCAGTCAATTTGCATAAAAGAGGTGAAGGGGAAACATGACATGGTCGTTTCCATTCCAATTTGTTGAAAATACATCATATAGCTCGATCCAAAACATGATGATATTTTCCTTGAAAATTCAGTATCTCATACAATCCACATAAATCCAAAAACGAATTGCGTAAGATTCTTGCAAGTTTCTTCCAAAAGCATCTGTCGAAATCCATGTCTGAATAGTGAGATATATGGACAATAACATCACCTTCCAAGCCATCTTTGGCAGGAAATGTCATCCGAATGTGAATTGGAGGTGTGTTATCTCTCATGTAGCTCACAACTAGTAGGGCCGAAGGCTCTCTAATTCTGGATCTGGCTGAAAGTGGAAAGGCATCTTGCTGTCATCCATCCTCCTGAAAGTGACAGAGATCTACTCAACAAGCACACCTGGAATGCAGTGTTTTGCTATGTCTGCTCCATTTCCTTTTAGTACCAAGACGGAACCTACCGGTAGAGGTATCTCCACCAGCCCTCGTAAATCTCTGAGGCCCGCTATCCGGAGGTCAAATCCGAACATGATGTTACACTAGTTGACGAAAGACACTGTACAGAAAGGTCTGATGAAGTCATGATGATCTATGTGTAGCGGTATACAGTCGCCCTCCTTGTATATGTTAATGATGCAGCTGTTGGGTATGCAATCAGCAGGCAATACCCTCCATGTCACCATCCTTTTTACCATCCTCTTGATAATTCTTGGCATCAGATCCACCTCGCTACGATGGAGTATCCCTGGTGAATTTCCCTTTCTGTACTCGGCGAAGTTGTAGCAACACCCGCACTGGATTGTAACTCTTCCTTTTCCTTTCATCCATCTTCGAGGTTCTGAGTAGGTTTTTTCTCTAAAATGATCAGCTCCGCACATTTTTTGAAGTTTGATGACGCAGTCCACAATTTACTGTTGCTTGTAGTCTGAGAACACATCCGTATGCAGCTCAATGCCTTCCAAGATGTTGATCCTCTTGCCTCGAATTCTTTCAAAATATTCAAAAGTTTTCTTTTCAACCTTCTGCATTCTCTCCAGCTTGTATTCTGGGATTATCTGCAATCGGCGAGGTCTGGTAACATACTGTGGGATGTATGGTTCAACCCCAGCATGTTCTCCTACATGTCTCGGCTCCTCGGGGATAATCTCTGTCAAGACATCCCCTGGGGTTGCTTTCGAAAGAAGAATCTTCAAAACTAGTGCATCTGTCTGGCGTCGTGGCACTGATTCTGTTTCTGCTTTTCTTGGAATTTCTTTCATCTTTTCTGTTGTTCTTGGAGTTGATCTCCTCTTTCCTGGTTCCTGATGAACTGGCTTCTTTGAAGTATTTGCACTGATGGTAGCAGCTGACTCTTCATGTTGGTCCGCTGCTAGCTTGCTTAACATCTTGCGAATGCGGCGGTTCTTGTTTCTTTGTTGGGTAGGAGTGAGAGTTGCTCTCCTTACCTCTTGAACTTCTACGGGCATGGCGCTGACAAGACTGCCCTCTGTTGTAGCAAATATGGACTTAACTTTCTTATCTGCTACAGTCACCTGAGCAGTGTTTGCCTTCCTTTTCTTGTCGGTAGCTGGCTGACTCGGGCCACCCAATTTAATTACTATCTGGCTATGGAACTCTTCTCAGCTGATCGGGGTCCAATCAGTTTCCTCGTACTGTAGCCCGACCAGTGTGAAATCAGAGTCGATCTCAATCACTGCCCCACCCTTCATCTTCTCTTCGTCGAGTGCTAGACTCATGCTATTCTTAAAGTTTAGAACCAACCACCCGTTTGACATTTCCCTACGAAAAACAAGGAAAGGATTAGGGGATGTACTAAGAATGAGAACAAATAATAAAATTTACTTATTAATAGAAAATTCATATTTTTTTCTTTCGAATTTTAATAAGAGTAGGAAAAGGGATGAGGAAAGATCAGGAATGAGCTTGACTCAGAAGGAAGGATCAAAATTTTATTATTATGATTTTACATATTTTCTTTTTAACGCATTTTTTTGTTAATGATTTTTATCATCCATTTTTATAATTTGGGTTCGAACCCAGTTACAAATGATTACTCCACCCATGCTTCTAGGAATGAGACCTCATTTTTTAAAGTTCATCCTTCGAAACATCAGGTTGTGAATACTTCTTCAAATATCCTCCCTTAATTGGAAGCATAGATCATTCTCCGCGGCAATTCACAAGTTAGTAGGAACCTCCTGAGTAGACTGTCTCGACCACGAACGGCCCCTCCCAAGTCGGTTCAAATTTGTCTCCTATCTTATAGTGTGCAAGAATAGATCTCTTGAGAACTAGAACCAAGTCACCAACTTTGAATGTTCTTGGGCGGACCAGTTTGTCGTGGGCCTGGATCATCATGGCTTGATACAATTCCAGATTTTGCTGCGCTGAAAGTCGTTTCCCTATCAAGCTTTCTAATTCTTCTAATCGTAGTTTGGCATTCTCTTCTGTAGTGATCTTATTCGTAACTGCAATTCTGAGAGAAGGAAGCTGAACTTCCAAGGGCAAGACTGCCTCGGACCCGTACACTAGAGCGTAAGGTGTAGACTAGGTAGGAGTTCTGAAATTCATTCTGTAGGCCCATAAGACTTCTAAACTTCTCGTGCCAATTTCTTTTGTTGTCATCCAAAGTGTTCTTTAGAATTTGGACGAGAGTTTTATTAAAATCCTCGGCCAAGCTGTTTATTCTTGGGTAGTAGATCGTTGAATAGCATCAATCAATCCTGTGTCTTCTGACAAAATTGTTGATCTTTGTGCTTCTGAATGCTGACCCGTTATCTGAGATAATTCTCTGCGGTACCCCAAAATGGTAGACGATTTGATCCTTGAAGAACTGTAACACGTGATTTTCTTTCACTTCTCTGAGCGATATAGCTTCTGCCCATTTGGAAAAATAATCTGTAGCTGCAAGGATAAAGTGATGTCCTCTTGAAGAAGACGGTTTTATCGGACCTATAATATCTATGACCAAACACTCAAATGGCCACGACACGATTTTTGGATGTAGCACATTTGGAGGTTGATGTAGAACCACTCCATACACTTGGCACTGGTGACAACTCTTGGCAACTTTCATGCAATCGGTCATCATTGAGGGCCAATAGTACCCTAGTCTCTTAATTTTCATTTTCATCTTCGGACCTGACTGATGAGCGCCACAAAGTCCTGAGTGCACTTCTTTAACAATTTCACGAGCCTCGGACTTGCTCAGGCACCTTAGCCACATCTGATCGAAAGACCTTCTGTATAACGTATTGTTTATTAATGTGTACGACAAAGTTCTTTTCTTGATTTGATGTGCTAATGACTTATCGTCCGTTAGGTTTCTTGTTTGTTGGTAGTTTATTAATGGTCGCCGCCGATCTTCTGTAGTTTTTTTCACTACGGCAACTGATTCTTCTTCTTTTTCTGATTGGTGCATTTCATCCATGTCGAGCTGTGAGAGGACTTGTCGTCCCTGAACTGACATTTCAACTGATATCCTATAAGCAGGCCAATTCTTTTATGAGGCGAGCTAGCGCGTCTGCGGGAGTATTTTCTCTTCTGGGAATTTTGTAGATCATTACATTCGGAATCTGCTTTAACAACTTTATTTCATACTGAAAGTATTGCTCGAGTCTTGGCTTCAAAATTTTGTACTGTCCTGTGATCTATTAAATGATCAATTGAGAATCACCGTGGATGTTGATATTTGTTATCCCCATCTGAATGGTTAACTCCATTCCAGTTATAAGGGCTTCGTATTCTGCTTCATTGTTCATACACGGTTCTGTTAAATGGTAGGAATACCCTAACATCCCCCGCTCCAGTGTTATAAAGATTAGTCTGATTCCTGCCTTACCGGGCACTATCGTTTGCAATTCTTTGTCTTTCTGTGCTGATGATGCTCCGTCGAAGTACAGTTCCCAATGTTGATCATCGGGGTCTTCTAAGCTCATTATCTGCTCGTCGGGCAAGTTATCGTTGAGAGGAGATTCTGCCGGTAAAGGGTGTGCTGCGAGAAAGTCTGCTAGGACTTGCCCTTTGACGGCACGAAGAGGAACGAAAGTTATATCGAATTGCAATAGTATCATCGACCACCTTGCAAGTCTGCCGGAAAATGTTGGTTGAGTCATCAAGTATTGCAATGGATTAACTTTCGAGATAAGGTTGACCTTATGAGAGAGCATGTAATGCCTGAGCTTTTGAGCGGCGAAGATCAGGGCCAAACAATGCTTCTCAATAAGAGGATACTTTACTTCCGTCGGAATCAAACGACAGCTCAGGTAGAAGAGAGCGTTTTCTTTTCCCTCGTCATTGACCTGGGCTAGCAGGTCTCCAAGGGAATCGTGTAACGTAGCGGTATAAAGTATCAATGGTCTACCCGAGACTAAGGCTACTAAGACAGAAGGTGTCATTAAATACTGCTTAATGTCCTTGAAGGCCCGTTGGCATTTTTCTTCCCAAATAAATTTGGCGTCCTTTTTAATTAATGCCGAGAAGGGCTGACACCTACCTGACAAATTCAAAATAAAGCGTCGAAGATATGCCAACTTCCCTTGAAAGGATCGTAGTTATTTCAAAGTTTTGGGAGGCGGCATTTCTAAGATAGCTTTAATCTTTTCTGGTTCGATATCAATTCTGCGATGTCGGACAACAAATCCTAAGAATTTCCAGGAGGTAACGCCGAAGGAACATTTCAAGGGATTCATCTTAAAGTTAAATTGCCTTAACAGCTTGAAAACAATTCTCAAATCATACAGGTGATCTTCCTTCAGTTTGCTCTTGATGACCACATCATCCACGTAGCACTCGACTTGGTTGTGAATGAGATCATCAAAAATCCTCGTCATTTCTCTTTGGTAAGTTGCTCCTGCGTTCTTCAATCCAAAAGGCATTACTGTGTAGCACTAAACTTCGATTGGCGTTCTCAAGGCTGTGAGCTTTTCATCTTCCGGTGCCATCCTTATATGGTTGTATCCTGATGATCCATCCATGAAAGAGAAGACTTCGTGTGTCGAAGCGATGTCGATCATCAATTCTGGAATTGGTAGAAGGAACTCATCCTTCGGGCATGCTTTATTCAAATCTTTGAAATCTACACAGATTCTGATCCAACCATTCTTCTTTCTGACTGGTACCACGTTGGCTAACCAAGTTGGATATTGTTCTTCACGGACAAATTTAGCGTCGATTAGCTTCTTAACTTCAACTATTACTTGTTGTTCAATCTCTAAACGCATTCTTCTTAGACCTTGTCTGACTAGAACGACAGTGTGATCCACTTCTAGCTTGTGAACTGCGACTTCTGGAGCTAATCCTGGCATTTCATCATAACTCCAAGAAAAACTGTCCTTGAATTCCATTAATAGCTTGATCATGTTTTCAGAGTCTTCGTTATTGAGTAAGGAGCTAACAAAGGTCGGCCTAGGCTTTTCGCTAGTACCTAAGTTAACTTCCATTAACTCGTCTATTGTATATTTACTTTCTTCTTCGAATTCTAGTGGAGCGTCTCTGATTGGTATCCTCGAGATCTTATGAAGCTTCTATGCAGTTTTCATTAGAGTCGCAAGTGACAACCAAGCAAATTATATGTCATCAGCTGGTGCTACTGTGTCAAATCTGAGACCATAGTTTGAATTGGGCAGTCGACTGGTATTATTCCATAAATTTTCAAAGTGTTGTGCTTGACCTTTTAACCATTGTAGGTAAGACACCGCTTTGAATTAAATTCTGAACACAGGGAGAGTACCACTCAAAAGGCAATTCCATTAATTCGGAAGAAGTAACATCTTTAAATTTTACATCATTTTCAATTTTGGAAGAAGAAGCACCAAGGTAAAACTTGATCTTCTTAGCACCGCTGCCATGTACTTCTTTGACCACCATACCCTCAATCTTACTAGGATGGATCGGGGTTTGGGTCATAGTATGCACATAGTGGATAATCTTCTCGTACATTGATTTGTATTCTTCATTCTTTTCATCTTCGAGAGAGATATTGAACTAGGGTTTCTTTTGATTTGTCTTCATTACTTATTTCTTGGTTTCTTCTTCTTCGGAACTATTCTCCCAATCAACATCGATGACCGGTTTCCTTTGTTCAACTGTTCCATCGTTTCTTCCTCGACCTCGTCCCCGGCCTCGACCTTGGGTGCGAGTTCTGGAGAAACCTTCACCATCTTGCCTTAAGGGAGTGGTGAGTAACTGTTGAACAAGAATTTCAGGTTCTTCATCGTCTTGAACTCCTTTTGCTTTATTTGGAGAAGACAAATTTCTTTAGAGGTGCGTAGCAGGCTACATCTTTGTGAATCCCAATCTCGTGTACGGAGAACGGTTGCAAATCACCTTTGATACACTGTTCTCCTCCTTCATAATACTTTATGCACTAGTGCAGAGATGACGGTACCATCTGGTTTTCATGGATCCACGGCCGACCCAGTAGAGCGTTGAATGATGTCTCAAAATCAATTATATGGAATTTTGTGGTTGTCTTTGCCAAACCACCGGTCTTCATTAATAGTGTTATTGATCCAAGGGCTCTTTCTCCTTTCTGATTGAAGCCTCTTAATAAAATTTTGTCTGCTTCGAGGTTACAAGCATCAATTTTCAAATATGCCAACGTCTGAAGGTTCATTATGTTAATCAATGCTCCCGGATCAACTAACACCCTGGAGATCATGAACTTTTCGATAGTGACTAAAATGTACAACGGTCGGTTGTGATCAGCTGTTCCAAGTTACAGATCACTGTCCATGAAGGTAACAAGGCGCTGTTCTCTTAACGAGCAAACCTCGTCTAAGGAATTACTGGTCATTTAAGCTAAGCAAGTTTCTGGATCAAGTAAGGCCTTGATCAGAGTTTCCCTCATCTCCTTTGACAGGATCAGAGTGTCGTATATGCTCAGTTTGGCTGGTAGCTTCCTAAGATGGGCTAGCACGTTATAATCCACTTTATTACTAGGTTCTTTAGTCTCTTCTCGAATGGGCAGTTCTTCTGCTGGGGTTGGCTCTTCCTGAGCAACCACCTGCTTTCCTTTATCTTGTGGACCCATTCTTGTGGGTAAAACTTTTCTGCTTCTTAGATTAACTTTTGTTATCTCTTCTACATCTGGCGTTGGATCTGTCGGTGTCTCCTCTTGAATCAGAACGACTGGCTCTTTTAGAGTTGCTTCAGAATCTGATAACTCCAATCCTATCGCAATTGGAGCTCCTTAGAATTCATAAATGGACTCGTCACTCGTTGAGCTTTCGTAGCCATCCTTGTGAATGTCTTCTCCTTCGTCGTAGTCGTCGAGGTTTTGTATGATTTGAGAATCATTTTTTGTATTGAAATCGTTATTCGGATTGGGTTGGTTGTCGTTAGTTACGTAATGGTTAGAAACAGTCAAAACATAGCCAACACCAAAACTCTTATCATTATAAGATCCCGCCAGGGCGAGCAAATAATCATACAGAGTCAGAGGTCCGAGGGATTTCTCCCCCGAATTAGAAACAACCATCCTGGGATAAGCAGCCCCTAGTCTACCCTTTGGAGCCTCGATCTTCTTTTCTTCCACGATCTTCTCCTCCTTCCGGGGCGGTTCTTTGATCGCAAGCGATAGTGCTAGCTTAGCGGGTTTCAAACTCTGAGTTGAAGCGCGCGCCGAAGTGGTCTAGATGTGATCCAAAATTTTCTTCGAAGACTTTCTCCAGATAGTACTCCATCCATCGTTGGTCTCATAAGGGTCTATCAGAACAATAGGATCTGTTGAAATAACATTGACAGAACCTCCTTTTTGGGGCTCCTTCATGTATTCCTTCGGGATCGTTATGTTCCCTTTCCGGAGGTTATCCTCGAGCCAATTCTTGAGGTGAAGCAGACTTCTATCTAATGTCCGAGCATCCTATGGTAGGGACAGTAGTTCGGATGATCTTTCTTGTCAATATCCTCTGGCTCACTGGGCTCTGGTAGTTGAAAGTCAGGCATCTTCATCAAACTGCGAAACATCTTAGCCACTGCTTCAGTCTTGAAGGGGTATTCCTTATTCAGAAGTTCCTTCAGGGCACATGGCGGACGAGGCGGCAGTTGGTCATGTTGAGGCTATTGATAGTTCTGTTGAGATTGTTGGTAAGTCCGTTGCGGTGGTTGATAACTTGGTTGTAGCCATTCTGGTTGTATCTGCACTGGCTGTTTACCCTTATCCACTGCCACGATGATCCCAGATTTCTTTTTAAATGCCTTTACAGTCTTCTGCTTATCAATCTTGTCAACGAAACTCAGTTGTTTTGCCTCCTCTTGCAAGCTCCCGGCCTTGCTAAGCAACTTTTCGAAAGTCATAATTGTGAATCCTTTGAGGAGAAGTACTATCGGGCCGTGGATACTTTTCAAAAGGATACCGACTGCATTTCATTCCTGAAGCTGTGGTTCACACTTCATACTTAAGTTCCTCCATCGAAGTATGTAATCCACTAAAGTTTCATTCGGTTTCTGTTTCTCCACCACTAAATCACTGATAGTGATGTGATGCTGAGCCCCGACAAACCGCTTAAAGAAGAGGTTCTCCAATTTTGAAAAGATCTTAACTGAACCGTTCAACAATTCTGCATACTAATCGAAGGCAATCCCTGATAAAATACTGATGAACTGACGAAAGAGCAAAGCGTCGCTCCCACGGCATTGCAGCAACTAGCAAGAAAATGTGCGACATGTTGCTGGGGGTTTCCCGTACCGTCGAAAGTCTTAAATAGTGGTGGTACGAAGTTTTCGGGTATTGGAGTGCATCAAATTCCTCAGGGTAAGGTCTACCCATCTGAATAGATGCTCTACTCTTAGACTGGGCTAAGGCTTCTCGCACCTGCTATTCCACCATGTTCTTAATATCTTTTTTAGGAATCATACTTTGCGCAGAATCCTTCTTTGGATTTTCATCTCCGTTGACAGATGTAACTTAATTTCCTCCATCTGCAATGTGAATGATCTCTGGGGTTGTTTCCTTTTGAGGTTGAAGTTGACTCTGGAGAGTGGCTAAGGCGGCTGCCATCTCCTCCATCTTCTTTGCCATCTGAGAGTTTGTGTCATCTTTTTTCTTGAAGATGTGTTCTCATCGCGTCTGGTTCATCTCTTTTTGAAGTTGATGGATCCCCCTGCAGAGCTGACAATGCTCGGGTCTCGACCATGTTGACCTCAACACATTCTTCATGCATGAATTCTGACGAATCCACTTCATTTCCCAGTTCTCTTCTTTCTTTTGCCAGCCATTGGATGTCAATTCTTAGCTTCCCTATGGCATCCTCAAGTGGTCTTTTCCAAACGATCTCGCGGTTGTCAGGCGACGACTGTTGAACTTCTTTTTTAGGAGTTTCCTTTAATACAGTAGCACTTTCTCTCAGATTCGGGCTCTCTGAAGATACTCTTCTTCCCAGAACATTGTGTCGGTATCGGTTCAACAATAATAGGTTGCCACACCATCCTTCTTGCAGTAGAAGGCCTAGGACCAGATGGTCGCGTTCGGCTATACATCGGTAGGTGTTGTCCTCCTTAATATGGTGACCTGATACAACAATAGGCGAACTTCTCTCATTAGCTCGCACTTTCTTCCTTGGCCTTTCTAGGGCAACAATAGAGTTTACTCGTGGTCCGAGGCGGGATCTAGCTGTTACTCGTCCCATTCTTCTTAGAATCTCTGATACGAGGCAACCTTCTTTCTTAGCTAATTTCTCTACTACTGCTCGCAAACAGGTTAGTAGAGTAATCTTAATCTCTTTCTTCTTACAATCGCTGTAGTATGCAGGTTGGGGTAACGCAACGACGATCCTTCGAGCATCTTCTTCATCAGATGCAGCAGAGAGAGGGTGAAACCTACTCCCTCCTAATAGTGGTGAGATCTCAGGTAGTTCTTCTTCTTCCTCAGGAATCTCTTCCAGAAAAGCAACTTCAGCAGCCTTAGTCTTCTTGATCTGGTGATCATTCTGTTCTTATTTCTTCTTTGAGTCTGGGTTAAGGGTGCAACTTTCGAGCTGGACCCTATCTCGAAGACAGATGGTATTGCAGCAAAATCTGAACCCTCCACAGTAATAAGCTCATCACCGACTTGGACTTCTTTTCCTTTCAGTTTAGCGGGAGCCGGGGTAGGTGCAGTAATGATCAGACCGGTGGGGGTAGAGATGACAGCTCTGGGGGTAACAGCTAACCTCCTATGAACAGCAGTGTTTCTTTCAGTTGGAACCCTTTGCAGGGGAGGGAACTCTTGAGTCGATTTCAGGTTGAACTCAATTATGGGCTCCTCTGTTTCTGGTACCTTGTTCATTAGCGCGAAAAGAGTAACATCGGCGAACTTAATGTCCCTATTGTCGAACCCTTGTCCAAAGCGAATGACCACATCGTTAGGCAGCTCATCCTTGTAGACAGCTACGTCTATCCTGTTGGTGAAGGAGAAAATCAGTTTCCGTGCAGACATTTTCTACAGGGTAGATTCTAAGCGTTAGTTCCAAATTATGTTTCCTTTCGTTGGGACGAAAAGGAGAGGAATTTCTCCAAACGAGTCCGAACACGTTTGCATTTATCTTTTCTTTTTCTTTATAAAGTATTTCAGATTCTCATTTTATATTTGTGTATTTGTGGTTTAACAGAAAGTTCATTTATTAAAGGGTTTGTTTATTAGAAGGTTTGTTCATTAAGAACGAAACAAATTAAAAGGGTAAAGGTTAAAGGAAAGATAAGGGACCCAATCCATAAACTAGAAAGGAAGAGAGAGTCTCATAAGACTTCTCAACCCGAGGAACCGATCCTAAGCTAACCCCTATTAGGGGTCCACCCCACCTCTTTGGAGAGGTAACAAAAGGAGGATTTCGGAACCTCTCTGTTTAGGGGTGTCTAAACAGTGGCTCCAAAATCCAAGAGAGTTGACTATACCCGTTCAAGACAGAAATGAACATGGTATTTCAACGGAAAGAATGATAGTTTGATCCACTAGGGACATGGACTTACTACCGATTTATGAAATCAAAACCATCTGATCACGATGGAGAGAGGAACTAGTCCCCAGTGGAGTCGCCAGAAATTGTCGGCATATTTTTAGGTTATGTTTTGAAAAAAGGGGTCACCTACAGAAGTTGTCGGTGAATTTTAGATTTTTAATTTAATTTAAATATATATAATTTGAAAGGTAGAATTTGATTTTTGAAAATAATTTTAAGTTTGAAAATTTTAAGATATGAAATCAAACCGATCTCACATCCCAAATAGTTTATATAAAAGAGCACTACATCACAAACCGTATATCTGTCCCGAGGAATAGACACACTACTTGATGATGGGCCTCGATTAAATAAACTAGAAGATTTGTGACACATGTTTGGTCTGCGAACCAATTTTATAAGCCGACAAGTTCCCCTGCTTAATATAAAGGAATTAAGCAGGGTTTATATTACCTGGGCTCTTAAAGTTCCCTATAAGGACAAGCCCCTATAGTTAATTACATCTTAAATGTTCGAAGACACTTAAGAAAACTCTCGATAATTATCAGTGTTTTTGCTCTCAAGAATTTCAAAGTTTAAGGTTTTCAAACAATTGGATTTTGAAAGTTTCAATAGGGAATAGCTCAAATGTGGAACAGTTTATTTCAGGAATCCAAAGGAAAAGAAGTAGGGGATGTCATAGACCCGAAATGAACTTCGGTGACTTCCTAACTATCCTATTGTTTGGCTTCAATTTGAGAGAGTTATTTAATGTTTCAATCCTGTCAATTTTAGTTAATCAAGACTTATATTTGAATGACATAATAATACAAATAGCCTCGAAGATGTGAGGGTTTATGTCATACCGAACGACTACCTCAGAGTCTTAAGACTGGTTAGGGCTTAATTTGCATAACACAATTATGCAAAATGCATAATGAAAAGTTGAGGATTTATGTTGCACTAGGCAAACTACCTCAAAATCCTATGGGTTGTTGTTTAATTCTAAGAAAGGTTTTGTTGAAGTAGACTCAGGTTTTGCTGACGACGATGGCCGTGCTGCCCACTATGCTTTAAGCTTCTTCTTGTTGCAGAAGGTTTAGTTTTAGAAAGTGGCAATCAAGAGATGAGAGAAGTGTTTTGGTTTAGAAGAGTCTTAAGGTTGAGATGACTTAGTGTTTTAATTAAAATAAATCTTAAAGTTCGTTAAACAGAACCGATTAAGATCCCACGGTTTCGTCATCTCGACACCGTTATTTTCATCAGATTCACTTAGTCCAGATGAATTTGCTAAACTCAACAGAATGAGTTCCACACTTTCATTTAGACCGTGGGAAATCTCATTAGCATCACATGGGTTACATCATCCGAGGAATTCCCGATCATCCAACGAGACGTTTTAATTTAGTTGTAATTGTAGTTTTGTTGTTCTGTATGTGATTAAATTTTGAGTTGTTTTATATTTTGAATGTGTCGTGAATTTTAATTTAGTTTTGGGTTTCAGTTTTGCGGTTATCCTAAAAGTTTCAGTTTTCATGCAGGGTGACATTCTTGTTTAACATGCAAGAGGTGTAAAGTACAGTGCAGGTAAATAAATCGCAATAAAATAGAACAGTACCTGGAGGGTCTTCTCGTCATCCCTAGCTGCACTTAAAACATATGTTAGAGCATTTAAATATTTGCAACAAGTACCTAAATAAAGCTATGGGAAGGTTCTTGTTGTCTACCAAAATCCTAATTCTATTGCTAGTCAATTCCTATGACGTCTAGGTTCTTATGTTTTATGGATGATTTTCTTCACCAAAGAACAATTAAGTTCAATTTTTCTTCTTAAACACCTCATCATATTGAGAAAGTGTTCAGGACGAGTTTTGAACATCTTTTCAATGCTTCTGAGATTATTTTGAGTCCAAATGAATTTCATTGTACAGGTGAATTGGTCATCCAAGAATTTAGTTTAGTTTCATTTCTTGGTCAGTGAACTTGGACATTTGATTATCCGATGAGTAAAGTAAAATTTCACTTGACACTCCATTTGAGAGTTATGAAGGTGAAAGCCTTTGGGGGCAGATTAGTTCATCAAAGGATTTAGTCATTCTTAATTGAAATTTGAGTTGGAGATTTAAAGTGGTTTTGATTTAATTATAAAGTTTTATTTGATCTTTTTAGGTATTTTAAATCATTTTGAGTTGGAAAAGTGTTCAAGTTGTTTAATTCAATTAAACTTTTATATTTTAAATGATCTGAATGTTTTAAATTAATTTTAATGTAACTGATTTAATTTTTAATTTATCATGTTTTAGTCATGAATTGCTCTAGGTTAATCTTTAATGTTTCAAATTATTTAAGTTGAAAGAGGTGTTTAGATTATTTAATTTCTTTAAATTTTAATTATTCAAATTTGGTATTAATTAATCATAGTACTTTAGGTTAATTTTAATTGGCTTGGTTTTCACATTTTTTTATTAATTGTTTTGAGATTATTTAATGTTTCAAATTTGTTTTAGACTATTCTCAAGTGATTTCAAATTAGTTTTAATGTTTTAGATTTATTTTAGTTTAATTATTAAGTCATTTAATGTTTTAAGCTTTAATTTAATTAAGGATTATTTCTCTTTTTTTCTTTTTATTAATTTCAATCATCATTGTTTGAATTAATTAAGGATTGAATGCAAATGAAGTAATTCAATTAGGGACTTTAAATTAAAGAATTGGTATCTTTTTAAGTCATATCCCTAATCTTAATAATCCAAATTTTAATTCATTCTCTCAAAATTTAAATAATTTAATTAATTAATTTTCATTTTTTATGTTGTAGGTGATTAAATGGGTTTCTACCCTTTTAATTCCCTAAGTTCCAATCATCCAAGAGAAAATTAAGATCAGATATTTTACCCTCCCTTTGATTAAGCTTAAAGTATTAATTAGGGTTAAAATCCTTAATTACTTTTATGCCCTTTTAAGCATATTCACTTCATAACTCACTAAATTGAGCTCAAATGAACTTGAAATTTTTATGTCACCTTACTCACATGTCAATTAAGACATTAGAGGAGAAAAAGTGATTTTTCCATTTTTAATTTAATTTATATAATTATTTTTTTTGAAAAATAAGTGTTTTCAATGAATATTCAACAACATGATCAAGGTAAGGTTTCTGTACTTGGGAAAATTATGGGATATTTCTACTGACTAGAGGACCACTTGGACCAATTTTGGTTTTTTGTCTGAATTATATTTAATTTATTATAATTATTTTAAATTTTGAAGTGTTAATTAATTATAAAATCAAATTAAAGTTTACAATTGAGTTTTATATATTTTTTTTAAATCTCTCTGACCTCAAGGAGTTTAGAGAAACAAATTTTATAATTTTCTGATTTTCCTTTGATTTATTAGAATTATTTTAATGGGAGGTTAACAAAATTCTTTTTTTAAATATTAAAAATTATCCTAGGACTTTAAAAATTCATATTTTAACTTAGAGACTTAGGAAAATTAGGGTAATGGTTCCTAAGTGATTAGGAGACCAAATGTGACATTTTTATGATTTTTAATATTTTTGTGATTTTTATAATTTTTTAATTATTAAAATATTAAAAATAGGGTTAAAAATGAAATTTTTTAGAAAAATCCAAATTTAATTTTTTTAGACTCTTCTAATATCAGAGAGCCCACAAAACCAATTTGGTGAATTTTTGAAGTGTATTTTGGGTTTTATGAATTTTTTAATTTTCAAAATAGCTATGTCACTTAATTAATTCATTTAATGGGTTAAATTATTTCCAATTGACTTGAAATTTTTTTGTAAGGTTCTCTGTATCCTAAGTGACAATGGAGAATTGTTTTCAAGTGATTTTGATGTGTGGTTACTCCTAATTAATTAAAGTTTAATTTTAAGTGATTAGGCTAATTAGGGTTATTCTTAAGAAATTAAATCAAACCAAAATTTTCCTAGGTCCTCTGGTTATAAGATACCTCCCCTAATTTTCCTAGAATTTTCTAAGCAATATGCTAATTATTAGAATTAAAATACCAAAACAGACACATTAGCTTGAAAATTAGATAACTTTCCATAGAGATGGCCTCTGGCCTTAGAAAATTCTGGAAATGTTCCCAAGAACAGAGGTTACAAAAGCCCTATTGTCTCATGCCATTATGAATTGTGTATGCAAATGGAGAATTAAAACACCATATGGGGTATTTAAATCATTAAAAATCATAAACTCAACAAATTAACTTAATTTTTTTTCCACATAATTCTCTTCTGTTCACTGAGCAAGAGAGTATTTTTAGTTTATTTTTATGATTTTTCTATGCAAAGATATGAATTTTTGAAGTAATTTTTGGTACTTTTAGGAAAATTTTTGGGGTAATTTGGAGTTGAATTAGGTTTAATTTGGGTCTTTTAGTAATAGGACCAAAGTGGGTCAAATTAGGCTAACTTGGGCTAAAGTTGGGCTAATGTTGGGTTTGATGTAAAATTAATGTTGCAAAATGTTTATGGAGGTGTGAAAAAGAGTTTTCAATTTTGGTTGCGTCTTGATTTTGGGATTTGGGCTTGTTTGGTTTCATGATTGGTTTAGGCCAATTTAGGAGAATTTTGGTTTAAGTTAGGCTTGGGTGGCGTTTGGGTCCAAATATTGGGTCAATTAAGTTAGAATTTTGTTTGTGGGGATTTTAGAAAAGTTTCAAAACAAATTTGGGGAAAATTGGGTGACATTTGGGTTGAATTTGGGATAAATTGGGTCACTTGGTCAATTTTGGGCCACAAGGGCTAATTTGGGACTTTTGATCAAATTGATTTAAATTGACAAAATTGGAGTATGTGGCAGTTGAACAAAATGAAATTGGGAATATTTGAAATTTTCTGGAATTTTTTGGGAATTTTTGAATTTTTGGGCCAAAAAGGGTATTTTGGGTATTTGGAGGGTATTGGGAAGTATTTTTTGGAAATTTTGGTATATTTGGACATGGATGATCAATTTGAGTGGTGGGGAGTGTTTAGAATTGATCTTGAGGAATTTTGGTAATTTGGGATATTTTTGAGAATTTTGGGCAATTTCAAGTGTATTTGGTAGGTTTGATGGGTTTAGGGCCCCGTGGGTCAAAAAATTGAAATTTGGGAAAAATGAAGATTGATTAAGTGTGAGTAAAATGAAACCATTTTGGTTGTGCCATGAAGCCATATTAATCTCACAAGAGCTATGAGAGGACTCATTTTAGGCACTCAATATGTTGTTCGTTAAGGCCCATCCATATGAGTTTCCTACATGAGCCAGGAAGCCAAGTTAGGTAAGAGTGGTTTTAGGTTTTAGAATGTGTGTGAGGGTGTGGTGTGTGCAAGTTGAACCTCACGAAGACCAGGCCACCCAGGGTTGTCCTAAGGCTTGACCATCCTATAGAAACTCATCCTTAAACCTCCACATTTGACTTTTAACATTCCAAAGGGGCTTGGAGGTTTATGGTCATCTGTGTGGGGTTCAAGAAGAGTTAAGAGGTGTTTGAATTTCTAAGTGGTGGGTTCCATTTCTAGTCCTCTAGGATAGTCAAAGGGAAAACCTATGGCTAGATCCTAAGCACTAAGAGGAAAGGAAAGACCTCACCAAAAATGAGGTCAACAATAAGTTGTCTTTACATTACTCTGTTTGTATGACTTTGTTTTTATATATAAAATCCATGTTTTGTCATCTTTTCCTCATGATTCTTTAGTAGATTTCTTTTGTCTTTCTCCTTTTCATGTGATGTGTTGATGTTATGATATGGAAATGATGTGTCGATTTATTATGGAGGATTTATGACGACCTTTTCACTTTGAACTTCATTTACTTTTTGATCTGGCCAATTGAATTATTAAAACTTGTTGGGAAACATATTTTCTGAATAGATTATGAGTTCCACAACAAAATTTAAGGTCACATTCAATGTCCATGAATGAGAGATGTAGTTCATGGAGATTGAGTACAACTAAATAGAGAAATTTACTTTGATGGGCGTAGAATTGGAGATTTCAGAGTGACAGGATGAAATCCTTAATTTGGTCCTAATGTTTAGAAACTGAAGCGAGAGTTAGCCTTCAGGTGAAGGGAAGTAGGAGCTCTAAAGTGAGAGCCAGTATCCTCCCAGCCTAACCACAGATTTGGGGACTAAACTTAGGATTAACCAATGTTCTTTATATGTTAAAATATGAGTAAAAAATAAGAATTCTCCTATTTGGCACAATGCATTTGCATCACTAATCTATGTCACAATAATCATCACATTATGATTGGAAAGGAGGAAGAATCTTTCTTGCAACTAAACTTTGTTATAAATTTAGTCTTGTGTTAGTTTAACTTGTTAGAGTTTAGAACATATTTTGGTAGAAATAGTAACTACAACTGTTTATATTTATTTTATGAATTAAACTCACTTGCAATTGTGCTGTGATTCGATAAGTGATTTTGGTGCTACGCCATAAAATTGAAGCCTCCCTGTGGGATCGAAATTCCAGGGCTCCACTAGAGCCCTGTTTTACTTGAGAGATATGTATACTTATTTTTAATTGTGTGACTCATTATAAAACTAAATCAATTTATATATCTAAATTTGAGTTCATAAATTTTGGCAATTTAAAAAAGTCGCACCACTAATTCTAAGTTTAGTCCCTGAGTTCGTGGTTAAGCTGGGAGGATATTGGCTCTCACTTCAGAGCTCCCACTTCCCTTCGCCTAAAGGCTAACTCTCGCTTAAGTTTTCAAATACTAGGACCAAATTGAGGATTTTAGTCTGTCACCCTAAAATCTCTAATTCAACGCCCAATAAACCATATTTCCCTATTTATTGACACCCAACCCCCATGAACTACATCACTCATTCATGGACAATGAATGTAATATTCAATTTTATTGTAAAAAGCATAGTTGTCGGCATATTTTTTAGGTCGTGTGTTTTGTGTTTTGAAGAGGGGTCGCCTACAGAAATTATCAGTGAATTCTTAATTTAGTTTAAATAAATAATTTTGGAAAGTAGTATTTGATTTTGAAAATAATTTTAAATTTGAAGGTTTTAAGATATGAGATTAAACCGATCTCACATCCCAAATAGTTTATATAAACGAACACCGCACCACAAACCGTGTATCTATCCCTAAGGATAGACACACTGCTTGACGGTGGGGCTCAATTAAATAAACTAGAAGATTTGTGACATCCGTTTGGTCTGCGAACCAATTTTATAAGCCGACAAAATTCCCCTGCTTAATATGAAAAACATTAAACAGGGTTTATATTACCTGGGTTCTTTAAAATTCCCTATAAGGGCAAGCCCCTATAGTTAATTACATCTTAAGTGATGGGAATCACCTAAGAAAACTCTCGATAATAATCAATAATTCTGCTCTCAAGAATTTCAAAGTTTAAGATTTTCAAGGAATTGAAATTTGGAATTTCAATAGGGAATGGATCAAGTTTGGAACATTTTGTTTTGGGAATTCAAAGGAAGAAAAGTGGGAGAAATCACAGATTCGAAGTGAACTTCGGTAATCTCTCGACTATCCTATTGTTTGGCTTGAATTTAGGAAAGTCCTAATATTTATTTAAATGTTTTGATCTTGCCAATTTTAATTAATTAGGACTTATATTCGTATGACACAATCATACAAATAGCCTCGAAGATGTGAGGGTTTATGTCGTATCGGACGACTACCTCGGAATCCTAAAACCGGTTAGGGCTTAATTTACATGACCCGATCATGCAAATGCCTAACAAAAATTGAGGGTTTATGTTGCACTAGGCAAACTACCTCGAAGTCCTATGGTTTGGTTATTTTAATTCTAGGAAAGTTTTGCTGAAGTAGACTCAGGTTTTGCTGATGACGATGGCCGTGCTGCCCACCATGCTCCGAGCTCCTTGTTGTTGCAGAGGTTTAGTTTTAGAAGTCATAAATCAGGGGGTGAGAAAAGTGTTTTGGTTTAGAGAAGATCTTAATTTCCAAGTGTTTTTTACGTTTTAATTAAAACAAATCTTAAAGTTGATTATAACGACACCGGTTAAGATCCCACGGTTCCATCCTTCCGGCATCATTATTTTTATCGGATTCACTTAGTCCAGATGAATTTGCTAAACTCAACTGAATGAGTTCCACACTTTCATTTAGACCGTGGGAAATCCCGTTAGCAACACGTAGGTTACATCATCCGAGGTATTCCCGATCATCCAACAGGACGTTTTAATTTAGTTGTAATTGTAGTTTTGTGTTCCGTTTGTGATTAAATTTTGAGTTGTTTTATGTTTTGAAATGTTGTGGCGGTGAATTTTATCTTGCAATGACTTTTAACTTAGTTTTGGTTTCAGTTTTAGAGGTCTATCCTAAAGGTGTGAGTTTTCATGCAACGAGTTGTTTATCATGCAAGAAAAATAAGTGCAATGCGGTTAAATAAATTGCAATAATGTAAATTGCAAGAAAGTAAATCGCAATAAAATAAAAGCGTACCCGGAGGGTCTTCCAGTCATCCCAAGCTGCACTTAAAACACAATTAGAATATTTAAGCAAGTTCCTAGGTAAAGCTAAGGTAAGGGTTATGGTTTTCTACCAAGTTCCTAATCCTATAGCTAGTCATTTCCTATGACGTCTAGGTTCTTTGTGTTTTGGTTTGAGGACGATTTTCTTCATCAAAGAACAATTAAGTCCAATTGTTCTTATAAACATCCTATCATATTGAGAAAGTGTTTAAGAATAATCTTAAACATCTTTTCAATATTTCTAGGATTGTTTTAAGTCCAAATGGGTTTAATTATACAAATGAATTAATCGTCCGGGAATTCAAGTTTTGTTAACTTGCTCAGTGAACTAGGACATTTGAATATCCTATGAGTGAAGTAACATTTCATTTAATGTTCTGTTTAGGAGTTATGATAACTAAAGCTTTCGAGGGTAAATTGGTATTCAAATGATTTGATTTAAATTAAAGGGTTTAAATTTGGAATAGTGTTCAAGTTGCTTTATATTTAATTTCTTTCTGTTTTAGGTGTTGTTATTCAATTCAATTTAATTTAATTTAATTTAATTTAATTGAGTTTTAATTTAATTTAATTTAATTCAATTTAGTTTGATTTGATGTTAAATTAATTTAATTTGATTTGATTTAATTTTAATTTAATTTGATTTAATTTAATTTAATTTAATTTAATTTAATTTAATTTAATTTAATTTAATTTTAATTCATTTGATTTGATTTAATTTAGTTTAATTTAATTTAATTTAATTTATTTCATTAATTTAATTTAATTTAATTTAATTTAATTTAATTTAATTTAATTTAATTTAATTTACTTAATTTAATTTAATTTTTAATTTAATTTTATTTTTTAATTTTAATTGAAATTTTTGAAAGAGTTTAATAATTTAATTTTAGTTTAATGATTAAGTCTTTTAATGTTTTGAATTTGAGTTATCATTTTAATTAAGAATTGAATATTAATGAGATAATTAATTTAGGGATTTTTAAATTAAAGAATAAATCTCCTCCTAATAATATCCCTATTTTAATAATTCCAATTTTATTATTCTTCCAAATTTAATCAATCATTTAATTAAAGTTTAATCATTTTAAATTGCTTAATGGGTTTCTACCATTTAATTATTTAAATTTCAATCATCCAAATCAGATTAGGATCAAATATTTTACTTATTAATTTTTTATTAAACCTAAAGTTTTAATTTAAGGATTAAAAATTTTAATTACCACTTTACCCTTTAAGCTTAATAATTTCATAACTTACTAAATTGAACTCAAATGAACTTGAAATTTTTATGTAACTTCACTCATATGTCAATAAAGACATGAGAGGAGAAAATGTGATTTTTCTGTATTTAATTTATTTATATAATTATTTTTGGTAGAAAATAGAGATTTCCAAGGAAAATTTAATAACATGACCAAGGGAAAGTTTCTGTCCTTAAGAAAATTAAGGGACATTCCTAATGAAAAGAGGACCACTTGGACCAATTTTGGTGATTTTTTGAATTATATTATTTTTATTATAATTATTTTAAGTTTTGGAGTGTTAATTAATTTAAAAATAAAATAAATGTTGAAAAATGAATTTTATATTTTTCAAAAATCTCTCTGATATCAAGGAAATCAGAGAATCAAATTTTACAATTTTCTGATTTTTCTATGATTTATTATAATTATTTTAGTGAAAATACTAGAAAATACATTTTTTTTAATTTTAAAATTACCCTAGAGCTTTAAAATTTAATATCTCACTAAATAGACCTAAGAAAAATATGGGGTTTGTTCCTAAGTAATTAAAATTCAAAATGTGACATTTTGGTGAATTTTATTATTTTTGTGATTTTTATTATTTTTTAATTATTAAAAATATTAAAATATTATTAAAAATAAACTTTTTTAGAAAATTGAAATTTTAATTTTCTTAGATTCCCCTGATATCAGAGAGGCTCCAAAACCAATTTGGTGAATTTTTGAAAGGTATTTTAAGAGTTATGAATTTTTAAAGTTTAAAATGACTAAGTGGCTTAATCAACCCAATTAGTGGGGCTAACCAAGTCCGATTGACCTCAAACTTTTATGGTGGATTCCTCTGATCCTAAAGGTCAGTGGAGAATTGATTTCAAGTCAATTTGATGCATGGTTAACTCTAATTAATTAGAGACCTATTTTGGGTGTTTAAGCCAATTAGGATTGTTTTAAATGAACTAACTCAAAACCTATTTTTCCTAGGGTTCTCTGGTCATAAGGAACATCACCAAATTTTCCTAGAATTTATTTCACAACATGCTATTTATTGGAATTAAAATACTCAAAACAAGTAACATGAACTTGAAAAATCAATAACTCTTCATAGGGATGGCCTCCGACTTTAGAAAATTCGGGGAATGTTCCCAAATTCAGAGGCTTCAAAAGCCCTATGGTCTCATGCTATGGTGAATTGTATACATGCATGGAGAATTAAAAGTATGCAGAGAGTAAATAAATTATAAAAAATAAAATACTTGATGAAATTAAATGATTTCTTTTCCACATTATTCTCCTCCGTTCACTCGAGCAAGAGGGTATTTTTATTTTATTTTTCCGATTTTTCTACACGGAGTTATGAATTTTGAAGTTTAGGGAATTAAATAAATAAGAAAATACCCTAATTTTCTATTTATCCACGCGGCGCCAACTCATCCTCGGCATCTCCGAAACGCCGCGTGTCGCGCTCCCATTCGACGCCGCCATCGACTCGGCGCTCCGGGCCCCGCGGTTCTCGTACCGTCTCCTGGTCCGACGCCATCTGAGCCGTCCGTCCGCGCGTGTATTGAATGGACGGCATCCGTTCATCTTCCCCGAGCGTCCTCACCCGAGAGCCGTCCACACTAAATCCCTAAGATCTCACTCGATACTCAATGGATTTTCATGTTCTTATGCTCTATGGATTCGTCTTGAAGAGACGAACACATCTATACTGGTTATCATGCATTGAAATTAAAGCATTCGAAATGGAGAATCTCCGAAGCTCGGGATGAAGAATTAGTTCATACCTTTGCTCGGAGAAGTGTGGCTTCAATCCGAGAGTTATTGCACCTTCGATTGGATCCCGCAAGCTCCGGATGAAGTCTCCGGTCCAGTGAATTGTCCAGATGTGATTTCGACCAAGCCCGATCACAAAGCTTGGAGGCTGGAGCAAGCTGGGTGGCCTGGAGATGGGGCTTTTGCTGGTGGACACCTTCTCTTGGTCTGGTGAAGGTGTAGAACCAATCAATTTGGGGATTGGCTCACTGTGGAGAAGTGTCCTGGTTTTGGGTGGAATTTCAACTCTGAAATTGAGCTCACAGAGAAGAAATGGCAGGGGGATCTCACTGGGGATCAAGTGCTCGTGTATGGGGAGGAGTCCGGAATAATTTTGGCGAGTTTCCTTAAGGTTTGTTTTCAGCACCTCTCATGGCCGAGAGGGGTGGTGTTTAAATAGGAAAGGGTGGAGGGCCTCCCAGGGAGAGTTAGGGCTTGGGATCAGCTTGCTCTTGGCAAGAGAAGAACAGCTCCAATGGCCATCTGGGGATGGGGCGGCTCGGCAGGTGAGAATTTCAAGTTGGGCTCACATGTGAGCTCTCGGCCATGGTGTTTTCCGGCGGCCCGGTGGCTGGCCGGCCGGGCATTGGTCACCATCCTGTTCGGGTGGGTCGGGGTTGGGGTTTGGTGCATTCGATCGAGGTTTGACATGTGTAAAGTGGTTGAATCAAAGTAGAAAGGGGAAGGGGTCATTTTGGCTCATTTTGGTCAACCCATGCAAATGGGTTGGGTGCACCTTCCCATGGCTAGCTTGGGCTGAAGATAAAGTGGTTTAGGTCGAGCTTAATTAGTGGGGAAGGGTCACCATCCAAGTACAATTAAGCTTAAGCATGGTTTAGTGGAGTCATGGAAGTGGCTAAATCACCCTTAAGGGAATCATTAAAGGACTCCCTCCTTTTGCCAAAAATGACATGGTGATGTGTAATGTGGCTGCCATGGCTTGCATATGGCTTGTGCATGGCTTCATGGCTCCATTTGGCTTGGGAAAAGGTTGGGTCAATTTCATGAAAATGGGTTTTAAGAATTTTGGATATTTTGGTGAAAATTTGTATGAAGCTTGATTTGGAATGGTTTAATTGATGATTTTGAAACTTAGGGGTGATTTTGATTAAATGGATGATGAGGGAAAGTGTCATGTGGGCTTTGGATGGATTTGGGCTTTTGAATGTGGTGAAGTGGGCTTTTAGGAAAGTTTAAGGGGAATGGGCTTTTTGATTTTAGGATGGGCATTTGGGTGAAGATTTTGTGAAGGACTTTGTCAAATAAATGTCATAATTGGTTTAGGGATGTTCTATGAAGGGCTTGGAGTCAATTTGGTGTGATTTGGAGTTGAATTGGTTTGAATTTGGGTTTATTTGGTAAGTGGGTCTATATGGGTCCAAGTGGGCCAAGTTGGGCTAATGTTGGGCTAGGGTTGAAATTGATGTAAAATTAATGTTGAGAAATATTTATGGGAGTGTTTCAAAGAGGTTTTGGCTTTGGTTGGGCTTTGATTTTGGGGTTTGGGCTCATTTGGGTTAGGTTTGGGTTTAGGTCAAAAATGGGCCTTTTAGCTTTGGGTTGAATTTGAGTGGGGTTTAGGTCTAAATTTTGGTCAAATCATGTTAGTGTTTTGCTTGTGGGGATGCTAAGGAGGATTTAGAAAAGATTTGGGGTTAATTGGAGTTGAATTGGGTGAGTTTGGTTTAGGTTTGGGTCATGGGTCCAAATTGGGCTTTAAGGCCAAAAGTGAAATTGGATCCAAATGTCAATCAAATTGGACTTGGATTTGGCCTAGATTGGTGTTGGGAATGTTGAATTGAAGTTTAGAATTGAATTGGACCAGAATTTTGGGTCAATTGGTTAGGTTTGGTTTGACATTGGGTTCACTTTGGGTTAAAATGGGTCAAATTGGGGGTTTTGACAAAAGTAGGGTAAATTGACAAAATTGGCCCCTGGTGTAGTTGGACAAAATGAAATTGGGAATATTTGGGATTTTTTGGAATTTTCTGGGAATTTTCTGAATTTTTGAATTTTTTGGGTCAAGAGGGGTATTTTGGGTATTTGGAGGGTATTGGGAGGTTTTCTTGGAATTTTTGGGTATGGATGATCAATTTAAGTAATGTGGAAATGTTTGGGATTGATTTTGGAGAATTTTGGGTAATTTGGAAATTTTTGAGAAATTTGGGTAATTTCGAGGGTTTTGGGTAGAGTTAAGCGGGTGTAGGGTCCGGGGGTCAAAATCGAAAATTTGGGAAATTGAAGATTGGGTGGATGTAAGTGGAAAGAAGTCATTTTGGTTGAGCCATGAAGCCATATCAAGCCCATATGAGCCATGAAGGGACTCATTTGAGGCATTCACTATGTTGTTCCTAACCTCTTGCGCAAGGGCTTAGGGGTTAAGGACCATCCATGTGAATCACCTACATGAGTCAGGAGGTCAAGTTAGGTATGGGTGTGTGAAAGTGTAGTGTGTAGGTGTAGTGTATAAGTGTAGTGTGTGTGTAAGTCAGCCCCTTCACCAGACCAGGCCACCCAGGGCAGTCCTAAGGCCAAAGAGTCCTATAGGAACTCATCCTTTAAACTTCCACATTTGATTTCAACCCTCTAGGTGATTAGGGGTCCACAGTCAAGTTTGTGGAGTTTGCAGGGAGTTAAGAAGTGGTTTGAATTTCTAAAAGGTGGGTCCCAATTCTAGTCCTCTAAGATAGTCAAAGGAAAAGCTTAAGGCTAGATCCTAAGTACTAAAGAGAAGAAGAGAAGACCTCATCAAAAATGAGGTCAACAATAGTCCTTTCATATAGTATGTTTCACAACATATTTTAACAATTCAATTGGCCTGATCGAAAAGTAAATGAAGTACAAAGTGAAAAATTATCACAATTTCTTAACATTCATATAGCACATCCAATCTAAACCATCACTTCGCCATATATCATTGCAAGGAGGAAGACGAAGAAATATACTCACATGAAGAAGATACGACAAAAAAGGATTTTATATGTAAAAGCAAAGTCATATAAACAATAAGAAGTAAATACAACTTATCTCAATTTCTTCCCCAAGTAAATTCCTTGAAGTTTCTTTGAATCTCATTCTTACTTCACAACAACACACAATTCTCTCTTAGAATAGTAGAGAAGAAGCAATCTCTCACTTTCCTTCTCCTCTTACAACTCTTTTGAGAAGAATCCATCACAAAACAACACTTTTCACCAAACCTTAGACACTAAACTCTCTACAAACACTTCCTCTCAACTCACATACTAATTTACTTCACTGACACCGCCTCTTCTCTTTTAATTCTAGTGCCAAATTTGTGTTAAATTAGCCTAGGGACAATTTCCCCAAGAGATGCCTCAAGAATTCCTCTAAAAGTCATCCAAATACATTGAATCACACACAAAACAACACTTTTACACCAAACCCTAGACTCTAAACTCTTTACAAACACTTCCTCTCAACTCACACACTAATTTACTTCACTGGCACCACTTCTTCTCTTTCAATTTTGGCACCAAATTTGTGTTAAATTAGCCTAGGGACGATTTCCCTAAGGGATGCCTCAAGAATCCCTCCAAAAGTCATCCAAATACATTGAATTTGGCCTCCACGAACATTGGGCGCCATCGGCGCCCTATCGCGCTAATTATTCTGAACTCTCTGGAAAAATGTGTCGTAGGTGCCAGAACTCAGATTTCTATTTTTTTTCCCTTTTTCGCTCCAAATTCATTCTTTTTTTTTCTTTTGCTCCAATTACCTAAAATCATCATACCTACAGCTAAATATGAAAAATACCTTTCTTTAAAGTGCAATATCACCAAAAATGAGTACAAAATATATATGAAAAATGGAACATATTTTTGGTACATCAGTGACCAATGAGAGAGCCAGTTTGAACTACTACATTAAAAATTGAAACCTATTGATATTTTCTCCCTCATCTACAAGTTTATTATCAGTTCTTCAATTGGATGTTCTACAGTAGGTTTAGGTTACCCCTCTTTTTATCTTTACGATATGCAAGCAATCTGCAGTTAGTATTGAAGCTTGGGAGGAGTTATTATAGCCGCTAAAGCCTATCAATAAGGATAATGTGGATTTATATGGAAATCATGCTACAATTATATCTAGAGGTTGATCTTTAGATATTCCTTCTACTTCTACCTCTAGGTCGCTACTCCACCTCCTGTTATTTTGGAAGAACTTTGTTATTGCTATATGGAACATCAGTCTAATATCTTTTTGATGAAGTGTCAGATGCAGAAGAATGAAAATCACTGGGAACATTTGGAACAATATCTTAAACGGAGAAGTGATTATGTGGATAGTTTCAATACTTCTCTAGTGAGCTTTCTGAAGGTAGATTAGAGTGTAGAGTTTCCTACATATCCTCACTATCCTAGGTTTGAACAACGTAAAGCTATGACTGAGGATGATGATAAGGAGGAGGAGTAGTTTTTTTGAGTCTGTATGCATTTTCTTTCTCTAGTTTTTACTTACTTTTAGTTATTTTATTGTACTGGACATTATTTTATTCATGCTTAGTGCTGATGTGGATTATGAACTTTATAATTGTTACCACAATACTGCTTACTTTTAATCCAGATCATATATATACTACTTATTTGTTAGAGTAGTCCGTTTACTTTGAAAATTTCTACATATTGATTTGAGACTTACTTCTACACATACCTACTTTTACTACTAGTACATGTACCATTTTCATGTTTTGAACATTATTATAGATAATAATTCTGGTAGATTTTCTCTCTTTATACTTATTTTGTACTAAAATGTTTTGAACTGTTTAAATATTCAAGTTTGGGGTAGGGAGAAAAACATTCAAAAACTAAACTTTATTTGTCCCCAATAGACTATATTTAAAAAATTATTGTAACATAACATGCGGTATGTGATGTTAAATCTTGAGAACTATATTTTTTACTCTATATATGTTATAGTACACTTAAATTTAAAGTTTTTAGTGATAAGGGGTAATTCTAAAGTTAAGATATTTGGTACAAATAAATAAGGATATGGTTTTACTTTTTATAGTAGGAAAAAATATATTTTTGAAATACCAGGAATCTTAGATTAACACTTCAAATAGAATTGAGATTCTATGAAAAAATTATTTTTTTACTCTAATATAGATTGTTTAGTAAAGAAATGTGATGATTTTTTAACTTTAGGAGGAGAATAGTGAAGTTCAAAATCATTAAAGGCTATCTAGATATAGTAATCATCACAAATAAAAAAAGTAAAGATAAAAAAATATTGAAAGAAAAAGAAATAAAAAAAATAAAAGAAAAAATAAAGTAAAAAGAAAACACTAAGGAGAAGCTTGAGGAAATGCCCAATTAAATGTTTGCTTCAGTTGAATCATTTTAACGGAAGAAACTTAACTTCTGAGCTTATTATCAATTTCAAAAGTATTAGTCAAATCTTTAATAATAGAGTTCTCATATAATTCCATGTTTTAATTCTTCTAGGATTCTTAATTATGATAAATTATGATTATTTTTGAAATAAATAGAAAATTAGAATTCATAGCTTGATTACTAGATGCTCTTATACCCTAGTTCTATCCTGTGTTATTAAAATTTTCTCTAAATTTAGAGAACTATATTTTTTACTCTATATATGTTATAGTACACTTAAATTTAAAGTTTTTAGTGAAAAGGGGTAATTCTAAAGTTAAGATATTTGGTACAAATAAATAAGGATATGCTTTTACTTTTTATAGTAGGAAAAAATATATTTTGAACTACCAGGAATCTTAGATTAACACTTCAAATAGAATTGAGATTCTATGAAAAAATTATTTTTTTACTCTAATATAGATTGTTTAGTAAAAAAATGTGATAAGTTTTTAATTTTAGGAGGAGAATAGTGATGTTCAAAATCATTAAAGCTATCTAGATATAGTAATCCTCACATATAAAATAAATAAAGATAAAAAAATATTGAAAGAAAAAGAAAATAAATAAATAAAAGAAAAAATGTAAGGAGAAGCTTGAGGAAATGCCCAATTAAAATTTTGCTTCAGTTAAATCATTTTAAAGGAAGAAACTTAACTTCTGAGCTTATTATCAGTTTCAAAAGTATTAGTCAAATCTTTAATAATAGAGTTCTCATATAATTCCATGTTTTAATTCTTCTAGGATTCTTAAGTATGATAAATTATGATTATTTTTTAAATAAATAGAAAATCAGAATTCATAGCTTGATTACTAGATGCTCTTATACCCTAGTATTATCCTGTGTTATTAAAATTTTCTCTAAAGTTTCAGTATCACATTTATTGGTCAAAAATATAGGAATCTTTAATAAAACCCACTACAATGTGTTAAAGCATTCGATTTATAAAATATATGAGTTACTTGAGAACAAGTAACATTGAAGTTTAGGGAAATGATATACCTAAAATATATAGTGTTTTATGCACATTTTTATACCTATTTTTGATGATATTATATATTAATGGAAGGTATTTTCATGTTTTTCTTGCAGGTATGATTAAAATGAGTGACTGTGATGAAAGGAGAAAAAAGAATCAAATTTGGAGCAAAAATGATAGGTGTGCAAAATTAGCCTCTAGCGCCTAAGCGCCGATGGTTAGTGCATAGGCGCGACAGTTAAAAGTGACAAATTAAATCAAATTTGGTGTCATTTCCAAGGGGTGTTTGAAGCAACTTTTGGTTTAAACTTCCTTAACTTCTTTTAGGTGGAAAATTCAAATGAAGAGATGCATTATTTGGTAGATACATTAAATCTAGACATGATTTGAAGAGATACCAATGCACTTTTTGAAGAAATATTAAAATGAAGACTTGAAGATCAGAAAAAAGAAGAAGAATTTTGAAAGGAAGTATTAGTGGGAGAATTTGGAGAAAAGCTTAAAGTGGTTGAAGGGAAAGAGGAAGAAAGAGGGTCTTCTTCTTGCCATACTTTCTTTACTTTTTCACTTTACTTTATCATAGTTTGTATTAAACTTTAAGTTGTTTAGTGGAAAGCAAAAGTTTCAGAGGAACTTCAAGTGTCTTATGGAGAGGATTTCAGATAGGTTTTTATCTTTGTTTTTACATTTGGTTTTAAAGTAAGACTTATTGTGTTTTCACTATGATTTCTACTTTCAAATCAAATCGTGTTTGTGTTTTCTCCATGAGTTTTGAGTAGTTTTCTTTATCTTTTTTCCTTTCAAATGATACAATAACTAAATTATGGATGGAAATTGTGTGAAGTATAAATGTTTAACATTGGAAGAAGTTGTGATGATTCCACAACCTTGCACTTCATTTACCTCTTGATTTGGCCAATTGAGATGTTAAAATTTGTTGTGAGAACATGAAGAACCAATGTGGTATTTTCTCAAACAACAATTGTTGTGAATCAAATGAAATTGTATGAGTGAGAATTGTAATCCATATAGTTGAGTGTAAATAAATAAGAACATATGCTTTATACTGGGTGTAGAATTAGAGGACTTTAGTGTGACAGGCTAAAGCCCTCAATTTGGTTTGATGTTTTAAGTTTTTTATGATATGTTAGCCCCTAGGTGGAAGGAAAAGAGAGAACACTAGAGTGAGAGCTAGTATCTTCCCTGTCTAACCCATCCAGAAGCTTTTAAAACTTCAAATTAACCTATGTTCTTTATAGAACCAAGTAAGGGTAAAGAATATAACTGCTCCTATTTGGCATAACAAATTTAGATACTTCCACAATAAAATTTCATAATTATTACTAATTCATTAAAAGAGGAAAAAGTTATTTTATTCTCATTTGCTTTCATATCATTTAATAATCTTATTAATTTTAGTTGTTTACTTTACTTTTTCTAAAAAATTAGCAAAAAGAATTTAAACTTTTTAATTATAAAACATAGCTTGCAAAATCATTTTGAAATGTAAAAAGTTGTTTTCTGTTTTCTTTAAATTTTTAGAACATTTCCCTGTGGGTTCGATATCTCGGGGCTTAATCAGAAAGTCTTATATTACTTGATAAATGATACGTATACTTGCATAGAATCTCATATTAAAAATAAAAGTTGATTTCTTATTTGCTTCATAATCAAGTTTTGGTGTTGTTGTAAAGAAAGAGATATTATCATTGAGAAGAAATATAAAGTGTAAAACATAAGCATAAATATCCGGGATCAAGTTTTTGATGTCTGTCGGGGAAATTAATTAAAATATTTTCTAAAGAAAATTCAAGAAAAATTAAATTTTTACTTTTCCTTGCTTTTGTTAGGCTATTTTATTTTCTTTTATTTTATAATTGTGTATGTGTAGTTCAATTTCTGAAGAACTTGTGCCTTAAGATTCTGAATTAGAAAGAACTATAAGAAAAATCAGAAAAAAAATACAGAAAAAGACAAAAATATTCAAGACATGACAAATCAAAATGTTGTAATCCATCAAGAATTCAGTCCATTAAGAGATTATGCTAACCCTACAGTAGATGAACTTCATGGTAGTATTCAAAACCCTGATGTAGCGGCTAATTCATTTGAAATTAAACTTGCTATTATCTAGATGGTATCTAATAATTAGTTTGGGTAGCTCTAACTGAAGATCCTAATTTACATCTTGCCAATTTTCTAGAATTTTGTGTTACTTTTAAATACGATGGTGTTTCAGACGATGCTATTAGACTTAAACATTTTCCTTTCTCACTGAGGTATAAGGCTAAGATATGGTTAAATTCGTTAGCACCTGGATCTATCAGAACTTAGGGTGATTTAGCACAAAAATTCTTTGCTAAATATTTTCCACCATTAATGACTGCGAAGCTTAGAAATGATATTATATCTTTTTTTCAGTTTGAGGGAGAATCTATTTATGAAGCATGGGAACATTTTAAAGATCTCTTAAGAAAATGGATTGGTTAATAATTTTCTAGAAAGCATCATTTGATACCAGATTGGTTAATAATTTAAATTTTTTACAATGGATTAACTATATCTTCTAGATCTATTATCGATGTTGCTACTGGTGGTTCATTAATGTCTGACCCGATTTTTGTATTTCCAAATACAAGAATTTGTTACCACTGCTAGAAAATTTAATTTCTGGCAAAGGCGCGAAACACTTGACCTGGAATAACTTGCTATATAGATGTGTACCAAATTTTAATTTACGGCAATAGCATTAAATAAAACTTGATTGCTACTAAATGCTAGGCCGTTAGTGATTAATTCTTTTTAAATATATGTTTATAAAGCAAAATATAATTTTAAAGGAAAATATTTTATATACTTTTTGGGTACTACGCAAGTATACGTATCGTTTCAAGTAATAAAGGGCTTTGAAACAAAGACCGTATCGATCCCATGGGGAAAAAGGGTAATAAATTTTTAAATATTGTATTTCAAAATCTTTTTGTATATTAATCTAACTATAAATTACTTTTAATTTACTAGATGCAGATAAAGAAAACAATAATAAGAAAATGATTTTGTGAAAACAATATAAAACAAACAACTTTCTTCCTTTCAATTAATCCAAGATTTTTAAGATAATTTAATATTCGTTGGAGAATTTATTTTATGGTATTGTGCTAAATAGATGCATTCATATTCTTTACCCTTTGATTCAGGTGCAAAGAACATTGGCTAATCTACAGATCAGGTCCGGATGTATTGTTAGTACATAGGGTTAATCTAGGCTCACACTACTAGATGTCCAAGGGTGGCTATGGTCGGCCCTACTAGTGACCCTTTCCTTATCTATAAATCAAATTATAAGAATTTAGTCTGTCACTCTAAAAACTTATCAATTCTACGCCCTTTAAATCTTATCTTCTTATTTATTTGCACTTCACCTTGAATAGCTCGCGCATGGCCTTCGACTCCCCAAGGATTCATGTGACATCTACAAGTTAAGAGTTCTTCTCCTTCTAGGTCTCAAAACTCTTCAACAGGTTTTAACAATTTAAATGGCCAATTTAAAAAGTAAAGTAAGATCATGTATTAATATCATCATAATGTTTTGAAAATATTTTGATTTTCAATTCTCCATCGAATTTTATATTATCTTATTTATCTTTTCATAATTGAAGGAAGAAAGTAAACTAACTACTCGGAACACATTGAATATAAACAAGCAAAACATAATAAATAAACTTTGAATCAAAAATAAAACACTTATCTTAAATATTCCTTCTACAGATCTTCTGATTCCTACTGACTCCACAGTGTAATGAACTCCAGATGCAACAATTTGAAAATAAACTCACTAAACTAAATAAAAGTGGCTCTAAATTTCTCTGTCTATTTCTCTCTCAAAGGATGAGAGATCCTAAAGTGGCTAAGAGATTGGGGATACAATGGGGGGCCATTTTTCTGAAGGAGTGGACTCCTATTTATAGGCTTCAAGGGTTACCATGAGGCACCTCTTCAAAACATGACCAAATTCAATGAATCTTCTAGAAGATCTGTGTGGCGCCTAGGGGTCGGACACCGCGTCCAGTTCTTCGCACCTCTTCACTTTGGCTCGCACCTCTTCGTGATTAAAACTGTTTTGGAGCATACAAATGTAATGTATCACATGTCCTATTATCAAGGAACAACTGTCAGTCTTCTAGAATGTCCAATAACCACTCACTCCGTCAAAATAACCGTCCAAAAGTCATCAAAAACTTTACAGTTTCTGTATCGAGTCTGGCGCTTAGGCGCCAACTTCTGGCGCTTAGGCGCCAACTTCTGGCGCCTAGGCGCGAGGCCATAATTTTATAATTCTTGTATTTTGCTCCATTTTTGCTCCTTTTTGCTCCTTTTCACCCTTTTTCCTTTTTTGGACCTTTTTACATCACCTACATCCAAAAACAAAAAATACCTTTCATTAAAGCATAATATCCTTAGAAATTGATAAAAATCAAGGCATAAAAATAGGTATTTTTTTCATGGATCAAAATCCCCAAACTTAAATGTTACTTGTCCTCAAGTAACCCTTTTTACTATATAAAATGTATAACCTTTGGAATAAAAGATAAATATTTAAGATTCCTTATAATTTTTTATTTTATAAAGTCTTTAGTAAATTATTAACCCAATTTCACTAACTAGGTTTAATTTTAAGAATTTAAAGAATATTCAACTACCAAATGATAAGATTTCAAATTTTTCTTCAATTTTGAAAATAATAGAAGTTTATTATATTAAGATCTCATAGATTATTTACAAGAAAAAGATCTTCTTGAAAAACCTTTCTTAATTAAAGATTCATGCATAAAAATTAAGTAAAATATGTAACTAGTTTTCCTTCTATAAGATAATTAAAGTGAAGCCAATTTTTGATTAGATATTTCCTCAAGCTTCTCATCTCTTCTCTTTTCTCTTCTCTTTTTTTTTATATATATTTTTTTTTATAGAGAGGATTACTATATCTGGATAGCCTTTTAATGATTTTGAACTTCACTATCCTTAACTTATATTTTCAAAACTTATACATTTCCACTTAATTATTATAACTTGAATAAAAATTCAAAAATATTTTCAATCTTTTCTTTTTTCAAGTGATAATTTTTTTTTACTTAATACTTCTAAAATTCCATTATTTCTACCATGAATAGAAAAATTCCTTAATCTTATTCTTCTTTAAGTTAAATAATTCTATTCTTAAAATCAATCAAAGTTATTAAAATTTTGGTTAAGTTCACTAAATTGTTTATAATTTCAAAAATAAAAGTGATCTTAAATAGATTCTGCATTCCTTAAGTTATGTTAAAAAGTTTTTATTTTAAGAAACTATTAGCTCTTTAAGAACAAATAAAATTTAAATTTGAATGTATTTTCCCTTCCCCCAAACCTAAGTTTTGGTATACTATTAAAATTTGAAAGTATGAGAGAAAGAAAATCATAATTTTAAAAAGGAAATTTTTATAAGTATGTAAAAACGATCTTAAAAAGAAAAATTTACTTCTACTCATGCTTTTATGAATAATAAAGATAAAATTGAAGCAGGTATAAAAAGTAAGCAGGCTAATTTTTATGATTATGCTAAATTTAAAACAAAAAAGCAGAGCAAAATTACTAATTACTAAACAGTAAACTGAAACAAACATATCATAAATTAACTCTAATCTCATCTCAAACACAATATACTAAGAATATTCTAACAACAGAATCTTAACACTAATTAATCCACACAGGTACATAAACAAATCAACATACATCAAACATCAAACTAAACAAACAAACAAAACAAAACAAACTAACAACAAAGTAGCACAACATAGAGATCTTTCAACTACTAGTCACTGGTTGTAGCCTCATCATCATCATCGTCAACATTCTTAGGATCAACAAATGGTGTGCAACTAGGAAAAGTAGGGAAACTAACATCATGCTCACCCTTCAGAAATATGACGAGGGCTTCATCATACTCAGCATCATAGCTACTCTTCCTCTGGGTATAGTCAGATAAATGATCAAGTTTCCTATTAATAGTATCAACCCTACAGTGAGTTTGAATTAACTCTTGTTGTTGCTCTATAAACTGATCATGCATTAACTCCTAGAAACTCGATGGTGGCTCAACAGAAGTAGAAGGTCGGGAAGTACAAGGTCTACCTAGAGTAGGTGCAGAAGAAGAAGGATCAGTCGATCTCTTCCCTCGAAGATGATCATATATACTAATGCTCTCCTGACCAATGGGCTTAGTAGTCTTCAACCTTTCCTCTGAAATATTTACAGTGACTTCATTGCTAATACATAATGAATAAATCAGAGATGGGAATCCCAGTCCAACAGAAGTGCTGGATCTCGCAGTAGAATCCACATAATCATAAATAATACTACTGAAATCAATAGGCTTCCTTTCCTAAATGCAGTAGTTTAAGATCGCTTGATCTCTAGTCACTTCACTCAGGTGGTTATAAGGTAAAAATCTTGCAGAAATAAAATAGTGTCATGCTTTAGAAATACCATTTAACTTGGAGGATTTGAAGTTTACTCTTTTTCCGTTCCTGATCTTCCAAGATCCAGTACCGTCAGTCAAATAAGCAATAATCATATCCAAATCTCCCTCAGATGGAGATAATCCAAAATAGTGGCACTCTATAGTCGGTGGCAGGCCATAAAATACATTGATTCTTTCAGGAGTAAATCCTACTCCGACACCTCTGACAAAAACTTCATAATCTTCGACATCCAGAAAATTTGCATAAAACTCTCGAACTATAGGGATAACAGGAACAGTAGTGAAATAACAGAATCGTTGCCAGTTGTGCGCAACAATAGTGTTTTCAATCATCTCCCCATGATGATAGAAACATCGTTCTGAAATGAACTTCCTCGATGTCGCAAATTCATGGAATCGAAAATGCGCAGCCGCAGTAGAAAATTTGCTGTTATCGAAGTTGTCTCGTGCCTTCCCGGGTTTAGATTTCGGAGCCATCTAAACATGAAAGAAGACAAGAACAAATTTAGGAATAAAAAATTTAAACTCTTTTTAAGTTTAGAAAACTTAAAATAAGTTTAAAAATCCAAAGAAATCACTAAAAATCAAAATGTTTTTAAAAAATTTCGGTTCTTAGCAAAACCTAGGGAAATCTTTGGTGAAAATCGAAAATAAATGGTTTAAAGTGTAGATCTGACCTTGAGACGAAGAAATCGAGTGGTTTCGCGCCCAAATCCTTGATGTTTTGACCTCAAAATGGATTCTAAAAGCTGATTTTCGCGTAAAATGGAGGAAGAAGAAGGTTTAGGCTCGATAATGGCTTTTGGGGGTATTTAAGGAATTTTTTGGGTAGAGGCCGAACCGGCGCTTAGGCGCCGAATTCTGGCGCCTAGGCGCCAGACTCTCCTTTCACAAAAAATTATTTTTAAATTTAATTTTCCACCAAAATTCATAAATTCAACTTCCAATTACTCACATTAGAGTAGGGCTTCAGTTTCTAACATCTAAAACATTTTCCAAAAATTTTAAAAATTAAATATTAAATCCACCAATCAAACATAAATTTTAAATCAAACTTCACTAAATTCCATTTATAATCTTCAATATTGGCTCAATATATTCCAGATAAGTATCAAACTTGATTCAAGTTCCTAATACACAATCAAACACAATAATTTCTAAGCAAAAACAACACACATTGAACATGAAAGCAAATACACAAATACAATTGATTCACTACATCGATACAACGACTCAACAAACCAGATAATAACGATCTCATTACCAGAATACTCTAATCTTTACAAGGGAAATTGTGTATTCCGCTTGGAAAGAACACTAACGCTCTCGGGAAATCAGTAGCCATTTTTTCGTCAATCCACTTGTTCTTCGCATACATTTCAACTTGAGCATTTTGATAAGCCGCAAAATGATCAAATTGAAGTTTCATCTGCTATTCTAGATGTTCAATCTAATGAAACATCTCATGAAGGCGATCTCCGATGCTTTTAAACTCGCTTCAAACTTATCCGAGCGACTAGAAATTTTCTCTAAACTTACTGCGATGAAACCATTGAAGTAGGGTTGAGGATCCTTTGAGACCTTGTCCCTAGCCTCTTCTCCAAGATTTCTTCCCTCCATTTCTTCAAAAAATTCTCAAATCTCTCAAAAAAGAAGTGTATTGGACGTAACTTTGATTGCTTGATGGTTAGGGATGAAGATGGGTTGATTTAAAGGTGAAAATCGTGTGAAAAACTGAAAATTTTTTGTTTTTGCACGACCCGATAACTGCGTGGTGCTTAGGTGCCAAATCTGGCGCCTAGGCACCGGACCTATTGATACATAGTTTAACTCGGGCACTTAGGAGCCGAATCTTGGCGCCTAGGCGCCGGAAATATGTTCAACTCCGTTTCGCCTAATCGTCAAATTTCAAAGTTTCGTTCTCCAAGATAGGTAAATTATACTGGTAAGAGTAATCTAGACTCAATAACACAAATTGTAAGCAATCATAATGAAGGTTAACTTGATCTCCTTTTTACTCGTATTTAGAATAGAGTGATCTAATTTCTAAATCTTACATACTTCAAAATAATCTTCGGTTTAAGTCAACAAAGACTTATAAGCATCAAATTTTTCTAAAGTAATATAAAATTAGTCAAGATCGAGGCATAACCTTACATTAAAAACATAAAAACACTTAAAACAAAAGATAATTATGGGTTGCCTCCCACAAATCACTAGGTTTAATGTCGTCAGCCTGACTTGAGTAAATCTTTAATCAGGTTGACTCAATTCATAAGCCTCTTTATAAATCATTTTAATATCTCCCAAATAAGGCTTCAATCTTAATCCATTTACTTTAAAAATTTTTCCTGTTTTGGGGTCTTTAATATCCACAGCTCCATAATGGTATACTTTCTCAATTATATAGGGTCCAATCCATTTAGATCTTAATTTTACAGGAAAAAGTTTTAAACGAGAATTAAACCTTAATACTTCTTGTCCAGGCTCAAAAATTTTTCCTGAAATTTTCTTATCATGTAACATCTTCATTTTCTCTTTATAATCCTTGCATTTTCATATGATTCATTTCTTATCTCTTCCATCTCATTTAACTGCAATAATCACTTTTCTCCTGCTTCATTCAAATTCAAATTAAACTCCTTTATCGCCCAATAAGCTTTATGTTCAAGTTCAACAGGTAAGTGACAATGTTTACCATAAATTAACCGGTAAGGTGACATTCCGATTGGTGTCTTATAAGCTGTTCTATAAGCCCATAATGCAAAATTAAGTATATCAACCCAATCAGTTCTTTTAGAATTAACAGTCTTCTCTAAAATCCTTTTAATTTCTCTATTTGATACTTCAGCCATTCCACTTGTTTGTGGGTGATAAGCAGTTGTAATTCTATGTTTGATTCTAAATTTTTGTAGTAATGATTGAATTCTTACATTCCTGAAATGACTTCAACCATCAGTGATAATTACCTTAGGGATTCCAAATCTTAAAAATATCATTTTCTTTAAGAATTTAGAAACACTTTTGGAATCACAGTTTGGTAAAGCAACAGCTTCAATCCACTTTGAAACATAATCAACTGCTAATAAAATATAAGATTTTCCAGATGATGGAACAAATGGTCCCGTAAAGTCTAAACCCCATATATCAAAAATTTTAACTTCCAATATATAGTTTAAATGATGGAACAAATGGTCCCATAAAGTCTAAACCCCATATATCAAAAATTTCAACTTCCAATATATAGTTTAAAGGCATTTCATCCTTCCTAGATATATTTCCCATCCTTTGACATCGATCACATGTTTTCACATAATGTCTCACATCTTTAAATAAGGTAGGCCAATAAAATCCAGAATTTAAAATTTTAAATGCAGTTTTATCTATGCCAAAGTGTCCTCCAAAATCAGAATCATGACATTTTTGAATAATAGCAAAAGTTTCCTCATAAGGTACACATCTTCGAAATATAGAATCTCTTCCAATTTTAAATAAATGAGGATCTTCCCAAATATAAGATTTAGCATCATATTTAAATTTCTTAATAAATTTATTATCCAATTCATAAGGTAAAATATTGCTCACTAAATAGTTAACAATATCAGCATACCAAGGTGTTTTGCATCCTTGAATAACATATAAAGATTCATCAGGAAACTTCTCATTTATATTTTCTTCCGAAATAATATCATTTTTAATTCTAGACAAATGATCAGCAATTTGGTTTTTAATTCCTTTCTATCTACTATTTGAAAATCAAATTCTTGTAGAAGTAAAACCCATCTTATCAGTCTAGGTTTAGAATCCTGCTTAGATATTAGATATTTAATAGCAGAATGATCAGTATGAACTATGCATTTAGTACCAAGAAGATAAGGTCTAAATTTATCAAAGGCATAACTATAGCTAGAAACTCCTTCTCAGTGGTAGTGTAATTTCTTTGTATTTCAGTGAGTGTTTTACTAGCATAATATACAACTTTGAAAACCTTCTCATATTTTTGTCCTAATACAGCTCCAATTGTAAAATCACTTGCATCACACATTAATTCAAAAGCTTTATTCCAATTAGGTGCAAAAATGATAGGTGCAGTTATTAGTTTTTCTTTTAGAATATTAAAAGCATTAATACATTCTTTGTTAAATTCAAATTTAGCATCTTTTTCCAATAAATGACAAAGAGGTTTAGCAATTTTAGAAAAATCCTTTATGTATCTTCTATAAAATCCAGCATTACCTAGAAAACTTCTCACATCAGTAACAATAGTAGGTGGTTGCAATTCAACAATAATTTTCACTTTCACTTGATCTACTTCCATCCCTTTTTGTGAAACTTTGTGACCAAGTACAATGCCTTCTGTGACCATGAATTGACATTTTTCTTAGTTAAGAACTAAGTTTGTTTCTTCACATCTTTTCAGAACTTTTGAAATGTTTTCCAAACAAGATTCAAAAGAAGTTCCAAAAACTGAAAAATCGTCCATGAATATTTCAATTCCTTTGTCAATCAAATCACAAAATATTGACATCATACATCTTTGAAAAGTTACAGGTGCATTACATAAACCAAAAGGCATTCTTCTAAAAGCAAAGGTTCCATAAGGACTTGTAAATGTTGTTTTCTCTTGGTCCTCGGGAGCAATAAGTAATTGATGATAACCGAATATCCATCCGGAAAACGAAATATGGGTGTCCAGCTAGTTTATCAAGCATTTGATCCAAGAAAGGTAAAGAAAAATGATCCTTTCTAGTGACGTCATTTAATTTCCTATAATCAATACAAATTCGCCATCCAGTAACTTGTCTTGTAGGAATTAGTTCATTTTTATCATTGATAATGACAGTTGCACCTCCTTTCTTCGGAACACAATGAATAAGACTTACCCATTGACTATCCGAAATAGGATAAATAATACCAGCATCTAACCACTTAAAAATTTCTTTTTTAACAACCTTTTTCATGATAGGATTTAATCTTCTTTGCAGTTCAATAGTAGGTTTAAAATTTTCTTCCATTAAAGTTCTATGCATACAAATGGAAGGGCTTATTCCTCTTATATCAGCAATAGTACAACCAAAAGCTTTCTTATAATTCTTTAACACACCTAGTAATTTTTCTTCTTGATCTTTACTCAGTTCAGAAGAAATAATAACAGGTAAAGTTAACAAATTTCCTAGAAACGCATATTTTAAATGTGAAAGTAACATTTTTAATTCTAGTTCAGGGGCTTTTTTAATTGATGATAAAAGTATATCATTTTGAGTTATGTCTAAGGTATCCCAGTTATCTTTAATAAAATGAGTCTCTTCTTGTTTTACTTCTTCATTTTCATCAGTTAAAAATTCAAATTTTTCTTCAGAAATGACTTTACAATTTTCTTGATAATGTTTCTCAATTAAATAATGAATTATATACATTCGATAACATTTCTCTTAATCAGGGTACTTCATTGATTTAAGAACATTGAATTTAATCTCTTGATCATTAACTCTCATGGTTAATTCTCCCTTTTGCACATCAATCATAGCTCGTCCGGTAGCTAGAAAAGGTCTCCCGAAAATAATAGGTATCTCTTTATCTTCTTCCATATCTAGTACGATGAAATCTACAGGGAAGATAAATTTATCCACTTTAACAAGGACATCCTCTATAACTCCTTTAGGATAAGTGATAGATCTATCAGCTAACTTAAGGGTTACAGTGGTGGGAGTAATCTCTCTTAAATTCAATCTTCGAAAAATAGAAAATGGCATGAGATTAATACTTGCTCCTAAATCACATAAAGCTTTTCCACAAAATTTTTCTCCAATAGCACGAGGTATAGTGAAACTTCCGGGATCCTTAAGCTTTTCGAGTAATTTCTTTTGAATTATTGCCTTGCATTCTTCATTTAATGCAACAGTTTCAAAAGCTTCAAATTTTCGTTTCTTGCTTAAAATATCCTTCATAAATTTTGCATAAGTTGACATTTGTTCCAAAGCATCAGCAAAAGGTATGTTAATAGTAAGTTTCTTAAAAATTTCAAAGAACTTAGAAAATTGATGATCAAGTTTTTGCTGTTTAAGTCTTTGAGGAAAAGGTGGTGGTGGTTTTTCAACTTCCACATTAATAGGTATAACAGTCAGATCTTGACTTGGAGATAGAGTTTCTTTAGGTTTTTCGATCTCTTCAACCTCGATCTCTTTTTCTATTTCATTACGCATTCTTTCTTTTAATTCCTTTCCACTTCTAAGTTGCACGACCTTAACATGTTCATGTTCTTTTCCGATTTCCTTTGGATTAATTTCAACATTACTAGGAAGTGTTCCTACGAATTCAGTTATTAATTAAAGTAGCAATTTGCCTGTTTGATTTTCGATATTACGAATAGCGAGTATTTTGATTTTGTAATTGATTATTCATTTGTAAAATTAATTCTTCTATTGATAACTTTTTCTATTGATTATTAAATCCAGGGAGGTTTATAATTTGGATTAACTTGATTATTCCAATTTCCGGTGGGATGAGATTGATTATTACCCCATTGTTGTTGTGAATTATTCCAGTTAAATTTAGGATGATTTTTCCACCGAGATTATAATAATTTGAATAAGGATTATTTTTATTTTCAATAGCTTGTAAAGTTTCAATAGTTTGAGAATCTTCAATATTAACGAGTTATTATGTGAAATATTAATTGCAAAATTATCTAATTTTTTAGACATTGTCTGCTACTTGTGAAGCTAGGATAGAAAAGGCTTCGTTATCGTGAATACTTGCCATCTTTTTAGGATTAATCCTTTCGGAAGGCCATTGAAAATTGTTATTAGTCATTTCTTCAATTAAAGTGTAAGCTTCTTCAAATGATTTAGACATTAAAGAACCTCTAGCAGCAGTATCAATAATTGATTTTAAAGTTTCAATTAATCCATTGTAAAATGTTTGAATAATTAACAAATTAGGTAAAGCATGATGAGGACATTTTCTTAATAGTTCTTTAAATCTTTCCCAAGTTTCATATATTATCTCCCCGTCAAATTGACTAAATGAAGTAATATCATTTCTTAATTTAGCAGTTTTAGAAGGAGGAAAATATTTAGCAAGGAATTTTTGTGCCATTTCAGCCCATGTTTTAATAGAACCAGTTGCTAATGACTTTAACCACATCTTTGCTTTATCTCTTAAGGAAAAAGGAAAGAGTCTAAGTCTAATAGTATCATCAGAAACATTGTTATATTTAAAGGTAGCACAAAATTCTAAAAAACTAACAAGGTGTAAATTTGGATCCTCATTTGGTGTTCCACCAAACTGATTGTTTTGCACCATTTGAATAATAGACGATTTAAGTTCAAAAGAATTAGCATCTACAGTGGGTATTTGAATACTACTATGAAGTTCATCAATCTGTAGGGTTAGCATAATCCCTTAATGGTTTATAAACATTTTGATCATTAAGTTCAATTGGATTTTGTAAAGTAGCCATTTCTTGAAATTTTTGAATTTGTTTTCCCTTTTTAATTTTTCTAGTTATTCTTTCTAGTTCAGAATCTAAAGATATTAATCCTTCAGAACCAAAACTACGCATAAAAAAAAGAAAATAAAGCAAGGAATAAAAAAATAAATTTTTATTTTATTTTATTTTATTTTTATATTTTTATTTTTATATTATTATATTTTTTAAGTTTTTGGAAATAAATATTTAAAAATCTATAAATTGTACCTCTTATCCTCGACAACTGGGCCAAAAACTTGACCCAATTTTTGTATTTCCAAATACAAGAATTTGTTACCACTCGCTAGAAAATTTAATTTCGGCAAAGGCACGAAACACTCGACTCGGAATAACTTGCTATATAGATGTGTACCAAATTTTAATTTACGGCAATAGCATTAAATAAAACTTGATTGCTACTGAATGCTAGGCTGTTAGTGATTAATACATTTTAAATATAAGTTTATATAGCAAAATATAATTTTAAATGAAAATATTTTATATACTTTTTGGGTACTACACAAGTATACGTATCGTTTCAAGTAATAAAGGGATTTGAAACAAAGACCCCAGTATCGATCCCACGGGAAAAAAGGGTAATACATTTTTAAATATTGTATTTCAAAATCTTTTTGTATATTAATCTAACTATAAATTACTTTTAATTTACTAGATGCAGATAAAGAAAACAATAATAAGAAAATGATTTTGTGAAAACAATATAAAACAAACAACTTTCTTCCTTTCAATTAATCCAAGATTTTTAATATAATTTAATATTCGTTGGAGAATTTATTTTATGGTATTGTGTCAAATAGAAGCATTCCTATTCTTTACCCTTTGATCCAGGCGCAAAGAACATTAGCTAATCTACAGATCAGGTCCGGATGTATTGTCAGTAGAATGGGTTAATCTAGGCTCACACTACTAGATGTCCAAGGGTGGCTATGGTCGAGCCCTACTAGTGACCCTTTCCTTATCTATAAATCAAATTATAAGAATTTAGTCTGTCACTCTAAAAACTTATCAATTCTACGCCCTTTAAATCTTATCTTCATATTTATTTGCACTTCACCTTGAATAGCCCGCGCATGGCCTTCGACTCCCCAAGGATTCATGTGACATCTACAAGTTAAGAGTTCTTCTCCTTCTAGGTCTCGTAACTCTTCAACGAGTTTTAACAATTTAAATGGCCAATTTAAAAAGTAAAGTAAGATCAGGTATTAATATCATCACAATGTTTTGAAAATATTTTAATTTTCAATTCTCCATCGAATTTTATTTTATCTTATTTAGCTTTTCATAATTGAAGGAAGAATGTAAATGAACTACTCAGAACACATTGAATATAAACAACAAAACATAACAAATAAACTTTGAATCAAAAATAAAATATTTATCTCAAATATTCCTTCTACAGATGTAAATGAACTACTCAGAACACATTGAATATAAACAACAAAACATAACAAATAAACTTTGAATCAAAAATAAAATATTTATCTCAAATATTCCTTCTACAGATCTTCTGATTCCTACTGACTCCACAGTGTAATGAACTCCAGATGCAACAATTTGAAAATAAACTCACTAAACTAAATAAAAGTGGCCCTAAATTTCTCTCTATTTCTCTCTCTAAGGATGAGAGATCCTAAAGTGGCTAAGAGATAGGGGATACAATGGGGGGCCATTTTTCTGAAGGAGTGGACTCTTATTTATAGGCTTCAAGGGTTTCCTTAAGTCACCTCTTCAAAACATGTCCAAATTCAATGAATCTTCCAGAAGGTCTGTCTGGCGCCTAGGCGCTGGAATCTAGAGCCTAGGCGCCGGACACCGCGTCCAGTTCTTAGCACCACTTCACTTTGGCTCGCACCTCTTCGTGATTAAAACCGTTTTGTAGTGTCCAAATGCAATGTATCACATGTCCTATTATCAAGGAACAACTGTCAGTCTTCTAGAATGTCCAATAACCGCTCACTCCATCAAAATAACCATCCAAAAGTCGTCAAAAACTTGACAGTTTCTGTATCAAGTTTGGCGCTTAGGCGCCAACTTCTGGCGCCTAGGTGCCAGGCCATAATTTTTTATAATTCTTGTATTTTGCTCCATTTTTGCTCCTTTTTGCTCCTTTTTTACCCTTTTTCCTTTTTTGGACCTTTTTACATCACCTACATCCAAAAACACAAAAATACCTTTCATTAAAGCATAATATCCTTAGAAATTGATAAAAATCAAGGCATAAAAATAGGTATTTTTTTTCATGGATCAATGTCTTAACAATTTTCTGACGCTTATGCTTTAATTGAAGAAATGACTACTAATAATTTTCAATGGCCCTCTAAAAGGTTAAATTCTAAAAAGGTAGCCAATATTCATGAAAATGATGCTTTTACAATGCTAGCAAATCAAGTTGTTGTAATTTCAAGGAAGATTGACCAATTTGGAATAAATTTTTCTCAGCCAATTTCCAATATTGAAGAAAATTCATTAGGCCAAATGGTTGATTCTTAAACATCATTAGAAAGTTTGAATTCCATAAATAAGCCTAGTAACTCATATTCGAATTATTATAACTCGGGTTGGAAGAACCATCCAAACTTTTACTGGAACAACAATAATCAGGGTGGTAGTAATCAATAATGGGGGAACAATCAAGTAAACCCATTGGGGAACTCGAACAACCAAGGGAATAATAATTATAGACCAACCTATCCTCTAGGTTTTTACAATGCTTCATAATTTAAGGAGAAGAGGTTGTTAATATAAGAAGTGGTGTTACAAATGGGAAATCAATTGCAAAGTCAAGGAGCTACGGTCAGAAATATTGAGAATAAATTGGGACAGATTGTCAATTCATTAAGTATTAGATCCAAGGAACACTTCCTAATAATACAGAAGTAAATCCAAGAGACAAGAATAAAGAGCAAGTAAAAGTTATTCAGTTGAGAAGTGGAAGAGAGTTGGAAGGTAGAGTTCAAAAAGAGATTGAAGTAGAGAAAGAAGATATTTAAGAACCAAAAGAGGATGCTATGAAAGGTTTGGAAATACCTATTTCTCCACCTAAGATTGATTTATAAAAGCCACCACCTCCATTTCCTCAGATACTTTGATAACAAAAGTTGGATAAGCAATTTTCAAAGTTGTTAGAAATATTTAAGAAGCTTCCAATTAACATTCCATTTGCTGAAGCCTTAGAACAAATGCCAAGCTATGTGAAATTTATGAAGGATATTCTCAACAGAAAAAGGGAGTTTGAAGATAATGAAATTGTTGCACTTAGTGAGGAGTACAGTGCAATAATTCAAAAAAAGCTTCCTAAAAAACTTAAAGATCTTAGCAGTTTCACAATTTCATGTGTGATCGGAGATAAATTTCATGGGAAAGATTTATGTGATTTAGGTGCAAGAATTAACCTTTTGCCATTATTTATATTCAAAAGACTAGGATTAGGAGAAATAACCCTGACTATTGTAACTTTATAATTAGCGGATAACTCGATCACATAGCCTAAAGGAGTAATAGAAAATGTTTTAGTGAAGGTGGATCAATTTATCTTTCATGTTGATTTCATTGTGCTAGATATGAAGGAAGACAAAGAGATACCCATAATTTTAGGGAGACCTTTCCTAGCCACAGGCAGAGCAAAGATAGATGTGCAAAAAGGGGATTTAACTATGTAAGTTAATGATCAAACTTTTACATTCAATATCTCAAAATCAATGAAATATCCTTCAAGAGATAAAAATGATGAGTGCTATAGAATGGACTTTATTAGATATCTAAGTGAATGTCATTTTAAGTCAACTTTTGAAGAGAAATCTGAAAGTGAAAATTGGAACACGAACAAGAAGAGGAATTACAACATTTTGAAGATTTTCATGAAGAAGATTTAAATTATGTTCATGAAAATTTTTAATTGTTGGACATGACTGAACAAGATGAATCTTTTAGTCCATCAATTAAAAACCCTTCTAAAATTGAATTAAAGATGCTTCCTACTCATTTAAAATATACCTTTTTAGGTGATTCCTCAACTTTGCCAGTTATAATTTCAACTCAATTGACTGAAAAGAAGAAGAAAGTTTGCTTGAAGTTCTAAATAAATATAAGAAAGCCTTTGGATGGACAATGGCTGGTACTAAAGGAATCAGTCCTTCAATTTGTATGCATAGAATCCTTTTGGAAGAGAATTTTAAATCTCAGGCTGATCCTTAAAAGCGATTAAATCATATCATGAAAGATGTCGTTAAGAAACAAATTTTAAAGTGGTTGGATGCTGAAATTATCTACTCTATTTCAGATAGTTCATGGGTTAGTCTTATTCACTGTGTTTGTAAGAAAGAAGGAGTTATTGTGAATACTAATGAAAATAATGAATTAATACCAATAATTCAAGTTACGGGGTGGAGAATATGCATTGATTATAGAAAACTAAACTTTGCCACAAGGAAAAACCATTTTCTACTGCCCTTTCTAGATCATATGTTGGATAGACTGGCTGAGCATAAATACTTTTGTTTTCTGTATGGATATACTGGTTACAACCAAATACAAATTGCTCCTAAGGATCAAGAGAAAACAACGTTTACTAGTCCTTATGGTACATTTGTTTTTAGAAGAATGTCCTTTGGTTTATATAATGTCCCTACTACATTTCAGAGATGTATGATGGCAATTTTCTGTGATTTAATTGAAAAAGGAATTGAAGTTTTTATGGATGGCTTTTCAGTGTTTGGAATTTCATTTAAATCATGTTTAAAACATCTATCAAAAGTTCTCAAGTGTTGTGAAGAAACTAATTTAGTCCTTAACTAGGAAAAATGCCAATTTATGATAGCAGGAAGAATTGTATTAACACATCGTATATCAAAAAATGTTATGGAGGTAAATCCTGCAAAAATTCAAGTGATCACTAATTTACCTTGCCCAACAAATGTAAGGGGAATTAGAAGTATTTTAGGATATGTTGGATTCTACAAGCGTTATATTAAAGACTTTTCAAATATTTCAAAGCCTTTATGTTATTTACTGAAAAATGTGATTTTTTATTTTGATGAAGAAAGCCTAAAAGCATTTGAATCATTAAAAGAAAAATTAATTACTGCACCTGTTATAGTTTCACCAACTGGGAAAAATCTTTTGAATTAATGTGTGATGCAATTGATTCTGCTATTGGAGCTGTTTTAGGTCAGAGATATGATAAAATTTTCAAAGTGATCTACTATGCTAGTAGAACTCTTAATGAACCTCAAATTAATTATACCACAACTGAGAAAGAGTTAGTAACTATAGTATTTTCCTTTGATAAATTCAGATCATATTTAACTGGAACAAAACGTGTGGTGCATACTGATAATTCTACTATTAAGTATTTAATGAACAAGAAGGATGCAAAACCAAGGCTGATAAGATGGATTCTTCGTTTGCAAGAATTTGATTTTGAAATAGTAGATAGGAAGGATGCTGATATTCGAATTGCTGATCATCTGTTCAGGCTTGACTTTGAAAAATCTCTCTGCTTTGAAAAGGAAATTAATGAACATTTTCCTGATGAAAAATTGTTCACTATCAATGGGTGGCGTGTTCCGTGATATGCTGACAATGTAAACTTTATTGTCAGTGATATTTTACCCAATAGTTTGACATACCAAGAGAGGAAGAAATTTTTATCTGAAGCTAAGACTTATTTTTTAGAATAACCATTTTTATATAAACAAGGAAATGATCTGATTATTCAAAGATGTGTGCCTTTAAAAGAAACTTATGAAATTATTCAAAAATGTCATAATTCTGATTATGGGGGACATTTTGGTGATGATAAAATTGTATATAAAACCTTACAATCTAGATTTTATTGGCCTACAAGTTTTAACGATGTCAATGCTTATATTAAAAATTATGATAGATGTTAATGTGTAGACAATATTTCTAAAAGAAATGAGACGCCCCTCAATTATATATTGGAATTTGAAATATTTGATGTTTGGGGATTAGAATTCATATGACCATTTATACAATCTTTCGGAAATATATACATTTTGATAGCAGTTGACTATGTATCTAAATGGATTGAAGCTGTAACTTTATCTCAATGTGATGCTCAAAGTAATGCAAAATTTTTAAGAAAGAATATATTTTGCAGATTTGGAATACCAAGAGTTATCATAACTGATGGGGAAGTCATTTTAGAAATACGATTGTGGAAAAGCTAGTAAAAAAATATCATATTTACCATCGCATTGCTACTGCTTATCATTCGCAAACTAGTGGTTTGGTTGAATTATCCAATCGTGAAATTAAAAGAATATTAGAAAAGACTGTTAATCCAAATCGGAAGGATTGGTCAATCAAACTGGATTATGCTTTGTAAGACTATAGGACTGCATACAGAACTCCTCTAGGAATGTCCCCATATAGGCTAATTTTTGGGAAAACTTATCATTTACCAGTTCAACTTGAGCATAAAACATATTGGGATATTAAATATTTTAATTATAGTTTGAAAGATGCAGGTGAAAAGAGATTATTGCAATTAAATGAGCTTGAAGAAATAAGGAACGAATCCTATGAAAATGATAATATTTATAAAGAAAAGATGAAGTTATGGCATGATCGGAAGATTCTTACTAACAATCTTGAGCTAGGCCAACAAGTTTTATTATATAATGCTAGATTGAAAATATTTACTGGAAAACTTAAGTCGAGGTGGATGGGCCCATTTAATGTGATAAAAAGTTATCCTATGGAGCTATGGATATTAAATATCCTAAGACTGGAAAAATATTCAAAGCCAACGACCATACACTAAAACCTTATTTTTCAGTCGATCAATCTAAATTTGATGATAATCGGATGTTAGTCTCTCAGAATAAGCTCTGGGTATGTCAGGCTGAAGACATTAAACCAAGAACTTTGTGGGAGGCAACCCATAGTTATCGGTGTGCTTTGTCTTAAGTTCGCTTTGAGTTCTTTTGTTTAGTTTCATTTGGAAATGCGGTAGTATTTTGAAATTTTATGATCAAGTGGTGTTTATTGGACTTAATTGATGATTTAGAGGAGTCAGAATGAAGACTTGGACATTTAGCAGACTTGTGTTAAAAAGAGCATAGGTGGCTATGCATCGAAAGTTGGCGCTTAGGCGCCACAGTTATAAAAAATGTGATAAATGTGCTTCTAGAAGCATAAATCATGGGTAAGTGATTTTAGGAGTTATTTAAGAGTTAAAACACGTCGAGGGTCAGTTGGAGACTTCCCAAGCCTAAAAAGGGCTCATAATTAAGAGATACTTACCCCAGTTCATATTTTCACTTCTGAGTCTTAAGGAAGAGAATTTTGAGAGCCAAAATGTCTTCTTGGGAGAGTGAAGTTAAGAAGAAAGAGGAAGCCAACAAGAAGAAGTTCATTTGTGAGAATGTGCAAGAGTTATACAATGGGTTTCTAGCTGTTAGTATTCAAGGAATCTCAGAAAGGATATCAAAGATTGAGGTTGGTGTGGCTTTAATCGAAGCAAAGGTAAATAAAACTAGCACACATTTAACACATATTGGATGACAACTCAAAATGCAATTCTGTCATACAAGTCATGTGGAATAAGCGGATAAAGTGATGTATCTGAAGAATAAATGGTATGTGAGAGTTTTCAACCATCACATGTTTTATCAGATTTACATTCCAGATAGTTCAAATGGAACTAATGGTGGTTCAAGATATATTCCACCTAATGGAGAATGGAATAAAATTCTAGTGTCGTGTTGTGATTTAGTTATATATGTTTAGTGTTTAGTGTTCGTAATTGTTGTAATGTTTGTTTTGTGTTTGTGTTTTAAGTGTGTTGCATCTTAATTATGTGGTTTTATGTTCAGTTATAGTGTAAGGAGCTTGTATTTTGGAAAATTTTGATCCAAGAAAATTTCATCCAAAGATTTTGGATCAAAATTTTTAGTTTTATTAAGTGTTTTGATTTTAAGGAAATATATGTGTGTGTGTGAAACTTGTGTGAATCGATTGATATTTAAGTGAGATTTTAGAGTATTTAAGTGTGTATGGGGTAGAAATAAATATTTAAATCATTTAAGAGTGATTAATGAGGCGTATTAGTGCAATCTAATTAATTGTCAAAATCTGCAAGGTCGCACCTAAGCACCAAACCCTCGGCGCATAAGCGCCATCACTAGCGGCTATGCGCCGAATTTTTGTGCATAGGCGCTGGTTCGCAAAAAGCAGTTTACAAGCATTAAAATCCCAAAAATGGACATCTTTTTACCCCACTGTCACTTTCAACCTCCCAAAATCGTGATAAGCT